>JARHVA010001178.1:592500-1982500 GCA_037957365.1 Torreya grandis | reverse complement strand
TCCCTCATTCACCAATGAAGGAATGCATGATAAAATAGTATTTTCTACCCCTTCATCTGGCATAGGGTCGCTGGTAAAGAGCTCAGAAAAGTATCGTACATCTTCTCTACTAATAGCTTGGGAGGAGGTTACGCAAGTTCCATCTTGAGTGACAAGAGAGGTAATAAAATTCCCATTGCACCGTGCCTGCATTGAATTATGAAAAAAGGCCGTGTTCTTGTCTCCCTCTTGGAGCTAGTCATTGCGAGCCTTCTGCTTCCAATAGATTTCTTCCTGAAGTTCCCACTCCGCTAAGACATTGGTAGCTCTAGCTTCCTCTAAACAAAGGTCCTCCGAGGAGCCATAATCTCTTATTTGTCTGGTTATTTCATCTAACTATTCTTGAGCCTTCTTCTTCCTGTACTGTAAATTTCCAAAACTTCTATTCCAGCTTTGCAACTTTCTTTTAAGATACTGGAGCTTTTTAAGAAAGGAATACATAGATGTGCCATATGCAAGGCCTCCCTGCCTCCACCACTGAGCAATGAAGTCATGGAGAGATGGGTCTCTAAGCCACATCAGCTGAAACTTAAATGGAGGCTTTTTGGGCCCCACAATGTAGCCAATGGACAGCTTAATAGGCCAGTGATCAGAACCTCTCCAGTCCAAGATTTCAGAATTGATAGAAATAGCACTAGATTGCCAAAAACAAGAAACTAAAAATCTATCAAGGCGTTCAGAAATGGCAGCATTACCTGTTCTTCTGTTGCTCCATGTGAATAGCCCATTTGAAGGTCTAACATCAGATAGGTGCAGCACTTCAACATTATGGTGAAGACATTCAGCAGAGGGACCTAGCCGATTCAATCCTTCCCTTTTCTCTTCTAAGCTTAGCACCGCATTAAAGTCTTCAGCAACTATCCACGGCAGGAATGGATGACACTTTCAGATATAATGAATGTGCTCCCATAGTTGCAGTTGTCTAGCAATATCAACAGGTGCATATACAGTGGTAAACAGGCACCTTTCACTGGTTTCAAGAGAGGAAGCCACCACTGATAAAGCTGATATGCTTGAAATCCAATGGATTGGCAGAATTTTTCTTGGGTCCCATCCCATAACTAAGCCTCCCGCGCTACCACAAGCACCAATACATTGCCACTGTCCTCTAGGCCAGATATTTAGCATACAAGCAGAAAATGATTCAACCGACAATTTAGTCTCCTGAATACAAAAAATATCTGGAGAATTATCCCACACCAATCTACGCATAGCTTTTTGTCTAGGGGAGCTATTCAAACCCCTTACATTTCATGATAAGACTATCAATGGGTGGGATGGGGAAAATGTTCGTCCATGGTTTTAATAACCCTGGCTTCCACCAGCAAATCACCAATAATTTTTAGTCTATCTTGGTCCTTTCTTCTCCCAGCTTTGGAAGGGGCAGCCGAAGTGACTTTCTTGAATTGTTTCCGCATAAGCCCAAGTGCACTGCTGGGTCCTTTTTCTTTTTTCCCAGCCTCCCCTTCCTTGGCCAAATCTGCCCATCTAACTTCCTTCTCTTTCAACTCGCACGAGGCCTCAGACATTCCTCCCTCCTGTTGTTGAAAGCATTTAAGAGGTGCTTGAACCTGCATATTTAGAACTTCATTAAATTCTAAAAATTGACTAGGTTGCTCCACTTCTTCCCCCTGATCGTCCATCAGAATGCCATCTTCTATGGCCATACAATCAAGGGCCTCAAACCTATTAAACCCCAAGCCTGCCTGTCTATCAACATTTCCACGCCTTTGTCCACGGCCTCTTGCTCTCTTTTTAACTGGTATGAAGCCATCCGTCCTAGCCTGAGTTTGGTCTCCTGACCATTGCGCCAAACTTGAATTAATTGCATTTTTCCCTTTGCCTATTTTATCAGGTTGGGTTTTGGTATTTTCAAGCAGAGCCCTACGCCCATTTTCCTTTCCAGCATTAGCTGTATTTGGCACTAAGGACTCTGAACCAGTTTCTTTAGCTTTGGCCGCCAAAGGGCACTGCCAATGCAGGTGTCCATATACATGGCAGATTCTGCCCCTGAACGGGATGGATTCATAGTCAAGCTGTTGTATCCATGACAAAGAGCCCATACAAATTTCTAAGGAATCTAGTAGAGGGTTATTTAGGTCCATGTCTACACAAATGCGTGCATACGAGATGATCTTCTTGTCCAGTGATTGATGTGCAATAGCCGTTGGCTTACCCAGCATAGCCCCTATCTGCCTGAGAATATCCTCCCGCCAAAATTCCAATGAAAGTCGTGAAAGACAAACCTAGACTGGGACACAGGCTGGAAGTTCATCAGCGAAATTAAACCCCATATGCTAGGGTTTAAGAAACAGGCCCACATGCTCGTAGAAGTATGGGCCTCCTTCAAAAATGTGATTTCTATCAGATACAGAGGAAAAACTTACCAGAAAATAGCCATTCCCTGCCAACATGATGTCAAAATCTCCTTCAATGGCCCAGGAGCGACGAATCCAAGCTTCTAAAGCCGCCAAAGGGATCCTAACGCCCAGAAATTTGCAAATCAGGGTATGTGATGACAGGGATTCAACATCTTCTTGAACTGCCTCCTGTGGAATGACCAAAACAGGTCGATCCTGGCTCCTCAATAAAAAGCCATTAACCTTGTTGAGTCTTGTACGCTCACTGGTATATAATCTGTCCTGGCCAAAAGAATTAGCCCCAGGTGTCTCTGCCTCCTTCCTGGGGCCTGTTGACAGGCCGCCACTTCCTCCACCACTCGCAACCATCCTCCAATCAACCTCGACTCTGATATTTTATAAATTTTAAATGTTAATATTAAATATGAATTTTATTTTATAATTTAAATTATAATTAGCTATTGATATAATAATATTTGTTTCCTAGGATATTTTAAAATTCCATTGAATTTGTAATGGAAACAATCAAAAAAAAAAAAAAAAAAATATATATATATATATATATATATATATATATATATATAATATAATATACTTATTTCTAAACTAGAGACATTGTTCAATAAAAATATATAATATTTCATAAATTTTAAATGTTAATATTAAATATGAATTTTATTTTATAATTTAAATTATAATTAGCTATTGATATAATAATATTTGTTTCCTAGGATATTTTAAAATTCCATTGAATTTGTAATGGAAACAATCAAAATATATATATATATATATATATATATATATATATATATATATATATATATATATATATATATAATTAATATACTTATTTCTAAACTAGAGACATTGTTCAATAAAAATATATAATATTTCATAAATTTTAAATGTTAATATTAAATATGAATTTTATTTTATAATTTAAATTATAATTAAATATTGATATAATAATATTTGTTCCTTAGGATATTTTAAAATTTCATTGAATTTGTAATGTAAACAAAAATGTATTTTATTCCATTTTTTTTATGATTTTAATTAAAAGCCCAATTTTAAAAGGTCAAAAGCCAAATTAAATAAGCAAATAATATATTAAGATAATCATAATAATATATCAACATAAACATAATTATAAAAATTAGATATTTTTTCATCTCTATTTTTAATAATTGATATTGGATAATTATATTAATATTAGATAAATTTATTTATATTTAAAATCACAATAAATTACAAAATTAAGCTTTTGGTATCATTATCTCCTTAAAATATAATATTTTTCTATTTGAAGTTTTCACATGTGATGTATTTATTTCATCTTACGCAATTCTAATTTGTGTTTGGGTTCTTCTCCTATTATTTCATGTATGTATTATTTTTGGCATGCCCTCTTTCTTTCAAAAACATCTTTTCAATTTATTTCATTGGCCTTACATTTTTAGCATTTTCTGAAGTTTCATTTATAATGTTATTATCATTTATTTATTATTTTCTTTTTAAAATTATAATAATTTGTCATATATCTAGATTTAATTAATTAAATCTATTTAATTAGATGGGTTCTAAGTGGGTGCTTTATTATAAGAGCGTGAGAATTTAAAATAACATAGAGCATGTTAAGTAATAAGAGAAATGAGAATTTTAAGGATATATATATATATATATATATATATATATATATATATATATATATATATATATAATATTTTGTGATTTATGTTATATACGATTTCAATTTATATAGATTATACATGTGGATTGGGTGACCTAATGAGTGTGTTTTTAGGTGATTTTAATTTATGATATATATAATTTATGGTTTTTCTGTCTATGATATTATAATATATTTTTTACAGTTTTTTATTATTATACTTATAAATAATCACGTATGCATTAAGGTAAAAGAGAATTTGAAAGTGTGATATTTTATTGTAAAAAAATGATATAATATAATAACAAGAATTTTTTGTACTAAGTTTTTTTCCTAAAAGAGTTTCTTAAAGTGAAAATTTTGTGTATCATATCATTTGTATTTATGTTATAACTTTGATATTGTTAACATTTTTTTTTAATCTTTTGTTAGTTTATTATTTAGTTTTATATTCACTTGTGTTATGAATAAAATTAAGAGAGTCGAGTGTTGTGTGTGTACACACACTAAAAATTAATTTAGTTCCCTCTATTTGTTTTGTCATTTTTTTTGTTTTGACAAGTCTTAAAGATGAATCTTGTTTTGACTAGCACAATTTAGTTGAAAGAGTGGGTAAGGATTCTTTTTCATCTTACACATGTCCTTTGTTTATTATAGATTTATTTATGTTTGTATATTTTATTATATTTTACATTAATTGTAAATATTTATTGTGTACTCATTATAATATGCAATAAATTATTTATGTGATGTCTTATATATATATATATATATATATATATATATATATATATATATATATATATATATATATATATATATATATATCATGTTTGCAAAAAAAATTGCATTGTAATTGAATTAGAGCATGCAAAATTTCATGTATAAATCCATACACATGCACATAGAAATACATATAAAAAATATTAAATGTATTATACATTCATTGGGTTTGAAACACATAGGTGACATATGGATAATACAACTCAAGTTTCAAGTGTAAGATAACCTTTCCCTCAAATCTCCTCTTTATCATCTGAGATAACATACATTCTGGGTATGGGAGTCTATAACCTCGAACTCTCTATATTTTATTATCAAATCTTTTGAAAATATTTTATTTTGATTGAATAATTATTACTAATTTCAATTAAATTTGAATTTGGTAAACATATTATTCTTATTTATATTACTTCATTATATCACTTTACATAATTTCAATACATTTTGAATGTGATATTTTATGAATATATTAATAGTATATATTTAATTATATTTCATTTTAAGACAATATGATGGTTGAATATATGATTTAGATAGAAATACATGTTATCACATACTTATTAGTTGATATTATGTTCAATATGGCTCATCCATTAATACTTACTATTTCTCTAATATTTATTGTTTTACAAAGTCCAATGTATTATTCTCAAATATTCTTAGATTGAGAAGTTGTGGGAGAGAGGGGGATGGAATTTGACAACGGTGATATTTTATAACATAAGTTAATCGAGGATGTTATTTCATGAAACTAATTGTAGTCTATTTCTTGTTTCATTTATTAATATTTTTATCATTTATTATCAACATTAGATAAGGTGGCATAACTTATGTGATTTTGTTTTTGAGTTTTTTTTAATAATTGTATAATTTTTTATGTTAATAATTATAATGTTTTCATTTTTATTTTATTTAACATTTAATTAAAGATATTGTTATCCTTTTTATTTCACCTCCAAAATAATAATATTCTTATAATCAATATTTTTATATATATATTTATTCATATATATAAAAAGATCACACATATTTAATATATTACATACTATATAAACTTAAAATGAAAAAAAATAATATTTAAAATTACCTATAATCTAAACTTGCTTAAACCTTATCTAAACTTAATTGAAATTAAGATCCAACCCTAAACGTGAAAATCCTATATCCTCTCCTATCCATGCATTTACACTTTATTTTTTTTAATTTTATAATTGAAACATGAAAATTGCCAAGGAAGATGATAGGCACGAGTTTTGGAATGTAACCTAGTGTTATATATTTATTTATTAGATAATATAAGGTATTAATGAATTGTTTGAAAATTTATTAGTTAAAAAAAAATGTTTTGGGAAAGAAAATATGTTGATATGGTAGTGATGCACGGTTAGATTTAATCCATTATTCAAATGATAGTCATAAGCATAGTCTCATTTGTTTATATTTATAAAAACTCAAGATTGGAGTCGAGGTGATGTTTGAAAATTTATTTGTATATAGTTAATTAATTATATGTATTTTTCACTTATTATTTTTTTAAAAAAAGTTTTTAAACATGTATTGAGGACCCTTTTTAATTTTATATTATGTCATTTTGAATCTCATAGATATGGGATGAATTTTTTTTGTTAATTTGTATTGGGAAGTGTAACAAAATAAAGTGGACTATATTTATTGTATTTGCATTGAGCTCATAGTTCACAATTCTATGATAAAGGTAAAATGAGTTTGCTTTTTTGGATCAATGTTGTAGTTATTGAGTGAGTTAAATGTTGTATAATATATTTCGATATTTTAAATGATTATTTTGTATATTTAAGTATAGTTTATTATTGATTATGAAATAAATTATTAAAAAAATGATAGTATTTAGAAAATTTTATTTAGGGAAATTTATGTTTTATGAGCTTGATAGGATATAAGATCTTAGAAATTTATGGTTTATGATAATATTACAATTACATAGAGTTTTAATATTAATAAGATAAACAACTAATTAAAATTAGAATATACAAGATAATAAATAAATTACATATATAATGATTTGGAACTTAATAATTTTAGAAATATGTTAAAATAAGAAATATATAAAAAGAAATGACTTAGTTAGATCGGATATGTAATATTATGATAAAAACTATGAAAATGATTATGAGGTTGAATGAGCTTAGTGCGAATCAGAAACAAGGTTTATGATTCAATTTTAGACAAGGCTAGTATACAATGGCATATATAAGACATGATAGTGTTGAGTAGAATTTTTCTTTCTGTTTTAAATCTAAACAATTACATGCACTTATAGATCTCATGCGACTATGCATGAATATTTGATTTGCTATGAAAACCATTATATAACTTCATTTTCACTTAAAAACCTAGTTCCATGACAAAGCAAGGGGGTTAAGGTCTGAAGTTATTATTTATATTAACACTCCATTATGTTAAGAATTGCATATATACTAATACTTTGAGGAAAGATCAAACTCCATGTAGTTATCTCAAATTATGGTGGTGCATGAAAATTTGGTGTAATTATATATGTTGTAGCAATCCTAGTGTGATTAACTATTTTTAAAACGACTCATGTCCTTGGAGGTGTATTTAGATTTAGTTTAGGGATACTTGGGTTGTGTGGACTAATAATTGAGAATAATAGATGCTATCCTCTCAGTTTAGTTAGATATTCATGTGCTAATTTAATCACATGAGATTATAGTGAACAAATAACTAAAAACTTTGAATTTATAGTAATAATTTTAGAATTCATTTGAATGGAAATTTTTTAATGTGTAATATGACCCATTTGGTGAATTTGAATTTGAAAAAACAATCATTATTATGTGAGAGAATGAATTAGGCAAATTCAGACACAATTGACAAGTGGTATTGTCTTAAAAGAGTAGCTTTATCTGAAGAACAAAGACAACTAGGCCAGAAGTGTGGATCACTCTTATAGTGAGTTTAGGTTTCTTTGAAATAAGAATAGGAACACCATGGATCAAAATTTTTTAAGAGTAAGGGTCATTAGCATAGAAGTAGAGGAATTACGTTTCAAAACCATGAAACTTGACATGAGCTAAGTGTGTATAAGAGGACCGTCACAAGTTCATTATTTTAACATTAAATGTTTATTTATGTGTCTTAATCCCCACCCCTTTTTATTCTATTAATGTAATAAAATTAAAGTAATGGAATAAAAGGAAAAGAGTTATACTTGAGCTTACCTATGAAGAATATTCTTGAATGTAGGCTATAAGTTAAACTATGCTTCATGTAAACTTGATTTGAAACATGTATAAATTAGTCCTTACTGAGGATGAAAATCAAAAAGAGAAAAAAAATGTATAAATAAAATAATAAAGATCAAATACACATATTTGGGTATGCAAACCTTTACATTTTTATGGTAAAAATATGGTGACTGTAGAGAATAAGACCCCTGGATATTTTATTATTCATTGAAACACTTGGATTAGAATGTGCATGTCCTAATCATAATTGGAAAGAGAGTGTACTTAATAATTCAAGGTGTAATTGACTCTATCATTATATACCTAATGTATTAGATTATTTTGAAGTCCTTGCATGAATTATAATAGATCATTCTAGTGTAAAACTCGTACAAAAATAGTATGATCTAATACTGGGGAATATAACATAAATAATGACATGTATTTCCATTTATTATGTTTAAATTGGTTCAAACTTGAGCAAAAAAAGTGATCATTCATCACACACATGCCCCCAATTTAATAACTATGCATATTGATTATGATAAATTAGTAATATCAAGTGGATTTTAAAGTAAAATTTGTGTTTTTTTGAAACATGTCATGCATAATTAACCCAAACTAATAAAAAATATACTAAAGTTGTGCACAAAAACTAAAATTATTCCTAACTATATTTTGAAAACTATTATGTTGACTAAGTGTAATTCTAGGAATTATAGAATTTATTATATTTAATTGATGGGATAACAGTGCACTAATTTGGACATGGCCATCCTACCTTAATGTCCAAATGGAAAATTATTGTCTAAAACTAATTCATGATAAAAATATGGGTATGATCTATCATTAAATGAGTAATTTTTCTTTGCTTGTGTAGTGAACTATTTCATCTTAGTATCTAAGACAAGTGATTATGTATGTCCCCTCTTTTGAGATAAGTTTTGAAGCCTACACAATAACTTATCTCAAAAAAAGAAATTTATACTAATGATGTTATATAAAATATTAAAATATTGAGTAATAATGATAACAATGGAGATCATGGTGTCATCATAGATAAATTGAGTAAAATAATAGTGTAAGATAAATGTAGAACCAAGTTACACAATATCATGTAGACATAAATGCTATTAAATTTAACCATATAATGAATAATGATCATATATTGAGAATTTTAAAGTAATATAGAATAATTTAAGGAGGATGCATGATATCCATCATAGCATTGAAAAGTTATGAAGATGCAAAATGTGCATCATGACATCAAAAAATTGAGCAAATTGAACACATAAGATTCATGGCTATGACACACACAGACACACAAAGAGTGCATGCAAAAATAAATAAATAATGTAATATAAGTAAAATGGGTAACATATAAAGGATGTAAAAATAAGTAAATAATGCAATGAGTAAAATGGGTGACATATAAAGGACATGTTAAAATTTCACTTACATGTATATAAGCACATAATAAGTGATAGATTCACAATAAACAACATATTCAAATCTCCACAATCCAAATAATTTGAATACACACAAGACATGATGTAAAAATAAAACATGCAAAGAATGCATGAATAAGTGAAGTTGATATACCTAATAAACCTATAATATTTATATATTCAACAACTTAAGTATCATGTGAGATAAAAATGTTAATCTAAGTGATCTAATAACGATATATTTTGTGTAAAGTATTGAACAAAAGTATGAACAATAGTGATTGTCGTAGAATGACAAAACCTATGTAAAAGGATGCCCCTAGTGAACTTACTAGAATATAAATAGGTTTTATAATTTATGTCTCTCGTTTGAATCTAAAAAAGTAGAGTCTATGTTCACTAGGATAATTATGATAAAATTAGACAAGAGTGCAGTGTGTGACTATAGTAAACTACTGGTTTTGTCTAAGTAATTTTTTTGAGCTTGAGATAATATCACCACATAAAAGTGCATCTAAAGGTGACAACCTATATGTTGTTTTAAAACTCACTCAAGTACACTTGTGAATAATATTTGATATAAAAATAGATATAGAGAGATACTACATATGTTGAGTACATAATCAACTAATGTAAATGAAATAGACATAACATAGATAGGTTATTGTTTTTAGAAATTTCTAGAATATTATATTTATATTTTTTTAGTAATTTAATTTTTAATAAAATATGAAACATTATAAGTATCTAGCAACACATCTAGGGGATATCTATAATTGAATGGTTGATATGGTGAAATATTATTGACATTTGAATACTGAATTTCATCAAATTCCCATAGATCATCATCATTATGATTGTCATACAACTCATTTTATACAAATTTAGCCTTATATTTTGAATTATTATTAATATTATGAATTCATATATCATGTTTCTCTATTGTATATGAAGCTTCATAGGTTTTTTGAGAAAAAAATAAACTAGACATGCGTTTATCATTTCTAAATATGTGATTGTGATCAATACCACCAATAATAATAATAAATTTATTATCCTAAAATTTTAAAGTAAGACAATGCTATAGCTTATCAATTATAACTTCCACTTCTTTAAACCATTATTTACCTAAAGTAGCATTTAATTGATGTCATGTTTGCATAAAAAATTTATGTGCCCACAACCTTAGGACCACATACTAGTATTACAATGTTTTATTGAATCTTAAAAACATATAAATTTATATAATTTGTCTTTATCATTACCTATGTATTGATTAAATGCAAGTGTACATGAATTTGGTTGTGTGTCTCCATAAATTTTCACATTCTATCTATATTCATTTTCAATGAAAACTTGAATATCCAAAGGGTAATTTTTTGTATGCTTGTATTTTATGTGTATTTGACCTTGATTTTGAGCCCTAATAGGTGGTAGAATGGGTTTTATAATATAAATAGTGCCTTTATAATCATGTTTTAGAATTTTTTTATTTAATGTTGAACAAGTATTAGTAGTAAGCCCTATAATTCTATGAAAATGACAAAGTGTTTTTCCCTCTTGATTATATAATTTATTAGTAGATCAATGCCTCATTATCTAAAAATAATATTTTTCTATAGTTAACATATATAACATAAACTTTGAATATGTTGTGTGAATTTCCAACTTGTATTCTAATATCTCATATGATATCCATGATCTCCACATTATTTACTGAATCTATGAATTGTGAATTATTAATATATGTAATTCATGGGTCTATGTATTTTTCCTCTTCTTCTCTAGTAATACTACTTTTGAAAATTATTATAGTCCAATATACACCTAATAAAGTATTATTCTATGTATTATCTATATTTCAAAAAATGTTCTTTCCTTTATCAATATTTGACATCATTGTTTGTCCTTTATCTATGTCTACCTAAATGATCCCCTTTGAATCATTTTTGTATTCACTTGGGTCGACTAGTTTGAAATTAAAATAATATAAATAATAATCAATATTCATGTGTATCATATCGATATCATCATAAAATTGAGCATTGGAATCATCATCAAAGTCTTTTATAGATATGAAATTCAGATCTTCTAAATTTAATAATAAAAATAATTCTTGTGGATCTTCTATTTATTCTACCTTTTTAGTTGATTTTTTTTTTCATATATATATATATATATATATATATATATATATATATATATATATATATATATATTACAACATTTATCATATTTACTAGATTCACTAACCTCATATATATGCATATGTTCTATAGGTATGATCTCTAGTGGTGTCACTATATTAGGTTGAGGTGTTGATAATTTTTATTAGTTCTTAGTAGTAAATTTTGTGATCTTAAAATATTTGAATAGTTAATTATCAATAGTGTATGTATATAAATATACATCATGTAGAAATTTAAAATATTGATATTAATTAAAGGTTAAACTTCCATTTCATTTATCCATGATCAACCCAATAGTGAATTTTAGTGTAAATGATTTAACATTAGATGAAATTGAGTAGATAATATTTTGGGACCTACATTCGTATCCAAAGTGATAGAACCCAAAGCTTAGAAAGGAACATAATCAAATCATTTGATATTATTATATGTATTTTTAAGATAATTCATATTAATACCTGTTATATCTATTAAATTAAAAATGAAAATATTCAACCTTGAACCATTATCTATCAGAACCCTTTTTACTAGTTTATTTGAATTTGTATAAAAAATGCATATTGTAATTGATAATAGATTGATTAGGAAAAACCTCATTTCCAAAAGATTTAATATCCTTTAAATTATTTACAATAGATGAAAAATTATAAGGATCTATGTCTCGAGGCATAAGTGTTTGATTCAGTGCTTGATATAAAATATTCTTGAAAATAGTAACTTTTTGAAGTAATTCTAACATAAAAATATTAGTTGGTGTATTCCTTAATTGATAAATAATATCACACCATTTAGATTTATTAACCATTTTAAGTTTAATAGGTTGGGGTTGTAGAAAAATGCTTGATATTTTTCCTCTTGTCTTTATTCATGAGGCACCTGACCTTGTCTAGTGACAATAGTTTAGACTGTGAAATCTAATTTAAGCCCAAGATAAATAGTAGAGGTGGGATATGAGCTAATATAGTTAAAATGTCTAATATAGGAGGTAAAAATGGAACCACTTGGTCATAATGACGTCTATTAGTAATAAGTGGTAATTCAAACTGAGCCATGTAATAATAATAATTAAAAATTTGTTTACTATTAACATCTTTATTAATATGGGAGTTTATATTTTATTTTAAATTATTTATCCTTTAATTTACATGAAAATGAAACATTTTACATTTTATAGGAAAATAACATGTAAATGAGGTTAATAAGATTTAAAATATGAAATGATAAATAGATTTAGTCATTATGATCATGATTATTATATAAATCATAAAATAAGAAATATGTAACCCAAAAAATAATGATAAAGTGAGAGAAGGAGAATATTAAGGTAATTACGGGTTTTTCAATATTAAAAAATAAGCAAATTCACCAATTTTTTAATCACATTTTGTATTAAGAGAGATTTTATCTAAACTATAAAAATAGATAATTAAAATTAGAATGTATAAGGCAAGCAATAAATTAGATGTATAATGATTTGGAACTTACTAGTTTTTGAAATATGCTAAAGAAGGAAATACATAGAAATAAAAAACTTAATTGAATCAAGTATGTAAGAATGTGATAAAAATTGTGAAACTGACTGTGAGTTATAATGAGCTTATTATGAATAGGGAATAGGGTTTTCTCTTCACTATAGAATAAGGTCATATTATTCATATAAGGACATCTTAAACTAGTGTTTATAGGGTCTACCAATGTTTGATAGTTTTTTTCTCTCTCTATTTTAAATTTGACACATGCACAATCACCTATAGATCTTGTGTGACTATGTGGGAATATTTGATATTATATGAAAACCATTTCATACCTTCCTCTTCACTTGAAACCCTAGCTTAATGACATAAGGAAATAAATTCCATGAAGGTTTAAAATGGGGATAGGGATTGAAGTGTGATTTTTATCAATAACTCTATATGTTGAGCTATACCTACATACCAATATTTTAAAGAGGGATCAAACACCAAGGATGTATCCCATGATATGATGATATGTAAAAAATTGGTGTAATGGTATATGTTAGTGAAATCTTGGTGTGATTAAGTGCTTCAACAATGATTTATGACCTTGGAGGTTTAATCAGACTTAGCTCAAGACTACTTGGGCTATGTGGACTCATAATTATGAAGAATAGATTCTTTTCTCTCAATTTTTATTTAGATATTCTAGTGCCTTAAAATAAAATGGGCCTCTAATGAAAAATGGATAGAAAATGTGTCTTTATAGTGATTATTTTGGAATTCTTTAGAATGAGACTTATTAAATATGTGGAATGACTTGTTAGGTGAATTTGAATTTGAGTAATTAGTCATTATTTGGTAGAAGGAAAAAACTAGTAGATTCTAACACACTTGGTGAGTGATATTGTCTTAAAAGAGTGGCCTTATTTGAAGATTAAATAAAACTAAGATGGAAGTGTAGATCAATCTAATAGTGAGTTTAGGCTACTTGGAATGAATAATAAGAATATAATATCTTATAGATTCATACACACACACACACACACACACACACACACAATCAGAGGAATAACAATTCAAAACCATGAAACTTGGCACAAGCTAAGCATGTATAATAGTATGGTAAAAAGTGCATTGTTTTTATCATTAAATGTTAATTTATATATCTACACCTAAGAACTATGAGACTAATGCATAGTCTATGATTATCACAGATCCCTAGAATATTATTCAAACAACTATAATAAATTGACACATAATATATAATACCTCATTTAAAATAATCACATTCAAATAAAAGGTATAAATATTAGTTTAAATTAATGAGTGGCACAACCAAACCAACTTTTCAAAATATTTCCTAGTGTTCTTTTGAATAATGCTAATAAATTTAAAGAACAAAGTAATCTTTATATGATAGAAAAAATAGCCATCATTAAATTATATCACTCATCCACTTAACAAACTCATAAGTGTGGTCAATATAATGTATAAATATACTTCTCCAATTATATTTTATGATCATGAAATTTTGAAGCATGAATCTAATAATGGACCATTCTTAATTTTAATTTTAATTGATATACATTTAATTATAAAAATATAATAATGATTGATAATAGTTAAATAATGAATATGTACATGATAAAAAATTTAATGGTGTTAGATATACTCAAAGGGATCTAATTGGCACTACCAGAATTATTAAATGATGTGATGGGATTAAATTGAAACCACTTAGAGGAATTACCTACCTTTTCACACTGGGTCATAAGAATATATATTTTTAATCATGTACTAATGGATAATGGGGCATATGGTATGTACTAATGGATACATATTACTATTGAAGTAACTACATATGTGAATCTACCACAAGTTCAATAGGAGGTTTTACTTAAAAATCTTACAAGGAATAAATTCGTTATGCCCATTTCTTCCAAAAATAGACATGACTAAAACAAATTCACATATGATCAAACCCATAACATAAGCAAGTATACACAAACATATATGATTATCTTGTCAAATATTATAATTCATTTATCAGTCATGTGCCTTAAATTAGGAGGTCTAAAATACCTAAACATTAGGACATAACACTCAGGAATTAGTTAACGAGTACCAACCCAAGACTATCATTTCAATACATTGAGATGACCATCATATTTAGTCTAAGCTATTATTGATGTAGTCAGGTGGCATGTGGTCACTTTGAGTATGCTTAAGATTATCCCATTAGGTCCATAGTTATTCCACCTATCATGATTATAGGACCCCGGGTCTAACTCCAACTGATGAGTCACTTTGATTTTAAGATTCAAGAGATTACCACTTGAAATCTCCTTAGGTTCATAGGACCATGGAAGCATTTGGAGATTAACCCCAATGGATGAATCCTTCTAGGTTTATGAGCTCTATAACACTACTACTTGGAAGCTCCTTAGTCCCTTAGAACCTCAAAGGCATTAGGGGATTAGACCCTAATGGTTTAATCCTCCTAGGGTTTCAAGCTCTAAAATTATACCACTTAGTAGTTTCTTAAGGCCTTAAAGGTATCATGAAAATGCTCACCTTGTTAAAAATCCAAACTACCATAATGATGCCATGTGGCATAATTTGACTAACTTTGAACAACAAATTGGCTAAGGTAAGAAATAATATAGGAAATAGTCAACAAGAAATTTTAACTAAGGTGTGAAGCAGTTATGAAAGCAAAAATTGGAAAGGAAAAGGTTTAATTCTAAAACTAAAACATAAAATTTCTAAGGAATGAATGTAATTCCCAAAATAGTCAACTAAGAAAATTGACTAAGATATGAGCCAAATCAAAAGGTGGAGTTAGATGTGAAAAAGTAGGGACAAGGCTAAAAGCACTTGTTAATGAACTACTACCATTAATATGTGTGAAGCTAGTCCTGTATTCACATAATTAAAAGGTTTTGAGGCTTAAATCAATCTCTCAACACTAAAAAAATATACTCATTAGTTTAGTCAACTAAAAATAACCACTAGGCAAGTTGAGTTTAGTAAATCATATCTCAAGGAACTACTCAATTCTGTGAGCTAACTAGTTTATTCATTAGAAGTCATAACTTATAGCATTAGCACATAGACCCATTAAATCATACTAGTGACAAAAGATTTACTAAAGGGTAAAAACATAGAATAAAGGATTGGTCTTCAAAAATATTTTCTATAATTAAATAATGATTTCAAGGGTATTTATAACTAAAATCTTCAAGTTGCCTTGCATTGTTGTTTTCATAGTAATAGGGCCCATCTCTATAATCATTCTCTTTTATATTTAGTTGGTATTATTACTAAAAAATTATAAAATGGATAATTAATCAATGCTTTAATCTAAATAGCCATTACATAAGACATATTTTTACCAAGATATCATCATTAATCATATTATATAGCCAAGGTGTATCGTTATTATTAATAACAAACACTCGACCCTTTATTTGAGTTTCACTCATATATGGATAAGCTTAGTCCATAAAAATAAATCACAATATAATACAAGAGGAGACACAAATCATAACCAAAATTTTTATTATTATGATGTTTTATCCAATTAATCATACTAACATTATATAGAAAGAACCATCCATACCTAAAAGTTGCTCTTCAAATGTTAGATTCCTTCTAGGAATATACCATCATATCCCATTATTGTCTTAAATATTATTATATCAAGAGTTTTTTAATATCCTATCTTCCATAGATTATGCTAGATCATAAAGGATCAACCATATCATGATTCATACAACATAACATAAAGCTATTACTTTTAATAAAGACATAGGCAACTCAATTTACTTTCTTTCTTATTTTGATAAGCCCGTCTAATTTAGGTAATATCTAAGAGTAAAACCATTACACACAAGTAAATATGAAATATACAAAGTGATCATGGGATATTCAACATAATTTATGAAAATTGATTAAGGCCCTTATCTTGGCCAAGCCTAGACATGAATATATAAACATCCATAAATATTTCATTCTCAATGATGAGATAATCATAAGAATATCTATAAATCACATATAAATAAGTAGACTAACTATAGATCACAAAATTAATAAGAAAAAAATTCTTGTATTAGAATACATGATGATTATGGCTCACATATTAGACCAGAACAAATTATTACACATAAACATAAGTTTGGTGGAGTACATGCTCACATTTGGATATAATAAGCAACACAACAAGATGATCAATAGTTGAAGATGAGTTCCTATTTTCTATAAGTGCAACTTAGGCCAATAGAAAGAGAGATAACCTCCAAACCTTCTTACGTCATCAACTAACTACTCTAGCAACCCCCAAGCTTAGGCCACTCAACACAAATTATGTTCACATCATTGTATAAGGAAAGTAAGTAAAGTAGTAGTATAGATGTGTTGGGTTCAAGGAGATGGATAATCATAATCTAAAAATAAAAACATCTCATAGTAAAATAAATCTACCAACCTCAAATCCATTTTTTAGCAATCATGTAACACAATATGAGAACACACAGGGATTAACATAATTAACATTTAGCCAACAAGTTATGTTTTATTATGTATTCATGAGAGCGGTTAGGAAAGCTACCATCAAGTTCAACATGATAGGCCTAACATTTATTCCGTCATGAAGAGTGTAACCTTTCCAAATAATTATGCCATGTCATACAACAAGGAAACTCTCATTTCTAAGTTAAACAAAGGCACCAATAATACCATCTACCATGAAGGAATGTATCAACTCTAAATTCCCACACAAGGGTAAGAACACTATAGGGTGACCTAAGCACATCCTTAATAAGATAATTAAAGATAATAAGTAAGACAAGTGAATTTACTACTTTTGAACATAATAATTTAGTCAAGAGTCATATAGACTTTATACACTAAAATATTAGACTAGTTAAGTCAAATGAGAAGCCTAGCAGTCAATCCCAATCATTCTTGGGATATTTTCTTCTATCTAGGGCTCACCCTCTCTAGGCTCTTTCATTTACCTCCTCCTTATTAATAAAATGGCCAAAATGTTTTTATTTCTAAGATATCCACCTTCCTAAAATTGGTATTGTTTCCTCTCATAACCCAATCAAAATGTGACAAGTGTTTATTATTTATTAGGATTGACCAACCACTCTCTTTACTATCACATACCTTCATAAATGGATGATCTTTTTTCTAGTCCATAATGGTGCATGGCATATTTTACATAATCCCTTTGGTTTTTTCTAGGATAACCCACCTCCCTACACTGGGATCAAGGCAAAGGCAATTAATGGAAAATTTTATAATTTTACTACTAGTAATTTTAGATGTTGGTTTACTTCCTCCTCAAGCATTGAATACAACTAACTAAATACGGTTTGACTAACCCAATAGTGATTACAATTGGTTACGACACTCCAAGACTAAAAAAAAAGGGTTGAATGGCATATAAGGCATCCAACTTGTATTAGGTAAGGTTTAAGATAAGATATTGGTTATATATAGGATCATAAAGTATGAAATAATGCTTGGAATAGTCCTTGTTAATTCATTGGAAATGACCTATTCCTACATACTTATTACACCCATGAAATCCTTTTATTGTAATAGCCAAAGATTGCAACCATAAGCATGATATATCATTTAATTTAAAACAACATAATTAGATTACCTATAAATTCACCAAGTCATGGAATGAGGTTAATATAACACCTAATATAATTATAGTTCAATTACAGTATATGTAAATAATTCAAGCATCACTAAATCTAACTTTTCATTCACATAATCCACTTACTTTTGCAATCAACATCACCATGGAAGTATATCCATGAGATTATCATGGTCAAATTTTTCATACCCAAAGCATGTCCCGATGAGCCATGAATAACATTATAGTCTAGAGTCAAATAAGAGTATCAATGATCCATACACATCATGTATCCATAGATGAGCTCCCTATCATTCCACTACTATGGATCTTAATCTTATTAGGAAATCACATGCCAATTATCAATTAAAGTCACTTATTGTTCATGAGGTGAATTATATTATCTCCCCTTCAAGGGGAATCATACTCAATGTAAAACTATTTTTTTCACCATTAAGGATTATAATAACCACTAATTTGGATTCCCACCCATCCTTGTGATATAGTTCTATTGGAAATGTAATTAAAACCCAATATATTATTCACATGACCAGGTATGGGGAGGTGTCAATCTACTAGGGAATAATCATATAGTACTCATGTGCCATTTTAGTGTGACATACACTATCATATGGTATGTTTTTTTAAGATAACCTACTGCATTACTAAGGATGGCATCCTAGGTCAAGTTGCACTAAAGTATGGGACCAACCCAAATTCTTTTGGGTTTTCCAACTTCTCTTGAATTCCTCTTAACTTATGATTTTGAAAATGCCCTTCAAACAACACATGAGGGTATAAACAACACAAATACAACTTTTGAGTCATATTTTTCTATAATTTTTAAAGACTTTTCAAGATTATAAGCCTTACTTGTCAACTTTTTGATAACAATTCCTTAGTTTTGTCACCTAAGTCATATCAATCTCTATCTTTCACTTACTAGATTTAGGATAGGGTAATATAATCATTACATACCCATTGTACAAGTCATGAATCATATTTTTAAGATGCAAGTAGTTGTTTCATTTACTCAAACTTTATTCTTCACATAAATTTCCTAGTAAAAATGTTACTAGAATTGCATCATAATAAGAAACCATGTGGCCAAATCATAGAGATGATTCAATTCTTGATCATGGAAATTTAAATTTTCTTTCAAAAATAATTTCCTCAAACCAAAGACAAAAGTGGTCCAATTTCAGACCCGAGTCTTACTCCTTCCAAGGTTATACTATCATGCTATGTTTCATGGTCACTTTGAATGACTATGTAGTGTGCTAAGTGATAAATAGTTATCCTAAGTCTTATCAATCAATAATAAACTAGATGAATTATGAATAATCTCTGAAGGAGGTAAATTCTCTCTATTTTAGACTATACTACAAAACACAACTGTCCCAAATAATCGAGACCCATAATTTTTGTTGTGATCATGGGACTTTAAGTGTTCATAGGAGATATAATTTATTTTGAGAGAGGAATGTTGATTACCAAGCATAATAAAACCATATAAATGAAATAGGTATCCATCCATGGTCATATAATTATGAGTGGTGTTAAACCATATTGTGCTCACATCGAATCATTAAAAACATACTAGGCAAAATTGAGTCACCATATATCTTACCATTTAAAACACATAGGATCTTCTGAATAAGCAAAGAATGGGGAAATGCCTCCCATTGCATCAATTCTATTGAATAATAATACAAACACGGGACTATCTCCCTTATTAATATATCATGCCAATCATGGAATGTTTTGAGTAGCTTGTTGTCATGTTATTCAATATATGTATGCTCCTAAAATATTAGTCCATCAATTAAGAGAGTATTATACCAATCAATAAGTATGCAGTTCTTAAGACATTAGTCTTCCAACTAAGATATTAATGTGCCAATAAATATGTATGGGGATCTTAGGACATTAGTCCACTAACCAAGTCAAACACATAGAATTAAAAGAGACACCTCAATGCTCTTAAGACACCTTAGTGTATAAAATCATCACATTTAGTGGGTGGGAAGGATGGCGTATTGATCCTACATGATAGGTTCCCATCACAACCCACTTAGCTATGATCCAAACTACATATTTTCCCCTATAATTATCCTAAGGTGACAAATAAGCACATATTAACACATAAATCCAACATGGACAAACGTCAAAATAACTTAAATAAAGATCAGTCAATCATGTAAATGAAAAATCAATAAAATGAGACTAATTAGTCTTAATAATGAAATGAAATTCAAATAAAATTCATCAATGAATTTCATGATTGGCCTTTTGCTTAAAACATTTGAATTCAAAAGAAAATAATGTTGGTTTTCAATCAAATTTAAACAAAAGCTCATACAACTTAAAATAAGTCAAATAAGTATACTTAGCATAAATTATATCATGATATGATCAATATGTAGCTCCATGAGACACTCAATGGAAGAAGGACAAAAGTACCCATTCTAAATGAGTTTACTAGTCATGAGATCATTCAAGTACATCTTTAATTCCTCCATCATGACATGGTAATTCTAGCTTGGTTCATATAATTTTCTTAAAAACTGATTACAAAGTAGTTTTGGCCAGTTCATAGAATCCCTTACAAGTTGATTACCAAATTAATTCTAACCCAATTCATAGAATTCCTTACTAAGGCTAGGTTGATTTACCAAAGGTAATTACAGCCTGCTTTATAGAATTATTTACTAAGATGATTTACCAAGGAAATTCTAGCCTATTTTACAAAATTTATTAAGTATGTTGGTTACCTTATCTATCATAATCATAACATGATTAGTTTCAATATTCTATAGTGCCTTATGCATCAAAATATCTACACTTTCTTTATAATTTTCAAAGCATGGATTTAAACAGTGCATTCATTATCAAGAATTCAAGATATGCAATACATGTGCCTCATTAGAAGTCATACTTATAGATAATTTGTATTCAACACCCTCCAAGGTGTGATATGTCACTAGAATTAGGCCTTGTCAATCTCATCATGAGAATTTAGATGCAGTACCAACTTTAATAAGTTCCCACTTGCATGTATAGACATATCATACATATAAAAAAAGATATTCATAGCTATCATCTCCAGATAAGGGCCACCTCCATGGTTTATATTTTCCATTTTTTGTTGACATAAAGTGTTATACAAGTGACCAATATAGTTGGTATTTTAAGTTGTTAAATAAGTTCTTTTAATGAGAGATATAATAATACTAGATGTATTCTTCAAACCTACTACCGCTTAACTTCATAAGAAAATTTAAAACTATTATCAACACTTGTAGGATTCCTTTAAGCCAATCAAAATCATCAGAGATGTAGACTTATCTATTGATTGATCTATCATCATAATATCAAGAATGTGCAGGGTTACCTTAATCTGTTCTAGGCACTTATCAACCCATAAAATACACTTGTATCTATTTGACAAGCACCCATAATCATCATTATAAGTTAGGATATGTCATATATAGCTAAAGAATTATTTATTAGCCTAAAGCTATCCAATTAAATCATGATATTATCATGAAAATTAACTATGTAGAGACATACCTACTCTAGACATTTACAAAGAGATTTATCTGACTTTATAATTAAATACAAGATTACCACATAATTGGTTAGCATATAGAAATGTTATATTTATTCATAGATCAAGCCATACCCTCAATATCAAAATTTCATAATATCATGGTTCATTGAATGGTTATAATTCTCTAAACATTAAGAAAAATAACATTCTCACAATCCCAACATACAAAATCAATGTGTTTATGGAATTCATAATTTCAAAATGAGATGTCATAATACCCTATTATAGTTATACATTCAATTAATAACATATGAGCACTAATTCAAGCATTATAATCTAATTTCATTCAAATTCACAGTCTTTTATTTGTGTGATAGCATTATAATAAAAATACATCTATCTATCTAAGCAATATAATATGCAACTAACATGTGCATTCACACACACACACACACGCACACGCACACGCACACACACACACACACACACACACACACACACACACACACACACACACACACACACACACATCACTAAGTTATTCATAATAAGAAGGCCTATTGTCTTTTCAATGATGGTAGCATATCATAAGCATAATGTGTTCCTTAAAAATAGAGTAAGAGTTATTGGGGAAAATAACATAAGTATCATTATATGGGTGCAAAAAAATATATTCCTTGTATCTAGTCCTCATCAAGATTTTAGTATCCCTTGATCAACATTCTTAGAGAAATTTCATATATAATGGCCAACAAATATATAGTTGAATCAAGTGCATGAGGTAGTATCCTTTACAAATTTCACCCACATGGATTTACATGGATTTGACCCTAGAGATTTCATAGGTAGAGCTTATGTCCGAGTACATTGCCTCTTGTGATATTGCTAAAAGTGTACTTACTCTTTCTTTGATGATGTGATGTTATGGATTTTCCAACTTGTGTATGCCCTTGCTAAGGCGAAGAATATTATTTTTGTAATATATAATTTGATAGGACCTAAGTTCCCCAAAGCTCTGACACAACTTGTCAAATTTAAGAGCACACATGATTACCATTGTATAAGCAACTTAAGATTGTGGAAATAACCAGAAGAACAAATAACTATCAATGAGGAAACACACAGAATATGAGAGGCAACACATAATTGTATTCAACTCATTACAAAGGAAATTACAATAAAGAGATCACACTCTTCTTCCACCTCTGTGAGGCTTCCTCCTCAAGGGCTCCAAGTAATCTTCCCACCTAAGTAATCTTCTCTCATAGGTCACAACACACAGCTAACACAAGCTGTTGTTCACCTCATTATACTCCCTGTACAATCGAGTACGAACTGGTACTCCAAGTAGATCTCACCATGATCTTGCTCCTTGATGTATTGTTGTCACCTTGGATCCTACTCCCCCACCGATCTCCTTTTGACCCTCACACATACACACCCCTATAGACCAACCTGATCTTACTTATCACATGTAGATCTCCACCATGATCTTGTAACACCCTGCATATCAAACCTGATCTTACATACATGGGGAATCCTACTTGATTCCACCATGGGAAGAACTCTCCAAGTTCTACATAGTTCTTCAAGTTCTTCACTTAATAATACAACCCATGAGTCTATTATATAGATCTCATGCATACAATAATTAGACAAGTGGCTCAAAGACTCAAACTAGTCTTCATCATGCAAACTACATGTTTACTTAACTGACTGTTTGTCAACAATAGTTTTGACTGCCACAGGTGACTGACATCAGTCCCTACCTGATTGGAGGTGACCGATGCCGACTGATGTTGGTTGCTTCTGCACTTTCCCTGACCGACATCGGTTGTGGCCTGCCGATGCCAGTGACTACATACGCTCATAAACCTCCATGTTTTCCTTAAGGTGAAGCTTTTAGCTCCACACCCTAACAATCTCCCACTTGGAGATAAATAGCTGCACCTGTACCCATACCAGTACTCTATCTAATCTGCATCCTGGCTTGTATTCCTCTTCAAGCTCCCACTTGAAGACAACCCACCACACTCCTTGTGGTGTTAATCCTGTGCCTAAATTTATTCATTCTCAGCTTACCTTCTTCTGCCATTGCTATACTCCCACTCAATCAGAAACCCCTGTGAGTAACCTGTAATCAACAAACCACTAACCAGATCTGGCCCATCTGTTAGTCAAACTCACTCTGAGAACATCCAACCTTGCTCTGATACCATTTGATAGGACCTAAGTTCCCCAAAGCTCTAACACAACTTGTTAGATTTAAGAGCACACATGATTACCATTGTATAAGCAACTTAAGATTGTGGAAATAACCAGAAGAACAAATAACTATCAATGAGAAAACACACAAAATATGAGAGGCAACCCATAATTGTATTCAACTCATTACAAAGGAAATTACAATAAAGAGGTCACACTCTTCTTCCACCTCTGTGAGGCTTCCTCCTCAAGGGCTCTAAGTAATCTTCCCACCTGAGTAATCTTCTCTCATAGGTCACAACACACAGCTAACACAAGCTGTTGTTCACCTCATTGTACTCCCTGTACAATCGAGTACGAACCGGTACTCCAAGTAGATCTCACTATGATCTTGCTCCTTAATGTATTGTTGTCACCTTGGATCCTACTCCCCCACTGATCTCCTTTTGACCCTTGCACATACACACCCCTGTAGACCAACCTGATCTTACTTATCACATGTAGATCTCCACCATGATCCTGCAACACCCTGCATATCAAACCTGATCTTACATACATGGGGAATCCTACTTGATTCCACCATGGGAAGAACTCTCCAAGTTCTACATAGTTCTTCAAGTTCTTCACTTAACAATATAGCCCATGAGTCTATTATATAGATCTCATGCATACAATAATTAGATAAGCGGCTCAAAGACTCGAACTGGTCTTCATCATGCAAAATACGCGTCCACTTAACTAATTATTTGTCAATAGCAGTTCTGACTGCCACAGGTGACTGACATCAGTCCCTACCTGACTGGAGGTGACCAATGCCAGCTGATCTCCTACTGATGCCGGTTGCTTCTACGCTTCCCCTGACCGACGTCGGTTGTGGCCTGTCGACGCCGGCGACTGCATACGCTCAGAAACCTCCATGTTTGCCTTAAGGTGAAGCTTTTAGCTCCACACCCTAATATAATTTCATGGCAACTTTCCCTCTAATACATTCGCCATACGTTATAGGGTCTTAATATTTTGAACATTGATTTTAATCAACTACTCAATCTAGGGATCTTGGTGACATCTAGATGTAGTGTTTACCATGCCTTCCTTTGGTGACATCTTTTATACATAATTCATGTTTAAATAGAGCTATCAAGTAGTGTGCGTAACCATTTAATTTATAAAAAACATGATTAACCAAAGTTAGAAAGGAAATGAACTCATGCATATCATCCCTAGAGCTCTTAGATTTTTACCCACGATTTGATACTAAAATCCCATGCCCATTTTTTTCAAAAATAGACATGACTATAACCAATTCACATACAAATAGAACCATACCATAAGTAAGTATACATAGACACACACACACATCATTATATATACTTATCTTATCAACCATTATAGTTCATTTATCAGTTGTGTGACATAAGGTATGAGGTTGAAAATCCCTAAACATTTGGACATGATACTCAATAATTCATCTTATAGTGAAATCCCAAGACTATGGTGTCAATACATTGAAACAACAATCAAATTTAGTCAAATCCTTGCTAACACATTTAGGTTCCATGTGACCGATTTAGGTTTGCTCAAGCTTATCCCACTAGGGCCATAGTTTCACCACTTGTGATTACATGACCCCAATTCTAGCTCCAACTAATGAGATTCTTTACTTTTAACCTCTGAGACACCACCACTTGGAAAATCCTTGGGCACTCAGGACCACAAAAGCATTGGGGGATTATCCCCAATGGATTAATACTTCAAAGGTTCTGATATCTAGGATGTTGCCTTTAATTATCTCCTCAAGCCCTTAGAACCTCAGAGGCATTAGGGGATTATACCCTAATGGTTTAATCCTCCCAGGGTTCCAAGCTCCAAATATTATACCACTTAGAAGTTTCTTATGACCCTAGAGGCATTAGGGAATCACTCACCCTGATAAATATCCAAACTATTGGAATTATTACACATGGTGTAATATAACTAAATTTTGAAAAGAAAATCAGGTAAGGAAATAAATAATATAAGAAATAGGGGATAGGGAATTTTGACTAAGGCATGAAGCCATTATGAAAGTAAAAAATGCAAGGACGAGGCTCGATTATAAATCTAAAAGAAAAACTAGCTAAGGCATGAAGGTAATGATTGGAATAATCAAATAAGTAAATTGATTAAGATATAAGCTAAAGGAAAAGGTAGAGTTTGATTTGACAATGTAAGAAGGTAAGGACAAGGCTAAAGACCCCTGTTAGTGGATTGCTATTGTTAATACATCCAAAGATAAGCTTCTATTCAAAAATCAATTAAACAAAAAGGTATCAAGGCTTAAATATATAGACACTAAACCAATATCCTCATTTTTTTAGTCAACTAAAGGTAACCACTAGGCAATCTCAGTATAGAAAAACATCTCTTAAGAAATTGCTCAATCTTATGAGGCAACTAGTTTATTCATTCAAAGTCATAACTTATAACATTATCGCATAGACCCATTATGTCACACCAATGATAAAATTTTCTAAATTTTTAAAACACATAATCAAGGATAGGTCTTCATAATCCTTTTATATCATTAAATAATTCTTGAAAGGGTTTATATAGCTAAAATCATCATGTTATGTTGCATTGTTATTTTCATAGTAATAGTTCCCAACTCTATAATCATTCTCTTTTATATTTAATTGGTCTTGTTATTGAAAAAGTATAAAATAGATAGTTTAATCAATTCTTTAATTTAGTTAACTCTTCCACAAGATATATTTTTATGAGGATACCATTACTAATAATATTATATAGTCAAGCTATATTGTTATTATTAATAACAAATACTCAGTCATTTATTTGAGTTCCAATCATATATGGATAAGCTTAGTCCATCAAGATAAAACACAACTTAATACAAGAGGAGACACAAACCACAACCAAAATTTTTAAATTAATTAAGTATACTATCATTCTATTGAAATAACAATACAATACTAAGACTTGATACTCAAATGTCAAATTCTTTCTAGGAAAATCTAGTGTAATATCCCATTGATGTCTTCAATACTATTATCTCAAGAGTTGTTTAAGATTTTATTTCTCATATGTTATCCTATATCATAATAGGATCAACCATAACATGAATCATATAATAGAACAAATTATTATCACTTTTAATAAATACATAGGCAACCCAATTCACTTACTCTCTTTTTTTATTTGATTGGGTGAAACTCAAGTTTTATAGGGATCCTAAAATCACAATGTTCAAAAAGTAAACAAGAGAGACCAATAGGGAAACATAAATAAACTAGGCCAAATAGGCCAATTGACAACCACAAACTTCTACCAAAACTTTAAATTACCCTAAAACCAACTAATGACTAAATATGACATAGAGAAAGACAATCATTAATTACCCCAAAGGCTCCTCTGAACCTACCTAATTCTCTACTATAACAAGTTTGCAGTTGACCCATTTTCCCTAGGGATCATCTTGATGTTCTTAGCTTTCTTAGTGATTTTGGTGTTTTCATTTCTTTTGATGTTTAATGAGGAGGTAACTTTGTTATGGCTGGCCCCTATGGCCTTCTTGACTTTCGTGATAGGAATGATTCCACCCAAAAAATTGGGGTGCCACTATTTGTCAATTTGGGGTTGATATAGACTCACATTAGCTTATTATATTATACTTTCATAACTTTATAGTCCTCCATAAGGGTGAATAGATAACATCTTAGATTCTATAGTTTCCCTAAAACTCATGAAATTTAAGCCTGTGGCCCATTGGGGGTCTCTAAATCCTCTATTATCCTCCTTAGTTTTGATTTCATTAGCCTTTGGGGCTCTAATTTTAAACCTATATTTACTTATCCTCCCCCCCTTAGAAGGGGAAGCTTGTACCTTCTTTTTTCTTTATTGTCTTTCACTTATTTTGGTTCCTAATTTGGACTCCATAGGGGGAAATAGGGTGGGAGGGTGATGAAGAGATGGGATCTTATGGAAACTCTTTTATAAGGTTTTTAGAGTCTTCACTTGAAATTTTATCCTTGCTTCATTCAATAGTTTGGACCTCAACTCCCCTTTGGGCTTTCCACTTATTATCAACGAGGAAGATGAGCTAATGGTGAATGAGTTGAGTATTGGGCTTGGATTGAAATTAAAAGACCTTATTTCCAAAGGGCATAAGTTGAAAATATGTAATGCCAATTCTATGACCCTTGAAATGGTTTAATAAAAAAAATGTGGGGGGAGAAGATATGGGTGAACTTACTCTCTAGAGTTAAATACTTCATGACCTATAGATAGACTTCTAGCCAATACCTAGGTAGGATTACTCTTGGGTATCCACTTTTCTGTATTTGGAAGGTGGTGTTGGTTTCAAGGAAGGTTTGCATTAATTTTTGATTCCTTCATTTATATTTTTAAGCTTTAGTACATTTGCATGACATTCCCATAACCTCACTTATCATCTCCTCCAAGATATTATTCCTTAATCCTCTAAAGTTCACCCTCCTCTACCTCCATCCATAGGTGAAATAGTTAGAGACAAATTTATTTTGGCCCTTATTTATTATCATAAACTTAGTGATACCAGATTTTCATAGATTTAAATAGAACTTATAGTTATTTTGGACCTTAGCTTAGGATATTGGTTCAAGCTTATCCCTATCACCTCCCATTACTTTAGTTCTCTTCATGGCCAGATTTCAAAATGTTTTTCAAAGACTCAAAGTGAGAACCAAATGGATATAGTAATCATGAAATAAGTGGTGTTATTGAAATGATGCCTCAAAATATGACATCATCTAGTACAATAATTGAAATAAGTGAAAGCATCACAAAAATTGATGTAATATGATTTAGGATTATATATTAGACATATTTGTTTATGTGTCCCCATTCCTTAAGATCTTATTAAATTCTTGTGAATCATTATTATATAGGAGGGTGAAGAGATGGGATCATATGAATACTATTTTTAAAGGTGTTTAGAGTCTTCACTTAAAATTTTCTCCCTTATTCATTCAGTATTTTGGACCTCAACTCCCCTTTAGGATTTCCCCTTCTTATCAAGGAAGAAGATGAGCCAATGGTGAATGAGATGAGTACTAGGATTGGATTGAAATTACAAGAGATTAATTTTAAGGGACTTAATTATAAAAATTTTAATTCTAATTCTATGACCCTTGAAATGGTTATAGATAAAAAAGGGTGGGAGAAGATGTGGGTAAACATACCCTCTAGAGTTAAATACTTCATGACCTGTAGACAGTCTTCTATCCAATGCCTAGGTAGGATTGCTCTTGGGTATCCATTTTTATCTATTTGGAATGAAGTGTTGGTTTCAAATAAGATTTGTATTAATTTATGGTTCCTTCACTTATATTTGTAATCTTTGGTACCTTTACATGATATACTCATGACATCACCTATCATATCCTCCAAGATATCAATCCTTACGCCTCTAAAGTTCACCCTCCTTTACCTCTATCCAGGGTTGAAATATTTGGAGGGAAATTCATTATGGCCCTCAATTATTATCATAAACTTAGTGATACCTCCTTTTCATAGCTTATGTTAGACCTTCTAATTACTTTGGACCTCAACTTAGGATATTGGTTCAAGACTATCCCTATCACCTCCCATTACTTCAGTTCTCTTCATGGTCAGATTCAGAAATGTTTTTTAAAGACTCCTAGTGAGAAAAAAATGGTTATATATTCATGAAATAAATGGTGTTATTGAAATGTCACCTCAAAATATGACATCGGCTAGTCCAATAATTGAAATGAATGTACACATCATAACACTTGATGTAATATGATTTAAGATTATATATCAACCCTATTTGTGCATGTGTCCCCATCCATTAAGAGGTTATTTAATGCTTGTGAGTCATTATTATGGAGGGTGATATTGGGGGAGGCTGCTAAGCCCATGCCAAGTGATTAATTTTAAGTTTAAGACCCCCATGTTAGCTAGACCATCCATAATAGAGTTTCCTTATTGATAGATGTGACTAATGGAAAATTATTTGAATGAATGAAGAAGACCAATAAAGTCCTTTATGATTTTCATTATGGTTTGAGAAGGGATCACTTACCTAAAAGGGAATTATAAATGTGTATAGAATCACTTTAATGTCCAATTTATTGATCTTAAGCTAGATAACTAACTAGATGCTTAAAAGGGTTGCCTTATCCTCCACTATGTGATGAGTTTGAGTACCCATAGGACCTATATAAAACTTTAAAATAATCCTAGAGTCATTCCTAATGGACCCTCCACTCCCACAAAATTTCCCTTACTAACCTCATCAAATTTCAAATTCAGCCAACCACGAGGGGGTAAACCCATTTGGTAAGGCCAAATTATGCCTAGAAGAGCAGATTTTGGGAGAAATGATCCACTGATGAAGGATGGATTGTTCATCCATATAGGTATCAATTTTTTCATTGGGGATAGAAACTTTCCAATTTTTATAAATAACAACACAAACTATGAAAAGTATTCCTTGGAATGATCTTTTTTTCAAGGAGGTAGGCATTTATAGTTAACTAGATTTGCTAGATGAAATGGGGAAGGGATAGGAACTAAAATAATGATAAGGAGGGGAGGTTACAAGGTAGTTTACATTGAAAAATTAGTTCAATATGGATTTAGTTTTGACCCAAACAACATTGAATTTTTGGAGAAGATGATCCCAAATAATAGAGCCAAAAGGACACTATACGAAAAGATAAGAAATTATTTCCACATTGGACTTGTAGAGGACACACCTATTGGTAATATTATCATGACACACTTATATATATTATACATTATGATATTTTTTTCCTCAAAGGACAAAAAAAATAAGATATTAACTTTATGAGTAAGGTGTTTGATAAAAAGGTCTCTTCAATAAATCTAATCATCCTCCAAGTTAAGATTGACAAGGAACCTAGATTTTATGGAATAGTCCCCACTACATTCATGTGACCATAGAAGAGAGTCCTCCTTGGGAAAGATAATAATGTGGGTTTGTTGAATCTTGAGGTTTAGATTTTAAATTTCCTAGAGAACTTTCACATTTTCTTACTCTAATGTTAGATTCTTCCACTTCATGACACCTTGAATAATAGCCCTTGACCTTAGATTTTATAGAGGCTTTGACGATCCTACTCAGGTTATTCCAGGGAGGAAATGGAGGTAGAGAAGATTGGATGAGCTATGGATCATTGCAAAACTTAATATTTTCCCAATTTCTAAGCTACAATCTACTTCTTTTATATAGGATACTTTTTCTACTTGATATGGCCCTCCAAATACTTTGATTTAATGATATAAGTCTAGTTGTTCTCTTCCTTTATCACTTTTCAAAAAAAATTGTCAATGAGAACTTGATTCATAGTTTTAACTTGCCTAATTTTGAGACCTTCATTGGCTTTAGGGAGGTAGCATTTTTCCCTGGTTACAAAGGTAAATCTAGATCTATTTTTCACACCTATCTAAATGAAGTTGCATTGATTTTTTTTTATTTTCTCCACAATTTTAATAGGTATATGAAAGAGGGACATAAATTAGATAGGGATGCTTTACAAGGAATGTTTCAAGAGTTAAAATTTACCTACCTAGGATAGGAGTGACCCTTTCCACCTAGATAATTTCTTTTAGATTCTATCCACCAAAGGGTTCCAAAATCTAGTTTGCATCCTTACTTCAAACATCAAAATTTTGAGATAGGAGAGGGGAGAATACTAGTTAGATATCTAAAAAATTATAGACAACTTCTTCTGAGTTGTAGTTGGGGTATTCATAAAAAACATGGAACTTTTACCAAAATTAATGTACTAACTGGAAACTCACTCGTAATCAACAAGGATCTTGTTGAGGGAGTTGGATTCATATATGAATTATTATTCAAGAAGAAAGGTTTCATTATTAAATTATTTGTGATTGATAGGAATAGTGTTATAAGCTATCTTTAAACCATTGATATTCCCTTGATCTTTATCCACTTGTAGACTTCTACCCAATGTCTCTTCTAGAAAAATGAAAATATAATTAGATAGGGGGTTTCCTTTCTTTATGCCTCTATTGGTAGAAAAGAGTCCCTTGTAGACTCCATTGATGAGAACTAATAACATGGGGCTGGAGATGTAACTATGTATCATGCCCCTAAACTCTAAATCAAACCTAAATTAGTCCAACACCTTGTCCAAAAAAATCCATGAGACTCTATCATAAGCTTTGTTCATGTCAAGATTTAGAAACATATCTTATTTGGTATAATTTTTGATAGAGTGAAGGGATTCAATTACTATGATGATCCCATTAATAATATGTCTTCCAGACACAAAGACAACTTGTTTAAAAATGAATCTCTCTAGGAAGGATGTTATCATGTGACCAACATATTTATGTAAATATTATAGATGGTGGAACATAAAATAATGGGTCTAAATTCATTTAATTGATTATCTCCTAGTTTCTTTGGGATGAAGACCAATAAAGTGTTGTTTAGTTCTTTTAGGATAGTTATAATGCTGAATAATTCATAAATAGTCGCTTCAACATCCACATGGATAATGTATCAAAACTATTAGAATAATAGTAGAAGGAAGTCTCCAGGAATCAAGGCCTTGTTTCCTTCCATGAAAAATAATATATATCTAACATATTAATGGGATGGAGGCTTGTAGAGGTCTTGATTATCTAATTATGTTATGATAGTAGGGATTTTCTATAGAATTCTTTCTTCTAGTTAGTTGTTGGTTGTGCCTATTTCCTTTAGTAAATTATTAAAATGGAGGATAATATGTTCATTGATTTCATCTTAATCTCTGAATTTTATACCATCCTATAATAGAAATTTATAAATTTTATTTGTGTTCTTATTTGTGGAATTATTTGACGTATTTTTTTATTGTATATGTGTTCCCTTCCTTCATCCATAAACATTTATATTTTTGCGTCTAGAATGATTCTTCCTTGGATTCAAGGATGTGGCATGTACATAGGATTTATTTTTCATAGTTTTCTATAGTTTCATTAAATCCATTAGCAAACATATGCTCCTCAAGCTTACATAGACCCTCATCTAGTGAGGTCTTTTAGATAAAGATATTGCCAAAAAATTCTTTGTTCCAAACCTTGAGTTTGGAATTGATGTGATTGATTTTTTTTACCAAATTAAAAAAGTCTAAGCATAAAATAAGTTCCTTCCACTAGTTCTAGATTGTATCATGGAGATCCAGGTGATGCAAACACATACTCTCAAATCTAAAAGGATGGTTTTTTGGTTTGGATATCTTTTCCCCTTGAAGATGATCAAGTTTTGATCTAAACCAATCCTTGGAAAATATGATAAGGATTTAGATAAATGAATATCCCAATTTAAATATACTAGAAAATAGTTTAGTCTTACCTATATTAGGTCTTTCCCGACCTGCTATTTGTCTAGGTGAACAGGTTACCTTTAAGGTCCATGTCAACAAGGACTAATCTTGTAATAAAATCATAAATCTCTACCATGATCTTAGTGAATTATTGGATGCCTTATTTCTTTTCCATTATATTTAAGGGGGATTTGAAGTCTCCATCCACTAACCATTTCTAGCTTTTGGAAGACCCATGAAAGCAAGTATGTCTTCTTAGAGTTTTTCCCTTCCTAGTCTATATTTAGGGGTGTAAATTTTTGAAAGGATCATATATTCATTACTCATATTATCCTTGAAAAAAATATAAATGTGATTATTATTGAATAATATAAAATCACCATATAAGAATTAAGTGCTTCAAAAATTGACCAATACACTTAAATCCCTAGAGGAACTGACACTTATGCAACTGGACTTGAAACATAACTTATCACTATATATAATTAGATAAGATTCATAAATTTTTGTCTCTTAGATTATCAAAATGATAGGGTCATTATTTTTCCTCAAGTTCCTAATTATCCTCTATTAACTATGATTGTTTAACCCCTTAATTTTCTAAGTTATGAGTTTCATTTTTAAAATTTTGTGAAATGGCAATTGAAGGTTTTCTATTTCCCTTTCACTATATAATTAGTTTTTCCCTTGTTTATAGATGAGAGGTTTGACATGATACCTAAATATCTAAGCATTTCTCCCTCATCAATTTTATTTCTTCATTTCTTAACTTTAACCGAAGTCTACTACTTGTCTTCTATCATTGTATCCTACTTAGGAATGGTAGAGGTAGAACATTAGCCCATTTATTTAATATTTTATTTATATTTTGAAAAATACTTAGAGATTAGGGACAATAGTCTCATCTTGAGGGGGGTATGATTATTGGTACTTGCTCCTTACTTAGTGTTTAAAGGGAGACTTCAAATAAGTTGACTTTTTGTGTTGTCGGTATCCTTAACTTCTTTTTAAGACTTGAGTCAATTAGGTCAAGGCTTCCCCAATTTATCTTGACCAAGAAATATTGGAGACTAGGTGGTTATAAAATTTGGAGATGTATTATTACTATCTCCTCCATTCCCAAAGGCTTGTAAACATATTTGAGAGAGGAGGATCATCATTCCCTAGTTCATATAAGAGGCCAAGAGTATTCATTTGTTCCACCACCTGAAGCTTGAGAGAAATCCCAATCCCTTTTGGAATTAATATACGGATAGGAATGATTATATGGGGGTGGATTCCTATATCTATCACTATGGGTGTGGTGGTCCCAAAATTGTAACCAAAAATATTCTTAGATGGGGTAGTCACTTCTACCTAAATGGTAGGAGATTTCCTAGTCCATATCATCTTCATAGCTTGGGGAGATGTGAGGTCAAGGGGAAATCCTTAGCCATGTGACTTAATATGTTTCATTTATTATAGATTTAAGTAAAATTCTCATATTCAATGGGTTGAGACCACTCACCATATTTTAATTTTACTTTAATCATTTTCAAGAAAGGCTTGTCCATAGGGATGAATACATTGAACCTAGATGCAATCATTCTTCTCCTATATATCATTATTGGGTTGATATAAATGTGTTTCCCTAGATATTTAACAATACCCATTATCACCTCCAGCTCCCAAAATTATAGGGGTATCTCAAGGAGATGAACCTAGATGGGAATGTCCTCCATGGATGATCTACTAAGATTAGTACCAACTTTTCACCTTCTTGTGCTCATGTTAGACTTTCCCATAAACTATGGTCCTTCGATTAGGACCCTAAATAAATCTTCCTAATCAGTTAAATTAACCAATTTTTTTACCATGACAACCACCATAAAATAGCCCTTGGGTATCCAACTTTGATTTTACCACTTCCTAAAAGAGTCTATGTTTAGTCTAAACTCATTGACTCTAGCCAGGATGGAATTGATGAGATTAGAATCAATTTTTTTGATGATTTTATCTAGGATGTTAACATAAACCTCATTGTTTTCCATTGTAGTATCAATGTAAAAATAAGGTTGATCTTTATCCATGATTCTTTTCCATACATGCAGTCCACCCAAGATAATTTTAGAGGTGTTCAGTTTCTATAACCCACGGGGGCCTCTTAGATGCATGTTCTATAGTTCCCATCCTATGTGAGACATATATGTTACCTATAATAGAATATTATTTTATATGCTCAAATCTCGATTCAAAAATTTGAATTTTCCCCCTTCTACTCTTCTGTCCAAATTCACTTGATTTCTTACTCTGATGTCTTTCTTATTTATTTCATCTAAGAGGAGAACCATTAAACATAACTAAATATGAAATATACAAATAGATCACATGATGTTAAACATAATTTATGAAAATTCATTAAGTCCCTTATCATGGATAGGCTTAAACATGAATATACAAGCATCCATTAATATTTCATTCTCAATGATGAGATTATCACAAGAAGATATATAAATTAGATATAAATAGTTAGATTAACTTCTAATCCTAAAAGTAATAACCATAACATTATTTTACTAAAATATATGATGCTTGTGGCTCACATATTATTCTATAATAGATCATTATACACATAAACATAAGTTCGATGGAGTGCATGATCACATCTGACTATAGTAATCAGAATAACAAAATGATCAATAGTTGAAGATGAGTTCTTGTTTGCTCTGAATGAATATTTAGAGTATAAAAAGAGGGATCACCTCCCAAACTTTTTCCATTAACAAGTGACTATTATAGGAACCCCTAAACTTAGGACTTTCATATCCAATCATGTTCACGCCATGGTACAAGGCAAATAAGGAATTACATGTCAATTTGTCTTGGGGTCAAGTAGATGGCTACTCATAGGGTAAAAATCAAAACATATCATAGTCAAAAGAAGCTACCAACCTCAAATCCATTTTTATCAAGCATGTAACATAATAAGTGAACACACAAGGTTTAAAACAATCATCATTCATATGACAAATTATGTTTTATTATGTAGTCATGAGAGGGCTTAGGCAACCTAATCATGTCTAACATGATATACCTAACCATTCTTCCATCATGAAGAGTGTAACCTTTCTAAGGAATCATACCATATAATACTACAAGGAACCTCCCCATTTTATGGTAAGTAAAGTTTCTAGCAGTACCATATATCATGGAAGATTGTCTCAAATCCAAAATCCCACTCAAGGGTAAGAATAATATGGGGTTTACAAAGCATAGCCATAATAAGACAAGTAATCCAACTAAATTTACTTCTTTTTAACATATTAATTTAATCAAGATTCATGCAAACTTTATATAGAAAAATAATAGACTAGTTAAGTCAAAAGAGAAGCCTACTATTTGATTGCAGTCCTTCTCGAGATCTTTTCTAAAGATTTTTTCTAGTTGAGTATCCCCCTCTCTAGGATCTTTCACTTCCCTTATCCCTTATTAATAAAATGGCCAACATGATTTTTTTCTTAGAGATCCACTTTCCTCAAATATGTGTTCTCTCCTCCTCATAACTAATCATAACATGAAAATTATCCATTTTTCCTTGGATTAACCAACCACTCTCCTTGCTAGCCCATGCCTTCATAAATGGATGATATTTTTTCATGTCCATAATGGTACATGATATATTTTTTATAATCCCTCTATTTGCTTCTATGATAACCCACGTTCTAACACTAGGCTCAAGGTTAATGCAATTAATGGAAAATTCTATAATTTTATCACTAGGCATTCTAAACATTGGTCTACTTTATCCTCATACATTGAATATGACCAAAAAAATGTTAGTTATAAAAACCTAACAATTACTACAATCCTTTTAGACACACCAAGACTAAAAAAAGGGCCAAATGGTATACAAGACATCTAACTTGGATAAGATATGGGTAAGATATAGGATAAAAAATGATGCAATAATGCATAGAATAATCCTCATTTATTAATTGGAAATGATCTATTATTGAACACTTATTACAATCATGAAATAATTCTATTATATTATCCAAAGATTAAAACCATAATCATGATAGATCATTTAATTTAAACCAATGTAATCAACTTACCTAGTAATTCACCAAGTCATGGAATGAGATCAATATAACACATAATACATGTATATTTCAATTATGGTATAGGGAAATAATTCAAGCATTGATAAATTAGACCATGTATTTTTTATTGATCAATCTTCATTAATTCATGAATATTCCATTTTTTTAAGTCAACATTTGGAAATTTTATGGGGTAGATGAAAGTGCAAGATCACTTAAATTATAGGGTAGAATTTTAATTTAAGGTTCATCTCACCTACTTTATAAAATAAATTTCCCCCTTGTAAATGTATATTTACAATACCAATAAAGCCAATCTAAGGGAATTCACCACTATATATATGGTGTTCACTCTTTAAGTATAAACTATCTCAAGCATCGGTATCCATTGTCATGTTTTTGAAACCAAAACTTAAGCGATAGTAACCAGGTGATAGATGATAGTAAGAAGGTGACAAAAAATAATTTGTCATATGAATATACCATGCAGGTAGATGTCTATGCTATGTAGGTTGATAACTATTCCATGTAGTCAAATGATTGCATGGTGTAGTTGGATGACTGCATGGTAGCATTCAAAGAAATCCTCATCAGGATAAATATTTTTAAGCAATGTAGTGGTGTCTAACATATTAAGGAGGCCACTGATCAAAATGTTTGGAAACTCTAATTTTTTAAATTCTAATGTGCCCCTAGTCTCCATTGGAAATGTTAAATGTTTCCCCCTTCCTATATTTCCAAGATAGGGTGGTGGCTAGAATTGAAAATTTCTCTTTTGAGAAGGAGAAGAAGAAAGACCTATAAATTGGATTAAAAATCCAAAAATATGAATCCTTTATTGGCAATATTAATTTGTATATTCTAATCAAAATATATTTGACCAAAAATAAAAAATTGGAATAAATTCATGCACCTTGCTATGTCAGTTGAAAATGAACTCTAGAAATTGCAACCAATGTTGGTTTCACTAAAAACTGTGAGACTATAAAAAGAAAAGATATTTTAAGAATGATAATGATAAACTTATTTTTTAATTAAATCCATACTAAGATTGTGTACCAAGTTATATTGTTGACATGAAGGGAAGTTTCACTAATAACTAGATTTGTAATCAAACTTTACATGCATTTCTCCTTTGCAATGCCTGCACTAGAGATGATTCTATGTCACCCTCCACATATGTATCCATGGTTACCTTAGGGTCTTGATGACCCTTTATTGCTACATTCATTCTTGAAATAAATATAGATACTTATTTTTGAAATAAATAATGAGAATATTTTTACCTTAAAAATTATTAGTTATTTTATTATTTGAAAATAATAATAGTGTAATGCAACCTAGCCTCCTATCATCGAAGGAGAGTGGTTCAAAAAACATTTGGTGATGAATATATATTGGAATAGGTATGGATTTCACATTTTAAAAATAATCATTAAATAATTCAATAAGAAAATTAGTAGAAAAACATGTGGAATTTTCATTTCAATTAGTAGAATTTACATCATCCTTAATTCTATTCGAAAGGAATGAACACAAATTGAATTACTGACCATTGAGAGTACATAGAATATAAAAAAATTCCCAGTAAGGAATGTAAAAAATCCTTCCCTACAATACAAATATGGCTTGGAATAGTTCAATCATTCCAAGCAAAAAAGATTTTTTCACCACTTCAATTTTAAGTCCCCTTTCACTGTGACTTTAGGGAACTATAATGAAAAACATATTAACACATTAATTAATTATGACTAATAAATGTAAAAAAAGTATAAATAATTGATTAAAGATAAAATTAAAAACATAATACCATATATCTATAACACATAAATGGACTCCAAATTTTTTTTAGTGTCATCAGTTAACATTACCTTCATTATGACCTCATCCATGTCCTTGTATGATAGGTCTATTAATCTATGGATGTCCTCTAGAGTGATTCCAAATGAAATAGAATGGGAAATAAAGTGAAGAATAAATTTTAATGTGGAACTATCTAAGTTTAATAACATATAATTTAGAAGACATGTTTCTCTTTTGTATTGCAACATGAAAACAATTACTTTAAAGTTGTATTGGTCAATCCAATATGTGTATGTCTCATATCGCTCAAGAATTTGTAGGATCCAAATGAACATGAGATTTTTGTATCATTATTTGGAGGATTTTATATTAAAAATTTTACTAGAAACTGTTTGGAAACATTGGATGGAGAGCAAGGATAGCTAGAGCAAATACATTTGTTTGGGAAATTGGGTAAGAGGGGGAAGAACAAGGATAGTTAGAGAAAGAAATTGAAAAGTGGTAAATGGGATGCATGGATGCCTTAAATAGGAAATTGTAGGGGGATATATTGGTGGCAATTATAGTATATATTTAGATGATTATGCCATAAAGTTATTTGACTGTGACATGTAGTCAGATGACTATAGGACATAGTCAAAGGACTATAGGATGCATTCAAAGATTGTACCATGTTGTCAGATGACTAATTATTTTAATTAGATGGTTGAATCATACAATTAGATGAATACATCATGTATTTTGGGACTACATAGTGTAATTAGATGAATTCATAGTGTAGTTAGATGATTGTATGACATATTTGGGTGATTACATAATGTAGTTGGGTAAATACATAATACATTCGAGTGACTACATAATATTTCATTTATTATGCACCACATCCTAATTAACATATGTTATTATATGCATTCTAATCTGATTCATCACAATTTTGAAACCAATTTTCTTAGTGACCTCTAACTTTTTTAAAAAAAAGGCCACTAAAATTTCCTAAAATCAGACTTATCATTAGCATAATCCACTTACTCTTGCAATTAGCATCACCATGGAAGTATATCCATCATATTAGCATAGTAAAAAATTTCACACCTAAATCATGTATCAATAGGACATGAATAACATTATAATCTATATTCAAATAAGAGTATCTGCGATTTGTATACATCATGTATCCATAGTTGAGCTCCATGTTGTCCCACTAACAGGGATCTTAATCTTATCAAGCGATCATATGCTAATTATCAATCGAAGTCACTTGTTTTTCATGAGGTACATTAAAAAATTTATCATAAAAACTCATATTATTAAATTTAAAATTAAATCACTTACTCATCTATGTCCTAAAGTAATCTTATTACAATCTCTCATGTATATTCAAGAAAAATGACTATAACAAAACAAAATTTCAAGCTAGTAATCAGATAAAGGAGTGTGTTTACTTAAAGTATGGTATATAATCTAAAATAATTTATTTCAAAAATAATTATTACATTAAGTATTATAATAATTAATAATATCACATTGATGATTCAGATAATGATGATGATTATATTGTTAATGATAACATATCATCTTTATTAGATTCATAGGTACCTAAACATCATAATATTTTCCTGAAGCTATGATTGCATATAATTATACACATATGATGATGATTCACACAATATTATTGGTTATAATTTTTTTAAACCCATATATTTTCATCTAAAAAATATCTATTTCAAGTATATATCTCCCTTTTCATTTAATTTTCTTACCTTTCTTACTTACTTTTATTTGCTTTCTTTCCTTAAATTTCCTCTTATTTATTTTTATGTTTGATTTTCAGATTCATTTCTCCTTTTTAATATTATTATATGTTACTCACCCGCTTTGATCTTCCACTACTTTTTTTTATATATCTCTTCTATGATCCTTATCTTCTTGTTTAGTTTTGAAGTTGACTTATTCCTTAATTTTCCTCATATTTTGGTTTTCAATTATTTTAATTTTATTCTTAAATTCCTCTCATGGATTACATTAATATAATTTTATATTTCCTTTTTTATTTATTATAGTTCCTTATTCCTTTATATATGTAATTCTTCTAGTTTTTTCATTTACTAGGCTATGTTAGTTTTGTTTCCTTATGGGTTATATCGCTTTTGTTTGGTGTGTCCCATCTCAAAAATTGATGTGAAATTCCTTGTGATGATAAAATATATTTAATTACACCATTTTTACCATTATATACAAAATTTTGAGTGAATTTATATGTTAATAGGAATCCCTCCCTTCTTTCTTCTTCTTGATTTATCTCCTTAGATTTGTGATGGTACACTATTTTTTGTCAATTCAATAACATAATTTTGAAAAGGTGATATGAAAATTATATGTGAAACTAAAATTTATATTAGGTCAAGGTTTTTATATGAAAACACTTAAAGTCATGAGGATTTCATGGGAGAATGATGAATTAAGACTAACAGATAGAAGAAAGGTTAGTACAAATAAAGAGAAGATTACAATAATCTAGGCTAAGTTCTCAAATGAATTATATTGATATTTAATTAAAAAAAAAAGTCGAAAGAAATTTAAAAAGTGTCTAATTAAATTAAATAAATAAATTCAACCATTTAAACAAGAGGAATTATTTTTTTCTAAAATGAAAAAAAAACCACTTAAAAAAAATTACACATAAAATTAAAATTCAAAGTTGATCATAACTTTAAACCAATTTATTCTAGTTATAGTGAGTTATATTATCACCAATCTTCATTTAAGATCCCTATCCCATTATACTAATTATTAACTTCCAATCATAACTAAATTTATTATAGAGTTAAAAAATTTAATGCATCATCAAAGTGACATGGAACATGAGATTTAGAAATTGAATATTATTATAGAATGATTTACTTCTCCTTTAAATTAATTAAAAAATTATTTAATATATTAATTCATATTGTATTTTCATATTCTTCTCTATACTATTATGAATTATTTTATAATGACATAGAAAGATTACATTAAAAAAACTTAACATATTTTTTTTTAGAAGTTTTATTATTAACATATCAAAATAAAAATACTTAACTAAAATGCCCATAACAATAAATATATGAGTAATACGATATACATCTTGAATCCTTTAGGAAATTAGACCAAAATGGTTGCCTTTCAATGGCATGAAACTCAATTAAAATAGCCTTAAATTTAGCTATTAACTACCAATAATTATCTCGTTATTCCATAGTATAATGATGTGGAACAACATGTTTCATAAAAATTGGTCATTAAGTATACCTTCCACAATAACTTCAATAGGAAGATACATTATTAAAAAAAAATTAGTATGACATTTATTTTTATAATAGTGAGGATTCATTCCACATTTATATCTATTCATCTCCAAAAGAGTCATTCTATAACATAATAAGTTAGATCTAATAAGAAACATTGAGAACAAAAAAATTATTTATGACATAGTCATTTTCCATTAATAAGAAATGTTTTGAAGTAGGAAAATTATTTATATAATAGTCATGGTCATTCCACATTAAAAATATTCCTTTCAAAGCAACAATGGATTAAGGTGATAACAATGTTGTAACAACATCTTCTTATTCTGTATCATATCTATTACTTCAAGAGTATTTTATAACATGTACACATCCTACATAAATGTTAGGGTAGTAATAGAAAATTCTAAAATAACAAATCACCAAAAATTAAAAATTAAAAGAATTTTATCCAATTATAGATAAAATCTAATCTTTTCCATTACAAACAAGAAAACATAATATATAATAGCTCTTAAGGAAAATATGTAAAAAATGAAAATTTTATGATATATATTAGGTTATAGGGAGTATAAAAACATGACAGGATAAACTAAAATTTATACAAAAATAAGCCATTTATTACAACCATCAACTTGATTCATGTTTCTTTTATTTTTTTGACTATTTCATGTCTTTTAAATTTTATTTTCCTTTATCTTTAAAAATTATGTGGAAAGAAATTTTGATACATTGATATTATCCACCAATTGATAGAGGTTATACATTATTTATACACATATTATTCATGGTATTATTGAGTTAGATAAAATACCTACATGTTTATATATATATATATATATATATATATATATATATATATATATATGAGTAGGATTTATATTTGAGTGGGTGGAATCCTTCATTCTTGTTTTACGGGCATATTGAAGGATATTTCATATTATTGATTCATTTTATATATTCATTTAGCATATCAAGTTTTCATGTGATAATATAATTTCTAATATAATTGGTTTAATGTATACATTTGTGTGTTTGGTGTCTTATATGTTTCTTGATGTGTTTTCTTTATGTGCTTACTATTTGGTGTGCCACTCTTGTTTGACCTTCTACCTTTTTTGTTACTTTTATGAAATAGATGTGGGTTATTGATGGGTTTTATATAAGCCCTCATATTTTAGGCCATCCACAAAAGAAGACCAGTGTATGGATTATCATAATTTCATAATAGACATACTTCACTTTATGTTATTAATTATATATTATATATTTAGTAATTAAATATAAATATTTACAATTAAGTAAAAAATTAAATAAATTAAAAACAATCTTCATCACTTTATATTAACAATTCAATTATTTTATGCTCACTACAAGATAATGGTTTAATATTATACTTTCAAAATTAAAATTTCACTTCACCTTAATATTTGGATATTCCTTGAAAAATAAATCAATCATTCATTAACATAACAAAGGTTCAAATTTAAAAAATCTAATTCCATATTAAATTTCAAATATTGTTTAGTTAAATATAATTATAAAAATTAAATTCATAACCTTCATAAAGTTTAAATATTTATCAACTATTAATCAAATAAGAGGAGTTCAAATCATCATTAGCTAATATAAGAAGATTCACTTATTAAATACTTGATAATTTTTTGTTATAGAAAATAGGATAACACATTCAATAAGAATTAATGAGATAAATATCATAATAAAAATTATAAAAAAAATAAATGTGACAAATTTAACATTAGAATACCATTTGAAGCAATGAATTTTTACCCTCTGTATATTCTTGCTTAACAATTGTTCATAAAGTAATATACAATAAAGTTAATATCTATGATATTTTGTAATCTAAAACTATTTTAACTTAAAATCAATGAAAATTTTAGGACTATCGAATCATCTCCAAAATAACATATCTAAGCCTTAAATAATTGGAGTATTTTAATCCTGACACATCTTCTTTACTCTTGAATGCCACTTAGTTAACTATGAATTTGAAATTTAACAACTAAAATCTTATGATTATTCTAACATTATTTTTTAAACTATCATATTACTAAATTTATTTAAACTTTATTCTATATAATCCATGTAGACTAACTAATGCTTACCAAGTCTCTTCTTAACTTATATAAGGCCCATTTTAAACTTAAACTTATGTATACAACATCTATTAACATGTGTGCACATTTTAATTTTTTAATAATATAAATGACATATCCTTTTATAAAATGATATTATATTCTTTTCAAATTGGTAATCTTATCTTTAAATATATTTTATGCCTTATCAACCATGTCCTTGATTGTTTTCCTAGAAATCCATTTTTATTACTTGTCATGTATATTAGGGATAGGAAATACAAAATTAAGTCTCAATTTTTGTTAGTAAATGAATCAAATGCACTTACCATTTAATCATAATTTATGCTTATAAAATTTAATACTTCTAAAAAGTGATTCAAAAATTCAATAACCATCTCTAATTTGAACAAATAAATTCTACAAATTTGTTTTCTTCTACATCTTCAATGATACTAATTATCTTTATTACTTTTAGAAAATTCATTCTATTACCTTTGAATTTATTTTTTATATATTTTTAATTAATTAGTTAAATCAATTTTTACAAGGACTTGAAAACTATAGTTCAACATGGAAAATACAATCAAAACAATATGAAACAAGGCTAGCATAGTTTATCAGACACAAAATTTTAGAAAAAACTTAGAAAAAGACCTAGATCAAACCATACAAACACATCCACCTACTAAATTTCCTTGGATTGACTTTCCTCCCTATTTACACTATAATTTTATTTGCATTTCTGCTCGACATCCCTCTTATTTTATCCCCTTGGCCTTCCATCATTTTTTTACTTTGTTTCGTCGAGCCTCTAATCTTCTTCATCGATGGTTTAAATTTCTTTATGTTATGACTCCTCAGGGTGATGGTTTGGATTTAATTTTATTTTGGGGTTCCCTCTAGCCTACCCATTTCTTCCATCTATTGTTCCTTGATCCCTTCACTGAACTCATCAATTTCTTGTTTAAAATTATTCCATTGTTCCATGTTTGAAAGAAATTGCTTACCCAATTTATAAAATTTTGATGGAACTCCATTATCTTCTAATTGAGGCCCTTCAAAATATTAGATAGGTCCTCATCCCTCCTTCAGACCTCTATTTCCTTTGGCACATGGATTTTGAAATTGGGGTTCTTCACACCCTATTGAAATTAAATTTCCTATTGACTTTCTTACCATAACTCTTTTGTGGGGGAGATGGGTCATGAGTATTTCTATTTTCCTTCTTCCCTCCTTCCTATGGATGATAAAAGTGGGTGGAAGGGGATTCCTAATTTTTATGCCCTCTAAATCAATGCCCTTGTTAGATATTTTCTCTTTGCTACTTTCCACCATGTGGATTTCTTGACTTCTCATGGGGGTTATCCATTTGGTGATAATAAGGATTAATCCTTAATGGATTATATGAACTAAGGGTTTTTATTGAAACATTAGCATTATGGCTTTGAGATATATGGGTGAATAATATGGTAGATTAATTCTATGGTCTTTATAGTGGTTCAACAACAAGAAGTGGTGTCAAAAAATATGGGTGAATTTGCCTTCTAGAGTAAGGTAATGCATTACTTATAGGTAGACTTCAAATCATCTCCATGTAAGGTCAACCCTTGGGAAGCCCTTCTTGTACATGTGGTAGATGGTATCTATCTAGAAGAATGCTTGTCTTAGCTCTTACTTTTATCATTTATCTTTGATGGACTTCATGCCCTTGCATGTCATGCTGATAACTTACCCTATGAGTTCCTCATAATCCTCCATAGTTCCCTCACTAAAGTTCACATGCCACTAATTCCACCCCACCATGAAATATTTAGAAATAATCTCATCATGCCTTTATATCCTTAGTATGAATTCCAATAGTCTACCCTTATGAAACTTCCTCCAAACTTTATAGTTGGCCTAGACTTCGGTGCAGGATATTGGTTCATAGTGGTCCCTATCTCCTACCATGATGTTGTTTTTGTTTCTCTAATTGTGATGAGGGTTGTAATGGGCCAAGTAGCAAATCCAAATTATAATGTTTTGTTTTATTCCACAGCCATTGGAATAAACCTTTTTGAAATGCCATATTACACTGTTGAGTTCAAAATTCATGTCATTATCATGACAAAAATTGAGTTTAATCCATTTTCTAATCATGATTAATGAACTCATGTGCATCTCTATATTAAGGCTTCAGAACTTATAGATTTACATCATTAAATAACAAGGGTTGGATACATTGGGGATGGTGTGTGGTAATATCCATGTGGCTAGGTCCTAGCTAAGTACTCCCATGTTTTTTAGGGTGTCTTCCACCATGTTACCTTTGTGGACTATGTGGGAGATCTTATAATTAGTTGATTAGAGGAGACATTTGGCATCAACACTAATTCAATTGATTATGTGTGAATGTTAGACCTTTCCTACAAGTGCATTAAGGATGTTGAATGAGTCCCTTTTAATGGATAGCTTAGGTATGGTCAGTTAGGCTGCAAGCTAAATACCCTAAAAGGAAGCCTTAGATTCTAAAACATGGTTGGATCAGATTCATATATCCTTGATGTAGGCTATAATCTCCATCCTTGACTCATCCCTGATGACTCCTCATCCCCCTACCTTACTAGGATTTACTTTAGATGCTCCATCAAAATTTATCTTTAGCCACCCCACTAGGGGGTGTTCTCATTTCATTATATTTCTATCCATAAAAGGTCTAGGAGGAGGGGGTGTAAGGTTCCTCTTATCAATAATTCCTTATTTAGCCTTGAAGGCTCCCAATTTATCTTTCAAAACTACCATCCATTAGTTCTCCATGATGACAAAAAGGAGTTGACTAAAGGAACTCAAGAGGTTGGATCATTTATGACTAAAAATGTGGGTGTTTCATTTGAATTAGATGAGCTAAAAAAAGTGGGGGAGGGAAAGGAACTAGATGAAAATGTTCTATAAGACTATAAAAATAAAAATTGATTCAAATAAAGTAGACTCGATATTAAATAATAATTTATAAATATATCTCTTGATAACAATTAGATACTTTGAACTACCCTTTATTTTCTCTTAACTCACCTTATAGCTCTAAAATTATTCTTTTATATTTCTCATAATCTTTTTTTAGTTGATCAACTATCACATCATTACATGTTTTCCAAAAATAAAGAGTAACATCTTTTTTATTTTGGTCAAAAGTGCCAAAATATGAGTTTGGGTAGTTGGGACCTCTTGTCCTCCTCTTTTGTTTTTAATTATGGTATTTTTATTTTTATTTTATTTTTTTATCTTAAAATGCCAACTATTTTCTTATAGCATATAACTATGTCTATGCTATCATTTTTATTATATTCATAATCAAACTTTTATCTCCAATATTGTTGATACGGCCTAGGCAGGCCTTCAGTGACATCAAATTGGCATTGAAGATTCATTGAATCTCTAGCCATATCCTCAAAAGTATTAAATAATTAAGCTGAATTTAGGAATAATCTATATAAATAAGGATTAAAATTATGATTTAGATTTAATGAATAGGGTGAAATTGATGAAACAAAATAAATTCTTGTATTAATAAGGATTTAGGTTTTATCAACTAAACATTTACAATTGAGGTTTTATCAACTAAACATTTACAAATAATAGAGTTAAAATCTAATGTATCATTGGGAGAAACATGATTGAATGAATCAATTATTTATTTAAATAAATTACTTAAAACTTTTACTTCCTTAATGTTATTATCAATAAGGACATTATCAACAACATGCAAATTTATACTACCCATAACATGATTAACCACTTAAAAAACTAAACAGATAATAGAAGGAACAATATTCAAATCTCGATGAGCTCCCAACTTCCATATTTTTTCTTTATCATTAGTCTCATAAATTTAATCACATTTAATTTCATTAATATCTAATATATCTATTTCTCTCAACATCATTAAATGGACAACCTTTCCACCTTCAATGACATTAATAATAACTTTTTGACTATTTACCACATCTATGAATACATAATACTAAGGGTGAGGTTGTTAATTATATCTTATGTCAGTCTTATGCGTAATGAAGTTCAATTTGATTTCAATTTTATCAAGATAATTCCATTTCCAAAATTATACTTCTTTAAAATTATATGGGACAAATTTCTCTCCTATAATTCTCTACATAATTTTTTAAAAATTATTTATTATCTTAAGTACATAATCAATTTTGGGACCATTTTTGTTTTAATTTCAAAATCAAATAATTTATAGTATAAAACTAATAGGAAATATCCATCATAACAATATTTTTAGATGGAAATATTTAGGTCATAAATCTAACAATAACATGACTAATGATAAAACTAGTCGATCTTTAGACCAATTTTGAAAACTAGTTTTTTCCCACCTTGTAGGGCCCTCTGAGTGCGATCTGAGTGCTTATGGATCCAATGGAGGCTAATACCTTTGGTAGTGTCTCTAGGGACCTGAATCTGATAGATTATGTTCCCTCTAATGGATGGAAGAAAGCGTTAATGAGGGAAAAGACGTGTTCTACTAAAAGCATGTGGAGCCTTCCTATCAAAAATGATTCCACTGAGGGTACGACCCTGACTATCCCAGATGATCTAGTTGAGGAAATCGTGGTGACCATGGACCTTATACTGGTAGGTAAGTTTTTTTTCCTTCCATACTAATATTGATATGGTTATGAAATAATCACTTATATGGATATAAGTGCCAGTGTTCTCTTATTTGGTCCTTGGGCCAAAATTTTGCCTTTAGGCTTGTCTACAACTTTTACATTCTAGATTACCCCATTGGGTCTCCCTATTATATGAGGTGTTTTATATGTTAATTTGAGTATTTTTAAACCTAATAAACCTTCCTAAATTTTTCACTCAACTCCTGGCTCATCTTATCACCTACTTTCTTTAAAACTACCAGTCTATGCACAAGGGGAAGTACCCTTTGTCTGAGACAAAATAGAGGGCACTTCCCATATTATCATAGATAGAATGAATATTTTATGGAATTATACCACTTTTTAGGACCTTTAACACACAAAATAATCTTCTTACCATGTTATTTTACCTCCCAAACTCATAAAAAACCAAGACAGGCTTGCCAAGCAAGGACTATGTGCAGGAAATTTATCTTTGACTATGTGTTTTATGTTTAGAGATACTTTTCCATGTTCTATACACAATATAAAAATCCCATGTATATTTTCATGATCATTATATATTTTATAAAATCACCATTCAACACCTTGAACTTTTATATACCCTTCATATACCTCGTATATCTTAGACTGAGTTCCCTATTTGACTATCTCCTACTTGAAATGGCGCTTATAGGTGTTCCTATCATTTTAATTTAGATTTGTATCATTTAATAATCCTTTCCTAAATTATTCCATGGTAACTTATCATTTTTTTTACCCATGTTCACCTTTATTATCCTAAATCATCACTTTAGGACTCAAAACCTTGCTCATTGTTAACACAGTCAAACATAGTTGGTTGTAGGTGCAAATTGGTTTAGAAAACCCTATGTAGGCCTATTTCACATACCAAAAATATTATATAGGTCATCATGTAACTAATTAATGTGTTAAAAAGATTTTTCTTATCACTCAAATATCCTTTTAACCCCTCATACGCATTTTATGTTCCTAAACTAAGTCTTCCCTTTTTGACTGAGAACCCCTGCCTTCTTCAATTTTTATAAGTGCATATATTAGCTTTAATTAAGATTAGTATTAGTTTTTCAAGGCACTTCATGAGCATTAAGATAATATATTATATACTAATACTATAATTCACCTCATATGGGTTCAAATACCACTAAAACACATACTTTAGTTCATTATCTGCCTATAGGTGCATGTCTAGGCAACTTATACAGACTGATGGTGTGTATAAGAGGTAAAACATTGATCATCTCTTCCCTCTAATGGTATTTTTGGTCATGGATGTTAATTGAATTATTTTAAACCATTTACATATTTTTAAAAGGTCAAGCTTTCAATTGGGTGATAAAAATATCCTTACACCTCTAAATCATGTAGGTATACTACCTGAATTCAATGGTTCAAGAGGCACCTTTGAGCCTTCTAACAATTGCCTTCCATTGCTTAATTTCTCTATGTTATTTTCCAATATCTCCTCCTATTTGGGAAATTTAAATCAAACACATTATTATTAATTAAATTTCATTATAACCCTATTACAAAATGTTATCAAAACACCATGGAACTCTATTTTACCATTTTAGGGAAAATGGGCCTGAAACAATCCTTAAGTCCTTAGAGGTAGTTTCCATCTTGAACTTAACACATATAATTAGTTTTATATGGTCTTATTAACACATTAATAATATAATAAAATGTTCATCATGCTTCAATTCCCCATAGGCCACCTTAGCTTACTGTCAAGGGCCACCTGTAGGTTGCATTTCAGCGTATACAAGCAGTAAGGTGTAAATATGGACAATAGCATTGTAATTGGCCTCCAAGTGAGTTATAGTCATATCTAAAAGATTACAAATGGACTATTTTCATTTTCAAGTAACTTTATCATTTACACCAATTTTTTCCAACATGAATTTTATTTTCAAACACTTGTAGGTGAGCATGTTCATGGTTGCCTAACTAAAAATGTTACATATGAATACAACAATCCTCTTTCTTCCATAAAATGAAGGATTTAATCACCATTTCATGATGTTAAAGGATACAAAAATACTTTAAAAACTTGAATACACCCTTTTTAACATGTTTTATAATCCCCATGTACATACTTCACCATAACTATAAGTAGGAGTGAGCAAGAAGTTGATTGAGTATAACAGTGGACTGCAAGTTTATTCCAAGCATGATATAGTGGGATAAAACATGGAGGTAAGTGATAAATATAAAATTTTAATCATTAAAATTAAACCATAACAATCCCTTGTATCCATTAACAAAGCATGAAAAGCCAAAAAATGGTGGAAACCTGTCTATCATCCCATATGAGACCAATTTACAAATCTAAGTGATTGGCTCATAAAATCAACTTGTAACATGAAAAATATAATGGTAATAATTTTATGAGGATTTAAACATCATTTTACATCAAACTTAACAATTGATTCATATGGAATTGCTCAAACCAAGGCAAAACCTATAGGGTACATGAAACAACAAGTAAAAAAATACAGTCAATTTCATGAGGATGGTTCATGAAGCACAGGCCACCATTATTCAAAATCTTTATAATTAAATTAAGTTCTATAAGTTTAATACAACCTCCCAAAATAATTTGACTTGAAACCTCTTCAACTATCTGTACTAAGCAAAAACTTGAAGGTTAATTATGCATGTCTAGGAAAGCAAAGATGGAGTAGAATGGTTTTAGGTGAAAAATAACACTTATAGAGAAAATGAAATTTTGAGATGAGTGTGGGGAATATAAATGGATTTTATATGATCTTTTCCCATGTGGCACACTTCCCCATGGGTCGTACAAGTGCAATTTTTTTTCTTTCTCAATAAAAATGTCTTTTCTTCTAATGAACCTACCAATTTTAAGTTATTTCAGTTGATTAAGACCTATAAGGACACATGGGATATGAAAAAATATTTTATAACCTTCACACTTCCCAATAAATCTATACAAGTCATTAAATGCACCTTTTTTACCTCAAAATGATCCAAAATGTCTAATAGGGCTAAAATGACTAAGGACCAAGGATAGTATAACATTAAATGACATAAATTATCTTATAATAAGAATTTTGACATCTATATTAGACCCCTCAAACACCAAAATTCAATTTTTTACCTAGGGGTACCCTAATTTTACCTAAAATTCAAATTTGGTAAATGGTTAGTATGTTTTTATTTTTTTAATTTAAGGAATAAAATATTAAGCACTTACATTACCATTAATATGGTCATTTTTTAAGGATTAAATAAAAGACAAATATATTATATACTTTAATTTTAATATTTTTTATTTTAGAATATACATACATACATACATACATACATACATACATACATACATACATACATATATATATATATATATATATATATATATATATATATATATATATATATATATATATATATATATATATATATGACCAAGAAAAATATTGGTCCCTTTTATTTCAATCATGGTGAAAAAGTAAAAATAGAATGCAAAAATAAGGTTGGCAATCCAGAGATGAGCCAAAAAATCACCACCATAAACAACCTTAAGGAAGTGAGGCAAAATGATAGAAAAAATGATACCTAGGGAGGCAAGAACACCTCAACCTAGGATAAGAGCAAAAAAATAAGTTAACAAGTAGCTAGATAAGCCACATAGACAAAAGATAAACAACAAGATAAGTGAAGGAGATTTCCATCGAGGAGGTATTACCATTTCTTTCACATACCTAAAGGAGAAACTTACCTTTACCTAGTAGGCAAACCTACTTTACTAGACCATTAGTAACCATGTTGAATTATCTATAGGTTTGATTAAAGGAAAAGTCCTAAAAGTGAGTTTCTAACTCCATAGCCCTACTTATGAGATGAATAAGGAAACTATGTCTAAAGATAGAATTTTCAATTTAACCAGTAGCATGCCAATTTAGAATCTATAAAGATAGAAAAAGTACGTAGCTCCCAATCCATATAAATGGTAAGGGTCATACCCATTACTTGTAGCTTATAAAAATTGTTTTTGTGGATACCTAGCCCCTGCTGGAAAGATATGGATTGATGCTCAAAATTTAGGATACCTCCAGCTCTACTTAACCATAGGTTTCCCCTCAAAGAACCATCTATGAAGTATTATGGTGTATTTAAATCTACTTGAGGAGGATGAACATGCCATGGGATCTTTGGGACACTTATTTTCATGGGAAGAAAAGAGTGTTTGAATTGATAGACAATGGAGAGGACAGTGGGTAGCATATAATTGAAAATAACATTATTTCAAGTTGACCAAATTATCCAAATAAGTTATAGTGGTACACATTTATGGGCCTCACTTAATCATCTATTATTTGTATAATTTAACCAAGCATTCTCAAAAGAAACACCATCCCACTTTGGAAAGCTATTGTGAAGTAGAAGCATCCCAAACAAGACTAAAATTTTTGTAATGAATGAAAATATGATCAATGAACTCCCCCCACTCCATATATAATGAGAGGATGTTTGGCCCATTCCAACCCCTCCTCATGAGATTATCCCAAGTGAGGAATATTTTTTCATGGCCAACTAGAAATGAAGTTTTACCTTAGGGTAGCCTATGATTTCCATTGTCCACACCACCATCATTATATATCTGAAGGCCATTTAATCCTCATAGTCATGTAGCCCAATTTAACAATATAGTTTCCTCCATCCTTTTTTATTACCAAACATAGCTGGTATTTTTATCCATTGAGATAAATATGGTTTGTGATCAACTCTAGTTGAAAACTTTCCCATAAGATGGCATCTAATCTAGTAAGTTCTAAATCCACCATAGTATGCCACCTGAATCTCTATATGTCATGCAAATGGATGTCAAAAACATTCACTAGTGTAAAAAGTTTCTTTTAACATAGGGTATCCTTAAAGGAGTCTACAAATCTAAATTCGATAGGGAGCCCAAAGATGGCATCTCTACCAAGGAGAATCTCATTACCATTTCTAGGATCCTAAGCCAAATAATCCCTAATGAGATCAAAGCTTTTAACTAAATATTTTCATAAAATAGTGGCACCATTGAGCTTTTTTAGAGTAATTATGATCCAGTCCTTAATGGTTAAAGGATATATATATATATATATATATATATATATATATATATATATATAATGGAGTATCTTCTTCCATAGACTAGTTTTAGTAATGAGGCTCCACATCCCCTTTGCAGAAAGAGCAATGGATAAAATGGACATATCCTTTAAGGCACATCCATATTTAAATTTTAGTTGCAAAATAATAGTCCACTTAATGAGAGGTATGATTTCATTTTCCTTATTTCCTGACCATAAGAATTGTAGAAACAATTTCCTAATCTTGTTAAGGATCATCTATAGAATAAAATTAATGAAGAGCCAATAAATAGGGATAGCTTCCAAAATGATTTTGATTAGCACAATTTGACTCACCATGTAAATCCATGCATTACACCATGTAGTTATTCACTATTTAATCTTGTCCACAAGCCAATACCAATCCTTGCATTGATAGACATTTGCCTTAATAAAGAACCCATATATTTCATACCTTCATTTGAAGCTAGAGTGGTAAAAGGTAGCATAGTATGAATTTGGTTTCTAGTGGTAATAATAATATGATAAAATAAATGGATAACTTCTATATATTAATAACCATACCATTGTAGGATAAAAAAAATTTAAGATCATGTCCAAGAACTTTGCTTCTTGAATTGTGTCATTTCCAAAAATGAGAATATCATCAATGAAAAAAATATGCTAAATGTGGATTGATGAAGCAATCTTGACCCCTTTTAAATTACCCACATTTATCTCATGATTAATGTCTCAATTGAGGACTTCAATAATAATGAGAAACAAGAGAGGATAAAATGGACAACCTTGTCTAATCCTCCATAAAGGAGTGATTAAATAATTGGTTGATCCATTGATAAGAATAACATAGGATGTTAATTGGTAACATGCTTCAATTTAATTTATAAAGAGAAGAGTGAAACCCACTTGTGTGATTAATAGCCTTAAGTAAATCCAATTGACCTTATCAAAAGTTTTGGAGAGATGAATTTTGAGGATAAAGGCAGGCCTTGACTTAGTTTTGATAGTATGTATAACCTCTTGTGTAGTAGTAATAGCATTTTGAATGACTCTATTATCCAAGAAACCAAATTGATCTAGGGAGATGTGTGAAGAGAGTATGGGTTTTAAGTAAGAATCAATGATTTTATAGATAAGTTTATATATGTAATTACACAATGAAATAGGTTGATAATTATCAAAGAAAGTAAAGTATTATCCCTTCGGTATGTTTGCAATGAATATTGTAGAGAAAGTAGCATAAATCTTGCTTGAAATATGAGACTTCTTATGGAATTCAAAATGCAATCGTGCAACTACAGGCTCACTCCTACAAGCCATTACTATAGAGAAGCCATTATCAGACAAATAATATGCACAAAAGAGTTTCCATATTATTATCCCAATAATAAATATAATCTATGTATTTCTCTATCTTAGGCATTAATCTTGGATAAGCATAAGGAGTGCCTAATAAATAGGTAAGGAAGGTTTGTTCTGTGCAACAAATAATTTGTTGCACAAGCTAACAATAGGTGGAAAGAAATATTTTTCACAACCAAAAATGGTTCATGTAAATATTCCTCACAATAAACCAAATAACAAACTCTCAAAACAAGCTTAACTCATAAGTGAGTGAAAACATGGATAGAAACAAAATTAGTTTGGTATTAGCCCAAACCACTAGTTAGTGTGAACACATCCACTCCAACACCCTCCCTTAAGCGCAAAATAGTGAGTGATAAAAAGATAAAGCAAAGATATTGATGGCTCCCAACAACTAGGTGTGATCAGGTACCCATGTATAAATCATAGTGAAATATAAAGTGTCCCTATGGTAACTAATCCATCTTACTATAATACATGCATATCGAGTCATTTTAATTGACAAGTCAAATATAAATTGGTACTCTGTATGAGGCTCACTCTGTAAAAAACATTGATCACAAAACTAGAGAAAAAGAGTTACCATGGATGAAATGTATCACCGTAAGGTATCTAAAAACCAATAGAACCATACTAAGAGTGAAGAAGAGAACATATGTTGTAAGGCATCCCAATATTCACAACTCAAAATCTAAACACAAACCTATAGTAGGTGCACTCAATGGAATGAAGCCCATAAAAAAAAAGATGCACTCATTTAACTACCTCCAAAAAAATATATGGTATGCCAAGGGATAGCAAGAAGCATAACACCTAAAGTAGTATGTACACACCCTCCCCCATAATTATAAAGTGGGTGTAGTGACTCAAAAAATATATTTGTATGAGTGGGCCAATCCCACTACAAAACACTAAAATACTAACATTGGGCTGCACTAGACTAGTTACTCTTTAGAGGGAGATCAAACTCCATAATAAATCTAAAGGAGACTATCAACATTAATGATACAAATAAAAATATCTCAATAATATGTCCCTGGTGGTGATGAAGTATTCAATAACTAAAGATTAAATTTCTCAATATGGAGCATACAACCATGAAGAAAAATCTCCATGAATCTCAGTGTGAATACAAATAAAGGTCTCATATAATAAAAATATCACCAAGTGATGCAATAAAATCCACAATGTAATCAATGTGTAGTAGACAACATATGTGAAATGAGAGATGGAGGATCTAAAAAACACATGTGCCTAACAAGGAGACCAAATATCTAAAGAGCATCAAAAGGAAGGTAGAGCAATGTGCAGTCGAAGAAGATGAGTGGAGGAGGAACCTTGCTTGTAGATTCCTCTCAAAGAACACTATCAATACCATCAATAATGATTATAAATCAAACCCAAATGAACATGAATGGTGGATTAATATGCCTAAATATTAGCGGGTAAAAAATCCATAGTATAAGTATGTGATGTAAAATCTAAAGAAGTGTTAGGTAGATCATGTCTAACCAATGTAGTCTCAAGTTGCTTAGGTCTAAATGAAGGTGAAGAAGAGCCCATATATAGCTCATAATCCTCACAAAGAATGGAGTGAACAAAATAAAGAGTTTTATTAAAATATCCTAATGAATATGAAACACTTACATCATAACTAAGGCCATGTTGATAAGTCCACATAACATGCAAAATAGTGCAAGCAATGCCCTATAGACATTTCCCAATTCCCACAAGTTTAGTAGTGTGACCCATGGAACAAAGCATGTGGAGCCAACTCCAATGGTATGTTTCTCAAAATAAGTAGGCATATGTGCAAGTAGAAATGGAATTAGATGTGCACATGTGTAATAATAATAATCATAAAAGTATTGTCTATAATAGGAGCAACATGAATAATGGGCTGCTCATAATCTAGTAGATCATAATATAAGAAATGCATCAAGTGGATGTATAACAAATATAGTAACACAACATGATGGGGTATTATACTAATGTTTTATGCCAATGATTTTATACTATAGAGAACATATGAGAACATCATTTCCATGAATCAGGGAGCGTAGAAGAGAATTTTGCATCATGAATTTCTAGTTTTCTTCATAAAGTACTAGGAAAGAGGCCATACGATCAATGGGTTACTTAGGGATTTGTAGGGTACTATCAATAGTCATACTAAGAAAAAAATATGAGAAATAACCATTGTATCATAATGTACATCAATAGGTGGAGAAGGTGAATGTACCTCATCCAAGTGACCACCAATAATCAAATCTACATCATGAGTAGTAGGAAGAGGTGGTATAAGTGTCTCATCCTCAGAAAATGTGTCCTCACTAATAATGGAAAGAGGACAAGAACTAATATGAGGAGATAAATATGCCAAAGAGTCTTCATGCAAGTCACTATCAAGAATCTCATCCCTATAAATAGGAGAAGACGATGGAGAAATAATGTCACCAACATAAGAATCCTCACTAAAAAAAATAGAAGAAATAGGAACATGTGGAGATGAAGTGACCTCATAATATGATGCTAAAATAATGTCCCAAGCTCTTTTAGGTGATGTGGTATTCTCAATATGAGTTTTCAAACTATCAAAAATATAGAAGTGAAATAAAAGTGCCTCCTTTTGTAAGGATGCAAGCCATACAATATTTTCCTCATTTGTAAATATGGGAAATTCACCAATAATAACTCTCCACAAACCCTTCATCTGCATTATAGTTTTCCCTGTGGTGTAGTTTTGAATATATAAGGGTTTTAAACATACATGAGTCCATACCTGAAGATGAAAAACTAATAATGGTGAAAATGGCCAAAGAAGGACATTAGTTACCACTAAAAAATGCATCCTCAAGTATAAAAAGTGGCACAAAAGAGGATAAAAAAACTAAAATAGGACATTAGAATCTACTAAAAATATATCATGTGTACAAATCACACCAAAAAATGAAGTTTTTTTATGAGAGGGTATCACCGCCTATGAGATCGGACCTTGCCCTCCATCTTTGACAATCAATATGGAAGGTATGTGTCAAAAATAAATAATGTAATGCCCTTATTTTAAAGGAGTCTTTTACAAGGAATTATAAGGATTTGTAAAAAAATTATAACCCCCCTTACAATGATTTCCCACAATAATAAATTCCCCATTTTTATAAAATAATTTACCACCACTTTTACAATAAAATATAGCCCCTCTAAAATAAGTTACCCCTCTTGAACAAAAAAGGCCCTCATCAAAATTCCACTTTGTAGTGGATGGGGCATGAACCCTTCACCTCTCCAAAGAATTAAAAAAAAAAAAAAAAAAAAACCACTAATTTCAATATGATCCTTACTTATTTTATAATGTCAATAAATTTTATTTGAATACTCAAAACAAACAAAAAATAATTAAAGTCAAACTTTTAGAATTGGTGAGAGACAACCATGTAAGATAGGCGGTGTCATATCAAGTAAGATCAATCATTAGTGGTGCTCAATGTGGTGACCAATCTATATGAGATTTTAGAATAGGTGCTAATGTTAGAGGGACCAATAAAATGTCCAATTAAATGCAACATAATCAAATAATAAGTGCACAAAATATTCATCATCACCCTTGGTAGAGTTAGTTCCAACCTCTTCACCTTGCTAAAAATTCAATGATTATCAACACGATTATGTGGTATGGTGAATTCCATGTACACCAAATAGGAAAGTGGGCTTCAATAGTGAATAATAGTGTATCTTTTCAAATCTTGTATAAAAACAACTATTGAAAAAAGAATAACTAATAGGGTTATACAGAGGGCAATGTCAAGGCTATAGGAGTGTGATGCCAATAGATAAATTAGTGTCTTATTGAAATCACTCTATCACTATCAAACCACTATAAATAGATAATATCCTCTGTCATTTATCCAACTTAGATTCTTGCCTATAATAGTGAGATAGCTAGTTATATACAAATAACTCAATAGTGAGGAGGAGATGAAGCTAGTAGACTTTATGGAACATGGGCTTGGTTCAAGTCATTATTTTAAAAAATAAACCCACTATGTAATACCCAAAATGATGATAAATTAGAGAAGAGACATTAATGAACTAGCTTCATTGAGATTAGAGTCTCTTATCTCTTTTAAAAGGGTCCAACTATAACCCAAACTCAATGGATACATAATGTTCTAATAAATAAGGGTTCTACTTTTGACCAAGGTGCTAAGAAAATATTGTCACCCTCCAACTACTCCCTAATTCTCTTTATTGCTCCTCCACATCATTTAAAACTATAGGATCATGTGTAGGTAATGAGTTGTTAGTCTAGAATATGAGTCATGGTTGGATCCATCTACCTTAATATCAATAAAGAACCAGCATGCTACTAAAAAACACATCAGATCTAAGGCAATTTAGATCCACAAACAAAATTAATACAAATATTAAGATTTCATGTATGCCATCCCCAAAAGGACAAACATTTGTAGCGCTAAGTGTACATCCTAATGACCAAATAATCACCAATTCAAAAAATATATAAACAATAGATTTTTACAATATGAGAGGCTCAACACCGAGAAAATAAATAAATTAATTTGATTAATGGATGCATGGTCCCACTCTAATACCATGATGGAATGCAAAATGCATTCATACAACTATAAGATCACTCCTATAATCCATTACTACAAAGAAGCCATTATCAGACAAATAATCTACACAAAAGAGTCTCCATATTATTGTCTCAAGAATAAAATATAATTTGTATGTTTCTCTCTCCTAGGCATTGATCTTGGAGAAGCATAACAACTACCTAATAAATAGGCAAGGAAGGTTTGTTTCATGCAACAAATAATTTTTTTTTGTAAGCTAATAATAGGTGGAAATAATATTTTTTACAACTAAAAATGTTTCTTATAAATATTACTCACAACAAACCAAATAACAAACTCCCAAAACAAGTTTAACTCCTAAGTGAGTGAAAACATGGCTAGAAACAAAACTAGTTTGGTAAAATCCTGAACCATTAGTTAGTTTGAACATGTCCACTTTGGCAACTCCTCTATCACATGAAGAAGATATACAACTATAATATCTTAAAAGCCCAAATAGAACTCCACTATCCAATCATCTAGGCTAGGGGCCTTCTCATGATGAAATTTTTCCAAAGTTGATAGTACCTCCTCAAGAGAGATGGGACTTATAAGCTACTACATTTTTTAATAATTCACCCAACTTTCAAATAATGTAGCCTTTTCCATAATATCCCAAATATTTTCCCAAGGATATTTAGTATATACCTTCTTCTAGTGTGAGACCATAATCATAGAGATATAAGAGAACTCAAAACAATCAGTTTCATTATTGTCTTTGATGCTCCAAATAGTATTCTTTACCTTGTAATCCATTTCTTGTCTATGGAAAAAAATTGTGTTTTCATCCCCCTCGAAGAACCAAGTAGCATGACTTTTCATCCTCTATTTTACCTCTTTCCCATCCAATAACATAGCTTTTTCCTATTTTAGAGTGTCTAATTGAAATAATCATCCTAAAATAATTCAAGGCATACCTTAATATTTTCTTCCACCTACTAAATTTTATCCTCAATGTCCTCAAATTTAAATTTCACCTAACTTTTAGCAACCTTATTTGATTTCATGAGATTCCTCTATAAGTTGAACATAGTGTGTTCTTCATGATCTATATTGTATGTGTTCCATTAATTTTTAATGAGATCCTTAAGATCATCATAGCTTATCCAGTGTGGATTGAATTTGAAATGTGATGGGCATTGTTTAATACCCATAGATAATTCAAGCCAGATGGGGTAGTGATCTGAGGAAAACATCTTGGGAGTAGTATCCTTATAATCTTTGATATTTAAAATGAGGTTCATTAATAAGAAACATGTCTATCCTTTTAGATATAACTTGAGATCTAGTATGGTGATTAGACCAGGTGAGTTCCATTTATATAGGAACATCATCAACTAGACTATGATTATCCATGAAGTGTAAGAAAAAATCAAACATATTATCATATTTGGCTTCATCACCCCAAAATTCATTTAGGTATGTATTAAAATTTAAATCTCCCCTAAGGATTAGGTGGGGCATTTTTTATATTCTTATGTCTTCAAGGGCTGACCAAAAATTAGTTTTATGCTATGAGGGAGCATAGACATTTAAAATATCATAGCCTAATTAAGTTCTTTGGGGAAGAAATAACCTAGAATGCAGTTTGTATCCTATAGAGAATTTCTCAACACAAAAGAGGATTTCCAACCAAGAGCCAAACCACCTGAGTTTCCTATAGAGATGCTAGTAAAGAAGGACCACTCAGGTAAGCATTTGTTAAGGCATTTTGTATAGAGATTCTACAAGTACATAGTCTCTTGAATGAGTATTAAACTAGGCTTTTTATTGAAAATAAACCTCTTTAAGTACTATTATTTTGAGGTCATCCTAATGCCTTTGACAATAAAGGATGTAATTAGCATAAATTCACCTTCTTGGGGTTTTCTCTTCTAAGGACCCAATGTATACTCAATTTTTTTACTAGAAGGACATCCTTTTAGCCTCCATCTAAGCATGAGAAAATTTTATCTGCCTCCATTTGTTGGCCAAAGAAGTGTGAGTTGTTGTAGTTTCCAATCCAATAGTTTTATTTCTCAAGACCTATTTTAGTTGTGTATTTTTGTGTGATCTTTTCATATATTTTTTCCTTATTAATGTCTTAGATCTGATATAATTTATGGAAGATATCTATCTAGGGAATAAGGTAGATTGTTCATTCCTCTTTGGTGATGTTAATATGGATGTTATTTGCTCCAAAGGTTTAATAGACTTCTATTTGAGGATAAATTAAGAAATAACCCTCTATTGAAGCAAGATATTGAGTACATTTACTTTTATTGAACTATACAAATTGTTTTTTTTAAGGTAACTAACCTCTAGTGTATTTAACTACTCAGTATTTGAAGGTTGGATAGGGGTTTTTACATTACCCATATCTAATAAGTTAGATTCAAAGAGAGAAGAATCCACCTCCATAAAGGGATATGTGGAGAGGGTTCCATTGATATGTGGAGAGGCCTACTCTATTTGATAGATAATGGGAGGGTAGGGCACAAAATGGACCAAAGGGTTCTCAGTGGTAAACAAAACCTTCAAGCAATAATTGTCTTTCAATGTTATTGTATCAATATTCTCCCCTAAATGTTGATAAATCCTTTTATCCTCCATAATTTGAATTACTAAAGGGATAATCAAGCCTTCCCCCCCTTCAAATTTTGAAGTGTGCCTATAGTTTGATCCCTAGAAGAGAGGGAGAGGGACTCTTCCAAAATATTTAAACCACTCTAGGAAAAAAGGATTATGGAAGGTGGGAAATTGACTGAGAAAATTTCTCCAATATATTGTGGGGGTGATTGTGGATAAGGAGTATTAAGAATACCTAAAGTGCCCACTTTAACTTTTACCAAGGGGATGTCTAAAATGGAAGAGCACTTTTGTGAAGATAAAGTAACATGAGAGTTTATTAAAATTCCATCTTTTTTGGGGCCCTCAAAATAATTCTATTTAGGATCCCTCCCATTTATGTCACAATACTAATTTGTTAATAGATTGCATTCATTCAAGCCTCTAAAAATCTTCTTTCCCACATAACATACTCATAAATCTATAGTTTTTGGGCTAAACAAGAAATCTTAAGATTTACATAAGATCAGCATTTTGTGCACCTAAATGGCACATTTTTTAAGTCTAGAGTTTGTATGATCCTACTATCACCTATTATCAATTCAATGATTCCAATAAGTCCATTTATGATATCCATTTCAACATAGATATTAGCCACTAGTGTGTTTTGTTTTAAAAGAGTACTAGGGTATATTTTTAGATAGGTACCTAAGGAATCCCCAAGGATCTTTTATATCTAAGGCTCCCATATATCCATGGGTAGCCTTAGGAGTTTTAATCATAGCACTAATGTTTTTACATGCTCTTATTTTGGTTCAAAATTTGTAGACCATCTAAAAATGGTGAGAGCAGCATTGACCTAGAATTAGGGGCCTTCTAAAGCAATCCTTTTTTGTCCTTTGATGTCCTAAAATAATAAAAAATAAAAACACATTTACCCATGATGGATAGTAGGATAATAAACTTTAATTATTCCCATTTTTTTTACCCATCTCTATTAGTCTAGATATTTGAGGATCCTATTTTGAAAATGTCCAATAATAGCATGTTCTATGTATCTAATGACATTTTCCATAAAAATCAAGGATTTATGGTGGCCTATATTGGGATAGGTGAGAGTTTTAATAATTTCTATTTTTTTTCATAATCCTTGACCTCTTTTATTTTGGTGTATATATATTCTGATTACTCTAATCCAAACTAGTTGCCAATGAGGTCCCATGGTGAATGTTTATAAGGGAGATAGAGGGCATAAAAATTAATTGATGGAGGAAACTATCCATTGCTTTTAGAAACCATTAGGAAGGTGTAGTTTGTATTAGTCACATTAAACCCCATCTTTGTGGTATTTGATGAGGGTATAGGCTATGTAGTAGGAGATCCTAACACCTATAGTAAAGAATGTAACTTAGGTTTTCCCCATGGCCATTTCCCCTTTGTCCCCATCTCCTCTACCATTTTCAATATCATATATATAATTAAATTTTTATAATTTTTATTAATTAAATAAGTTTAAAATATATTAAATGCTTACATTACCTTTAAAATTTTATTTTTAAGGATTAAATAAATTATGAATATATATAGAGAGAGGGGGAGAGGGAGAGGTAAATGAATAGAGTTAGGGTCCCTCACCCTTATATTAATAACAAAAAAAACTTATTAAAAAATTAGAGGCACAAGACCACTAACATTAAGAAACACAATTTTTTTCTTGTAGCATTAGCATTTAAAATCTACAAACCTTTAAAACTAAATTTTGAATAGCAAAGACCTTAAAAAAAACTAATAAAACATATTCCTAACAAATTCAAAATATATAGCATTAAGGAGCCAGAGTTGAAAGCAAATCTTCCCTCCCTTTCTATCTCAAACTAGGAAACTCAACTAAGATATCTAGTATAAACCTTATTATTAAAAAACAGTGAAAATTAACTTTTTTTGAAGAAAAACTAAGCCTTCTACAGAAAACTTCAAGAAATAATCTTCCACAACAAATCTGAAGTTTAAAATAATTAATTTATCAAAGCATTTTAATAGACCAATTTTAAATCCACAAGACTCACCCTTGGGTCACTTTTTAAGTGGTAGTACCCCTTAGATTTTTCAAATATTAACCATCTATTAAATTCCTCTTTGTTATGCAAGGGATTTTTACCATGATATTCAATAATCGAAAACTATAAGAGATAAATTTTACTCTCAAACCTATCTAGTTAGGACAAAATTTTATGACACAAATTTTGAGAAGATTAGCTCACATATGGGCCATCTTAAGATTATAAGGAGAGTGTAAATCCTTAACTTACAAAGAGTTTTTAAATAAAATCACCTTACACAACAAAATCTATAGACATACAACCCTAAATACCTATAACATTATTCAAACATAGACATAAACTATAATTTGTCATGCAACATATTTTTTATAATCTGAGGGTTATTCAATTAGCTTGAAAATTCCCAAATAATATCTACAAGCTTAAGATCTTTTTCCTTAATCCACAAAGGAGACTTGTGTTCTAAAGTATTATAATCCATAAATTCATTTCCTCTATAAATCTCATTTAGTAAGTAAGAAATGAATTCACAAATCAAAATATTCAAAACAAAAAGGTTTGGGATTCCATAAAGCTTAAAATAGTGTTACCAAATTGTGAACATAATCTTCATAAATGATATGTATCTCTTGTTTAGAAGAAGAAAATAAAATTTCATAAATTTTTTTTAGGCAACTAACATCAATTTAAAATCCATATCCAATCTCATTAAAATAAATTTCATCCATTATTATTTTAGGATAAAGGAGTTTGTTAAAGGATGAGATCTATAACAAAAAAATTGAGCAACTAGTTCTTAAGCCTTGAAAATTATGAACTTCAAATTAAGAATGGATTCATTATTCAATATTAATTATTATAGTTACCTATATTTAACCTATTACATTTTTTATTAGGGCTTATAAATCTCTTATTTTTTTCTTACCCATTTCTCTCTATAGTGCATCACCAGTAATGCCCCTTGATTTTTAAGGCCATGCATTGCCTTATAATGGCTATCTAATGAAATAACAAGTCATTGACCAATCTTTGTAAAAGAATCCTTATAAACAAAATACTTTATTTTTGAAATATCCCTTCAAATCTTAGCAATAAAAAAATACCAATTTAAGAAACAACTAATTTATCATCTCCTACCACACTTGCCAATGTGTCCAAATTGTTCTTACCAGTAGGAACATTATCCATACTACTCCTTAAATTTTCTAATTCTCTCTTATCAATTTAAGGGATTGGTTGAGAATAATACCAAACTAATTCTCATTAAATTCCCTTACAACATCCCCTTACTTGTCTCCTTCTAACCCATTCTAAATAACCTCCCAATACTGGAGTTCCCATGGAACCTTCCACTTTTGAATTAACCCCATTTCTAAAATCCATTTATTTAGAATTTTCAGACATAGTCTAAAAATCACATATTTCTACAATCGAAGGATTATTTTTGAAATCATAATATACAAAACTATTTTTCCTTTTTTATCCTTAAATTATTGCTATAGTCCTAAAATATATTTTGTATCCAATTGTTCCCTTAACAATTTTTGAATGAAAATTTTCCATATATCTTTCAAAGTAAGAAGATTGTAAAATTAATTTTCTTATTTCATTAAGTAAACCCTTTACATAGTCACTTTATTTATAATAGAAGGAAAATATTTATAAATAATAGGTTTTGTTTATTTCAATGCATCTAAAAGAAGTTTAAAAATCCCAAAATGGGCCACAGCTATGATATTACATTTGTAGACATCCATAGTCATTCTTTTTATAGACTTAGCAAGAAATAAATGAATATTAAATCTCTTCGTATGCCTTACATGCATCAAAAAATATAAAGTGATAATAAAAGATTAGATAAAATCTAACTTTACATGTAATATATTTCTACACAAAGTAGGCCACCTTGTCCCAAGGAACAAGAGAAGTTATCATAATCCCTTTTCCAATGTCAGAAATGTCTTCATCAAGTTAGAGGAATTATTATTAAAAAAATTCACCTTATATTTTAACCATATAACATCACTCCCCATAAAAATCTAAACTGGTGGCATTGGCCATGACTTCAATTGAAACCTCATTTTTAACACTCCTTAAGACAACCACTCCATTGTTAATATTGGTAACAAAATCTAAGACCAATTTTTCATCCCCTTCTTGAAATTTTTAAGAGAATGCCCACCACCTTCCCTTTTGAATTTTTTTTAAAACATTATATACTTTCATTTATTTTATAATTATCCCAAGACTCCCACCATTTCATATCACCCCCCATTAAGTAACAATAAAAACCTTAAATATTTGGTGAAATCACTTATCAAATAGTACACTATAATATTAAGGTGTCTAAAGATTAGAATCAAAGACATAACATTTTACATGGCAATGCTAAATTTATTTGTCATGATACAAAAACCCTGACATAAAATCATGCACACGCATCTCTTTTATATAATTTATAACTAAATCTTATACACAATCCTACTATAAATAACATCCATCTTTCATTGTCATTTGAAATTTGATTATATACCATTTTTAAATTATTATACTATTAAATTTATTTATTTCATAATTATAATATAACTTTCATACTTAACTTTTCAAATCAAAAGGTCCCTCCAAAGCCCAAAATATTTCTTTATGACTATTCATAAAATTTTATGTCATTTTTTATTTATACTTCTTTAATTAACTTGCCCCATGGACAAAAACACATTTTTTTACATGGATAAACCATCATTGGATAAGTGAATTTACTCTACATTTTATAAGGGAAGATCCCTTATAAGATGATTTTTTGGGTATTTGTTTACTTTTAAACAAAATACATGAAAATATAACAAAATTGGGAAATGGTGAAAGCTAAAAATGGAATAAGAATGGATGAGGATGAAGGTGAGGTAAGAAACCCATAATGGAATAAACATAGAGGACTACCTAAATAAATTAGATTTAGATAAGTCCATGAAAATTCTCCCTCTCATATAAAAATGGAAGTAGGAGAAGATGTAATGGGAACAAAAATCCTACCAGAAAGCATAAAGTCTCCTACAAAATCAAATTGGGTGCACTTGGTAAAAATCCTATCCATAGGGTTTTGAGCACCAAGTTTGGAAAAACCATGACTTATACATAGTAAAAAAAAGTGCATAATTTTAATGTATTCTCTATCCATGAATATAAATACAAATTTCACTAGTAAATAACATTAAAACACACAAACACAAATAATTATCTCACCTATTTTCTTATCTTCTATTAATCAAATCCAGTAATGCATATAGAACACATGAAATTTTAGACAACCCTTCCACTAAGATTTAAAATAAATAATAACCCCCTTCATAATCTAGATTATCTTTTTTTTACATGTTTTTCACCCTCAAAATAAGTTATAAAGTCATTATTTTCACTAACTTAACCTAAATATTTTTATCTATAATTTACCCACATATATATTATTATAGGAATTTTACAAAATTAAATACAATTGTGACTTCTCATTTAATAAAAATAATTAATTTAATCAATACCTCTAGATACATAGATATTTATTGGAAATTTTCATTGATGTTCTTTCTTAGTGGTTTTCCATGGTGCTCTTTTTGATGTTCTTTTATGAATCTAAATAAAATTAATCAATTATAAACAAAATTATGTAGTTTAATTTATATCTTAGGCCCATAAATGTCATCTTAAAAATTTGTTCTATGTGGATTTTCCTATAACATTTTTTTTCCATTGGGTTGTAAATTCAAATAGAGCTTTAGAAAAATATAAAAATTAAAATTGACTCATATTTACTCAAATGGAAAGTGATATTTTGATCATAAAATTTCACTACAACAACTATATTTGACTATGGGACTACATTCCCTAAAGGAATTAAAGAGAATATAAAAATAAATACTACTAAATAATCTACTCTATAGATCCCTATAGATGGTGAGTGTATGCATAAGTTAGGATGACCTACAACTATCATATTTATCTCAATAGACTAGGACTCAAATAAGATCAACCAAATAGAGCATGAAATACTTGGATGAGCAGGGAAGGACCTAGGATATCCTTAGATATAGTAGAGGATTACCTAAAACTCAAACATTAAGAGGAAAGGGTTCCAATCCTAATCCTATGACATAGGTAGATAGATTTCACTAGACCTCAAAAAAGATAAATAATTATAAATATGTAAGTAAAGTAAATTAAATGATGGGTAAGTGATTGTAAATAAGATAAGGTGCAATGGTCAACCAAATGGAGTCTATGTAACCTAAAGTGATAAATTATAAGCCTAAGTAAACCTATATCTATACTAGCTTATTGGGTATAAGTAAGTGCTTGAACAAGGATACACACATATATCCACAAATAAATAAATAACATATAATATATTAAGTAAATGAAAGAGTATAGGTATAGAAATATTTACCTTGAGGTGTCCTTCGATGCTTAAATCTCCCAATTTTTGTCAATTAGATATTTTCAATAGATGATGTAGGTTAAGAACCTCAAATGGTTAGATGAATACCTAGATATATTTAGTCAGGAACTCCCAATGATATTTCTTATTGAGCCTCAATTAGACCACAAGATAAGACATCCAAGATAAAGTTATAAACCTTCTAACTCTCCCAAATACTACTTAGGGTAGAAATTCAAGTACAATAAGAGTGTATGAATGTGATATATTTTCATAGGAATTAAATATGTCCCCTATATATATGGTTCCATTACTAAAAATCAACCCTAAACTCCAAATTGATAGTATTTCCTAGGTTGATACAGTTGGTAGATGTCAACTAGCATAGTAAGGTATCACCTAAGTTGATATAGTACATATGTCATAAGACACACTCAATATTATATCAAGCTAGACATTATTATAAAATGGAGTTAAAGGTATGAAATAAATGGCATCATCTATGTCGATACCTTAGGATATATGCAAGTTAGGAAATATGGATGTAAAGTAGATGAAGAAGGAAGATAAATATAAACTTATAGGATGTCAGACTGATATTAGTGATGGTGTGATAAAATAATATGCAAATGTATCTCATAAATTACCACTAAATTATCCCATCCCATTCTCATTGCACCCTTTAAGACATGCACTCAAGGAGATTGATGCACTGACAAGCTGCTATAAGATAAAACATCACTAAATCGGTAAATTTAAAAATATCATGGTTATACATATGCCCCATCTAAATGTCATCATGTGTCACAATAGTGTAACATGGGATGGTACTTTTGGATAAATACATAATAACACAAAATGGCATAAATGAAAATAGCTACTAAAAAATAAATAATTGAAAATACCATATACATGCCTTGACTTACCTTTTCACTAAATGAGTTCATGTAAGTAACATAATATTGATCGTAGAGGGTAAAATAACTATATTTGACAAACCCTAAGGATATAAAGCTAGAAAAAAATAAAATATATGTTTGTAAATGTAGGATGATCTACAATTGGGTGTAAAATGAAAAAATCTTTGAAATGATTGAGGAATTTGGAAGGATTGGAAACTCAAGATCGATAAGTCTAGTTGAGAACCAAAAGATCCAATGAAGTAGATACAAATGAAGGGAAAAAATAGTATGCCAAAATTCCTACGTTACTTAGGATCAAAAAACCAAAAAAATGCATCCAAAGTAAGATAAGTAATAATCAAAATAAAATAAAGGACACAATGAATTAATTTATAATAAAAACATCAATGAAAGAGAAGTAGTAAACAAAATTCAAACAAGGATGTGAAGAATGAAACCATGAAAGGTTTTTAAATACAAGATCAAATGACCCCAAAAAATGTTAATAGAAAACTCAAGTTCCCAAACATAACTAAGATAAATCATAGAAATATAAGGTCATGACCAAGAGCACATCTTGTAAGAATTCAAAGATGCAACATCTATTCTAATGGAAAATCTAAAATTGTCATATTATTACAATGTCTAAAAAGAGATGGAGAACAAGAAGTAAATAATATGGAAAGATATTTAGAAACAAATCTTCTTGTCAACAAGGTAAATAGAGAGAGAGAAAAGTTGTCACCAAGGTGAAAACAAGGTATTTATTAGAAATAAAACACTCAAATAAATTTATCAAGACTATTTTTTTAGAATCAATTGTCCTAGAGAGCCCTACCTAGAAAACATAAGCTTAGACTAACTAATGAAGTATAAATATCATCCCATAAAGGCTAGTATGCATGAAAAATAAAAGAAACATACCTTCCCATAATGTTTTCCCCACTCTCCAAGGACCCTTATAGATTTGATTGTTTACTATGAACATTGGGTACTTGTGTGAGAAAGTAGGTGGCACCAAACTATAAGATGACAGAGATAGATAATGATATACTAATACCTCCTACCACAATATATTAGCTTATTGAACCTCAATGGACCTTAACTATATCATGATCCCAACTATGGAGTTTGAAATTATAATATAATAGGATATGTGCCAAAAATATCACACCTTTTAGTGTGATCTTAGTTATAATATTTGATTTTCTTGTAAGTTTATCCTTTCTTGTGATATAATTTTTATCTCTTTTGGATTATTCTATTTTCCTCCTCTATATAGACTTAGAAAAACCAAAAATGGATGAAAAATATGACTAACACAAGAGATTTTACACTTATCCACTAGAGGAGAGAACCTAAATACCATGGTGCCTAAATATTCCTAAATTTGGACCTCAAAAAACAATGCAATATTAAAGTTGACCCTAGTGATTCTAAAAAGAAATGAAATGTGGGATATTATGGAAATGATCATAAAATTATTAGGTCTCCCCAATCACACAAAATATGGAGAGGAAGATGGTATAATGATAGGTAAGCATTAAACTTCATCATAAAAAATTTAAAATATGGATGAGGACATGAATATAGGCTTTTATAGTTTTACCAAAAGTGAATATGACTAACTCTAAGTGAGGAAAAAAACTAATCTCAACCATTGCCTTATATTTTTAATAAGACACCTAGCTAAGGTTGGGAGCTAAATAAATCTATGTAATAAAGTGAATACTTATGGTTTATTTTAGGAGGGATATGTTTATTCCCTAGGGATTACTATGCAACCCACAAACTAAAAATCCAAGATATGTCAAAATTGAAGAAGGTAGAAGAACAAAGCATACTAAGGCTAATGTGAAAGGAAACCTAGAGATGTTATTAAGATCAAGAAGGTAAAATAAGTCTAACTATAAAGTGATTAAAAAACTCAAAGGTAGTACCAAATATCCATAATGGAAATGGTGTACACAGAGACCAAAAATCCACTTAAGGTTAGTTTTTATTTATATGATGCTTAGTTTGGGCACACACACAAGGACTAACTCATAAACACATTTTTATATTTCAACATATGAACACATTCTCTTTATTCAAAATGAATATAAACTTATAAAATAATACCATAGTCAATCAATGGTAGGTTAAGATATAAATTTCAATAGTATAACTCTTCTCCAAGCCTCAACAACCCCCCAAGAACAAGCATCATTTTCTAATATGTGGAGGAAATGGTTTGACCCTTTACATTCCATAGAGACCCATGACATTTAATCTTACATAACTAACCTTGATGAGTTTAAAGTAACTTAAAATGACGAAAAATTCACTTTAAGCACCTAAAAGTAGACCCTATTAGGAGTTTTAAACATTTTGGGCATTAAAAAGAAGTTTCACATACCTAATTAGGCCTCCAACTCTGGTTAGCACTAGGAGAAACAATAGATCAATTCATGACATATTTGTCCATCAAGATATAGCCATCACTATATGCATTATCAAGGACTTACATCAACCTATTCAGGCTTCAAACTCCACTTACCATTGCATACACCACTCACGTATCCCACTAACTTAGTTAGGCATCAAGATTCAATTATAATTGCATGTTCAAACTTAGTTACCCATTGATGTAATCAGACTTCTATCTCTAATTAATAACATAACTCCTCCATAATTCTAATAAAACTTTTAAGTCTGATTGGTAAAGATACCTCCATCTAAAGTTCTTTAGACCAAATCAAGGTTCAAGGCCTAATTATAATTTCCAAGTGCTATTTGAATTCAACAAGACCTAATCAGGGTTTAGGAACTTGATTATCACTACAAGTATAGTTATACCAAATCATTCTTTGGTCTACTTGAAATTTGAATCACCCAAACAACATTTCCATCTAAGTGTTAGAATTCAACATTATCAAACCACTAGATAGAAAATGAGATAAAATGGAATCTTAAAAATCAAACTCTAAACAACCTCACCAAAATGAAACAAAAATAAAACATGCATCACTCTATTTTTAGGTGATGCAAGATAACTTTTCTATCATGGATGATTCTACATCATAAATCCATAGTAAATCAAAGGACCATGAGTTCTTTCTCATGAGCTTGGTATGAATTGATATATATTTTTACCATGTTTTACAACTTCAAATTTATTCATCCATGTTACATATTTAACTACTCTATCATTCCACTTGACCAAGTACTCCTAGTACTCATTTCCTCTTATTTTATTTCCAACTTGAATCTCCAAAATGGCTTACATCTCCTCTTTGGTTGGTCTTGGAAACTGATCTCTCTAATCCATGACTGAAAAATCCATGTTTTCACTTGTTTATCCCTCAACATGTAGGTATAAATCTACCACATTGAATATATGTGAAATACCTATTCCATCTAGAAACTTAACCTCATACACATTAGCTAAGAACTTATTTAAAATATTACAAGGCCTAATCTTCTTCCACTTGAATTTGTTTTACTCACCTTTCAAAAACCTCTTCTTATGAAAAATGTTTCAAAAAAAAGTCCCCAACCTCAAAATTAAGTTCTCTCCTTTCCATATTATCATTCTTATTACATTTTCTAGTACTCTCTTCAAGTCTGATCTTGACTTCTTGATTCACATTATGCATAAATTGACAATATTATTCATTATTAGCAATCATCTTACTAATCTCAGTTGTACTCCTCAACTCACATACACTTTGAGGGTTGATCCCATACACTATCTATAAAGGAAACAAACCTATACTTTGGTTGACTTAATCATTGTATGTAAACTCAACTTGTGCCAACACCAAATCCCAATGTTTTGGCTTGTCACCAACCAAAGATCTCAAAATTCCAAAGACTCTAATTCATAACCTACATTTTTCCATGTATTTGAGGTTAATAAGATAAAATGATGCCTAATATTATTCCCAAATTTGTTCATAGTGTCCTCCAAAAGTGTCCAACAACTTTGTAACTTTATCTGATACAATATTCTATGGAAACCCATGCAATCTTATAATTTATGGAAAGAAAAAAATTAATATGTGTGGCATCACTAATATTCTTTCATGATAAAAAGTGATCCAGATTAAAAAAAAATGAATACAAAATCATTACCTTATATTCTTTCCAATCTAATAAAATACTCAATGCATCCCACGATCTATTCAGAATGGGAAATGGCTAATATAAATGAGCATTCTGAATTTTGCCTTTAACATGTTGGCAAACTCTACACTTTTGCACAAACTTATTCACATCCTTACCCATCCATGATAATATAATTTGTCACTCAATCATGCCAAGGTATTATCAGATCCAAAATGACTAGAAATACATCCATTGTGATTTTATTTAAATGGGTTTTATCTCATGAAACCTTGAGGTTTACACAACTTCCTTCCCTTGAACAGTAGTCCATCTTATATCATGTACTCTAATCATAGAGTTTTATCTACATCTATTGGATTCTTTCACACTTTTCATGCATCTCAGAGATCCAAGTCTTCCTCATATAGCTCCTTGATTGATTAAAGCCCAATGACCTCCACATTTATCTCATTCACAATAATATATCTCATACTAAAAGGCATTTGCAACTTTATTGGAATTTCCACTTCTATGTATCAAAAAATAATAATAGATTTGAATAAATTCTATTTATTTTATGTGTCTTTGATTGGGCTTACCATGGTCTTTTATGAACTTAAAATCATGATTGTCCATTTAAAAAATGATCTCCTTCAGTAACAAGTAGTGTCACCACTTCTTGAGAGTTCGTACCATTGCATATAACTCTTGGTCATAGACTAAATACTTCTGCTTAACATTATTCAACTTCTCATTAAAATAAGTATTGAGCTTACCTTCTTGACTTAGCATCACTCCTATAGTTTTTCCACTTGCCTCACAATCAACCCGAAACACTTCTAAAAAATATGATAAGGCTAATATCAATTTTTCCTCACTTTTTTCTTCAAAAACTAAAAGTCACTTTATTGTAACAGTCCACTAAAATATCTTCTTGTCTTCCTTCATAGTATTTATGATGGGTTCACATATATTGTTCAATTTTTTGATAAACTTTCTATATAAACTTACATGGAAACTTATTAGTTCAAACATAATATTTTGAGAAGGCCACTCCATAATTGCCTTCACCTTATCGAGGTCCATCTTTAATCCATCCTTTGAGATTAAAAAACATAGATATATCAGCTCCTCTTCCATGAAGTTTCACTTCTTCAAGTTCAGTAGAAATTTATCTTCTTTTAGATTACCAAAACCAATTTTGAATTCTTTAAATGTTCATATTTGTAATGACTTAAAATTAGAATGTCATCCAAATAGACTATCATAAACTTACCCATTATTGACAAGTTTGAGCTCACAGGTCAAAAAGACACCCCTACCAATTGAAACTTTGATTGTCATATTGTTTTCCCTATTAATTTTTATGTTGGTCTTGTAATTTTCTTTAAATGGTCATCCAAAACCATATTTATTATATTTTGAGTTAGATTTGATGAAATTAAGGTTTTGATCATCATGATCATTTACTTGTCTAGCCACCTTTTGAATATTTTAAGGTTATTTCAAGAGATGATAAGAGTCCATACCATCCTAATATGTCTTATGTATTTTTTCAAATTCATCTCATGTTGTATAATTTATCAAACTAGTTGGTGACATGTTTGACTAACTTCATGACCTAGTTTACTACATTTTGGGTCACTTTATGGCTTCTAGAGTAGGTTTTGCATGTGAATGACAATATAATTTTATAATAATAACATGATGTAATTTTTTAGGCATGAAAATTTACAATGGATACATTTTTTTATTAGTTTAATTAGTCTTCTCAAGTGATTTTAGTAGTTTTAGTGCCAAAAAGGCACGTTTTGAGGCTATCCATATAGTTTTTCAAGATAAAATTAAGATTAAGGAATACTAGAGATATTATTTCTCCATGAAAATGTCAAAAAAAAAATTGGAATAGGTTTTAGGTAATAAAATGAATAAAACATATTTATCTCTCATATCGACCTCCTTGGCAGCTCTAGAAAGACCATAGGTTTTTGCTCAGTACATGCAGGAGAGAGAGATTTAAGTAAAAATATATTATGGAATGATAATTACCCTAATTAAATTCAATTTATTATAATTTTTTTTTCATATTAATATCCCCATATTTATTAACAATCACTAAGAGTGTAAGGGGGTTATTATGACCTAGTCATCCAGATAGGGTCCAAGTTTGTATCCATTTATTCACTTCAGAGATCAATAGAGAAAAATAGTTTTATGGGGATTATTTTATGGTTAAAAATTACCTTTTAAATTTTTTAATAATCAAATAATTTTACTTTATAACGAGTGTTTTGATAAGAAACCGATTGCCTATCTTGACTTGAGATTTGGTAATTTTCAAGCATGTTTGATATACCAGTTAAATATATTCATTTTGAGGATTTTTCAAGATAATTTTTCAATTAAAATAAATAAAATTTTTGTAATAAAAATTTATATGAACCTTCATCTTTAAAATGTCTCTCTTGAGATAGCTTGGGTGGTCATTTGGCCCTTCCATAAGATACAATCATAGTTTTAATGAGATTCTTAGTGTATGAATGCATCTTAGTGAGTTTACATGATATTTAAGGGATTATAAAATTTTAGGAAGTATTTATTAATCTTATAAATAAATTACATGGATGGATTTAAGACTATTCTCTTAAAACCTCAAAATCTTGCTTGTAGGCATTTTTAGCAGTACGTGAGAAGCATATCATGGCAGATTATAGGACCTTGCTTAGATCTTACAAGAAATAGAGGTTTGTTTCTAAAACATGAGATTGTTTTAGAATTTTTATATTAGTATTTAATATGACCTATGGTATTATGAGAACAAATGACCTCTTGGGAGCCTCAAATGCCTAAATAATATAGTAAGGATTGTGTATGACTATGTTACTAATTTGAGAGACCTTCAAGGGACTTGGTATCTTAATAATATGTTTTTGAGGGGTTATATGAACCTTTAAATTGGTGTAATATATTATAATAATATGATAGTGTTTATTTTAGCTCCAAGGTATAGCAAAACCATTAAGAAAGCCTCCTTAGAACTCAGTTTAGCAGAGTTTAAGGTAAGTTACCATTGTTTAAGGTAATATAATATTTCTTATTTTCATGTTATTCACTATTAGTCATGGAAAGTTTGATGCTTTTTAAAGTTAAGTTTGGATTATGGAAGTTAAATATATTTCTTTGAGTCACTTTTTGCCTCTTAGAACCAACCTCCCACCTCTCTTTAGTCTATACACTAGGCAGAAATAATTACCTATAGCAGTCAATCATATCTAAAGGGTTATTTCAAGGAACATCATGTTATAGTCATGAGGTAGATAGGTGGTTTTTAGTTTATGAGTTATAAATGATATTTTATGAAAACTTGGCATCTTTACAACCTTAGGGTAGGTGGAATGGATTTCTTCTTATAGTCCATACAAAGGACCAATCACCACCTATAGCCATATAATATTGGCATAAACAATATATTATACATGATAATTTGTATATAATGTCAAGGAAGTTGGATGGATTGGGTATGATGGGTGAATTCAGAAAGAGTGACTTGATGTCATAAACCAAAGAGACTCCAACATAGTCACATATAGCCAATGTATATGCTTACAGGCAATCAAGGACAAGATTCAATGTTGTAGATAGAGGTAGGAATATGATAATAGGAGAGTGTTTTAAATGAAGTTAAAAATCATTGATAGATATTACAATTTGAGTCCATGTTCATGGAGGTATCTCAACATGAACCTATAATCCATACACTAAATGAGATATCCACCTACAACCATGCTTTGAAAGGTGTGAAGTAAATGCATACAATGAAGGAATAGAGATATTTGAAGGGTGTTATAAGCCTAAATTTTATTATAAAATAAAATAAAATAGTAATTTATGGATATTTATGTCAGGGTGATATCATATAAGCAAAAAATATTATCTTGATCCTCTAAAAAGGCACCTACAAGCTGTAAGAAAACATAGATTGGTCTCAAGCCTAAAAGGAAGGGTAAACATGATATGAAAGGATATGAATCCTATTATAGGATTTATAAGAGGTAATATGGTCAGTATGAAACAAAATTAAACATAAAAATTTTATCAATTTGAGTTCCAAACTCCATACACGATCAAAGAGTAACTACAATTTTATTTGCTCTTATGAGAGTTTTGCTTGGATTGAAGGAGAGTAAAGGATTGAGAATAGGTATAAAATGATGAATATTATTTGGTGAATGGTTTAATGATTCAAACAAAATATCATCTAACCCTCAGACTGTTAGGTTGTGGAGCTAAAATCTTCACTTATGCAAACATGGGGAGGTTGTTGAGAGGTTGTTGAGTTGCAGAGCAACTGGCATCAGTCTGATCAACCGAAGTCAGTCATATCTAGTGCAGAGCAAACTGACATCAATCAGGGATCAGCTGATGTCGGTCATCTCTAGCTAAATAGGGACCGACGTCAGTCGCCTGTGTGGTTTTGGAACTGTCGATTACATGAACAGTTTGTTAACGAACCGGTTGTTTGCATGTTAAGAGGCTAATTTTAGTCTTGAGCTGCAGATCTAATTATTATAATTAGATGTCTAATTATTGTTTGCATGAGATCTATATAATAGACTCATGGGCTGTATTGTAAAGTTTTCTAGTTTAGAGTTGAGCTTGGTTAGCTCCTTCTGAGAGTGAAGAGAGCAAGGGTAGTTCCTCCTAGTTCCACAAGGGTGCCGAGTGTGTATGATCAGGTAGATCTGCAAGTTGTTGCAAGATTAGGTAGAATATCCATCAGGGTACTAGTTTGGAGAATCATAAGGACTTGGTGAGGCAAGGATAAGGGTTCTTCAAGGTGTAGAGAGATCTACATGGGTAAGTAAGATCATTGATTTGCACAGGTGTGTGTGGGTGCGAGGTCAAAGGTAATCTACGGGGCAGCAAGATCAAAGGTGATAGCAACACAATAGGTAGAAGGATCAGGAGAGATCTACTTGGAGTACATTGTGTACTTGGAGTGTGGTGTGTACTCAAATTTGGAGTGCATGGAGCACTTGTGTACTGGTAGTAGTGATACTAACTGGTGGCATTGGCAGTAGTGATACTGACTGGTTGGAGGTGAACAACAACTCTGTGCTTGAGTTGTTGTTGGGACCGTAAGAGAGAGAGTGAGCTCTTGAAGAGATTTACTGTTTATACCCTAGAGGTGTGGGAGCCTTAAAGGTGTGTAAGGAAGAAGACTGTGGCATCTTCTTTGTTGTATTTCCTTCTGGAAGAGTATTAATACAATTGGGTATTGTCTCTCATATTCTGTGTTATTTTTGAATTCTAGTTACTTGTTACTTCTGGTTTAATTTTGCATGTTAAGTTGCTTGTACATGGTAATCAATTGTGCTTCCTAAATCCTAATAGTGGAGTCAGAGCATGTTTGTTGTTTTAGATTCCTGATAAAGTGGTATCAGAGCTAAGGTTATAGGGAGCAGGTTTGTGTTTGATTACAGGTCACTCTCAGGGGTTTCTTATTGAGTGGGAGTATAGCAATGGCAAAATAAAGTACACTAAGAATGGAGGAATTGAAAAGCATGAATGGTAAATTACGGTGTCATGGAAAGAAAGAGCAAGTAAAAAAATATTGTTGGTTGGTAAAAGATAAGCATGAAGGAACTGAAGAAGTAGATGTTGCAGGTGTTGTTGCACAAGATGCTCTGGGATGTTCCTTGGATAAAGTAGAATCTTGGTTTATAGATTCTGTTGCCTCTTTCTATGTAGCCCCATATAGAGGGGTTGGTGAGCCTTGTCAAAGTATTGGCAAAGGGGAAGTGTGGCTGAAATTGCAGGCGGCCAACACATGGGTGTTGAAGAAGGTCATGCAAGTCCCAGTCTTGAAGATGTGGCTAATTTCTTTAGGGAATTTGGGTGATGAGAGATGCATAGAAACTCTCAGAGTGGATGCACTTGAATTAGCAGGTGGTAAGAAAGTAGGTATTCTTTATCTACTTGCTTGTATTACTGATTCTTCTTTTGTTGTGAAGACGTGGCTTTGTAAGCTTGGTCACATGAGCAAGAAGGAGATGCATGTTCTTAATTGGAAGTTAGATGTGTTTGACAGACTTAAGAACTAGAAAGCCTTGGTGTTCTTGGAGGAGATGATGGATAGAGATCAGTGGATGGGACTGGATATCTCTGAGCAGGGTAGTTTGGACAGGGTTTTGATTCAAAGTAAGCTCACGGGTAAAAAGTCATCACTCACAAGTGAACACAGGTACTGGCATCAGTTAGGGAAAAGCAGCATCAAACAGATAGGCACCAACATCGATCATGTGTAGACCAGAGGAGTCAGTGGTGTCGGGTAGGTGGGGATCGACGTCGGTAGGATAACCAGCATCGGTGACCTAGATAGTCGCATAGAATCGACGTTAGTCAGATGTAGACTATGTGGTGACCAAGGTCAATCATTGGAATGGATTTTGGGTGGACAACAAGCTATCAAGGAGTCTCAAACGCCCATGTGGAGGACTGAAAGGGTAAGTAAGCCTCAAATTTGTTATTCCTCTTCTTTATACTAGTTGATCACTATAGAGCAGGAAGGATCCAAGAAACAGTGGGAGCATGGCATGATTTCTTTGGAGAAGAACCAAATGGGAGATTTGGTAGAGTTGCCAGCTGGGATAAAAGCACTGAGAGATGAATGGATTCCTTGGTTAAAGAATAGAGAGAATGGATACGTGAGATAGAAGGCTAGGTCATATGGTCTTGAGGAAGCTCCAGGATAGTGGTACAAGTTTGATAGGTGGATGACAAAGCATGGATTTAGTCAATGTCATTGTAACTACTATGTTTTCTTTACTAGGTGGGTGATGATTACAACATCATCATGTTACTGTATGTTATGTGTTTGCTTGTATGCAGGGTTATACATATAGGGTTTTTTTTTGAGCTAAAGGTAAAGTTAGTTCAGAGGTGTGTCATGAAGAATTTGAAGGAGCAAAATTCTTTGGCATAAGTGTGTTCTAGAGACATGGAAGATCACAGGTTGATTTTGTCTCTAGATGATTATGTGAAGGTAGTGCAGGATGCAAAATGGCAAGCGTACCCATGGATGGATAGTTCACAGAATAGGGTCCCCAATCACATGATGAGGTTGAGTACATGTGTAATCCCTAAATTTGCCCAAGCAGTGGGTGTTGTCAGAAAGTTTGTAGCCAATCCAAGAAGGAAGCACTAGAAAGCGGTTCAGTGGGTTCTCAGGTATCTAAGAGGGACTAGCAGTAGGTATACATGCTATGCAGGGTCAGGGACTTTGGATGTGGCAGGTTACTTGGATGACAAGAGGTGCACCACAGGTTTTGTGGTGGTTGGTCTTCAGAATTGATCTTGAAGAGAGATACAAGCTAGGAAACAGATTAGATGGTGTACAAGTATAGGTACAGTGAAGCTATTTATCTCCAAGTCGGAGATTGTTAGGTTGTGGAGCTAAAAGCTTCACCGATGCAAACATGGGGAGGTTTTTGAGAGGTTACTGAGTTGCAGAGCAACTGGCATCGGTCTGATCAATCGATGTCAGTCATATCCAGTGTAGATCAAACCAACATCAGTTAGGGATCAGCCAACATCAGTCATCTCCAGCCAGACAGGGACCGACGTCGATCACCTGTGCGGTTTCAAAACTATCAGTTGCATGAATAGTTTTTTAATGAACTGGTTGTTTGCATGTTAAGATGCTAATTTTAGTCTTGAACTACAGATCTAATTATTGTAATTGGATGTTTAATTATTGTTTGCATGAGATCTATATAATAGACTCATGGGCTGTATTGTAAAATGTTCTAGTTTAGATTTGAGCTTGGTTAGCTCCTTCTGAGAGTGAAGAGAGCAAGGGTAGTTCCTCCTAGTTCCACAGGGGTGCTGAGTGTGTATGATCAGGTAGATCTGTAGGTTATTGCAAGATTAGGTAGAAGATCCACTGGGGTACTGGTTTAGAGAATCATAAGGACTTGATGAGGCAAGGACAAGGGTTCTTCAAGGTGTAGAGAGATCTACATGGGTAAGTAAGATCATTGATTTGCATAGGTGTGTGTGGGTGTGAGGTCAAAGGTGATCTGTGGGGTAGCAGGATCAAAGGTGACAGCAACACAACAAGTAGCAAGATCAGGAGAGATCTACTTGGAGTACATTGTGTACTTGGAGTGTGGTGTGTACTCAAATTTGGAGTGCATAGAGCAGTTGTGTACTGGTAGTAGTGATACTAACTGGTGGTACTAGCAGTAGTGATACTGACTGGTTGGAGGTGAACAACAACTCTGTGCTTGAGTTGTTGTTGGGACCATAAGAGAGAGAGTGAGCTCTTGAAGAGATTTACTATTTATACCCTAGAGGTGTGGGATCCCTAGAGGTGTGTAAGGAAGAAGACTATGGCATCTTATTTGTTGTATTTCCTTCTGGAAGAGTATTAATACAATTGGGTATTTGTCTCTCATATTCTGTGTTATTTCTGAATTCTAGTTACTTGTTACTTCTTGTTTAATTTTGCATGTTAAGTTGCTTGTACATGGTAATCAATTGTGCTTCCTAGATCTTAACAGTGGAGTCAGAGCATGTTTTTTGTTCTATATTCCTGACACAGACTATATGACAAGAGTAGGAAATGTTCAAATCCATGTTTAGGCCTGTAGACCTAGTTCACACACACATAGGCTATCCAGCCAATCATGAGAGAGTTTGTTGTTTGAGATTTATATGGGAAAAATAACACCTTGTTATTTATTAAAATGTATGTTTATGAGTTTAAAAATACAATCATGGTTTACTTAAATCCATACTAACAATATACATACCCACTATTTTGTCTCAGACCTTTCCCACTCTATTGAGAAGAGGCAGTCATGAGACCAAGGGGCATGTTTGAGGTTTAAACACAAATTAATAATTTAAAAAATCATGGAGGTTCATTTATTAAATTTAAAAACATATAATAGGTCTCAATACACTCTAATGTTTCATAATAAACCTCAATTTTCCATCAAAAATCCCTTAAGGGCTAGCAATGATAAGCCTAAACCCCAAGACCCCTAACCAGTACACCATATATATACAGTGAGGTAACATTCACTAAAAAAACATGTATAGTAATTATTAAGAATTTATTTAAGTTTTTTCAAACCTCTCCTAGTAGTGATAATTAGTTTTGAGGTCTAAAACTCAAATTTGACCTCTCTCGAGTTCAAGAGAGCTAAACATGCCACCCGAGGAACAACTTCACATACTCATACAATTTATTACACTTTGAATCAGGATATGAGAAATTTGTGATAGGTGAGGAAGTCATTAAATATTTTTTTATAAGTGGAAGGAATTATATTGGTTATCTATTCTTTATGATCAATCATTAAGACCCCAAATAGGTCTTAAACCTTCTAAAACACTGATTGTGACCAATAAAGGAAAATGGACCTCAAATTCACATCTAATGCCATATTTTGATCCTAAAACCTCTTTTTATGTGTTTAAAATTTCAATTATATCATACACATGTAATTTTATGCTAATGTAACTTGTATATAATACCATAAATGCCCTTTTTTATGTTTTTAGTGTTTTGTAGTTGTTCTAAGCAAAAAAAATCTTCCCAATAATTTTATGAGGTCATTTTAGATGTTTCCTAACTATAAAATTAAAAAAAATACAAAATAAATTCTTTAGGTGGTCAAACTAGGCCCATTTTCCAAAGTAGTCTCAAATAGGCTCAAAATGAGACTAGGTGACAAGGTGATTTCTTGGTTTGCATACTTTCATAGGGTATCAAGACCTCAAAATTGACATTGAGTTTGGTGATATCCTAGGCAAATTTAGTAACATACTTTTGGGTGATTTCATATGTTTTGGATCTCTCTGGATCAAGATTTCTATTTTTTAGGCTTAAGAGGCCTAATTAGAGAGAAAATGAAGGAAAAAATACACTTCCACTTGGATTTGGCTCATGAAATTTTGTTTGGATATATAAGTGGATATAGGGAACCCAAAATTATTCACAATTTTATATTTTTATTTGTAAAATCTTTTGTATAAGATATTTATAGGTTTTTAGGGCTATAAGGAATAGGTTTTAAAGCATGTTATATGAGAAAAAATGAGTCTTTTGAGATACTTGAAGGTTCCAAATTATTTTTTAAAGGTATATTATGTTTTTTAGAGGTAATACATGGAGGAAAGTTACATTCTTTAAGACAAACTCAACTCTTTCCATGCTACGCCATGTTGAAAAATGAGCAATTGAAGGGGTCAAAACACTAAACCAACATATATGGCTTACAAAAAACTTTATCAAGGATAATACATTTATTATATACCAATTTAAGGAAATAAAATTTCAATATCAGATGGAAAGAGTTGTAAATTTTTTGAAAGGTCTCAAGTCTCCTAAAAGGAATCCTTTCCCTCATATGCCAAGCAAGTTTGAAAGAGTCAAAGGTATATAAAGGACTCCTAAAAACCTCAACCGGGTGGAGAGACCTCATAAATGAAAGACATGAATAATTAAAATGAATACTTTAATGGGACTTTAAGACCTATTTTCAAGTAAAGGACCTTTTCTAGTCAAGAGAGGCATTCAACCAAGAATATAAGGTTCCTTAGCAAGGATTAAGGCACTATTATTGGTCAAAATCCACCAATCAAGGTTGATTACCTCTTAAATACTTATTCAATATTATAATACAATTCAAAATGAAACCATATGCCACTTTTGGATAAGTAATAAAATATAATAATAAGTAAGTGTTATGTTGGAGTTTGAAAAGGACCTAGTGAAAGTTTTATCTCCTAGTTTTAAGGCTTTACTTTATTTTTCTCTCCTCTTTCTCATTATCACTATATGTAAGCCTATGATTGGAATTTTAAAGTAGTCCTTAAACTGATTTTCAGCAATGCCATGCTTATAAAAACACTTTTAGTTGGCTATTTTGAATGAATAAGACTGAATTCATGTCTCCTTAAAGTCTATGTTTATTGTATGTTAATGGCTAGTTGATAAATAACAGTGATAGTATATGCTTCCTTTCATTTTTCCCTCTCCTATTTACCTATTTTTAGGTTTTATAGGTTGAATAATGTGAATTAATCATCTTGTATGTATGGTAAGTGTAATTTTTACTTAGTGTCCTTGAGAGACCTATTGATTAGTTGTCTTAGATCATTCATCAAGTTAAGCCTCTATGTGAAACATTGATGTTTGGAGACTCTCATTTGAGAAGTGAAATTAATTTTATGTTATTATTCAGCCTTATTAGTGCATATTACATAATTGGATGACATATTTTGGTGTATCACCTTAGTTAGATAGGTTTTCCTTTCATTTTATCTTCTTATTTTTTCCCTTACAAGTTGGTAATGTAGAGCAAAGATCCTAACTGATACATAAATGGGAGATATCCCTTAGAATATAGAGATTAAATCCATCCATTAGGCCACCCACAACCTAGTTGTCTCCATGTTACTTCAGACTGTGAAGGCTTAAAACTACCTTCACAAGGGTGAAAGTCTAGTAGTTAATACCCATGAAAGGAATTAACACTTCATTTATGAGCTCATGAATGTCTTGGGGCATTTGAAAAAATTAATTGCATGACTATCCACTCATACAACCCATCATTCATATTGAATTTTATATTCCACTCATCACCTTCTCTTATGTGGATTTGATGATACCCACTCTTAAAATATATCTTAGTGATGTACCTAGCTTCACTCAAAAATTTCATTAAGTCATGCATTCTTAAAAATACAAATATATAATAAATGATGATCTTGTTGATTACACATGAATCCATACACACTATCCATTCTCCACCTTTGTTGGGTGTTAACACAACTCAAACAACAGATGGGCTTAGACTCTCTTGAATTAAACCCTTACTCAATCACTCTTTCACATATTTCTTATTCCCTTAATTCTCTATTATATTCAATCTATAGTATTCTTTATTAGGTAAATTGGATTCTAGCACTAAATCCATGTGATGGATAATAATTTTCATGGGTTTTAATTACCTCCAAAAACTCACTAAACACAGTATCAACACAATCTTTCAATCTATTTTTAATTTCAATAATAAGATCACTTACCTTAGTGGTTGTCACAACTTGCATAGGCTTGAAAACTAGTGCAAATCATGTCTCTTCCTCCTTGACCACCTTTAAAAACTCTTTACTAGATACCAACATCACTTTGTAACTATAATCCACCTCATCTTCTTTATCCTTCAATGGATTCAATTTGAATCTATTTCCATCTTTCATTATGGTGTAGGTGTTTTATCTTTTTTCATGCATAGCTATCTTATAAAACTACCATGGCCTTCCCAATAGCACATGACACACTTACATGGGCATAATATCATACAGAACTTCATCTTTGTATGAATTAAATCTCACCATACATTATTCATTCACCAGTACTTGATTCCTTTTAATCAACCATGAAACCTTATATGGTGTAGTATTTACCAACTGATTCATCCCAATTTTTAATACTATCTCTTCAAAAACCAAATCATTTGTGTTATCACTATCAATCACAACTCTAAAACACTTACCTATAGATTTACAAACAATCTAAAATAAACTCTTTCTTTGTGATGGCTCATTCACCTCCTTGGTTGGTTTCAACATCACCCTATTAATCAATATAGCCTCTCCTTATTAGGGTTCTTATGTATGTATTGGAGACCTAACACTCTCTTCATCTCCAAAGGCTATATAGGTTAATACTTCAACTATTTTTATGTTATTTTGAGGTTTTTCTAGACAATCTTGCTCTTTATGTCTAACATACTTGTAAAATCTATAACACTTACCTCAAAAACATCCACCCCTACCTCTTCCATTAAATCCTCTCCCTCTATAAAAGTAACCTCCTCTTGTGCTTAAATTTTTATTCTAAGAACTACTTGCCTTTCCACCATGGTTTTTTGGTCCTCTTCCACCATTTTTTTATCCTCATCCTCTCAAATACCTTCCTCTAATTCTAGAGTTCACTTGTTTTTTTCCCAACAAATTCTCTTCTACCTTTAATTAAATTTGATAGGCTTATTTTTTGGTTCACAAGTTCAACACATGTATTTCATATTTTATGGAAAAACACAATCCATTCACATACCTTTCAACTTTTTTTAATCCTCCTCAGCATGTCCAGCTTGTATTATGAGTATGTAAAACTCCTCGATATAGTCCTTGACACTCATCTCCTTTTGTCTCAAATTTTTTATCTTCTTGAAAGCTCAACTAATAATCAGAAGATAAAAATTTGGCCTTAAATTTTTCCACCTTTATAACCCATGACTTTACTTTATCCTTATTTTTTATTTGTCTGTCAACCTACACATGATCCCACCATAAAGAGGCATGGCTCTTCAGATTCATGTAAGAAAAATTCACATGCTTTTATTCCTCCATAGATGCATATTAAAAGTAGTTATTAATCTATATTGTCTAATACACAAGATATTTGGGATTTAAATTCCCATTGTAGTAGGGTGTATCTAGCTTTGTTTACTACCAAGTCTTACCACAACTCTTAGAAATATTATCTTAGCCTCATTATCCATGTCTTTCATTGAAATATCTTGAGTTCCTTCTTCCTCAATTTCACTCACATCTCCATCATGATATCCTCTTCTTTAATCTATTTCAATTACATCTAACCTTACCCATATACCTTTCATCATTTTAGCCAAGTCTACAACTCGAGGTCCTCTCAAATTTTCTCCTCTCTAAACAATGTTACCTTGATGTGTCATCCATATCCAAATGCAAGATTCTCTTTCATATATTTATAATAATCTTATATAGATTATTTTATCATGCTTCCATCAAAATAAAAAAAATCTTTGATACCAATTTGTGCACAAACAAACTGAAAACCCACTTAAAGATAGGTCATAATTCTATGATGCTTATTTTTTGTTCACACATATACACACAAGGACCAAATCATAAACACATGTGTATATTTCAACACACAAACTCATTCTCATTACTCATCATGAATAAAAAATAATAAAATAACATTTTATTTTAATAATGGAAGGTTCAGATAAAAAATTTAGTGGCATAACTCTTCTCTAAGAATCAACAACCCCTCAATAACAAGCACCATTTTCTAATATATGTATGGAATATTTTGACCCTTTACATTCCAAAAATACCCATGGTGTTTCATCTTCCATAATTAACCTTTATAGGCTTGAAATAACTCAAAAGGACGAAAAAATGTGTTTTAAGCACCTATAAGTAGACCTTGTCGAGCTCTTTGAAAATTCTAGACATTAAAAAGTTTCATAGACATAACTAGGCCACCAAATCTAGTGATCACTATGATAAACAATAGGTTGAGCTCTGGATAGAAATTTAATAATTAATATTTACTTACACCAACCTATCTGGGTTTGAAATCCACTTACCACTGCATACACCACTCACATCTCCCACCAACCCAGTTAGGTGTCAATCTCTATTTATAACTACATGCTCAGACTTAGTTAACCCCCACAACCTAATCATAATTTAATCTCTAATTAATAAATCAACTTCACACAACTCTTTCATAGTTATAATCAAACTTTCAAGTCTAATTAGAAAATAAACCTCCAACCAAAACTTCTCCAAACCAAATTGGTTTTCAAGGCTCAATTATAACTACCAAGCATTATTTGAATTCACCAATACTTAATAATAATTTAAGAACCTATTTAGCACTACAAGTATAATTAAAAAAATTAGAGTTTGGTCTACTTAAACTTTGAATCACCCAAACAAATTTTATAACTAATTTTTAGAAGTAAAGGTTGATGGCAGCATCATAATCAAACCACCAAAGCAAAAAAAGATAGAAAATTAAAAAAATATAACTCTAAACAATCTCAACAAAATGAAACAACAAATAAAACATACATCACTCTATTTTTGGGTGATGAAAAATAACATTTTTATCATGGATGCTCTTAAATTAGGAAACTAAGGCTGACTATAAAGTTATATAAAACTTGAAGTTGATACCTAAGATATGCAAAGGAAACTAATGCCAATTATAAGAACCAATTAACCAAAAAGGAAGTGATGGTGTAAATAAAATGATGATAAATAAATAATATTTAGGAAAGCAAAGAAATATGAGATAAAATAATAATAAATATCTATGTTAACAACTAATATCAAAGAAAAACATGTGAAATTAAATCATATTTGTCTTAAAGTGTATATTAAAGCTATATTTATTTATTTTTAAGGTGTGAAATGTTCTAAATTATTTCCTCATGGTAGTGATGAGAGACTGATAATATAATATAATTATAATGGGCATCATATGATGCCTCCAAATCATGCATAAGAGTAAGTATTTACATCAAAATATTACCCTAAAGCTAAAATAAGAAAAGGGTGAGTAGTACAAGGTGCCCCAATATGTGTAGTAAGAAAAGGATGGATATCATAAGATTCCCCAGCATGTGTGATGTATATAGATTGAATTTAAACTCAAGATTGATATGCCCAGTAATAATTTCAAAATATTTGTAAATCTATGTTAAATCAAGGAATATGGCATCTAAGGAATAATCAATATATTTGGGAGGTGATAAAATAATCTATTGTATGATATCATCCATGATGATATAGTCTTGTGTAATAGGACTAAAATGAACTATATTAGCCATGATGATATAGTCTAGTGAAACAAGACTAAAATTAACTATATCTATTAGGTTGATATGTTATGGTAAAAGAGGAGGAAATTTATTGACACATTTTGAGTTGTGGTTGGTGTAGTTGTTTGAAACAGGAAGAATTTTATTATCACAATTATGTCATGGTCAATGTAGTTAGATGAAAAATGAAGAATTGTGTCATCACAATTTGCATCATGGCTACTGTAGTTGTTTTAAACACAAATAATTATATTTAAGTAGTTTTTGTCATGTTCAATGATGTTGGTTGAAAAAGGAAGAATTATATTGACACATTATTTATCATGGCTAGTGCAGTTGGATGAAATAGGGTGAACTATATTGGTGCATTATATGTCATGTCTAATGTTGTTGTATGAAAAATGAATAACTATATCAACATAATTTATGTCAATGTCAATGCAATTATTTGAAATAGGAAGAAATATATAGTCACATTTTATGTCATGGCTAATGAGTTTGGATGAAAAAGGAAGAATTGTATCAACGTAATTATTATCATATCTAGTGTAGTTGTTTGAAATAATAAAAATTATATTGACACATTATGTGTCATCACTAGTGTAGTTAGATGAAATAGGGAGAACTATATCATCATGTGTTTTGTCATGTCTAGTACAGTTGATGATAAGTGGTTATAATTAAATAGTTTCTATTTAGTCAATATAATTATAAATAAGTATAATAAATATTTGGGTAGTTTTTAAAATTTGAATCTAAAATTATAATAATAATAATATAGGATTGAATATTCAAATAAGCTCAAGTATTATAATCACTTATAATGTGTGTTGTGGTAAGCATTTGAATTAGGTGTTCTTCGTAAGCTGACAAGTTGATGAAAATTGATTAAATGTGAGCTAAGGTTTGATTGATTATCCTTATAGGGCCTTCCAAGGTTGGGCTATAGAGTGGGTATACATTAATGAAACCATGTTCCTCATTGATTTAATTTTAGTGGTGATTGCTAAATATTAAAAATTCATAAGAGGTATTTCCATCCACGTTGTAATAATCATTAATAGGAACCTATGTTATCATGATAGGTTGTTTACCTCCATCATAATCATCATCATATATAGGAAATTCATGGTATTTATATTCAAACATTTTATAAGTGATGAAATTCAAATCATTAAGATATTCATAGGGAATTTCATAAATGGGAGGACCATATTGATAATCTACAATCCCCCTATAGGTATCATCATTGATATTTCCACCTCAATAATAAGGATAATCATGATAATAGGGAGGAATATTACTATAACTCATGTTATAAATGAGAAAATAATAATAGGTATCTATGGGGATATCTATTATCATGTTAGAGTCATCACCTACATTATAATCATTATCATAGATGTGAAAATTGTGGTAGTGGATTTAAACCATGTGAGAAGTGGAGAATGTGGCACCATTAGGATTCTCATAAGGATCATCATAAATGGGAGGAACATATTGATAAGTTTTTGTCCCACCATAAGTGTCATAATTTGTATATTTAACCCATTAATAAAGATCATCATAAGTGGGAAGATAACCATGGGGATCTTCAATCGTGAGAAAAGGTGTAGAATAATTGCACCATGTGGAGTTACCTTCAATGATGGTTATATAAGGTGAAAAGGAGTGACTTGTGTAAAACCAAAATGTGTTGAGGCTTTCTAATAATATTTTAAGAGATGACACATGGTGAATAAATCTAAAAATATGATGTGGGAAAAGGTTGTCTAGAGGAAACACATGGTATTAAGTTGGATGATATAGTTAGTTGTTAAGTATAAAAAATAGATCGTATCATATTGGTTGATATATTTTTGTTATTGAGTCTAAAAATCATACTCTATCAGGTTGGTTGATATAATTTGGTAAAAAGGTGGTGCTACTAGAGGTTGGACAAAGTGACTATATCGGTCTAGCTAATATAATTGGGAGAAAAATCAAAATTGTATTAGGCTAGTTGATGTAGATGTCACATATAACCTTGAATAATATTAGGCTAGAGGATATAGTTTGGAAATCAAACAAGCTAATAATTTAACTAAGTAGTATAAAAATGAACACAACAAGATGGTATTACTAAGTTAGGTGTGTTTATCTTGTGATCTCATATATATATATATATATATATATATATATATATATATATATATATATATATATATATATATATATATATATATTGATCCCCAAGTATAAATAGTGCATAAATCTCAAAGTGCATTGACTATGAATGATTTCACCATCCCATATCCATATTATCTAACCTCTGAGGTATGTTGAGAGTAACTTCCTAAAGCTAATTGCTTACTAGTGCACTAAAAAATCAAATGGTTGAAATGCTTCCTAGTGGCTACAAAATAAAAACCTTAGGTGTTTTCGATATACCATGAGATAAATGTAAACAAAAGTTGGTATATAGTGTTTTGTAATGGCTTGAGTATTAGGTAAGAAAGTATCCTTCATACCACAATTAGGTAAAATTGATAGTTATTTTTCCCAGAATGATAGATTCTACGAGTTTTACATATTTCAAAACATAGTTCCAAGAAAATAAAATCAAAAATAAAGATGAAAATGCTTCAGATTGAAAGAAATTTTATTAAATGCAATGAAATTAAAAAACACTCAGAATAGTAATGAGATGTCCAATATATTAAAAAGTATAAATTGACTAGACAAAATTATATTAGGTTGGTTGATACAATTTGAGAAATCATACAACTATATTGGGTCAAATGATATAATTTAGAAAGACAAAATGGTATTGGGTTGGCCTATATAGTTTGTAAAAAATTAGGAAACAATATTAGGCTATAAAATTCAATTTATAAGACTATATAATGGTATCAAGTTAGTCAATATAATTGGATTGAAATATATATAATTATTTTGATGATGTAGGTAAGAAAAGAAACTTAAAAACATAAAACTAATCTAACTTAAGGTAATACAAGGTTCCTATCAAGTTCACTAAAATGTATGTATAAGTTAATATAGCCTATAACAATCATATTTCTCTTAATATACTTGAATAAGATCAATCAAATATAGCTTGTGTATACTTGGGCGAGTAGGTAAGAGCCTAGGATATCCATATATCTATCAAAGGATAACCTAAAACTAAAGTGTCAAGAGGAAATGGATCCAAAGTCTAAGCCTATGACATAGGGAGATATCTCTCACTAGACCTCAATAAAGGTAAATGATTGTAATTATGATTGTAAAGATACAAGTAAAATAAATTAAATGATGGGTGAGAAATTTTAAAGAGGGTAAGGTGTATTAGTCAACCAAATAGGGGCCTATGCAACCTAAAGTGATAAATAGAAAACCTAAGAAACCATATATTTATACCATTTTATTTTATATAATGAAGATCCTAAGCAAGGATACACACATACATCCACAAAATAAAAAACAACATATAATATATTAGGTATAGGGATGTAAATAATTACTTTGGGGTGGTCTCATCAATGCTTCAATCTCACCCTTTGGATCAAGTGGATATTTTCAAGAGTTTTTTTAGGTTAAATACCTCAAATGGTTGGATTAATACTTATATATCCTTAATTAGTAACTCCAAATGACCTCTCATATTGAGCTTCAATGACACCATAAAATAAGGCCTCTAAGATAAGATTCTAAATCCTCAAACTCTACAAAATACTACTTAGGGTAGAAATGTGAGCACAAGAAGAGTTTATTAATGTAATCTATTAAATTAGAAATGAAATATGACCTATATATATATATATATATATATATATAGATATAATTCTAATACCCAAAAATAATCGTAAACTCTAAGTCGATGATATTATCTAGGCTGATAGAGTTGGAATATTTTGGCTAAGAAAGTACATGTTAGCTAGGCCGATATAATATAAATGTAAAAATACACACTCAAAACTATATTAGGCTGACCGGTATAGTATAGATACAAAGGTATTAAACAACTTATATCATCTAATCCAATATCATAGGGTATAGGGAAGCTATCAAATCTAGATGGAAAGTAGATAGAGATAAAAGATAGATAAATAATTAGAGGAGGTCAAACTAATAGTAGTGATGGCTTGATATAATAATATGAAAACATCTCTCACAAAATAACATGAACTAACCCCACCAAATTCTTGATGCACCCCTTATGACATACACTCAAGGAGATTGATGTGCCAACAATCCCCTACAAGATAAAGTGTCAATAAAATGATAGAGTGAAAAATGTCAAGTTTATACATTGTGTAGCACATAGTTACATCTATTGATCAAGCCAACTAGCAACCAAGTTACCTATCTCAATTATATGGGAAATAAACATGTATGATTGGTCTAGATCATTGTTTGAGAATCATGGAATAAATCCATGATGTGTTTTAAAAATGTCTCACCAAAATTTGGTGCCTGGGACTATCTTATAATTACATTATCATGACCCACTTATACTATTATGTATAAGAGGATAGAGTTTTTTTCCTTATATTCATATTTCTCTATTGAATAAAATAATTTTGTTCATTACTTGTCACTAGTGTAGGGGTCTTTATAAATTTGGTAGCTTTGAACATTATTTGTTGGAGAAATTTAATCTTGTGAAGGACCTCAAAGCCTTTCTAGTAGATATTTCCAAATATTAATTTGTTGATAACTTAAGAAATTATTTTATTCAAAGCTTTGTTGACATCAATTTATACACTTTAAATGCATTTATAGATTAAAAAAACCTTTATTTATCTTTATCTAAATGTTTCTTTGAATTTCACTCAAGTTTTTCATTAACAACACTCAAATACTCAAGCTCTCTTGTTCATAGATCTAATAATTTCTTGTACAGTGACTATAATTGAACCCATTTCTCCTCTTACTAGCTCAATCCATTCAATATTTATTTAAAATGCACTACTTGATCTTTCAACTCTTTTATATTACAATCCCTATACTTTATGGCATCAATAAGAGACTCTTTTTAGTCTTATTTTTCTCTTATATGATGACTCTAAAATGAGGGTTCAATACTAAATCTAGATTGATTTCTTGGTATTTTGATTCCAATATCATTAATTACTATGATAGTTTAATTTTTTGACATGTTAATCTATATGTATATTTGTGGGCTCACTCTAAATTTTTTTCCCTTTCCAAATTCCCCCAAATAGGAAGAGACTAGAGATTAAATATTATCAAATAAGGATCTATTCTCAATATTACTCTCCACCATTTTAGATTTCAATTTTAGTTTCATACATCAGCCCATGTCAACTTCATCCATTGTGGCACTTGAGGAAAAGTATAGATATCTTGTCACTACATGATCTATTCCACATTCATCCATTTATTGAATATGTTGTAGTCATCACATTCTGTGAGATTGAATTTCATTGTGTAATTTTGTAAAATAATTTCATGGACTTAATTATGTTTCTAAGACTCCCATTTTGCAATGAGATGGCAGGATATTAACAAAGTCATGACACTTGGATTTACACTGGCCAAATGCATTTTCTATAAATAAATCTAGGTATTGTTAAAAAAATACGTTATGTGCATGTCCTAAAGTCATTAAATTCCATGAGATGACAAGTTTATGAGGAAATTATTTAAATAGCCTCAAGGCCCGATCAATCTGATCATTTTATGCATATCTTGGAATCAATATATTTCAAAAAGGTGTGAATAACATTAGTAAAATTCAAATATATGATTCATTAAAATTTTGAACAAGAATTCATTCTATCATCCCCATTCCAAAATGAGTGACCCAACCTCCCAAGTATATGATATGTGATTCCATTGATGAATATGCACTCCTAGTTAACATGTTTATGGTGTTGGCATGAATTTCATGACTAGATTCTCTTCTTATTAGTTCCCATTAAATGCAATATTTGTCTCCAATAAATGAATGGAATAAACTTGATTCATATACTTGAGAAGTATCAATAAGAAAGAGGATCACCACTACCATTTGGATCAATGACAAGAGTATAAATTTGGGTTAGAATAGTAGTAAAATTAGGAATCACATATAACATGTTCAACCCTTTTGTTGCTAGCATTTTCTACCTTTTTCTCATTTATACCATATTCTATTAAGGTTTATTTATCACTTAGATCTGAATTAAATATGTATCATAGTCCATCGATTCCATATCCATATGCTTCTTCAAGCATATAATTATGTTTAATCTACTTTGAATTGAATGAACCAAACTAATATATTTAAACTATTGAATTTGATATAAAATAAATATACAAATATGGAAGTGAAATACAAAATTTATGGAATTTAAAATTATTTAAAAATAGTAAATCAACAAATAGATATGCAAATCTCCCTCAAATTTATTTTATATTGACTATACAGGTTGACTACAACCAAATATACATGTGTATTGTGATGTGCTCAAAATGAATACTTAAAATTATACTTAGAATAGTCTGTAGTAGTAGGACATGGATGTAGTATCCTTGTTCATTTAATATGGTTACATCTAGGTTAAAAGTGAAACTAATTTTCCTACACAAGTACCTATTACATATTCTAACCACCTAGGTACCTAGAACATATGTTTTGGGAGAGTAAGTTTTTTGCAAAAATCAGTTCAATACCTTTCCTTGTATGCATCTCATAACAATCAAGTGTGCTCAAACCAGATATACATGAGTTCTTGTACTTTTCACTACCATGAAAGACTTTTTTGGTATTTATCATGATTTATGGTCTATGAAAATATTCTTAGTGATCCCTTAGAACATATTACATGTATCATATCTTTGTCCAAATCTTTATTCATCTTGATTAGACCTATTCCATGCTTATAATCCTTCTAATTATGGGGAATTATAATCCTCAATTAAAAGTTCAACTGTTCATTACATGAGCAAGATAAAATTATCCTAGAAGATTAAATTCAATGAAAATAAATGTAAAAGGGACCTTGTCAGTCATAATAAAGGTTTCAAAGATGCATTGCAACATAAGGAAGGGGTCAACATATCTTGTTTTTAAAACATTCAAATAAATTTTAGAAAGAAAGCCCCTTTTTAATGTCTTATAGATCCTCATAAAAATAAAATACTCTCATGATCTTCATAATCCTTACAAAATGAGTAAAATTTAATTTAATGTCTCATTTTCTCTCCTCTCTTTGCATTTAACATCTCTCATCCTTCTTTCAATGTGGGATGTTGCATTATCAAGCCAAAAATATCTCAATTTCAATATGAATATGAATATGTAGGTTTCATGGTTTGTGAATATTTTTTAGGGTTTTTTAGTGATATGAGGATCCATTAATGGTTGAATATCACTATACTCATGTAAAAAGGAAGAAAGTGCTTTCAAAATTAAGATTTCTAGGAAAAAGGGAGAGTTTTTAAGGGTTTTATTCAAGGGTACATAGTTTTATAGAAATTTTTAGGTTTTATTAGATCCATGGGAATTCATGTACATCCTATTCAACCCATTATAGGTCTCATATAGAATATCCATGCTCATAAGAGCTCAAACCAGGCTAAAACCAACCTAGGAGCACATTTGCAAGCCTAGAAAGGCTATTTTTTAGGACATGGTAGAAGATTTGACGAGATGAATGGTAGAATACAACCATTGGATAAGTATGAGGTCCTAAATAAAATGTATTATATGATAGTATAAAGAAATATCCCCTCATATTTATGATCAATCATTAAGAAGACCAAACAGCCCTATGAGGAGCTCTTTAAAAGCATGGTTTGTGGATCAATATCCATTTTATTATTGCATGAAAAATATTAGTTCCTGAGGTATGTTAATGGATATATTGAGCATCATTTTTATTTATAAATTTCAATTTATAGGCCTCAAATAATGTGTGTCTATGTAAAACTTAATCGGTGGATCTAAAACCCTCCTAAACCCCAATATCATGAACTTGCTTTATGGTAATTTTAGGTCTATTACAATGGAATGAATGAAGTTATAAGGTTTTTAACATGTCTTAAATTTCCCATAAGATACCTATAATACATTTAAGGCCATTAAATCAAACCAAGGGTTATGTAAGCTTAGAAAGATACAATCTTACAAGGTTAGGATGGAGGTTTGTAGTGAATGTCTAGCATCTCCTTGTTTTGAAAGCCTTTAAGGAATTAAAATTATATATCTCACCTTAAAATATCCTTATAAACATATTTTCAGGTCCATTAGACCTCATATTTTAGTTTTTGATAAGATTCTAGCCTTGAAATCAACACATACGCCTACACATCTATGAGCAAGGTTTTCAAAACATTTTATGGTATTCTTAACTCAAGAAAATGACTTAATTAATCCCAAAAGTTATTTTATAACCTTTCATGTATTTAAATAAAATTTTAAATACATATTTCATAATAAACTCAATTTCATGGTTTTAGAAAGGTCATAATATTTAATACCCTTAAATAGGCCTATAAAGCAATGATGTTAATTTGCAATAGTATGAAAGTGTTTCTTTGAGGTAAAATCCTCAAACTGAGCCTAACACTCTAATTTCCTAATCTCCCTACCACTTTAATAATAAAATTATACTCGTTAATGTTATTTCAAACATAAAATGGTGGAACTTCAATCGACACGAGGACCTACATGCCTATAGGACAACAATGAAGATTTGTAATGATATCAGGGTGTTTCCTTGAGGATAAGGTCTCAAACCAAGTACAAGAACATTTTTATTACTTTTCATACCATATAACATTGTATTTACCTCATAAAAATTCATATTTAATTTAGAATACAAGAGATTTCAAGTTTCAAATCACCAAGTTGTAGGTTATAATCAATCCTTGAAATTATCTCCATGTGATCATTCCTCTCCCAAAGTATGATCAAATAGTGCATGACCCTAATGTCATACATACGGTGTATTATAAGCTAAATATAATAAATGTCCATCATTCTTGAGAATAAATTGAGTCCAATAGAGTCATAGACCTACATATTCAAATAATGAGATTCAAGAGTGTTAAAGTTGGCCTATTGAGTCAAGGTGAAGGTCTCCATACAATTCGATGGCTTCCTCCTACATCCAATATCACAAAAGCATAGGTGTAGGTTCATAAGAGCATAATTTGAGAAGGTTAGTGAGTTTTAAGTTGAATAGAAAATGTATAGGTATGCAAACATCAAGATGAAATTTTAAGGAGTCTTAGGCATCCTTTTTCTCAAGGTAGAGTATTAAGAAAAGATTATAGTATTCCACAAAGAGGTTGAAATTAATTGCCTTGAATACACATGTTTTTAATACATTCTAATATTCTCATGTATAATTTACATGAAACTTCTTAGAACTAATGAATAAAGAAAGTTGTCTTATGAACATATGAGCTAAATAAATAGTTAGGTAACAAGCAAACTCAGCCAAAACTAAGATGTCTTTTATGTTAAGGTGTGGAGCTAAAAGCTTCACCAAATGAGTGAGTTTGCAAAGTTTCAGGTGTTACACAGTCACCGACATCGGTCAGGAGCGACCGACGTCAGTCAGGAGTCGACTGGGAGATGCCAACGTCGGTTATGTTCGGCCGACGTCGGTCAGGAGCAGACAGGCAGGGACCGACATCGATCACCTGTACGTCCAAAATGTTATTTCTCTGGATAGAATAGAATCTTTGTATGGTAGGATTAAGTGTTAGTCTTAAGTCCGCATCTCTATCTTTAGTAATACTATTTAGATCCCTTGATTAGGAGGTGCATCTAATGGCTATAATTGTATGCTCATGTTTCCTAATCTTATATATAGGATTAGATCTTCATAGCTTATTGTAATATTGAATTGGAATTGGATAGTACAAGATTGTATATGTGTATCAATCCAGGTTGTTGGAATTGATTGTAATTGAGAGAGAGAGAGCTCTTGAGGGAAAGAGATCTGGAAAAAGATCTGTACATCTGAGAGAGGTGTGGAAGAAAAGGAGTTTCTTCAATTGTATTCCTTCTGTAAAGAGTTTAATGCAAGTTTTTAGGGTGGTTTCTTGTATCTCTTGTTCTTTGCTATTTTTGATTCTAGTTACTTATCTTTCTGGTTTAATTATGTATTTAATTGCTTTCACATAGTAATCAACTTTTTTGGTTGATCCCCAACAAGTGGTATCAAAGCTCAGGTTGACTAACAGATGTTTTAGATCTGGTTAGTGTGTATTGATTATAGGTTACTCATAGGGATTTCTATTTGAGTGGGAGAAGCAATGGCAGAAGAAAGTAAACTGAGAATGGAGAAGTTTAATGTCAAGAATTATCAACATTGGAGAATGCAGATAGAGGATTATCTGTATCAGAAAGATCTATACTTATCATTAGGTGGGGTTTCAAAGAAGCCCAAAGACATGGATGATGAAGAATGGGAAGTTCTTGATAGAAAGGCTCTTAGATCTATAAGATTGAGTCTGGCATCTACTATGATATCTAATTTATCATAGGCAAAGTCAACGGTAGATTTAATGACTACTTTAGCAAATTTATATGAAAAACCCTCAGCTTCAAATAAGGTATATCTTATGAAGCAGTTATTTAATTTGCAAATGCAAGAAGGTGGATCTGTATCTAATCATCTAAATGATTTCCATAGAATTGTAAATCAATTAAATTTAGTCAAAATAGTGTTTGATGATGAAATTAAGGCTCTTTTAATATTATGTTCTTTGCCTAAAAGCTGGCATAGCTTGGTAATGGAAATTAGTAATACTACATCTGCTTCAAATATTTTAAAAGTAAAGGATGTTGTTAGTGTAATCTTGAATGAAGACATTCACAAGAAAAGCACAGAGGAAACATCAAGGAACGCTTTAAGTTTTAAGAGTAGGGGAAGGCAAAAAGAGAAGGGCAAGGAAGGGAGATCAAGTTCTAAGTCAAAGGTGAGAGGTAGATCCAAATCCAGAAATGGTAGGAAGCCATAATGCTAGAATTGTGGAAAGATAGGGCACATAAGCAAAGATTGCTGGTCAAAACCTAAAGAGGACAATCAACATGAAGGTAAAGAAGAAGCAAAAGTTGCAGGTATTGCACAAGATGCTCTTATATTCTCTTTGCATAATAATATAGAATACTTGGGTTTTAGATTCTGGTGCCTCTTTTCATGCTACCCCTAATAGAGAATATTTTAGTGACTATGTCCATGGAGATTTTGGAATAGTTTATTTAGGGGATGATGAGCCTTGTAAAATTGTTGGCAAAGAAAAAGTGTAGCTGAAAATGCAGAATGGCAACACATGGGTGTTGAGAGATGTCATGCATGTTCCCAGCTTGAAGAGGAATTTGATTTCTGTAGGAAAGTTAGGGGATGAGGGTTGTATAGTAACTCTCACAGTTGAATCTTGGAAGGTGACCAAGGGTGCACTTGTATTGGCCAGAGGTAAGAGAGTAGGTACTCTCTATTTATGTAATTGTATTACTGATAATTCTCCTTTTGTATTATCTACTTCAGATGTGGATGAAAAGTTGTGGCATTCTAGGCTCGGCCACATGAGTGAGAAGGGAATGTCCATTCTTAAGTCAAAAGGTAAGCTTTCAGATTTGAAAAGCATAGATTTGGATTTTTGTGAGCACTGTGTTTCTGGGAAATAGAAGAGAGTGAGTTTTCTCAATATTGGATCAACAAAGAAGAAGCACAAATTACAGCTTGTTCACGTAGATGTGTGGGGACCAGCTCAGGTTGCTTCTATTGGAGGATCACAGTACTTTATCTATTTCATTAATGATGCTACAAGAAAGGTATGGGTCTATTTCATAAGGAAGAAATCTGATGTTTTTGACACTTAAGATTTAGAAAGCTATGGTTGAGAATGAAATAGGCAGGAGATTGAAGTGCCTGAGATTTGACAATGGTTGTGAGTTCTGCAGCCACAAGTTTAACTGGTATTGTTATATGCATGGAATACATAGGCAAAGGATGGTTCCAAGGACACCTTAGCAAAATGGAGTTGCTAAAAGGATGAATAGAATAGTAATGGAGAATGCAAGGTGTATGAGATTGCATGTTGGTTTGCCCTTAGAGTTTTGGGTAGAAGCTGTGGATACTGCAGTGTACTTGATTAACAGAGGACCCTCTACAGCTCTGGATGGTGGAATTCCAGAAGAGGCATGGATAGGTAAAAAGGTAGATCTCTCATTTCTCAAAGTTTTTGGTTGTGAAGCCTTTGTGCACATTGATAAGGAAAATAGAAAGAAGCTAGATGCTAAGTCTATGAGGTGCACATTTATTGGCTATGGCTCTGATGATTTTGGATTCAGGTTTTGGAATCTAGGAACTAACAAGATAATTAGGAGCCGTGATGTTGTTTTCAATGAAAAAGTGATGTATAGTGATTAGATCAAGAAGTTGAATTAATTTGGGCAGAGCAATAGGGAATTAGACGAGGTGACGGTCCAAAATGAGCTCGCAAGAAAGAATTATTATAGACAAGAAAACACAGAGACTGACGTCAGTCAGGCAGGAACCGACGTCGATAATACAAGAATTGATGTTGGTTAGACAATGACTGACGTCAGCCAAGAAGGAATCAATGTCGGTCAGGGAGAACCGACGTCGGCCAGTAACAGGCCTGGAGGTGACTAAGATCAGTCACTGTCAGAGAATTTGGGTGGACAGCATGTTGTGAACGAGTCTCAAATGCCCATCAGGAGGTCAGAAAGGGTAAATAAACCTCCAATTCGATATTCCCCTTTATTATTCTATTTATTTCTTACTGATGGTGGAGAACCAGAGAGTTTTGATGAAGTAATATAGGTGGAATCCAAGAATCAGTGGGAGCTAGGCATGAATGAGGAAATTGATTCCTTGAAAGAGAACCAAACATGGGATTTGGTTGAGTTGTAGCAGGAAAGAAGACACTCAAGAATAGATGGATCTACAGATTGAAGGAAGGTGAGAATGGACAGATGAGATATAAGGCCAGGTTGGTAGTGAAAGGATTTGCATAGAAACTAGGTATTGATTTTGGTGAGATTTTTTCTCCTGTTGTTAAAATGACTTCTATACAGACTGTATTGTCTTTAGTTTCTATTGAGGATTTGCATCTTGAGTAGCTTGATGTTAAGACAGCATTTCTTCATGGAGATTTGGATGAAGAAATACATATGGATCAGTTGAAAGGATTTGAGGTCAAAGGTAAGGAGAAGCTAGTGTGCAGATTGAAGAAAAGCTTGTATGGCCTCAAGCAAGTTCCTAGACAATGGTATTTGAGATTTGATAGGTTTATGACTAAGCATGGCTATAGTAGGTGTCAATCTAACCATTATGTGTATTTTAAGAGATTGGATAATGGTAGATATATTATTCTATTGTTGTATGTAGATGATATGCTAGTTGCAGGATCACACATGTAGGATATCTCTGAGCTTAAGGTGAAATTAGCTCACACATTTGCCATGAAGGATTTGGGAGCAGCAAATAAAATCCTTGGCATGAGTATTAAGAGAGACAAGAAAAATCATAGGTTGATTTTGTCTCAAGAGGATTATGTGAACAAGGTGTTGAAATAGTTCAATATGTAGGATGCAAAACCAGTAAGCACACCTTTGGCTAGACATTTCAAGTTGAGTAAAGAACAATGTCTTAATTCACATGATGAGGTAGAGTACATGAGTAGAGTTCCATATGCTTCCACAGTAGGGAGTTTAATGTATGCAATGGTTTGTACTAGACCAGATATTGCCCAAGCAGTGGGAGTTGTACGTAAGTATATGGCCAATCCAAGGAAGGAACACTAGAAAGCATTTCAGTGGATCCTTAGATATCTGAGAAGGACCAGCAGTAGGCATTTGTGCTATGGAGGTTCAGATACTTCTCTACATGGTTATGTAGATTCAGATATGGCAGGTGATTTGGATGGCAGAAGGAGCACCACAGGATATGTTTTCACTATTGGTGGAACGGCGGTTAACTGGATATCAAAGTTGCAGAAGGTTGTTGCCTTGTCAACTACAGAAGTAGAATATATTACAGTCACAGAGGCTAGCAAAGAGATGATATGGATGACATGGTTCATGGAAGAGCTTGGAAAGGAGCAAGAGAGTTGTAGATTATACAGTGATAGAGTGCAATTCATTTGGCTAAGAATTCAGCCTTTCATTCAAGAACAAAGCATATATAGCTTAGGTACCACTTCATTAGATAGGTATTGGAGGATGGTGAGTTGAAGCTGGAGAAGATCCATACAGATAAGAACCCTGCAGATATGCTAACAAAGCTGATTACAAAGGAGAAGTTGAATCTTCATTCAACTTTTGTTGGTCTTCATGATTGAGTTTGAAGATGGAGGAGCTAGAAGATGTTGTTGTACAGATACTAGTGCAGTTGTTTATCTCCAAGTGGGAGATTGTTAAGGTGTGGAGCTAAAAGCTTCACTAAATGAGTGAGTTTGCAAAGTTGCAGGTGTTACACAGTCACCGGCATCGGTCAGGAGCGATCGACATCGGTTAGGAGTCGATTGGGAGATGCCAGCGTCGGTTATGTTCGGTCAATGTCAGTCAGGTGCAGACAGGCAGGGATTGACGTCAGTCACCTGTGCATCTAGAATGCTATTTCCATGGACAAAACAGAATGTTTTCATGGTAGGATTAAGTGATAGTCTTAAGTCTGCATCTCTATCTTTAGTAAGACTGTTTAGAGCCCTTGATTAGGAGGTGCATCTAATGGCTGTAATTGTATGTTCATGTTTCCTAATCTTATATATAGGATTAGATCTTCATAGCTTATTGTAATATTGAATTGGAATTGGACAGTACAAGATTGTATATGTGTATCAATCCAGGTTGTTGGAATTGATTGTAATTGAGAGAGAGAGCTCTTGAGGGAAAGAGATCTGGAAAGAGATCTGTACATCTGAGAGAGGTGTGAAAGAAAAGAAGTTTCTTCAATTGTATTCCTTCTGTAAAGAGTTTAATACAAGTTTTTAGGGTGTTTTCTTGTATCTCTTGTTCTTTTCTATTTCTGATTCTAGTTACTTATCTTTTTGGTTTAATTTCGTATTTAATTGTTTTCACATAGTAATCAACTTTGTTGGTTGATCCCCAACATTTTACCAATGGTTAAATGGTTTAAAATATAAAGGTGATTTCCTAGATAAATTATTACAAAGGATAATTTATCCTAATCAAGGGTATCTCAATTAATTCATGAAATTGGAAAACCCATACACCATTTCTCCCAAAGCTTGTAAGTGTAGTCTATTTTTTATAGTCAACAAATTAGTGCTTATTCTTATTACTATAAAAGTTTTTCAAGATAATAATGTATTTAGAGAATATGATGGATATACAAATAACCATAAATTGGTCAAAGAACTTTTCACTCATTTAATCCTTTCAATATAAGCTCCAAGTCAAAAGAGAAGAGGTTTAGGTCATTTACAAACATGTATAAAAGTGATAGAATTCAAAAGAGTTATCTTTCATCTCAATATCTATAGAACATATTCTAGTTTGAAACATGATCTATAAGGTTTAAAAATGTGTAATTATGTTTTATCACTTCATATTATCATCAAATTATCAAGGCACTTTCAAATGAAGTGATAACTCTATCAAGTTATTTAAGCCTAGGACATGTTTCTCAAACTCCCAATAACATACTTAATCCTCAAATGGCCTTGAGAGAATCATGATTCCTACCAAGTAGTGTCAATATAAGGATTATAATACTTGAATTAGGATGGATGAAGGTCAAGATAGATAATTGAGGTTATTATCATGGTTTTACAAGAAGAGAGACATAGACTTACCCAAAAGGATGAAGTTGTAGGCCCTATGTAGAATCTTAATGTTGAAGAGGTTTGAGAACAAGTTCAACAATATACATAAGCTAACAAGGTAGCAGACAACAAATGGGAATTTTTCATGATCAAAAAATGATGAAAAGAGTGTCTCACAAGGTTTTTCAAGGTTTAATATCCTTAAGTCATGCTTGAAATGGTTCTTATCATTGTTTAAGGTAATTTAAGATTGTTTAAGGTAATTTAACATCATTTAAGGTATTCTTGGATAGAATAAAGTTTAATGATTATGTTGTATCATCTTGTCCTAATCATTCATTGTGTAAATTACTTGTTAAAAACATATAAGAGATGTTTATGGCAGTCAGTCAATCTTTATTGAGTGATAGGGAACAATAATGTAAAGGGTTCTTCAAGAGTCTTGTTTGCTCAACATAAGTTAACAAAACATGTTTCTATACCTTGTAAGATGTAAAAGGAAGTTTTCATAATCAATAAGGTCCATGATCCCTGAGAATCCATTATATAATGAGTTTTAGGTTGGACAAACCATTTGAATATGAAGCATGAACTTTGAAGAAGCATCAAACTTAGTTTCAAGTGAAGAGTGGAAGATGTCAAGCACATTACAACTTAGTTGTGCATGATCATGGATCATAATGGCCATCATAGAAGTTGGATAATGTCTCAAAGAAACCTTTTCAAAAAAATTGAGGTGAAAATATCCCCTCAACTCTATGAACAACCCTTAAAAGGTGAAAAAGTGATAGTCAATGTGAAGAATTGGAGGGATTAACGACTAAAGCTTAGCCTAGTTAATGTATAGCCTCATATGGATCCTATAGATGATCAATAAGTTTTTTTGGACCTCAAAACAATCATATAATGGTGCATGAAGCTTAAAATCATGTGAGTTAGCCAAGAAATGAACTTGTAGGCTTAAACCCTAAGGTTTGGTTTTTAAGTTCTTTATCACATTTCAAGAGGACAAAGGGATCTAAACACCTAAGGATGGTCCTTAACACTTTTCCAACACCAAATAATCCTACCAAGAAATTTTTGAAGCTTTTAACAAAGGTTAAATGAGGGTACATGTATGTAAATAAGGGGAAATGGTGTAGTCAAGATTGAGAAAGAGATAAGTTGGCTTTCAAAGGTAAGGGACATCAAAATTATAGGTCTATAGAAGAAAATAAGAGGGGGTTCAAGTTAATTAAGATCAATAATTTTGAATCAAATTAAATATCCTCATATCCAAAGTAACAAGGATCACAATTTAAGAAATTCAAGGAACCCCATGCTAATATACAGGTCTGCATATGGAAAATGTAAGTAATTTTAAGTCTCAAATGTGGTATGGATCTCTAAAGCAAAGTTGCAAGTTAAAAAAGAGAAGAGAGAGTTGTTTTAACTCCATAATAATGATCATATACATATACCTATATCCAAATATCAAACATGGTGGAAATGAAAATAGATAGATTTAGTGAAGAAGACACTAGATATTAAGAAGTATGAATAATCAGAACTCTATTGAGTTGTTACAAGTTTTTCAAGCTTGGAGATGCAAGATCAAGAATCTAAGGAGTAACACCAACCTTTCACCCTTATTTAAGATAATTTATAAGGCTATAAATATATTTTCAAATTGAGATTATATAAGTAATGTAGTAAATCATGATCATGGTGTAGATTTAAGGTCATTCAAGGCCACAATGTAGAGTCAATACATTGAGAAGGTGATCCATCATCATGTGGCTATTCATTAGATGTTCCTTCACTCTTATCAACCATGATCTAGGCCTAAAAATGGAATTGAAAATTTCCTTAAAATAGTTAACCCATATGATTTCAAGTGGGGGTCATCCCAAGTCAAACATGTTGATGACTTTTACATACACAAGGACATGGAAATGGGGTGAGTTAAATATATAGGTAGGAGTTTCAAGAGTTAAGACACACATATCCTCCACAAATCCATAAAAAAGGACACATTTGGTAAATATAAGGCCTTATACCCCTCTCCTATTCCACTCTCTTCAAGAGATCTTCATTATAGCAAGTATGATGGCATTGGAAAATGCAGTGACCTAATTTTTAGTTATAGTTCTCTCATGAATAGGCAAGATATTATTTAACAATTGCATTAATGTAGATTGGTAGTGTTCTCTTGCATAATTTTATTATAAATTAGGATGATAATTCCCCTCTTGGTATCTATACATTAGGTATGATAAGACTCTACCCATGTAACACTTGTATGTTGCCTTTGAATCAATAAAAAGAGATTATTTTACCTTATTCTATGCTTGTGTTCTATGTGAAATCATGGAGTTGTTGATTAGATATTATGATTGAGATTTGTTCTTCCTTGAGTATTGTCTAACCTTTTCACCTCTATAGAAGGTAGGCTTCATTTTATAGGTCATAGGTTATGTGTAATGTAATTTTGGAAACAATCAGCTATGAATAGGTGACATTCTTCCTGATTTACCCCTTTAGCCCCTCACCTTCCTATGAAATACTTATACAAGAGTATAAATTTGAAATTTGTGTAAGCATATCAATATTTTTATGGTTTCATAATGAAATTCTAAGCAAGTGGAGGAGACCAAAATCTTAGTGCATCACCTTATTTTAGGTTAGGTTCAATTTTAGCTTTGTTATCTCTTCATTTTCCTTATTACAGTAGTAAGATAGTTGTAGTTAGGTGGTTCATCAAAGGGATCCAATCCTCTATATAATTTAACTCTAACCATAGGTCACACATAGCCTTGGATTGATCCCATTGTATCAGTTGGAGGGAGAAGTCTTGAAACCACTTTTCCAAGGGGTATAACTTCAAACTAATAACACTACCTATAGTTGTATGTGATGGTTTTTTTACTCTATGTTGGATATTATTTTTCACATGGATACATATAAAACACAAAACCCTAGTGTTGGGAGGTGTTTTTACATTACCAACAATAGGTAGGGGTTGTTAATCCATGCCTCTCCTAAAAGGAGGGATTTATTGCAAGAAAAATACCTTCCCCAAGGTCTTGGTTACTAGGTCTTGGTATGCATGGTAACTCAGTTAGTTCATTATGACCATTCCATATAAAGGGCCTATTTATAACATTTTAGACAAATCATTACATTATTATTGTGCTTACCTAGGAAATTAGCATATAAGAATTTGACCATGACTTATATCTAATTCAAAACATGTCCTTTACATATAAGAGTGGATTCAATGATGCATATGTGGAGATAGATGGAGATTGAGTAATAAAGACAAGAATTAACAATATATTTCATTCATTGATACCCAAGATCTAAACTACCTAATATAAAAAAGACAAAAAATAAATAGTAAAAGAAAGAAGGGCAGAGAGAAAGATAATAAAAAACTTGTTGTAATTAATATAAAACTGAATAGTCTAACCAAGCATATCTAATGAAACTAGTCCTTAGCTAATCCAAACATAACATAAATATAGATAAAGGAACATGTAAGAGTGTGAGGGAAACATTGGCTAGAATAAGGACAAAACATAACCACCATAAGACATGCACAAGAAATTATCACTAGGCTCCATAGTACTCAAAGAATCAAGATATGCCTATCGATTAATCAAAATGGGATTCACCATATTCATTCATTCACATAATGTACTTGTAATACAGTAATACTCAAAAAATTAATCTATAAATCATGAAAATTATGAAATTAAATGGGCATGGCCTCATTAAACTAAAATGAGATATCCCTTATTACAACATGGTCACTAATCATATATAGACCTCTAAGTTGATGGAGCTCATTCTCAAATTTTTCATTTCCAACTAATGGGGTTGTTACACATATGAATGCATGCCCATGATTTTTAGTTAGAGGCCATATCTCTTTAAAGGTTGAAATGTGTCTTTTATGTTCATTATCCATTCTTGGTTATTTACCATGCACATGCCACATGATAACTCGCAACATACTGACTGCTCAGAATCACCAAATGATTCCTTCTCATTTTTTTATCATGGTCAGGCCATGCATAGCCACCATCATGTGAGATCTCGTTTGAATCCTGAAACCACTCACTTGTGTTAGGCCTAATATTATCATGCTTATTTCCATGCCACTATTCCTTGATCACCAACTAATTGTTTTGGTATTTTCCATTCCATAAATCATTTTACATGTCACTTTCTCCTTGTTTTTGGGTTGTCTTATGTATCTCATTCATTATTGCATATAGACTTTGACTTACCCCCTCTTTTCATTATGCTTTATGTTGATGAATGGATCCTTTGTTTCATTAGACTGGGCTTGCATTTTGATTTGGTTAAGGCTTGGAATCCTTGATGAGGACACACATCTAAAGCAATGGCTCAGATTGATAAATGAACCTTGAAAAATCAAATGAACTATTTAAGTGCAAAACTTTCAAAGAGATGGAAAGGAAAAAACATTAAAATGACTAATCACAAATAAAAAAGCTATAACCAATTTTGGTCAAATATGAGAAATAAACAAAATATTTTACCATTAGGGCATAAACATTCACATTAATCATATTTTGATTTAAACATAGGAATTTATATATTACAAACATATAAAAATTCATCATTAATTTATCCCAAACATTCTAAAATGAAATAATGTCATCATGCAGCCCACCTGGTTAATGGAAATTTGACATTTAATCGACCATCATCCTCCTCAAGCCCTTAATAAATTTGAAATTTAGGATGGCCATCAAATTTGATCCCTCAAGTGCCATGTGGCATGTTCTTATTATCATAGAGGCTCAAGGTTTATTATTTAGTGAGGGCATATAACCACCAAATTTAAGCTCAAGGGAATCCTAAAATAATTGGGGTAGCACATGATATTCCCTCATCAAATTGAGAATATGATTCATGTACATGGGATGATTCCATGTGGCATCATCTCAATGAGTTAAGACTTTAGATAGTTGGTGTATCTATTTCATCTCAATCATATTGGGCTCCTAATATATCACCATGTAGTGGCATCTCAAGTCCTTAAGACCACAGAACCATTAGATTTTATCAGAGCCTCCACTTACCTGAGCTCTTGGGCTCTTAGGATGTCACCACAAAATGACCTCTTGGGTCCTCGAGGCCATGAAACTATTACATATCAATTAATCCCCTGCCAAGTTGGGTCATTGGGATCATGCCATGTAACATGATCTCAAGACATAAGAGAATTTTTACTTACAAACTTTTTGGACTAGCAAAAGACTTCAGAATAATCTGATAGTGATACATAGAATGATGTGGGGGGAGAAAAAGACTCGGACCCATATTAAAAAAAATTAAATGACTATGGCATCAATATTTGATCTTTAGACATGTTTGACTCAACTCAAATAATTTAGACTTTATTTGAGTTGAGTCAAACATGTCTAAAGATTAAATATTGATGCCATAGTCATTTAAATTTTTTTAATATGGGTCTGAGTCCTTTTCTCCCCCCACATCATTCTATGTATCACTATCAGATTATTCTAAAGTCTTTTGCTAGTCCAAAAATTTTGTAAGTAAAAGTTCTCTTATGTCTTGAGATCATGTTACATGGCATGATCCCAATGACCCAACTTGGCAGGGGATTAATTGATATGTAATAGTTTCATGGCCTCGAGGACCCAAGAGGTTTGATTTTTCATATAAGGAGATCAATATAATTCATCTTGAGCAACTCGATCTTGAGGGACTTGAGATCAAGGGATAAGGGCTTGGTCAATCTAAGCTCAATGAAACTAGAACCTAAATCTTTCCCAAAAATATAAATGTGTATGTTTTATTCAAATTCAAATTACCTTCTCCCAAATGAAAGTGCCAAGATGCTCATAAGCCTTCTCAAAGATAAATTATGTGGAAGTAATGCCAAATGACCTAGTTTAGACTTAAGATCATCCAAATGCTAAGGGTGTGAACTAGGGTTATACCAAAAATATGATTAGTTTGACAAAATATGAGTAATATATCACTCCATGTCTAAGCACATAATAAGATAAAACTAGATAACTAAACATAGCCTACTCAAAGAAAAAAAGAGGGTATACACACTAGAATTCCACATGCATATTCCCAAGTGCCATGACCCCTAAAAATCCCCTTGGACACTTTTTCCTTTCCTAGGCCTATCTTTAGCATTTTATCTTTATTAAGCTTAACATGGCCTTTTAGGATATTTTTTGGTAGTTAGCCTCAACCATCGATGGTCAACCCAACCATCGATGGTCAGGTTCAATCGCTTGATCTTCCCACATGCAACACCTACCCTTTCTAAATATAGGAAATCCAAATCTCCTTGTGACACATTGTATGGATAAATTATATTTAGAAGCCCCAATTACACTCCCTTTTGAACCCTTTGGCCCTTGCCTATAAAAAGGAGAGAGCTGTAAGAGCAAACCATTTATAATTATTATCAAGAGCTCAAGTACTCAAAGGTTTCTTTCATAGGTCACTTAGTGTTATCAAGCATTATCAGCCCCTTTTTAAGAGCTAAATTGCCACCACCTCTCAACCAAGTCTCTAAGCACCATTACGCTATTAGAATTAGGCTAGTTTCTACCCACAGGTGAACAATGCTTATCGGTCACATAATCCACTTTAAGTAAGACAAGTACTTGTTTATTTCCATCCACATACTTTATTTCCATTTTAAAATCAATTTAGACCTTACCTAACTCCCAGAATATGTTTCAAAATCCTGACAACCAACTATTGACAAAGTTTAGAATTAGGCATAGTCAACTGTCGATGGTTAGCCCAACTACTGATAGTCAGGCCTAACAATCAATGGTCAACCCAACCATCGATGGTCACCTATGGTAAAATAGGTCGTTAAGCTAATTTCACATCTTTTGTTTGACCCAATTCACTTTTATATGTTTTTTACCACTCACAAGCCTTTTTGAGAATCCTTAAATCACACCTTGACCCATTAGCACTAGCACTGATTAGTTTATCACTAATTTGATCATTATAGCACATCTCTTTATGAAGAAATTCTTGTTATCAATTCTTGTTCCCAATTTTAGTATCTTCTAATCATTAATGCAAGTACTTTCTTTCTATTTTATTAACTTAATTGTTATAAAATAGTGGATTGATAGCCCCTAAAGAAGCTCTTACTTTTGAGATCTAGCTAGTGCTAGGCAATCCACCTAACTACTTGTCTAACCCAAAAAAATTCTTTAGTGATTTCTTACATACAGGTCATCATCCCAAACTAAAGAGGAGCTCTTCATAATATTTTGATTCAACATGTACACTTTTATCAAGTATTTCTACCATAACCATATTTTTAGTTTTACTACCTTCTTCTAAATAATATAAAAATTTGAGTAAAACATTTTGGCATGCCTGATGGGACCCACATCTCTACTTGGGGTTTTTTTAATTTGCATATGTATGCTTTTTTCTCTATCTATGCTCATAATTGAAATCTAAATTTAATTTGGGTCTAAAATATACTGCATCCATTGATTTCTTGCTCCTTCTAGCTCACTTAGCTTAATTAATGAAATCAAGATTAATCATAACACACTTATGTTACACAACCAAACCACGTAATCATTCAAACATCATAACTCACTTGAGACAAGGCCCAACTAGTATTTCATCACCTAGCGGCCACCTTACCCATTCCTAGCAATCCTACTTGGAGGTTATTACCAAGAGGAGAACCAACTCAGCTCTTTGATTAAGTATAAACTCTAGATATCAATATATATTAGCTAAGCACATGATACCCTTATCATTGTGGGAATATGAAGTAAGGGGTTAGGCCCTAATACCAAGCCATGTATTGATTCTAATATAGACTATTTTAATCACAAAAACTAACCCAAAGCTATTTATAGATTGCTTGTCTAGTACCTGATCTACAAGCCAACCTCTGTCACACATTTACATAAACCAAGGCATAAGCCAAAATTGATCTTAAAACTAACTTCAATCTTAAACATAATTTCTAGTGTGTTCCTTGCTTGCCTTGACTATTTTATTTGTCTTTTCTTTGTTTGAGTAGTAAGTCTATTTCTTTTGTATTCTCTCCCACCTTTTTGTATGGTTCTCACTCAATAACAGTGAAAAGACCTGGTAGAACAAAACCTATCACCTAAATCAGCCACCTATACCTTCTCATTTATGGAGTACATCTCTGAGGCAAAAGATTCACCTCATCCATTAGGAAGCCCTACTTTCCCTTGAGTATTTACCCAAGGAGACATGGAATTTACCACCTTTTTAGACAACAATCTAGAGACCCTTCAACACTATCTTAACACCTCTTCTCATCATATCCCAGTTTCAAATCCACCTCAAGACTCTCCTTATGGAATTCCATCCCAACTTATGGAGGTTATCCCTATTTCCATGGTCACCACCTAACCTTTGACAACTTAGGCACCCTCATCTACCAACCCCTTCGACACTATGGCTGAGAACCAACCTATCTAATCAACCATTACCCTTACACCATCCACCCTTACTAATGACTCCTCTACCTTGGGGACAACCCAACCATCAACCCATCAAGTCAAACCTAGCCCATTAGTTAATACCTATTTTCCAAGCTTAGGGGTACCTATCCCTTCTACCTCAACACCCACTAGCACAAAGGTCATGATCACCCCCCTAATTACCAATTCAACCATAGCTAAACCTACCTTAGCATCCCAATAATTACTTACATCATCTAACCTTAGTTATACCCCTAACCTATAAGGGTATATACCTACTACCCAACCACCAGTAGCCACCTATCTTTATATGTGATCTACCCAACCTCCCATAACTTCTTATTAGTATGGGGCCATCTCCCAACCTCCTATCAATTATCAATAAATTCCCCAACCAAAATTATCCATTATAACCCCTCAATTGCACCACCTTAAATGGACGTAATGAAAATAATCATAGATAAAGTGACAGTGCTTGAGTCATTCCTTTAGGAGCACATAACATTTTATCTTATGATTGAGTTTTTAATGAGCCCATTCACCCTTTAGCCCCTATTAGACCTTATTCAACCCAATGTTATCTTCTAAAATTCACCAAGTTTAAGAGTAAGGAAGACCCCTAATAGCACTTAAGAGCATTTAGGCATTCTTGTTACATGATTGCCTATGATGATGCCCTACTTTTTGCATATTTCCTATGTCTCTTTCTACCCTGGCATTGGACTAGTGTAGCATCATTACCAAACATTCTATCTTCTCCTTTAACCAATTAGCTTAGACCTTCTTGGATCACTTCTTAATCAACATATCCATTCTATCACTGATCTTTATTCCATTCACCAATTTGAGGATGAGTCTATAGCTAATTTGGTGGCTCATTGGAGAAGCTTGATCAACCAATTATCATTCTCCTTGCCTAATCTTGAATTGATCAAAAAATTTGCCCATTTTTGTGCCAAGCACATCTCTTCTACATTACGTGTCTAAAGCTTCATAACTTTTGATGAAGCTTTTACCATGGCATGTAAATTAGAAAATTGAGTTATAAATGAGGGTAGATTGAAGTTACAAAACAAGAACATTACCTTCAATACCAATGAATCCTCCTCCTCTAAAGTAGGCAATCAATATAACTCTAGGGCTAAGAATAAGGGAACTATGAATATAGTCATCCTTAAGGCTACCCCACCACCTAATTTTAATCAACAAAACTTTCCTAATCCCTCTAACCAGAGCTCACAGAACCCAAACTAAAGCACCAAAAAATAATTTACTCCACTTTGAGAATCTTATGCCTTGGTGTTGGAAAAGTTACTAAAATCTAATCTTTTATAGCTTCTACCCATCAAAATTCCCCCATAGTTTGATTATTCTCATCTAGCACCTACTTGGTATAATGAAAATGATTGTTATGCCTTTCATCGAGTGATCAGATATGACATCAGTTGATGCAATACTTTCAAGAATGTTGTTTAAAGCCTCATTAACAAGAGGGAACTCACATTGGATGACCCCAATGCCCCTCAAAATTAAGCCTTGGACATCTTCAAAAAACCCTTTCCCAACCATGCCCTTATCAAATATGAGGACATATAGGTCAAATTCTCTCATGATGCCCACATGGTCTGTCATATACCTACACATGAGGACCCAACCATCTAATATACCCAGTCTTCCCCCACTTCACTTATAGAGGTGGAAGAGTCATCTTCCCCTCCATCAGAGATTTAGCCTGAAGAGGTTCCTTTTTCCCTATCCACACTCATATAATCCTTGGAATCATCACATTCCACACCAATAGGCATATCTAAATAACTAAACATTCTTGATTTGTTGTCTCCACTAGCTACCCAACAAAACACTACTCCTATGGATATTATTCCTAAAGGAGAAGCATTCTTACCAATACTACCCATGGATTAGCCATTTATCTCAACCTTAATTCCCTCACCTTCGAAAGTTGACCAACCTATCAACCAGCATCCCCAACCTGTAATTCTATCTCTTGCATCCACTACCCATGAAGCAAAACTAGTACACAAACATTTTTCCACATTAGTGCAAAAATTGGAATTTTCCCTCAAACCAAATATGGATTAAGCTACCTTTTGGAAATAGTTAGGACTCCCTTACATCAATAAACTCAAACCTCTAACACACCTTTAACCAACCAATATATCATCTTTCCACCACCTCTCAAGCCAATTATAATATCTACCAACCCCTCATGTTCCCCACTAACTGAGGCAATCATACCCCAAACAAGTAAACCACCACACAAACCTATCACAAACCTCAGTACCTTTCCCATATAGAGTTTGGTCCACCCATCTCTTAAAGTGGAGTTGACCCTATCTAAATCTCCACCCAAACCTTAACCCCAATCAAACAAAAGAGAAAAAACATCAATTAGACACATGCCTAGGGTTTTTCCTTCTTCTGCCCTACCCTCTATCTTGGGTTCTCATCCATCAAATATACCTAAAAGGCAAATCCTTTTTAACATATGTCATCCACCACCACTTGTTATCCTAGCCCAATTACTATTTGATACACCATTTTTTTCCAAACTACCAATGGCCAAAATATAAAACTCAAACCCTTCAACCATTAACATTTCCAAACTAAAACCATTACCTAAAAATGTCACCTCACCCAAAATTTCTCTTACTACACCTACTTCAATGAAAACACCTCACTTACCAACCAAAATGACAACCCCTAGGCCTTTCCCACCTCTTTTTCAATATTATTCAACCATTTTTCAAATGTTATTACAATCTTTGCACCTCACCTTACCTCCTATCAAACCCTTCGACCCTCTTGGTTCAAAACTAGCTTGGTATAATGACCATCCAATTTAATCCTATCACAGGACACCTAGATATGACACCAAGAATTGAAAATCTCTCTATACCATTATCCATCATCTCTATAATGAGGATGATCTCTTATTAGAAGAGATTCCCTTGACCCCTCTACCAAGGCACCCACTAACCATCTACCAACACATACTGCATCCTTTACTCTCACCTCAAAAAGATGAATAACCTACCCAACCTCTTGTCACATCATTCCCCTCTATCCATACCATCAACATAGTCACATGATCACAACAAAGGGATAAAGGGAAAGCCAAGGTGTCCATATATGGACATACCCACCTACTCATCCTAAACCAAACTTGATCTAACCCTCTATATCCTCAGTTCCACCCAAAGTAACCATCTTAGACACCTCTAAGGATAATCCTTCTAAATCTATTAGAAGGGTCATTCTTAATAAACTTCACTAAACTCTAGCTAATATGATCCTCTATGAGCTCATTTCCACCTCACCTCACCATCACCAAGACATGATAGAGCCTATGCAATCCATTGAGGTCTGACCAGGAGACTCCAAACCTATAGAGGCCTTTGTCAGTGCTCTCTAACTCTCCATCCTTATCACCTTCAAAGACTCAGAGATACAATCCATCCATATCAAATAACCAAATCTACCTCTCTTTATCACTACCCATATCAACCAAACCTACATCAAATAGGTTATGATCGATGGGGGAGCCAGTATCAATATCATCTCTTCCCATGCCTATGACCAACTCAAGATACCAAATAATGTCATGTTTAAAACTTTAGCCATCCTTAGATCCTTTAATGACATTATGACCACTACCCTAAGCACTATTTTCCTTCACATTTGTCTAAGTCCTTGCACGCTCCTCAAACATTTCTATGTAGTTAAAGGTGAATTCCAATATAATGTTTTACTATCAAAAACTTAGATCTATGCCATGGATTATGTACCTTCTACCCTCTATCATTATGTCAAGTTTGATCATGAAGGTTAGGTGGTTACCATACAATCTAACCCTAGACCTTTTATAGCATACAATATGACTTACTAACCTAATGATGTTCTCCTACCTCCATTTAAAACACCACAAAAGTTGTCACCCATGAAAGCCAAAGCCATTGTTTCCCCTCCTATGGAAGCATCTAATAGGTCATCTATTTTTGTGGACCAAATACCCAGCACGAATCCCTTGGAGTCTACCTTTTATGCCTTACGCTTGGATAATACCATCTCCTCACCTCGGATGCCCTCCTTACTCCCTAAGAATATGGGAAACTCAACCACCACCCAGGTTATGACCCCAACATTGGAGTCATTATCCCTTTAATGCCTCCTAGTTGTTAAACTCATTTTATCTATGGGGGAATTGACAAGCCACTTAACATTTCCATTACCCCCCTTCACCTCAACCATTTACCTCTAACTTCTCTTACTTGGATAAACCTGACTTCACCAAACTATTCCTTCATAGATGTGCCTAGAAGGGATTTAGTTTAAGATGGTATGATCATGGCCCACACATTTTGACTTCAATCAAGACCCACAAGCCTCATGAGAAACATAGCCTCAGCTTCATTCTACCCAATAAGAAGGATGCTAAACAAACTACCCCTATCATTATCAAAGAATAAACCCCTTCCTCACCAACACCCCATCCCCCTATGAGTGAAGATGAGGTCATCATCCCACCCAAAAAAATTTATCAACATGATTACCCTTGGCCCCCTAACTTATCAATAGGAGGGGACATCCATATCCATCTCTTTGACCCATCCTAAACTCATGGGAGAAGGCTCTCCTACCATTAACACTATTCAATGTCAAGATGATGATATTATTCTCACCTACCTTAGTGCACTAGATTCCTCCATCCATAAATCTTTACCTCCAAAAACCTCAACCATTTGGAATGAATCTACCATGAACATTGACATAGGTACTCTAGACAACCCCCACATCATCAAACTTGGCCAAAATTTTACCCATGAGGAACTACAAGACTACTCTACCTTCCTCCATGAGCATAGCATCACATTCACTTGGTCTTATGCTAACATACTTGGTATTGACCTGGCCATTGCCACCTACAACATCATCACCAATCATCATGCCAAACTTGTTAGATAAAAACTTCTTCAAATGCATCCTCACATAGCCCTCATTATCAAAGAAGATCTTCAATGCCTCCTTTTAGTTAACTTATTCAACACATAAACTATCCGCAATTGGTTTCAAACATCACACCTATCACTAAATCCATAAGGGACTATGTATCTATGTGGACTTTCATGACCTCAACCTCACCTACCCAAAGGATGAATTTCCTCTACCTAGAATTGACCAACTTGTTGATCTTATAGTAGGCCATGAGATGTTGTCACTCATGGATGGTTTTTCAAGTTATAATCAGATCTTGATTTCCCCTGAAGATTAGCACAAAACTACCTTCATCACCACATAGGGGACTTTATATTATAGGGTCATGCCCTTTGGCCTTAATAATGCTAGCATAACTTACTAATGGGCCATGACATATATTTTTCATGACCTTATCCATACAATCATCAAATACTATGTGGTTGACCTTCTCAAGAAGTCTAAGCTTTTCAAAGACCATTTATCCATCCTTAAGATTATTTTTGAGCAACTAATCCATTATCAAATTCACCTCAATCCTGAGAAATGCATTTTTGGGGTCTTGTTAGGAAAACTTCTTGGCTTTGTCATTTTCTTTCAAGGAATCAAAGTTGATCTGGAAAAAATTAAATCCATCCTCAAGATGCTACCTATAACCAATCTTAAACAATGTTAGAGCTTATAGGGGAAACTTCAATCTATTCATTACTTCATTTTGTGCTCTCTGATCGATGTTAGCCCTTCCACCACCTCTTGAAAAAGGATGTCTCTTTCAAGTGGAATGTTGATTGTCGAAAGGCCTTTGATGCACTCAAAGAGTACCTACTATCCCCACCTATCCTTACACCTCCTAAGGATGATCGACCTTTCTACCTCTATATCTCCACCACATACCACTCCTTAAGGGAAATGCTTGCCCATTAGGATGAACAACACATAGAGAAAGTTGTCTATTACAATAGTCATACAGTGGTTGAATACAAGACTCAGTACACACATACTAAAAAACAATGTCTTTCCCTTATTTTCATGGCCACCAAAATTCACCACTACCTCCTTAATCATAAGACTTTTGTCATCACTAATACTAATCCCCTCAAATACATGCACTCTAAACCATACCAAAACTAGTGTATGATTTAGTGGCTCATCTTTTAGCTAAATTCAACCTTGAGTTTCTCTAACAAAAATCAATCAAGGTGTAGTTTATCACCAAATAATTAGTCAAAGCACCCCTAAAGGATAACCAACCTCCCCCTCTTACATTTCTAGATGAGTCCATCACAAACTTATCTCAAGCAGATTTCACCAATTAGGTAACCATGTTTTTTTATGGTTCCACATGTCAGTGTGGTAGGGGAGCTAGTATCATCCTTGTCCCACTTATCAATGAACCACTTCATTTATCCTTTAAACTTGACTTTGAATGCACCAACAACATGGCTAAATATGAAGCCTTAGTAATAGGTCTCCAAACTACTTTAGCCTTAGGAGTTAGAATAATCAATATCTTTGGTGAATCCCAACTTATGGTTAGCCAAGTTACCAATATTTACCAATGTAAGAATGAGGTTTTATAGTTGTACAAGTAACTGGTTATATAACTCCTATCCTTATTTGAATGTTACCATATTCAAACCACCCCATGATCTAAAAATAAATTTTCCAATACCATGGCTTTGTTTGCCTCTCAAATCCTGCTAGCACCCTCAAAATCTAAACTATCAGTCATTGTCCATTGCCTAACCAAGCCCTCCTACACCAAGATAAACACTCCAGTCATCTTTAATGTGGAGGAGATCTTACCTAACCTTTGGTAATAGTAAACCTTTGACCACCTTCACCTTGGCATGATTCCCTCTGACCTCTCCAAGAATGCTCATTAGGCATTTATTTAGAGCACCTCTTATTATACCAGTATGGGAGGAATCCTCTATAAATGAGTCTTAAATGGCCTCCTTTTTTGTTACCTCCATGATCTAAAAGCCTCGCATACCATCAAAGAGATACATGATGGTATCTATGGGGGTCACTTTATTGGCCTCATTATGGCCAAGTGTATCCTCCACCTAGGCTATTACTAGCCCACCCTCAACCAAAACTGCTATGATTGCATGAAAAAGTGTGTCAAGTGTTAATAACATGCTAATTTGCAACATGCACCTAGTAGTAGCCTTCACGTGTCCACAGTTTTTTGGCCTTTCTCAAAATGGGGTTTAGACCTCATTGGCAAAATCAACCCCCACTCTTCATAATGACATCATTCTATGATTACCACAACTAAATATTTTACCAAATGGGTGGAAGCTATTCCCCTTATCTTGATGAAATATGAAAAGATTGTTGAATTCATCACCCATCATATCATCTATCATTTTAGTGTTCCCCTTAAGATCATCATCGACAATGGAAAATCTTTAAAAAATAAACATATTTAATGCCTTTGTGATGTATTTGGTATTTAACTTAGATTTTCATCACCTTATCACCCATAATCAAATGGACAATTTAAATCCTCTAACAAAACCCTTAACAAAATGCTTACCAAAATGGTCAATGCCTCAAGGTAGGATTGGTACTTACACATCATTTTCACCCTATGGGCATATCTTACTAGCATCTGAAACCCCATTGGTGCTACACCCTTTTCTCTCATCTATGGAGCTGAGGCCATCTTGCCTCTTGAAATCCAAATACCTTCTCTTTGCATATCATTGCATGACCTCATTTCAGAGGATGATTACCATCAAGAACATTTAGCCCAACTTAAGATACTTGATGAGCATCATTTAGACACCCTTTCTCATCTTCATGTCTATCAAGAATGAATCAAATGAGCAATAACAAACACTTAAAAGTTTTAGAATTCAACATTGGAGATCTTGTCCTCAAGGAAAACTAACATGTCACTAATATGGAGAAAATAAAAAGGGGAAAATTTGCTTTCAATTGGCTTGGACCCTATATCATTACCTATAAGTATGGATCAGGGGATTATCATTTGTCCTCTCTCGAAGGCAAACCAGAACCTAAGCCTCTCAATGATTCACAGTTGCATCCCTTTTATATTAAATACAGATCACAATTATCATTTTTCTAACTTAAGCTCATCACTTACAACCACATTCACTTCCCTCCTTTTAGGGGAAACTAACTAAACCTAAATCTTGTGATTAGCCATCATAGCTATATCCTAATTTTGAACTATAAACACCATGGCTCTATCCATGGCATGATTCTCATAGTGCTTCCCATCTCTTTAAGTTTGGTTCCTATGGTCTTTTTTCCTTATACCTCCTTTTCACCTACTAGCACCCCATGTCAGTGTAGTTTTTCCTTCATAAAGTAATCCATTGAGCATGTATGAATAGGTCTATATCATTTAACCTCAAATAATAATAACAATAATAGCAAATAGTAAAAATAAACTAAGGTTCATCCTTAACATCCACAAACTACTCCCTTGAAGGATAGCCATTGGAAATTCATTAAAATTTGAAAAATGTAAGGTGGATTTCTCCCTTGAAGGATAGCTATCAAAATCATTTGAGCTAACCATATAAATATGGATCACTCTATTGAAGGATGGTTGGATAAATCATTAGTTAAATCTATCAATTTCTTGGAAGTTTACCACATTGATCAGCTTCCCTGACCCCAAGCAAAATTTGAAAGAAATTAAAAAGGTAAAAATTTTGTTTCAAAGCCATAATTGGCTCTCCTACATAAAAATAAAATTAGGAAAACTACAATTGGCTCTACTTAGTATACATCCCACATCAATCAGTCTACACTTTATATATGGACATAGACTCATTTATACCCCCTCTTTGGAAACCTATAGAAAAGGCATACTAATCTCTCTAACTGTTCCATTTTTACCCATTCTTCCTCCACATATCATATACATGGGACTATGAGCTCACTTGACACAATGTTATCAGGATCCATATCTATCAACTTAGGCATGAAAATGTGAAACATTTTAGAGGCTTAGGTCCATTAAGCCAATCTAATTTTGGGTTTCATGTCGATCTTTACCAATGAAAAGGCATCATGTTCTTTTTCATATCTTTATTAGTCTATGTAAGCCTATAAACATGAACAACAAATAATATACCAAAATCATGAACATCATGAACTATGTCAACAAATAACATCATCTTACCATAGGCACAATGTAAACATATAGCCGTTAGCCACAAAAATTCACCTATCCATCACATTATGTAAACTTTTGAATATGTTATTACACCATAAACTAAGAAGAAAAACATTAGAGCATATACCATTCACCATTCAAAACACATAGCCATAAACATCAGCCATAACATGTATCCATCTATAACATGTCCTATCTAATCGTGCGTATAATTAAAACATCATAATTCACCTTTCTAGATATCACATTCCTAAGATATTAATTCAACTATCCATAAACCATAAGCATCCATAACCATAAATCACAAACATGAGCATCACATAAAACATCAAATGTCATATACCATATACATCAAATACTCAAAGATAATACATGTGACAATGTCAGCTCTCTTTCAAAATATACATCTTGCTACATTGGCATATAAGCCAAAATCAAAAATCATATACATAACATTAATATCATATGTCAATTAGGACCTTGGAACACTTAAACCACCTGCATCACTACCACTAGCCCCATCTATACCTATACCTGATGGTGGTCCCCCTAAGACCCCTATCTGACCAACTATAACAACCCACTACCAAAGGTAACTAGTGTGGCCCCACCCCCCAAACTAGCTCTAAACTTTGCAAATCTCATGGCATGGGACAACTAATCTAGCACCATCACCTCATAGTATCTAAGCTCCTATACAATAGCTAGATATCATGCTCATGGAACTGAATCCAGTGGCCCTCCTACTACTTACCTACTGCACCCACACTAATTTGCCCATGTAATATGCCTATCTAGACCTATATATTAGCTACCTACCCCTATATAATGATAACATGGGCTTTTTCCTAGTCCCTCTTAGTTATCATAGTCCCCACCTATCCCTAAAGTACCATAATTTGGCCCTATAGTATGGCCACCTATCCCTATAAACTAGCTATCTGAGCCTAGGCTACTACTAGAGTTACTACTGCCTGTGGGTCACCTTGCCCCTATCCTACCCCTAAATCTAAATCCATGGGATGCTAACCTCCATCACCCCATCTAAAATCAAGTGAAGTGTACCTCCCCTGGTACTAGGCCACATAGCCATCAACAATGCCAATAACATCAATCTGAGCACCCACTGGTAGCTCCTTAAAATCATGTACAATATCCATCAATTGAGGCTCAAGAAGTAAAAATTTGACCTCCTATCTCTTATATCTAGGGGTGTCAAGTAGAATCCCCTGTACAAGACCAAATTATCTCCAAACTTGATCAAACAAGATCATCTCTATCTCTATATTTCTCCTACCATATACCCACCTCTAGCTCTAAAGTCTTATGGTGTGATACCTATACCCTGCCCACTATGGCCACCCAACATATGGTCACTTTGTAACATATCCTATCACCAAACCCCCCAACCTATCATATAACCACTTGATATCTCTAGATCCACCACATGCTCCTATATAGGCTACCACTCTCTTCCATCACATGAAGCTGGCAACATAATCATTCAGTATATGAGTGTCATCTAACAGCCCCAATGGTCTCAGTACTTAAATGTGCTTGAATTCTTAGTAGTGAAAAATAAGCCCCACACTCAATCTATATCATTGATGCACTATAAAGCCCCATAGCTCCCTATAAATTTGCATAAGTGACACATATGCCCAACCAAACATGGTCCCTCTTAGAAGCATCTCTAATATAATTCCAAGTAAAAAATAAGGGAAGTGGCCACTAACTAAATTTAGTAGTAAAAAGCTCATCAACACCATCATCATGGTAATTAAACACCTATCTCTAAGTTCCCTCTGATACAATGGGCCATAGCCAAACCCACCAACATATAACTATGTGTTTATCCAATTGTCACCATAAATAATCTCCATATAAAAATCCCTCTCCTCACTCTCTATATGATATATTAGATCACCTCTGATAGGCAATCAACTAATCCTAGAGACATCTTCTAGAAAAATGGTAATCTCTCCCATCAATATCCAAAAGATGTTTGTCATAAGATCCCATCTCTTGATGAGTGCGATAAGCATGGTGAGATCACATAGAACATATTGTAATAGTGCATCATTCCCAATCCGTTAGCCTCCATGTATTACCACTCATCATCTATCATCACATCCCACACCTAAGTAAATAGCCTCAAGACTCAGTCCCTCAGCTAAATCTTGTTTCATACCTTCAAAGTAACCATTTGGGTAAACACACTTAGTTTTCCTAATTGATCTTAGTTCAAAACCAACACCCAACCCTTTATAGTAACTTAACACCCACACCTAGGCTCTTCTAATAAACTACTCAATACATCCTACCTACATGAGTAAATCACCTAACCTATCAAAAATGCATACCACCTATACTAAACCTAAACTAAAACTTTTTACCCCTTTTCTAACTATTCACAACCTCAAAAAAAGTTTTTAAAAACCTCTTTGTGAGTGTCTTTTAATCTAGGCCCTCAACTGGTGATGGTTGGCCCAATCATCAATGATCCCCTAGAAGGGTCTAGGCCTTCAACTCAACCATTGATGGTTAGGCCTTGACCACTGATGATCACTAAATGTGACCATTGGTGAAGAACACCTAAACCCTCAAACCCCCTAAAACCCTAAAAACATACCAACAAATACAAATACAAACAAAAATCTTCTAAATCCCCCCAACCCCAGCTATCATTCAATTAACCAAAATAAGTAGTATTTTAACCTATTTAATAAAAACCTAAAATCTAGGGTTTTAGCAAAAATTTCCCTCCCACCAACAAACATTCATCTGATTATTACCTAAGTACACCAATTATTTTCCCTTTAAATAAATAGCTAGTCAATTTATAATAGCACCTACCTCATCCATGAGTGATGCCATGGTCAAATACCTGGTCCCTCTACTTGATTGTTCCCTCCTCCACCATCCATCTTTGTCAAACATAACTATAAATCACTTTCCACCTCATGATTATAATAGCAACACTCTGGGATAAAAACATTACTATCACAGATGAAAAACTCCTGAAGAATAAAATGCATGGAGTCAAAGAGGGCAAAATGTGAAAATGACTTTTCATTTTCACTTTTTCACATATCTAGCCTTTAAGGGTTTCCCCTTTGATTTTTGACAGTTAGGGTAACCATCGACGATCAACCCTTTTAGACCATGACCATCGATGGTCAAGGGCCAATAATTTTTTTCTTCTACTCTCCCTAAGTATAATAAAAACACCTAAACTAAGCCCTTTCAAAAGGATAAAAATGCAAGACCCTTACCTTTTATCAAATCACTCATCCTCAAAAACTACATTTGACCACATCCACCTTGATGTTGGGCATTGACCTCAAGCACTTGCATTGTGTACTTAGTTATATTTTGTGCATACTCTCAACAATCTAGTCACCTATCAAACTCAGCACTACCTATCAAGCAAGAACTACATTGAACCTAAAGTTGTTATGGGATATTACATCCCATACACTATATAGGCAACATCTACTTGCCAATTGCTTATAGAGTCAGATCGATCACACCCCAACCCACCTATTTTATTATGTCCACCTCAATGATGACCCTATCACCTACACTATGTGCATGTGTTGTGATGAATTTTGCCTAGGTCATTTTGACCATAATGACTAACCTTGTCAGGTTACCTATTTGTATTTTTTACCACCTAGTGTAATAACCAAATCATTTGTGTTTCCATAGGAGCACTTCCTACCTCAGATACCTATTACACATTGACCCATTTGGTGTTTTCATGACAACACTTCCTACCTCAAATACCTAACAAAACACTAAAGCTACCTTGGAGACTAACAATTGTATCCATCTACCATGCCTATTATAGTCACGTGATACATTGGTCACTTATCTTCTTCACATCAACCTTATTTTTACTAACATTGGCAATCTATCTTTGTGTGATATTGTCTATCACACCTTTTATCATATTTTTTGTGCATATTTATGTCTCACATGCTCAACTCAAGTCACCACCTCTTGACTCCACATTACCCTTTGTCAAACCTATCCCTACTTTAGTTGTACCTCACCAAATCTCAATTTGAGGGGAAATACCTCCTCCCACTCTTGGGGAAACTAGACCATTGACCTACACTCTATTTTTTTATCACTCATTCACAACAATAGCAGAACAAAAAGGGGAAAAATATAGACACCAAAATTTTGCATGCATATTCCTAAGTGTCATGACCCCTAATAGACCCCTTGGACCCTTTTTCCTTACCTAGGCCTATCTTTAGTAGTTTAGCTTTATTAAGCTTAGCATGGCCTTTTAGGCTATTTTAGTAGTTAACCTCGACCATCAATGGTCAAGCTAACTATCGATGGTTATCTCAACTATCAATGGTCAGGTTTAACCACTTCATCTTCCCACATACAACTAGCATGCATGCATCACCTACCCTTTCTAAATATAGGACATCTAAATATCCTTATGAGGTATTGCATGGATGAATGATATTTAGAATCCCCATTTACACTCCCTCTTGTACCTTTTGGCCCTTGCCTATAAAAAGGAGAGAGTTGTAAGAGCAAATCATCTATAATTATTATTAAGAGCTCAGGTACTTAAAGTTTTCTCTTACAAGTCATTCAGTGTTATCAAGCATTATCAGCCCATTTTTGAGAGCTAACTTGCTGCCACCTCTATACCAAGTCTCCAAGCACTGTTAATCTACCAAAATTAGGCCAAATTCCACCCATAAATCAATAATGCCTATCACTCACTTAATCCACTTTAGGTAAGACAAATATTTGTTTATTACCATCCACATACTTTATTTCCCTTTTGTATTAATTTAGACCTTGCCCAAATCTTAGAATTTATTCCAGAATCCTGACAACTAGCTATTGACAAAGTTGAAAATTGGACATAATCAACCATCAACAGTCATCCCAACCACCGATGGTCAGGTCTAACCACTGATGATCAACCCAGTCATTGATAATAACCTATGGTAAAAGAGGCCAGTAACCTAATTTCACTTATTTTGTCTAACCCAATTCACTTTTATATGTTTTTGACCACTCATAGGCCTTTTCTAAATTCCTTGAATCACACCTTGACCCATTAGTACTAGTATTGATTAGTTTAACACTAATTTGATCATTCAAGCACATCTCTTTATCAAATAATTCATGTTATCAATTTTAGTATATTTTAATCATTGATGCAAGTACTTTATTTTTATTTTATTAACTTAATTATTCTAAAATTGTGGATTGATATCCCCTATGGAAGATCTCACTTTCTAGATCTAGCTAGCACTAGGCAATCTATCTAGCTACTTGTCTAACCCACAAATTTACTTTAGTGATTTCTTAAATGTAGGTCATCCTTCTTAGCCTAAAAGGATATCTCCACAATATTTTTATCTAATGCATGCACTTTTATTAGGTATTTCTAGCATAACCCATATTTCTAGTTTTACTACCTTCTTCTGAATAATAGAAAAATTTTAGTGAAATAGAGGGTCCCCATTTTTAGTCTAAAAATAGGGCATGTTATGCCAACAACAACACTTGGATCCTAAATAATAAACATAATAGATATCAAATTAAAAATGGGGAAATTGGGTTAGGTGAATACCTAAGATATCTTTTAAAAACACCATATAATTTGAGTGTTGCCTACATATCTCAAATGGGCCTCAAGATGATGTAGTTCTCCCTCTAAGGGTGAGTATGTAATTCATGATTATGTAACTATATGAATTTAGGTAAGAGATTAATTGAAATACTTTATAATGAATGCCTTTGACCTATAATAAAATATATTCAGACTTGTCCTATAGCTATTATAATGTAGTGTAATTTTAATTGGAATAAATAGTGATCTTTTTCTTAGTGTGTAGTAAAATTGCCAAGTGATTGCTATATGTATTTAGACAAGACTTAATATGATTATATGAGATAATATTTTAAATATATTCACCAAAAACCTTTATAAAATCATGGGAAGGGTTCAGTGAAACATATTTAATTTAAAACTTTATCATTCAAACATAAGTGATGAGTCTATAATTAGTGGACAAGGCCATAGTGCAGCCTTATCTGACCTAACGTGGTCATATCCCAAAAGGATAGAAACTATTAAAAAAGGTCTTACAAGTACCTATAAATAAAATTAAGGATGTCTAAGTGATTTTATAAGTATTTTCAAGATATTTTTTAGAGTATTATATTTTCCTATAGAGATTATAAGTTAGCAGAATGGTGAATGGACCAAGTGAGGTAAGGATGTCAAGACTAAACATTGTCAAGCACTTAATGATTAATTTTATATATCTACATTTACCCCCACTTTATTCTTGTGATGTAATGAAACTAAATATGTAAACCTAAATTTGTATACACACTTTATATTTTGATACAAAGTTATGAAAATGTAAATTACCTTAATGTGAAACCTATAATAATTCCACTGTAAGTAGTTATTTTACATATTTGAAAATTTAAAATTTCAAACTTCAAATTTAAATTTTTAAAAAATAACAAGTATGCACATGAAACATTATGTAATATAATTGCCTTATAAATTGAAGGGGGATAAGTGATTTCCCCCTTGTTGATGCATTTTTAATAAATTTTTAACCTATGGTGAATTTAGAGTGATCAATTCCCAATTTTAAAATGTTTGAATGCTCTTGAGTTGGAAATATTATATGTTCTAGCTCTCATTTGATTGTGTAGAGTACTATGTAAAATATTTAAAGGGGTGGAACCACCAAATATGGCTTGCTACATGGAAAAAGTGCAACCATAAATTTTTAATGTCAATAAACTCTAATGTGACCTAATTACAACATAAAGACTAATCACATTTATGTATATGGATTTGGATTCTATTTGAATGCAATTTTTTATACTTTTTAACTTGATAAATTTGAAATGTCATGTAGTAACTTGAACATGAATGAGTACCATACCCCATGTACTATATTTTTATTGATATTTAATACCATCTTAACTTTTAACTATTTACAAACTATAAATTATAATTGTGAGAATGATTAGACATGCATGTCACATGTCCCCATAATCCAAAAATTTTGAATCGTGTTGTAATTTTAAAAATTGTATAGTTCCATAATTATAAATTTTTCTTATGAGGACCTTTAGATTTCAATACAAGCCCATTGTAATTCCCCCATTTTGAAATGAGAGATGTAGTATGAAATTTATTTATCTTAAAATAAGTCATATTTGAAAGATAGAATCATGTAGTAACATTTAAATCATTTGAACCATTTGTCTTGCATTGCATCATAATATTATATATAGCATTGAATTTTATATGAAATATGACATTAAATAAAATAAGCATGATGTGCATGATATGAATCATGTAACTAAAGTAAGAATAGGATATATAATTAATGTATGGTATGAATCATGACACCATAGTAACAAGTAAGCAATTTTACACAATGTCATGCAATTTGCATAATATGTCACACATAAATCCCAAAGGCCTCAGACAAGGGGCATGTGAATGTTACATAAACATATAATGATAATGGCCACATACAAATGGAACAGGTATTCCATACAATCAAGAACATTAATTTTTTTTTTTTTGCATATAAGGCCAAGGGATGCACAAAACAAGCAAGAAAGTCCTAACTTATAATGTAATAAAATAAAATAAAAAATAATAAAACAAATGAAAATAGTTTACAACAATAATATGTATCAATGTCATTATTAGAAAGTAACATATTCATGTAACACATGTAAAGTATGAGTGATTTATAAAAACATAAATTTAATGTATACCTCAGCATGGTATAGAGGTTTGGATAGATACAGCATGTTGAAGTGTTCAATAAGAATGAAGAGATGCTCCCAACTTAATAAGGTTGTTGGGTAATAAGGGATGCCTGACATCAAAGATCCATTTGAAATTATGTCATGTACCACACTCAAATACCTTGTGAAAATAAATGTGTATTAAAATTTGAAATATATTATCTACTTATCATAGATAAACAATATATGTTAAGCTAGCATATTTTGAAAATGCCTTTTAGGTTCTGATTTTGAATTTTTTAATAAATAAGAATGTTTTTGAATTTTTAGAATATTTGAATTGAAAGAGATGAAAATTATACTATGAATCAAGACTTAAAAAATAGAATAAAATGGAAGCAATTTGAACAAAATCCTCAACAAGGTGCTAAATCATAAAGTGGTAAGAAGGAAGGCAATCCATGTGCCCCCAATGTATGTGTAAATGAGTCATAATAATTTAACTTAAATTATTAAGATAAATAATAATTTACAAGATCTTCAATGGATAAGAGATTAATATGATCATGTAAGTACATATAAATTTATAGCATGATAAGTATGTCATAATGAGCGAGAATGAGCAATAAAAATGTTTGTAATATATTTATTTTGTATTATTTGAATTGGTTTGAAAATAAAGAGGGAAAATTCCCAAAGTGAAAATAAATCCAAGGGCTATAAGAATGCTTGGATAAGGGATAGAAGAAGTAGCAATTAAAGAGAATCAAAAAGATGTGTACAAAAGAAAATGTAAATAGATAATCAAAAACCTTAGCCCAATTATTGGATTTCAAGGAAGTAGGAAGTTTTTTCAAACTAAAGATATCATCAAGAGGATGCACATATGTATACCCAACTACATTGTATGAATTAGTGACATCGTGTGAAGAATAAGCGTTAATTTTAGATGTCTCTAAATTTGAATAAATATTATATGTTGTAATATAACCTTGTGAATCATTGCTCGTATGCCCATGTAAACCTATATACTCAAGTGAAATAGTATAAGGTGAAATTTTTTGTACATGTGATGAAGCTATTTCAATAACCTAATTTTCTTTAGGAGATGAAGACTTCTTTTTAGGTGTCACTTTCTACTTAGAAGAATGTACCATGCTCTTTAGAACTAACTGAACATGCTCATGTATAATTGTATCATGCTCATAAGTAGATAGATAAGTTGATTATATAATATGTTCATGCTCATAAATATATGGATAAATTAATTCTATAATATGATTTGGAATATCTATATCATGTTATTGAATAGTTATGTAGATAATTTCATTACCATGTTTCTCAAAGGTTTTACCATGAAACTATTCTGTAGGATAAGTAAACATCGTTAGTTTCAAAGGATATTCATATTGGATTCATATAATTTTAACCACCTCATTATCATGAATATATTTGAGACATTTAGGCACTATAAAATAGAATGATCTAATATTTTGTGTTTAAGGGTGTCCTAAAAGCGTATCAAAGACCCGTATGCTTGGTATAACTAAGAATGAAGTGGTAACTATAAGAGTTCCCACTTTTAAAGGTATTTTTATATAACCAAGAGTATTTTGTGTATGACCACAAAATGCTTTTACAACTCTATAAATATCCTATAATTCTTACTATTTATAACCAATAGAGTACATGAGTGTTATGGTGCACATATTTTCACTTGATCCATTATCTATCATAACATTATGTATGGATTGATTTTCAACATATGCTCAAATAAAGAGTTCATGTCTATTTGAATTATCATCAAAAATTTCACTATCATCGAATTTAATCATAGGATGTGTTGTGCATTTATTTTTAATTGTACCAATGATGATATTAAGTAGATGTCCATATGTATAAGGAGGACGATTATTATATTCATAGTTTACTTAAGAATTGTCCATGTTATTTTTTTAATCATGACTTGGAAAAGGTATATTTGTAATTTTGAGATTTTCATTTGCATTTAATTATGGCTTAGCCTCTTTAGTATATGTGTTAATATCAATAATGTTATCATCAATAAGATCTTGAATATTGTGCTTAAGCTTGAAACATATGTATTTAGAGTTCCCAATACACCGATGGTAGTTACAATATGCATTTCCAATTAAAAAAAAATATTGTTTTCTAGATATGTCCACTCCCATTAGTGGAGAAAGAGTGATGAGATAACATTCAAGTAGCTTTTGAAACAATACATGAGGAAGTGAAGGTAACCTTGAGAATTGTCTCCTTGGTGGAGCTTGTAATTGAATCTTTTGTGTTGGTTTTGAGATAACATAAACTATAATTTTATCTTCATTATTGATTTCTTGTAGTTTAGTTTTATAAATTAGATTTCTTTGAAATTTGATATTTGAAATAGAAATATCTCTTTAAGTACACTTAAGCTTATTCAATGTAATAAATTTGACTTCACGTTCTTTGGCTATATGGCATATTTCATTGAAATATTTGAACTCATCAAACATAATTGACTCTTGGAGTGGAGATAGAAAACTTTTAGTGAATATATCTTGAATCTCATTATCATCCATTTAATTTTTCATTTTTCTAACATATTATTGTATCTTAACACATATTCATTGATTGTTTCATTATACCATTGTTTGAGCTTTGAAATTTAAGCATATAAAAGATTTATAGTAATGTCAATAGAAAAGTGTGTTAAGAATTGATTTACCAAATGGTTGAAATATTTTACTAATTGAATAAGAATATCATACAACCATGTAAGAGAATATTCTTTGAGACTTCCTAGAAATAGATTTGTCAATAATTTGTCATTATTTGCATAGTATTAAGTTACATGGAATACATGAAAATGTTTTTCAAGATCATATTTGCCTACATACAAAGGAATCTTAGATTCAAAAGACCAATTGGTAATATAGTGATACATACACTGCATTTTGACAATAAAACTACTTAATGACTATCATGAAGGGATATATAATGATCTATTTCACAAACATCATGATGTGAGATGTTTACCCTAATAGTCATATCCATTGTATAGTAATCATAAAATTTAGTTTCCATTACCTCATGGTATATAAAAAATGCTTAGGATGCCTTGTTTATAAAATAATAAGCCTATTTTAGCTATTTTATGTAGGCCTTTACACACACACACACACACACACACACACACACACACACACACACACACACACACACACACACAGGGAATTACAACCAAATTATGGACACAACCAACACAACCAAATTATGGACACAAGAGACAAACATAGGGAAGGGGAAAACATAACAATTTTCCTATAATTATTGAAAAACAACACACACACACACACACACACACACACACACACACACACACACACACACACACACACACATAATAAAATAATGAAATGGAGAAACACAAGCCAAAATTGAAAATAAAAGTGAAATATATACAAGGGAAAAGGATAAATAGTGGAACTAAACATGACCATTCATGGGTTAGGCACAATATTAATCCTTGTGGTACAAATTTTGACAAGATGAGGATAACTCTTACAAAGGCATGAGCAAAAATCACAACATTATGTTCATTACATCCTGTAAGAAAACATGAGGCATGTTCAAGAAGACAAATATAGATTCAAACACTTGACCATGAATAACTAGGAAACAAATATTACTTGCATTCATAAAATGATGTATGACATAAATATTATCCTTGTGACTGCAATAAATATGCTTTAAATAGATATTTGAAATATAAACATGATTTATACCTCTAAAATACTTGTTTCGTGGTTTATTTTATAGATCTAATATCATTAATCATTGAGCCAAATCTTTATTATATGCCTCCAAATATGGGCTTGGGATCAAAACTTAATATGTCAAAAATTACCAAAATTTTCTTCTTATTGATTGCTACTTGGCTCTTCTTCAAAAACTATTATGTGCTTATGCTTAACACTACCACATATATCTTGTTCAAAAATTTTAATCGTGGTATGCCCATGTTTCATCTCATATTCTTGGAATGAGTTTTAAATTGGATTCCTAATACATTATTTCACGACTTCTCTTTCTTGGGCTGAAATGTCAAAATATTCATTGGAGTATCAAATGAAGGAAGGTAGTTTAACTATGGAAGTGCTTACCATGGTGGAACTGAAACCTTAATTTTCATGCCCATAACCAAGAACATCTTATTTTTTAATTGGTTACACCTTGTGCAAGTTTTGAAGTGGGCACATTTGTTTTTGTTTGATTTCATGCCTCCATAGAAATCCTTTAAAAACTACACTTTCTTGGGCTCATCAACAATCATATTTTTTTAAAGGTAGGTATAAAGAGGAAATTATTCACCTCTACATCATAATTTATAATAATATTATCAACCATTAGATTGGGCTACCTTGTGAAATTTCCCTTATTTTATTCCTCTTTTTACCACCAAACCTTTATATGGTGGGCATATTCTAGTTTTACTTGATATCTCTTCATGCTATCAATATCTATAATCACAAATTAGACCTTGACAAGTGATAGTTAAGTTTAAAATATCAAACATTAGATAGAAATCTTATTATTCTCATATTCCATTTCAATAGAATTGCCAGTTTTCATTTGCAATGGGAATATTCCTTTAATATTTTAGAAATCAAATATGTATGCAATGAATTATGATGGATCTAAAAAATTTCCTACTTAGTGGATTCCAATATCTAAGGTAACCTTACCAAAACAATTCATTGCATAGCTATTTATATTAGGACATGATCAATACAAATTTGCTAAAATTAACTAAGGGATATCTTACCACACATCACCAAAGGAGAGGATTACAAATCCTCTAGGTAAATTATATTATGCAATAACCCTAGATAAGCTATAATACATAAAATAAATCTAATCTAGTGCTCACTAAAGCTTATGGCATAAAGGGGGATAATTAATAACAAATAAGAATAAAACATGCAAAAATAAATCTACTCAGATCAATGTAGAGGTAAACTAATTAAGGAGTACAACATTCATCCTACTAATTTATGCAATATATAATCTACTAAATGAAAGAATAAATTTAGGAATACTTACCTTGAATTGACCCTATTGTGCCTCAATCTCTCCCTTGGCCAATGGTGATTTTTAAAAGGTTGTGTGTTTTTAAAGATCACCGTATAAAAATTATATCTAAGCTTAAAAACTCCTAATTTACATCCAAAATTTTCCCACAATACAATATTATTTCACTCCAAGGTAAAACCCTAAACAATGACTCCTCCAATGTAGAAATAACAAAATTATGAGTTGTATAAATTTAAAAATGAATGTTACTCTTCATAGAAATGTATTGAATGGGGTATTTATAGACAAGGATTAACCCTAAACCCTCTTGGGAATTTAACTAAAAATTTTAGCCATGTTGATCTTGTTTATCAAGAAAGATCATTGTTAGGCCTTGAACTAGGTCAGCTACGCTAATGGAGTTCCATAACATGTGTTCAATCCTTAACAAATTTGATTGGGATGACATAGTAATAAAATGAATAAAAATGGGTGTATGCTTAGTTGAGAGATATTTTGGAAAGTGAATTACTTAGAGGAGTATATAAGTGGGTTTTAATTACTTAGGAAGTTGAATAAAAATAACTTTTAGTGTTTTGGTAATGGTATAGGGACCAATAATTTTTAAAAATACCAAAGTTTTTTTCACCCCTTTACTAGTGCACTCTTTAAGGTGTGCACTCAGAGAGATTAAAACTCAATAGGTTTTTGTAAGAGATAAAGTGTCAATAAATGATAAAGTTCAAAAATATTGTGTGTATACATATGGGATTCTAATTATTTACAACTGATAAAATGATCTAGTTTACTTTTAGGAATATCATTAGTTTGGAATTCTCAAACCAAAGTATTGACCAAGTCTTCCAAGATAATGATAGACTAAGTTTTAAGTTTAATAAACCAATCTATAGTGTCATCTAAAAATGTTTTATCTAGTGTTTTGGTGGTAGTAAAGCTATAAAGTTTAACCCAATCCATGTATAGGTTTCCAAAAATATTCAAATGCAGGGTTGGATCAGTAGATCCATTATAAGTAATAGTGGTAACTATGCCACCTATGTCAATTTTTTCAATTTGAGGAACTAGAGATTCATTTTGTAAGTGTAAAATAGCCTTGTTAAGAAATTTCATTTGTGATATAAGGTTTCCATGTGCATATCTAATGGGGGTGGGAGTACATTAAGGTTTTCCACCCCCCATATAATAGGTTGAGGGTGATTTTATAAATGCATTAACTAATTTTGAATTTGCATCATTTGATTGGTACTATTAGTTTAAAAATTAGCCATTTGATTTAAGGTTTGCGATAATAATTGATTGATGTTAATGGTATTTTAACTAGTGGAAGCAACATGAGATGCATTAGCATTATGTAAGGCATTGAAAGTTTAAAATGCATTAGTATTTTGAGATGCACTAGTTTTTGTATGAATTTAAGTGTTAGTGTGGGTATTTTGAGTAGACCCACTAAAGTTAATGTCTACCATGTTTATAGAAATGGTTGACATAGAGGATGAAAAAAGTATGGAAGATGATGTCATGATAGTATAAGTAGGCATGAGAGAGGATGAATATGTGGTATAATTCATAGAATTACATACCCCAAATCATGTAGTAAGTCTAGGTGAAGGTGCATGGTGTTCTCCAATATGAGGTCCCATCATGAGGTTATAAATGACTATGGGATCTTTACCCTGATCTTGAGGATTTTAATTGATGAAAAGGATTATTTTAGACATATAATCTAGATCACTTTTATCCTCTATTATTTGTAGGAATAAAGGATTAATATAAGTAGAATAGGGGGAATCTCATAGTTTATAGTTCTAATAATAACATGGATATTACTAAGATTAGGATTATCTACCACATGATATGGTATATGCATCTTAGAGGCTTTATGAGGATAGTAAGATTCATCATGTTAGTTTTATTTTATTATTTAGCTTCATCAAATAGATTTTGCATGATGAAAATCTTATCTAGACACTTACTAAGGAAATGGAAATCTAGAAGCTGAAAATGAACGAGATCAAGTTGGTTAATCTACTTGGATTAAAAGGATAAAAAAATCTAGAAAAAAACTAAGTCAAGTTGGTCAATCATATTAGAAGGGAAGGAATATAGAATAATCTAGTCAATCTATTTTGAAAATCATAAAAATAGAATAGGTTGTGCACTAACTAGGTTGAAATGGTTGATCTATTTGGTAAAGTAGGAAAATAAAATAGTTTTTAATATAACTAGGTTGAGTTGGTTGATCTAGTTGGGATAAAAATAAAATAGAATCGTCTGTAAACTGACTAGGTCAAGCTAGTCAATCTAGTTGGGAGAATAAGAAAAGAAAACAATCTATAAACTAACTATCTCAATCTGGTCAATCTAGTTAGGAGAAAATTAAATTGGAATAGTCTATAATTTGACTAGGTCAATTTGGTTGATCTAGTTAATAGAAAAGGAAAATAGAATAACTTGCAAACTGACTAAGTCAATCTCATCGATCTAGTTGGGAAAAAAAGAATTTAAAGTTGACACACACATAACATAAAAATTATATCAACACTGGATAATACAGTCTATAATAAAACATAAAATGACAAAAACCATGTAGTAAAAATATAATTTAGATGCTAACTAATTATCCAAAATAAGATCATGAAGTTTGTACTAAAGGTTATGATTGATAGTGTAGGCTTCCAAAGATGGTTTATTTATTAGATAGTTTCAGCCTAATGTTTTAGAGAACTAACTAAGGAATAAGTGTCATTATCATATCCCACTGAACCCAATTTCAAGGGTAAGTTATAATTAAGTTCTTAGTGTTAAAATCTAACTAATGCACCACACAATCAAATAGAAGGTTTGATTCTTAAGGTTTAATACAAAGGGAAATCCTAGGTGTTTTAGAAATACTATGAGGTACATGGAAATGAAATACCATGTTTATCTATGTATTATGGCTATTATTATTAGGTCAAACCCTAATGCATGTCATGATATCTATAAATGATAGACAATAATCATAAATATAATATCATGTATCCCTTCATGATAGTAGTTGAGTAATTTTAAAACTATCAGTACATAGTTTCTAGGGAAATCCAAGCAAAATAAAAATAAAGACAAAAATGAATTTTGTCACAAACCAAGTTTGTAATTTTTGAAAAAAATAAGCATGTAACAATTTAGAAGAAAAGTGATTGTAATTACTATGAAATATAAGTTAATTTACTTTACCTATGCTATAAATTGAAACATATAGAACAAGATCAATCATGTCAATCTAGTTGGGAAAATAAGATAAAATAAAGTCAAGATAATTAACTTAGTCTATTACAAAAATATGCTAGAACAACTGAATTTGACCTTGTTGATTTAGTTTTATGGAATAAAAATAGGCACATAACTAGATCAAGCTAGTTGATCTAGTTGACTATGTGGGTTTATTTTTACAAAACTAAAAATTTGATAAAAATAGTTTTGAATTTGAATTTTATTTAAAGAGAAAAAAATAAAATGTGTTTAAAAATTGATAAAATGAAAATACTAGGTATTTTTAGAATGAACCTGGAAGATAAAACAAGATCGACCAGGTTGATGTAGTTTTTTTTTAGAATGTTGAATTGTTATTTGAATGGGTCATTTAGGGAAGTTTTAATCTTGTAATGATAAAAAATAGTATTACTAAACAAAATAAAGTCAATCAATATAGTTTAAATAAGATAGATAAAAAATAGGAAAACAAATCTAGATCAATTAGATCAATTTAGCTAGTTAAAAGTGAAATATAGAAATGAATAAAATTAATTAGGTTGATTTAGTTAGGCATAGAAGGTAGATAAAAATGACTAGATAAATTAATTTTTTATAGTAGGCTGAGACTAAAAACATTGCCCACAAAAAATATAATTGAAACGATGTGGTTGATGTAGTTGAAAAACCTACACATAGAAAATAGAACTAGGTTGACAAGCCAAACTGGTTAAAAACATGTGCACAAAATATAAAATTGGATCAACAGGCTTGACCTAGTTGAAAACCTATGCATAAAATATAAAAATATATCAATGGACTCGATGTAGTTAACTGTAAATGAAAATTAAAATATTCAAGGGTTAAATTCACATCAGGTTCACCAAAAAAAATATGTAATGAATTAGGATGGATATATAACTTATCATACTTAGTGGATTCCAAAATTGAATAAATAAATCTTCCAAAAACAATTCATTACATAGTTATTTATATGGGACATGACCAATTCAGATCCATTAAACTTGAATAAGGTATCTTTTACCACACAACACCAAAGGTGAGGGTTCTAAATCCTCTAGTCAAATGATATTATGTAATAACTCTAGCTAGGCCTAAAATACATTAAAAAAATATATAATCTAGTGCTCACTAAATCTTGTGGCATGAAGGGGATAGTTAATAATAAATAAAAATAAAACATGCAAAGATAACTCTTCTCAATTCAATTTAGAGGTAAAATAAGCAAGGAGTAAAACATTCATCCTATTACTTTGTGCAATATCTAATCTATTAAATGAAAGAGTTAAATTTAGGAATACTTACCTTGAATTGAACTTGTCATGCCTCAATCTCTCCCTTGTCTAATGGTTCTTTGCAAGAGCTTGTTGTGAATTTGTAAGAATCACACTATAGAAATTGGATCTAAGCTAAAATACTCCTACTTTGCATCCAAGACTTTCCCACAAGACAAGATTTATTTCCCTCCAAGGTAAAACTTTAAGCAACGACTCCTCTAATCTAAAAATAGAAAAATTATGAGTTGAAACAATGTGAAAATGAATGTTCCTCTTTTTAGAAATGAAGTGAATGGGTATTTGTATCTAAGGATTGACCTTAAACCCTCCCATGAATTTATCCAATAAAGTCGACTAGGTTGATCTTGCTTGGCATGAAATATAGTTGTTATCCCTCAAACTAGGTTGATTGGGCTGATAGAGTTTCATAACATTACTTAATTACTAATAATGTCAACTGGGTTGACACAGTAGGAAAATGAATAAAATGGGGTTTCTTCTTAGTTGGGGTCTATTTTGGAAGGTAAATTTATTATAGGAGTGTATAAGTGGGTTTCAATTTCTTAGGGAGTTGAATAAAAGTAACTTGTAGTGGTTTTAGGTAATGGTATAGGGACCAATAATATTTATAAGCACCAAATTTATTCCCACCCCTTTTCCAGTGCACCCTTTAAGGCATGCACTCATAGAGATTGAATCTTGATAGGTTCCTATAAGAGATAAAGTGTTAATAAAAGATAAAGTTTAAAAATTTATTATGTATACAAAATGCATTGCTTAATCTCCAAATAGATACCAAAAACTATTGGAAAAAAATTATGTCATTATTTTTAACTTCTTTAATTGACTTTCCCAATAGAAAGTGGCAAAAATTTTAACATTAGATAAATCATCATTTGAGAGGTGATTTTTCTCTACATTTTAGATGGGAAATCCCTTGTAGGATATGATTTTTTAATGTAATTTTAACCATAAATCTCAAAAATAAAATAAAAATGGGAAATATATAAAGTTGAAAATGGAAGAAGAATAGAGGATGAGGGAGGTGAAGGTGAGAAACACATGTCATAATAAACATATAGTTTTCTTGAATAACTCAAACTATATGAATTGGAAGGAAACTATTCTTCTTTCATGAAAACAAAAGTAGGAGAAGAAGATGTAATGAGAAAAAATGCTTTCCATGAACACAAATATCCTTAAAAAATAGATTAGGTATATTGGTGCAAAGCCCATCCACGAGGTTGTCAACACAAAGTTTGGAAATGCTGTGTGTTACACACAACCAAGAAAAGTGTATAATTTTAATATCTTCTCTATATATGAATAGAAATGCAAATTTCACAAATAAAGAGAATTAAAACCCCATAAATCCAAATAATGATCTCACTCACCTACTTATATTCCATTAATAAAATATGATAAAACACATAGAAGACACAAGGTTGTATTCAGATCTTCCCCTAAGAGATGGAAGAAATAAAAAAACCCTTCTTAATCCAAATTATCTATTTTGTACATGTTTTCACCCACAAATAAAGATGAAAAGTTATCTATGCACTAACTCAACCTAGAACTTCTAGATAGAGTCTATCCATATTTTATTATATTATACATGCATTTTAAAAAATTAAATTTAATTAAGACATTGTATTTAATATAATTAATTAATTTAATCAGTGGCTCAAAATGCATAGTTAATTAAGTGTTCTTCCTTACTACTCTTTTTATTGTTATTTTATGATTTTAAATAAAATTAATTAATTTTAAAATATTTTTATGTCATTTAATTTGTAGCTTGAGCCCATGAATGCCATCTTCAATATTTATTCTATATAGATTTTTCTATAGCATTTTCTTGCCCATTTGAATTTATAGTCAAGTAGAGCATTAAGGAAAGTACAACAATTAAAATTGATGTAAACTGACTCAAATGGATAGTGAAAATTTAATGACAAATTTTCACAACAATAATGATTCTCAAGTATCTTTATACAATTTTTAAATGACATCCTTCTCTTAATCCTCAAAAACTCCTAAACCTAACAAGTGTCTAAAAGACATTTATAAAAAAGACATAAGGTTCATTTTTATAACTTGTAATGCTTCTTCCTAGAGTTTTTCAAATTCAAATTTTCTACCTCATTTTCAATTTAGTAACTAGAGGTTCAAGAGTAACCAAGTTCTATTTATAAATTCTACAGACTAACTTTTATTTGTTCTATAATTCATAAATAACTTCCTTAGTTTTATTTTTTTCCTTATCTGTAATTGAATCATCCACAACTTTAAAAAGTATTCCTTCCTTAAATAACGCATGATACATCAAACCCTTCAAGTTTTCCATAAACCCCTAAATCTAAGGGTGGATCAGAAACATTATTTTCTTCATAATTTTCTTCTTCAACAACAAATTCCAAGGAAAATTCCATCTTCCAAATCTCAAAATCCTCCTAATCAGCTATATATTTAACTAAAATATTATCTCTATCAACAGAATTATCTTCAAAACATCCCTAGACATCAAACCCTTAAAATTATTTAGAATGGGATATAAATAAATTCTTTGACAAGGAGTAGAAGATAATCTTTCACCCTCAAAAATATCTTCCCTTATTTTAGGTTGAGAGGTTTTTCCTTTCATATTTTCCCCAAATTATTTTCATTCTCTTCCTTTGATAGAATTTAATGTACCTTCTTCCTCCATATCTTATTTCCAATATTCCTCAAATCCCTTGAAACTTTTTATAAAGTTTTCCCAAAAAAAAATCAATATGACATTTTGAGGTACATGAGAAACATCTTTTTACATGGATTTCAAATTCAATCTTCTACAAAAATTATTTCCCTTCCCAAATTAAGGAAATGGATTGAACTATAAAGCTTTCCAAATTAGTGATAACTTTAATCCTTACATAAATGGCATGCTTACCATAAGATATTGGATACCTCTCATATAATTTACCCTAAGAATTATCAATGGAATTAAAATTACCTATACTCCAATATTCAAAATATAAATCATATAATTGTACCCAACTTTCTTTTCAAAAGTTATACTTAAGGTACACTAGAAAGTTATATGTCCATGGTCTAATATTTTTTTTGAAATGTCCAAAGATCCATATCTACTTATTAATAATTTGATCTCTTCCCTCCTTTGAAATAAATTTCATCAAGATCTAATCTTTCGTAAATATCAAAGGTTGTCCATCTCAACATTCTCCTAGTTTTCAAGCATCCAATTTCCTAGGATTTATTCTTTTCGCATTTTTCCCAAGGCTTCCCCTATATTTTCCTCTAAAGAAAAACTTGGGAAAACTTCCTTCACAAGGTCATTTTTAATCCTTATTTTATTCAAGGATTTTAAATAATCCCATCTCAATTCATTTTCTTTAGATTTTTATTAGTAGGAAGATTTTAAAGCCCATCTTAAAATTCAAATGCATTATTTTCATGTATAGATTTGGTTCTTTCATTATTTTCTAAGGATTGATTTTTATACTTAAAGGAGGTATCCTCTTCTTAGATGGTTTCCTTCAAATATTCCAATTCAAATCCAAATCCTCTTTCACCTAGGCTAATTTCTTGTAGAGTTAGACCATTTATCATACTTTGAGTCACCTTGATCCCATATTGTCTTTCAAATTCATGAACCAAAGTAAATAACTCTCCTCCTTAAAAATAAATAATTTCCATGCATATCTATCTATTATTTCTTTCCTTGAGATTCAAGTCTTACAATCCTTCCACTCATCCAATCTCATCTTCCTTGTCTTCAATGTTCTTTTACTATCATTTTCCTCCCAATATCCCTCTCCCTCTTCCACATCTTCTTCTTCTCCTCATTTTTCCTCAACAAATCCTCCTCCTTTTTTAGTTTCTCCTCCTGCTTCCTCAACCTCTCCTCAATTTCCTTCCATAGCATAGCCTTCTCCTTCCTTAGTCTCTCCTTCTCTATCTTATGAAACTTATCATCCCAACCTATCTTTCACATATTTTACTTATTTTTCTTCTACAACTTCTCCATTGTTCTATTTTTTAATATGCCTTGGTAAGATAAAATATTAATAAATTAAATACTATATTTTTCAACAATTTTTTTATTAAATAAATTTAAATTTGTATTAAACAATTTTATCAAATAAATTTTATTTCATTTTTAACAAAAATTATTTTTATTTTTCAAATAATTGCAAGCCTTCATCTGAATTTGGGTCAGGAAAGACCCTAGCACATCAAAAAACATTGTCCAAGTTTTAAAATTTTAGGAAATCAATTTTTTTGGTTTATTTTTTTACAAAGACTAAATAGAGGGATATAAAATAATTTTAGGTGTATTTTTCATTATCTCCTTCATTCCTAGAAGTTTAGATCTTCCATTATCTATTACATTCCCATCATTTTAAATTTATTTTTTTGCTTTGAGATATTTTGTGTCATAAATAATGGCAGGAAAATAAAAACCTATCAATGTAAAATGAAAAAAAATGATATTGAGCCATTTGAAAGTGATGAATTTCATTGAAGTCATTTCCCATCAATCAATGCACAATATTTTTTAAGGAAGGTAAAAAATGATAAGTTGTTATTCTAATTTCAAGAAAAAAAATTATTTTATTTAGGATATTTTTGTTATATATTATTTTTCTAAAGTTTACTAATACATTTTTTCAAAACAAGACTATAGTATTATGATGCTTGCAAAGAATTTATAAACCCTCTCCAAATTAGAGAAACATCCCTAAGTGATTGAGAGACTGAAGACAAAAGTGTGAAAGGTTTTCAAATTATGTGGTATATGAATTATGAGAAAGATAGATATAAAGGATTTTGATATTGATTATGACATTCCTCTTCCAATCCCTGATGATCTATTTTCCACCCTAACTGACATGTTAACATGCCCCTTAAGTACCATATATTATTATATGGTACAACTATCACACCAACTTAGTTCACCACGATAGGGAAGGTTTGGAGAGATGCATTGGTGAACTATTTATGGTCTATCTTTGACAAGTGGTTAGACATCTTGTGAATAACAAATCCTTAACCATATTGATTAGATTGAAATCCCAAAGGAGAATAAAAAACATGCCTTTAACTTCTTTTTATATTAATATGGGAAGAATCTAATTCAAAATAAGACAATGATATACATGGGAGCTTTTTTAATAATTTTAAGGGATGCAACCTATTGAAATACAAAATTAAAACTCAAAATCCATTGAAAAACTATGCACACCACCCATAACATTGAAGAGGGGTGGAAATATGATTAAAAAATGAAAGGGTCATGAAAAAACTACAAGAAATTTTTTAAAATGTGGGTATCTAAAGGAAATATTAAAATGGTTCAAAAAACTTGATTACTAATCGCACAAGCTAACAAATCATTAAATAATTACTAACTAAATTATTTTTTTATTATGTTTCCCTCTTTATTTTGAATAATTTAATTTGAGTTTGTGTTGTGTGTATTGTTTATATTTTATTTTTTTCAACTTACATAAAAAAAATTAAGGTTTTTCCAATGTAAACCTGCTGAAGAAGACATTCAATTCTTGAAAAATGAAAAAAAAACACTAATATGTCACCATCACATATGTAAGGTGATTAATAAGATATAGTGGCTTTTAATTAATCATTTTTTTAATTATTTATTATTTAATTTTAATTATACATTACTTTTATTTTAAAAATCTAATTTTCAAATCATGCCACTAATAATCACGTCTAGGTGGAAATGGAGGAAGGTTGCACAACACTCCTAATACACATTGACATTGTGAGAGACATCCAAGTAAGTATCAATTTATCAACCAATTGAATACTTTTTTTATGAATTATAATATTAGTTTTTAGGGACAAGGGTTTAAAAACTTAGCATTAGTATATGTTTATTAAGTGGTAGCTTAATTATTTATATTTTATATTATGCAGGGAACATTGAATGCCTCCCATAGTATAATTTATGTATGTTATTTGTAAATAATTTTATTTTTTAACTACATTTTTTTTAATTTTAATTTTAAATTATAATATTGCATCTATTTTTCAAGCAATAATAAGTTCAAATGAATATGATTAAAAAATTTTAATTTAAATTTTATGTTATAATCTTGCATTTATTTTTCAAGAAATGATAATTTCAAATGAGTATGATGATAGCAATGATAATAAGGATGAAAATCATAGTGGTAGTCATAATGGTGGTGTAGGGTCATGTGTTGATGATGATGAGGAGGAGGATGAGGAATATTAGACAAACACATTAATTTATATGTTGGGATATATGCTCTCAAACTATTTTATATATTATTGTTTACTGATTTTAAATTTATTTTTATGATGATAGGTATTAATATTATATATATAATATACTTTTATTTAAGGTTCATAATGATGTGCCTTCAAAAAAAATATTAAGTAACCAAAATAAATATATTTTTTAAACTATTTTATAGTATGTTAATTGTTGATGTTTTTTATTATCTATGATAAAATAAATTAGTATAGTTCAAAGAATAATATTACGTTCTACCAAGTTACCAAAAAATATTATAAAAAATATCCTAAAAAACATATAATTGTTTTATTAGAATTTGGAATTAATTGGAATATTAACTCTAATTAAGATAATATGAATAGAAGGGTTACAAATTCTATAAATAACTTGTAACTAGCAGATTGAAAGTTAAATATTGAAATTGACAAGGCTCAAAATAATAATAAAAACTAACTATGAAAAGTACAAAGATGAAAATAAAACTTATTTGGTCTCTTTCCAATTATGTTGATTGCGTATGACTTAAATATGGCTAGAAAAAATCAACTTAGATAGGATTATACACGTACAACTTAAATAGAAAATGTTACTAGTATAGGTTAGGATCAACTAGAAGTAGTTAGAATCAATGTCATTATTGTCCTCTATGGGTTTATCTTGACCTATATGTAAAAATATGAATCTTATGGTATAATCACTTGTGTCTAATTGAAATATTACTATATGCATAAATTTGAACTTTGGTTTTGCATAGATGACTTACAAATGACCTCTTCAAGTTTGAAACCCTACTAGCATTTATGATAGTTGAAAACCTACTAAAATAAAATGGGGAGTTTAATGGGCTAACCTAACCCTAATCACCACTATGATGATTGAATTTTGCCTATTTTTAACCCTTTTTATTTGTGTGAGGTTTAGGGGGTATAATAGCCTATACACAAGGATAAATACTGGAGTAGGATAATTAATTGAAAACTCAGATAAATGAATATTCTAAATTAAAATGTTGAGTTATGTTAAATATATAAATTACATTCAAAATAATATTTTTATTACATAAACACAAAGAATATACAATACTTATCTTATATACAAATGTGCAGGTATATCTTAAAAGTGCATAGGTGGAAATAGGCAAGGAAAAGATTAAGATCTATTTGTCATATTTTATAAATCTTATTTTAAGAGTCTTAGACACTTGCGTCAATCTTGGGACACGTGTGTCAATGTAGGTATCCTGATCCTAATGTAATTATCTAGAATAAAATATTTTTTATGTTTGAGTGACCACCTATAGTATAATGGTTTTTTTGTCATGTTTATGCAAATGTATTTTATTTATGCACACAGGCTAATGATGATTGTATGTGGATCAAACCATATCTCTTCACTTTAGGTCTTTGTTATTTGGAAAAATAGATTAGTGGGCTCACAGTGTCGATTTGGCCTCATGGACCCATTTATCAATAAGCATTGTCTACATATCCAATACTCAAAGTAAGACCTCATAGATACATAGTTTTCTCCTAGGTGTTGGCTTGTATGTGCACTAGGGTGAAATATATTAGATATAAGGGTATAAAATGATCTATCTTATAACATGAAAAATACTACTCGTGGGTTATTCTTTGAGTGTATCAAACATGTAATATGACTACTCTTATGACTAATATGAAAATAGGGAGGAATAGGGTAGTATAACTTAGTTGTGTAATTGATTGAAAGAGATTGAATAAGTGTTTTATTTGTATTTTTTATATAGATAATGGGTAGTCTTATATTTTTATTTAAACTACATATTTTGAAAATATCTGATGGAAGGTTTAAATACAATGAATGGGATGACCCATAGGATTCAAAATAATTGAAAAATAGATGACTTTTGAGGATTGGACACTTGATAAGAATCTAGACACTTGATTGAATGAAAGTGTCCCTATATGGTATGTAAGTGTCTATTAGGGTAAGAATCTATTAAGGATCTAAAACTAACAATGAAGGATATATATCAGGTTTTAAACTTTTTTATTGTTTTAGAGATTTGGGTCTTCATAAATGATAAGGTTAAACCATAAGATAAATAGTTAGGACCAAGGATATTGGGGATGAGGATGATGATGATTCCATGTTTAAAAATCAAAAATATGATTTTGATCTTCATACAATCAAGGAAAAGCTTTTTTGGAAGGATAACCTAGCAATATCGATAAAAAGAGAATCTCAGTAGGTAAAGGATTAATCAAACTAGATACAAGGAAACTATCTTAGATTTATAAACTCAAGGGTTTGTCATAGGATAAAAATGAAATAAATCCTATATAATAACTTGAAACCATTAAAGATGGTAAATATTTCCATGTTAAAGTCTCTTCTTCTCTCATTAACTAAGCTTCTTCTAAAATGGACTAAATGCTAGTTGGAAAGTTTATGTGGGCTAAACCTAACATTGATATGTTCAGATCATGAGCCATGGATAAATGGAAACCTAAAGGAAATTTGTAAATATTTTCAACATTGAATGGGTTTTTTATGATTAAAATCAATAATTATGAGGATTGTGCCCAAATTTTAGTAGGAGGTCCTTAGTTATTCAAAAAATTAGGGATTTTTCTAAAGAAATGATATCTAGGTTTTTATCTAGAGTTAGAAAACATTAATTTAATTCCCATTAGGGTTCATCTTCCTAGTATTATAGTTGAGCATCGAGAGGAGGATCTCTTTATTATCATAGCCAAGACTTTTGGATATTCTATCACATTTGATCTAGCTACAAAATCTAGATCAAGATTCATCATGTACATTTATGTGTGAATACATATGTGAATCAAGAGCTTCCTTCTTCAATGTTCTTACATACCCCTTTGGAATTTTGACCCAAAAATTGAGTTTGATAAATTATTTTGATATCTGAAAATTTTCATAAATTTGGTCGTATGACTAAGGTTTGTCCCATAGGTAACTAGACTAAAACATCTTAGCAAAAACCAACTTAGCATAGAAAAGAAGGTGTGATGTTTAAGGAAGCATAAATAAATCAAGATGTAGAGGTAAATATAGAGTAAGGGATAAAAAATAAATTTATTCAAAGGAGTCTCAAAAAGACAAGGTCATGTTTTCAAAAGAATAAAATATATTTTAAAAGGCAGTTCAAAAAGAGAGAAAGAAAATCAAAGAATAGAACAAGAAGCCTTTAGATGAATTTTTCACAAAATAAATAAGACAAATTCATTTCTTGGATTTTTATCAAGTGAAAGACTCACAAATAGAGATATATTTTGTCAGAATTATAATTTATAATAAGCAATTTCATGAATCAAATTAAATAGTCTTGAAGATAGAAGAAACTTTGGAGGAGATTTTATCTAAATAAATTTTAAAAATTTTGAATCAATTTGATATCCTAGCATAATTGGAATAGGCTTAGGTGATTTTTTAACCTCCCCAATTTTAGAAACTTAAAAGCTCAAGTTTGAAGATAATCGAGGCAAAATTAAGGGCTGAAGAGATAAATCACCATGTTTATTCCTCCCCTAAGGACTTGTAAGAGGTTTTAATTGAATCCCAAGAAATAATTTTAACTCCTACACATATCATCAAATCCAAATTTACTTCCTCTATAACTGACAAAAGAGGTATCAAAGGGCTAGTTATATGTTTGTCGCCTAAATCTGGGAGATCTTCTAAAAAAGAAGTGCTTAAAAAGAACATTGATGTTGAAATTGTGGATGGAATTCAAACTACACTTCCTTTTATGGGAGGAAACCCTTCTCCTTTTAGTTAATTATGTTAGTCTTTACATGGAATATTATATAATTGCATAGTTCTTCCAAACAAATTTTTTTTAGGGATTTTAGGAGAAGTCATAAACCTCATGTCTTGGCCATTCAAAAATCTTAAATTGGTGAGGTTTTATATTATTTACACAAAAATTCTTACTAGAAGGATGCTAGTAGTGTTTGTGTTAGTTCAACTAGATATTTTGGTGGTCTGATCACATTTTGGGATAGTAATAAATTGATTGGGGAGTTTTTATACAAATTGCTTAATCATCTAGCTATTCTTTTTACAGATTTATTGGATGGCAGGCAATGGATTTTGTCTAATATTTATGCTCCTAACTCTATTATGGTTCAAAACTAGTTTAGGATGAATTAAGAATTTTCAGCAATACATGTAAGGACTTTCCTTGGGTCATGGTTAGATATTTTAATTTTCCCCTTTATTCGGGTGACAAAAAGTTGGTAATCAGGTTTTCTCTAATAGTATGAAATACTTTTCTTCTTTTATTATTGATATTGGTATTCTTGATGTGGAATTAAAAGGCTCTAAGTTTACTTGGATTAATAGAAGATTTGGATAAAAATTAATCTAATGTAGGCTTGACAAAGTTCTCATATCTATAGATTGATTATATCATAAGGACTTTCTTTTATCTTCTTTACCTCATATAACATATGACCATAACCCCTTGGAGCTAAAAATTATAGAAAAATATACTAAAAAGGATATGTATCCTTTTATAATAGAGCATATGTGGTTCATTCATACTGATATTCATGATAGAATTATGAAATAGTGGTCCTTAGTGGTGGTTCAACCATGTTTTATTTGGCTGCAAAAATAAAAAATGTCAAGGTTAATGTTGCACAATGGAACAAACAAGTTTTTGTATATGTATTCATTTAGAAAAAATATTTAAAAGATTAAATTTTATCATTTTAATCTGAAATAGAAACTAATGTGTATGATGTCGCCTCATAAAATAAATAAAAATAACTCATTTGTGATTATCATACAATGGATAATAGATAAGAGATTCTATGAAGACAAAAATATAAAAATATTTGGCTCAAGGAGGGGGACAAAAATACTTATTTTTTTCATATGTTTGCCTTGAAGCATAGAGCTCACAATTCAATTACGGAAATTAAGGATAGAGAAGGTTAAATTATTTCTGATAAGGACCTCATCAATCAAGAAAGTGTGAAATTTTTCAAATAAGTCTTTAAAGATGAATTCAAAAGGAAAATCTAATATGAGCAAGAATTTATGAATGTCATTCTAGATTTGTTATCTCAAGAAGATAATATTTCTCTTATTGCTACCACTTATAATGAAAATCTTAAAATTATTCTTTCTAAAATGAATCCTAATAAAGCTCTAAGTCCTGATGGATTTTTTATAGCCTTTTATCAAAAAAAATTGGATATTATTAGAGATGGTGTGGTGGATACAGAAAATGAATTTATTAAATCTTCTCAGATGTTAAAATAATTCAATCACACCTTTATAGTATTAATTCCTAAGAAGGTAGGGGTAGTTAACTTTTCTAGTTTTTGTCCTATTAGTATTTGCAACTCCATCTATAATATCATCACTAAGTTTTTCTCTTTAAGATTATAGCCTATTATGGAATCTATTATCAATTCTCATCAAGGTGGTTTTGTTCTTAGAAGACAAATCCAAGATGGGATTATTGTGGTTCATGAATCCATTAATTCTAATTCTATGGATAAAAGTGAAAGGGTTTGAACGGTGGTAAAATTAGACATGGCTAAATCTTATGATAGATTAGATTAGAATTTCTTAGATAGATTCATGAGGTAGTTTGGTTTACAAGACAAGTTTAGAAAAATCATAATATATTGCATGTTTTCAATCTTATTAAATGGAGTGGCTCAAGGCTTATTCAAAAGTGTTAAAGGAGTTAGACAAGAATATCCCCTCTCACCCTTCTTTTTAGTCATTATGGATGAATTGTTGAGTAGATTTATTTAAAATGTGATGAGAATTGGGGAATTAAAAGGTTTTAAGATAGCTAAGAATGTGGATCTGATGTCTCATCATCAATTTGTAGATAATATCATTCTTATGGCAGAGGCTTCCATTAGAGAAGCTAAAATTTTAAAGAAAATTCTAATCATGTATGAATTAGCTTCCAACCAAAAAGTAAATTTTGAAAAAAGTTCTATTTTTTTCTTCAGCACACCTTTGGGAAGACAAGCTAGAATAGCTAAGATTTTGGGCTGCCAAATTAAGAAGACACCATATTATTTTGGCTTACCTATTTTTATCATCAATCTTCCTCTTACACCTCATATTTCACTTATGCAAATATTTCAAAGTAAGTTGGTTGTTTGAAAAAGGAAGCTTCTCTCTTAAGCAGGCAAATTCTTGATTATTAAAAGTGTTTTTTAAAGCCTTCTAGTTTATCTATTATCCCTTTTTAAATTGCCTAAAATTTTTGAATTAAAACTTGAAAAAATTCCATTTTATGGATAGGATCTGAAGATTAAAATATAATTCATTTGGTGGCATGGGAAAATGTTTGTATAGCTAAAAATAAAGAAGGCTTGGGCATTCAAAGACTAAAGTTGATGAATAAAGCTCTTCTCTCTAAACTTTTTTAGATATTTCTCAATAATAATAATACTTTGGCCAAGATTTTAATATCTAAATATCTAGATGGTAGAAATTCCATTTGTTTTATGAAATATGAATACTTTGATCATGGTTCTCATTTCTATAATTTTTTAATTGTTAACAAAGATGTAATATCTATTAGCTCCAAATGGTGGCTGGGAAATGAGATTCATGTCAAATTTTGGGAGGATTCATGGATTATATATCAGTCTCAAAATAGATTAGAACCATGGAAGTGCATTCGTAATTTCATCCAAACCAAATATGGGAATCATGTTCATGAAAATTGGTAGATTATTAAAGGAATAAGAAGTTTGAAAAATATGAACATAGACAATTTAGATCAGGAAGAAACTATGACACTTACTAATCTAAATAATTTTCTAATAATACACCATTTAAAAAACACTATCAAGGAGGATCAATTTATATGGAAAGAGTGTATTTATAGACATTACAAGATAAATATGATTACAACTTGGTCGTAAATCTTAGAAGAAATGAAGTGAATTAGGATAGACTATGGGATAAGTTCCTATTACCCAAAGTGAATTTTTTCTTTGGATTATAATTCAAAAAAAGTGTTGACTATGGAAAATTTAAGGAAAAGAGGTTTCATGTTGATAAATAGGTGTCCTTTACATGAAAAAGACAATGAATTAGTTTCCCACCTTCTGATTGACTGTCCTTTCTCTTTTGAGGTTTGGAGCTTCTTTATGGAAAATTTTCAAGTTCTTTAGGTTTTTTATGGTTCTCTTTTAGAGGTATGGAAATATTGGGAGTGCCCTTTTCATAATGATATTATGAATGAAATTTGTAAGCCTACTCTTACTCATGTGTTGTATGGAATCTATGGTGAAATAAACTCTAAAAAATTTAGGAATAGCAAGCATTCAAGTGTGGTTCTAGCTAATAATATTTTCCTTGTCATTATAAAAAAATTTATAGTGATAGCATTAGGAAAAGGCAAAAATTTACAAAAAAATGAAAGACAAGTAGATTTTAATTTGCAAATAGATTCCCTATGTGTTAGGAATATGGATCCTAAAGATGAAATAAGAAAGAGGACTAAATGGAAAGCTCCTCCTATTAGGAATCTAAAATTAAATTTTTATGGGGCCTATAATGGAAACCCAAAGCCCTTGAGAGGAGGAGGGATTTTGAGAGATCATCAAGGAGCTTTTATTTTTTCTTTTTCTAGAGATATGGAGGTAAAATCTATTCACTAGGTAGAAGCACTTATTATTTTATGGGGTTAAAATTGGCCAAACAATTGGGTTTTTAGCATCTTATCATTGAGGGAGACTCACTAAAAATAATAAATTTCTTAAAAATTAAAAATGTATTGATTTGGAGCATTAAATATATTATGGATGAATACATATCCAATATAGAGTCTTGTCAGGAGGTGGTCATTAACATGTTAATCACAAAGGTAATAATGTTGTTGATTGGTTTGCCAATAGGGGAGTGATTTCTATAGGTTTTAATAATGGAACTGTGAGAGAGTATTTTCCTCAAGATATTTGTTAGAAGATAGATGAGGAAGATCACAATCTTCATTTATAAGTGATGACTTTCCTTGTCTTAAGTGTTGGGGTCTTTTCTACTAGCAAGGGTAATGTTTTGTGGAACATTACCTTTTGAATCATTGTTGCTTTAAGTATCAACACATATGGAATGACTCTAGAGATAATCTTCTTGATTCTCTAGGGAGGATATAGCAGAGTATAAAATATTTTCAAGACTTAAAGATTGATAATAATGGATTTGAGTGGAATGGCATGAGGCATTTAAGTGTGAAAATCATTTCCCACTTAGGGATTTCCAAAAAATAATGTTTCACTTTAAAGCTCTAGAGAAATTTTTACCTTCCTTTCATGGGGATCCCAAATAGATTTTAACCCAAGATGCCTGATGAAGTGAATAATAATGAGAAGGTATGCTAGCATATTATACAAATTGGAGGAATGTCTAGTTTCATGTAGTTAATATAAGGCCATGACAAGCATGTTTTGACTATGTTTGTAGATTCACGGGATAATAGAATGTTAAATATTAATGGCATGATGCTCAATATTCCTAAATAATTGATTTCTCATGTTACTAAGATAGAAATGGAGGTGACCAAAGTGTACAATACTAGTAGAGAATACAAAAAAGAGAAAAGCAATTTTTTATTGGAGGGAGAAACTATGGAGTTGATTCATAATGGGTTTGATAGAGATTATTTGTTGAGACCCTATAGAGATGTGGCCTTCCACATCATGTGATACATTATATTGGAGGGTAAGTACAATGTTGTGTGTTGGTATATGTTTATTTTTATAAATTATTTTAGACATGTTATTATTTTTAACTTACCTTTTTACATCATTCTTTGGAAAATTCAATTGAGAAGGTCAAAAATGGTAAGTATAGTTATCCTAGGCATGAAGGTGTCATTTTATTTATTAATAAATATTTCAAAGGAATGAATCAGATTCCCCCTAAATTACCCAAACCCCACAAAGAAAAAGATGATTTAAATAAAGTTTAGAAGGTTTGGATAAAAATATCTAGATAGCAATCTTCCTCCCAAAGATAAATATCATAATAGTAAAAGGAACATTCCCAAATATCAAGGGGTCAGTATTAATAATCGGCTAAGAAGTGTTGTCAAAGTTTCTTTAGGGGTTGGGTAGAAAGAAACCATCATAAATAAATCTAGATCTTTGACTAAGCATCTTGTTCCATTAGATGGTGCTTTAGGAGATAAATAGGGGTTTAATATTCATAATGTGATTAAAAGGAAGAAAAATAAGGTCTTAATTGATAAGGGTAATAAGGGTAAAAAGAAAGCGGTGAATGTCCCTAAGGAGGTAGGGGGAAGATCCAAGAATTCAATCTCATTATATAAATGAAAATTTCAATGATATGTTTGACTCTTTAAAGAGTTGAAAAAAAATGGTCAAAATTAAAGAAGAGTTAGATTTATATAAATTTATTATGATATGGTTCATGAGGGAGTTGTTTGAGCTCAAAGGGAAAGTTAAAAGCCTTCAACAAGATAGTGAATGACTGAGTCATAAATATATGGACAAATATTATAGTACTCAAATTCAAATACTTAGGGATAGGGTTGGGGATTTGGAATGTAAGAATGATAAGCTAAAGAACAATATTAGTTACTTAGTCAATTATATAAAAGGATTTATGCATGAAGGCATTCATAATTTGTAAAACTTAAGGACTCATATGGAAGGTCTGATTTATTTGAAGATCACTTCTAAGAGTAAGCATCTCTAATTTAGTGAATGTTCTAAATCCATATACAAGTAAAATATGCTTTTTTGTATATATTCAAACTTGAAACATATGAAAAGTTGTTGGGAAGATGTGGTAGAGAGTTTGTATAGTTAGAGTGTTTTCAGTCTATTTTTTGTTGTATTATGTCTTTGGTGATTTTTCCATTATATTCAGGTTGTATTTTGGTTACTTATATCTATTTTTTAGTTTTTTTATATTATTATTATTTTGAGATTGGTTAGTCCTCTAGAATTCTCTTGTAATTAATATTCTTATAGATATTTGGGTCCCTAGTAAAAAACCCCACCTTTAACCTTAATAAAAAAATAATTAGGCACAATGAGATGGTGAATGAGAGCCTTTTGGTAGCAGGAAGGTCTGAAACTAAAGAGTGTATCCATTATGGGTATTTTTAAAGTATACAATACTGAGATGTTATATAAATCATATTTTAGTACATACATTCCCCCCTAATCTAGTACTTCATAAGGATGAAATTAATAGTTTAAAGGAAATAAATGTGTACCTATATGTGTTTAACACATCTTGCCTTTAATTGAACCACTTTAAGTGTTTTGATAGTGTATAACCTATAACCAAGAACATGTTATATTATAAATCAATGTATACAATCTAGAATTTGGCATAATTGAAATGCTTGAAAATAAAAAGAGAAAGGAAGGAATACATATGTGTGTCAATGAAACCATGTTGCCCCTTAGTAATTTTACTTGGAAAATATTATTCCTTATGAATCATTAGAGCACAAAGAGGTTCAAAACTAAACATTGGATATTTTAATATGGACATTGGAATGTAAATATACCCCCAATCTAGTGTAAGGGTGAGTTTTGACATGGCCATTGATATCATTGAATCTCAATCGCACAACTCAAGTGAAAGTAAAATCAAATCAAATTTAAGTGGTATAACCAACTCAACCTACAAAATTAAAGTAGTGTTATGTCATTAATGTAATTGAATATCAACCATGATACTAAAATAATCCAACTTCTATAGATAAGAAAAGATCAAAAGGCACTTCCTGGTGAAAATGATGCTTCTTGGTAAAGTATTGGTGCTTCTTGGTAAATAGGTTTGAATAAGATTGAATATGTATTTATAATTTTTTGTGAACTTGCATGTAATATGCACATAAAATGTGTCTTAAGCTAAATTATTTTTCAAAATTTAACCTCTACTCTATAACTATTTATAATATATGTCACAAACCTAAAAAAACATTGTCGTAAATCTATAAAAATTGGTAAAATGTGTATAGTATTCTGACCTAAGTGTATATCTAAATCATGTAAACTCTAATGAAATTATGTAAATTCTAATAATTGTATAAGTTTGGAGGTCATGTATCTATGGCTTTCCCCCACTAATATGCCCCCCCCCCCATCCTTTTGAGGTGAGGGAAATGGAATCCAGTAGTTACTTGATCTCAAAAGGATAAGATAACTATATAATTTGTGTATGAATCATGTATCATGTGGGAGTATCATGTATAATTAGATATATCAATGAAGCTCATAGTATGTAATGACAACAATCACTAAGATACATGATATGTATGATGACAATGTATAGAAAGTAACATTTTAAGCTCAATAAACAAATAAGCACACACACAAGAGCACTCTATGTCACACAAAAAGGGATATAAGGAGACCAAAACTAAGGGGCATATTCAAATGCCACACACTTTAAGGAATAATATATTCAAATATGTAACATACATTGTCATGGGGGCCAAAAAATAAGGAACATATTCAAATGCTCCACAAGAAAGATAATAACAAGTAAGAAAAAAGGCACTCAAGGAAGTGACAATGTGAATAAATTAATTATAAACAACCACCATGATCATATCATACTATTCCATGCATATATGTGTTAGCAAAAAATTCCATGTACATAGAATATAAAGTACACTATGAAAGATGTAAACATTAATATAGGCATGTGTAAGTGTTAGTATATAATCTCAATATGATAATGGAAAGGTGATCATAATATAATATAAAAAATATCAATCATGATCATATAAACAAATTATCCTAGCTTAGTATGTCACATGTGAAGATAAAATGTCCAATATCTATATGTGCAAGTATCATGGGTATGGTGTATGCATGTATCACACTCAAGTATGTGTGAAACATATATGTGTATAGATATGCTATCTACTAACATAAAGTAAATGACATAGATTCCAAGGAACTGCTAAACATGTGAATGATGAATATTTTATATTTTTAATTTATTTGAATGTTTTTATTTTCTTGAATTTTTTGTTTTTTGAATTTTTTGAAAGTAAAAATTCCTAACCTATGATCCCATATAATGGATGCTCATAAGTATCTCTAAACTCATAATATGGTACATCAAATTGGTGATACTACTAAGGAGAATGTATAAGTGTCATATCTGGAACTATAAAATCTATGCTACTTTATGTTTGTCTCATAGGACTCTATGGTTATGAAGCGGTAATAGAAGTGGTGGGGGTTCATTGAACCCATTTTTTAGTTCTATATGGTTTCTTCATTGTATCTATAATTGGAACATGTTTATTTACTCTTAGAAACTACGTATACCATGTAGGTGTAGATCAATATTGCATGGAATCCTTTATGTATCTCTAGTGAAATGGTATCTCAAGTATGGACTATAGACACTCATTTTTTGCCACTTTCATATCTAAACTAGGATTCAGATCAATTTCTATCAAATGATTCAATTTAAGCCTATAAATCACTTAGATTGCCTAAATTCATCCTTGTAAGGGACTTAATTACCCAAAAACATGTTGATGCTTGCTTATTTAGGGTATTACCCTGTATGCATAAAAATCCAAAAACCCTAAGCAAGATTAATTAAAAATTAAATCTCAATTAGCTTGCTTAAGTAAAAATTCCAAGTTGAATTAAAGAACTACATTTATCTAAAAAATAAGTTTTTCAATAAACATGAGGTCAAAGTCAATAGAGATAATAATTTATTTTATTAAATCCTAATAATCAAGAAAAGGTGAGTCACAACCTCATAAAAACATTTATAATAATTCATAAAATCCAAAAACCCTAAGCAAGATTAATTAAAAAGTAAATCTCAATTAGCTTGCTTAAGTAAAAATTCCAAGTTGAATTAGAGAACTACATTTATCTAAAAAATAAATTTTTCAATAAACATTAGGTCAAAGTCAATAGAGATAATAATATATTTCATTAATTCCTAATATTCAAGAAAAGGTGAGTCACAACCTCATAAATATCTTCTATGAGTTGTCATGTCTCGTAAATATCTAAAATGAGTACTCAGGCCTTCATAATTATTTTGACCCAACCCAAGGTTAACCTAAATCAACCTAGGTTATTTTAGACTCAACTAAAGTTATAACTAAACCTAACTTCTTAGGTTTATATTTAGTTTTGATACCTATAAATACAAGTGCCCTCACTCTACCCAAGCAAGATTTTATGTGTAAGGTTGTTTTGTAGGAATGCCTTCAAGAAACCATCAAATTAATATTATAATTCAAAAATTATATCAAAAATATTCACATCAAGCCAATCCAAGTAAATAAAATCCATATATGGTATTAGATAAGTGCTTTCAACATGGAGAATGCATTGATCAAGTTTTCTAATGCCATAAGCTAAGCAAAAACATCTTCTATGCCAACAAGTGAACATTAATTTTGACAAGTGAGGTAATATTATTGTATTTTTTTATCTCTTATTTTTAGTTTTGTTTAATGTTTTATTCTCCCCTTAGTACTCAAGAAAGAGTTTTTTATTTTCATTGCATTTTTATACTTGAATTTTCTTGAGATTCACTAACAAGGAACTAATGACATTTTTGTGATCTTTGGATTCTTAATGATACATGGACTACCTTGGAAAGGGAATTTCAACTATTTCTTACCCTTTCATGGGTGATTAACTTTAGTAGGTTTTATAATTATCTATTTTGGTATACAATTCTCTTATTCAAGTGGATTTTCATATGGTATTCTGGGAACTTTGATGACCTTGTTGGAATAAATGTATTTAATACACTCATGCATTTTGGAAGGTACTACATGGATTTTGTGTATCCAAGGTCATCCTAATAACATATAAAATACTCATGTATATGGTATATTTTAAAATTTAGTAGCCACATGTGTTCGACCAACTTGTAAAGGTAAATCAATCTCATTAATAATATGTTGTGATGTCCCATTGAATGCTCTGACCATTTTGGTTGAAGGGTATAAATCATCATGTGTATATCCAAAATTTGTAAGTAATTCATGGTACATACATTCTCACTATCACTATTATTTATCATAACACTATGTATAGGTTGATGATCAAGGTATGCTTGTATAAATAAAAAATGAATATCCAAGTTATTGTCCACAATTTCACTATCATCAAATGTAATAGAAGGTCTATGAATCATATTAGGTATTGTGTGTGTATAAGTTCCAATAATCCCATATAATAGGTTCCCATAATGTGACGGAAGGGAATGTGAATTATATGTCATTTATACTTATATATCTTTATTAGAATGATCTTTCAATTGATTGTTAAATATCTTTTGGTTTTGATAGTCACTAGGTTGTGAACCTAAATCTTATAGAGGATCATCAAAGGTAATATGTTGATTATGAATAGGATATTAGATCTTATGTTTCAAGGTATAACATCTATTTATAAAATTCTTAGGGTCTTGGTGATAATCATAATATGCATTACCATCATATTTTTTTGGTATAGGTAAACTCATATCAACCTCTATGAGAGGAGGGATAGATATAAGATGACACTCCACAAGCTTATTAAGTAACGAAGTTGGAGACTCAGGTAATCATGTAAATTTTCTCTTAAATGAATTGGATAAGATGGGTTGATTATGTTGTTGTGACACTATGTTAACCGTTATGGTTTATTTATTTTTAGGTTCTATAGGTTTTAATTTATAGATTGGTTTGATATAAAACTTTATAATATATGTAGTAGGTGTGTTTGCTACATACTTAATATTATTCAAATATATAAGTTTCATTTCATGATCTCAGACAATATAGCATAAGTCATCAAAATATTTGAACTTATTTAAAATAATGGACTCATGTAATGGGGAAAATAACCATTGTTTGAAGATGACTTAAATATTTGTATTTGCCAATGGATTTTTTATTTTGGCCAACATTATTTTTTACCTCAAAACACATTCATTAACAGTTTCATTAGTTCCTTATTTGATCTGGGTAAATCATGCATATGACATGTTTTAAATGATGTTGATAGAGAAATGTGCTAGAAATCTATCTACTATAAGTTTGAAAGCTTTTGATAATTGGATTAATAAGTCATAGAACCATCTTAAAGCATAGTCCTTTAGGCTCCTTAGAAATAATTTAGTCAAAATTTTATCATTTGAAGCATAATCAAGGAATGATACATAAAAATATCATAAATTTTACTCAAGATCATCCTTTTCATCATAAAATGTGAACTTGGGTGCAACAAAACTAGTTGACAAAGGGTGTAATGTTATCTCAAGGGATAGAGTATTATGTAATACATATTATGAATCAATAGCATGAGTTGATTTCAAAGCATTTTTTTCAATTTTGGTAATTTTACCTTCCAAACATTTACTAACTTGAAGAAGAGTTTGCACATTATACAAATTTATATTAAAATTATAATCTTGATAAGTCACCAAAGGTGGTGAAAACACACTTGTGTTGATGTGGGCCTTGAAATCATTAATTGGGTTGAATTATTAATTAGTTCCATGGAGGATGTATCAAGAGTCATACCATCTAGTGGTTCACTATTATTGGATGTGGATGAACTAGGATTAGCATGTTTATTGATTTCTTCTTATGTAACATGTAATAATTCATTAATTAATTCCTTATTTATATTTAGATGACTGAGTAAGGATTTTTTATCTTCCATTTTGAAATGATCTTTCTTAACATTTTCCATATTTTATAAATGAAAATAAATGTATCAGAGGAATTGGAAATATCCACATCTACAAATCACAAAAATCAAAAATATGAGAAGATTGAAAACCTTAAATCAGGATAGGAGTTGTATAAAAGACACATTAATTGGGTTCACCATAACCCTTTTTAATTTGTGTGAGGGTTAAGGGGTTTAATATATTATACACAAGGATGAATACAAATATTCTAGAGTAAGATAATTAAATTGAAAACCTGGATAAATAAATATTCTTATTTAAAATGTTGAGTTATAATAAATATATAAAGTACATTCAAATCATTAGTTTGATTGAATAAACATTAAGAAGAGATCATCCTTAGGTTATCTACAAATGTGCAAGCAGACCTAAAAAGTGAAGTGGTAGAAATAGGAAAGGACAAGCTTAGGATTTGGTCATCATATTTTGGAAATATTATTTTTGGAGGCTTGAACACTTACATCAACCTTAGGATACTTGAATCGATGCAAGTGTCCTAATCCTAATAAAATAATTAAGCATAAAATATTCATTGTATTACAAAGTGACTACCTAGAGCCTTATGGGTTTTCTATTTCCTTTTTATTGATGTCTTTTATTTATGTTCATAGGTTGTAAATGACTTATGTGGATCAAATCCTAGCTCTTCACTTCAGGTCTTTATTCCTAGCCAAAAATGGGTTAGTGGGCTCATTTTTTTTATTTGACTTCAAGGACCCCTCTATCAATGAGCATTGCCTACATAGACAATACTCAAAGGAGGGCCTCAAACACATGCATTTCTCCCCTATGTGTTGGTTTATTTATGTGCAAGGGTGAAATATATTATATGCAAGAGCATAAAATGATTAAAGTTGTAACTTGACAAATATTGCTCATGGGTTGTTTTTTGAGTAATTTAGACCTATAATATGAATTATTCTATGATTTATATGAAAATAAGGAGGAATAAGGTAGTATAACTCAGTTATGTAATTGATTAAATGGGCTTGAATAGGTGCTTGTTTGGTATTTTCTAGATAGATAATGAGTAGGCTTAGATTTGTATTTATACCACACCTTTTAAAAATATCTCATCGAAATGTTATCTAAAAAAATAGGCCTACCTATAAGATTCAAAATATTTTCAAATTATATGACTTTTGAAGACTTGACAATTGATAGGAATCTGGAAACTTACATCAATGCAAGTGTCCCTATGTGAGACACAAGTATTTGATAGACTAAGAAGTTGTTGAGGATGTAAAACTAACATTTAAGGATATATATGAAGTTTTAAGCCTTTTTTACTACTCTTGAGATCTGGGTCATCATAAATGATAGTGTTAGACTATAAGATAAATATTTAGGCATAGTGAAATGGTGAAAGTGAGATTTTTAACAACATAAAGGTCTATAACTAAAGGGTAGATCCTTGATGGGTATTTTTTAAGTATATAAGACTAATATGTTGTATAAATTATATTTTATTATCTACACCTACATATCCAAATTAATCCATAGAGGGAATCAAGCCCACATAGTTCTCCCACCAAGAATGCTTAGAGAAATAGTTCTCCTTTATTACATGTATGCTTCTACATATGGCTTGAATACTTGATACTATTTGTCTTGATTCAAATATAAAATAATTAGTACTTTGATTAGAGGTTCTTCAAGTGAATATAATCAAGTTTGTAAAGAATAGGAAAGCTTTTCTCAATGTGAATTAGTATAAGTGTGCCCAAGTAGTGAAATTTCCAAATGTTAGAATAAGTGGGTTATATATGATTTTATAGAAATACAAAAGGATCAAACCTCATGTGACATATCTTAAAGATACAAAGCCATTATAAAGGAGGGTTTAAACTTTTAAAAAAAAATTGGGTAAAGGGCAGGATCGACCTATAAGGTCAAGATCGATTATTGATCCAAACCCATGTGGATTGATTGTGACCTAAAAGAGTAATATTTGATATTTAGAATTTGGTATGTTCATATATATGCTTAGATAGGTTTTTAGTGATTAATAATATTTATGTAGGTGTAACATAATAACTTAGAATGAATGTATTTGCATAAGTACTTAGTAAAGAGTGATGTGGTGAAATAGGTATAATTTAAGTGCCCAATTAAATTAAGATAAAAGTGGGCCAAAATTGACATTATCAAGTATTCATGATCAAATTTGAGTATCTACATTAACAAACTTTTAAAATTTTGGTAAAAGTATGGATGTAGTGTGTCTCTGTACATATAAATGTTGAAAATGTTGTATTAATATGGATGTAGTGCATCTTTTTTACCTATTATGCTGAAATCTGGGACACATTATTTTCCTTTGACCCTTATTCATTTAAAAATAAAAATGTTAGGTGTTAAAAAAATCATTTAGTTTAAATGTATTTTGCATATAATTAAGAACTATTATCTCTTTAACAAATTAAAAAAATATTGAATAACATTATATATAATTAATAATTTATGTATGTTTTGAAAATTAAAATAATAAATTCCATCCAAAATGGTTTTTTTCAAACAAATTGAATTGCGATTCAAAATGTGTCACTCGACACATATTTTTAAAAATATATAACTTTGATACAAAATGGGTGATGTTGTCTAACCCTAAATTGTTTTGATATGGGGATATCTAGGGTAAGTATATAGAAATGAATAAACACAAGGGTGATAAATAAATCTATAGTTGGCCAATTATTTCTTACACTCAAATTAACAAAATTTTGAATTTAAATACTAAGATATGCTAAAAATAGAAAGTAAAACTATTTATTGATATTGTAATGAATTAAAAACAAGAGTACTAGTTAGTTTACTATATGCATAAAATTATAGGCTAAACAAGATGGAAGTGTACTAGATTAGGATCTCAAAATAGTCATTAGATTTTATAATTTTAAAAATTTTGCCTTTGGATGTTTGCGTCATATCTAAATAGTTACATCAACATTAATATCTAAATTAGACATAGGTATCCTATATGGAATAGTGACTAAATATAGATGCAACTAACTATAGCCTTTTGTGTTTTGTTTCACCTTTATTATAATGTATACATATCATGCACATAGGTTTTCATGCTTTGTCAAATGATCAAACCCTAGATTCTTCACCCTTTAAGTAATTATGGGAAAAAATTGGTTAGTGTGCACATGATGTCAAGCTTCCCTAAGGACCCCTCTATCAATGGGTGATACCTACATATGCAATATTATGAATAAGTCCTTGAATTTATTTATTTATCCCATACATGTTGGATTGTGTGTGCACAAGGATGCAATATGTGATAATCAAGTACATATAGTGACCTAGCTTGTAACTTCTCAAATACGGTGCATGGGTTGTTCCTTTAATACTTTAGATCTACGAGCATACTCTCATATGACTGATATGGAAATAAGGATGAATAATGTATTTTTTCTCACTTAAATGCTTGATTGAGTGCTTCTTGGTAAGTTGACTTATGAGTTCTCAGTATTTTTTAGGTGAAGAATAAATGAGGGTTGATATTGTATATATATAAATCTCTTTTTAAAATATCTTACACTTAATCACTTAGGTCAACCATAAAGATATGTTTCAATTGTAAATTGGATGAATTTTTGGCACTATACAATTAGTTAGAATAGGGACATTTTCATCAACATAGGCATCTAGATAGGATGTAAGTGTCTAGGAAGCTAGAAAATAGGTACATGTCCAAAGCTGGTAGAGAAAGATAATGATCAGTTTTAGATCATTTTTCATAGTATAGAATTCTTGGTCATTAGAATATATGTGGTCAAACTAAGAGATAATCAATTTAATCATAGACAGATAGTGAATGTGAGCCTTTAAAAAGTAACAAAGTTTTAGAACTAAAGGGTATACCCATGATAGGTATTTTCTAGATGTACAAGACTAAGGTGTTATATAATTCATATTTAGTGTCTACATTTCCTCCTTTAATATAATAATCAAAATATTAGTTTAAATGAAGATAAATGTGTACTTGGGTGTGTATAACAACCTTATCTTTGCATGATCCCAACTTGAATGTTTTTATAATGACTGACCTAAAACCAAGAGCATGATACAATATATAATCAGTATATGAAATCTGAAATTGAAAGAATTTTAAATGATTTAAAGTAAAGAGAGTAAGGTTAAGAGTACACATGTTTCAATGCAACCATCTTCCCTTGGAGATAAAATTAGGAAAAAATTTAAACTTGTAAGTGCATACATATATAAGGGGATTGGAAGACAAAATTCCCCCAACCTTGGCAAAAAATGTGAGTTTTCACATGGCCATTGAGATTATCTTGATCATGCAACGCAATCATACATATAAAATGATGATTATGAGTGATCCAATCAAATCACACTATATATTTCATAAGGGTGGATGATTTAATCAATCCATTCTATAAATTTGGTGAAGTTTTATGATTTAATAAAGTCTAACTTATAAACTTGGTAAGATTGATTGATTTAATCACCTCAATCTTTCCAAATTGGGAACTAACAACTGTAATATAATAGCTCAATATAGTTTATAATATTCCATCCTAGGTATGATAACAGTCCATAGTATATTTTAAATCAATAATCTATTTTGATTTTGAAATTTTGTGTGCGCTTTACATGGCATATGCACCTCATATATGTTTCAAATTGAAATCTAGGTATAATAATGGTACCAATGTATATAATGATACCAAAAATGTGTATCTGAATCATATAACTATGAAATTTAGCTAAATTTGAAATTTTGTTGAAGTGTGTAGGACATGTCTCCATGACATGCCCCATCTAAATCTAGATAATCTAATAAATGGTGTAAGTGTGGAAAACATGATTTCATAACATGCCCCCACTATAATCTAAAACTATTAAAATGTGTAATCCATGCCTATATGACATGCTTCCACTGATATGGCTCCCATTTTGAGGTGAGTGAAGTATAAATTTATAGTTACCCACTTGAAGAGGATAAGATAAATATATAATTTATATATTTATCATGTATCATATAAGAGTAGCATATCTAGGTAGATATACTAATGAATCATGTGGTATATGATCACATCAAGTCTTAAGATACATGATATAGATCATGAAAATGTATAAATAATAACATTATAAGCTTATAAAATAATCAAGTACACACACAAGATCACTCAAAATTAAAACAAAAGGCAATAGTTCAAGGAGACCTCATAAAAGGGGCATGTTCAAATGCCACACAATTGAAGTGACATGACTTAGTCAAATGTCCATAAAGTATAAAATGACATGTTCAAATTTCCACATACAACAAATAATGACATATTAAAATGTTGAAATAGTTAAATAAAGGCATAGGGGCCCCAATCAATTGAGAAAATGTTCAAACATGTAATACAAGATCAAGCAAGGATAGATAAATAGTGTAAAAATCATGGAATCATAAGCAACTAGCATAAGAATGTCATACTAATCCCTAGATGTATGTGTTATCAAAAAACATTAAGTAGATAACATATCAAGTACATTTTTAAATATATAATCATGGATAAAGGCGTGTGTAAGTGCATAAGCTCAAACATGATACTAAGAAATGATCATAGAATAATATAATTTGGGTGTATCATGATCAAAGAAGTGGATGTCCCCCAATGTACTAGTAATGTGAGTAGAGGGAAGACCTAACATTTATATGCTTATATATCATTTGCCTGGGTATGCTTGTATCATACTCAAAATATGTGTGAGACATATATGTATATATAGAAATAAATTATATGATACCTACCAACATGGAACCAATAACATTGATACCAAGGAGCTAATAAAACATGTAAATGTTGAATATTTTTGGATGTTATATTGTTCTAATTTTTTGTTAATTTTTTATAATTTTTTAAAATAAAAGACTATCATATGATCTCATCCAAGGGATGCTCATAGGTATCTCCCTGGTGAAAAAAATTGGTGGTACTACCAAGGATCATGTGTAGGTGTAATATATGGTATTGTATGATATGTGATGCTCTACATATGTATAATACAACTCTATGGTTGTGAGTAAACAATATAATTAATGGGGGTTTGTGGAACCCATTATTGAGTATTTTGTGGTTTTTTGGGAATAGCAGAAATAGGAACATATTTATTTCCTCTAGGTAACTAAATATGTTATATAATAGTATGAGGATTATGTAAAATCCACTTTGTATCACTAATATAATAATCTCTCAAGTACTAGCTACCTAGAAATGGGATTTCTTTTTTCTTACCATTTCATGGAGGATTGACCTTAGTAGGTTTTATAATTAACTATCTCAATATAAACTTATCTTTTTTAAGTGGATGTTCATATGAATTCTATAAACTATAATTATCTTGTTGGAATGAATGTATTTAGCACACCCATAAACTATAGATGGTACCACATGAAGTGTACATATCCAAGGTCATCCCAATGACATATAAAATACTCCCATGTATGCTATAACTAATAATGTAGTGACCACATATGTTGGGCCAATATGTAAAGGTAAGTTAGTCTCACCAAGAACCTACGATGAGGTCCCATCGAATGATCTAACCACTTTGGTCAAAGGTTGTAAATCATTCTATGTATATCCTAAATGTGTAAGTAATGTCATGGTGCAAACATTCTTGTTATCCCAATTATCAATCATAACACTATGTATAGGCTATTTATCAAGGTATACTCAAATAAATAATAAATTAAGATCTTATTCATCATCCACAATCTCACTATCATCAAAAATAATAGAATATATTTGAACCATGGGACGTGTATGTCATGTATAAATACCAATAATACTATCTAATGGGTTCTTATAATGTGATAGAGAAGAATGTGAATTATGTGCAATTTACACTTATGTCTCCTTATTCAAATGGTCTTGCAAAGGGTTTTTAAATATATTATTATTTTGGTGATCACTAAGTTGTGAACCTAATTCCTTTGGAGGATCATCAAATGTAATTTTTTGGTAATTTATGAGGTCTTATATCTTATAATACAAGGTAAAACATATGTTCATATAATTCTTAGGGCCTTGGTGTTAATCACAATAATAATTGCATCATGGAATTTGGGTATAGGTCAACTCATATCAACCTCTATAGGAGGAGTGAGAGATATAAGGTGACACTCCACAAGCTCTGGAAGTATCAAATTTGGAGACTCGAGCAAGCATGAAACTTATCTCTATGGTACATTAGATAAGACAAGCCAATTAAGTTGTGACATTGTTTAAACTATTGTAGTTATTTCCTGTTTAGGTTTTGTATGTTTTACCTTATTATTTTGATTTGATATTAAAGTTGTTTTTGGTTATAGTCAATGATTTTTATCCATACTTAATTTTTTTCAATGAAATGGGTTTCATTTCACAATCACAAACAATATGGCATAAGTCATCAAAATAATTGAATTTTTTAAAAATAATGGACTCATCTAATTGGGCCAGTAATTTTCTTGAAGATGTATTGAAGATCTATATTTACCATTGGATTGATCATTTTATCCAACATTATCATGTACCTTAATACATATTCATTGATAGGTTCATTGGTTCCTTTTTTTATCTTTAAAATTTGGGCATAGTATATCTTTTCAATAATATTGATAGATAAGTGTGCCAAAAATTAATCCACAATAATTTTGAAATCTTTCACTGATTGGATTGGTAAATCATAAAACCACCTTAGAGCATATTCCTTAAGGCTCTTTGGAAATATTTTAGTCAAAATTTTATCATTAGAGGCATAATCAAGGCATGCCACATATAAATATTGAAGATGTTATTATGAACTTAGCTAAAACAAAACTAGTTGGTAATAGGTGTGATGATATTTCATGTGTAATAGGGTTATGTAACACCTCTTTTGAATCATCATCATAAGATGACTTCATATAATTTTGTTTAATATTTGTAATTTTATCTTATGAAATTTTTAAAGTTTTGACAAGATCTTGCACATTTTAATCACTAAGGTTTGAAATCTAAAAAGTCACTAAAGGATGTGTACTCATAATTTGAGTTGATATAGGCATTAATACTAGTAATTGGGTACCATGTAAGGATTCACCATCACTAGGTGAGGAAGCCTTAGCCTTAGCTGCTTACTAATTTTATATCTTATAACATATAAAAATACATCTATTAAGCCTTTGTTTTTATTGAGATGAGTAACTAATGTTTATTTATCTTTCATTTGAAAATTATTTTTGTGATTAACATTTTTCATTTATTATAAATGAGAAATTTAGAATTTGAAAAGGTAATTTACAAAAATTAAAAAATTAGAATAGAAAACCCTATGTCAATCTAGGGTGTTGAGATCAAATGTTGAGTTCACCAAATGTCTAACCCTAAATTGTTTTAATATGGGGTTATCTAGGTTTAAGTATAAATAAATGAATAAGCATAAGGGTGATAAATATATCTATAATAGGCCAATTAATTATCATATAAAAAATATTTTATATTTAAATACTAAGATATGTTAAAAATAGATGTATAACTATTGATTGATATTGCAATGAATTTAAAATAATAATACTTGGTTTATTATGGGAATTTATATCTTTACTGAAACAAGATAGAATTAGACTAGATTAGGATCTAGAACGATCATCAAATTCTATAATTTTTCATTATGTGGCCTTAGACTCTTGTGTTAGATCTAGATAATTGCATCTGCATTAGTGTTTGAACTAGATGCAAGTGTCTTATATGGAATAATGATTAGATCTACATGCAACCAAATAGATCCTTTTAGGTTTTCTATTGCCTTCCTTTTGATGTATATAGATTGTGCACATAGGCTATCACTCTTCATCAAATGATCAAACCCTAGTTTCCTCACCCTTAAAGTGACTATGGTAAAAAATGGGTTAGTGGGCACATGGTATTGAGATACCCCAAGGACCCATCTATCAATGGGAATTTCTTAAATACCCAATACTCTAAAGAGAGCCTTAGACTTATGTATTTCTCCCCTGTGTGTTAGCATGTGTGTGCATAAGGATGTAATATATGATAATCAAGTACATAATGTGATCTATCTTGTAACTTGGTAGATGTATCTCATGGGTTACTCCTTAAATACTTAAAATCTATGGGGATACTACTCTTATGACACATATGGAAATATGGATGAATATGTAAGGTTTGCTCATGTGAATGCTTGATTGAGTGTTTCTTGGTAGGTTGCTTTGTGAGTTCTTGATATTTTTTTAGGTGAGGAATGAATGAGATTTGATATTATATATAACAATAGTTTTTGAAAATATCTCACATTAAATAACTTAGGTTGACCATAAATATATAGTTCATTTTCAAATTGATGACTTTTGGGCACTGGACACTTATTTAGAATAGGAACACTTATGTTGACATAGGCATCTGGTTGGGATGCAAGTGTTTAAAAACCTATAAAATAGGTATAGGTCCAAAACTAATAGATAAGGATAATGATTAGGTTTATATCATTTTTCTTGGTATATAAGTCTTGGTCATTAGCATAATATGTGGCCAAAATAAGAGATAATTAATTTAGGCATAAATAAATATTGAACATGAGTTTTTCAGCAGTGGGAAGGTCATAGAACTGAAGGGTACAACCATGATAGGTATTTGCCAAATGTACAAGACTGCAGTGTTATATTATTTATATTTAATGTCTACATATGTAAAATTTGACACAACTTTTCCCACCCCAGAAAAAATAAAAAATAAACTAGGAACTTTTTAAATTTTTTGATGCAAAATGAATGATGCACCGTGCATTAGATAAACTTTGCTAAAAATCAATGCTAAAAATGTGGTAGCTATCATTAGCCACACTAACATAATTTGTATCACAAAAATTTTGCATCAATATTTTTTCATTTTATAATAATATGTGGGTCCAACTCTAATGCAAAAGGTGATGTTCATCAAAGTTAATGTACTCATTATACATGAGTCCATATTATAATTAGAAATCTATAATTTTGATGTTAATCAAAGTTAGCCAAGTAGTTATAAAAGATTCCATATTTCAAGTATAAATATAGACTTGAATTACTAATATATAATATATGTTATATTTCAATAAATTTTACATTAAATATGTGTATAATTTTGACCAAGTGTTTGTTTTATGTCCACATACATCAATCACATGGAAGAGACCTTAAAATGAAGGTCAACTCGAACAATCAATTGTTAGATTGGATCTTCCCTTCTTATTATTGATGTTAAAACAAATTTTGAAGATATAAATATCATTTTTATGTCATTCCTATTGTAATTGAATTCTTTGAATGATTTTAGTTTTTTGTGTTGTCTAGTTGAAATTTTATTTTGTGACACCTTTAGTAACTTGATTCATAAGCCAAGTGACTTGAGAAAATTCAAGTAAAAATCACTTTAGAAATTTTATAATCCTAAAATTTTGAAAATGTCTATGATATTTCTTAGACATATCCACATGAACTCCATGTGTGTCAACTATGTATCCTAGATATTGTATTTATTGCATGGAAAAGAAACACTTCTCCATATAAGCATACAATTTTTGTTACTAAAAAGTGTTGAAAACTTGTTGAATATGACGTAAATTTCCATCCCATGTTTTTTTTGAAAATTAGGTTGTCATCAATGTTTTTTTATCAGAATTTGTAATTAATAGGTGTATTAATCCTAATTAAGATACAAATATTTGAAAGATAAGGAAATCTTTAAAACAACTTGTAACTTTCAAAATGAAAGCAAAGTACTGAAATCAACAAATCATGATCGAATGAAATAAGGCTAACTATGAAGAATTAAAAAATATTTATTTATTTTTAATTTATTATCTAATTATGTGTAACTAATAAATGACTTGAAATGATCAGCTCAGACTGATTCTATAAGTGTCATGGGAATTATAAATGTAACTACTTAAGGTCAGTATCATTATAAAGGACACAAGATCGACTAGTACTATTTTATTATACTGATTATTTTTTTCCTTTGCATAAAATAAAGGAAATCAAGGTATATTCACCTACATATACTTGAAACACACTTATATGTATAAAATTGACCTTCATATGAGTAAAAATCACCTCCAAATATCTTGTTCAAAGTTGAAACCCTAAAAGGGTTTACAATGGATAAAAACATATACAAATAAGGGAGGAGTGTATTATTTTGAGTTGAACCCAATCACCCCTATGATTATTGATCATTTTTTAATTAAATAATACTCTAAAGAGGTAATTTAAGCTTTCATAGTTCTCCCACTTATACCACTTTGTGTGATTGTGCTCCTTTTGGTGTATGCATGCATCTAGAGATGGAATTAAAACTTGAAAATGATTCTATTTGACTTGAATAAAATAAGATCTTGAATTGGATAAGGAATACTTCAAATAATTAAAATCAAATTTGGGAAGAATAGGGAATATTTTTTAGTGTGTAATAATGTAAGTCAGTCTCAATATTGAAATTGCCAAGTGATAGAATAGGTGACTTAGATGTACCTTTATAGCAATCCAAAATGGTAAACCTCACACTACATATCCTAAAACTATATATCAACCTATAAGGAAGGGTATAAATTTGGAAATTATATGTTGCTAAGGTGAAGGTTAAGATCAACACATAGGGGTCAAGACCAACAGCCACTGTTGACCCATATTGGTCGATCCTATCTTGAACGGAAACATATGAAATTTGGAATTTGGGATGTCTAAGTATATCATTAAAGGGATTTTTAGTGATTAAGAACATTTCTTATGCATAATATAGAAACATATAAATGGATAGGTCTATGTAGGTGCTTAAGATATAATGAGGTGGTGAAATAGGTTCAATATAAGTGGTCAAGTCAATTAAAGTAAAAGTGGGACAAATTTGAGATTATCAAGTATTCATGAACAAATTTGAGTGACTACAAAGGTATAACACAACAAATGAAGTTTTAAATTGATATAATATGTCATTCATATTCCACATAAATGACACAGGTGTATTAGTTAAGTTAAAGGGCATAACCAACCATTGAAATAAACCTTCCTTCGCTTTGAAAGTTATTTTCTAGATGTTTTAGTGTTCAATAGGAATTTTATGGTACCCACACTTAAGATAAATATTTTTAAATAACTTCATGTCACATAGTTGGTCTAAAATTTCTTATATTTTAAGAAGAGATTTGGTTCTTCCAATTGATTTTATTGAGATATTTTTAATCAATTGACAACTTCCACATGTCATCCTTAATTATCAGGTGTATAATGAGGTTATTGAAATATTATTCTCTTGGTTTAATGTGATCCTTATCTATAAAATCATGTTTATACCATTTTATTTCTTCACTCTATATGAATGAACAAGAGTATAAAGATACATTAGGTAGAGGTATTCTTGGAGTCAAATCGATAGTGTTTTTTACCACATAATACATAAGAACTTATTTACTTGACTAGAATATATCCTTGTATTCTTATAGAACATAATTTAGTTGTTGAAACTTTTATAAAGGAATTATGGTATGATTTTTATCCACAAGGATGTTCTTATATTCATATCTCACTATTAAAATCATGATTTGCTTACTATAATTTACAAGTTTCTTGTACTTCTTGGTGTTAATGAGTGAAATCTTGGGGACTAGTTTTGGTATACATTATCTAATCTGTATCGATGTTTACCAACATCTCTGACAACATTTTTATGATTTTCTCCATAGGTTACATGTTAGAGAAAAATATATGGTTTCCCAAGTAAAACATTAGATACTTCTAGTAGATAAGTCTACTTCTTGTCATAGGAGAGACTATTAGAGGATTTAGAGAGGACCACTACATTCCCTTATAATATATCAATTTTATCATGGGATAATATGGATCCTCATTCCAAATAATGATATATATTAGATAAAATAGATCTAACTCAAAAATAAAATATGATGTGACTTGAAAAATGGATTATCTAGACAAAGCATTGGTATTTAGCATGTTATAAAACATAAAATCTAAGGAATCTTCAACTATTATTAAATTTACTAAGTGATATTTTCCCCTTAGATTATAAGTTCCAAGATCTAAGTGAAATATCTTAACATTTCTCTTGGAATAATATATACAATTATTATATGAAGGAAATAATCAATGCTTTGGAAATTAGGGTCAAAGAAAATTGAGTATTAACTAGGAAGGATGGATGTGTGAGACTACTCACCAAAACTAAGGATATATGTTTAGGACACTTACATTATTTTATTCAAATTCCTGATAGCTTCAATCACTAAGATTATTTTATGTTTAAATCTAAAAAATTGCATGTGCCCCTACTTTTACATTGGGAGGCATTGTAAAAACAAGGGTGAGTAAATCATCATCTAGAGGAGTTTCAGTCTTACACTTTAGGTGCATGTTATTCTATGGTTTCTTTCCCACTTTTCGTTTTCATGCTTTGGAATATGGTCTATGAACACATCATGTTTTTATTTGGGATATGATCATCCTCTTTAACTTGGGTGTGAACTTGTATTCTGATGAATTTTCTATAATTATGAGTCTATTGATCGTATCATCATTGGCAATGGAAGTAATAAATTTGTTGATGAACTATTCAAAAGTTGTTAAAATTTATATAAATAATGATAAAGGAGATTATTATAGTTAAATATATCTCAAACTACTTTTACCTTATCATATTGTAAGGAATGTATTCCAAATATGAAATGAGAATGCATTAAAGTTTGCTTGAGTGCCCACATTCATTTATCTTCAAAACTTGTGGAAATATGGGTTAGGATTTGAAAATCCAACATGATATACTACAAGTTAGAATGGAGTATTTAGGTAACCCATTTATGACCCTATGTCCTATGATCGAATTATATAAAGGTCTAAGAATGATATATGGTTTTGGGGTTTAGTGTTGTGGTGAAGGTTGGTAATATTGACTTGAAACATATCTATAAATAATTGCAACTATATGAATTGAGAGAATGATTCTCCCAATCCAATGAATGTGAAACCTTTTTGTTAGTTATAGAGAAGTGATTCCATCCCAAATTATCCAATCACAAGGGTAAAGCCCATATGTATTTTAATAACAAATTTAGTGATTAAAAACGTTGAGATGATGATTGAAAAAATAAATTACCTATCATGAAGGTTGTGGTGTCAGTAGTTAAGGCCAAAAATTTTCCATGGAATAGTAAAATGATCATCAAATTGATTTGTGTCTAAATATTTTGGGCATATCCTATCCTAAATCTAAACATAATAGATGTCCTAGAGATTGCAAAACTAGAACAAAAAAATGATACTTGCCATCCCTAATGTATGTTACTAGTATAAGGTTGATGTTTCAACTTGAGATTAATTTATTATGTAATATCTCATAGGGATATTAGTTTTCAACCCAATAATGATGGTAATCCTCTCAATATTTTCAAACATCTAGGAGGTAGGGTCAATTTGTTTTGTTTTGACCATGGATGTTATTGAACAAAGATTAGAAGGAGAACCCATTATGTAATATAATTTAAGGTGTTTTTCTAACTACATGGATCTCTTTTATATTTAGACATGAAGGTAGTTATTTCTACTAAAAGGCATGCCTCCATAGTTGAGTTTTCAAAATGTAACAATCAACGTTCGTATTCCCTAAGATAAAGGTGTTATATTATTGGTAATTATGCATAGGCATGATGATATGCTTTACCTATGATGTCCCACCAATTTCATTCCATAATGAAATATGTACCCACTAGACCATACATCTAAGGTGGCTTGGGTTTATAAAACTAGATTAGAGGGGTGTATAACTATTGTCTAATCTAAATATATAAAAAATATTTAACTACCATGTGAGGAAACCCAGTAAAATTATTAAATTAAACTACATATCTCTTTATAAACCAAATTTATGATGAAAACACAAAAAATCATACATTTTATCTCCTCCACAAGAGATATGGTTGGTAGATCCCTCAAATTAGTTGGTGTCTTCTCACACAATAGGTGTGTGCTTTATCATTATCATCAACTTTAACTTCTTAAAAATTGGTCAAAAGAGATAATATATAGGATAAATGGATGGTCTTATTGACCCTCATGAGAACTCAAGGAATATGGTGCAATATTATCTATCAAGGAGCATTATATTCAACCTCCTTCACAATAGCTACGCTACCTCAAAATTAACACTAGGAATCTTTCCTAGGTGTTATCTCAAGTAAAGTTGAACCTTTACTATAATATTCATGTTAGCATAATATTTTTTGAGTGGTCGATATAATATTTTTAAGTGTGTTAAAATGTGGGGTTACCACCTTTATATTATAAAGGATGAGGATAATCATGGAAAAATGGATCTATATGATAACTAATCAATGGTGCAAAATCGATGCTACATCAATTACCATAATCACCCTAGGATCAATTTTAGGTTGATTTCATGATTTTAGATAGACTAGATTAGTATAATATAATTATAATCCCATTAAAATAATCACCAAGAGATGCAGAACTTGCATGTCCAATTAAGTGGTTAGTTAAGACTTAAAATGGACTATTTAACTAGAAGTTTTGGCATTGATTTCAAGTCTAACTTGATTTTAACTAAAGAGTCTTTACTAATGATTGTAATTATTTTCTTTCCTTTATTATTTTATTACTATCAGCATCAAGTAGTACCAGAGTTAATGTTCAATTAAACAATTCTACCAACTAGAAACCATTGTATCTTAGATTTCAAATTATATGGTACACATAGGGGTAACAGAACTTGTATCAACTCATCCTTTTATTGTACTAATTATATTAATCACTACTCTCCCATACTCTTATTTTATTATGGTCTACACTAGTGTATGTGAATGTTCTTATTAGTGTAGTTTCATTGTAAACATTATGATGACCTTCCTTTAGAGAATTTAGGCTCAAGTATTAATTTTTTCCAAAAATAAACTATGAGTTGACAATCCTCATTGATTATGACACATAATATGGGTATTAAATAGGTAAAATTGTCCAAAAATTTGTTGAAACAAACCATTAAATATAGGATCACCCTATAAGGGAATTCAATTACTTGTGGGATATATATGTACATGATCACATAAATGAATCATTTGAAATAACCCACATACCAAAATATCTTAGAAAAGTTGGTGGTAACTAAAAAAGTGGATCAACTCCTTGACCAATTACCAAAAATAATTATTTGTAACCATCTTATTTTACAAAAATTTAAGGTGGAACATGTTGGTGAAAAATAACCATAACAAATTCTATAATGGTACAAGGAAATTTGTTGTCAGGAATGAAAATAAAGATATTAATATCTACACCAAACTAAAGTGCACTAATTCCATTAATCTTAAATAAAGGCAAGTGAAGAAGGAATTTTAGTAAGGGAGACCAATAAATTCCTCAATCTACTAGGGTCTTAGAGAAACAAGAATGAACACAAAATCTATGACAAGTGGCAACATCTAAAAATCCTTCAAGAAAAGTATGGCATAGTATTGGATCCAAATTCAAATCCAAAGGATGATCTAAATCCATAATCAAAACATAGGAATGGTTCAGTAGGTACTATAATAACATACACCACTCTTAAGTACACAATAGGTAGATGTTATGATATAATAACCCTTCTAGAGGAAATAAGTGTTAACCTTGTTGACTAAATCTATTTGGTAATTTTTGAGATATTTTTAGATATTTCACTCTGACCTCCATTTTAAGTGAAAATTGAAGATACCTACAACTTTTATTTTATACAATTTTTATGATTCCTTGTGTATGTTTTTACATTTTCAAAATAATCAAAAAGAATATTGTAATGTGCAACAAAATATTATTTTGTATTCTTTTACAAATCCAAAAATTACATAAGGAATTATCAAAAGTGTATTAAAAAAAGTTATACATATCTTCAACATCTTTCCAACTATATATGTTTCACTAAAAATGGAGGTCAAAGTGAAACTTTATGCCAAAATTATGAAAGATTCATTTTTTTGTCAAAATATTGTTTTTTATTCTTTAGAAAATCATTAAAAATATGTGTTAAATCACCTAAAATATATAAAATGATAGTTCTAAGCCTATTTAATATATTTTCAATGGTTTAAAAACACCCAAAAATAGATATTTAAGTGAAAATTTATTGTAAAATTACCTCAAATAGGAGACATTTTGATCATGGATTAACCTTATGGATTTGAACTATGTAGGTATGTATCTACCTTTGTGGAAAATTAGGGTCTTTGATTATGGATATGATAGACACCTTCACTAATCATGCCTAGGGTAGACTATTTGTCAACCTATTTTACCATTATACCTATCTTTTTGTGTCGATCATGTCAAATGATGTTTCCTATATTTTGAATTCTTTTGTACATGTGCACCATTAGATGTTGTACCTTTATATACATATGCTTCACTAAATTAGCGGACAAAACTATCTAATTTTATCCTTCAATGCCTTTGAATTAGTTTTCCACAAGTTTTTAGAGGAAAATAGAATGGAAGAAATAGTCGGGTCAGGTAGTCACTAAGGTGGGATTGTAACTATGTATCATGCATGCCAAAATCAGAACCCTCATAGTTCATGTGCAATGTGGATAGATAATTTTAGAGAAGAATCTTTGTTTTCTCTCCCTAAGTGTGAGATGAAATACATGCACATTCTCCTAGGTCACTTTTGGTACAAGATACAAGTCCTTATGCATAGATAAATGTGTGTATAGTGTGCCTAAACCTGAGAATGAAAAAATTAGATTAAAATTTGTATGGAAACTCAATAACACTTCTTTTAGCTAATTTTTTAGATATTTTATTTGATTGGAAGAATTTATTATAATTTTCATAGATGATTTGTATATATCATCTTCTCATGGTTTGAATTAAAGAGTTATTGGTGTGTAAAAGCAAAAAAATAAAATGGCAATAGCTGGAAAATGAATCCAAACACAAAAAAGATTCATCCATATGAAAATGTGCCCATAAAAACATAGAGGACAAGATTAGCATACCATTGTTCCTATCCCAAAGGAAGAAACAAGCAAATATAGATAGAGGAGAGATAAAACAAGATCATGAATAGAACCAAAAAATAATAGAATAATAAATAAAATAAAATAAGACCATATGATCACACAGAGGAGAAGAAGAAGATAAACAAATGCTAATAAGTCATTAAGTCGAGGTGATGATAAACCATATGCATAAAATAATGCTACAAACATTACAATAACAAGGATTGTACCAAAATTGAGTGTCTATAATAACATACAATGTCACACCTAGTACCAAAGTTTGTAGCATCTGGTGAAGGGGAAAACAAGAACAAAATTAAATAATCCATAGTTGAACCCCTGATCTCAAGTGACTAATTGATTGATCCTATGATCCAAACATAGGGTGTTTTTAGGGACTATTTTTATCCAATTATTTATATTTTAACATATTTATTTTAAAAAAATATTCACCATTAAAGAAAATTTTGAAAAACTATTTACCATTTTTTCCTATAAAATGTCCATAAACTTTTATAATTCATCAAATATACATATATTAGTATTAAATTCTATGTTTTTATTTATAATTATCCTACCATACATATGTTTTATAGTTTTCAAAATAAAAAATATTTTCCTACAATAAGTCATTTGTAAAAAATATCATTCCTTAAAAAAGAACCTGAGCCCGATGACCAGCTATCCTACAAACAAAAAAATTTAGAAGAAATATAACAAATATGATTTTGGATGGAAGGTATAGTGTGAACATTCTTCTAGAGGATACTTGGAAGATTCTTAAAAATCCCACTATATAACCATCGACTTTCTAGTTGGTATGAGCATATCATAATGGAATAAAAGTGTTGAGATGCCTAATAGCGCATAATGTAATCATTGGCACCCAAATTTTTATTATAAATTTCATAATAATCTCCCTAAAAAATTTCTACAATTAATTATTGGGTTAGGTATGGTTGATAGTATCCAAAACTAACCATAACTATGGAAAAAACTCATCTCCATTTAGAAAAAAGTTTAAAATTATATCAAGTTATTAGTGAAAATGTAGGCTCTTCAGACTCATCATGCTTAGACTCCAAACATGAACATTTGGGAGAAGCATATTGAGAAATAATAAATTTCAATAATGAATGGGTATTGGAGCTATAGTCATGCTCAAAGGACAAGACAAACTCCCTCAATGGTTTGTTTCATTAGTAGATGGAAGATTATGAGGTGTGTCAACATGGCTATAATTTATTTGAAATCAAGGATATTGAATAAGATGACGTAAAACAAGATTAATACAGTGAGAATATGACAATGGCATATCCTTCCAAGGAAATTTCTATGTAGCATGACAATAGGAAATTAAATTTGGTAATGCAAAGTCCAAAAACATTGTCATCCACACACTCAACTTATCCTCTATATTTCACTAAATATAAAGTGGGGGATATAACATTAGATGAGAGATTGGTCATCATTATAGAAGATTTGAATTTATGGGATGAAAAATCCCACAAATTTCAATATAAATTTTGTAACTAAAGGATACCCCAAGATAATCATGTTTGGAGATCACTAGAACCTAGATTTGAAATCAACATCATTACAGATATTCATGGATTACAAGGACATGTTTTACCTAGACATTTAAATACATAAAATGGGTGTTATCTGAAGTGTGTGTACACAAAATCCCTTTAGTTCCAAGATTAAAAAACTTTTAAAATGAACAATAACTATGTTACAAAGGTACAAGAACATATTGATAAAATTATAGAGGTAGCTTTCATTTTTAAAGTGGAAACAAATGAATTGGTGTCCCTAATAGTGATTTCCTTGAATAATTCAGCACAATAAGAATATATTTGGACTTTAAAATTTTATATTCAACCAATATCAATGACTTATTTCCTATCCCATTTATAGATTCTATACTCGATGAAGTTATTGAGAATGAAATGCATTCCTTTATGGATGGGTTATTTGTGTATAACTAGATCAGTATATCAAAAAAAGATAAAATGAAAACTCATTTAATAATATAACATGGAGTTTATTCCTACAATAGGATGTGATTTGGACTATGCAATTCCCTAGCTACCTTCTAGAAAATTATCTTGCACATCTTTGAAAAAATGGTGACCAGAAACTTGAAGGCATACATGTATGATTGTCCATACAATGGTTAATATGCCCACCTCTAAGACTTGACAAAGTGTGTGTGACACTAAAAATTAGTGAAATTGGATCTAAATCCAAATAAGTGTAGGTTTATGGTTATCCATGATAAATTTCTTAGACATATTATTTATAAATATGGATTAAATACAATCCATGATAAGATATGAGTAATGCTGGAAATGGAAGCATATAGAGATTTCACGTGGATAAAATTATTCTTAGGACATGTAGGGTAAAAATATGTTTCATAAAAAAATCCTAAATTTATCATCCCCTTGACCCATTGATAAGGAAAGGAGATTCATTCTTATGGTCTGAATAACATGATCAAGCATTTAATTAGTTAAAGTTATGTCTGATCAATTCTCCTATCCTTTTAGTCCAGACTGGGAGAGGAATTTCGTGTTTATGTTGATGTTTCCAATTATGCTAATACGAATACTTTGTCACAATTAGAATCTTAAGGTTTATACTATCATGTTTCTTTTCAAAAAGGTTAATCTCAAATGTCAAAAATAATTACAACACCATTGAACAAGATGCTTGTAGCATTGTATATGTTTTAACATGTTTCATCATTATTTATTGGAAACTCCATTCACATTTTATGTTAGCCACTAAGCCTTATTGTACATGATCAACAAACCCATTATCCAAGGTTTTATAATCAAATGGTTGATGCTTTTGTAATAATTTAAATTCAAAATCATTGTCAGACTTGTAAAGAGCCATGTGATTATTGACCAACTTTAATGGATAAACTCTAGTTAACCTCACATAGTTGTAATTTAATATTTTCATGATGCTCACTTATTTCAAATTTTTACTATATTGTCTCCGTATGAAAATATGAGGAATTATATATCTAATGGGTCTTTTCCAAACAACATGCAAACTAACCAATGGATAAAAATGACATTGAAGGCCAACATATTTTAGTTGTTTAATTTCCTTATGTGAAAAATAGGACCTAACCATGTCATGTGGCAATGTGTAATGAATATATCCATGACATACTCCTAGAATCACATGAAGGGTCAGTTGAGATTACATACGACTTGATGCCACAAGAAGGAAATTACTTATATCATGACTCTAGTGGACAAAACCACACCATGATTTCAAATAATGGGTGTTTGGATGTGATACACATTAGAAAACTAGGAAGCAACTAAAGAGAGACCTACATGCCCTTATATTTGTCTCAGCCTTAATAAATCTTCAAACAGTGTGGTTTAGATTTTATTAGGTGATTGAAATTCAGAAAGGTTTTCTAGTATAAGTATATATGGTCACCATTAAGTATTCAAAAAAGTGGGTAGAAGCCTAAGATTTTCCCAAAAATAATTTAGAGTGCATAAAAAATCATCTAAGAGAAAATAGTCACTTTAGAATTTCAATACAAATCACTAGTGATCGAGGCTGGCATTTCATCAACCATGTTAATGAGACCATAATATGTCTCATTTATATCATAAATAATACCATTTTATCTTTCATAAATCATGTTTTAAATTGGGCTTATATCTTGTTTTAATAACTTATGATTGCTTAGAATGAAATGTGGGATATATATCTAGTTTATACTTTAGGAGTTATAGTAGTTTACATTATTATTATTTTCTAACAAGTTCTTGAAGAATGGATGTTAAATTTTATCTATTCAATATGAAATGAATCATAAATTATATATATAATTTTGAAGTGCTAAAATGCCAAATTAGGGACAACTTTGAAGTATCTTTAAGTATCATCAGCAGCTTCTAAGACCCATATAAATCATCTCTTAATTTCTTTATTAGCACTTGAGATATATGGACTAGTGATGCAAGAGCATTTAAGGCATACAAGCAACCTTAAATTAACCAAAAATATATTATGTTTTAATGTTGGTTTTTCTATTGTTTTGACATAAGAATATTTAAGACTAAAATGGATAGGGTGTGGTAAAAAGTCAAAAGGGTCATCAAGAACATTTTTTTAGATATAGGTAAAAAATTGGTTTTAAAGGATCTCATAACCTTTACATTTCAAACCAAAGTAAGTGAAAAAAAAAACCCAAAAAAGAATAACCAAAGCAAGAATCCCACCTAGAAGCCTACAAAAAACCACCCATAACCCACTCAGAACCCACCAGGAAGTAAACTAAAAATAATAGAAAACCTAAAATAGCTAAAAAATAGAGAAAGTTAACATGCCACACTACCAATCATGGTCTCTATCCTTTTCTCTATGGTATTTGAGGATACCACAAGGTACTTCTTATTTACATCCTCCTCCTTAATATTACCCCTAATTTGATTACATGGGCCCTTTGTGTTTTCCACCTACAGAGTGTTATATGGGACCATCTTGTGCTCATCCATCTTTGTATTTTTATTGTGTTGGCTCCCCCCCTTATGTTTCTCTTGACCTTCCTCTTGTTTTAGAAACTTGTTCTCTCTTTTTAGTTCCTTATCTAGATATAAATTGAGAATACTAATAAACTTTTTACATACTTCACCTCCCCTCTTACCCACAATGACTCTAGTCAGGATGACTTCCCTAAAATTCTTGATGTATTTTCTAATTGATCTTAGGTCCTTTATCTAGCCTTTAAGTCTTCCTTCTATACCCTTAATTTTTTATTTAATGTTTCATCTAACCTCTTCTTTTTTGAACAAGGACCCTTACACTTCCATTTTATTCGCTTAAGTATCCTAAACAGTAATCAGATATGTTACCTCATCATCCTCCCTTGTTAAGTTTACGGCCTCTTTGCCAAGCATCAAAAGAACCTCAACTTCTAAATTAATAAGGGAGGGCTCCTCTTCATCTTTAGATTCAATGAATTTCTTTTTGACCCCCTTTGACTCCTTATTTTTCCTACTCTCTATAATTTTAACAATGGTTATATTATGAGCTTTTGACTCTATTTTTGATATCTCCTTAGAGTTGGCCACCTCCTCAATATCCACCTAATTATTAATCATGGACTTGGCCCCCTTAACTAATAACATAATGAGGCTTTGGTGAATAATGACATCCAAGGTGTCACCCTGATATACTTCCATGGAAGATTCAAGACATATCAAAAGAAAAAATGGTAATATGATGACAAATTTATTCTTAAAATAGTTGAGTAATAGAAAATGGTAAGAATGCACCACCTTTTTTCCCTTCAAGAGTCAAGTACCTCATGATTTGTAGATAGATGTCTAGCCATAGATACTAGAGGTTTTCTCACAATAAGTCCTTCACTCTCTTGGATAAAGTATAATTCTTAAAAAATATTTTAGTGAGCTCTCCCATGTGATGTTTATCTTTATAGGCCTTAGTATCATCCAATGGTATTCTAGTAACAACAATAATATTCTCCTCGAAAACAAGTATTTGAACTCCTCTCATGTGGACTACCCTATTGTTCTAATTTTTGGTAGAGTCAATAGAAAGCTTAAGATCATTCCCAAAGATTCACTCCATATACAATTTATGCTCACCCTTTTTTAAATTTTCCAAATTAGGTTGTTCTTGACATCCTTACAGGACATGGTCTTAGTTTTGTCTAGTACCACCCATGTTCTTAGTCACATAAGTTATTTTGTTAATTTTGAGAAACTCAACTTTGGTTCACTAAGTTAACTTGGAAATGGTATTTTCATGAATCTTCTTTTGTGTGTGTGTAAATGACCATCATGTTCCTCCTGAAATGGCCATCCATTTTCCCATGCACATTAATGATTACACCTCTTTGGTAATCGATGTTGTAATCATCAAGAACATTTTTTATCATAAATATGGTTACATATTTGGATTCATATCAAAAAAATTATGAAAGTTAAAAAAATGAATCATCTTTATTTGGGTCTATATGAAAAATTTATGATCATTTGAAGCAACACTAGTCTAACTCTGGAGGTCCCCAGACTGGCTCTACAAATGCACAAAATTGGCTTAGGAGATGCCCATAATTAATTTTAAGGTCTAGAAGACAAAATAAATAATGAAGTAATGTTTTGGGACAAGTTTTATAATCTTCATATATATATAAAATATATAAATATAAATTTTTAAAAATAAACACATCAGTATAAATCTTCTCTAGAAATTTGTAGGTTTAGAAATATGAAAGTAAAGAGTTCCAGAGATGATTACCATCTATTCTCAAAAAGTATTTACATGAAATCTATTTATATTATTTTTTAAAATATTTATTTTTGAATAAGGCAATATGTTTATAGTACTTTAAATATTATGAATATATCAACATCAATTTGTTGCAAGAAACCAAATTTTTCAAGATCTTGATTGATTCAATCCAACAAAATTAGAAAAATTTTAAAAGAGAATAAATCACACTATATTCTATCTTATAAACTAGAAGATATTGGATAGATCACTTCCAAATATTTTATCTTTGAATAATGATAATTAGTATAATACTCCAAATATTATATGCATCTAATTTGTTATATTGTTATCCTATAATAAGAATTAGTTGTAAATTGATTTTTTAGGTTGTTAGTCCTAATTAGGAAGTTATTGAAGAAATTATATTATAAAGAAAAATTTATCACTTAAAATGTGTAACTCAAATATACCATATTAATTGTAAGAATTAGATTGAATAAATAATTTGAGATTTTATAAAGCTTTCTATTTTTAATCATTTTCTTCAAGGGAGAGCAGGGCCCATTCAACCTAAGGAAAAATGTTAGTTTATATTTATGTTTTATAGATTTATCTATGTTTTGTTTTATTTTTTGAATATTTATTTTATATTTGGAGTATCATATAACATAAAAAAAAACTAGATCCATAGACCAACCGTTGTTTGGTTTCCTTTCATGCAATGTGTGTTTCGATTTCTACAATTTAAATTCTACAAAGTGTATTTTAATTCTAAAATTTCAATTAATGCAAGTGTGTTGTTAATAAAATAACTATTATCAGTGTATTTTGTAGCCTAATGTATATATCCTTTAGAACAAACCCTAGATTGACATTATAAAATGAAGAGGATTGATGATCCCCATCATTTTTAGCATTTTTGCTAAGGGCACTAGTGTTATTAGGGAATTGTCAAAATGTGTTTCTTTATTAAGATTTATAGTAAAATTTTCAAAGGGTTGCAATCCCTTTATTCAACCAATTAAATTAAGATAAATGTGATGGAAACTTTGATAATATACATTAGTTTTGATTTAACAATATATTTAATAAATAGTTATTTTATGTTTCTTTTGCTTCCTCTTCTACTCTCTTTTTTCTTCTTCTTCATATTATTTCTCTTTCTCTTCTTCCTTTCCTCTTGTTTCAATTTTTAGAAGGTGAAAAATGATGGAGACTCTTCTATAGAATAATTATTTTACAAAATAAAAATATATTCCAAAGGACTACTTCCCCCCCCCCCCCCCGCCAATCTTTTTTAGAGAAAAAAAAAGAGAAACTAAACTTGTGTAAGTTAAAGAAATGGCTAAAAAACTTTCTTATATGGATCTAGCTATAAATGATAATGCATGGTGGATGAGGGATGAAAATTTGATTGTTGTATACCATGATATTTTAGACCTCAAATATAGGATCTAGGAACTAAAATAATGGAAAATGATTCCTTAAAAAACTACGTTTATAGAAATGAAAGAAGAAAAAGATAGCATGGTGAATTCTTCTACTAGAATAATAAATCAAAATATAAGGCATGTTAATAAAAAAATAATTACACTTGGGGCGGGGGCCTAGCTTAGTTAGCTAAGTCTTTCCTATTGTAGAAGGCTAGTCACGGGTTCTAATCCCTCCCGTCCCTATGGTACCAGAGGGTGTGTCACGCCAGCGCCACCAGTCACGTAAAAAGGTTTACCAAGTGCACTATAGGTTATAGGGGGTGCCATGCTATACCCGATTCATGCATCCCAAAATAAATAAATAATTACACTTGCAATTGTAGTTATTGACAGTTATTTTGTAACTATTCATACAACTATTTATGAACATTGACTTGAAGTTGTTGTTTCTTCATCTCTCGGTATAGAAATGAAAATTGTTACATCTACTCATGCTCCTAAATAAATTTCAATGAAAAATATTATTTTTATTAATTTCCATTCTAATGAATTTAGATCACTATTATGTTTTCATCAATAGAACAAGAAAATATAATTTTAGAATTCTTAGAAATAATTCTTCACAAGCAATTGGTAAGGAAGATATAATCATTTAATTCCTTGGTTATTTTTCAAGGATAATGTTGAGAATGACAACACACATGGAAGCATGCAATTTGTAGTTACAACTCAAAAAGTCCAATGGCCACCAAATCAATAAAATTTAGGTATGTCTCTTTTCTCTTCATATAAATATAATTATGTTTTATATATTTATATATCTCATTCTTAAATTTACATACTTAAAATTGGCCAAATTATTGCCAACAGTCACTTGTTCAATTATTAAAATATCAAAATCATTCATTGCTATCACCACCCCAATAGTAACATTATGTTAGTTAAGGGCTTCTCAAAATAAAATAACCAAACTTTCTCTAATAGCTCTTATTAAATAATGTTATTCATATACATAAATTTAGTAATATGTTGGTTTAACTAAAGTATAATAATGAAATCATAATTTTTTTCAACTATTGAATTTCATTCATAATCAGGAATTGTAGTAGGACCACACCCAAAATCAACCATAATAATAGAACCCATCTAAGACAGTTCTTAAAATCATAACAAATATTTCAGTATTCATAGATAACTAATCGTTGAGCCATATTCGTTCATAATAAAGGTTTTATCATTGTTTCTCAATTTCTCTTTTTCATACATGCTTGAATCAAAAAAACATAGTAAATGTGTGAAATTATGTAAGCAAGATATTTAATGAAAGGTTTATAAACAACCCATGTTCTTGGATAGTTTCTAAATCTTTTGACATAAAATTATATTTATTTGATTATTAAAACTAACATTTAATGATTGATAATAATATACAATATTATTGATCATATATTTACACTCTTTAGCTTGCTAAGATAATTTGATTGTAGCATAGTCTTATAAGCATTTTCTTTTAATTATCAAAATCATAATTAAATATATTTGGAATAGATTTTGAGTTAAGCTCAATACCAATGAGATACATATAAATATTACTTGTGAAGGTGATACTAAACATAAATATCAATCATCTTTCAAAGAGTTATTTAACCATAAAAATCAGAAGAACATGGATGGTGCAATAAGTTTAAAAAACTCTAAAGATATAAAGTCTAGTTCTTCTTACACTAATTTTTTTTTGTCAAATTTGTTTAATATTTTTGAGATCAATCACAAGTATATAATCAAGGAAAGTAGATTAATAATCTTAGTGATCCTAGATTTTGTCAAAAATATTTCCAACATTCATGTGATAATTAAGAGATAAATTCATATCACCTCAAGCTCGCTTTATATCTGAAGTTTGTGTAGCATAATGTAAGACTTTTAGTTGAGATTTTACACATTTTAATTTTGGTAAATATGGCTTGAAAAAGAATAAATTAATGAGTATAATCAACATTTCAATTGATTTGAATGTGGTAGAGGAACTAAGACAACCACTTCCTAATTTATCATCGTGTTGTCATTTTTTTATAAGTAAAAAATTCAACAATAAAAAACCTTGGGTATTATTAATGGTCATGGTTAAAAAACCAATGTGTTGATTGGCCATGTATTGGATAAAAAAGTTTTGATTAGAAAACTAACAAATAACTCTTTTTCCAAGTAGAAGTAAAGTTGTAACTAATCAACCTTGACTTTTTTCTTTTTTTAGTATCAAATAAATTTGACCACATCAATATAAAGGAAGAAAAAGATAATTGAAAGTATGAATAAGATATTTATTATGTTATTTTATGTCTCAAAATAATTATAATTTTTTTAATTATAAATAGGTCCACTTAAATAATTTCTTGATAAGAGAATATAATTTTTTTTTTTAAAGAAAAAATATATCTCCCTATGCATGAGGACATGTATAAGTCCAAGTGTGGTAGAGAAGAGATGAAAAGAGTTGAAAAATAGTAAATAGAATCTCCTTTAAACATTTATTAAATGTATAACTGATTTAAAAATAAGGTTCACTAGGATCTTTTAGTTCAGCTTCTATGGTTTACAATAAGAGATGGGATGAATTAGATAATTCTTTAAAAAATGGGAGCCAATATTTCCAACAAAAAATATTTTTCAATAAAACAAAAATTCATTGTTAAAGTGATCACAAAACATAAAATGAGTGGATCAAAATAAGGTAAAAATATTCACTTCTCCAAATCTCATCATATAGTAGCACAATAGAACAATCCCATGAATATTTTGAAAGATGAAAAATGTTGTTTTTTTTATGAGGAGACCTATTTTCTGGAGGTCATAACTTTTGACTTGTTAACCTAATTCAGCTCTCCTTCATGACAAAATGAAGATAAAATAAATAATAAGACACTATCATTTATTTACTGATTAGGTTAAACTCTAAGATATTTGGAGAGCCATACAATATCATTTAGTGGTCTGAAATTGTATTCTAGTATTTTTAGTTATGCTAAAAATAGAAAAAAAATAGATAACTTTGTAGCTAGATTTGAACTTGGGTTGAAACTTGTCTAACATCATGACTTTATTATTTAGAGGATATATTTAAAATTTTAAGCCCATCCGAACTTGCATATAAAATTTATTATGAAAATCAAATTGTTATTGATATTATGGGTAGTTAACTCTAAATAGTTTATTGGTTTTTTAGTTTTTTTAATTTTAGATGTTAAATCCAATTTCGAGTTGAGATTTGTTTAAATAATTTTATATAATAATTTATTCATTCAAAGTGAATCAAAAAAAATTATGGTTTCATGAAATTCTAAGTATTGTGTCTGTTAATAATTTTACTTTGCTAGTCTATGGATTCATCACATTTGGATAAAATAAGTAGATTGATTTTTACAAGGAACAGTGATGCAATAAATGCTTGAAAAAACTAAATCTATAGATAAAATAGTAGCATGCATGAAGACATGCATGAGTTTAAGTGTGAGAGAGATGATGAGACCAATATATGTCTCATTCATATTATAAATAATATCATTTTCTTTCTCATAAATCATGTTTTAAAGTGGACTTAAATGTAGTGTTAAGAACTTATGTTTATTTAGAATGAAATATGAGGTATATATCTAGCATATTATTTAGAAAATATTACAGCCTACATTGTTATTATTTTATAATAAATTTTTGAATAATGGATCTTAAATATTATATATGGAGGATGAAATGAATCATTAATATAGATATCAAAGTTTGAAGTATTGAAATACAAAATTAGGGACAACCTTGAAAGAGTTTTGAAGATCATCAATAACTTCAAAATCCCATATAAATGATCTCTCACTTTCCTCAATAGTAATTAAGATATATAAGCTAGTGATGTAAGAGCATCCAATTCATACAATAAACCTTGCATTAAAAAAAATAAGTTGTGTATTTTTGTGTTGTTTTTTTTTTTGTTTTGACATGAGAAGATGTAAGACTAAAATAAATAGGTTTTGATAAAAAGGTAAAATAATAATCAAAAACATATTTCATCATAAATTTCATTGCATATTTGGATTCCTCTAAAAAAATTATGTAATTTCAAAAAGAGAATCATCTTCATTTGATTCCATATGTAAAAGTTATGATCATTTCAAGTAACACTAGTCTAGCTTCGAAAGTCACCATTCTAACTCCAAAAGTCATCAGCCTGACTCCAAAAATGCATAGAATTGGCTCCAGAGATGCCAAAAATTAATATTTGGGTATAAAAGACCAAATAAATAATGAATTAATATTGTTAAACAAGTTTTATAGTATTTATATATGTGCCAATATTTAAATAGAAATTTACAAAAATAGACATTTGCAGAAATCAGTTCCAAAAATTTACAGGTATAGAAATATGTGTTAGGACTTGTTCAAAGTCTTAACATTAGATTAGGATGTTAGGTAGATAATAAATATAGAATTTTAAATGTAAATGGGTATGCGTACATGTATTTTATAAATACAGCCCCTTAAACAATATTTAGTTATATTGATTTATGTTTTTGAGTTAAACAATTAGAACTACTTTTCGGGTGGAATTCTCGTGAGAGTTGGTTAGTAGGTTGGTTGGTTTTACCGGTCAAGGGTAAAACCTATAAATAAATATTTGTTTATGTAAAATTGTTAACAAGATATATCAACCTTTTTCATGTACTTGTTTTGTTTTAATTAATAAAATATTTGTGGACCCACATTAGCGGACACAAGATTTACCTTAAGTGATTTTATTTGGTTAAATCAATTGGAGTGCTATTAGTGATATCAGAGCATGGTAACTTGGTAAATTATTATTAAATGCATGGTAAACTAGAACGTGGTGATCTCAAGAAGAAGAAGTGAAAAATTTTACGTGATTAGATAAAGAAGCTCACATGAAATTGATTTTGGCAAATATAAGGTATGCCCTTTATTAAAATACTTTTGAGTTAATATTTTTTTTTAAAAATCAAATATCAAATTTTTCAAATAATATTTTTTCCAAATCTTGTGAATGGAAGACTTTGAGAATTAAAATTTAATGAGAAATTAATTTTTTATGGCTGGTCTAAGAAGCAACAAAATTAAAATTTTCATCCTCCATTTTTGAAGCTTCTTCCTGTTGAAGCCTAGAAGTTGATTGTTTGATTCCAATTTTTAAAAATCTGCCTAATAAGCTATTTGTATGTACTTATAATCTTGAAAAAACCTTATAAAAAAGTTTTATGGCTTCTTTGATTTTGTAAAAAAAAATATGAAATGAATATGGATAAATCTCTATCTATTTAAAGTTTTCTTATGCCAAAAAATCTAATTTAAAACTATTATGAAAGCTTTTAAAGCAAATTTCTGAGTTTTATGGCTTAGTTCTAAATTTTTACAACCCCCATACTGTCCAAACATTCCATCCATCATTCATTTTTCATAAAATCCAATTATAGTAGTTTAATTTTGCTCAAAATTGCTTTAAAACTCCATTATTTGGCCCTGTATGGATTTATAATGCCTGGTACATCAAGAAAAGAGTTCCAAGTATTTTTTTTGAAACCATGGTGTCCTTGGTTGTAGCATGTCATTGGAATACAATTTAAAAATAATATTTTTTATTTTTTAAGTTTGATAAAGTTTTATAAAATATTTTGGGGTTTGAGGGGTCCACAAACCAAAGAGCTTTTTATTTTTTTCAAAAATTTCACGGATGAATTAATTTTTACTTAGGAAAGTAATTTTTTATTCATATAGAAAAAATTACATTTAAATATAAATTTTTCATTATATTCGTTTTAAAGGTTAATAGAATAATTGGAAATCATAATTTTTTAAAAACCCTTGGAAATTGGAGGTCCAGGGTTCAAATCTCTCTTTTGGTAAAATTTTCTATTTGGACATTTACTTTTTGGAGGAATGTTCCATTTTTTTGAAATATTTTACATGTTTTAAATATTTTAAGGATCATAAATCATGTGAAATAATAAAATTTAATGGGAGAAAAGCAATTATTGTGTGTTTCATTGGTGAAATAAAGGTTAAGGTGAAATAAGGATGTAATTAGTGAAATTGGTGAAATAAGGGAGTAATTGGTGAAATTGGTGAAATAAGGGTGTAATTGGTGAAATAAAGGTGTAATTGATTTAAATATCTTATTTGGTGATGTTAAGTACCAAATCTATCAAAAATCTCTTTCTTTTGCTTTATGTGGATGTTAAGTGATAAACCTTGTAGAAGCATTATTTTATGCAAAGTGTTTTTTGAGTGTATTGTTATTTCATTGTTTAAACTTAATTTTATTTCAAGATGCCAAAAATTCAAAATTTATTTTTAGACGGTGATATATTAAATGTTTCTAATTGCTTTGATTGAAAATATATTATGGAAGTTTCATTAGTGTTTAATGAGTTATGGGATACTATAAAAATTGAAAATCCTACATTGCCTACAAAACAGATAAAACTTGATAGTGTTAATCTTCATGATTCTAAATCCCTAGATTTAATCAAGCTTTGTTATACTCATGATACCTATATTCATATTGAAAATTCTCCCCATAGTTATATTGCATGGAAGACTTTATCCGATTTATATTATAAAAATTATAAGCATAAGAAGATAGATATCCACAAGAAATTATTTAATTTGTCATTAGAGGAAGATGGGGATATGGGAGAGTACATGTCTAAATTGAATAATATCAATACTAAGTACACTAAGTTTGGGTTTTAAAACTAAATGATCTCACAGTTACTACTACATTAAAATGACTACATGTGTCTTATAGGAACTTTGTATAAATGTTACATGTCTCTGACAAGATCACAAGCATCACTTTTGATAAATTGGTTGAACTGCTTATTCAACATGACCTTTTTCTACCCAAGAAATCAAATAAAATTGAGTAAACCCATGTTTTAGATTCCAAGCCTATTTCATCTTCTTCTGGACAACAAAACTATAGAGGGCACAAATATAAAGGGCACAAGACTATAGAGGAGGAAAATTTCAAAATTGAGGTAAAGGATATCATCAAAACAACTATTCAAATCAACAATATATAAATTCTCATTAAAATGAGATGAGTGATATAGGACATGGTCATAACTCTTATAGAGGTAGAATTCAAGGTAGATCAGACATTTAGTGTCATAGATGTGGGAAAGCTGGTCACATTGCCTCCCAATTTGGGATTCCTTTTGATAAAATTTAGAGGCTACAAAAAGTGACTAAGTCTAACTCCACTCAATATGCTAACCATGGTTATGATGAGTCTAGCAATGTTTCTCATGAATCTACATTCACTTTTTTAGGGAACATTGCTTATATGAAATATGAGGCTAGAGATGAGTTCACAGACGTGTGGGTTTTAGATATAGGAGAAACCAAATATATGACATTTAGGTGAGACTTCTTTTGGACTTTAAAATAAGTTTCTCTTTGTTATCCTTGGTAGATAAGCCTATGCATACTCCACAAGGTCTTGGATCAATTTGGATTCTCCTTCATAATGGATCTGACAAATATTTGGAGAATGTTTGGTATGTTCCCACATTGCAAAAATATATTGTTTCCTTGGTAACTATTCGAAAGAAAGGTTATTAAATTGTGCTTTAAAATGGGATCATTTATATCAATTTAGTGAATGATGGATATAAAAGCATGTATATAGGATATGAGGAGGAAAATTTGGTTAGATTGCATTATAAAGTACTTCCTCCCATAGTGGAACTTACAAAAACTATTAATAGAGGTATAGGTACTATGTCTACACAGTGATTGTGGCATCTCCGTTATGAATATTTGAATGTTCACTCTCTAGTATACTTGCAGAGATATGGTATGGTGAGTGGGTTTCCCACTTTTCATAAAAATAGTATTATTTATGAATCATGTGTTTTGGAAAAATATAATTGGGAAAATTTTCCTAATAATTCTTCATAGTGAGTTAATAGATGTTTGTAGTTATTTCATAGTGATGTATGTGACATGAGGAAGTCATCTATTGGAGGGTGTAGGTATTTTGTGTTGTTTATCAATGATTTTTTTAGGATGATTTGGGTATTTTTCATTAAAAATAAATCATAATTTTTCACTAAGTTTGTTGATTAGTTACACTTAGTTGAAAAATAAATAGGTTCACACTTGGCCACTCTTCATTCAGATAATGGTGGTGAGTATACTTCAAATGAGTTTTTAGATTATTTTCAAGAACATGGCATTCATCAAAAATATAGTAATGCTTATACTCCATAACAAAATGGATTATCTAAATGTATAAATAGGACTTTAGATAGCATAGTTTGGGCTAGGTTGTATTTTAAAATAGCTTGATGATAAGTTTTGGGCTGAATATATTAGTAATACAGTGTATTTGAGAAATAGGTCCCCTATAGCTACACTTTTGGGCTAAGCTCCATATGAGGCTTGGTATGGGTTTAAACCAAAATTTAAACACATGAAAGTTTTTTGATACCTTTGTTTTGCTTTAGTTCCCACTGAACATATAACTAAGTTGGAACCATGAAGTTGAAAATGTATCCTTCTTGGATATTCAAAAAATAAAAAAGGGGTATCATTTGCTTGCATAGGATACAGGAAATTCATAATGAATTGAGATGTGATATTTGATGAAATTGGTACTATGAACACATTAAAGATTGATTCTCAATTTGATAGGTTAGAGAGGAAGATTTCAAAATGTGATAAGGGACTGAATAATGAGGCCAAATCTCAAAGGTTATGGTATGATAATAGTATCCCTTCTATTTTCTATAGTAATTTATAGGTTCATGAATTAGAAAATGTTGAAAATTCTCTAAGTCTTCCTTCAATTGGTGTACATGATAAGAATTTTGGTGTTCTTCATCTGAATAATTTGAACAAATATCCAAAATGGACTCAAAGTAATTTTTTTGACTTGACATTAGATGAAGTTGGTCTAACAATTCCCAACAGTTATCATAAATAGGTGAACTATGTAATGGTTGTTACTACTTCTTCCACTGAGCCATCTACTTTTGAGGAGGCTTCTACTGAATAGGTGTAGCAATAAACAATGAAAAGTGACTATGATGCAATACTTAACAATAATACTTGGGTTTTGGTTGATCCTCTTCCACATGTTCAACCCATAGGATGAAAATGGGTTTATATGACTAAGTATAAATTAGATGGATCCATTGATAAACATAAGGCAAGACTTTTTGTGAAAGGCTATGTGCAACAAGAAGGTATTGACTATGAAGAAACATTTGCACTAGTTGTCAAATGGCACACTATTTGAATGGTACTTGCCTTATCATCATAGAATGGTTGGAAAGTAAATTATATGGATGTTAAAAGTGCTTTTTTTAATGGTGATTTATAGAAGTATATATGAAACAACCTCAAGGTTTTGAGGAAGTGAGTGTAGGGCACAAAGTGTGTAAATTGATCAAAGATCTCTATGGGCTCAAATAAGCACCCAAGGCTTGGTATGAAAAAATAAATTCATAATTGAATAAAATTGGATTTCAATGTAGTTAATCTAATGATACTCTCTATATTCAAGTGTAGGGTAATAAATTGGTAATTTTTGTTTTCTATGTTGATGACTTGTTTATCACAGGCAATGATGAAAACCATAACAAGTCTATAAAGAAAGAATTAAAAGATGGGTTTGAGATAACAGATCTTGGAATTATTTACTATTACCTTAGCATATAATTAACTCAAAAAGACTAAAGTATTTTCATTTCATAAACTAAGTATATTTTTGAGTTATTAAACAAGTTTGGAATGAATGATTACAAACCTGCCCTCACTCCCATGGAAAGTAACTTGAAATTGTCTAAAAATGATATAGTTTATTATTAATGGCACCAAATATATATAGTTAGTGGGAGGCTTGATATATTTGATGACTACCAGGCTCGATATATCATTTTTAGTTGGAATTTTGTCTAGGTTTATGTATGAGCCTAGATAAATTCATTGGCATACAACAAAAAGAATACTTCATTACCTTTAGGGAATGAAAACATATGAATTTGAGTACCATCACAACAAGAAATTTAAAATCATTGGGTGTCGTGATGTAGATTTTAGAGGATGTGTGGATGACAGAGTGTCCACAACAAGATACACTATATATATGGGTTCAACTACCATTGCTTGGTGTTGTAATAAGCATGATATAGTGGTAAATTCATCAGTAAAATCAAAATACATCACATCATGGGATGCTTCTAGATAGATTATATATTTACATTTCATTCTTGAATATATTCAAATTTCTCATATTGATCCTACGCAGTTGTACATTGATAATCAAAGTGCAATTAAAATGTATAAAAATCTAGTCTTTCATCCCAAAAAAAACATATGGATGTAAATATCACTATCTACGAATGTTGGTGGCAAAGAAAGAAATTGATATAATATAGTATCCAACTTTTGATCAGACAGTTGATATTTTCACAAAACCCTTTGACATAATTAAATTTGAGAAATTCATAAAAATGCTTGGCATGTGTCCAAAGAACTAACTTTGGATCATGGGGGGTTTGTTAGGACTTATTCCAAAGTCTTAACATTAGGTTAGGATGTTAGGTAGATAATAAATATTAAGTAAAGTAATAAATGTAAAGGGGCATGCATATTTTATAAAGACACCCCCTTAAACAATCTTTAGTTATATTGATTTATGTTTTTGAGCTAAATATTTAGAACTACATTTTGGTTGGAATTCCCATGAGAATTGGTTAGAAGGTTGGTTGGTTTTATCGGTCATGGGTAAGAACTATAAATACATGTTTTATATGTAAAAGGGTTAATGAGATATATACACCCTTTTCATGTACATGTTTTATTTTAATTAATAAAATATTTGTGGACCCACCTCAGTGGGCACAGGATTTACCTTAGGTGATTTTATGTGGTTAAATAATTTGAAGTGCTATCAATATGAAAGTAAAGCGCTGAGAGATGATGACCATCTATTATTAAGAATTATTTCTATGAAATCTATTAATAGTATTTCTAAATAATATAATATTTTTATATTATTTTGACTAATATGAATATCTTAACATCAATTTATTATAAGAAATTGAATTTTTTAAGATCATGATTGATTCTTTCCAACAAAATCATAAGTTGTTGAAAAGAAAATAAATCACACTCTATTCTCTCCAACAAACTAAAATATAGTGGATCGTTCACTTCCAACTATTTTCTCATTGAATAATGGGGATTAGTATAATTTTTAAAATATTGTATGCATCTAATTTTTTATATTGTTACCCTAGAATAAGAATCAATTGCAAACAAATTTATTAGGTTTTTAATCCTAATCAAAAAAATTGAAGAATTTGTATTATAAATACAACCTTCTCAATTAAAATATGTAATTAAATATACCATGATTTTAAGAATTGGATTGAATAAATAATTTGATCATTTCTTTAAAAAATTGTTTTTAATCATTTTTTCTAAATGAAGAGCAAGGGCCTATTCAGCATTAATAAAAATATTAGTTTGTATTTAAGTTTTCTAGATTAGATTGATCTATGTTTTGTTTTCATTTTTAAATATTTTTTTATGTTTGGAATATCATATGGCATGAAAATTAATTGGATTCATAAGCCAATATTTGTTTAGTTTCCTTTCATGCAATGTGTGTTTCAATTCATATAATTTCATTTTTATAATCATGTTTTTTTTTTTTTTGCAAAGTATGCTATAAATCTATAATTTCAATTCATGCAAGTGTGTTCTTAATAACATAAATATTACCTACATGTATTATGTTCCCTAATGCATAAATATTTTGAACAACAACCCTAAATTGACATTATTAAATGAAGAGGATTGACAACCCCCATCACATGTGGTCGATTGATGACTTAAGAATTTCAAATTTTTCATTCATTGTCAATTCCTTACTGCCCATGAGTGAATGGTTAAGCAAAGGCCACTAATAAATTTTTCATCTCAATTATCAATAAATCATGTGGAATAGAAAGTATAGATAGAGAATATTTCCCACTTACAATATTATGGGCTTATCATACATTCTAAAAAGTGATTATTAGGCATACACCCTTCAAGTTTATGTATGGTCAAGAGACATGGATTATCTTCTTCCAAGTAGAATCATAATAGTCAAGAACCAACTTAGTGATGAAGAAAGGCTTGGAGATTGACTTAATAAATTAAAAAAAAATAGATGAACAACAATGAATGGCATAATGGGATATCGATGTCACATAGAAAATACATAAACAATGGCATGACAAACACCTACAAATAATGAACTTTAAATTTGAAGCCTTAGTACTAAGGAATAATAATAAGCTAGTAAATAAACTTGGTAAATTCAAATTTAGGTGGCTCAGGTCATTTAAAATTCAATAAATTTTAGAAAATAGGTTGTAAATCTTGAATGGGAAGATAATTAAAGATATTTTAAATGGATCAAAGTGCCATGCCCAAAATTTTCATCCAATAAAACCCAATAAAATACAATGCAATTTTTTTCATTTTTTTATTTGATTAATTTATTTACATTTAATTATTTGTTGTTGACTTCCAAAAATTCACAACAAGATTATATCAATGTATTTTAAATAGCATTAAACTTTATTATGTTATACAAGGCTTCTTTAAAGTTATGCACATGAAGTAACTAATCTCCTTTTTAAATTACAAGAACATTATATTACTTGTGAATCATTTAAATTTCGATCAATTTAATTTACTTATATCTATGTATTCATAAGTTTAAACTAAATTATATTTTTTGATTAAATCTTCTATTCTAAACATAGACACAATCACAAGAATTTTAATTTTATATCTTGAGGTCTAGTGACTAAATAAGTTTGTATCATAATTCAACATTCCAAAAGATAGATTTTCCTCAATATACATAATAAAAATCCTTCTACTTGATTTCTCAACTCTAGTAATTGCATTAAGGAAGTTCATTCAGTAAAATCACCCAATACACAAGTTTTTTAAATTTTTAGGACTTAAACATGTAAATCCTAGGTTGTTAAAGGTGTTGGGTATAGAGGGTAAATTTATATAAATATTAAAAATAGATATATAAAACTAATTTACTTAAGATGTATGCACAATGAGAAAATTAACTTATCTAGAGTGAAATAGGCATTGTCAGATGTCAAGAAGGTTAGAACAAGATTAGAGATCAATCAGAAGTCCTTAATTTTAGAACTGGATTTGAAAACTACCTTCCAATAATAGCATGGTTAGAAGAATAGTATCATGTTATGTTAGTGTCCAAGGTACCACCATAGTTTCCTTCTATGAAGAAACTACTTGAGGCTTCTAGGGATACTACGAGAGAGTTTTAGGGACCTGTAGGCAAGTTTTGAGCTTCTAATCATTCATTTATATCACTATTTTGTTGAATATTTTCCAAAGCCTAATAAACACATACACATGAAACAACAACAAGATCAAATACAAAAAGAAGAGAAATATTGGGTTGTGGGATGTTATGATCACACGATGTAGAACCCATTTTGTCCTTACCACTACCTGCATTAACCCTAATGATAGGGATCTCAAATCACATGTAGTTATCCCTTAGGTAATGTCCATAATCAATGCACATGGTATGCTAGAATGAATTTCACTTAGTCCCTTATTTGATCAAGCATGCATATCTATGTGTGATTGTTGAGTAATATGCAGTATGTTTAGCTATATTATTGACTGATTTTATGTAATTATGAGACAAAATAGTAAGTGTTAGATGTAAAATGCATTATGATGTTCTTTATATACAAGTAACTTTGATAAAATCATAAGAGAAGGCTCTTAAGGAATGGGTAGGACTAAAAACATGTTTAAAGAGTGATCATTGGACACTAACACTAAACTAGACACTAGCGCATTGTGCTAGTGTCCATGATCATGCCAGTGTTTTGGGAATACAAAACTAGGTGAAAGCTATACAAAACATGTTAGGGGGGCCTGTGACTAGGATGGGATGATAAAAGACAATTGAGGGTACACCAAACATGGAAAACAAGTCATAAAAAATGTTAAAATACCCAAAATGACCATGTGAATAAGACTCACATTCATCACTAAGATCTTCCCTTGATAGAGCCACAAAATACATAGTATTTTGGTTTCTTAACCAAATTGGGGTGTGTACATTTACCACCCCCCCCCTTTTTTTAGTAATGAAATAAAATGGAAGTGCTAGAGTAAAAGGAAAAATAAAATGCATACCTATACTTACCTCTGTGATCAATTCATGTGGAGGATGGATGTGCTCTAGGCCTAGCCCACTTCTTGGCCAGAGAAGTGGATAAGAGCTAGAATGTTGTCTATGAAGAGTAAATCCAAAATTGAAATGTCCCCTATATTGATATGAATGATAAACTAAATTGTGAGGAGCAAAACCCTATTTTTACCCACCCTGATATGTGAATTGAGTCATGAGAGGTATCTAAAAGTGTTGAGAAACAAGCCTTTTTTTCCCCCACTCTAATATGTGAGCTAAATCTAAGAAGTGGTCTATAAATTTGGAGAAACAATCCCTACTTTCCCCCATTTTGGAATTTAATTTGAATATTATAAGTCATCTATAAATGTGGAGAAACAAACCCTGCTTACCCCCACTCTAGTATGTGAACTAAGTCAAAGAAGTAATCTGCTCAAAGGTCAACACTATCTCTCAACCTTCATAATCTAGGTCTAGTGAAAATCTATGTATCAACCACTTAATATAGCCATATGACCCAACCTGGTGAAATCCTAGGGAAATCTTAGTGACAATATAAATTTAATCTAATAATCTGCATGTAAAGAATCATAAAATATGTCATTCCATCTGTATAACTTGGTGAAATCCTATGAGATCAAGGACACATGCTCTGTATCATTCCCCCAAACCTAACATTTGAGTAATGTAATCATGTGCCCTATGTATAAAACTATATTTTTATAGGGATGGCATACCATATACATGCCCCCATAGTCATAATTTAAATATAGAACTATGTCAAAACCCTATCTAAAATATGAGAATGTGAACCATAAAATTGTATCTATATAGGGATAGCATACCATGTAGTACCCCCATAGTCATTATCTAAATCTAGAACTATGTCAAAACCATGTGTAAAATATGAGAATGTGAACCAATATCTAACAAGATCATGAAACCCTATAAATATGAATCAACCTGTGTATCTAAAAATCTGAGAAAATCTATCTATATGAATATTTGAGTCAATCTAAACCAATATTGAGTCAATTTATGTTTGAACCAATTTGATTCAATTTGTGTCTTTGAACTAATCTATTTATCTAAATCAATATGTTTATTTAAACATCTATGTCAACCTGTGTATTTAAACATCTAATTCAATCTAAACCAATCTGAGTTAATATATGTGTTTGAACCAATCTATGTATCTAAATCACCGTATATTTGGGTATCTAAATCACTATATATTTGGGTATTTGAATCATTGTGCATTTGGGTATTTGAATCAATAAATTTGGATGTCTGAATTGGTGTGAATAGTATATGTATACCCCCTTTTTAGTGAGAGAACAAAGATTATGGCAAAGGTGTCAAACCAAAAGTGATGTCGATAAACATGTTAGTGATAGTTAGCATTGCTAATATGAGCATAAGATTAATTAGTTATATGTTTGTAATAGAATTATTTTTAGAAAGTAGGGATAATATATGTTTGTGGTCTATAATGAATTTGTTAAATAAGTATAAGTTTTATCACATTGTGGAATCAATTTGATTAGAATAGTAGTGTAACTGGAACGGTGTGGGGGATATTATGATCAAGTCCCACACATAAGAAATGGATTTAAAATCATAGCTACAGTTCTTGAAATATTATGTTTAGAATAATATGGTATTAGTTGGAAAAATCTATGCATAATATCAACCTTAGGCAGGGGCCATTTTTAAAACATGGCTTAAATAGGTTGGTTGATTAGTTTGACAAATTATTTAAACCACTTGACTTGATATAAATTTTTGGTCTGATATTAGAAACATGCCAAGGAGATGAGAAGTGAATATGACCTACTGTAAGGAGGTGGAGGCACTCATCTGGGTTGAGGAGGAGATTATCCTGGTAAAAAACTTGTCATTTTCCCTATTTTTGAAATAGAATGCCTTTTTCATCTTTTTTAGTGAAAAAATGGTAATTTAGGGCCCTATTTAAGAGGATTGCACTAGTATCCCCAGGGTTGTACTAGTGTCCTGGGCTATCACACTATTGTCTTGGGTATAACACTATTATCTAGTGTTATTATCTTGGGAGCATTACTAGTGTCTATTAGAGCCAATTTTACCAATTTTGTTTTTATTTTGTGTTTAATGACTATTACTACATGTTTTTTTATCATTCAAAGATGTTAATTCCAAATTTGGTTGTGTTTTGTATGTGGATACACATATGATGGAATTCTAAAGTGGTTGGATGATGGAGTGCTTATATGGACTACCCTTGATAGATGATGAGAGGGTAGCGATTGATAGAGCTAGTTTGGGCCATGTGGCATCACTTGATTCAATTCCCTAATACTGCCATATTATGATGGCATTATGTGAAAGGTGGAACAATGTTACTTGTACATTTTGGTTGCCCACTGGGGAGATCACTACGATGTTGAAGGACATCTATAGGATACTAATTCTACCCATTATTGGTCAATAGGTATTATTAAAAGAGGCTACTAGAGATAGAGCTATAGATCAAGCCATGAGATACTTTGTAGCTATACCTATAGGGACCCATCATCCAAATAGATGCAATGATGTGTTTTTGTCTTTGATTAGTAGAAATAATGTTCCATAATTATAAAAAAATTTCTTTAGTACTACTGTAACATCCCCAATGTTTTAGACATATAAATATGTGAAAATCTTTTTTATTAAACTCATATACCAAAAATATATTACACCATAGAAATATATAGAGACCATAATAAATACTCAAGGCATGCTAATAGAAACAAGCATAATACATCTCATACCACTGGTCTATAATATCATGAGATGACATCATAAAGCAGATATATAAAGTAGCTATATTAACTCAACCATAATTGATACAAGTCTACAGCCACCACTATCAATATGCAATAATAAATAATTACAACTCTCATATCAGTAGTAAAATACAATACAATGTACATATAAGATACATGGATCTCCTAGAGCATAGTTTCCAAAATTATCTGTGGCAATCTCAAGTGTCATCTCGATAAGTAGTGCTATTGTGAGGAAGGAGACCATAATCTGAGTGCTTTTCCACACCAACCACACACTAATGATCCCTCATATTAATCTCATCAAGAAATGTCCCTCCCTTAATGGATGAGTAGATAGTGATAGTGTGAGAATCCAGAGAGATAAGTAAGTACATGTGTGTTGTATGATTTATAAACTAAGCATTGAGTGTATCATAAAAAAACTATTTTATTACAAGATATCACAAAAACATGTAAATCATAATCATGAAATTATAATGTATCACTAAACATACTTTTTCCCAAAGCTTTACAAATAATAAATAATAATGTTCTATAGATCAATTACATTAATACACACCACTTGATCGAACTACCTTCATTTGGCATTGTGATGCTAGTAAACCAGTGAAGTCCATCTCACTCCTTACTCTATATCAGCAATACAGACTGGTCAAATACAATTCAACCATGAGATTTATTTAATTTGCATCCTACTAGTGAACACAATATGTAACACACTAATAATAGGAGTAACCAAAGTGTACATTTATTACAATAAACATAAAAATGAATCTTACATTATTCTATATCCCATACTAGAAATAATGACTATAATTTATACCATATGGGTACATATACATTTAACTATACATTTTCATTACCACAATTAGTTTCTAAACATAATATACCCTATGATAACACATATTGCCATAGTCTAGTATTCTAAGACATAATTACTAGTTTTCCATAATCAGTCATGCAAATTAGTCTTTAATACATGGAAACTTAAGATTTATATTCAAGCAACTAGACATAACAAAGCAAGTCACAGTTCCTACTTAATAAAATAATATACTAACTTAACATATGATACACTTTTAATACTGTATACATGCATACATAAAATTCTACTAGCTATCACGAAACATACAATTCATAGTAATAATCAACATGCATACATTTAGTTAGTCAAATTTAAATGTGATTATAAACATAGCAAATATACTATGTACCATCTAGGTATAACATACCTTTAAATTATAGTACTCTATGATATCACATACCATCATAGTTCACAACTACATAAATACAGATAACCAACTTATGATTTAAAAATCAAATAATATACATACATAATAACCATCAAGCAAGTATGGGATTATATCACCTGGGTATACCTTATATTTAAACTACATATTAGCATTAAAATAACTATAACTAATTAGCATGCATCATGATGCACCATGATATGCTAAATATAACCAATAATTTATACATATTAGCACTCTTATAATATGTACCACACAAGTATTCAATACTAAATTCATATAGTTAACAATCATTTAATCCTTGTATAGAAATAGACAACTCATAAAACCATTATGATCTTCCATTCCAACAATTCATTTTATTTCTAGAAGATTGTTTTCTTATGGTTATAGTTCCAGTTCCCTAGACACCTTAAGATTCAATATGACCACCCATTTATCTACAAACTTAGGCATATGACCTGCTACACCTGTATAAAGATATTTATGTTTGGTTTCTTAAGTCCATGAACAAACATGTTTCCTATATACAAATAAATTTACAACATACTATGTATCATATATTAACCCATTAATGATATAAAAATACTATATCCATGGATATCTATATACCTATCAAGGACCTATGTGATTTTAATAATCATTATACAAATCACCTAAAATTTTATAACAATTAGTCAAAATTTATCTTTGGAAGTCACACATCCATAAGGTTTTATCTAAAATAGAAGTACATAATCCTATGTATAAGGATAAGCTAATTAAACACATGTATATCCATATTCACATTAAGGATATCATCGTTAATTTATAAATACGTAGTTCATTTATATCTCATGATAAAGAACTCCCTCTATTTACATTAATCTTAGAAAACTTTTTTGTTCATGGAGTATGTTGATGATCTCTAAAAGATAAGAGATTTTAAAATATAATTCTCTTTCCTAGTTTTATTATGTTTTAGGGAGTTGAGTTCACACGTAGCTAGTTCCCTGCATTTAACTTTCAAAATTTCATGTATGTTATTTTTCTAAGGAATATATCTCAAACAAAATCACAATTAATGATGAAAATCCCATCATATGGTAATAATATACACTTGACTATATACCATCATACAATCATCTAGTAATATGATATATCATTGATGATCTCGCCAATTTCCCCTAAAAACATTATTATTTCATCCTTGTGGGTGGGCATCCTTTTGTCTCTATAAAAGAGAACCAAGTAAGTTTACTTAAAAAATAAATTTAAGTTAGCAGGCATACATTCTCTTGTGATAAATAGGCATCCATTTCATATACAATGGTTTCATCCTTACATCTTACATCTATCATCGTAATTAGCATCTCACATAATATTCATATTTTCTTACATGAAAGGCATGAGAATTAATTTTTGAAAATGTTTGTTAGATATCAAATCATGCCACCCAAAATTAATGTCATATACAACATACTTTCAAATAAATAATGGAGAAACCATGGCCTTCCAGAGCCATCCAAGTGACACTCCCCACTTGAAAATTTACATCTAGTTTTATATATGTACACATTTAACTACAAATTTAACTCAAGTTGATTCCTATACTCATAGACACATTTAACTACATATTTAACTCAAGTCCACACCTTGTAGTTAACTACATATTTAACTCAAGTTTATGCCTTGAAGTTAACTATAGATTTAACTTAATTTGATGCATTTACTCAATGTGTCTAGTTTCTTATTTGTAAGCTTCTAATCTAACACTCCTTAGCACTTTCAAATATTAAACATACTATCTATATAAACTATTTCATTTCATTATCCCACAACAATATACTGGTATATACATGAAGTAAAATAAACCATGGAGGTATGTATTGGTCAGGAGTATGCACCTGGAATATCCAAATACTGGTCTACTATGGTAATATACATAATATACTAGTGATATACTAAATCACCACAAATTACTTAGTATCACTCTAAACTATGGTGATGCCCAATAGTTCACTATCACATTGGGATAGATATGCTAGTTTTAATTTTACACACCATAATTGGCATATACATGAATAAAAATCTCTTATTCATCAAATTTAATAAAATAACTCTGTATGTTTGAATATTTTCCTTTATTTTATTCACTAACTCTGCACCTATGTTTTTACAAGTCATTACTAATCATGTTTGTACTCTAAGTCATTGTTCTATTGATATAATAGCAATATATGAATGTGACATATAAATTTCAATGCTTATGTTTAATAGTGTATGTTTAATAAAGTCATTACTAACACTTGTATGACTGGGTTTAGATAAGTATTCAGGACTTTTACAGTAGCATATCACCTAGATGTGTGTAAAGTAATACATTTTATTACCATTCTCTATATGTTTATCTCTTATTACATTCAAATAATGTTTCATTTGGGTGGTTGACAAGTAAACAGAGATTTTTTCATTTCTATATAAACAATTTGGTCTAAAATTAAACATAATTCACTATGTAGAAATATAGAAACTATGTAAGATTATGGCTTACCTATTTAAGCCTTCTCAATACTCATCCCTCATGTGTACTCTTGCATTACTGCTTATTTTTTTTAATTTTTCCCACTCTCATTCTAGTTCTTCTCTCTGATCCAATTTTCTTTTATTCTCTTTTTTGATGCCCCTCCTTCCTTAATTGTCCCATCTTAAAGGATGTAGGCGTAGATCTTTTTTTTGTTTTAAAGATTCTTTTTTATTTTTGTTTTTAGTTATTTTTAATATCTTTGATTATTTCTTGATTTTCTAATTTTAATCTTACATTAACTTTTTTGTTTATATTATTTTTGTCTTTTCTCATTTTGTCCTATTTTTCCATTTCTATTTATTTTAATAGAGGAAAATATTTAATTTCTATATTAGTTATTCATCATTTATTGTCACTATCAAATTAAATGATAATTCCATCAATTATTTTTTCATATTTTTAAATATAATTATACTAATGACATTGTCACAAACATTAATGACAAAATATACCCAATACACAAAATGAATCCATTAATTTATTTAACTATACTATGAAACCATAAAAACAACACTCCAAAGTAAGTAATAAACACACCATAGGAAGCTATTTTTAATGCATTTCTACTATGTAATAAATACTATGGTATGTGCAAGGTTCTCACTAGATCTCTATCAAATTCCAACATCTCCATATAAATCACCCTCTTTGATGATGCTATCCCTTCAACACACTCTAAGGGATGAGTTCTCCTAAGGTGGATCTTCATGTATCCACCTCACAACATGAAAGTAGTTAGATCATATCACATGATAAATATATAGCATAAAATTATAACTAAGACAACACATTAATATGCTTAAAATATATGCATACATTAACCAACTCATAGTAAGTAATCATGTACCATCATGTATCTAAGCAATATTCTACTACCTCATAATAGCGTATATCTCACAACTTAGATAAAAATAGCCAAATCTAAATTTGTCAACCATAGATATCTATAGATAATCTAACAAGTTTATCAGGTGAGGAATCAGGATGTAATAGCTATGAGATTCTTTTATTGATATGGATAGGATTATATAGGATTCATTGAATAGTCTAGGATATAAAAGAGCATATAACCTTATACTCATGGGGTTGTACTATGATAACCCACTTATATTAGGATTTGTACCACTTTACTTAGGAGTTATGCATGGGTGGCATTGGGTCTTTGACATTATTGTATTGTTGGGTTTATGAGCATATTGTAGTTGTTAGACCAGAGGGGTTCCCATGGATGGATTATGCCCACACATAGATGTTTTCAAAGAGATGGATTGGTATTGCTCATGTGTAATCGAGGAATATGATGTATTAGTGATATTTTTGGATAAGTTGATAGTTGGAGACATTATTTGGAGACCCTAGAAGGGCTTTAGGGGTGGCTTGAGGATAATGTTAAGTTGAGACACGTTCAAGTAAGCTAATGGTTGCATGATCATTGGGTCAATGTATTTGAGAGATTTCAATATGAATAGGTGACATGACTATTAGAACATTTAATTCCAAGTGGATTTATTATCCCTTAGCTTTGGTAAAATAATTAGATAATAATAATACATTATTTATTAACATGATTTAAAAACTTTGTGAAAAAAAATAATAAATTTATATTTATTTAATAATTACCAAATTTAATTAAATGGTTTATCGAGATGGATGGATATGTTATTTCACAACAGTCACCTCCCTTCTTGAATATTGTAAATAGCATCTTACCCTATTATAAATTCATTTGAACTCGATATATTTTTGGGTGAATAATAATTTTGTGAATAATAAAGAAGTGAGATCGAGAGGAATTTGTATTGGTTTCTCAATAATAAATAATATTTTGGTGGGTTTTTCACCTCTTTGAGATTTTCCCATGGTAACTCAATGTCAAACATTGATTTGTATGATTTATTTATGCTTTCTAAATTATTGTAAATCCTAGATCTTCTGTGCATTCCATATTACATTAATAGAATTTATCATGGTATCAGAGTTGTGAAGAGATGTATGTGATTGAAAAGCATATTGTATTGAGTTATATATCAATAATTGATATTTTAATTGATTTAAAAAAATTATTATTCAAATCCTTGTACGGTCCTCTGTGGTTGAAAGTAGATTCAAGTTCTGAGAAGATGCATATAGTGGTTATTTGATCTCAAATTTCTCTTAGATCTTCATCCTATCTCCATTTAAGCAACCAAAAGTTTTTTTTAGGTAGAAATTAGCCTCAGACCTTGTTTCAAGCCAATACTAGAACTTGTATGACCCATGCCTAAAGAAAACTTAGAAAATTATTTTAAATGCTTCCCCTATTATGTTTTGGTGTTTGAAAGTTTTTTTATCATTTATATTGGCTAACAAAACCTCTATTAGTCATTTTAAAGCATATAAGGATTCATATTATTTTTTCAAATAGCGTGGGGTGCCATAGTTTCTTTGGGTGAGTGAAAATATAAATTTTTCACTAAAGATTAAATTTTGAAGATCATATTGGCTAAAGTTTAACATTTTATGAGTATTGGTACAATTTTAAGGTGATTGATGGTCTGGTTTGAGCATTGTGAACTTTCAAAATACTCCTTGGGTACTACCATATGGCACTGATTTTTTCAAAAAAAAAATCTCAACTAAAACGTAATTTTTAAGTTTGCTTGATCTTCAATAGGTAAAGTGAGGGTGATTAGCAAAGTTTCATACTTTTGGAAGCTTATACATTTTTCTAAGAGCTTTTATTCACCTATAAGAATGCCATTATAGCTATAAGTATGTAGTTTGGTTATTTAGTTTGAACAAAGTATCTAAAAAATAATTTATTTGTTTAATTCCCAAATATCCTCTCATGCAACTCTTGGCCCCACCTTACTTGGCAAATGTTTTTAATCCAATGTAATAAAAAAAAGTTAATGTATTTACTTTATGTTTTTACATGCATATATACATATATATATATATATATATATATATATTCAAATATACATGCATGTAAAAACATAAAATAAATATATATATTGATGCATGTAGTTTATTGAAAGCTTCCTAGAAGGGTTGGTAAACTTATTTTTGCTAGAACTTACAACTAAGGAGGTCTCAAGTTCAAAACCCCCTAAAATCAATCTTTTTTTACTTGGTCAAATATTTTTTTTTAATTTAATTTAAATTGAATTTTATTTTTGGTTTACGTGCAAATTTTTCTTGCATATTTAAAACCCTAGTTGCCCTATCAACCTTGTTTCAACATTCAACCAAGTAAATGTTTTTTTAAACATAGTCATGTAACCAATCAATCCCTAAGTTTCGGTACCTTTTATACATATCTACATGGTAAATTTTATATTTTAAAGCCTCCTATTATTAATTTTACAACATTTTAAATAATAGTGTTTAGGTGGCTATTCTGAGTATGACTCTTTTGACGCCTAGCTTAGTGTAACTCTAATTAAGTTTTTTGAATTATTTGGCATTTAAATTATGTATTTAAGTAGATTTGTATGTGTATTTAACTTTTTTTTTGAAAATAGTTTTTAAAAAAATTTAAAAAAGACCAATTTGTTAAATTGTTCTTACATTAGTGTTTTTTTCAACACTTGTGCCACCTTATTTTGTTGTAATCTTTCATTATTTTTTTATTTTATCTAGAATTAAATTCAAAAATTATTGTGTGTTTACACTTGAAATCTATTTTTACTATCAAATAGAGTTAAAATTTATACTGAAAAGGACTTATTTTAAGTATTTGTTTATTATCATTCTTAAAGAGAAGTTATGGATTCGCCTAATTTTGTTTTAAATAAATCACAAATACTTAATAAAAATAACTATAATATATGGAAAATTCATGTTAAAAATGAATTTATGGCTTTGAATTTGTGAATATTATTGTTGGTACTGAAAAAGACCTTTCTAGGTGACATGTAACCCCTAAGCTTACCAATGTATTTCAACAAAAATCGTAACAAGCTATGTTCATTATCTTGCAGAGTGTTAGGGATGAATTCCTTTTCCACATTAGTAATTAGGATTCTTCTATAAATACTTGGAAACTTCTTTAATCCATGCATGAGGACACTCATATCTCAAAAATTATTAAGTTAATCCTTGAATTGTTAACTACACCTATGAAAGGTGTTGAAAAGGTTGTGAATTTTCCTATTAAAATTAAGAACATTAAAGCTTAATTAGATGGTTTTAAATATAATTTGATTCAAGTTCAATTACTTTATTTTATTATTCAATTAACTATTCATGAAAATTTTAGAAATTTTATTTTAATTTTGAATTATAAATATCAAACTGAGTAAAATATGCCTGACCTTACCACTTCGTCTCCTCTTCTAATTCAAGAAGAGAAAGTTATGACTAATTTTGATTCCAAAAATAATGTCACTCAATCACTTCTCACCTTGAATAATGTTTCTGATAATAATAAGAACTGTAAATCTAACCCTAATTCTACTTTTAGCTCAAACAAAAATAAAAAATTTGGTAATAAGAATCATAAACCTAAGTTCAATATAAATTACAATTTGTGGTAAATTTGGTCATAGAAGGGAAACATGTTTTAAAAACAAGGATAGATTTAATGATCAATCTTCTAAAAATAAAAAAAGGAATAAATCTAATCAAAACATGTTGAAGAATCAGAATCCTAATTATAATAATAATTAAGATTAGAATATTATTGCTTTATATGTTATTTTATTTACTTCAAATGAAAATGAGTGGGATTTAGAGAGTAATGCATCACACAATATGAATTTTTTATCTAATATTATGTGTGATTTTATAGATATTTCTATAAATATTTACTTAGGAGATAATTCTTTCTTAGAAGCAACTAAACAGAAAAAAGATAAATTTTCAAATGTTGTTATAAATAATGTTTTTTATGTACCTAAGATTAAAAAGAACTTTTTATATTATTCACAACTTATGATGATTTCATTGTAATATTTCTTAAATATAGTTGGTCCGTTAGAAATCAATATGGGTCTCTTATTGTTGAAGAGGTTCAAAATAATGTTTTATACATTTTCTCTCCTTCTGTATATTTCCTTTCATCGCATAGTAAGAATGAATTTTGATTATGGTATGAAAGATTAGGACATGTTAATTTTATAATTTTACATGATATGTTTTCTCAAAATATTATTATTGAACTTCCTTCTATAACTTCTCATCATAAAACTTGCAAGAGTTGTTTACGTAGTAAGCAACATACTAACCCCTTTCACAAGAATCACGATATGAATTCCTCACATCTTTTAAAATTAATTCATACTGATGTTGTAAGACCCCTTAGATTTTTATCTCTTATGGTTCTTCATATAAGTTATTTTTATTGATGATTACCCTATAATTATCTGGTCATATTTCATTAAAAATAAATCTATAGTGTTTTCTAAATTCAAAGAATTTAAATTTTTTTCTTAAATACATCTAATTTTTATATTAAGATATTAATAACTAATAATGGTGATGAATATATCAGTAAAGAGTGTGATTATTTTTACATTAGTTTTGGTAGTCAAGTGGAATTAACACTCCCTATTCCCCTCAATAAAATGATATTGTTAGAAATAAAAATTACACCATTATTGAGATGGCTAGAATAATGTTGCATTTTTCCAATATTCCTTCTAGTTCTTATGTAACAGAGCCTTGAACACTTATGTCCCTATTCTAAATAGAATCATTACTTAATATATTTTTTTTCTACATCAAAAATACATATATGCTCATAGCATTTCATTTGCTTTGATAAAACTATTTTGTTGTTACTTTAGAGATACTAACTATATTGATAGTGTCTCATCTACATTGTATTTGTTAGTAAAAGGATTTAGTATTAATTCTTGAAAAACACACATTAAAATTATATTGTAATATATATATTTATTTTAGATGATAAATCAAATAAAATATATACATAATATGATTATTTTCAATTTAGTTAACATTGAAATACATTATATGCATATCATGCTTAATTTAATAAAATGATCATGTTTAGTTATTGCATTTGGTAAAAAGATCGTGCTTAGTAAGTTTGGATCTTTTATGTTTTAATGTTTTCATTTGATTATTGAGTCAATCATGATAATATGGTTGGATACTCTCATTTTATTTTGTTATCATTTGATTATTTATGCTAACATCCTTATATGCTTCATATAAGATATGTTATGAAATGCACATTGTAAATGAAATCTGTATTATTGAATCTTCATCATTTACTTTACTAAGCATCTTAAATTCATATATCTCTGAACTTATTTATTTTTAGTCTCATATTTGTTTGATTGGATGATTGCATATCATGATATAATTCTCTATATTTTATGTATGAGGGGTTATATCTCATATATTTTATTGAAGCATATCAAACTTGCAAAATTTTGATAAAACTCAAATGATAAAATGAGTTATTGCTAATAGTATATCTAATGTTTGGCTAAACTTAATATCATGTTATTAATAAATTATTGTATGTGCATCACATGATAGTTGGAGATGCTCATCTTGTCAATATTATAGATGTCTAATAATGAATTGTATATAATAATTTATGTTTTTTCACTAACTTTATAATCAAAGTAGTTAACTTGTTTGTTTTAAATATGACTTGATTATTTTAAATGTGTTTTACCATAGAAAAACATATGTCATATTTTTATATGTGTGGTTATTATGATGCTAACCATACTATGTTGTCATGAATCTATTTTTGGATATGTGTTTAAGTTTTGTGTAGGTACACAGCACCAATAATTTAAGCATATTGAAATTCATGTGCATTTTATATGAGATAAAATTATCAATGGTGATATTGATCTATAGTTCTATCTTACAAATGAACTAGTGGAATATATATTCACAAAGCCACTTTATACTACCAAGTTTTCATAGTTTTGTGCAATATTGGGCATCTCAAAGTTACCATTGAGGGGGAGTGTGCATGACATAGTCACTTCCTAACATCCATGTGTTTCTTATTTTTTTCTCTACTTTTTATAAATTATAAAGCATTGTAAACTTCATATGTAAGTTACGTAATTGTAAACTTTGTGTGAAAGTTTTACGTTTATACCTCAAAACATTTAAAATCATACTTTGTAATGGAGTTCCTTATGTTATAAAAGGCTCCAAATATGCTTATTGATTATTCATTAGAAACTGTGAGATGTAGTCTCACGATCATGCTATCCTAAACTTATTTTCAAGTAGTTTATGGATTATAATTCTTTTTGTTTCAAAACATGATATTTTGCATGATGAAGGTTTTTAAATGCTTCAATTGTGTACATGGTATAATTCATTTTTTTTTCAAGGTGACTATAGACATTTATCTCTGCTTGGCAATTAGGGGGAGTTTTAAAAAATTTAATTCTAAGTGGGATTATTGTCCCTTAGCCTTAGTAAAATAATTAAATAATAATAATAAATTATTTATTAACACGAGGTAAAAAAAATCATGAAACTAAATAATAAATTTATTTTTATTTAATAATTACCAAATTTAAATAAATGAGTTATTGAGATGGATGGACCCATTATTTCACAACAGTCACCTCCCTTCTTGAATATTATAAATTGGGTCTTACCCCTATTGTAAATTCATTTGAAATTGATATATTTTTAGGTGAACAATAGTTTCATGAATATAAGAAAATAAGTGAGATTGAAAGGAATTTGTACTGGGTTGTATTGGTTTCTTAATAATGAGTAATCTTTTGATGGGTTTTTACCTCTTTTAGGTTTTTCCATGGTAAATCCATTCAAACATTGATCTATATGTTTTATTTATGATTTACTAATTATTTTACATCTTAAATCTCCTATGCATTTCATATTACATTCATGGAATTTATCAACGATAGTTTGGTGTTATCCAGGATGTGCCACCTTGCCCATGGGTGTGGTTAAGGAGTTCTCAAGTGCCAGTGAGGCCAAGTAGTAGGCCAAGACCCACAGCTACTAATTTGGTTCTAATTATAGTGATGTAGTGAGATCCAGTGTTGGATATACTTGATGTACATGATGTAGGAGTGACTAATGCCTACATAGTATAGTGGAGGCAATATAGATGGCATTATAATCAACCCAAGAGTAGTATGCTTTACTTTCCAAAGTGAACTGGTGTACTTGGTGTTGTAAATCACCCACAACATACATTAATGATATCACCTCTTATGAAGGTATATTAAAATCATCAAGGGGATTATTTAATTCTTGAATCTTGTTATTAATTTTAGTCATTGGTACACTACATTGAGGACCTTTGGTTTTACTCATTATAACCTTTCGAGGGGTGATATCTTGGACCTAGTGAGAGGGAAATGGGATATCACCCTCATGGAGGTTAGGATGATAAATGGGTTATGCTATAGTACGGGGTTGATATAAATTAATTGATATTTCTTATTTTTTTAATTTATAAATAAGTATCACATTCTAATGGAGTATAAGATACATTATTATCATGCAAATGTAAACTATGTAAATTATGAACATAAGTATAAGTTTTCTTGTATTTTTCCTAAGGCACTATATCATTTTAACTAGAATTTGATAAGAAATCAATTTAAACATGAGAAATAGGTAAAGTATGGATATAACTAGAAGGACTAGACTCAATATTTTCTTCACCAAAATCATAGTAATCATTGTTATTTCAAGGTTCATCAAAATCATAGTTTAATTTAATCATAGAGGTAAGATTAGAATAATTATCATTTTCATGATCACTAAGAGAGATAATAGAAGAAGATTTTAAATTTTTACTATTATGTAGTATATCATCATGTGTAGGTGTAATGAAATGCATGTCTTCACTATCTATGAGTGGAATGCATGTATGATCATTATTTTCAATCTTGGAGTCAAGGGTAGAAGAAGTAGCAATCATGTTTTCAATTGGCACATTATGACATGTAAGAGAAGATTTATAGATATTTGAATTATTTACATTTTTTATAGAATCATTATGTTGAGCTTGAAATGTAAAAGAAGTTGATAAAATAATCTCATCTAATTTATTTTGTGCATTGGTAAAAGGTGCAATATCATTTATACATGATTTTTCAATATGAAATGAGAAGGGTAAAGAAGATGCATTATTTTTTTATATATTTCTTGAATCATGCAAAAGTAGATTTTGTTTATTGCACTTATATCATTTTAATTTGAATAAGGAGGTATAAAACATGGTTTAAAATCTAGGATCACATTGGAACAAAGCACTACCAACAAGAGGTTCTTTTGGAATTATATTTTTAGTTTGGTTCTGAGAAGTAGGAGAAGAGAGACAAAAAAGAAGATGCATCTAATTTATCCTCATCAACACTTTAATTGTCATGCTCATAGTAATCATCATATCCATCATTACAATAATAATCATCATCATTATTATAAATGAAATAATTATCATGTACTAGTGTGAAATATTGATAATTCATCCATTCATTCTTATAATTATGAGAAAATGTTAGAAATTCATCAACTGGGTGAGGGGAAAGAGGCTTCTTAGATGTCATTTTAAACTTGCCAAAAAAGAGAATGTAAGCAATGAAAAAAAAGCACACAATAGGTAGAATGTAATCTAACATAGGTATATTCACAAATATGTTCAATATTCAACCCAATGAATGAAAAAATCATAATTCTATTTGAAACCTTAAGGGATAATATTTGGATGTTTAGGGACCTAGTATATGGATATAATGTTTTTGAGAGTTTTGTAGACAAAATTTAAAGTGTATTAAATTGATGAAACCCTATTAGAAGACTAATTTGGATCAGTTAGGTTATGCAAGAATTAGGAAAATTTTGGAATTTTATATACCTTGATTTATTATACAAGAATGGAGAAGGTAAACCCTAGGATAAAACTAGGGTTTTAATCAGTACTCAAATTAATTCAGGTTCACCAAAAATTTAACTAATTAGGACTTAGACATGTAAATCCTAGTTTGTTAAAGGGCCTGTGTATAAATGGTAAATTTAGAAAAAAATTGAAAATAGATATATTAAACTAACTTACCCAAGATGTATGCAAAATGAGAAAATTGACTTATCTAGAGTGAAATAGGCATTGTCAAATTTTAGGAAGGTTGTAACAAGCTTAGAGATCAGTCAAGAGTCCTTTGTTTTAGAATTGGGGTTGAAAACTACCTTCAGATAATAGCATGGTTAGAAGGATAGTAATGCATTATGTTAGTGTCTAGGGTACCGCTCTAGTGTTCTTATATGGAGAAATGACCTAAGACTTTTAGGAATGCTACAAGAATATTTTAGAGACATGTAAGTGAGTTTTGAGCTTTTGATCATTTGTTTATGTCATTATTTTATTTAATCTTTTCCAAAACCTAATGAACACTTGTAAACATGAAACAAAACAAGATCAAATGAAAAAAAAGAGAAAAAATGGGTTGTGGGATGTTATGATCATGATGTATAACCCCTATTATCTCGATCGTTGCCTATATTAACCCCAATGATAGGGGTCTTAGATCGTATATAGTTCTCCCTTAAGAAATGTGCATAATTAACATACATGATATGGTAGAATGACTTTCACTTAGGCCCTTATTTGATCAAGCATGAAGATCTAGGTGTGATTAATTGAGTAATATTCAATGTGTTGAGCTATATTATTAATCAATTTTATGTAATTATGTGTCAAAATAGTAAGTGCTAGATGTAAAATGCCTTATGAGGATCTTTATATATAAAGAAATCTTATTTAAATGTAAGACCCTTATTTGTTGGCCAAAAATATGAAAAAGAAATATAAAATCGTAAGAGAAGGCTCAAGGAAGGGGTAAGACCTAAAACATATTGAAAAGTGACCATTATATACTAGTGTTGAATTGGACATTACCACACTGCATAGTGTCCAGGACTGCGCTAATGTCCTAACAACACAAAACTAGGTGAAGACTATGTAAAATAGGTGAGGGGAGCCTTATGACTAGGATTAGATGATAAAAACCCACTATGGGTGCACCAAATATGAAAAACAAGTCATAGGTTAAAAGACCCAAAATGACCATGCAAATAAGACTCACATTCATCACTAAGACCTTCCTGTGAAAGAGTAATATAAGACATAATATTTGTGGTTATTTGACCAAATTAGGGTGTGTATAACAAGATAATAATTAATAAACATTGGTTATAATTGATATTGATTGGGTTTCCACACCATGGCAATCTTAAGTTATCTCAATTATAAACACACAAAGACTATCAAACATCATTTTGATTTGTAAGGAATAAGATTACACATAATTTTTTAAATAAAAAATTATACTAATGATCCTAAAATATATATATATATATATATATATATATATATATATATATATATATATATATTAGCCTAACTCAAGGATTGGTGTAAGCCCTAACCTATCCTAAGACCTAAAACATATACTCTAATAACTTGTACAACTTACATCCACTCTTTAGAAATATGGTCAGATGTAGTTCTCCACTTGAACTTGTGAAGAGTCTCATACATAAAATGTCATCACCAAAAGAGGTTGGAAATATTGATAACAATGGATGGACTAACATAACTCAATCAAGTTTATATAACTCTAAATTTCAATACTCAAAATGAAATTAAACATTCAAAATAATCACTTATCATAAAACACCTTGATGACCTAAGATGTGTGTGTGCTTACCCAAAATCACTATCACATAAGAGCACATACAAATAATAAACACTATCATCCCTTTAGCCTAATTAATATAAAATTCTAAATGATAATAATCTTTCACTACTCATATAAGCTCTGTCTCTTGATATCATTTGTATCGATAATGAAGGTCGAGTCAAAAGTATCCAAAATTCATTCATTAGAGGTATAAAAAAAATCACCCCTAAGCAACTAATTAGATTCATACCAATTATATATCCAGTCATACTATGAAGTTATAAATTAGGAATGATATGAATGTACTAGGAAGAACACCTTAATATTAGTGTTAAAAATTTGCACTAAGAATAAGTGCCTTAAGAGTTATTAGTTAGTGCTTGTGTTAAAAAGGGTGCATTAAGAGTTAGTTATTAGTGCCCACACTAGGAAAGTGCCTTAAATTTTGGTTACTAATGTTCACGCCCATTTTTTGATATTCCTATGTTGGTGTTAGCCTTTTTCCCACTGGGTTTTTGTTAGGTTGTGGAGCTAAAAGCTTCACTGATGCAGCTTCATAAATTCCCCTAATCAAGTGGTATCAGAGCTTTTGGTTGGGTTACTAACAGGTTGTATCAAATCTGGTTAGTGTTTTTTGATTACAGGTCACTCACAGGGGTTTTTGTTTGAGTGGGAGTATAGCAATGGCATAAGAAAGTAAGCTATGAATGGAGAATTTTAATGGCAAGAACTATCAATTATGGAGGATGCAGATAGAAGATTATCTGTATCAGAAAGATTTGTACTTACCATTGGGTGGGTTTGCATGCAAGCCCATGGATATGAAGGATGAAGAATGGGAGGTTCTTGATCAGAAGGCTCTGGGATCTATAAGGTTGAGCCTTGCATCGTCTGTGATTTCCAACTTATCACAGGCTAGGACAACGGTAGAGTTGATGGAATCTTTGCAAAATTTGTATGAAAAATTCTCAGCTTTGAATAAGGTATTTCTTATGAAGCAATTATTTAATTTACAAATGTTGGAAAGTGGATCTGTACATAGTCATCTTAGTGATTTCCATGGTTTGTTAAACTAGTTAAATTCAGTCAATATTGTTTTTGATGATGAAATTAAGGCTCTCTTAATCTTATGCTCATTACCTGAAAGTTGGGAGAGTTTGGTAATGGCAGTAAGTAATATTGCATTTGCTTCAAAAATCTTAAAGGTGGATGATGTTGTGAGTGTAATCTTGAATGAATAAATTCATAGGAAAAGCACAGGTGAATCATTAGGGAATGCTTTGAGTGTTGAAATCAGGGGAAGGCAAAGAGAGAAGATCAAGCATGGGAGATCAAGGTCAAAGATAGGCAGGAGATCCAAGTCCAAGTATGGTAGAATAACCTGCTGGAAATGTGGAAAGCAAGGGCATGTAAAGAAATATTGTTGGTTGGTTGAAGATTAGCAAGAAGGAACTGAAGAAGCAGATGTTGTAGGTATTGGTGCAGGTATCATTGTATAGGATGCTCTGGTATGTTCCTTGGATAAAGTAGAATCTTGGGTTTTAGATTCTGGTGCCTCTTTCCATGCATCCCTAAATAGGGAATTTTTTCATGAGTATGTCTAGGGAGACTTTGGAGAAATTTATTTAGGGGATGGTAAGCCTTGTCAAATGGTTGGCAAAGGGAAAGTGAAGCTGAAATTGCAGACGGGCAACACATGGGTGTTGGAGGAGGTCATGCATATTCCAATCCTGAAGTGGAATTTGATTTCTGTTAGAAATTTGGGTGATGAGGGTTGCATAGTAACTCTCACAATGGACTCTTGGAAAGTTTCCAAGGGTGCACTTATTGTAGCAAGAGGTAAGAAAGTAGGTACGCTTTATCTATCTACTTGTATTACTGATTCTCCTTCTGGTTTATCTACTTCAGCTGTAGATTCGAAGATGTGGCTTAATAGACTTGGTCACATGAATAAGAAGGGGATGCATGTTCTTGAGTCAAATGGTATGCTTTCAGATTTGAAAAGCATGGATCGAGATTTTTGTAAACAAAAGAAGAAAGTGACGTTTCTTGAGAAATCTGATGATCATGACAATAACAGGAAAGCCTTGGTTTTCAAGGAGAAGATGACAGATAGAGATCAACACAAGGGGCTAAAGAATTTTGAGCAGAGCAAGGTTGATATGGACAAGGGTTTGATCCAAAAGGAGCTCACGAGTAGAAGTCATCACTCACAAGTAAAACACAAAGACCAACGTCAGTTAGAAAACTGACATCAGCATCTAGACAGGGACTGACATTGGCTATGTGCAACCTGACATCAGTGACTCTAGACAAATAAACATTGGCATCAGTCAAGGGGAACCGATGTCGATGATGAGGCAGTTGCATGGAACCGATGTCGGTCGAGTGCAGACTGAGATGTGACTGGCATCGGTCACTGAGATGAATTTTGGGTGGACAAAAAGCTATCAAGGAGTCTCAAGCACTCATATGGAGGACTTAAAGGGTAAGTAAGCCTCAAATTCATCATTTCCCTTCTTTACACTACTTGTTGTTCACTGATTGTCAAGAACTAGGAAGTTATTAAAGAAGCAAAGTAGGTAGATCCAGGAAATAATGGGAGCTTGGCATGGATGAAGGATGTGATTCCTTGGAGAAGAACCAAATGGGAGTTTTTTGGTGGATTTTCTAGCTAGAAGAAAGCACTAAGAGACGAATGGATGTTTAGGATAAAGAAGAGCGGAAATAGACACGTGAGATGGAAGGCCAGGGTATATGGTCTTGAGTTAGTTGTAGGACAATGGAGGTTTAACCATTGTGTTTTCTTTACCAAGTTGGATAATATTAGCTACATTATCCTGTTACTGTATGTTGTGCTTATTGCAGGGTCACATATGCAAGGTAAAGGTAAAGTTAGTTCAGAGGTGTGTCATGAGGAATCTGGGAGCAGCAAGATTCTTTGGCATGAGTGTGTTCTAGAGACATGGAAGGTCACAGGTTGATTTTGTCTCCAGATGATTGTGTGAAACCAGTTAGCACGCTGATGGTTGGACAGTTCTATCAATAGTGTCCTGATTCACATAATGAGGTTAAGTGCATGGTATGTACTAGACCTAAGATTTTCCAAGCAGTGGGAGTTGTCAGCAAGTTTGTAGCCAATCTAGGAAAGAAGCACTAGAGGGCAGTTTAGTGGATTCTCAAATATCTGAGAGGGACCAGTAGCAGGTATACATGCTATGCAGTGTCAAGCACTTCTCTACATGGGTTTGTAGAATCAGATGTGGCAAGGTGATTTGAATGATAGGAGGTGCACCACAAGATTTGTGGTGGTTAGTCTTTAAGAGTGATCTTGAAGAGGGATACAAAGCCAAGGAAACAAACTAGATGATGTACAGGTACAGGTGCAGGTGCAACTATTTATCTCTAAGTGGGAAATTGTTAGGTTGTGGAGCTAAAAGCTTCACTGATGCAGAAATGGAGGAGGTTGCTGAGTTCCAGGGACACCGACGTCGGTCAGGCCAATTGACGTCAATCAGGGGTGAACAAAAGGTCAACCGACATTGATAAAAGTTGGCTGATGTCGGTCACCTACAATCAAATAGGGACCGATGTCGGTCGCCTGTGCGGTTCCAGAACTGCTCGTTGCATAAACAGTTAGTTTGTTGAACCGGTTGTTTGCATGTAAAGACTATTTTGAGTCTTGAGCTGCATGTCTAATTATTGTAAATTAGAAGTCTAAATTATTGTTTAGTATGGTATCTATTTATAGACCCATTGGCATGTATTGTAAAGTGTGCTAGTGAAGAGAACAAGGTGTGTTCCTCCTAGTTCCACACAAGTGCAATAAAGGAAGGCAAGGTAGATCCTTCCAATTGTAAGAACAGGGTGATTTGCAGGTTGTTGCAAGATCAAGAAGAAGTTTTACATGGTAAGTAAGATCATTTGAGTTGCAGGTTGTTACAAGTTCATGGGAGATCTACTTGAAGTACTTTTGAGTGCTTGGTACAAGCAGTGTTATTACTGACTGGTTGGAGGTGAACAACAACTCTATGTTTGAGTTGTGTGTTGGGACCATTTTTGGTAGGAGAGTGAACTCTTGAGGGAAAGAGATCTGTACATCTGAGAGGTGTGGAAGATTATGGCATCTTCATTGTATTTCCTTCTGGCATGAGTATTAATACAAGATTGTGTATTGTCTCGCATATTCTGTGTTATTTGTGAATTCTAGTTACTTGTTAATTCTGGTATAATTCTATGTTTAGTTGCTTATACAAGGTAATCATTTGTGCTCTTATTGAGGAGCAAGATCCTGATAAGTTGGAATCAGATCATTTATGTTCTAGATTCCTTATCAATTTTGGCTACACAATTGCATTAGCTTGCGTAGGGCTTAAGAGTTCATGTTGGTTACTTAGAAATATTAGTACCACATTCACTAAAATGTTTGGTTTATTTCCCTCTCCAACCTATATATACCTCTCTCCATTTATATTCTTTGTTCAACATGATATAGAGTATTTCATTTTCTCTTATTCTTTTGTAGTATTTCTCTATGCTTGATTTCATTCATTAGTAAATTTATTATGATATGCACTTTCTTAAATCATGAGATCACTCCATCATCTATAATTCATTAATCTGGTGATCCTAGTTGCAACTCTTTTATGATATCAGAGTGCCAATTTGGTATTCGATTGTTTATTTTTTATTGTTGTTAAGATTTCATTGAAATCTATAGTTTTTATTTACAAAGTATAAGGGTATATCTTCAATTTTTAGAGGGTTTATGAAATTTCAAGGTTTTTTTTTAATCTTAAAAACCTTGGGGCAATCGAAAAAATTATAAGGGTCCTTTTCTACAAAATCCAAGGATATTATTTTTTTTGGAGGGAGGATTGATCTTGGTTGTGGTAGACCAATAGATCTTATTTGTTGTGTTGGATCTGAGTATTCAAGGATATTTTCTATGTGGGGTCATTGTAACTTGGCATCCTTTCTTTCTATAAAGTTTTTTATTAGTGTTGAGATCTGCTTGTTGAGTTAAAAATTCCATCTTAGTGTACTCTTTTAAGTAAATATTGGTGGTTCTATTGCATTAGATTTTACTTATTGACCTGCATTGGATCTACACTTTGGTGTCTTTCTCTAGAAGTCAGTCTTATCTATTGTGCCATTTTCAAACCTAAACCATTCTTTTTTATATCAAAATCTACTTAGCTTAGCATCATTTTTTATTTGCTACATTCATTTTACCTTGGCACTTCAGAGAGGATTGTTGCATGGAGATCAACCAACTATCTAAATCTAAAAATGTGTCAACATTTTTTACTTTATAGTCCTTAATTAGAGGACAAGGTATTTTACCTAAGGTGTGGCATCATACTCCTGATCTAGGTGCCTTTTCTATGTTTTTTAAACCAAATCAAACTTGCTTTGAAGGAGAGTGGCATCTTTTAGATTTAAGCTTTATTGCATTGGCATCTAGTAGCTTGGCATCCTTTTCATATAGTTGGCATTCACCTATGTTGAAGATTTATTTTCTACTACATTTTAGATTAGTCCCAGCCTTAGCAACATCATCTATCAGTGTTAAATCTATTTTTCATTGCTAAAGATCAAATCTGATTAGAAAATTCTAGGATTGCATCCTTTTTTTGCACAAGTTTGGCACCTTGCTTCCTTGGTGGGCCCATACCCAGCCTCAATATCATGTTGGTGTTTTATCTTCTCATATTTTCTAATATTAATGACTTTATCAACTTTCCATAACATCATTTAGTGTGTTGAAAATCAAGTCATTTGAAAATAATTAAAAAGAGAAATTTTTGAGTTTTTTAAGCCTTGTATATCCACTTAATGAAGATGAAGGGTGAGGCTCAAGTTGGAAAGAGGCCAATTCCCCCTCATGATCAGAATATCTACATTATACATTCTAAGTTGGTTCTAATGACTGGTTGGAAGGCTAGGTAACCCTTTAGCATCAAGCATATTTTAATTATTTAGTGTAATTTTTTATTAAAAATGAGCTATTGATAAGAATTTATTTTGTTAATATCTTGTAAATGATAGCTTAAAATTGAGAATCATATTTTGAAAAAGTGTGTATTTTTTAATTTATCATGTATCTATCCCATTTACATTGTAAAATGCATTGAATTATACAGTGCAAAAATTTGGGGGGTACCTGACAAAGTTTTAGGGGTTGTATTGTGGTTGTGATTCTATTATGTAATTCTTTCATTTTTCAACACATTTGATTTATAAAACAATAAAAACAAATGCATTAATCTTAATTTTTCAATGGATCTTAGCATTGTTAATGCACTCACACCCTTCAACTACCAAGAATGGAAAATTAAGATTACAATGGTTCTTAGAAGTAAAGGGTTATTTCACATAACTATGGGGATAAAATTTGAGCCCACAGTTGAAGAAAATAAGATAAAATATTTTAATATATGTGATGAATCTTTTGGAATATTATATCTTTTAGTGTCATTGGAACTCCTATTTCACATAGAGTCAACCAAATCTCTCAAAGAAGTATGGGACATCCTAGAAAAATTATTTGGAAAAATTGACACCATGAGGGGTCATGAGCTTGAGATTGAGATAATTAGTCTAATCCCTAGAAAATTTGACACATTTTAGAGCTTCTTCACCAATCTTAAGCCACTTAGATTATATTTAAAATAGTGTAGAATCTAGAAGAAAGATGTGTAGTTAGTTCTTTTTGTGCTTGCAAAACTAAGACCTGATTACTCTGTATTTATCTCTACCTTTTTGCAACCAAGAGAACTATGGGAACCAATTGAAAAATGCCATCCTTAGATGAATTCATTATAAATTTAAATAAGGAATAGGATAAATTAATCTAGATGGAAACACTCAAGTCTTCCAAACCTTTAGCCCTCATTGCTAGGAATGGGAAATAGAAATCCTCTAGCAACAAGGATAAGAAATAAAAGAGTAAAGATCTTGAGAAGAAGAAACAATAGAAAACCACTACAAAAACTAGCACTAAAACCTCCTCCTTTGAAGGGAAACCTAAGAGATAAAAGGTTAAGTGTTCCTATTGCAATAAGAATGGGCATGATGAGCATAATTATATGAATAAATAGATAGACCACCTTACACATCTATTAGATAAAAATAATATAGGGGTCCCTGAGTCTATCAAACAGTCATCATCAACCAAAGAATCTTCTAAGGCAAAGAAAAAAGGGAAGGAGAAACCTAAGGATAGAGATTTAGTTTCAGTGCCTTCCACATCTTCTTCATCTTGGGTTATCAACTCTGGTGCTTTATACCATATGGGTTTGTTAGAGGTTGAGTTTCTTAAATTAGATCCCTATAGCATGTCCTATATCACTTTGGGTGATGACACTCCAGTGAAGGTTGTAGAAAGAGGAACTATTGAAGTCAAAGGTAGAACATTCATAAATGTTTTAAGTGTACCTTCATTATCAACTAATCTCTTTTAGTATATCAATTACTCACATAAGACAAAGTATAAGAGTCGAGTTCACACTAGATCTAGTTGAGATCAGAGAGCTATATAGTGACTCTATAGTTTCATTAGGAAGGGTTAATCACCATTCGAGGCTATACACCTCCCATTTTTGTCTAGATGTTCCTCTTATAGCATTATTTACCCATTCAAATGAAGTTAGTAGACTATGGCATGAGAGTTCAACCACCTTAACTATCACTATCTTGAGCAACTAATTCAGTAGGATATGGTTATAGGCTTGCCTAAATCTAAATTCTCTAAGGTACTTTGTGAGGGTTGTGTCCTTAGCAAATATCTCAAAGAGAAATTTGATAAAGGCAAAGCTAGGAGAGCTTCAGTTCCTCTTAAAATGATTCATAGTGATGTCATTGGGTAGTTTCCCCATCCTTCTTTTACTAGGGCTAGATACATCCTCACCTTAATTGATGACTTTACCAAATACAAATGGGTCTACTTTTTTAGACAAAATTCTAAAGTTTTTGATAATTTTCAAGATTTCAAATCTTTAGTTGAGAATCAATCTAAAAAGTACATCAAAATTATTTGAATAGAAAATTAAGGGAGTACACCAACCATATATTTGAGTAATTTTATACCACCAAGGGGATTGATCTTTAATATATAGTACCATACACTCAGCAAAATGGTATATCAGAGTGCAAGAATTGATCCTTGAAGGAGATGGCCAACTATATGATTCACTCTAGATCATTGGCTCCATAGTTCTATGTAGAATCACTCCTTATGAATCTTGGTAGAATAGGAAACTGGAGGTGCAGCATTTTAGGGTCTTTGATCACTGGTGATGGTGTGCATTCCCAAAAAGAAATGTAAGGCTATAGAGGTTCAATTCAAAACTTGTATATTTGTTAGGTATCTAGATGGGATCAAGGGTTATAGACTCCTTCATCCTATGACTCATCAGTTATTCATTAAGAGGAGTGTTAGGTTTTAGAAGAGTCCCATTGACTTTTTACTTGACACTTCCCCCTCTACATCAGTTTGGATGAGTAGTTTGAGAATTCATATCATTCACAATAGGTTTTTTAAATAAAGGCCACTTCTTTTTATTCTTCTTCCAGTTTTGATAGTGAGTAGAGTGATGGGTAGTCATCCTCATCCACTTATAGGTGTACATCATATGATGAGAATTTGGCACATGACTCACCAATTACAAGCCCTCTTTGGGCTAGGCAAAAACTTGAGAGTGCAAGCACTTGGGTAGGTGATCCAAATGATGAAAGACATATTCAATCAAAATTTTAGAGTTGACCACATGCCTTTTTTACTTCCATGATAGATCCATAAACTTTTAGAGAGGCTTCAAGCATACTTGAGTGGGATAGAGCCATGGATGAGGAATATAATTCCTTCATTAGTAATCACACTTGAGATTCGACTTCTCTTACTAAGGGAAGAAAAATGGTTTGATAGCATTGGATATATCAGACCAAGTATTCTACATATGGTTATGTTAACAAGTATAAGGCTAGATTGGTAGCCAAAAGATTTTTATAGGTAGTTGGTGTCAACTATTCAGAGAACTTTGCACCTATAGCCATGATGAATTTGATCAGGCTCACAATTATTGTAGCCACATCACATGGATGGAGTGTACATAAGATGAACTTGAAGAATACATTTCTTCATAGAGACCTTGAGGTGGAGATCTACATGGAGCAACCACCTAGTTTTGTTCAAGATTCTTCTTTAGTGTGTAGACTTAGGAAATCCATTTATGGCTTCAAGCTTGGTATGAAAAAATGGATTCCTTATTTCTTACTTAAGGTTTCACTAGATGCCACTCAAACCCCAATGTGTACTTCTTGTGGTAGGATGATCCATTATTGATACTAGTTTTATATGTTGATTAACTTTAGATCATAAGGAGTTCTTTGAATATCTCACTAGTGAAAAAAAATCTTAAGGATAGATTCACCATGACTGACTATTGATGCTTCAAAATTTACCACAAGTGATCTACAGTGTTGATGAACACTACTCATTTTAGATTTGAAAAATCCAAGGCATAAGTTACAGTTTGTGACAATTCAATGATGTTTGTGGTGGAATAGAAGTAGAGTATAAGTACTATCCATAATATTTGTTTGATTTAGTGGTTGGGGGCCACCAAGGTTTATATCTTTAGATATTCAATAGTTTCTGATGACTTAGAGGCTAAACTAAATGAGTATTAACAATTATCTTTAAGCTAGAGTGAATCTTGATTAAAATAAGAAAAGAGAAGGGTAAAATAAGAAAGAAACATGATTGCAGATTTTCATCTCAAATAATAAGACAAAATTCCCATTATTTTGAGCACATTTGAACCAATTTATGTTATAAAACAACATAAGCTCAAATTATATCACAAATCAAGAAAAATTCAAAGGAAAAATATGAATCATAAGTAAGAACCAAATTTACTTTAAATATTTGCTATTATAATATGAATAACCTAAGTACATCCAAATACAAAGCAAATAAAACAAAGTATACTTGAGATATTTACAGTCAATTTAGCATTTAGCACAAATTAACAACCCTATGACAAGGAATGTAACTTAAAATAAGAAGAATCATTCAAATTCAAGATGACTGTCTACAATTGAGAGGTAGCATGGGCATTTAACAAAACTATACAGATAATCTTTTCAGAATTCCTTAGTTGTATTAAATGCTCCCAGTATAAAATTGCTCAAAACCTCTCTCTCTCTAAAATGGTATCCATCTACCTATTTATAGGAAACATAGGTGGTTAACCAGTTAACCTTCAAAATATCCACATGTAGATAAGGATAGTTGTCCTTGATATAAAGATACAATGTGGAAGGTCATATGTCAACTTGACAAGAAAGAGTATATGCTTACAGACTAACATATACTTTACAAAATAAAGACTCCCTACATAGAAACATTGGTGGACCCCTTAATTAGCCTTGTTCAAGGAAGTCTTTCACCTTGGTGTATTTCTCTTTGATTAGTTCAAAATACACTGTAGGCGTCATTAGGCAATCCTCTTCCTTATCTACTAACTTGTCAAATTCATTATCAGCCTGAGATATAATTTCCTTAATACATTGTGCTTCTGTAATTTAATTCCCTATAAATATAATGATATCAAGGATCTTTTGGTTATCCTTGGCCAAATGGCTTTTATTGTCTCTAATGCCCTGGATGTGAAAACCAACTATTTTCTTGAATTATTCATCACTAATCATGCCTATAGAGGTGGTTTGAGAAGGGTTATCTAATAGATTCCCCAAAAGTTTCTCAATCTGGGTTACCAAGCCTATGTTTCACTTGATGAAGTTGTTGACATCATTGCTCTAGGTGATCAAATCCTCTTTTTTAATTATCAAAACTACCATGAAGATGTCCAAATGTCTAAGTTTGATAATCTTTAAGTCCGAGGCATGCTTTGTCTTATGTATCTTGATAAGCTCCTCCATCTGAGGTTGAGAATTTTGCCATTGAGTGATTAAGGCTTGTGCCATTTCAATTTGATGGTTTAAAGCACTCAATCTAAGCTTGATGCTTTTTAAATTCTTGAATGCATCCATCAAAGATTTATTCAACACTTATAATACATCCTCAGGAACTAAAAGGAGGACCTGAGCTTCTAAATCTTGTTTTTCTTTCTCCAAGTTTAGAATCTTCTATTTCATTCCCTAAACTCCATCCAAGGTCATTGTTGACTGGGCTAGAAACATACTAGCTACATCTTCTTGAAATATAGGATGCTCCCTTACTACCTACCCTAGAATAGGAGTTAAGATTAAAAATGGTTCCACCTTCTAAAAGGTGAACTCTTCAGTATCAAAAGTAACCTTTTTGGTCATCTCTCTCAAGAGTTGATGTATTTGTATTGAAATGGACCTGAGGGTCAGACTCCTTTACCTATGGTTATCTAGGAATCTCTAAATTTGAACTCCTAGAGGCTCTCAAGGTGTCAATACCTTGGATTTCCTTATTATGAAGGATCTAGATCCTTATCTTGGCTTATTTGTTTAGAATATATTGAATCTAAGGCTTGACATTATCCTAAACATGCATGTCAACTTGAATCAAATCTAGTGAAGGAGAAAGAGATGGGATTTTTTGAAACTTCCCATAAACAAACCAATCAAGAATAGTTGGTCCATAAATAGGATTCTCATCATTGAAGAGGTTAATTTTAGTAGTAGGGTGAGTGAAAGTTAACCTAGGCCTCTATCTTGGTACCAAAAGAACTAAGGCCAATTCTACCTGTCTCTTTCCTCTATCCAATGGAATTAATTATTTTCTTGCTTCCTCATATGGATCCTCTTCATTATTTGAACCATGGGTAGTTGTGATGTTATAAGGGCACTTTCCATTGTTTCTCTAGTTTCCAAACTAATGATGATAATAATCTCTAATGGGGAAGAAGGACTTGGTGGGGATGCCTAAATTTGGGGACCTTCACTAGGTCTATACTCTATGCTAGACTCTTGAATCGCATCTTTACCTTTTCCTTTTACATCCTTAGGTTTCCCAACCTAGTTTGACTTTGTCAATTCTCTCTATTGAGGCTTAGAAGATTGTCCTCCAACAAGTGGATCTTGATGTATAATCCTAGATGGTCTTGACAATAAGTGATAATGTAAGGGATGTAGTTTTTATATTTCTCCTAGAGGCTTATTATCCCTGACCAACTTATGTTCTAATTTGATATTTTAGTTTTTAACCCTAGATAGGACTTCTTCAAAGTTCCTTACCTTTGTGTAAATACCATCTCCCACACCTAGTTGATGTTTGTGTTCAATTATTGGGACCTTTTTATCTTGAATATGGTTACCCACTCTATCATTGGGGTCCCACATCTTAAGGTCATCCAGATGGAAATCAAAAGAGTTCATATGCACCACCATGATCTCTAGTTGTTTCCAATCCTTGATTACAATTCTATCAATGTCCAGTGGAAAGGGATGAACCTAAGCCTTTTTATTCTTTTTGCATATCCAATTCATTCCCTGGATGATTTGATAAGCAATTTTTTTTCTCTACAAGCTTACTGGAAACATTTATAGGTAATATGTATGGTTACACCATGATTCTTTCTATCCTTATTATAGTGCAATCTAGATAGAACCACACATCCCCCATGGTCTCCACTTGTCATTTGATTAGAGGATGAAGCCTAGGCATAGGGATACCAATGATTGTCTCAAAAATGACTAGGAAGATACCATCACATATGAATTACATCTGGTTTTTGTATTCAAATATATGCAATTTTTAGTGATGATGGGAAATGGTAGTTCTACCATCAGGAGACCAATTTCAGATGCTGGGGAAATTAATAGAGGTTAGGAGTGAAACCAAGAGGTAAGACATCATAAATAATTGTTTAGAGGTATTTCTCTTGATGGTTGTAAATTGTTTGGCCAAGAAAAAACTTATTAGGTCTCCGATGGGAGGGTTTAAGTTCCGATCCAACATGTAATGGACATAAGATACCCAGAACTTACTCAAATAAGTAGTAGATGAGGAACCAAAGGCTCTATTTAATAAGTTCATAGCCACCCTAACACCCTCCCTAAATTGGGCAATAGGAATCTCACCATTAAGGGACCTAAAAACATGAGAACCTTAGATTAACCAAGGTTAGAGGATTGAATCCAAGTTTTGGAAATTTGTCCATTCTCTCAAGGATGGGAGATCGACATGAGGCAAAGGGAGCTTATAGTAAGAATCAAAGGCCATGAGAGCTATACATGAAAATTTATTGGTACTTCTTTCATGAATAATCCATTCCCCATCTACTCTAAAGTCAATGAAAATAGGAACAAGAAGGTCAATTCAATGCATTACCTCTAGTTTAGTAGCCATATGGTGAAGGCCTACCAGCTAAGTTGATATTAGGTCTTTGTATCTTTAGTGCACTGTAGCATTCCTCTTTTCCTCCGAGGAAATTGGTTGTAACTCCTCTACAAAGAAGAATAATTTAGACTAATTCCTAATTCTATGCACATTCAAGGCTATCAAATCTAACTCTATGTCTCTAAAGACCCTTCCTTCACCATCTGAAGTTAGATAGAGTTCCACTTTAATTTTCATATGTTGCCTACCCATCACCATTAATAACACTAAATTGTAGTTGATGAAAACAAATATCTCACTAAGGCACTTGCTTTAAATTCAATTTACACTTACTTTGATTGATATGTGATCAATTAAATTGACTTAAGTCCTTCTTTATAGAGGGTGTAGGGTTTTTAGATTTAATGGTAAAAATATCTAGCTCTTGATTTCATACCTACCTTAAATTTGATGAGACCTCATTCTCATGTCTTATGCATTATCAAGCATAGGATATATTTCATTTTTATCTTTCATACCTACGTGGAGTTTATGTGGCAGGGTTCCATGCCTTTCATGACAAATTTCATAAATGCTAGTTGAAGGCTAGCCATTAGCTTTCAAAAGTCCTCTTTATTTTGGTTTGAAAATATAAATCCCTATCCTTGCATTTTATTGGTCCTTTAATCTTTAATCTCACTAATTTTTCCATGTGTCAAGCTCATGAGGCCTTTGAAAAGTCCTCAACTTCATCACACCGTTGGATCAAATCCAGCAAGCAAGTGATCACCATTGGATCCTGTAAGATGAGTATCTTTCAAACAATTCATGATTATATGAAACTTAAGATTAAAGATGACATTAAGAATTTTATGTTAAAAAACAATAAAAGACCTAGGATAAAGTCTTTATATGCTATGTTTGCCTATGTAAAAAGTTAAGAATTTCTTAAAAGGTTATTTAGAAATGCCCTCTTTGTTTAGGCTTTAAAAATTATCTAGGTTAAAATTGATAGGTTTGGTCATGTCAAATACATCCTCACAGACATCAAATGATAGGAGCAAACCTATCAAATTTAAGACAATGGAATTTATTGATCCAATAACTGAATGCTACTTGTAAAGCCCTCGAGAGTTCCTAAGGCTTCAAGGACTATCTAGGCTAAATTTGACAGATTTGGTCATGTCAAATACGTCCTCATAGATGTCAAATAATGGAAGCAACCCTGTCAAATTTAAGATAATGAAATTTATCGATCTAATAACTGAATGCCACATGTAAAGCCCTCAGGAACTCCCAAGCCTTCAAGGATTGTCTAGGTTAATTTTGAGGAGTTTGGTCATGTCAAATACGTCCTCATAGATGTCAAATGATGGGAGTAAACCTATCAAATTTAAGACAATGCAATTTATTGATCTAATAATTGAATGCCACATGTAAAGCCCTCAATATTTCTTGAAGCTTCAACTTTAGTTTGCACCATTAGATTAAAACCTCTGATCAAGTGATCACCATTGGATCTTTACTAGGACCCAAATCATTAAATGTATTCCTTTATTAAATACTTTGAGTTTAACACACCATTGGGTCAAGTCCAATGAATAAACATAAAGCGTTAGATCTGTAAAAGCACATGAAATTTAAGTTAAAGCTTGATCATTGTATAAAATTTCTCGTGAATGTTTAAATTCAAACCCTTAGGGTTTACTACTTGGGAACCCTAACTTCTTCCATGGAACTTGCAATTAATCACCTTGAAGATGATTATTAACAACATTAATCCCTAACATATGATCATAATCAGATATATCAAAATGCATGTCTTTTTTTTAAATTGACTTGCCTTTAAAATTCAAGATCAAACAATCTTTCACACTTATTCCAAAATATAGAGGTTTTGGAAATAATTACAAGGGTCACCTTTTCAAAAAAAAAATTGGGGGGGCGGGGGGGGGGGGGGGGTGTGGGGGGTGTGGGTGGCAGGGCGGGGTTGGTCTCAACAAATGGTGACTCACTGAGGCAACATAGCAATATGTTGGAACACGAGACTTTGATTTAAACTTTTACATGAATTTTATAACCCATTTGGATATATACTCTCTCCTAAATCAACTTTCGGTTGAAACAAGTTCCTTATCTATAAAATTTAAACTTAGATATTAAAACATAAACATGTAGTGTATGCTTTGGTTCCACTTACTGTTTGTCATAAATTTGAAGAAATTACTTCTAGGTTCATATCCTTTTGGTCCATTACACTTAACTTTAATCATTTTATATATTCTTTAAGAATAATAACTCTTAATTTAGGGTAAGCATGGGTATTGCTCTACTACCAGCTAGGCATCTATATCCCTGACAGAGATACCTTTGGTTCCATTCAAGGTCTTGCTCCATTACCAGTCACACATCCATAGACTCGATGGAGATTACCTAAATCACCTTTACTTATATTTCCATAGATTTTACATTTAATTTTTTTTTTTTTACATTTTCTAAGTCTTTTGCAAAGGTTGGAAACCAATATAGCCTGGTTTTAAGGATTTGGTTAAATTCCCTAGCATTAGCATACTCTCCTTTAATTGAAAATTTTAGTCCATGACAAGGATGTGTTTTAAGTGTAAGCATGAATATGATTTAATAAACTAAATTCACATTGTATACATATGATTCTTCTTAAAACCAAGTTTTGATGTAGGCTTAGGTTTAAATCTTTATAGGACATTAAATTCCTATACTAATCTATACCAGTACCTTTTGTTGATTCATGTTGCTTTATTTCCACCTCATGTTCACTATTGTAAGATTTATACCCACACTTTTGATCAATTCCAAACCAAAAAATAATACCATAAGACTTTACCACAACTAAGGAACACCACTAAGAAAGAAAAAGAAACAAAATGCAAACAAGCAAATATATACAAGCCCAATAAAGATAAAAACAAATCAATAAAATAAACTAACTAGCCTACCTACTTTAACTTTAATAATCTTACACATTCACTCTATGAAGACCCCTGATGGGGTAGTATCAAAGTAAGGCTTGAGGTATTGCCCATTGGTGGTTAAATTAAAGTCTAATCCTTGGAGATCTTTCATCCTAAAAGTGTTGTTGCCCAAGATTTTTGCAATTTAGTATGGGCCAATCCATAAAGTGGTGAACTTACCATGTTTACCTTTAGGATCTGATTCTTTGTCCCAAAGAAGGACTAAGTCTCCTTGCCTAAACACCTTCACTTTAGATCTCTTATCAAACCATTTTTTCATGGTTGATTGGTGTCTACTGAAGTCTGTAAACACCTTTTCTCTAGCATCTTCCATTTGAATGATGTCTAATAGCCTAGAATTAGCAAGTTTTTTACTATCTTTCATGCATTCTTACATGAATGTGAATGTACACAACGTCAAGGTGATGGGAAAGATAGGCTCCTGACCATATACCAAAAAAATGGTGAAGCCTTAAGAGCTTGTTTGATCCTAATTTGATCTACCCATAATGCAAAATTAATAAATTTATGCCATGTTTTAGGTATATCTTTAGCAAATTTCTTGATAACTTTCATCAGATTTTTGTTTATGGATTCAGAAACACCATTTCCTTGAGGGTATTAATCAAAATAAGTGAGTGTAATTCCTTGGTCATAATCCCATTCCATCATTTCAATAGAAATGAATACATATCCATTGTCACAAACCAAATAAACTGGGGTTCCAAATCTAGTACAAATATTTTCTTCTAAGAAATTGATCACCTCTTCTATTCTGCATTACTTAGTGTCTACTACTTCAGTACACCTAGTGAAATAGTCTGTAGTAGTTAGGACATTCTTATGACCTTCAAAATAATTAGGGTTGATTACTCCTACAATGTCTAATCCCCATTATGTAAAAGGTTCATCCCCCATCACGGGTTGTAAAGGCATGGCTTCCTTTGGCTCCTTTGTGCTAAAGATCTGGCATGAATGACACTCCCTCACATGCTTATAATCATATTTGAAGAGTGTGGGCTGATGATATCCATCCCTAAGAATATTTTGAGTTGTGGTTCTTCCTGAAGGGTGTCCACATCCTATATTTTCATAAAAGGTAGTCATGATCCAAGTTATTTCTTCCTTGGACACACATCTCAAATAAATTCCCTCAAATTTCCTCCTATACAAGACTCCATTCTTGATGAGGTAATGAGCTAATTTGAGCCTCAAGGCTCTATTTTATACTCTTATAAATCTTTGGGGATAAACACCATTAACAAGTAAATGGATAATAAAATCACACCACTCATTAGGTTGGAAGTTTCGTTGATATACTTACATGACATGGAATTTTGGGTCAATACTAGCGACCCTCTAAACTAAACCTTGACATTTCACTAATTTGGCTATTTTCATCTCTATATCATATTCTTGTATAATTTCCATCCGCTTTCCTCTTCTTTATCCAAGCTCATTATAAATCAACATAAGTTTTGTAGCTAGATCAGGTAATATGGCATGTACCTTATTTCTAAGGAGGTAATGTCTAGATTTTTTTATTACCTTTACCAATGCATAAGCTTTCTTATCAATCTTGAATAATTCACTTATAAATTTTTGAAGTTGGTTCCCATGAAAGCTATGGGATGATCATTCCCATCAACTTTTTGAGTTAACACTACAACCATAGTATGCTCAAAAGTAAATGAATATAGATATAAATATTTTGAGAAATCAGGACTTATGAGGACTGGAGATTCAGTGATTGCCTTATTAATGTTAGTGAAGGCCTTCTGAGATTCTTCATTCCAAGAAATTATAGCATATTTCGTAAGCATATCATTCAAAGGTTTGACAACCTCAACCAAGCTTGAAATAAACTTCCTCACAAAGTTAATCTTGTCAAAGAATGACTTAAGTTCTTTTTGGTTTTTGGGTAACCCAATTTTAGACATAGCCTCTACTCTATCAGGATCTACAAAAATCCCATATTTGGTAATGACATGTCTCAAAAAAAATTATTCAATGACATAGAATATACTTTTCTTGGGGTTAAGAGATACACCATACTTCCTGCATCTATCAAATACTTGTCTCAAATATATGAAATGTTCCTCTTTATTTCTATAAAATACTGTAAGATCATCCATATATATGATGATACACTTACCCACTAAACCTTGTAAATCATGGTCCATGGCCCTTTGAAAAGTTTCCCCTGCATTAATCAATCCAAAAGGCATTCTCTTGTAAGCATATGTTCCCTATTTAGTAGTTAAAATTATTGTCATCTTGTCTTCTAGAGAAACAAGCACCTAGTTATATCTATAAAATCCATCCAAAAAGGACATCATGGAAGATCCTAAAATAGTTTATATAACCTATTCTATAGAAGGTAAAGGATAATTATCTTTTTCAGATGCTCTATTTAGATTTTTAAAATCTATGCACAATCTTATTTCTCCATTCTTTTTTTACTGGCACTAGGTTTGCCACCCAAGTGAAATGTCTAATATGAAACACTATCCTTGCATCCAATATCTTCTTGACTTCTTTAAAAATCATGGGTTCCAAAATAGGATTGACTAGTCTTTGCTTCTGTCTAAAGGGTTTGCAACCTTCTTGAAGAGGTATAGTATGAGTAATGACCCTTGGGTAAAATATTTTCAAATCTTCATAAGATCAACAAATTACATCCTTGTACTTTATAATAAAATCTCTATATTTTTTGTTTTCCATTTTAGTGCAATCCTTCCCTATATTCACCATTTGGTGCTAATCATGTAGACCAAGGTTCATCACATGATAATCTCTACCATTTACCTTGGGTTATTTAGGTACTTCAGAAATCTTATCAAGATCAAATAGTCTTTCTAATAAAATCATCCCTTTAGGTATCTTATTGTCACTTAGTTGGATGATTTTACCATTAATTTCCTTCTCAGGAAAAGTTTCATCAACTTCATCAATAATGTGAGCTTTAAAATCTCCAGAATTAGTTAAGAAATCTATGATTTGTTGATCATCGTTGAAAACTTGGAAATGATTTATGTTTTCAAGAACTTAAGGACATGGTACTAGCTCAATATTGATGCTTTGAAAATCATGATTAGGCATGATGTTAGCTATAGCAGAGGCAAGCTCATTAGCAGCTTTGTTTTCTTCTCTTGGAACAACTAAGATATTAAGGCATCAAAATATTTAAACAAGTCCCACACCTTAAACTTATATCTCTTTAAGTAAGACAATTTTCACTGGTATTTACTCCTCACTTGGTTAACCACAAGTTTATATCCTCCATAGACAAGGATTTCTTTAACTTTATGCTTAATGGCAAACTGCAATCCAAGTATGAGAGCCTCATACTCAGCTAAATTATTAGTGCAAGGAAATTATAACTTATAAGTTGCATGGTATTTATTTTCTAACGGATCTATCAATATAATACCAGCTCCTAATCTTGATTTTTACTTGTCATCATCAATTCATAACTTCCACAAACCAAAAATTAGATGAAAACTCTTAGAAACTAGTTCTTTTGTAATTTCCAAAGTAAAAACTCCCAAATCATAATCTAGGAAATTTACCCTTTCATTAATAGCATTATATTTTGTTATCATGTGTTTCATTTGAGATTCCCTTTCCAATCTTATTTGATTTATCACACCTTTCCAAGGAAGCCACAAGTTCAAACAATCAGTAGACATATAGCCATTTAAGGCCTTAGTCCATTCTCTACTCAAAAGCAATCCATAAGCACTAGGCATTTCTACCACTTCGATAACAATGAATTTTTGAACCCTAGGTTCACTAGCCAGTTGTATATACACATTCAATAATTCTCCTATAACCTTAACTCTAGATTTATCCAATTGAGTGAATACCCTATCAGAGTTGATTGGAGTTAACTCAAGTTGTTCACATATCCTAGCAGGCATAATGTTGGTTGAGGCTCTAGAATCTAAAAGACAATTATGAATATTCTTCCTAAATATCTTAACTGTAATTAAAAATGGTGGAAACTCTTATTTGATTACTTGTGTAATTATATTTGCACTATCATTCTTAGGGGGCTTTCTGATTTTCTTGGATAAAGATTCTAAGAGTAATTCTCTTTGTAATGTGATTTGAGTTAGCTCATGCAGAGTGATATTAGTTTTAATATTTTTCATATCTTCCACAATATTATAGCAGTTTTTCTTGGAGGAACAATAGTTAGCTTAGAATAACTTCCTCTAGGGGTTCAAGATATGCAGTGTCTAGAAGGGTTCCATAATTATTAGGAGGGGTAAAGGTAGTCATTAGTTTTTTTGGTTCCCTATTTCTCAGAGGATATGTCTTCAAAAACTGTTAGGATGCTTGAATCTCCTCAAGAATATTCTTAGGCTCATTATCCTCTTAAAAAGGGAATTGAAAATTTTCCACCATATGCACTTGGTCAAATGGTTTAGATTCAGAAGAATTTTTAGCAGCATATTTGTTTAGAACCACTTCAAATGTGTCAAGTTCTTCTTGAAAATATTCAAAAGATTTACAAAACTCAATGAAATCAATCTCACCATGCTTCGAAGTAGCATGCACCCTAAATTTATCTGGTAATGCAATATCAGTGAGGTTTATATCCATATTCTCTTTCTAGAGGAAGGATCATTAGATTTGTCATTATAGAAACTGTCATTCTGGGATCTATTCCAAGGCTTGTTGAACTTTTGGAAAGTGAAGTTCCTTCCAAAATTTCCATAGCATTACCAACTTATTTTTTCAATTGTATAAAATCAATGCTAAGCTTTTGTACCATTTTCAATATTGACTCATTCTCATTTTTTGGAACCTCATCATTTTGACCTTGGTTACTGTTAATGCCATTGACAATCACTAAAGCCTTCTGGTCATTGTCATGAAATCCATTGGTAACTTCATGGCTTAAGTAACCTAAATTTTTATTAGGAGTAGCATGACTAGTAGGTAATACATTCAAAGAAAGGAATTGGCTTAATGCTGGAGTATTTTGGTTATTATTTGGAAAAAGGTTTAATGTAGGCATTTGAGGACTAACATTTGGGATAGAATAAGACATCTATCCTTGGGGTTACATTTGGATGCTAATAACCACTGCTCAGAATAGGCTTGAGCCAATGTAATGATAACTGGGATATATTTTTTAAGAAACACATAAGTCATGGGGTCAACATCATCCTCCAAAGCTAAGCTTCATTAGGTTTATATAGATTCATGGTCTAACTAAACATCTTTTGAAACCTAGCATTAAACGACCTAATAGGTTCACTTGTATCTCTCTTAATAGTTTTAAATTGATGATAGATGACACAAGGGCTTATGATCTTTCTAAATTGATCAATAAAAATAGTGTCAAAGTTATTCCATGAGATAATACAATTGTCAGGTAGATTAAGGAACCATTCATATATAGCATCTTTGAATGTAAATGGGAACAACCTACATGCTACATCTTCATGAATAACATTTAAAAATCTTAATGTAGCTTTAAAATATTTAACATCCTCTTTGGCAGTCATAATACTAGTTGGACAAAATATTGGTAAATATTTTTTAAGATTACGTGGTAAATCATGAACTGTGCCTGGTATATTGATAGGGGAACTTCCAAGCCACACCATGTTTAGATGAAGATCAAGCACAGGAATCCCTTACAAAGCTGATGATGGTATAGATTTAGAATACATATGCTTACCTCTATATTTCCTAGTCCTTTTGTGGATTTCTAGTTCGAGCAAGGGTTCTCTAGTCTTTGAATGTGATCTGGTCTTAATCCTTGGTAATTCTAGATTGAAGATTAAGGATCCTATTTTGAAACATGTTGTAACACATTAATTTCCAACGAATGACAAATAATATGCACACTAAGCTTAATTTGAAAAAAATTATCCATAAGAGGATAAAGTACATCAATCTTTAACTAAACAAGTTCAAAGATATACTGAATTATGCAAAGATGACCAATCTTTACAACATATGACTCAAATAAAATTCTTATTGTCAAATAATTATCAATTTTCAACAAAATAATCCATCCTAAATCTAAATACTAATAAATTCTTAGCATCAAAAGTCATATTTTTGTAAAGGTCACCAATCTTTACACAATTTATGTTAAAATAAACATAATCATGTAAAATGTAGAGTAATTTTGACCAAATACACCCAAAAAATATTAAGTATCTTTAAAGATGGGCCCTCCTTCTAGCACCAATGGAGCTTCTCATATTGATGCTTCAAAATGTACCACAAGTGCTCTTCAGTGTTGATGAACACTACTCATTTTAGGATTTGAAAAATCCAAGGCATGAGTTGTAGTTTGTGACAATTCAATAATGTCTATGGTGGAATAGAAGCAGAGTATGAGAATTGTCCATAATATTTATTTGATTTAGTGGTTGGGAGCCACTAGGGTTTAAATCTTTATATATTCAATAGTTTATGATGACTTAGAGGCTAAACTAAATGAGTATTGACAATGATCTTTAAGCTAGAGTGAATCTTGACTAAAATAAGAAAAGAGAAGGGTAAAGTAAGAAAGAAATGTGATTACAGGTTTTCATCTCAAATATTATGACAAAATTCCAATTATTTTGAGCATATTTGAACCAATTTATGTTATAAAATAGCATAATCTCAAATTATATCAAAAATTAGGCAAAGTTAAAAGGAAAAATATTAATCATAAGTAAGAACCAAATTTACTTTAAAGATTTGCTATTATGATCTTAATAACCTAAGTACATCCAAATACAGAGCAAATAAAATGAAGTATACTTGAGATATTTACCGTCAATTTAGCATTTAGCACAAATTAACAACCCTATGACAAATAATGTAAATTAAAATAAGAAGAATCATTCAAATTCAAGATGACTATCTACAATTGGGAGGTAGTATGGACATTTAACAAAACTATATAGATAATCTTTTCAAAATTCCTTAGTTGTATTAAATGCTCTTGGTATAAAATTGCTCAAAAACTCTCTCTCTAAAATGATAACCATCTACCTATTTATAGGAAACATAGGTGATTAACTAGTTAACCTTCAAAATATCTACATGTGGATAAGGACATTTTTCCTTGATATAAAGATACAATGTGGCAAGTCACATGTCAACTTGACAAGAAAGAGTATATGCTTACATACTCACATATACTTTACAAAATAAATTCTCCCTACATTGAAACACTAGTGGGTCCCTCAATTAGCCTTGTTTGAGGAATTATTTCACCTTAGTGTATTTCTCTTTGATTAGTTTAAAATCCATTGTAGGCTTGATTAGACAATCCTCTTCTTGACCTAATAACTTGTAAAATTCATTATTAGTCTGACATACAAGTTCCTCGATACATTATGCTTTTACAATTTGCTTCCATGTAGAAATAATGATATCAAGGATCTTCTGGTTGTCCTTGGCTAAATGGCCTTTATTGTCTCTAATGCCCTAAATGTGAACATAAACTCTTTTCTTGAATTATACATCACAAATCAAGCCTATAGTAGTGGTTTGAGAAGGGTTATCTAATAGATTCCCAAAAAGTTTCTCAATCTGGGTTACCAAGCCTGTGTCTCTCTTGATGAAGTTGTTGACATCATTGCTCCAGGAGATCAAATCCTCTTGTTTATCCATTAAAACTACCATGAATATGTCCAAATGTCTAAGTTTGATAATCTTAAAGTCCAAGGCCTACTTTGTCTTATGTAATTTGATGAGCTCCTCCATCTAAGCTTGAGAATTTTTCCATTGAGTGATTAAGGCTTGTGCCATCTCAGTTTGATTGTTTAAAGCACTCAATCTAAACTTGATGCTTTTCAAATTCTCAAAATCATCCATTGAAGATTTATTTATCACTTGCAATACATCCTCAAGAATTTAAAGGAGGACTTGAGCTTATAAATCTTGTTTTTCTTTCTCCAAGTTGAGAATCTTTTGTTCTATTCCCTAAACTCCAGCCAAGGTCATTATTGACTTGGCCAGAACCATACTAGCTACATCTTCTTGAAATATAGGATGCTCCCCTACTGCATTCCCTAGAATAGGACTTAAGACTACAAATGGTTCCACCTTCTAAAAGGTAAACTCCTCAGTACCAACAGTATCCTTCTTAGTCACTACTCTCTCATGATTTGATGTATCTGTATTGAAATAGACCTGAGGGTTAGACTCCTTTACATGTGGTTTTTCAATAATATCTACATTTAAACTCCTAGAGGCTCTTGAGGTGTCAATCCCTTAGTTTTCTTAGTTGTAAAGGATCTAGATCCTTCTCTTTGCTTGTTTATTTAGAATATCCTAAATCTGAGGCTTAATATTATCCTAAACATCCATGCCAAGTTGAGTTAAAGCTAGTGAAGGAGAAAGAGATGGGATTTTATATAACTTCCCATAAACAAACCAATCAAGAATAGTTGGTCCATAAATAGGATTCTCATCACTAAAGAGGTTAATTTCACTAGTAGGGTGAGTGAAAGTTAACCTAGGCCTTGTTCTTGGTGCCAAAAGAAATAAGACCAATTCTGCCTGTCTTTTTCCTCCATCTAATGGAACTAATTACTTGCTTGCTTCTTTAAATGGATCCTCTTCCTTATCAGAACCATAGGTAGTTGTGATGTTAATAAGGGCACTTTCCACTTTTTCTCTAGTTTCTAAAGTAATCATGCTAATAACCACTACTAGGGAAGAAGGCCTTGGTGGGGATGCCTAAATTTGGGGACCTTCACCAGGTCTATGATCTATGGTAGAATCTTGAATCACATCTTTAGCTTTTCCTTTTACATCCTCAGGTTCCCCAACCTGGGGTGACTTTGTCAATTTTTTCTATTGAAGCTCAGAAGATTGTCCTTGAATAGGTGGTTCATGATGTGCAATCCCTTTTGGTCTTGGTAATAAGTGATAATGCAAGGGATGTAGTTGCCATATTTCTCTTGAGAGATTATTATCCCTAACCAGCCTATGTTTTAATTTGATGTTGTAGTTTTTAATCCTAGATAAAACTTCTTCAAAGTTCCTTGCCTTTGTGTAAATACCATCTCCCACACCTAGTTGATGTTTGTACTCAGTCTTTCAGACCTTTTTATCTTGAATATGGTTAGCCACTCTATCATTGAGGTCCCACATCTTAAGGTCATCTAGTTGGAAATTAAAAGAGTTCCTATGCACCACCATGATCTCTAGTTGTTTCCAATCCTTGATTCAATTCTACCAATGTCCAATGGAAAGGGATGAACCTAAGCCTTCTTGTTCTTCTTTTATATCCAATACATTCTCTTGATGATTTGATAAGAAATTTCTTGCTCTTCAAGCTTACTAGGAACATATATAAGCAATCTATATGGTTGGACCATGATTCCTTCTATCCTTATTATAGTGCAATTTGGATAGAACCACACATCCCCCCTGGTCCCCACTTTTCATTTGATTAGAGGATGAAGCTTGGGCATAGGGATACAAATGATTGTCTCAAAACAACTAATAAAATACCATCACACATGAACTACATGTGGTTCCTATATTTGAATATATGCAATTTGGATTAATGATGGGAAATAGTAGTTCTACCATCAAGGGACCAATTTTAGATGCTAGAGAAATTAATAGAGGCTAGGAGTGAATCCAAGAGGTAAGACATCATAAAAAATTGCTTGGATGTCTATCTCTCAATGGTTGTAAATTTTTTAGCCAATAAAAAACTTATTAGGTCTCCAATGGGAGGGGTTAAGCTCTGTTCCAACATACAATGGGCATAAGGTACCCAAACCTTACCCAAATAAGTAGTAGAAGAGGCACCAAATGCTATATTCAATAAGTTCATAGCTAAGCTACACCCTCCCTAAATTGGGAAATAATAATCTCACCATTAGGAGACTTAAAAACATGGGAACCTTAGATTAACCAAGGTGAGAGGACTGAATCCAAGTTTTGGGAATTTGTCCATTCTCTCAAGGATGGGAGATCAACATGAGGCAAAGGGAGCTTATAATAAGCCTCAAAGACCATGGGAGCTATACATTAAAATTTCTTGGTACTTCATGAATAATCCATTCCCCATCTATTCTATAGTCAACAAAAATAGGAACAAGAAGGTTAATGCAATGCATTACCTCCGATTTAGCAGTTGCATGGTGAAGGCCTACCAACTGAATTGATACTAGGTCTTTGTATCTTTGATACACCATAGCATTCCTCTTTTCCTCCTAAGAAATTGGTTACAACTCCTCTACAAAGAAGAATAATTCAGACTAATTCTTGATTCTATGCACATTTAAGGCTGTCAAATCTAACTCTGTGTCTCTAAAGACCCTTCACCATCTAAAGTTAGATAGAGCTCCACTTCAATTTTCATATGTTACCTACCTACCACCATTGATAACAATGAATGGTATTTGATGAAAATAAAGATCTCACTAAGGCACTTACTCTGAATTCAAGCCTACCACCATTGATAACACTGAATTGTAGTTGATGAAAACAAATATCTCACTAAGGCACTTTCTCTAAATTCAAGTTGCACTTACTTTGATTGTTCTGTGATCAATTAAATGAATTTAAGTCCTTTATAGAGGGTTCAAAGTTTTTATCTTTAATGGCAAAAATATCTAGCTATTGATTTCATATGTGCCTTAAATTTTATGAGACCTCATTCTCATGTATTTTAAATTATCAAGTGTAGGATATCTTTCATTTTTATCTTATATACCTACATGGAGCTTATGTGGTAGGGTTTCATGCCTTTCACGGCAAATTTCATAAATGCTAGTTGAAAGCTAGCCATTAGCTTTCAAAATTCCTCTTTATTTTGCTTTGAAATTTTGAATCCCTGTCCTTGAATTCTATTAGTCCTTTAATCTTTAAGCTCACTAATTGTGCCATATGTCAAGCTTGTGAGGCCTTTAAAAAGTCCTCAACTTTGTCACACCGATGGATCAAATCCATCGAGCAAGTGATCACCATTGGATCCTACAAGATGAGTACCTTTTAAATAGTTCCATGATTATATGAAACCTAAGGTTAAAGACAGCATTTAGAATTTTATGTTAAAAAACACAAAATGACATAGGCTGAAGTCTTTATATGCTAAGTTTGCCTATGTAAAAAATTAATAATTTATTAAAAGGTTCTTTAGAAATGCCCTCTTTGTTTAGGCTTTAAAAATTATCTAGGTTAAATTTGACAGGTTTGGTCACATCAAATACATCCTCATAGATGTCAAATTATGGGAGTGAACATGTCAAATTTAAGACATTAGAATTTATTGATCTAATAACTGAATGTCACTTGTAAAGCCCTCATGAGTTCCCAAGGCTTCAGAGATTGTCTAGGTTAAATTTGATGGGTTTGGTCACATCAAATACATCCTCATAGATGTTAAATGATGGGAGAAAACCTATAAAATTTAAGACAATGGAATTTATTGATCCAATAACTGAATGTCATGCGTAAATCCCTCAGGAGTTCCTAAGACTTCAGGTATTGTATAGGTTAATTTTGATGGGTTTTGTCATGTCAAATACATCCTCATAAATGGAAAATGATGGGAGTGAACCTATCAAATTTAAGACAATGGAATTTATTGATCTAATAACTGAAAGTCATGTGTAAAGCCCTCAGGAGTTCCTAAAGCTTCGACTTTAATTCACACCATTAGATTAAAACCTCTAATCAAGTGATCACCGTTAGATCTTTACTGGGACCCAAATCATTAACTGTATGCCTTTCTAAAATACTTTGAGCTTAACACACTATTGGATCAAATCCAACAAATAAGTGTAAAGCGTTAAATCTACAAAAGTGCATGAACTTTAAGTTAAAGCTTGATCATGTATAAAATTTCCCACTAGTTTTTCTCATGAATTTTTAAATTCAAACCCTTAGGGTTTACTACTTTAAAACCCTAACTTCTTCCATAAAACTTGTAATTAATCACCTTGAAGATGATTATTAATAACATTAATCCCTAACATATGATCATAATCAGATATATCAAAACTCATGTCTTTTTTTAAAAATTACCTACCTTTAAAATTTAAGATCAAACAATATTTCACACTTATTCTAGAATACAAAGGTTTTGAAAACAATTACAAGGTTCCCATTTTAAAAAAAATTAAGGTGAGGGGTGTTGGTCTCAACAATGGCTTGGGCCTACTATACTACTTCATTGGCATTGAGATCACATTGACAAATTTAAGGATTTCAATTTTATAGTCCAAGTACTTTATAGATCTATTAGTATGGTTTCATATGGCTAACTATAAGCCATCTTTGACTTCATTCCTATTTGGAGTCAAGCTTGAGGCAGATTTTTCCACTACATTGGTCAATACTACCTTGTATCGACAACTTGTTAGTAGTCTTATTTATTTGAATCATACCAAACTAGACATCTCTTATGTTGTTGGCAGTGTTTCAAGATTCATACAAAAACCCCTTAAATTGCATTGGTAAGCAACTGATAGGATCTTACACTATATTCAAGGTTCACACATGTATGGAATACACTACAAGGTTGGTTTATATTTTGACTTGGTTGGCTACAGAGACTCAGATTGGGCTAGTGACATTGGGAGTCATAAGTTTACTTCAAGTTATAGTTTCTCATTGAGTTATGGCCCCATCAGTTGGTTGATCAATAAGTAGAATGTTATTGCTCTATCTTATTTAGAGGTAGAGTATAGGGGAGTTTTTAACGCTACTACTAAGGCTATTTGGCTTCAAGGGATTCAATCTGAGCTTGGTATCTAGATTATGTGACCTACAGTCATATTTTATGACAACTAGAGCACCAATCAAATTTGTAAGAATTTGATCCTTCATCAGAGAACAAAATACATTGAGATTCACATGCACTTCATTTAGGAGTTGACTCATGAGCAGGTCATTAACTTATTATTTTTCTAGTTTTTAGAGTAGGTTGTTGATATCTTCACCAAACCCTTCATTGAAAGTGCATTCATCTATGATCTCTTTTTTGGGTATGGTCCACTTTGATAGATTCATCATCTTCAGGGGGGTCTTCTAGCCTCTTCACTTCTTCTTGTCTCTTTATTTTTATTTTTATTTTTTGTGGGGGCAGGGGGGTTTCCTATAAGTTTTCTCCTTTTCTCTACTTTATGAAAGATTACATTGTACATGGGTACCTCATCAGGCCTTATTTTTGGGACCTATTTTTTAAATCATTGCCTACCTAAGTTCTACTTATGGGGGGTGTTGGTGTAGGCCTTTTTTCCACTGGATTTTGGATACATAGTTGCATTAGCTTGCTTAGGGATCTAGAGGTCATATTGGTTACTTAGAAATATTAGTACCACATTCATTAGAATGTTTAGTTTTTTTTCCTCTCTAACCTATATATACCTCTCTCCCTTTGTATTCTTTATTCATCATTATATAGATTATTTCATTTGCTCTTATTCCTTTTTTAGTATCTCTCTATGTTAGATTTCATTCATTAGTAACTTCATTGTGATATGCACTTGCTTGACTTTGAAGATCACTCAATCATCTACAGTTCATCGATCCAGTGATCTTGGTTGTAACTATATTATCCTACATATTAGTTTATACACATCATCATAACAAAAATTAGGGTCAGTTATAGTTTGTATGTTACTAAAACTAGTGTTAGTTAGAATGTGAAAGTACCTGGCCTTTGGCATTTGATCTTATAACTAAGTTTTGCAATTACCCTTTTGGATTACACTATAGCCACTAAGTAGACCAAGCATAATTATATACTATAAGATTTAAAATAGGCACCCATACATGACCGTTCAAACTTCCAAAGTCTAAATAGAGAAACAAGTTTTACTTAAATATTATATTATAACTCTACTACAAGTAAGACACATTCCCTAAACCTAGTCATAGAGTAGCTAAATTATTAAATAATTAAAAAAAAATTAAGGTTTTGAATGTATGTAAGAAGTGCAAATCAGATTTGATTTAATCTGAAATTAAAGTTATGTATCAACCAATCTATCTCAAAATTACTAGTTGTTAATCTAGTTGTATTTTAAATAAGATTTTTGACCAAAAATATATATTGAATAACTTCAAAACTAAAAACATATGCTTATTGATATTAATTACTATATATGTAACTAACCCACTGGGTTGGACATAGAAATACATGAGAATTTTTTTAAAATTAATACATATACCAAATATAGATTACACCATAAGAATCTATAAAGACCATATGAATAATATAAGGTGATAATAGCAACAAGTATTATACATCAGATAATAGTGACCTCCTATATCATGAGCATATACTTCATAATGTGAATATAAAAATTAATTACATTAACTCATCTACAACCAAAATGAGTCTATAGCCACCGCTATTGATTTACAATGACAAGTAATTACAACTCAATGATAGATACAATACATTACAATGTATAAATAAGATACTTGGTTACTCTGGAGCATAATTCTCAAACTTCAAGTATATGTGGTAATCTCAAGTGTCATCTCGATAAGTAATACTGATGTAGGGAGGGAGAGCATCATCCAAGTGCTTTATCATACCAACCATTGACCAATGATCCCCCACACTATCCCATCAAGGAATGGCCCTCCCTTCATGAATAGGTAGATAATGACGACGTGAAAATCTAAAGAGACTAACAAGTACCTATTGTTAGGAACCCCTTATCCAACGGAAGCACAATTGATTACTTTATTATAAGCAATTAAACATGAAATTATACCAGAATGATTAAGTAACTAGAAACTTGAGACAACAAAGAATTTGAGAGACAATACACACTCTTGTATTAAATATTACTAGAATAAAATACAATAAGGAAGATGCCACTTCTTCCTCCACCTCAAAGGCTTGCCACACCTCAAGACCTTCTTCCCTCTCTCTCTTGCTCAACATAACAAACTCAACAGCCTGAGTTGTTATCCCTCCTTGAATACTTCAGCTGATCTCCTTGACCTTACACCTGTAGATCTCCTTGACCTTGCTTCAATACTTCAATACTTTACTTGCTTGTTTGATTTACAATACATGCCTCATGGGTCTTTAAATAGAATCCCATGGTTACAAAAATAGAACTCTAACTATAGTAATTAGACACGCAGCTCGTGACTATAATTAGTCATTTAATCATGCAAACACTCGCTTCACTTAACTGACTATTCGTCAACAGCAGTTCTGGAACACACAGGCGACCGACGCCAGTCCCTGCTTGCCTGGTGCTGCCGACGTCAGCCAACTATCTACCGACACGGGTTGCCTTCTACACTGGTAATGATCGACATCGATCATGCTGTCGACACTGGTACTTCTGGATCTTCAACAACCTCTTGTTTCTTCATGTCTGCAATAGTTTGAAGCTTTTAGCTCCACACCCTAACAATCTCCCACTTGGGGATAAATAGTTACAACTGTACCTGTACCTATACACCATCTACTTTGTTCCCTTGGATCTGTATCCCTCTTCAAAGTCACTCTTGAAGACCAACCACCACAAAACCTGTGATGCTATACCCGTCACTTATGCCAAAAGAATTTTGTTGCTCCCAAATTCTTCATGACATACTTCTGAACCAACTCTACCCTTAGCTCAGAAAACTCCCTGTATATGAAACCCTGTAACAAGTAACACAATACAGTAACAAGATAATGTAGCTAATATTATCCAACCTGGTAAAGATAAAATACAATGGTCAAACCTCCATTGTTTTACAGCCTAATCAAGACCATATACCATAGCCTTCTGTCTTATGTATCCATCCACTCTCTTCTCTAACATGGAAATCCATCCCTCTATCCAGTGCTTTCTTCCAGCTGACAACTCTACCAACAAATACCTATTTGGTTCTTCTCCAAGGACTCACACTCCTCATCCATGCCAAGCTCCCACTATTTCTAGATTCTACCTGCATTGCTTCTTCTATCTTCCTAGTTCTAGACCATCAATAAATAATATAAATAAGGTGAACTATGAATATGAGGTTCACTTACCCTTTCTGACCTCCATATGGGTGTTTGAGACTCCTTGATAGCCTGTTGTCCACCCATCATCCATTCCAGTGACTGATCTCAGCCATCTCCCAGTCTGCTCCCGACAGATGTCAGTTCCCTGCACTGACCCTAACTACCAACGTCGTTTCCCTGGCTGATGCCGGTGTCCCCCTACCAATGTCGGTTCCTACCTAATCAATGTCGGTCTTCTCCTGCTGACTCTATCGACCCTGCTGGTCTGCACATGACCGATGTCGGTTCTTGTCTAGCCGACGTCAGTGCCATGGGAGCACCGACATCGATACCTGTGTTTTCCTGTAAGTGATGATTTATTTATCCGTCAGCTCATCTTGGATCAAACCTCTGTCCATATTGCCCTGCTCAAAATTATTCAGCCCTTGTGATTGATCTTTGTCCCTCATCTCCTCTGTAAACACCAAGGCTTCTTTGTTCCTATCAAAAGCATCAAATTTCATTTTCCTGTAATGAACTCTATCTATGCTTTCTGAATCTAAACACATACCTTTTGAATCAAGAATGTCCATTCCCTTCTTATTCATGTGACCAAGCCTATTAAGCCACATCTTTGAATCTACAGTTGAAGTAGATAAACCAAAAGTAGAATCAGTAATACAAGTAGATAGATAAAGAGTACCTACTTTCTTACCTCTAGCCAAAACAAGTGCTCCCTTGGTAACCTTCCAAGAATCCGCTGTGAGGGTTATTGTGCATCCCTCATCACCCAACCTTCCTATAAAAACCAAACTCTGCTTCAGAATTGGGACATGCATGACCTCCTTCAACACCCATGTGTTGTCCATCTGCAATCTCAGCTGCACTTTTCCTTTGCCAACTATTTGACAAGGCGTACCATCCCCTAAATAAAGCACTCCAAAGTCTCCCTATTCATACTCATGGAACAAATCTCTATTTGGGGATGCATGAAAAGAAGAACCAGAATCTAAAATCCAAGATCCTACCTAACTATCCAAAGAAAGTATGAGAGCGTCTTGTACCATAATATTTGCATCCTTTGCTTCTTCATTACCTTCATGTTGATTCTCTTTATCCCTCAACCAACACTCCTTTGTGTGTCCTCTCTTTCCACAAAACCAGCAGGTAACACCTCTGGATTCGGATCTCCCTCCCACCTTCGACCTTGATTTCCCTTGCTCTACCTTCTCTCTTTGCCTTCCCCTACTTTTTGCATTTAGAGCATTCCCTGATGATTCACCTGTGCTTCTCCTACGTATTTCTTCATTCAAGATCACACTCACAACATCATCAACTTTTAAGATTTTAGAAGCAGATGCAGAATTACTTACTGCCATAACCAGACTATCCCAACTTTCAGGTAAGGAGCATAAAATTAAAAGAGCCTTTACTTCATCATTAAAAACAATATTGACTGAAGCTAACTGGTTTACCAAACCATGGAAATCACTAAGATGAGTATGTACTGATCTGCCTTCCTACATTTGCAAAGTAAATAACTGTTTCATAAGATATACCTTATTAGAAGCCGAGGGCTTTTCAAATAAATTCGCCAAGGATTTTATCAACTCTTCCATTGTCTTGCACTGTGACAAGTTGGAAATCACAGACGATGCAAGGCTCAACCTTATGGAACCGAGAGCCTTCCGATCAAGAACACTCCATTATTCATCCTTCATATCTGTGGGCTTGCATGCAACCCCACCCAACGGTAAGTACAGATCCTTCTGATACAGATAATCCTCTATTTGTATCCTCCAATGTTGATAATTCTTGTCGTTAAACTTCTCCATTCGTAGCTTACTTTCTTCTGCCATTATTGAACTCCCACTCAATCAGAAACCCTGTGAATGACCTGTAATCAATAAACAATAACCTGCTTTTTACAAATCGTAGCTCTGATACCAACTGTTAGGAACCCCTTATCCAACAGAAGCACAATTGATTACTTTCTTATAAGTAATTAAACACAGAATTATACCAGAATGATTAAGTAACTAGAAACTTGAGATAGCAAAGAATTTGAGAGACAATACACACTCTTGTATTAAATATTACTAGAAGAAAATACAATAAGGAAGATGCCACTTCTTCTTCCACCTCAAAGGCTTGCCACACCTCAAGACCTTCTTCCCTCTCTCTCTTGCTCAACACAAAAAACTCAACAGCCTGAGTTGTTATCCCTCCTTGAATACTTCAGCTGATCTCCTTGACCTTACACCTGTAGATCTCCTTGACCTTGCTTCAATACTTCAATACTTTACTTGTTTGCTTGATTTACAATACATGCCTCATGGGTCTTTAAATAGAATCCCATGGTTACAAAAATAGAAATCTAACTACAGTAATTAGACACACAGCTCATGACTATAATTAGTCATTTAATCATGCAAACACTCACTTTACTTAACTGACTGTTTGTCAATAGCAGTTTTGGAACACACAGGCGATCGACGCCGGTCCCTGCTTGCCTGGTGCTACTGACGTCGGCCGACTATCTGCCGATGCCGATTGCCTTCTACACTGGTAATGACCGACGTCGGTCATGCTACCGATGCTGGTACTTCTGGATCTTTAGCAACGTCTTGTTTCTTCGTGTCTACAACAGTTTGAAGCTTTTAGCTCCACACCCTAACACCTATGTGTTGAATAGTTTTTAACTAACTAAATAGGTAACGTATCATAGAAAACTCGATCTATTACAAGATATTGTACATACATGTAAATCATACTCATAAAATGATAATGCTTCACTAAATATACTTTGGCCTAAAACTTTACAAATAATAAATGATAATGATCTATATCAATCAATTTTATACACACCACTTGATCAGACTGCCTTCATCTAACATTGCAATGCTAGTAAGCTAGTGAAGTTTGTCTCACTCTTTACTCTAAATTAGCAATAGAGATTGGTCAAATACAATTTAACCACAAGATTCATCAATTTACATCCTACAATAAAATACATCATATAACATGATATACATAGGAGTACTAATAGCATACATTAAGTCCATCTAACATATGCATGATTTTTTTATTATATTCTATACCATACTAGAAATAATGATTACAAATATAACATCTTGATAAACATTCAATTTAACTATACAATTAAAAAATATGAATGATTTCTAATTATCTACACCCTATGAAAACCCATATTACCATGGTCCAGTTCTAAGACTTAACTACTAGTTTTCTACAATCAAACATATGAATTAGTCTTAAATACATGGGAACATAAGTGTTATACAAGTAACTATATATAACAAAGAAACTCATCATTCCCATGAAACATAATAACATTCCAACATTGCATTTGATAAATTCTCAGAGTTTGCATGCACAGATACACAAGTCTACTAACTATAACAACACACATTATTCACTACAATAACTAGTATATATATAATATACAAATAAATATGGATATGAGTTAGGTATAATAGCTATAGTAAGTACCACTTGGGTACAACTTACTTTAATACTGTAATACCCTATGATATCCCATACTATCATAAGTTCCTAATTACATAACAACACATAAACCAAATTTATGAATTTCAAGGCTCAACTGATCTTTGTAGATAATAACAAGCAAACAGTAAAGTATTATACCACCTAGATACAATCTACATAAAAACATACCAAGGTATCTCAACATTAAAACATGCATCACAATGCATCATTATGCACTAAACATTAACACATAATAACACACTCATAGTATGTCATGCACACAAGTATTCCATACTGAATACACATGATTAACAATCGTTCATATTATTAATAGTGAATCAGATAATTCATAAACCCATTATACTTTACATTTAAATAACTCATTTATTTTTAGGAGATTGTTATAAGGGTTATAGTTCCTGATTTTTAGGTAATTTAATAACTTATTCTAATCATCTAAAGAGCTAGAGATAAAATCTTCACATATAAGAACTTGCACATCTTAATTTGCATCATATGTAAGTATTCTAATGTTATTCCACTTCTAAACCTCGGTTTAGTGTTTTAATCATAACTACTAGGCATAGTAATGAAATCATGAAGTCACACAAAGTTTACACTCATTTCAATAATAATCCAAAACTTTGTTTTTCTCGAAAACATAAGATATTTAGTTTTATCACCAATTTAACAATTGGTTTATATTTGAAGGTTTAAAAGCAATTGTTTGCTAAACTATTTTATTAATTTCTTTCATTTTTCTAATTAATTTTTCTCTTGAAAAATATTAACTAAAGAATTCTACCCAAATTTCCACTTTGTAAATAGTCATAGTTAAATCAATCACACATTTCATGTGACAAGTTTGTTTTTCAAAGTTTTAAGACTAATTATCTCAAGCATACCCCCAACCTTATAACACAATAAAGGATGTTATGTTTATCCATTCAAAACTCACATGATTAACCCGAACCATGCTGTGATATTGAAATTTATAACTACACACATAAGAATACAACCATTATGATTAATCGCATACTAGGAGTTAAGACATTGGGTGACCTTGTTTTACCTCTCCTTCAACTATTAGTCATATAATACACATCTTACGCTAATCTGAGTAATCTATGAAACTAGCTTCACTTTAGCTATTTAGTATAACTCCTTTAGTAAATAACTTAGCCAGTAGAAACTTGCACATATATGTATTTCCCTTGGTATATAACTTAGCCATATATGGTAACTCAATTTATAAACACATAAAAATATCACATATACAAGTAATCAAGATGAGATGATTTTGCAACTATGTGCATATGTCTATATCTGTACATATATCAGAGTGATTTTGTTATTAAGCTGAGTTCTATTATTATTATTATTATTATTATTATTATTATTATTATTATTATTATTATTATTATTATTATTATTACCATATTAAGTATGTATATTTCATATCCAAGCTTAAAACTACATATCCGATTTCCATGTATATTATTATATACATTTTGGAAATCAGATTATTATTATTATTATAAATAAACAACTATGTAAATGTTTGATATTTATTAAATATATATAATAATAATGAGTGATGACCCAAGATCCAATACATGTATATAGAAATATGTCTACGGCAACTATGCTTTGATACCCAACATTAAAGCACATTTATGAAAACTCGGCAACAGCTCATAAACAAAAGTGATGATGATTATTCATATGCAACTGAATAAAAATTATCTTCAGTATTTTTTCTTTGCATTAATTAATTATTTCACTACACTAAATCCCGATGATACCTTAATAAGGAATTACACATCATGCTAATGATGCATAAATGGCACCAAGTATTTTTATTTTATTTTTTTTGATAAAAGTTAATTTGATAATTTCTCAACAAAGTCCAAAAGTAATTTTTAGTGATTTAAGCCATTTTATACCAGACTGGGGGAAGTTAATGATGCCTTATGATTAAGGTAAAATATCTATCCTAATTGGTAGTATTAACTCACCTTTCATTCATTATTATTTTTATTTATATATATTTATTTTAAGAGTAGATTTATTAATGACTCTGATATTCATATCTATTTAGCTAAATGTACAAATATATTTTTGTTTATAAGCCAAAGGTGGATCGCTATACTGTGAAAACTATATTTATATTTCTGTATACATAATCCTAAGTCTTAGCAATCTTATCCTAGAATTTCTATGGCCTCTTTTCAACATAATACGATGCATCTACTCAACTTAGATATAACACAATATGCCATAAATATAATTGTAGATCATTATATGCAATTTATAACATCAAAAGTTACCATTATCTTTATACACTTACGTTTTTTTATACCATGCCAAGAATAAATCAATATTTCAAAAGCCATAATAATTTGCTATTTACCTATGGCTTTATATATAATTATGGATTTAATGAATAATTGTTGCTTGATGCCAAAAGGGCTCATGTTATTAAATTAAAGCTCTAGAAATTTAAAAACTTCTTGATATGGTAAAATAGAGACAAAAACTAGAAAGATTTGATTCCTAGATATTGCTTGGTAAATCAAAACAAACAGAAAACTATAATGCATACCTTGCAGATGCACTAGAAAGATTGTTGTAGATTCCATGAATATTATGATTGGCAAAATTGTCCACAAAATCAATCAATGTTTTTTATCCTTTGTAATCTTCCTTAATCGGGATAAGCATGGTATGGAATTCATCAATCAAATTGCCAGGGGAATGCAATATTTTTGGACTAATCTCAATTTTATTAGCGTTCTCCAAATCCGATTGCTCTGTTCTTAAATTTCTCTCTTCTTAGCGTGGTTTAACCCCCTTTTTTGAGTTAACCCTCCCTTCCAATTCTAACAGTCCTCCTTTTTAAAAAATTTCCATAATACTTTTTTCTTTTATCATTCCTCATTAATTTCCTTTTCCAAGGAAATTTATGTCTTTTTTTTAATATATTTTTCTCTTTTAAAAAGGTTTCCTAAATTTAGACTTCTTTTATCTTAATTTAAAGATTCCTTTATTTTTAATAATAGATGATTTTATTTTTTTCACTTTAATATATTTTTATGTTCTATTTTAATATTTTCAATTTAATTCATTTTCTAAATTTTTATCTCAAATGATAATTTTTATTTTTATTTATTAATTATAAAAATATGTAATTTCTTTATTTAATTATCATCTTCCTAATGCCATATATTTTTAATGACATTTTCATAAACTAATAACCTAGATTAAAATCATGTTATGTTAATAATGTTTCTACTAACATTATCAATTAGACATATTAATCATGTAAATTGAGTTCCATTAAGGCCTTTAAACTATGCTGACAAACTCAAAAAAATCAACTTTCAAATGCAAGTAAAAATAAACACACCATGAGCAATTAAATACAATTCTATTATGACTAATTATTATGTGTGTGTAGGGTTTCATTAGATCTTTGTGAGCCTTCAATGTCTCCATCTACACCACCCTCTCTAATGATGTTCTCCCTTCGGCACATTCGAGGAATGAAATCTCTTGCATCTATTTCACAACATGCAAGTCATTATATCTTTTCACATGATAATCATAAGCAAAAATATATAACTGAAATAATATGTTAATATGCTTAAAACAAAAATACATACATAAATCAGTTCATAATAAGCAATCATGTATTTACATCTAACTAAGCAACATCGTATTATCATAAAATAATATAAATCTCAAGATTTAGTCATAAACATATCCAAATTAGAATTTGTTAACTCTAGCTATCTACAGATAATCTAGAAAATTTATATGACAAGGAATCGGGATGTAACAATATACCTACAATAAAAACATAGCTTTACACATGTAAAAAGGTTTCTCAATAGTAACTATTGTTGCATGTCCTTGTGGATAATTCTTTATTAATAAAGCTAAAATAAGTCTAATACAAGATAAGTTGCATGACAAATTATATCTATAAATTAAAAATTAAAATAATAAATTTATGTAACAACTAAGTAGTCTAAAAATAAATTCAAAGATAATTAGAAGTAGACTCAATAAAATAATGTTGACTTATTACAAGATAAAGTCAACATGCAATAAATCTTGTTTAGCAAGTAAGCAACTCATGCAAGTCAAGTTAGGTGCCCAAAATCCCTAAAAACTTAGAATTGAATTAAAATTAACTTACTTTTAATTAACTAACTCTAAAAAGTATGTCCTATCCTTTTGTAATAAATGGATAGGTGTTTGAGTTTAGTTAAGTACACATCTAATGAACTTCATTCTAACTGAAACTTCTGATTATTTTTAAAGTTCTTATAAAGTGTCTAAAATTGACCAAACAACTAATCTAAGATATAATTTAATTAATTAATCTTCATAAGCTAAAAAAATATCAAATAAAATAAATCTAATATTAACTATCAAGTACCCATATTACCATCATGTTCAACATTCTCACATTTGATACAAAGAGAATAAATGTTTATCATCTCCTTGAGTCTTTCATGAATATGCTTGTGTAATCCCTTGGAAATAATATCATAAAATTAATCTTCATTTCTCACATATTCAATGACAAAGTATTTATCATTGACTAAGTCTCTGATAAAATGATGTTTGAGTTCAATACGCTTGGTTCTAAAATAGAAAATTAGATTCTTAGAAAACTATATTGTCCCATTGTTATTACAAAAAAATTGTGTTGGATCAAATTGAACCTCTTTGAAATTATCTAATATTCTTCTCATCCATAATCATTGTATGAAATTTGATGTAAGGTTGTATATTCAATTTCAATACAGGTTAATGCAACTATAACTTATTTATTTTAAGAACAAAAAACTAACTCACTTCGTAGTGTGAAGCAATAACCTAAAATTGACTTAATGTTATCAAGATATCCTCCCCAATATGAATCTATGTATCTAATTAGATATAATATATTTTTTGGTGTAAAATGAATACTATGATCATAATTACCTATTACATATCTAAAATATGTATTTACTACTTGCAAATGTTTGAGTGGTGGTTTGTCCATAAATATAGAAATTAGTGAAACCCCATAAATAATATCAGTTATTTTCATATTCAGATACATCAAACCTTCCACTATGCTTCTTAAAAAAATCATCAATTGAATGAATTCCATCCTCTCTCATTAGTTTTTCTCTATGTGTAATTGGAGTTTCCATTGGTTTAGAATCATGAAGATTGTATTTTTTTCATGACTTGGACATATTTGACTTGACAAATGAATACTTATTATTTTTATAGAATTTAATACCAAAAAATACTTCATGATTATAAGATCATTTATTTCATAGCTTTCTTAAATTTATTCAACATATTCATAGTGTTATATATAAATGTCAAGTCATCTACATAGAGACAAACATATAAAACATTAGAACATAATGTTTGTATATAAAGAGTTCACTCATTTTGATTTATTACAAAACCTCGATCCAATAATCAAATTTTAATTATTTATTACTAATATCTTATAAATTTTTACATTCCGTAAAGAATCTTCTTCAACTTTTAAATCTAAAATTCTTACCCTTTATCTCAAAACCTTGTGGTTGCCCCATATATACTTCTTATTCTATCATTCTATTTAGGAATAAATATTTGACATCCATTTAATATATTTTATATAATTTATTATTAACTACAATAATCATTAGTCTTATAGTATTTTGACATGCCACAAGGCATAGATTTCCTTATAGTCAACCTCATATGTTTGTACAAACTCTTTTGTAATTAGTCTAGATTTTAATTTATCAATAGTACCATCACTCTTGACATTGGTATTTTAGACCCACTTGAATATAATGACATATTTATTTAATTTAGGATGGAAAATAATTCATGTATTATTCCTCTCAATTTAATCCATGTCTAATTTCATAGCATCAATTCATTCTTTATTGTGACTAGATTTTACATAACTTATAGGTTCATTAGCCACAAATGATAATTTTAACATAATATTTTCATCATAAATATAATCAAACAAATTAAATTAATGATATTGTAGCCTTGAAATCCTTCTCTCATTGTTATAATCCAATATTTGATCGGTTGGATGTGGATTCAATAAACTTTTGTTCTTGTTTGGAGTTATTGTATATGGATGACTAGTCTCTTTTAAAGATCTAGTATTATTTTATGTTGAACTAAATCATGCATAGGAAGTCATAAGCCCTCAAAATAAACTTTAAAATACTTCTCCCTTCACTTATGAATTTGGTATCTACATGATCTAAATTAGCATACACCTCATTTTTAAAAAAATTACAATCCTTGGAAATAATTGTTGATTTACTAGCATGATTATAAAACTTCTATACTTTGCTTTCATCATTATAACCTGTGAAAATATGAGGAACACTTTTATCTAATTTTTTTTATTCTCTTCTGTAAAACGTACAAAGGTTAAACAACCAAATACATTTCTATGAGAAATCAAAGTTTTAAATGTTTTAAGAGATAAAAAATATTTAGTTTTTATTTTTAAACATAAAAACCCACATAAACCTTGTAGCATCAACTATGAAGAAAATGAAATAAAAATTCTTACCAATACTTCTACAAGATATTGGTCCACATAAATATAAATCAACTAACTCTAAAGGTGTGCTTGATCTCTATTTTCTAATATGAAAAGACTCCCTATGATGTTTCCCAATAATACATGACTTTCATGCATCATCTTTCTTGAAATCTAGTTTGGAAAGACCTCTTACCATACCTTTTATGTCAATAATATGTAAGCTCTTAAAACTAATATGACCATATCTTGAACGGCACAACATGTTAACATCCTCAATGGAGGAAAAATAAGTACCTTCTTTCATCTTATTGATTCTCAATGGAAACATCATATTTTTGTCATATAAGGTTTTCTAATCAATCTATTTCTAGATTTTAGATAAAACACCATCCTCAAAATCAATTTGAAACTATTTTATACTAATTGACCAACACTAATTAGATTATGACTTAGATTTATAGAAAAATAAACATCCTTAATTTCACCCTTACTTTGACTTGTGGTGATTTGCATGTTGTCCTTTCCTTCAACTTGGATGGACTTTCCATCTCCCAATCGCACTTAGATTTTGAAGGAATCATCTAACTTGTTGAAATAGTGTATATCACTTATCATGTGATTTAAGCAACTTGAATAAAGAAACCAAAAATTCTTTGTTTCCTCTACTCTCATATTACATGTAAAATAATAATGTGAGTGCTCTTGAACATCACTTTATTCAGATTTGAATGTCTTTTGTTCACCCTCTTGATTATTTTGATTCTTGGTTGTCAGTATTATGCAATATTTAATCATGTGTCATGTTTTTTTTAAGTAATGACAAGTAAAGTATTTATTATTTTTACTTGTGAAACTAGCTTCATCTTTTCCCTTTGAATTTAAGTTTTTTGAACTCCCTTGACTCTGATTTTTTTTTTCTCTTTAATATTTGAAACATTTTTTTTGGTTTCAAGTGCTTGTTCTTGATCTTATGTGTATAATATCATCTTATCCTCATGGTATAAGAGATAACCAAACAAATCATCAACAATAATAGTGTTCATGTCTTTACACTCTTCAAGAGTGATCATAATATGCAATTATTTTTACTTAAAGATCTCTCTCTCTCTCTCTCTCTCTCTCTCTCTCTCTCTCTCTCTCTTCAAGAGTGATCATAATATGCAATTATTTATATATATATTTTGAATTATTTTTTCATATACACTCATTTAATGCACTAAATCATTTACCCTTATGCAATAATATCTAACTCCTTTATTATCACATTCTCAAATTTTTAAAATTTAGTTTAAGAGTTTAGAGTATTGTTTTTATTACCTTAATATATCTTTAAAATTATGTTTTCAAGGTATTCCATGTCTCATGGTCATTCTTTATTCTTGCAATTTTTGAATACATGTTTGGGTCTACGACACTCTAAAGATATAATAAAACTAATGCATCCATTTTTTATTCTTTTTTAATTTTGAATCAAGGTATTATAATCTATAGGTGGTGTGCACCCATGGAGAACATTATCTCAAAATATTTCCCATACATTGATTCTCTTCAACTCATATCTCCAATTTCAAAGTTATCACTTTTAAATATGTGAATATTCATAGAAGCAACATTCATTGAAGCCATTGATTCCCTCAATAATAACCTAAAACCCTTATAAAATTGTATTGAAAAAGGATATGATACCAAATGAATGTTTTGAATGGATGGAGGGAGTCAAAAATAGATTTGATCTAATTATAAATTGAAGCTATACATCAACCAATCTATTCTCAAATTACTAGTTATGTTGTATGAAATTGTTCACCAAAAATTATACTGCACAATTTCAAAACCAAAAATAAATGCTTGTTGGTCTTATTTATTGTATACCTACAATAAAATCAGAGCTTTACACATATAAATAGGGTTTTCAATAGAAATTATTGTGTCACACTTCCTTGTGAATAATTCTTTATTAATAACCAAAGTCAAAATAAGTCTAATACAAAATAACTTGCATGACAATTTATATATATAAAGTGAAAATTAAAATAGTTAATTTTACTTAACAACTAAGTGCTTTAAAAATATACTCAAACATAACTGAAATTAGACTCAAAAAAATATGGTTGACTTATTGACAAGACCAATTCAACATGCAAGAAGCCTTGCTTAGCAAGTAAACAAGTCATGCAACCTAGTCAAGTTAGGCACCCCAAATCCATAAAAAATAAGAATTGAATTATAATAAACTTAATCATAATTAAATAACTCTAAAAAGTGTACCCTACCTCTTAGGAATGAATGGATATATGTTTGAACTTAGTTAAGTGTACATATAGTGAATTGTACTCTAATTGACACTTCTAGCTATTTTTTAAGAAGTTTTCAGAAAGTGTCTGAAATTAACCAAACAACTAATCTAGAACATTATTAAATTAAATAATTTTTTTAAGATTATAAAACACTAAATAAACTAAATTTAATATCAACTATCAAGTGTCCATATTAGCATCATAATCAACAAACTCAAACTAAAATTTTGAATATATATATATATATATATATATATATATATATATATATATATATATATATATATATATATATATATATATATATATATAAGCCTAGTAAGAGTGCAAGACAATTATTGACCAATGTATTTTAAAAAATAAGAATTAAAAATAATAATAGAAGTGATACTCCCAAAATATGTTAAACACACTAAATTCTGATTTTATATAATAGGCACAAAAGTATCATTGTATTAATTCTTGAATAAGGTGATAAACAACTAATCTAGGACATTATTAAATTAAATAAATTTTTTAAGATTATAAAGCACTAAATAAACTAAATTTAATATCAACTATCAAGTGTCCATATTAGCATCATAATCAACAAACTCAAACTAAAATTTTGAATATATATATATATATATATATATATATATATATATATATATATATATATATATATATATATATATATATATAAGCCTAGTAAGAGTGCAAGACAATTAAAATAATAGAAGTGATACTCCCAAAATATGTTAAACACACTAAATTCTAATTTTATATAATAGGCACAAAATTATCCTTGTATTAATTCTTGAATAAGGTGATAAATTTTTATGAGTATTTGAACATATTTTATAAGCTAGAGGGAATGCACTTTTAACATCGGATGATTTCAATATGGAATAATCTAACAAATTTTCCTAGTATTCCTAAATGAGTTTAACATGCTAAAAAGTGTATTACAAATTATTTTTAAAATTGATTTTAAAATATGTTATTTAAATAGTAAAAATCTGTAATAATTTTTTTTATAAATAAAAGGTTTTATTCATGAAACCGATATAAAGGCTCTTATATAGAAACAAGATGACATGACCCAAGACCTTGTATAGATAACAAGGTCACATAAATAATTTCTTCCTAATTGACCATTATTTGACTTATGGATATTAGTCATCCGTAATCTAATCTTCATCCTCTTTTCTGAATTCCTCTATCTAGTGGCTTGCCTGAAGGTTGTTATGTACATAATGTTAATGATGCCAATGTTCTTTTATGTTCATTTTGTCTTATGTGATTCTCTTTAAAGAGTTATGTACACCTTATATCTCATTTGTGTTGATACATAACATCATTATTATCTGGGTGTGAACTATTATTTTTCCCCAATATTTTCTATGAAATTATTAATGTGAATCAGGTTATCATTTATGGCTTTCATTAGGTTAAAGTGAGCTATTAAAAACTCCCTAAATATATGGGTTAAGGCCTCCAAATATTTTTTTCTCCATATTTTCATTATTATGTTTACACACTACCTCCTTTATGGATTGACTCCCTATTATAATATCCTTGAGATTGTCTATCAGTTTATCCTCCTAGTTGTGCCTCTCCCTGTTGGGGAGTAGTTCTTCTCCATTTACCAAGCCCCTGGCCTATTAAGCTTCTTTAATTTTGATGGTTAATTTTCTCTTCATAAATCCTCATTGGGTCACTCCTACCTTTCATTTTCCATTATCCACCTCACCTCCATTTTCTAAGTCATTTATTTTTTGTTTACCTTTGTCTAGAAAATCTTTGGGCTGCCCATTCCGTATGATTCATCGTCTGCCTTGTTGAAAGTTTGCATAAAAAATTTTACTCTTGTAATTTGTTTCCTTTTTACCCTCTTGCTCAAAGCTATCATTTTGATTTTTATCCACTTCTCTTTCCTGGCTTGAGTGCTCTTACTTCTCCATTACACCTCTACTAGTTACTTCCTCGTCTCTCTTAACACCTTCTTGCTTAGCTTCATGGACAATAGAATTACTTTCCACTCCTCTTCCTTCATTGTCTTCCTCATTTATCTTATTTGTTTGTAACTCAATATAATTTCATTGGTCATCAAAATTCCCATGTGCTAGAGATTCAGTCATAGCCTTGAGTTTCTTCAGCACATTGATAGAGATTGAGAGTAGTAGTCTAATAACATGTAAAATTTCCAATGTCATTTCTAAGAATATCTCATCCCACATCACCATATTTATAATATTATAAGATTATTTTCTCCTCTCTCTCTCTCTTTCGCCTTGAGGATAATATTTTAGTCTTTCTTCTTAAAGTCTTTTACCTGCATTTCCACCATAATAAAGTCACCCCACTCAGGTCAAGTTTCCATGTAGCTCTCTCTCCTATTCTTACCTTATAAATTTGTCTTCTTTTTGAATTGCACATTAGATTTTTTCCAAGTCATGTTATTTCCTTTCCTAATCTTACTTTGTTGTTGCATTTATTTTTTAATTTTTTTGAGTCATTGTTTCAACTTATTCTTTATCATTTTCCATCTACAAATCTTCACATTGGATTTCCAATTTATTTATTTATTTCTTTATTTCTAGCGAAGGAAATTTATGCCTATCAAGGTAACTTTCCTTTCCAAATCATCCTTTCTATATGGTGATGCCATCATAATGTTCTCCTTGTTTTGCGAGTTAAATTTTAACCAAAACATGTTTTTCCTAGTGGAGGTTTTCATGTGTGAGTTTGTTTTTGAATTCTTTCTCCTAGGACATCATCCTATCTTCCTTAGGCCCCTTTTGATTGTCATGGTTGATTTAGCTCCTACTCTCCTTGGTGTTAGCTGATAGCATTTGTTTTTTTTTTTTAGCACTGAGCTTTATTTTGGATTCTTTCCCTTTCTTGTTCATAATATTCTCCATTATTTTAAGCAATCTTTTGTAATTATCTCCCTTAATTCTTCCATCTCTTTTTATTTGAATATATTCCTCATATTACCCATTTTATTTTCCCTTACATTTCTAAGATTGAAATTAGTGAGCCAATCTGTCATTTGGTTCCCTTCCTATAACATATGACTGACCTTTCTCCTCTCAAAATTATTATGTAAACACTTTGCCTCTTCAAATACCTCTTTCAACCTCCAAGTTAAATTAATATTTTTGTTCTCCAATGAATTAATGATAAGTAACAAATCTCCCTTTATTTATAATTTTGTGATTTTCTCATTTAAAGCCAACATCAACCCCAAGATAAGTCCTTCCACTTTTGCTATGTTATTCGTATTGATTCCCATTGAAATTGTCTAATAGGATCTCACCTACCCTATATGTTTTCTAATTATGTCCCCTACCCTAAATTGACTAGGGTTATATTTTGATGCTCCATCAAAGTTGACTTTATGCTAGTACTACTCTGGAGGAAGCCATTTCTCTTTTTCTTTTAATATTTTTTTTGTTTCATGGTTGCATGAATTCATATGTTTTCTTGGCTTCCCCCAAGTTATTAAGGATTTTAATCTCATCGAGATCCGATTCCCTATTTTTAGTTATTTGATTGTTGGGATTATTTAAAGAAAACTAGCTTTCATTTCCCTCCAGATTTATTTGCTCAATTTTTTTCTAGCCTTTGCTTCAAAAATTCACTAATTTCATTCATGCCAAACTTTTCATGTAATAAAACTTAGACCCATATACCAGATATCCTTTAAAATATTCACTTTCTTATTCCAATGGAAATCCTTCAAGTGATTTTATATATTATCACTTGTGTTCTAGCTCAGGTTGAACTTGTCTAAAAGGGAATTTTATAGGTTAGAGGTAAAGTTATAGTGTAGCAATAAATGATTTGTATTCTCTTTGTTATTTAAACACATGACACATCTTGTTGGGCCTTGAAATCCTCTCCTCTTTAGATTTTTGCCTATCAGTATCTTACAATGCATTGTTATCCATAATAAAGTTGTTTCGATTTCCAAATATTTTTCCAAATCAAGATCATTGAATCCATTTACTTTGCCTCTTCTTTAGCTTCATAACTTGCTATCACTAGATATTCCATTGTTCCTTTTCTAATCCATTTAACCTTATTTCGTTATAGAGTCCAAAGGATCCTAAATCCTTTTAGTATTTCATTTAGGGATCTTTGTGCTTCATTCTGAGTTCTTTCCCTATTCTGAAAGCTTTTCTAAGTGGCCATCCTAACTCCTAAATTTGTGCCTTCATCTAAGTACTCTTTCACTTTATTCCCCACTACATTATACTTTCCTCTCTTATTTTTGGCAGAGCTTTATCTGTCACCCACCTATCTTCCCAAAAATATGTATTTTCATCATTTTAAACCTATCAGAATAGGCTTTTTTGGATTATTAATCTCACCTCCTTCATGTTATTCCATATGGGTGAGCCATTTAGAAGTTACAGACTTGTGAACATTCTATTTTAATTCCTTTCATCTAGGTATTTTTTCTTGAGTAACTCACTCCATTGTTTTCTTCCTTCTTACTCATGTTCTCCAAACAAGCTTTGCCAATAGTGTCAGGTTTGTCTTATGGAGGTTTCTTATTCCTAGCCCCCTTCATACAATGGTTTGCTTATATTTTCCTAGGACAAAAGAGGCAGCTTGGATTTTTTTCTCCATTCTTTGCCATAGAAATCTTTTGAGTATCCTATTCATCTCAATCAATATTTTTTTAGGCACCTATAACAAAGAGAACCAATAATTGATAGTGGCTTATAGCATGATTATGATAAGGGTTATCCTACCTACATAAGTCAAATACTTTCCTTTCCAGTTGATCAAATTCTTATTCATATTTTATAAGACTTTTAGCCATAAACTCTTATCCCCTTTACCTTTGAATAGCAGGAATCTTAAGTAGTTATCTAGGAAAGTGGTTGTTTTGAATCTAAGGATTTTTGACAAGAAACTTTACAAATTTTGAGAGACATTAATGAAGAAAATCTTTGACTTAATTTTATTTATGGATTCCCCTAAGGTTGTCTAATAGCTTCCCAGTAGATCCCTTATGGTCCCAATCTCTTAGAGCCTGGGAATCACAAAAATCATTATATCATTTACAAATTATAAGTGAGTATGAGTTATTTCCATTGTTGATGCTTGTACCCATTTTATCTTATCCTTCTCTCTTATTTATCTTATCTTATCTTACCCTTCTCTTTGATTTATCTTATCTTCCTTCCTTTGGGTATAAGCACCAAGAAGGTGAAGTTAGAATCTTTCAATACCCTTTGGCATTCCTTTGATTCCTATACCATTGCCATGATTTATTCTCTTACGAGGTCCTAAAAGTGATGAAATAATAGAGAAAAAAAACTATATAGGCCTAGGGAGTGATCCCCTACCATCTCAAAGACTTCCCTATTGACCTCTTCTAGTGATACATCCTCCATTAAGCTATTTTTATCTAACGGGGTTATCTTATGAATAATATGCTTCATAAAATCTTTTGGTTCTTCTTTATTTTCCCTTTCTTCTTGGTTTAGAAATCCCTCCCAATATTTAACCAAGTATTCCTTTATCTCCTTAGTTTCTTCAAGGGTATTTACTTTTAGGTTATCCACCTTATTTATATAATTCTTTTGTCTTTTGATCCTACATGATAGATGAAATAACTTTGTATTTTGGTCCCCCTCTTTTAGCCATCTAATTCTGGACTTTTATTTCTAGTATATTTCCTTTTTTATAAATTCTCTCCAGCCTTATATGCATTTACTCTTCTTCTTTTAGTAATTCAGTCAACTCATTCCCTTTCATTCTCATTCCCTTAATTTCACTAGTTTTCCTTGGCATCTCTTATTTATCTTGAAAGATATCTCTAAAAGTAGTTTGATTCTATTTCTTCAGAGCCTCCTTTAGATATTTAAGTTTTTTCAAAAAGATAAACATTTTCATCCCTTCTCTGTGGCTTGAGGAGTTCCATTCTTGAGTAACAAAATTATTAATGTCAGGATATTCCATCCACATTTTCTTGAATCTGAATGGAGATATGTTTAGTCTCTCATCAGGCATCAATTGTATGGATATCGCCAGTGGTCGAACCCTGTTATTTTTAGTACCTTGATTTCTAGGATATGCTTTTGCTCCATCCAATTTCTTATGGATAGGAACCTATCTAGCCTTTCTAGGATTAGTTCCCTTCCCCCTCTTTTATTACTCCACGTAAACCATCCTTGCTTTCTTCTTATATCCTAGATTTATGATCTGTCTAAAAAATTTTGAAAACTAAAATCCCTATCCCTCAAATTACCCCCCTTTTTCTAATGAATCTAATCGAGTGTTAAAATCCCCTCCAATTAGCCAAAAATCCTCTTATCTAATATTAATTACCTCTTCTAGTTATTTCCAAGCATGTTCTTTCTCCTCTTTATTTTCTGATCCATAGATGTTCACTAAGCATAATTTTAATCATGTCCTACACCCTTCCACCTCACATACCATGAACTATTTTTGGGCATGTATGACCTCTAGCTTGACCAAATTAGGTTCCCATAAAATAGCCATTCCTCCCACCATTCCTTCAGCATTGCTCCCTACACAATTTCTTTTTTGAGATTCTCCAACAAATTCCTTATAGTACTCTCAAGATTATCTAATTTAGTTTTTTGAAGCATTACAATCTTAGGATTATGTTGATTGATTAATTATCTCAATGATCACCTTTTAGAGGGGGAATCGAGTCCCCTTATATTTCAAGATATTATTTGCATTATGAAAGGTCACTTTGCTTAGTTCTCACTAAAAACATGTCCACTTGTTTTTGTATTCCTGCCCCTATTACTTACATTGCCTCTTTGTGCCTCTTTTTTTTCATATTAGGCATTTCTCTCCTTATATTTATTAATTTTCATTTTTGATTAAGGTTTGGGGTCTGTTTGATTCCCATTTTATCTTATTCACGTCCACTCTTTGTTTCTATCTCGTCTTCCTCCTCTGTACTTATCCATTTTTTTATAAATTGTTGTCAATCCCCCTATCCTTTTCCTCTATGTTGCATTCCTTTCTTTTCATTTATCTTTTACCTATATTCTTTCCATGTATTCCCTTATTTGAGTAGATTTTCAAGGTCCTTTTTTTAAGCCGTATTATGTTGTTATATCCTCCCCTTCCTTTTTTGTCTAATTATTTTATCCTTGTGTTTCTGGTATTGATTGTATTCCTTCCATTAAAATTATTTCCTCAACTTTGGAAACTTTGATACCTTTAAAAACATATTTTTTTATCATTTTGTTCATATTTTTAATGGTATGTTTTTTCTTTGGCTTAATAAATCCCTCTGAGTCTTTCTTTGTGGTTTATGGTGCTTTCTCTAGTACATGTTGACAGATTTTGCCACCATTGATCAAGGGTATGTACAAAAATAATTTGAGGTCATTTATTTTTGGTTATTGGTCTATATCATGTTTCATATAAATTAAGATAACTTTGAAAAATTTAAGGTAAACTGAGGCTAACTTATTTCTTGCAAAGTCTATCAAAACCTTTGGAAATGTCTTGTCAAGAGAGTTGAGTTAATTATTTTAAAGGTTATTTTAAGTCATTTAACGTAATAGGGGATCAAGTAAAAAAATTAATCAGCATAGTCAAGTTTATTTTAATAGTCTTGCATTGTTTTTTGATTGCTCTCAAACATCTTCAAAGAAGGAACAAATGCAGATGAGGTTTAAAGTGCAAAAAGGCATCTTGACACGTTTAGTTGTTTCTATGTAGGTATTTTGGAAGATTATAATCATGGAGTGAAGATTAAAAAATATCTCCAAAACATCTTTAAAAATTCATAAATCCAAAACCATGTTCAGAAATAACTTACAAATATAAATTTTGCTAAAAGTTTCTTATATTCCTCTACCAAGCTAGTTGCAAGCTAGTAAGGGTTATTTTCAAATATTTTGGTTCATAAAGGAGAAGAAGAGTTGGTTTAAATTATTTTATGTGAATATAAGTGACCATATGACCTCAATATTCCATGAATTATTTTTAGGTTACATGGGCTTTAATTTATGAACCATTGTTAAGAAGGAAAAGTGCTCTAAAACTCCAATAGCTAGGTTTCAGGGAATATGATTATATTTTTGAGATATTTGTTGTAAATGGAAAGTTTTGTGAGATTTTAAGTGGAATAAATAGCCATAATACACATTATTCAACCAAATATTAAATTCAAATAATGGTGAAAGGTGCAAGTACAGGTTGCAGGGTTTCAAGAATGTAAGGAAGATAATCAAAAAATGGGTTTTTTAAGAGGTTTAAGTGATTGATTTAGGGTATCTAATAGTTTTAATGGTTATATTGGATCATATAAGTTCTAATTAAAAAATAATTATCTATTTATTCTTCATAAAAATTAATAAAATGTCAAAACTTAGACCTAAAGTCAAGCAAAAATAAGAAAATGCAAGCTAGAAAGCACTAAAAAGTGCATATTTTGAGTTTTACTAAATGAAATATCATAAAAATTAATAGATAGATATGTTTTGATTTACTTGAATTTTTATAGGTAATTTAAAGTTCATACTACGCATTATGATAGATAAAATGGTAAAACACAGGGCTGTATCATGAAGGAAATCTAGGAGGTAAACTAGTTTGTTCATGGATGGAGTGTGAAATGAGTGTTTTAGAAATTTTCAAGGGAAGAGAATGATATGAAAGGATGTATACTTATTTTAAAGGTCTGAATCCATGTTTATATGATGAAAACTTATGCAAAATAGGCTAATATCATTGAAAAACATCTCTAGGTAACCTTGTGGGCGGCAAGTAGACACTTTTTTGTGAATTTTTGTTTGCAAGTTTATTGAAGTATTTTTGAGATTTAAAAATTATATAAGTTTTCCATATTGATACCTATCTAATTACCATAGGGGGAGTTTTTTGTGATATTTATAACTCATTTTATACCCCCAAATCTAAATTAGGGTTTCTTGAAACCTAGAAAGCACAAAAGGGCTTTTTTGGAAGTTGTAGGTGGAGTTTAGAGCTAAAAAATTGTTTGAAGGTATGTGCCACCATGGTGATGTATTAAATAGTATTTTAGTGGTTGAAAAAACAAAAATAAAATATGAATAGGCATGATTACTCATCCCTAGTTTGGGGTTGTTTTATCTCCTCTCTCCTAACTTCTTTTTCTATATGTATGTTCATTTTTTAACGAAAAACATTATGCTTTTGGATATGAAAAAACTCTATCAAAATTATATAATACATCACTTTTGAATCAATAATAAGCTTATTTTTTCCTCCATTTTTAGGTTATTCATGAAGTGTGTGCCTCATATTCATTGATATAACTTAGTGAATGATTAATTTTCCTATGTTTATGTCTAGATTTTTCACCTTTATGTAGAATATAAGAATTTTTATAGGTCATATCAAGTGTCTAAATCTGATTTATACCTAATTTGGAAGTGAATTAAATTAATGTTCATTTCTTCTATGCTAGTGTGAAGTTTATCAAGACCTTTATATGAAATACTGATGTAAGAGTCATTGTATGAAGGTAAAGTAAATGTGTGCAAATTATTTAGACTTTCAAGTGTGTCAAGTATAGGCATAATTGACTATAACATTGGTGAATCATCCTAAATTTTTAATTTTCATGTTCAATTTTAGTTTGAGTATTATTCCTTTTACCCTTTTTCTAGTCAAAAAATTACTAAATTAGAGAGTTTAGAATGAAGTAGGTGAGTTTTCCAAAGGGAACCAGCCATTTATCTGGATATTCTCTCTAATATAAGGTCACCCACACCTTGGAGAGTTTTCATTATGTCAACAGGGGTGAGAACAAGCACACATTCTCATAAGGGTACACTCTTGAGTGATAACAGTACATTATTTTTCTAAAGTATAAGACATTTTATAATTAGGTGTCCATATTCATGACACCCTCTACATCTGAAAGGAATAATTTCATAATCCATTCCATCTCTCCTACCTTCAGTATGATATTCTTGAGCAAGGGCCTTAATAGGTCTAATTCCACACATATTATTGAATAGATTGATAATCCATTTCTATGATGTGACTTAGATACATCTACTGGCCTATGTATCATATAAAAAATGGTTTTGAAAACATACCTTGACCATAATTTTTTAGGGAAAGCATATAGTCTAATCCACACTAGTATTGTTGTTGGTAGTTCCTCCATAAGTTTAAAATTAGTATGTCAATGCTTCAAAAATAGGCTCGTATTTCTAAACAAATATGTGTCAGGAAGCACAATTGATTAACTTTCTTATATGCAATTAAACACGGAATTGTACCAAAATGATTAAGTAACTAGAAACTTGAAACAACAAAGAATATGAGAGATAATACACAATCTTGTATTAAATACTCTTCAGAAGGAAATACAATAAAGAAGTGCCACAGTCTTCTTCCACCTCTAAGGCTTCCCACACCTCTAAGACTTTCAGTAATCTTCCCTCAAAGTTCTCTCTTTCTCTCTCAACCACAACTAACTCAACAACCTGAGTTGTTATCCCCTCCTTGATAGCTTCAGCTGATCTCCTTGACCTTGCACTCTGCAAATCTCCTTTGACCTTGCTTTCTTGCTTCAATGCTTTACTTGCCTTAATTACAATACATGCCTCAAGGGTCTTTAAATAGGATCCCATGCATACAATAATTAGACTTCTAATTACAATAATTAGAAACATAGACTCAAGACTTAAATTAGTCTTCAACATGCAAACACTCTCACACCTCTTAAAATTAGACGAGTCTAATTCTGGAAACATGTTCTGGAAACACATGCAACTGCATGCACACACACAAGTGACCGACATCAGTTTCTATTCATCTACTCCTGACCGACATCGGTCGATCCCTAGTCCCTACCTGACTGACGTCGGTAATACTGTCAATGTTGGTTATTGACTGAACTCAGCAACTCCCTAATTAGCATCCTGGTGAAGCTTTTAGCTCCACAACTTAACAATCTCCCACTTGGAGATAAACAACTACACCTGTACCTGTACAGCAACCTCCACTACCATCTCAGGCACCTCCATCTTCAAGCTCAATTTTGAATACCAACCACCACATATCTTGTGATGTTACACCTGTCATCCAAGTAACCTGCCACATCTGAATCTACATACCATGTAGAGAAGTGCTTAACCCTACATAAATACCTACTACTGGTCCCTCTCAAATCCCTAAGAATCCACTGAACTGCTCTCTAGTACTCCTTCTTTCTTGAATTGGCTCTAAACTTTTTGACAACTCCCACTGCTTGAGAAAACTTAGGTCTACACCAGACCTCATGTGATTTCGAACACTGTTTTAAGCCTAGCTTAAACTGTCCAGCCCTTGGTGTGCTTATCAATTCTGCATCCTGCATATTGAACCCCACCTACACCTTCTTCACATCAGCTCCCACTGAAGACAAAATCAACCTATGATCTTCCATGTCTCTCATGCCAAAGAATTTCACTTCTCCAAAATTCTTCATGACATACCTCTGAACTATCTTTACCTTTAGCTCAGAAACTCCCTGTATGTGTGACCCTATAACAAATACACACACTACAGTAACAAGATAATGTAGTTAATATTATCCAACCTGGTAAAAGAAAACACAATAATTAAACCTCCATTGTCTTGCAGCCTGCTCAAGACCATATACCCTGGCCTTCTATCTCACGTGTCCATCCACTCTCTTCTCTAACCTGGGAATCCATTCCTCTATCAGTGCTTTTATCCCCGATGACAACTCTACCAAATCTCATGCTTGGTTCTTCTTCTAAAGAATTCATGTCATGCTCCCACTGTTTCCTAGATTCTACTTGCATTGCCTCTTCACATCTTCCTGGTTCTTGACCATCAGTAAGCAATAAGTAATATAAATAAGGTGAACAACGAATATGAGGTCCACTTACCCTTTCAGTCCTCCATATGGGCATTTGAAACTCCTTGACATCTTGTTGTCTGCCCAACATCTGTTCCAGTGACCGATCTTGGTCGTCTCTCAGTCTGCACCCGATCGATGTCAGTTCCATGCGATTGACCTACTGCCGATGTCGGTTCCTTCCTAACTAATGTCAGTTCCACCTGCCTGACACTACCGACTCTACTGGTCTGCACATGACTGACATCGGTACCTGCCTGATCGACGTTAGTTCCATGTGACCGACATCGGTAACTGTGTTTTCCTATAAGTGATGACTTCTTTATCTGTGAGCTCATCTTAGATCAAAACCTTGTCCATACTACCCTACTCAGAATTATTCAGCCCCTATGACTGATCTCTGTCCATCATCTCCTCCATAAACACCAAGGCTTCCCTGTTCTTGTCAAAAACATCAAATTTCCTTTTCCTACAATGAACTTGATCTATGCCCTCTGAATCTAAACTCATACCCTTTGACTCAAGAACGTCCATTCCCTTCTTATTCATGTGACCAAGCCTACTAAGCCACATCTTTGAATCTACAACTGAAGTAGATAAACCAGAAGTAGAATCAGTAATACAAGTAGATAGATAAAGAGTACCTACTTTCTTAACTCTTTCTAAAACAAGTGCACCCTTGGAAATCTTCCAAGAATCCACTGTGAGAGTTACTGTGCATCCCTCATCACCCAAATTTCCTACAAAAACCAAACTTTGCTTCAAAACTGGGACATGCATAACCTTCTTCAATACCCATGTGTTGCTTGTCTGCAATTCCAGCTGCACTTTCCCTTTGCCAACCATTTGACAAGGCATACCATCCCCTAAATAAATCTCTTCAAAGTCTCCCTGGACATATTCATGGAACAATTCTCTATTTGGGGTTGCATGAAAAGAAGCACCAGAATCTAAAACCCATGATTCTACCTGACTATCCAAAGAAAGTATGAGAGCATCCTGTGCCACAATACCTGCATCTTTTGCTTCTTCATTACCTTCATATTGATTTTCTTTATCCTTCAACCAACAATCTTTCTTTGTGTGTCCTCTCTTTCCACAAAACCAGCAAGGGATACCTCCATTTCTGGATTTGGATCTCCTTCCTATCTTTGACCTTGATTTCCTTTGCTCAACCTTCTCTCTTTGCCTTCCCCTACTTTCAGCACTTAGAGCATTTCCTGATGATTCACCTATGTTTTTCCTGCATATTTTTCATTCAAGATTACACTAACCACATCATCAACTTTTAAGATTTTAGAAGCAGACGCAGTATTACTTACTGCCATTACCAAACTATCCCAACTTTTAGGTAAAGAGCATAAAATTAAGAGAGCCTTTACTTCATCATCAAAAACAATATTGACTAAAGCTAACTGGTTTACCAAACCATGGAAATCACTAAGATGAGTATATACCGATCCACCTTCCTACATTTGCAAAGTAAATAATTGCTTCATAAGAAATACCTTATTTGAAGCTGAGGGCTTTTCATATAAATTTGCCAAAGATTCTATCAACTCTTCCATTGTCTTACACTGTGATAAGTTGGAAATCACAGACGATGCAAGGCTCAACCTTATGGATCTCAAAGCCTTCGGATCAAGAACACTCCATTCTTCATCCTTCATATCTATGGGCTTGCATGCAACCCCACCCAACGGTAAGTACAAATCTTTTTTATACAGATAATATTCTATCTGCATCCTTCAATGTTGATAATTCTTGCCTTTAAACTTCTCCATTCGTAGCTTACTTTCTTCTACCATTGTTGTACTCCCACTCAATCAGAAACCCTTGAGAATGACTTGTAATCAAACAATAACCTGGTCCCTACAACCTTGCTTTCACTTGTCAAGATTGGTACCAACCTGGTCAACCTGGCTTTGATACCACTTGTCAGGAACCCCAAGGAAGCACAATTGACTACCTTTCTTATAAGCAATTAAACACGGAATTGTACCAGAATGATTAAGTAACTAGAAACTTGAAACAGCAAAGAATATGAGAGACAATACACAATTTTGTATTAAATACTCTTCAAAAGGAAATACATTAAAGAAGTGCCACAGTCTTCTTCCACCTCTAAGGCTTCCCACACCTCTAAGACTTTCAGTAATCTTCCCTCAAAGTTCTCTCTTTCTCTCTCAACCACAACTAACTCAACAACCTGAGTTGTTATCCCCTCCTTGATAGCTTCAACTGATCTCCTTGACCTTGCACCTTACAGATCTCCTTTGACCTTGCTTTCTTGCTTCAATGCTTTACTTGCCTTAATTACAATACATGCCTCATGGGTCTTTAAATAGGATCCCATGCATACAATAATTAGACTTCTAATTACAATAATTAGAAACACAGACTCAAGACTTAAATTAGTCTTCAACATGTAAACACTCTCAGACCTCTTAAAATTAGACGAGTCTAATTCTGGAAACACGTTCTAGAAACACATGCAACTGCATGCACACGCACAGGTGACCGACATCAGTTTCTGTCTGTCTGCTCCTGACTGACATTGGCCGATCCTTGGTCCCACCTTGACCGACATCGGCAATACTGCCGATGCTGGTTACTGACTAAACTTAGCAACTCATTGATTAGCATCCTGGTGAAGCTTTTAGCTCCACAACTTAACAATATGGTCCAGCTTCAAAAACTCTGTCTTGATCTAATTTATTTGTAAAGATTTAAATGAATTATCCTTTTACACATGTTATCATTTCATATTATCCATTTGTCTTCTAATTCCTCCTAATCATTGCATGCAGCTCCCCCAGTGTTAACTAGGCTCCCATGAATTTACAAATCAGGTTCCTGTCATGTAGCCTAGATATGTTTCTTTTGATTTCGATAGGGTTTAATAATATTCTCCTATGTTACCTTCATACATATCTAATTACTTCCTTTAGTCTATCCTTTCGTATTCTTTTCACTTAATGCCCTCATCAGGGCATTGATATATGTCTCAAAAATTGATGATGTTGCACTTGTCACTATCTATCTTAAAGATGGTCTATGGGGGAAAGACCCCCCTGGATGAAACATTCTTTGTGATACCACTCTAATCATGATCCTTTCCTAGCTACAACTCGTATGAAGTTTGGTATGTACCCCTTGAAATATTCAAGCCCTAGCTCCCCTCATCTAGTAATCTCCAATGGTATTTTTATTTCATTTTTGTGACATTATTCTGACCCAAATGCTTACACTTATTAGACCATAACACTAAAAAATAATGATAATTTAATTTGATTATACAACTAATACTTTTAAGTTAATAAAAGTGTGTTATAAATCTTATATTTTATAATTTTTATTTTTGGATAACTAATTTTCATCAATTCTAAACTAACTTTAGAGACGGGGAGAGTAACAAAAATTTACTTTCGCAAATGTCTTCTAGAATTGGTAAAAAATAATAGTTACTGTTGAAAATAAAATTATCTAATTATTATACTCATATTCCACATTAGAAATAAATTTGGTCCAAGTTTTAGATTTGGTGAATTTCTAATTTTAGGTATTTATTTTCTTCAAGTTCCAATAGATTTTTATAAGGTTGCGAAGGGTAGAAAATTATTAAAACTTGTTTATTTATTTGAATGATAAAAGAGTCTTATTTTAATGATTTTGGTTGAACACAAGTTCTTATGACAACACTAGGTATTAATTTAAGTGTGGTTGAATTAATCAATACAACTTTCTATAAAAACTATCGACAAAGAAATCTGTGATTAATTTTAAATTTTAATTTACTTTGCAAAGCTCAAACCTTAGTTTATAGAGTTTGATAAGACACAAGGTCTCTAAAATAGAGTTTGGAGTTCCCAAGAACATCAATTAGGTTATAAAAATCAAGATTGGATGATGTGGGGTAAATAGTTCTAACAGACCACCTTTGAATTGTAACCCTACACAAAAGTCAACCATATTTCACTTATCCTTTAGTTTTGTGTTTGAAAAATCTGATTTACTACTTTTTTATTGTGGGCCTATGTTTAGTTTCACAAAATAGAAGGTGTGTGTATATATATAACCATTCTTGACCCTTGGGACAACTATAAGTGATTATTATTATTATTATTATTATTATTATTATTATTATTATTATTATTATTATTATTATTATTATTATATAACTTCATGATCTTCTATATATGTATATATACATATCTATTTAAAAATATACACACTTTTATTTATATATATAAATAAACAATAATAATTTTATCTATTGCACAACTATTAAAAAATGAGTCGAATTAAAAAAATAGATGGTTAAATATATCCTAGTGGGTGGGGGCATTATGCCCCATCCATAGTTGGTAGTCCCACCACCTCCCCAAAAAAGGTGCAGTTGAGGATGTCGCCCAAAGCCTCCCCCCAAAGGATGCAGTCGAGGGTGTTGCCCCCAACCTTCCTATTTGAACACAATCGGTCGAGCTAGTGTCAGCCTATGCCTTGGGCAAATGCCACTCAAGCCCTTGGTCGACCTTTTAAAAAAAATCTTTGAAATTTCCTTTACATTATTTTAATAATTTTTAGTTATTTTAAAATACAATTATTTATATATTAATTTTATTTTATTTTATTTATATTATTATTATTTATATAAAAGTATTTTATATTAAACTTTATTTTATTTTTTTTAAAAGAGAACTTAATTATATTATTTATATAAATAAATCATGTTCTATAAACAAACCAAAATCTATTTGTTAACTTTAAATTAGGAATAGTTCTTTTGTAATGTAAACTGAATGTTAGCCATTTTTTATTTCATTCATCTAAACATATTATAATTAAAATTTGATGCTTTTGATTCACAATTTTGTCCAAAAAAATATTGTGAGTATGCAAAACTACAATTCTAACATATGAAGCAAATAGGATACTTTAATTGATTTCAATATGGAGAGGATGGGGGGGCAGGGGGCGTGGACTTTATAAACACCATTCTGCCACTAATTACTTAACAAAAGTGAAAATAATACTACCTCTTCCTACACAAATACATGATAAAATAAAACTCAAGTAGGGAAGCATGCCTCTTTTCCACTGCTTACCATGCATATCACAAGCTTCCAAGACTCCAAAAATATCTCTTCTTCCCAAGTTTATCCTTCCAACAAGCTCCCCCACCTTGTTAGTCAACCCAAAATGAGGCATTATTGGGAGATTAAATATAAATCTCCCCTATTAAACTCCACCAACACTCATTAATGGAGAAAAGTACTTTCCTTGCAAGGTTCTTTCTTATCATACAAGACACATACATTCCTTTCCATGCTATGTGGGTTTATTTCCACAAGTAAGCTCACCATTTTACTTTACTTAGAATGGTCAAAAAGTCTTCTAACAAGTCCAAACTTTTCTTACACTTTTATTAAATTCTTTTACAAGCAATATGTGAATTTACTTCACACATAAACATTTCGTTACATAATAATAAATTTATTACATGCCCACATAGGTCTATTACAACTCTATTAATTATTTTACATGCTTCAATTAGTTGCACAAACCTACCACACATGGACTAGGATTTTAAGTATTTTAAGTTACCTAACAACCCTACTTATTATAGTTCATAGCATATCTTTATAGAAAGCCTATGAAGCTCTTTTTTTTATTTCCACTTTTAAATTTTAACAATTTTAAAATGTATAAAATATATGATTGAGATTTACTAATTTAAATTTAATTAAACCTCCTTAACCTGAATAACAAATGTTTAATCATTTTCACATGGAGAGGATAATAATTTGAATTTCTTAACATCTTAAGGGTTGCCACACATGTCGGACAGATTAAAATGTCTAGGAAAAAGTGGCTGAACATGAACGGTATTAAATTATATTCTTATAAAATCATCATCCTTGATGCACTAACCAAATGCTAAGAGTTAGCAACAAATGCACTTCTAAATGATACAATAAATTATTAATCAATGCAACTCAAGAAGACATAATTGCAATAACAACAATATTTCTTGTGTTTTTAAATCATGTGGATGAAGCATAGTGTCAATTAATGTTTTAATTATCTTAATGTCCTTTACCTTTGTTCTTTAAAAGCTAATTTATTATCAAAGTTTGTAAACAAATATTTTTGTCATATAATTTAATTTTATTTGAAATGTATAAATAAGGATTTCTCTTATTATAGGGTATAAAATTCTCAAATTTGGACATCATTTTTTTTATTATGTATTTGTATTTTTTTTAACAATTAAATTTTATATTTATCCCCTAGGTTTAAATCAATTAGTTGATATCAATTCTCTTGTGTAGTTCCCTTAGTGTTATACTTAAATCCATCATATGTCATAAGCTAACTGATATCCCAAGAATTTAAATTGTCAAATAATTTTGGATATGTAGTGTGTAACATAAATGAAATTATGTTGTATGATCATACTAAACAAAGTTGAGTGTCATTCAATGGCGAAAATATATTGTGTTAAGTTAAATGTCATTCCAATGCAAGAGTTCATTGTGTAAAGTTAGGTACTATCTAAATAAAATAATATCATTATACTGAAATATAAGAGCAATTACTTTAGCTCTAATATGATTTATTCCTTATACCTCGCAAGAATAATCCTCACTAGACTTCCCAAGAAAAACAAGAAAATAAGTACTTTAGTTAGATCATATATACAACCACCACATCTGGTGGGCGAAAGGATGGGCTCAAGACTTGTCCCACAAGCTTGTTTATAATCACATTATAGTTATTTTTCAATCTATTATCTTCTCCCCCATACATGCATAAGATGTACAATTATTCACATTAAAAAATACTTGAAACCATCATATTAATCAATGAATTAAACTCTCAAAATAAATTAACACAATAATTTAAATAGATTGAGAACGAAGTGACCACAAAAGAGTGTCATAAATACAAATAATAAAATATTATAATTCAAATAAAATCAACTCAATAATTGATTAAATAACTTCTTAAATTTTTAATTTCAAAAAAGTAAAGAGGTATTGGTTTTGAAATCAATTTAAATTCTCAATCAAATTTAAAAAAAAATCCAACATACCATGATAACGAAATTTCACATCACTTGCACTATATGACTTGAGTAGCTACCTAAGGGAAGAATGACATAAAACATCAATAGTAATATCATCCTCCATATGCCTCCCAAAAAAGGTTCAAAAGCGGAAAACATAGCACTAGGTTAGGTTACAAGGATAGAATTTACATTGATTGATAATTTCACATAGGCATTGTAGGCACAAGGTATGTCATAAGTATGTTTACACTCACAGAGGTACAAATTAACTATATATAACAATTGAATTTTTTTCACTCTAATAAATACATCACAATCATATAATAATATTGTTATTTTAGAGAGAATGAATTTGTTCCAAGATGTTGCACAATTACAAAAAAACACAAGTTAAAATAAAAGGTTTCACACTTACACCTCAATATACATGGATTTTTATTCAAGTCAACTAACATATACTTAACTCATGTTATATTTATTCACATTGATTCACAAAAATGGGCCTTAAGTAAATACAAGTACATCACAATACAATGGAGCATATACTCTAGTAGTACACTAGGATCAAAGTCATTTCATTAGGGACAATTGTAATACACATCTCCTCTATAGTCACAATAAACTACATAATCTTAGCTGCCTCTGAGGATATAATGTCAAATATGTACCATGTTTTAAAGTTTCTATGTGCACCAAGTTATATCACAAATAATGTACATATTTATTTGTAACATCAAATCACTGACTAATTATGCATCACTATTGATGTCAAAAATGAAAAAGAATAACATGTGGGCATCCTCACACATAGCATACTAGTCCCTTAATAGTATCTCAATAAAAATATGCATGTTTTAAAATTCTAACCAAACATTAATCACAACTGATATGAAATTGAAGAAAGACAAAGTTGGCATCCCCACAAATAGTATCTTTGTATAGAAAAAGTCTCATGGAAATATTTCACCCATCATAGACCAATCTAAAAATACACAACAAATTATGTGTTTGTTGCAGAAGGTAACTAAATTAATCATATCGATTTACTAAAAGTTCCAAGTGTTGTACCCGTGTTCTGATACCAAAATGTCTTGCCCAAAAGAATTATTCAATCAAACCCAATAAAATACAGTTCAATTTTTTCTTATTTGGTTTATTTATTTACATTTAATTATTCATTGTTGGCCGACAAAATTTACAAGAGGCATATAGTATTGTAATAAAATAATTTTGAACTTTACTATGTTGTAGAAAATTTATTTAAATTTATGCACATGAAGTAACTCATCTCTTTTTTAAATTAGAGGAACATTAGATTATTTGTGAATCATTTAAATTTGGTTCAATTTAATTTACATGTATTTATTCATTCATAAGTTTAAACTGAATTATATTTTTTTATCAAGTCTTCCTTTCTAAACTAGATACAATCACAAGGATTCTAATTTTGTATATCGAGGTTTGACGACAAAACAAGTTTGTATTATATTTCAACACCCCAAAAATGTATTTTCTTTAATATATGTAATAAAAATCCTTATACTCGATTCCTCAACTCTGGAAATTACATTAAGGAAGTTCATTCATTAAAATCACCCAGTACACAAGACACTCATTAATAAACATTGGTTACAAGTGACATGGATAAGGTTGCCACACCATGGCAACCGTAAGTTGTCTCAATTATAAACACACAAATACTATCAAACATCATTTTGATATGCAAGGAATAATATTTCACACAATGTTTTAAACAAAATTTATACTGATGATCATATCAAAATAATCTTAGTCTAACTTGAGGATTGGTGTAAGCCCTAACCTATCATAAGAACTAAACTAGATATCCCCACAACTTAGACAACATACATATCCACACCTTGGAATCGGGGTTATATGTAGTTATCCACTTGAACTTGTGAAGAGTCTCATCCACAAAATGTCATCACCGAAATAGTTTGGTGATCTTGCCAACAAGGGATGAACTAACGTAACTCAAGCAAGCTTCTATAAGTTCTAGATGCAATACTCAAGATGAAACCACACACTCAAAACAATCACTTATTACAAAACACCTTCAACCTAAGGTGCATGTGTTTACCCAAAATCATTATTTTGCAATAGCATATGTGAGTAACAAATACTAGGTTAAGTGCACAAAGTTGGGGGATAAAAAGTGGCCTACCCATGGACATGATTTTTTTTAAATATCAGAAATTTGAACTTCTGTAGATAATTTGAGATATCTACACTCCAAATTTGAAGATAGTGTGAAAACATGAAATGTAGAATTTTGAGTCTAGTGTCCAAAACACTAAATAAAATTTAAAATGGTTATGTATAACTAGGTCAAACATCTAAAATTGGAAGAGGAAGTCCAGTTTTTTTTCAGAAAACATAGTAGATAGATGGTTGTGACATGCACCATTTTTTGAGCAACGTTTAATATTATTCAAAACCCTTTGGGGAAAATTTAGATAAAATTTTGTATCATGTCACCTATATTTTTTTGTATTTTTTCAATGAATATTTTTTTTTTTTGAATTTTGCAAGTAAATAGATCCTAAAAACTGATAAAGAAATGGATAATCATCCGTGAGTCAATCCTAACTACCTCAAAAAAATGAAAATCAATTTTTTTTAATGTGTGTAAAATTAAGCATACTACATCACCATATAATTTATTTTTCACTTGGATCAACTAAACACAAATTACATGAACATGTATAGGCATGTATGTTTGCAGCATGTAGTGGCCTAAAAAAGGCATAGTTAGAAATAAATATAGTTTGAAACCTTAATTAGTCCAAAAAATATAAGAATCATATTTTTGGAAAGAGGAGAGCATGATCATCACAACGGTATTAAGTTTTTGAATTTTCACATTGAAATTCATAGTGTATTTGGCAATCAAAGTTGAAATATGTTGTTTATTTTGATACCTTTCAATACTTGACTGTACATTGACAATCCAAGCCATTCTTGAGCCAAAAGGCACGAGAATTTAATTCAAATTAAAATACCATGATCATGTTAATAACGTGATCACATTAATAATGTGATCGCGTTATTAACTTTGTTATTAACATGATCGTGTTATATATTTTAAACATCCTAAAACTTGAAGAGGAGCCTTTAGGCCTAGAAGTCTTAAGATTGTTGTCTAATATGACCTATAATATCAAATCCCTAATTGACATTATATTGAAGGAATTCCTTGCATGGGGACCAATTACTCTTAATTGTAAAGATTATATTGAATAAAATACTCAATTGGTTAAATATGATGTGCAATTAAGGAAAAATATTCACAATGGACAAATTAGATGGACATAATTCATTGCATGGGGTGAAAAATGTCTCGATTGATATTCTAGGTGGAAGTAATTAATTACATAGGACTTAATTGTCCTCAATTGTGTATAGTACTAAAAAAATATCAATTGATTTAACATGGTGTAATTAAAGCCCGAAATGACATTAGATGCATGTAATTCCTTGCTTGGGGATTGAGTGGCCCCAATTAAATATCATATTGAACCTAAATACTCAATTGGTTTAATATGGTGTGTAATTGGGGCTAATGGAACCCAACTGGAACATTATATGGACAAAATTACTTTCTTGGGGCTCAGTTGGCCCCAATTATGTATATAAGATAAAACCAAATGCATGATTAGCTGGATATAGTTTACAATCAGGGCCAACAAAGTTGTAATTGACATTAGATGTATTTAGTTACTTGCATGGGCCTTGGTTGGCCATAATTACATATTCAATTGAGCTAAATACTTGGTTGATTTAATATGTTATGTATTTAGGACCAATAGAGTCCCCTGTTGACAGTAGAAGGATGAAATTTCTTACACAAGGATTGTTTGGATTAAATTTCATAGATCATATTGAACCAAATATTCTTTCAGTTGAATTTGGTACACAATCAAAATCTTGATTGTTATTAAAGATAGATCTATAATTCCTTATAGAGGGTTCAACTAGTCATGATTTCATATCAGATTCATGATAACACTCAATTATTTGAATAAGGGGTGAAATTAGGACCCTAATTAAAACTATGTTTACACAATTCCTTGGGAAAGCCTCGATTGGCCCCAATTATGTATCATCTATAATCAAATACTCTATTAGTTCAATATGTTATGTAATCAGGGCCAAGTAAGCCCAAATTCCCATTATATATGAATGTAATTCCTTACACATGGATCCTTTAGACCGAACTGCATATCAAATTGAAAAAATGTTTATTTTTTTAATATGGTGAGCACTTGGATCTCCAATTGATATCATATGGATAAAATTCATTACATTGAGGCTCAGTAGGCCCCCGGGATCAATTTAGCCCCAATTAACATCCTTTATATATAATAAGAAATAGGTTCACGGGGATGAACTTGATTAAAATTGCATCAATCATTACCATAATTGACTTCGTAGGCTCAATATATGATGATGTGAGGGATAATTGATCCCAAATTCACATTCTTTTCTTACAAATCTACGTTCAAGGAGATCAAATTTATCCCAATCACCATCATGATTATACCTTATATACCCTAAAACCTATACCCTAAGCCCTAATCCCTAAAGTTCCTAATCCCTAAACTCTATTTACTATAAATATAAACTCTAACCAATCATTTTAATCCAATTAACATCATTTACTACTAAGAATTAAGTTCACAGGGCTTAGTTTGGCCTAAATCACATAATTGATTGACCCATTTGACTAATTCACTCAATTTACATGTGTGACATGGCATCCATGGTATAATGACAACCCAAAAAACATTCTATGGTCACAAATGGGTCCAAGTGATTCAAATTGTCCTCAATTATCTTTGTGGTTGACCCTGTGTGTACCCTAAACCATGTATATACATTAAAACCTAGAAGTCATAAACCATAAACCCTAAACACTATACCCTAAATTGTAAACCATTTACTTTCCAGGTATTTACCAACTTCAATTTAGTCCCAATTAACATCCTTTGTAGTAAGAATCTGGTTAGAACACATGGCATATCTAGTGATTAGACATTAATATATAGGTCCTTAAACCTAAACCCTATGCCCTAATCCCTAATGATCCCTAAAACATTTAAATTGTAATCTCCCTATGCCCTAATGCCCACTACATGCCACAAACATACATGCCTTATGATATAACTGATTTTATCATGAAATGTCATAATTTATGCACTTTTTAAACCTATGGCTAAAGCCCTTGGAGTACCAATCTAGTTGTGCATCTATTCAATAAATTGGGGCTATTTCAAGCCTCTTAAACCTAATTAACCAAAGAGGAGGAGATATATTTGATTATTTTAATCAATGAGCCATTTGAGGCCAGTTTTAGGGTCTTCAATAACAAGATATGATTTGGGGCAAAATCAAAAGATTGATCTTCTATCATGAATTGATCCAATTAGTCAATTTGTATAATTCCCTGCATGAACTGGGCAAAAGTGAACCCCTAAACCAAATTTATGGATCAATCGATTGTATAACATGTACATGGCATAATTGACCCTACTTTTATCAGATTTATGCAAACATGAAAGTAATCAAGTCATAAATTGGTGTCACAAGCAGCTCAAATGTTCTTCAATTACCTTAGTGATCAGACCCTATATCTAATATCTTAAACCCTAAGTTACCCTATACCATTTAACTTTAACCCCAAACCCTATACCATTTACATTAAAAACCCTAATCCATAAGCCCTAAACCCCAAACCCTTTAAATTATAGACACTAAACCAATAAATTTAGGCTAATTAACATCATATATATATAGTAAGAATTAGGTTCACAAGGATGAATTTGGTTAAAATTGCATCACTCATTACCATAATTGACTTCATAGGCTCAATATGTGATGATGTGGGGGATAATTGATCCCAAATTCACATTCTGCAATCATAGATATAGGTTCAAGGCTTCCAAATTTTCCCCAATTACCTACATAATTGTATATATATACCCTAAAACCTATACCCTAAGCCTTAATCCTTAAATTTCTTAATCCCTAAACTCTAAACCACAAATATAAACTCTTTAAACCTTGAACCAATCATTTTTGCCCAAATTAACATCATTTCTAGACTAAGAATTAAGTTCACAGGGCTCAATTTGGCCTAAAGCATAGGGTTGATTGCCCCATTTGACTAATTCACTCAATCTACATGATGACATCCAGGGTATAGTGGCAAACCAAAAACACATTTTATTATTGATAAATTATTATTATTTGGGGCTTCAATGTGCTCAGAGCTTCTTTCTCCAAGTATTACGAGAAGAAAAATAATGACTTAAGAAGTAATACCAGGCATTTAATGCACTTTGGGAAACATGCCCAAAAATATTTTGATGCCATGTTTGTCATAAAAGCATATTACCTTCTGTTTTATTAAATGCATATATCATTTCAATTTATGGGAAGTCATTTCCCTTCCATCGTAATGTCAATTCAAAACTATGGGCTTTAACGTAGGGAGTGATGCGAGTATCCATAAAGCCAAGCCATTCTAGGGGAAAGGTTCCAGTAGCCATGCACCTTTACTTTGGACCTTAATTGTAATCCCTAATTCCTAAAACATAAATTATATTCCTTAATCCCTAATCCATAAACCTTATGCACTAATTTTTGGTAATCCATAATCCCTTATCTACATTAAGCATAACATGATTGTGTTATTTAATAATGTGATTACATTATTCTTAACATAGGCAACACTCGGTCTTCATTGCCAATTTCTAACCCCATAGCTTATATCGATAATTAAGCGATCATGTTATTCAATAACATGATCATGTTATTGTTGATATCAACTTTTCGATGGGTTGGATGTGTTGGGACCTTGTAGAAAACATAACATGATTGTGTTATTTAATAACGCAATCAAGTTAAAAATTATTTTAGCAATAATCTCACTTATCATTGACTATTTTTAGCCCAAATCAAGACTTCTATCCGTACAAACATTCTCTATGTGAACTTCTACGAGATCTACATACCTGTGTACTTGACCCCACCTTTGAAAAGTTGTCAATTGTCCCTTCTGATGGGTTCTAAATCACGTTTGAAGAGGAAGAGGAAGTTGTTGAAAAATAAAACACCAGAGGAATTAGAATATTTCAAAGAAAAACACAAGCTACTAATGCAAAAAGTTCATGGTAATAAGGTACAAACCCTAATCTTGATGAACCAAATGCCATAGATAATTAGCCAAATGACAATAATGAATTAAGCAATGATGAAATTGACTATAATTAATTGGATAATGTTGAAACTGACCATAATAAAATGAATAATAATGAAATTTACCATAATGAAATGAATAATAATGAATTAGTTAATGTTGGAAGTTCACATTCAAAGTTTCATTTTATTTATTTTGTTGACGATGAGTCTATGTATGATGCTTCACCCCTCATAAATGAATAAAATTTGATGGAAACAAATAATGATGAAACTAACCATCAAAAAAAATTTACGAAAACATATAATGAAGAAATAAATAATGAAGAATTTAATGTCATCCCACCTCTAGACAATGAAAGTAATAACATTTTTGAAACACCCTATCAACAAATTCTACCATTACCAATACCTCCGAGAATTATGTGTAGAAAAGACAAGTACTTAATTGAAGTCAATGAAAATATTTTAAAACCAATGCATAACAAAATGTCTAATCGTCATTCAAGAAGACTAGCTCAACAAATTTGAGATGCTTTCTTTCATAATTTGGAGTATGATAGTCAAAGATGTCAATTATTTATTTCATTGATAAAATTGATTAAGATGAGACCTATAATGTACACATTAGGACTAAGAGCATCTAACATGGATGATGAAATTATTAAAAATATACATGATGCATATCATATTGTAGGCCTAAGATCACGCAACAAAGATTGTAATGTTACCGGACGTATAATGACAACTTGTGTAGTAAGTGCTCAAACAGGGAAAAATGATTTCAAAAACAAACCGAACACTTGATATAAACATAAAAACATTAATGAAAGCAATTGCAAGACGTGAAAAACTTAATGAACCTAATATCAATGAGATCTGGGCATTCTTTGGTAGACTTCCACAAAAGAACAAGGCTATAGCCGATACTCTCAAAGAGTTACCTAATTTTGTAAAGACAATACAAGAGTTTCGCCCAATACAAGAGTTTTGCCCAATGCAAGAGATGTTGGGAAAAGAAGAGTTGATTCTTGTAACTAACAACCGCATCCAAAATATTTATTGGATATAACTCAAACACAATTGTACTCTAAATTTTTAGAAAAACATCGACAAATTTCTATTTGTCAAAGATATTTTGAGATGGAAATTTTTTTTTATGTCCCCACTTGTTATAGGCAACATGTTGAATTTTTAATGCACTATGATGTTTTTTGATATATTAGTTGTACTTTTCATACTAACATTTTGCAGAAGTGTGGCATTGAATTGCTACCAAAATCAGCCAAAGAATTTATACCAACTATATTTTGCAAAAGATCTGATGGGCAAATATTTTACAACAAATTATGTTTAAATAAAAATTGCAGCATCTGTGGTGGATTGTCAAATTTTAAAAAATGTATCCATGAGGAGATTACAAGTGCAATTAAATAGGAACTAGTTGGTTTAAGCAAATATAAATCAGTGATTTATCAAGTAAAGAATTTAGAAGGTGTGAGCTTGTTACCAAAAATATACTTGTTTCAGAATTTTTGATCAAATTTAGGGAGAAGATTATTTATGACTATGCAAAGCACATACACTGGGCTAGATGGTTGGATGAACATTTCAAAATATGAAAGAATACATTCCCACTTGATTCAATTATTTTTGTAGTTGATTTTGCAGATATTACACATTCAAATCCCAAATGGAAGTTTAATCGTAGTATTACAACTCATCACAAGTTGACATATTCATGCATATACCATTCATGCATGCACCTGATAGTATAGAGAAACAAAAAAAATATTAAGGGAGTACCATTTCTATATCAACGATGACAGATCATATTGTTCAGAGTATGTGCAAAGTTGTTTTTAGAAGTTCTATGAATAGTTGAGTCAAAGAAACATTACTTTCAATCAACATTATATTTGGTCAGATAATTGCACATCACAATTTAAAAATTCATGCATGTTTTATTGGTTGAGCAAGATGCACATTACCACAGGTATAGAACACATTTGGAGTTTCATCGAGGCTGGCCATGGAAAAGGGGAGCGTGATGGTGTTGGAGCATGTGTAAAAAGAGTTATTGTAAAGGAGTTAAAATTTAAAGAGGGTGTTTGTTTGATAGATGCAAAAACTGTGGTTGAATGGTGTAATGAGAACATGTATCATGGTGCTCAATTAAATTTTATTGTTCGTAGATATTTTTGGTTAATGGAGGAAGAACACTTGGCAAAGTATGAGGATTATATGACTCTAACGGGTTCAAGTGACCTCCATTCATTTCGTAGCTCAAATGCAAGTTCTTGGATTGTTCATACGAGACACTTGGCATGTTTTTGTTTTGCATATGTGGACTTTGTCTGGAATGAGTGTCAGTCACAAGAGTGGGTGGATGATTGCAGTTCCAAAACTCTAATTCCAATAAACACATATTAGGTTCCAACAAAATTACAATTTACATATATGACATCATCAGATGGCTTTGACCATGTATCTGATCTAGTGTAGCTAGGTAGAATATTTTTCATTATGTACAATTTATTCTATTATTTATATATCTTCGTATTTTCACAAAAAATGATTTTGTATGATGTACAGGGCATGTTTTTATGGTTATTACAAATGAAGATGATGAAGGCATTAATTACTACTTGTGCTGGTGTGTAGAGAGAAAGAATAAATTGACTTCTCCAGTTACAGATGGAGAAAACATTGACTATCCCACTGGATCAGTGGTAGTCACTAGAACTTGGTTTCGATGATATCCTATAAAAAATTCATATCAATGGTTGTTTGAAGAGTTTAAAATGCACAAGAAAATACAACAATATTCAAATTTGATTCTTGCAACAAATATTCAATTACAAAAATATCATGGGAGGCCATTAAATAGGCAACTATGGAAAGTTTGAGAGTCAGATCATGAAGCTATTCTTGATATTATCAAAGTTAGAACATATCCTAGTAGTTTGTTGGATTGAAATATGGAGGTATGTTTACTTTTTAAATGTAGATGTAATCAATTTTACAAAATATTTTTTATTTTCTAGATAGTACAAATATATATTTCATTTTTAATTGCTTACTAACAGTTTTTTGTAGGTTAGTGGTGCCGGATAAGCTTTCATATTCACGTGGTTGGCACTGTCGGTAAAGAATTCTATATTCTTGAAGCTAAGAGAATGATTATAGAAGGTGGTGATAAACAGAATACAGTGTTGAATGATTGAAATTTCTTCTTTGTGAATGCACTGAGGGTTGTGAAAATTTGCTCATTGAGGGAAAAAGTTGTAAGAATGTTAGATAGACCTAATCCAAGCATTAGATCATCTTGAAAGTCCTGGTTGGACATTATATGTAATTATTTTCAGTCTCGGCCTATACAGTTGCTACAAACCCTGACTTTTAGGGTTTTGACCATAGGAAGAGATTCAACCTTTCAAAATTCCTACAAATTTGTAATATAGTGTCTTAGGGTCTATTAAGTGAATAAAGTGATTTCATACTTGTACCTTCTATATGTCATATTGTACTACCCTGTAGACCTAGTGAGAAAGAGGCTAAACAAGAAAGTTGAACTTAAGTGAAGAATTAAGGACCAAAAGTGATTGAAAAGTAAGATTGGCCAAAATAGTGGTCAAATATAGTTTTGGTTTGGTTGAAGTGTCTCCACAATGGTCAAACCTTGGAGCTTTGTGCATTTGGAGGGCTAATTGGAGTGTCATATTTTGTGTGAGGTAATGGCATGGAAAGGGTTGTCAAAAACTTAATTAGTTTTCCTTAAGACTCTGTGTACAGAACAAAACATGAGGTTTTCCTTAAAACAGGGCTACAAGCCAAGATAAGGCTAAAGAGAGAAATCTGAGAAAAGATAAAAGAGAGAGGGGTTCAAAAGTTGGAATTGTGTTGTATGAGCAGGATAAGGAGTCATGAGGTAGCAGATAAGTAAATACACAAGATTAGATAAAAATACCTTTGATCAAGACCCTGAACACTTGCAAGCTGTTGAGAAAGCTTTGCATAAAGGTGTACAAGAAGCAGGTACAAAGAGAAGTCCATTAAGCCTAACTGATAAGAGTGTCATTAGTCATTTTCACTACACAATGAAATTTAAAAACTTTAATTTTAAAATATATGTAAGATCCGAGATTTATAGCATTAAAAAGAATAATTTTTAATCCTTATTTGTGAGCGTACAACATTAAATACCAGATTTGATATAAATAATAATTTGGAAGATCAAAACAACACTGTACAATAACACAATGAAATAAAAACTGAATATAAATTACATAGATCAAGCCATGATGGGCATGCGATATAGGCACATACATGTCCAATGTCAATAATACATAGATTGGGTCATGATAGCCATACAAAAAATTATATCTACCAACATAGTATCTAATGTTGGATGAATGTCATATGCGTATATACAAGGCCAAAAATGCATCAATTGTCATATAGGCATACAAAAAAATACATCTCATGTGTAAGACATCATTTTCATCAAATAACCTCCCTCTCTTTGCCTTCCTCAAAGAAGACTCTCTTTGGGATGCCCTACTAGTAGATGGAGACCCCTTTAATGCCCTGGATTGATCCAAGATCTGACTATAGGTCCTACACGCATAGCTATCTTGCAGCTGAGCTTGTTCAAATACAAGAATTATTACGAAATTAACATAAAATACATTCAAATAATTGTTAATAAATTAATTTTAAACTACAATAAAAATGCACTTAAACATGTACACTCACTGCAAGCTCACGATCCTGCTCAATCAAATCAATGGTAGGCTCAGCTGTCTGAATAGGCATCTCAAATACAGGAGGAATATGATAAGTTTTCCAATCGCCATCTGACTAGGACTATCAGTTGTCATAGGACAACCCTGCATACACAATACATAAACATAAGTTATATTTGCCCCAAGTACACATGTACTAAAATTCTTAAAACAAGTCTATTTTTACAATTCAAAATTACAAGAACCAATAAATACCTCTATCAACGCATGTGCAGATGACATTGCAGTAGCAATGCCTATGTCTGTCTCAGCTCGTAGAGAGGAAAGAGTGTCAAGACCAACCATCAATTGTTCATGTAAACAAGGTCTCACTTAGTTTTATATAAAGTACATCAAATCTTATATACGAAAACCAAAACGATCAATAGAAGCACTTGTACATATAAAATATCTGTCTATATAAGTACATGAATGCAATGACACATTATAGGAAAGAAGAAAACAAGCATGCATGTGAAAATACACTTAGATCTGAAATTATAAGCCATCTATTGAAGGCTTAGAGCAGCAGCCTTGTACAAAAACCAAAATTAGAGGATTAAAACTGTGAAAGGGAATATATAATATACTAGTTTCTTTTTTTTCAAATTAATAAATATAAATATACTTGGGTCAAGATCTTCGATTTATGCTATATTACATGTTGGACTATATTGGTTGTTGATTTATTACTTGTCTAAAAATAGGGGTTTGACTTAGGTCTAGACCCTCGTAACTAATTCCTTTTGGATGAATTTTCAAGATTATTTTAGAGTATTTAGGGATATTTCAAATTGTGTTTTAAAAATGTGGGCCTACATTTTATGGAGTAGAGTGATGAAGTATGATTGGCTTCCTAGGATTATAGAGAAATTAATGACTAATGATTTGGCCACACTATATATAATAGGATACTCTGGATTGTGTAGGTGGGGATTGTTGTTCCATCAAGTAGATTCCTTTGCTTGACCTATTCACCAACTATGATGTGTCATGTAAAACAGTTTAATTTTCCCACAAATCGTCCCTTGAGAGTGGACTATCACTTTCAAGGTTGTGATTAGGATATTAGGCTTGTCAGCTAAAGGCAGGGTTGTGGCCTTGATAGAGGATTGTGATTGAGGTAAGGTTGTTAATTGGGTGTAATACTTTGGTGTACAAGCACATGACCCCTTACCACTGAGGGTTAGAGATTGGGACAGTGGGGGCCATCAGGGCTTCTAGTTGGATAGGTATGCCACCATTTAGGGACTTTCCATGAGTAGTGGACACACTGACAATGATATATTTGGTAGCTCTACTATATTAGAGTATTTTAGGATAGTTTGTGAATGAGGTGGACACTCTACTACCATCACAGGCAAAATTGGGAGAGTACTAATTGGAGTACATTTAGAAAAATATCATGTGTCTAGGTTGAAATTATGGTAGGATGCCAACATTAAATACAACCACCACCATAATATGTAGATACTTAGATGTAGAAACAAGCATAGGATAGAGGGAGGGGAGATGAAGTTTAGGGGGAAACAAGGGCGAGCATACACTTGTTAGAGAGGAACCAACATGATAGGAAGAGAATGCTAAAATGAGGTCCAATTAGGAATTATACCTAGACTAACATGAAGTTACCCAAATAAAGTAGTGAGTTGGTTTATTTTAGTTACTTTGTATGTTACTTTGTAATGTATTACTCAGTTATTGTTTCTTTATGTGACTGGAGATCTAATGTCTTCTCTTGTTATATGGTTTTAGAGTGAATCACTTAGTGGTGGAGCATGATCAAAGAATCTTTGATTAGGATTTTTTAGGTGAGGATTATTTGAGCCTCGATAATATTTTGGTGGATGCGGTTCTCCATGTGTGAATAAGCATGCATACATATGTTTTTTTCCCTAATTATCATACATATGTGGAGTTCCCTCATAATAAGACAGAGATAGTTGGCCTAGAGGAAAATGTGGCTAGTTTAGAGTCTCATGTGAAGACTCTCAATGATATTGTTAGGGCTAGGGTAGGTTAGGCTCCATCTAGCCAAAAAATAGTGGGAGGTAAATCACCCATGTAGGTATAAGCAAGAGACACAAAAGTAGAGAAATTGTATCCCACATCACTCATCAACATGTCTATGCAAACAATTGCAGTCATAACAAATGCAAAGAGCAAAACATATATGTAAACAATTTTTACCTTTGTATATGTAAATGGTGTCGTCCTAACATAGGTAGATGCAGTTGTGGATGGCCTAGCAACTAGATCCAAATATGAAAACAGTTGTGACAAATAGAATGCTGTAAATGTCAGCTATGACGATAAAGGAACCATCACCTCCTCCAACATAAAAAATGACATATTATATTAAATTTTTATTTAAATTAATTGTTAGCTTAGAAATCAAATTTGTAAATATAACTTAAATTTAACATGACATTTATTTAAAATATACCTGCATCTGTGCGGTGACTGATGTCTGTGTTTTTCCCAAAATTTGTCACGTATTTTGAGACATGTGAACTATTTTTTGGTCCTACGACCCTGAATTTTTGCTCTCCCCTATGTATAGTAAGATACTCTGCATTTTATTTTGAGTTTCAGTTGTGTGCTCCAAGTTTTGTCCCTGTGCGTTTCAATTTCGAGGCAGTAAGGGTTATGACACAAGACGCAGGTTTTTCTTTCTGCACGGGTTTGTCTTTTTGCCTAAAGTTTTGTCTAAGTCTCAAAGTCAAGCGGAAGCTGTCAAGTGTCATCTGCGGAGACCCATTATAATTTGTTTCTAAAAAGTAGCGAAACGTGTCACGTGTCTCTTTATAACTCAGCGGAACATGACAAGTGTCTGCATCCACGTTTCAAGTTTCTTATAAGTTTCAAAGCTTCTTTGAATAAGCTTCTCTCAGAGTTCCACGGAGGGCACCAAGTGGCAACTACGGAAGGTTTTAATGTGTTTTTCAAAAAATAACAGAAGTTTCCACGTGTCCCTTGTAAAGCTCGACGGAAGCCGCCAAGTGTCAGCATCCGTAGTTTCTTCCTTTTGTTTTGTTATTGAGTAAAGACTGTGGTGGGCCCCGGGTGAGTTGCTAAAAGTAAGCAGAACGTACCAAGTGTCATCGTCCGCATGAATCCAAATGAGTCCCGAATGTTTCTATAGTGTTTCTAAAGCTCAGTGGAAGCCGTCATGTGTCATCTTCCGCAGAATTCTCAAAAGGTATCTTAAGCTTCTAAAAGTTAAACAGATGCTGCCAAGTGTCCTCGCATGTTTCACAGCGAAAAATGCCATGTGTCACTTGTTAAGATCAGTAAAAAGTGCCACATCTCCCCGTTCCCATTTTGAAGCTACTCGGGTAAGAAGTGTTGTGGGTCCCATTTTCTGTAAGTTGACAAAGTTTCAAAGCAACGGACTGGGACGGATGTCAAAGACGAAGCACTCCCAATACAAAGACAGTAAAAAAGATGAAGCCTGACGAAAAGTGGCCAAAGCAAGCGGAAAAGACATGAATGAATCGCTAAGGAGGATGACGAGCCCGCAGCGATCAAATTTAGGACAACCAACTAGCCATTAACTTTCAAACGATGACGGACCTGAAGACGTCAAATTTGTGGCAATAAAGTGTCTGTCGATCTTTGCAGGCTTAAATGCAGACCCAAAGGCATTCAAAGACCTTTAGGCCGAAAGGAAGAAACGCCGAGAGGAAGGAACCAAAAGAATCAGAAAGGAAAAAGGATAGCCCGAGGGCTCAAATAGCAGCAGAAAGGGGAGAGGCTGAAATATCTACACAATAATTATTTTAGTAGGTGGAACAATCTGCAAAGCAGATATTTTGACTGGCAAACATTGAAGAACACGGCTTGTTTGTCTCCCTTAGAGTAAAGACAAAATAGGCAGCTGCACAAACCCCAGATGATCCAAACCCAGTAGAAGACATATAAGATAAAATGACACGCCATAGTTAAGGCAGCCGCCCTGTTCCAGCAGGCCCCGTGACAGAACTGAAAATGCATTCAAGGCATTGAATGCACAGCATGGGTCATTTCATGAAACAAAGCGTGATGCCCTTCTTGGCTACTATATATGGTAATCTCTTATGTTATACAGAAGGGAGATCTTTTTTATCATAGAAGCAAAAAACTTTGCCCTAGTTGAAAGGCGAATACTGAGACTTTGAGCTCAGATTGTTGTTCATAGTATTTTATCTAAATGAGAAAGCAATTTATTTGTAGACTTTGTGCTGTTATAATTGTTTTCAATGTGTATTTTTTTAGTTGCTTTCTATATTGAGGATTCTAGGACGACTTTGTGCCCCTATTATCCTTTGTGTTTCACTCTTTGGACAGTTGAGGTGCAGACTTTGCTCTACACTTCATTATGTTGGTTATTGTATCTTTGTTACCAGTTACTTGTCACCACCTGAAAGAACTCATGATGTTTCCTGTAAGACCATTTCTAAAAGAAAAGTGTCTTCAGAGTTTTCACCTTGATTTCTCCTTTGTCTGTGAACATCATCTCTGAAAAAAAAGAGATGGATGGTGATACCTAACCCTTGAGTGATATTTTTTGCTTATATCTATAGTATATAGCTCCTCATATTTAACAGGGAACCTCCCCTTAATGAGAGGAGAGATTTGTCTCCTTTGGATGTGGTAAACCTGCAACTTTGGACGACCAATCTCTCTTATTGTAGTTGATAAGACCTATTTTTCTCATCAGTTAGCTGACTGACAAAATATTCCCCCAACATTTTTTTGGCGACTCTATTGGGGATTCAAACAAGCAGTTCCTATCCTTATCCATTATATATATATATATATATATGGCGACTCTCATCTGGGTCTTACCCATTATCATTATAGTCTTATCCATTTCCGTTATATAATCTGGTCTGCAAACCAAATCTGTTGGGGAAGAACAAGCAGTTTGAAGCCTCAAGCTTCAAGCTGAATCAGGACCATATCTTTCTCATTTTTATCTTACAATCTGGAAACTCCATGTTATACTAGAAGTCAGAGAACCCAAGGTGTTATTGACCCTGTCTTTGAGTTGGTGCAACAAAAAAAATTCGATTTATTTTCTCCGCAACTTCAAATTCAACAATCCAGGAGTGTTCCTCCTACTCGTACCAGATCACCAACCCAAAGTAGAGCTATTTTTTCTACTGTCACCAGAGCTTTACCTATACGTACTCCACCCAAATTTGTTATCCCTACTTTCTATAATCCAATCATGGCGGCTCAAAGCCCCTGGGGTAATTCTTTTGGTCCACTAAATTTGAATCCACCTCTACATGAACTTCCACGCAGCTCAAAAAAAAAAATCTCAAATTCTTTGGTGATGGGAGAGTTCATCTTGATGAACACATTGCAACTTTCAGCATAGCCTGTGGTGTGATAGGCGTAGAATTTGAAGACATGGCAGTCAAGCTCTTTATAGAAACATTGCAAGGTGTTGCTGCAGACTGGTTCTACCATCTGCAAGCTCGATCAGTGACTAATTGGGACACACTCAAAGCCAAATTTGAAGCAAGGTTCAATCCTACAGAAGATGCACATGCCCTGCTAGCCCAGTTCACACAGATGAAGAAGGAACCTCATGAACCTATAAGAGATTTCATAGCAAAGTTTGACAAGCTGAGGAATAGAATTCTTATAATTGCCCAGCCAACACCTGAAAACTTTAAATGCTTCTTCATCAACTCACAGCTGCCTGAAGTGAGTTTTTTGTTGAGACGTGCTGGCCACATAGACCTTGAGGCTACTGAGGACTTGGCTACTGAGGTAGAAGATGAGCTTATCTTGGCAGGCAAGATAAGGAGAGATCCAAACAGAGGTAAACCCTCTTCATCTTCTGAATACTCACCTACAACTGCCATTGATCCAATGGTGCAGAAGCTAGCAAATGAGTTGTTGGCTCTCAGAAAACAAATGGCATAAGGGATGTCCTCTGCTCCTTCATACAAAGATGTACCAAGGAGAACATTTCTAAATTAGTCATATCAAGGCAATGCTGCCAAAAATCAAGGGTAAACAAATCACCTTCCTCCCCCTTAGAGGAATAACCTTGCCATTAAAGCACCTCCAACCAATTCAGTAGTTGGATATCTTGAAGTTGAATCAGATTTCTCCTTCCAACCTGAGTTGAATACAGAAGATGACACTAATCTCTTCACTGAGGAAGAAGAAGAATTAGCTGGCGACTCCAACATTAGTTTCCTGAATTATTAGGATGAACCTAGAAGTGAAGGTAATGTAGCTGAAAGATCATATGTTGTATTCACCCGGTCCAAGAATCAATCAGCTCAACCAGCTGATAAAGAGAAAGCAGAGGAGCGACCTCAACTAGCAATTTCAATTACTAAGCGAGGAACCACTCTACCTTTCCAGCCAAAGGACCCGATGACTGCTAAAAAGGTGAGTCCCTCAATTGCGCTTTCACCTCTATTTTTTAATTCGCAGACCAATCCTTCCCCTTCTAAAAACCAAAAAGATGAACTCCCATCCCCTGCTCCTAGCTCTTTCCAAACATTTGACATAATTGGCCATATAAAAAAAACCAAAATTCAAATGTCTAAATTTGAATTTTTGCAGTCTAATCCTGAGCAATTTGACAAGTTGGTTCAATGTATAAAGATCCAAACCCTCCCAGCCAGACAAGAAGCTAAGAAGGTAACACATGATCCCTCAAGGAACATGTCTATCCCAAACAACCTTATCATTACTCTTATTTCTGCCCCTGGGAAAATAGAGCCTTTCTATGTTTCCCTGTTGATAAACAGTCACAAGCTAAGCAATTGCGTCATTGATTATGGAGTTTCAGACAATGTCATGCCTACCAAAGTGGCAGAATCCCTTGGTCTCACATTGACCAAGACATTTGGGAGATGTTTCTCCATGGAGAACAAACAAGTACCTCTACTAGGACAAATCAAGGACACATAATTTGTATTTGCAGCGTTCTCAGACAAGAGAATTAAGATGACTGTCCTAGTGGCCGATGTCTCAGTATCATATGGCATCCTTCTTGGGTGGAATTTTTGCAAAAACGTTGGAGGTGAATTGAGCATGGACCTATCCGAAGTAAGAATTCCAGTCAAAGGTGTTATGAAGAGATTGCTCCTTGAGAAGGAAGCAAAATATGTGGTCACCCAAACATCAGCACCTGAAGCTCAAATTCTATTTGAGTCTTCAAGCATGGATAATTATTTCTTAACCATAGAGGAAGTCCATGAAGCGCTTTTTGAAGCTCTTGAAGGTGTCAACTTAGAAATACGTTCAGCTGAAACAGCAAAAAAAATGGTAAAGTGCAATGCAAGTGTGGAAGAATCTCCACCTCCAAATGAAGATGAATCTTAAAAAAAAGCAGTGTCTAACAAGGTATAGATTCTTGAATTTGATGGCAGCTGCTCTACCGATTCAGGGGCTAGGATTGTGTTGATATCTCCTCAAAGAGATATTTTTCCTTCATCATACAAGTTGCAATTCAGCGACACCAACAACACAACTGAGTATGAATCTTTGTTGCTTGGATTGAAGGCTGCTAGAGACAAAGGCATCAAACTCATTCATGCCAAGGGGGATGCTGAACTGTTGGTTTGTCAGGTAAGAAACATGTATCAAACCAAGAACGAGAGATTGCACCATTACCGCAATCTAGTCTGGGATCAGATTGAAAGCTTTGATGCTTTCAGCATCTCTGCCATACCAAGGGAATTCAATGACCGGGCTGACGCGCTGGCCATTTCAGCAACTCTATTGGTTCTTCACTCGGACTTCAAAGAAGACAAGTACACTATTGAACTAGTCTTTCAACCTAGTGTACTTGATAATGCCAGTCATTCGCAAGTGTTCAATAATGACAACTAAATCATTGCTTTCTTAGAGCAAAAGGACAACTTTAAACAGCGGCACTTTGAAGGCAGTGAGCCTCAAAAGCTTAAACCAGCGCCTGAATCAATTGTAGATGCAAGTGGAGTTCTTGCAACTTAAAGGGAATAAAATCTCAAAAGCCCTGGTTTCCCTTGAGAAGCTGTTTGACAAACATGACAGATTCATCAAATCGCAGCAAACAGATTTAAGCTCCTCTCAGGAGTTTGATCAGATAAATTTAGGTACCAAAGAATATCTCAAGATGATGAACATTGAAAAATGTTGCACTCCTGAGGAGAAGTTCAAGTTCACTACCCTGCTCCGATAGTACATGGATGTCCTAGCATACTCTTATGATGATCTGAAGTCACTCAGGCTTGAAAAAATTTGCCATGACATTCCTCTCAAAAGCGATTCGGTGCCTTATAAACAAATATTCAGACAGTACAATCTGAAGATATCAGGTACTATTCTGTCTGAAATATAGAAAATATTGAACGCTGAGATCATTTTCTCAATCCATCATTCCACATGGATTACAAACATAGTCCCTGTGAGGAAGAAGAATGGCAAAATTCACCTTTGTGTAGATTTCAAAAATTTGAATCAGTCATCCTTAAAGGATAACTATCCTTTGCCTATCATGAATTAAGTGCTTCAGACAATGACTGGTTCAGAGATGTTATCAATGCTAGATGGCTTCTCAGAAATCAAATAAAAGTTGGTGAAGCAGACCAGCATAAGACTGTCTTCACCACACCTTGGGGCACCTTTGCCTATAGAAAGATGCATTTTGGCTTGATAAATGTTGGCGCCACCTTCCAAAGAGCAATGGACCTTGCTTTCAAGGATGAAATGGGTAAGTTCATTGTAGTATACCTGGATGATCTAACTATCTTTTCCAAGCATCGCCCAGATCACGTGCACCACTTGAAACAAGTGTTGGAATGCTGTCGTTAGAATGGCATTTCTTTAAACCCAAGAAGTCTATTTTTAGAGTAACAAAAGAAAAACTTCTTGGACACATTGTGTCCAGAGAAGGCATAAAGATTGACTCAGACAGAGTCAAGTCTATTCAGGAGCTTACCCTGCCTACAAGTAAGACTGCAGTTCACTCTTTCTTTGAAAAGGTGAATTTCTTAAGAAGGTTCATCCCCGATTTTGTTGAGAAGACTCAACATATTGTAAACATGATGAAGGGAAAGGCCACTTTCAGCTGGACTAAAGAAGGCAAATTAGCATTTCAGGACATTAAGAAAGCCATTGCTCACGCTCCAATTCTGGTTTGTCCGGACTATAACAAAGATTTCATGATGTATAGTTTTGCTTCTGAGCACACACTGTCAGCAATTTTGGTTTAACAGAACCAAGAAGATGTGGAATCCCCTATTTCTTTCATGAGTTGTCCTCTTAAAGCTCATGAGCTGAAATACTCAAACATGGAGAAGCATGTCTATGTAGTGGTAAAAGAAGTGAAGCATTTTCGCTTCTACATCTTGAATTCACACATTATTACCTTGGTTCTTGATACCACGATTAAATCCATATTAACTTAGCAAGATTTTGAGACAAAAAGAGGCAATTGGATTACAAAAATCTAAGAGTTTGATCTAGTCATCAAACCAACGAAGTTGGTGCAGAGAAAAGACCTTTGTCAATTGATTGTTGATAACAAGCCAGGAACAAACAGAGCATGAAAAATCAAAATAAGAAGACATGCCAATAGTCATATTTGTCTCCACCACAAATGAGTGGTATTTAGGTATTGCTTATTTCCTTATTTATGGTGAGTGTTCTACTCACCTATCTCGTAAAGAAAGGAGGATTGTCAAACTAAAAGCTGTCAATTTTGTCTTTTGGGATAACGGCCTGTACAAGAGGAGCCTTGATGGAGTGTTCCTTCGCTGCATGGATAAAGAGTAGCAGAACCAACTTTTGAGGTCCTTCCACAATCTGTCCTGTGGAAAATATTTTTTTGCTCCTATGACTACCCACAAGATTCTTAGAGTTAGGTATTACTAGCCTAATTTGTTCCAGGATGCATATAAATGGGTACGAAGGTGTGAACTGTGCCAACAGTTCGTTGGAAGACCTAAGTTAGATGCTCTGTCTCTCAAGCCAGTGGTCATAGAAGAGCCATTTCAGCAATGGGGCATCGATTTCATTGGTGTTGTAAACCCATCTTCAAGTGTTGGACATGATTATGTTCTCACAACCACCGATTACTTCACCAAGTGGGTGGAAGCTATCCCAACCAAACATGCTACTTCAGAAGTAGTCTGCAATTTCCTCAAGGAGAACATCATTTCCAAGTTTGGAGTCCCAACCAAAAATTTTACTGACAATGCAGCTTGTTTCACTTCCCAGGAGATCACTCAACTCTGTTTTTACTATGGGATTACCCTCTCTCATTCTTCTGATTACTTTTCACAAAGGAATGGATAAGTTGAATCAAGCAACAAGAACCTGGTGATTATCATCAATAAGCTGGTAGATGCCAACTAAAGGACATGGCATAAAACATTGGTTGATGCTTTGTGGGCAGACAAAATTACACCAAAAAAGGCAATTGGTATGTCTCATTTCCAACTTCTTTATGGTCTTATTGTTGAGATACCAATTACTCTAGAATTGTTGGCATTGAAATTGGCTAAGGCAATTGAGGATCAAACTTATGAAAGCTCCTTCGATAAGAGGATCATGTGCCTGACTGAGCTAGATGAGCAAAGAACTATGGTGGTGGACCGTATTACGGCCCATCAAAGTCTGGTGAAGAAGCTCTTCGACCAGAAAGCAAAAGACCATGATTTTTAAATCGGAGATCAAGTCCTCATGTGGGATAAGAAGAGAGAACCAAAGGGAATGCATGAAAAGTTTGATTCCCTGTGGAGAGGCCCTTTTACTATCCATGAGCTCAACGGTGAAAACAGCTTCCAGTTGAAGTATCAAGATGGCACACAATTTTCTCTGCCTCACAATGGGCAGCATCTGAAGCACTTCAATTCTTGAAGTATCTAATAAGTTCACCTGTACATATGTATATTTGTATAGCCTTTGTTTTTGTTGTGTGTTCATTTTTATTTTTAACACCTTTTTTTTTTGGGTAGCATGACTCCATAGCTCAATGGCATACTTTAAGGCACTGGAGATTCTGGTTACTACTCCTCTCAGCTATTCCAAGTTTTCAACTGAAGGAAGTTCCCCAACTAGAGCCAGCTATTGTTTTCAAAATTTGTCACTTATTTTGAGACATGTGAACTATTTTTTAGTCCTACGAGCCTGAAATTTTCCTCTCCCCTTTATAGAGTAAGATACTCTGCATTTTATTTTGAGTTTCAGTTGTGCGCTCCAAGTTTTGTCTCTACGCGTTTTAGTTTCGAGGCAGTAAGGGTTACGACATAAGGCGCGAGTTTTTCTTTCTGCGAAGGTTTTTTTTTTGCCTAAAGTTTTGTCTAAGTCTCAAAGTCGAGCAGGAGCTGCCAAGTGTCATATGCGGAGACCCATTATAATTTGTTTCTAAAAAGTAGTGGAACGTGCCATGTGTCCCTTTATAACTCAACGGAACGCGACAAGTGTCTGCATCCACGTTTCAAGTTTCTTATAAGTTTCAAAGCTTCTTTCAATAAGCTTCTCTCAGAGTTCCACGGAGGGCTCCAAGTGGCAACAGCGAAAGGTTTTAATGTGTTTTTCAAAAAATAGCGAAAGTTGCCATGTGTCCCTTGTAAAACTCGACGGAAGCCATCAAGTGTCAGCGTCCGCAGTTTCTTCCTTTTGTTTCGTTATTGAGTAAAGACTATGGTGGGCCCCGAGTGAGTTGCTAAAAGTAAGTGGAACGCACCAAGTGTCATCGTCTGCATGAATCCAAATGAGTCCCGAATGTTTCTATGGTGTTTCTAAAGCTCAGCGAAAGCCGCCATGTGTCATCTTTCGCAAGATTCTCAAAAGGTATCTTAAGCTTCTAAAAGTTAAATGGATGCTGCCAAGTGTCCTCGCCTGTTTCACAGCAAAAAATGCCACGTGTCACTTGTTAAGATCAGTGAAAAGCGCCACGTCTCCGTTCCCTTTTTGAAGCTACTCGGGCAAGAAGTGTTGTGGGTCCCATTTTTTGTAAGTTGGCAAAGTTTCAAAGCAGCGGACTACGACAGATGTCAAAGACGGAGCACTCCCAATACAGAGACACAGTAAAAAAGATGAAGCCCGACAGAAAGCGGCCAAAGCAAGCAGGAAAGACATGAATGAATCGCTAAGGAGGATGACGGGCCCGCATCCATCAAATTTAGGACAACCAACTAGCCGTTAACTTTCAAACGATGATGGATCCAAAGACTTCAAATTTACGGCAATAAAGTGTTTGCCGATCTTTGCAGGCTTAAATGTGAACCCAAAGGCATTCAAATACCTTCAGGTCGAGAGGAAGGAACCAAAAGAATTAGAAAGGGAAAAGGATAGCCCGAGGGCTCAAATCACAGCAGAAAGGAGAGGTTGAAATATCTACACAGTAGTTATTCCAGTAGGTGGAATAGTCTGCAAAGCAGATATTTTGACTGGCAAACATTGAAGAACATGGCCTATTTGTCTCCCTTGGAGTAAAGACAAAATAGACAGCTGCACAGACACCAGATGATCCAGACCTAGGAGAAGACATATAAGATAAAATGACACGTCATAGTTAAGGCAGCCGCCATATTCTAGCATGGCCTCCTGACAGAACTGAAAATGCATTCAAGGCATTGAATGCACAGCATGGGCCATTACATGAAACAAAGCGCCATGCCCTTCTTGGCTGCTATATATTCTAATCTCTTATGTTATACAGAAAGGAGATATTTTTTATCATAGAAGCAAAAAACTCTATGGCGAATACTGAGACTTTGAGCTCAGATTGTAGTTCATATTATTTTATCTGAATGAGAAAGCAAGTTACTTGCAGACTTTGTGTTGTTATAATTGTTTTCAGTGTGTTTTTTTAGTTTCTTTCTGTGTTGAAGATTTTGGGACGACTTTGTGCCCTTATTATCCTTTGTGTTTCACTCTTTGGGCAATTGAGGTGCAGACTTTGTGCTACACTTCATTCTGTTGGTTACTATATCTTTGTTACCAGTTACTTGTCACCACCTAAAAGAACTTATGTTGTTACCTGTAAGACCATTTCTGAAAGAAGAGAAGTGTCTTCAGTGTTTTCACCTTAATTTCTCCTTTGTCTGTGAACATCATCTCTAAAAAAAAAGAGATGGATGGTGATACCCTACCCCTGAGTGTTTTTTTTGCTTATATCTATAGTATATAGCTCCTCATATTTAATAGGGAACCTCCCCTTGATGAGAGGAGAGATTTGTCTCCTTTGGATGTGGTAAACCTGCAACTTTGGACAACCAATCTCCCTTGCTATGGTTGATAAGACCTATTTTGCTCATCAATTAGCTAATTGACAAAATATTCACCCAACAGTCTGCACGCCAAATGTGCATGCCAAAAACTCATCACTCATAAGAATATGATCTAAGCCATTTGAACCACCAACGCCATCATCATCAAAAGGTCCCATGCACATAGATCCACACGAACTGCAAGAGTGGGATTAGGGTCGAGTAGCCTATGGCGTATCTGTGGCATCACTCTGTAAAAGCCTACTCGTATGCTGAACAAGTGTATCGGTGAGTGAACTAAGAGCATGGAGAGTGTCTATCTCCATGACCTGTTGAACTGCTGAGGGTATCTTAGGCTCAAGAGGCTTTTGGATATGAATCCATGCAGGTCGATTAGGTGCACGATGTGCACCTGGTCGACCCTGCACATAGCTTTTTTCTTGGCCTTGAAACTCACTTAAATCAAAATCATTGGAAATTTGGTTGAGGACAAACTCACAATAGAGTTTCCTCAAAAAATATAAAGGGACCTCATGGTTGTTACATGGGGGTAGTCAAAGACCATCCACCATTGATCCCAAAAATTGGCCATGATTAAGTTATGTACACAACGATGGATAGGAAAACATTTGGTGGTTATGGGAAAGGGCGCATTGGTGGTTGGGTCGATGAATAGGGCGCAAATATCGGTTTTTAAAATTTCTAAATTCTTGACCTGAAGGGTTGATAACTTGTCAGCATAATAGGACCTACCAGTATCCCTATATGAGGTCCATCAATCAATTTGACTCATTATCGAGTCAATTTGATCTAATAAGGTTTGTAGGGAATTGGCTAGCTGGGTGCAGTGGGGGTTGGTCGAACTGGAATCTCTCATTCTGTCAATTAGGTCTTCAATTTCAAGTTTGTTTTCGACAATGTTGTCAATTAAAAAATCTTGATTGCTTGGGGTTTTGGGGAATTGTAGGAGGTTTAGGTGGAGGGATAGGAGGAATAATAGGGTTTTGTGGAGGGTTAGGAGGAGGAGCAAGCTGAGGGTTTTGTGGAGGGTTAGCAGGACGACCTAATAGAAAAAAACAAATTCCAATTAAAAACATGGGCTAAACAGTGAAAATTATGAAAAATTAGGGTGAAATAGAGAAGATTTTGATGACCTACCTCTCCTACGTGGTGGCATCATCGATCAGTAGGCTTGTGGGGTGAATTTATCAACTTCCTGGCACTCGGCACCCTTTTTAGCAAAACGCGATCACAAAAATGGGGAGGAAGAAACATGAACTTAAAATAAATAATGTTGCATTCAGGTTTCCCTATTTATTTTTTTGTGACATAGGGAATGCAATCGCATTATTGTTTAATATAACATGATTGTGTTATGGCTCGATAATCCCAAGCCTAGACTTAAGTAACGCGATCACGTTATTAATTAACGTGATTGCATTATGGTAAATGTCCACAGAATTGTCCCCTAACTCTGTGCACTTACCCACTACGATAAAGGAACCCACATTCCTTAAGCCTAACTAATATAAAAGTCCCAATGATCCTGATCTTACACTATTTAAAGAAGCTCCATCTCTCGAGGGTTTTTTTGGTCAATGACGAAGGTCATGTCCAAAGTATCCAAAACTCACTCATTAGAGGTACGACAAAAGTTACCACTAAACAACTAATTAGAGTCACACCAAGCATACTACGAACTTAGCAAGTAGGAAGGATACAATTGTACTAAGAATAAAACCCTAATGTTAGTGTCAAGAATTCACACCAAGGATAAGCGCCTTAATGGTTAGTAGTTAGTGCTCATGCTAAAAAGGGCACCCTAAGAGTTATTTATTAGTACCCACACTAGGATAGCACCATAAGGGTTAGTTATTAATGACCACACCCTCTCCCTATGTTGGCTACATATCAACTTATGTGCACGTGCCTAAGCAGAATGAGGGTTGGTTGTAGTTCACCTATTACCAAAACTAGTGTTAGTTCGAATGTGAAGGCATCTGATCTTTGTCATTCAATCTTATGACTAAAATTAATGCAGTTACCCTTCTGGGTAACATCACAACCACTAATTGGGCCAAGCACAATTAGATACTACCAAGAGTTAAAAGAGGCATCCATACAAATTGAGAATTCCAAAGTCTAAGTAGGGTGAAACAAATTTTACTCCAAGAGTACATTCTAACTCTACTTTTGGTATCTAGACCTAATCATAAAAAAAACTAAAGTCTTACATATTTAAAATGTGTTTAAGGTGTGAAACTTGAACTAAGATTTTAAATATGTATCATAGGCTAGTAAGAATGCAAGATAGCCATTGACCAACATATTCACGGAAATAAATATTAAACAGATTACACAAGATGTAATACTCTCAAAAGATGTTAAACACACTGAATTCCAAATTGATAAATTGGGTACAGAAGTATTATTGTATTAATTTCCAAATAAGGTGATAAATGCTTCTGAATATTTGAACATATTTTCTAAGTTAGAGGCAATGTGGTTTTGGCATTGGACAATTTTAATGTGAAAGAATATAATGAATTGTTGTAGCATTATGAAACCAATTTAACAAGTTGGAAAGTGCATTACAAATTATTCGTAAAATTGGTTTTAAAATGTCTCATTAAAATAGTAAAAGCTAATAATAAATTTATTTGATTAACAACTCATAATATTAAGTTAATAGAAATGTGTTATAATTCTTACATTTGATCATTTCTATTTTCAAATAATTAATTTTCGTCGATTCCAAACTGACTTAGAGATAGGGAAAAGTAATAAATATTGCTTCTGCAAATGTCTTCCTAAATTGATCAAAAATGACATTTACCGTTGGAAATAAAAATTATCTAATTTTTGTACTCATATTTCACATTCAAACAAATCTAGTCCAAGGCTTAGATTTGACAAATTTGTAATATTATGTATTTATTTTCTTCAAGTTCTAACAAGGTTTTATAAAGTTGATAATGGCAAAAAAAGTACTAAAACTTGTTTATTTGATCGAAGGAGAAAATAGTCTTGTTTCAATGGTTTGGGTTGAACAAGAGTTCTGATCACAACACTAGGAGGTTTAATTTGTGTGGTCAAGTTGGTCAAGATGACTTTCTAGAACGGCTATCCACAAAGCAACCAATGTTTCTTTTATAAAGAGGGTGATTAATTTTAAATTTTAATTCACTTTGCAAAGTTCAAGAATTAGTTTACAAAGTTTGATAGGACACAAGGTCTCTAAAATAGAGTAAAGGATTCGCAAGAACATCAATTGGGTTTTCAAACACATGATTGGATAAAGTGGGGTAAATGGCCCTGATGGACCTAGTAAACCACCACCCCTGAATTGCAACCCTATGAAAAAGTCAATCATATTTCACTTCTCCTTTAGTTTTGAGTTTGAAAAGTCTAGTTTACTATTGTTTTTTAATTATATGTTTGAGTTTAATATCACAAGGTAGAAGGAATGTGTATATGTAGTGTATATATCAATACATACTAATTACTATAACCATTCTTACCCTTGGAACAACTATGAGTGTATACCCCATTATTGTTATTGATATTGTTGTTGTTATTATTTTTTTTTTAACAAAATAGGACTACTTCATGTTACTATATATATTTACATACACATATACATGTGTGTGTACATATATACATTTATATGTGTATATATATATATATGAATAAACAATGATAAGTGTATTTATTGAACAACTATTAAAAAAATGAATCGAATTAAAAAGCACAGATGGTCAAATATATCCTAGCGTATGGGAGGATCACGCCCTGCCCGCAGATCGACGGAACTCACAGTCTCGCTATAAAGGGGGTGCAATCAGGAGCCTTGCCCCCAACGTCCCCCAAATGATGCAATTGGGGACGTCTCCCCCAACCTTCCTATCTGAACATGGTCATTCAAGTTCAGTCGACCTGCTCCTTGGACAAGCATTAGTCGACCCCTTGTCCAGCGTTGAAAAAATAATAATAAATAAATAAAGTCTTTAAAATTTTCTTTACATTTTTTCTTAATTATTTTTTTTTTGGGGGTTATTTTCAAAAAAAAATTATTTGTATATTAATTTTATTTCATTTTGTTTTATTTATTATCATTTATATAAAACTATTTTATATTAAACTTTGTTTTATTTTATACATATATCGTGTTTTATAAAAAGTTATTGACTTTAACTTAGGATTAATCCTTTTGTAATATAAACTCAACATTGATCCTTTTAAATTTCATCCATCTAAATATTTTATAACTAAAACTTGATGCTTTTGATTCACTTTTATTCAAAAATTATGTCGCAAACAAGCAAAATCACATATCTAACACATGAAGCAAACATGGTACTTTAATCGAATTCAAGATGGAGGGGGAGGGGGGCGCGGGGCGAGGGGCGGCAAAGGGAGTTTATAAACATCATCATGCCACAATCTTACTTCTCGTTTTCCACTAATTATTTAACAAAAGTCGAGATAATACTAACTCCTCCTACACAAATACATGATAAATAAAGCTCAAGTATTAGGAACCTACCTTTTCTCCATTGTTTGCCATGCATATCACAAGCTTCCAAGGCTCCAAGAAGATCTCCTCCTCCCAAGCTCCTCCTAAACTCTTCCTTCCAACAAGCTCCTCTCATGGTTAGTCAACCCAAAAATGAGCCATTGATGGGAGATTAAATAGAAATCTCTCTTACTAGACTCCACCAACACTCATTAATGAAGAAGAGTGTCCTCCTTACAAAGGTCTTTTCTTAAAGAAGAAGACTCCTATTTTCCTTACAAAGTCATGTGGGTTTACTTGCACAAGTAAACTCACCATTGTACTCTACTTATAATGGTCAAAAAGTATTTTCACAAGCTCGTGTTTTTCTTACACTCTTATTAAATTCTCTTATAAGCAATGTGTGGATTTACTTGTACAAGTAAACCCACTCCCTTATACAATAATAAATTTCTTACATGCTCACATAGACCTCTTACAACTCAATAATTCAATTACACATTACCTACACTCTTCAACTAGTTGCACAAACCTACTACACTTAAGCTAAGATTTTAAGTATTTTAGGATACCTAAAAACCCTATTTGTTAAAGCTCATAGCCTTTCTAGGAGGCCTATGAACCTTTTTTTCACTTTTAAATTTTAACAATTTTAGGAATTATAAAATATATGAATAAGATGTACTAATTTAAATTTAATTAAATCTTTATATCTTGAATAACAAATGTTTAATCATTTGCACATTGAGGGAACAATAATTCAATTTTTTTCACACCCTAAGGGTTGCCACACGTGACAAACACACCAAAATGGCTAGAGAAAAGTGACTCAATACAAGGGTTATTACACAAAGTTAAATTTATATCGACTAAAGACAAAAGATATAAATATGATCGATATTGAATCGAATGATAAAATAACTGAAGGGCCCACCATGCAAACAAGGCAAGATATAGTGAGTTATAAATGCAAAGTAAAGAGTCAACACATAAAGGGGAAAGAAAACAACAAAGACACTATTAAAAGAGGAGCATACATCCAAGCAAGCAAGCATCCATACACTATCCTCCTAATCGTTTACCCTTTTGTGTATTAAAAAACATACACTTTGTTCCTCTCACTATACAACCTACTATGTTTGCTACTCCCACCATATGACCTATTCTACTCCAATCATACAACACTAGCATGACCTTACATCCAACAACTCGATCATACATCCACCAACCTTATGCATATCAATGCACAGTGATATGTCCAACTAGGGTTGTATGCTACTTACATTATTCCATTTTTCAGTCATATGATCCTCCTTAAATGTCATTTTATCTATTATGACCCTTATGCAGTGTGTACGGTCCCCTTTGATAGACTTCGGCATACGTTCTAGGTCATACACTCATATACATGATTATAATACACTTCACTTAGGATTGCAATGTCATAAAATCATATAAATCTTGTATTTTATGAACCCCCTCCATTTTCACTTATCAATTTGCATAGTTTACATTCATCGAAGGGAATTGTAATGGAATAATTCATATATTTGCTTCCAACAGAGAAGACATTGGTAAATATGCATTCATTTATAGTGTTGGATTCAGAAGAACCCATTTTCAAGGGTTTCGAGGAAGTATTGGAAATCCAAGGGCCAAAAGCCTTGTTAGAAAATCGACAACATGAGGGCTTTAGTGAGTATTTTTTCCATAATTCTAAATTTATTGTTGTAGTAACAGCAAAATAATATAAACCCTCCAACCTCAACTACAACATCCTCTTTCGTACAACCAAAGGTGCTTCAAAACACGTCAGTTTAGAAGTTTGGTTACAATGAGAGAAGGTTGTTTAATTCTCATACCACCCCCAGCCACAATTCTTAAGTTGGTACAATCTTCATTGGTAGTGGGCACGAGTTTCAGGTAGGGTACAACTAAAGGACACAATTTAGCAAAAAGTTGGTGATCTCATACCAAAGAATAAAACTAAGGTGTTTCCCACCCCTGAAACTCTTACTTGGGAAAGCGTCCGTCCACATAATCCTGCTTCATGTCCAAGTGGGGTCACAAGACTCTAAAGGAATTCCTTTAGAAAAGATGAAAGACGAGATCAAAAGGAAGTCTTAGTCAATTCCCGTAAACTTTTTGTCCACGGGAAAGTGGAAACCCAAATGGACAATTTCCTCGGACTTTTTGTCCGAGAGAAAGTCCGAGCAGAATAAAGTCCACAAGAAATGAATGGGAAAAGAGAAGTCAATAGGAGAAATTTTGCAGGGAAGAAATCTGATGGAATTCCAAGGGACATAGAAGACTAAGGGAGGTAAATGGAAAAGTTGGCAATCATAAAATCCACAGAATAAAGTCCGCAGAGCACGACATACAAAGCTCGAAAAGATAGACCAAAGAAATAAAACCAAGGGGGAAATTGCCAAAGAAATGCATAGGAAAATCCGAGAGAATGAACAAAAGCATAGCGTTTTGTCTCAATAAACAAGGAGCACACACAATTGGAAAACTCATAAATAGAGAAGTCCGAGATTATAAGGCAGGGAAGCAAGCAAGACAAAGAATATGCATGCACAGGGATTAGAAGTTGTAAAAAAAAAAGGTCAAAAATAGATTCTTATCTATGCAAATGTGTTTTTGGATTGGTCAAAACTGTTGTTGACTGTTTCACCGTGCCACATGCTTCTCTTATGCATCCAAACATTTCAAACATTCCAACAGTTCGTGTGGAGTTCATCTACTGGCTTTTGGCGTAACATTTCATGCAAAGGAGAAGTTGACTGGTAAGACCTGAGTTCCTTCGCCCACTTCCACGCCATCTTGGTCATGCATGTTTGGAGTTTTCTTGGAGATTTTTGTTTATTTTAAGAATAATTTTCCAAACTGGTTCTATTATTTATATTCTACGCCAAAGTTTGGAGAAGCATGCATATTTTTTATTAAAGGAGAATAATTTTATTGAATATTCAAAGCATTATAAAAGAGGTGAGGTCTTGAGTTAACTAACCAAGACTGACATTTTCCCTTTTTTGGACTACACTTAGACTGATTTAGACTATTTTTCAAAGCTTATTTATTTGCTGAATCGAGCCATAGAGAAGGGCCCTGAAGTTTGAAAAAAAATAGTAAGATGGACCAGTGATCAATAAGGAGTTTATTTTTCTGAATCTAATTTTTGACAGCAACATAGAGTGTAATTGATTGTGCATTAGCATATAAGAGAATTTTTCTCCTTTTGCAGGTCCCTTCCTCACCTATCTCTCTCTATCTCACCCTTTTTGTAAGTCATTTGAAAAGGTTTTCAACCCTTCCTCTGAAACAATTTTGCTTAGGGATAGAATATAAATTGCATTTTGGTTACATGTGTGTATTATTTTCAATAACTTCAGAGGATATAATCAATTCAAGTGTATCACCCCACCTTAGATTTTCTTTTAAAGTTTTCCCTTACTCTTTTCACCCCAAAAATCACATTTTCAAGTTTAATTGCAAAGTTTTCCCTCTCTGGATGTTCTTCTCAACATAGAGGCACCCACCCTCTGAGAAGTTCCCATTGTATCAACTAAAGAGATGTACTTTGCACATCTTCAAGCAGGTTGCACTCCAGATTGATAACAATACTTTCTTATTCTCCCTCTCCATCTTGAATTGATTTTTGCATGGGTCTTGTCAGATGAGACTCTTGGGGGCGGGGCGGGAGAGGGCGGCCATGGGGGATAATGTAGATTGTCTTTATTAATAAATGTAATTGTTGTTCTAAATTAATTATGTTATTACTATCAGCATTACGCAGTACCAAACTTAATGTTCAGTTGAGTCGTCATGCCAAATGCCAATCATTGTTCTTGGCTTTCAAATAACTTGTTGCCCATAAGGGTAAGGTCACTTATATCAAGTCCTTCCTGTACTAGACTAATTGTACTAAGCACTACCTTTTGTTAATGAAAAGCTATTGTTACTCTCATACTCTTTTCTACTTATGGTGTGCATTACTGTCAGTGATTGTTCTTGGTAGTGTAGTTTCACTGCAAACAAGTGTGCCTTCATGTGTCCCTTTGATTTACCTAGACCTTGAGCATCATCAATGTGTTTACAGGGTCTAAAATTGGACATGTAGCATCCTAGATGGTCACGCGGGGGCTAAAAGGTTTCAACAAGTTTTATCTAGTATAATTTAGGGAGATGGGCATCTCAATTGTTCATTAGAAAGGCATAATTGAGGGAAACAAGATTCTCAACTATTCCTCCTAAAACAACAAGTGCTTCCTATTCTCCCTAGACACATTTCAAGCAAAATTAATTTATGAACAACGATGACAATGGGTCTTGCATTGGAACTCGAGTAGGATGATGAAGTGTTAAAATCCCCATTGACATCATGGAAACGTCAATCAAAAACACACGTGCTTGACAACTTCTACTATGCAAACTAAACTTCAACACTCGCAACAATGAGAATTCAATTCCCAAAATCCATTACATTTCCTCAATGACCCTTTGTCTTCTTCTTCTACATTACATACCAAGAATCCACCTAGATTTCTGAATTATTTCAAACTACATAAGTCCGAAATTAATTCAAAATTTACCTTTTACAATTCATATTTGATTATGTATTCACACGACATAAAAAATAACATTGGCCTAGTTTGAATTTGGTAAGTGAATTACTTACGAGTTAAGAAAAGGCAATGAGTAATCTCTAACCCAATAGTCACCTTTATGGCAACAAAATCAAGTTCATGAGATGAAATATTGAACTTTTTGTACAGAAGCAATTATTGTTTTTTGTTTCGAACTCAGTTAATATTCATAGTGTTTACAAACAGTGTCATATTCCATAAATAGAGCTTAAACCAATGAAACACACCCAAGGAAAAATGTATTTGTTGGTCATGAGAGCATCAGAAGACCTAAACCATCATTTAAGGACTACTAGTGAACCACATGTACAAGGAACTCTATGTAATCCCATCTTAGGAGAGTTTTCAATGATAAAAGGCATCCACACGTCCAAGAATGTGAGATTACCCCAATTCCAAATTTGGGCCTAACCTTAAGAGGAATACCCTATAAACATATTGGAGAAGTGTTTGTGTTGTAATGATGCAACATGTTTTTTTACAACGACGTGATTTAGAAAAACCAATGTAACTTCTCCAAAAGAATAGTCAATATGACTCGTACTCGTGCAATCTACAAGATTAACATGGCCCAAACAATGAGCATGTTGGAGTTCACTTTCCGCCTAAATAGACGAGTTTGAAGTACACCATGCAGCTGCTAGACTAAGCACCACATCCTAGATTACACAAAATTGAAAAAAATTGGGGGAGACAATTCTGTGTGCGCTTTCCACAAGGGACTCTAATGGAACGTGCATGTTCAAAACATATACAATCAGCTAAACCTTGTCAATCAAAGGAGCATTCAATGCAATTTTAAAATTGAGAATTGTCATACCAAATTGTTAGAACAAGAACCAACATGACAAAGGTTGTGTTAATCTCTTATAAAGCTTACAATAATCCTAAGTCGGGGTTTTCTGGCCATTGAAATTCCCAACTATAAGACCTAGTCAATTTTCATAACAAGAAAGTCACGTTCATGCCCATCCAACTACAATCAATCTCACAATCCCATTAATCCCTACTTGTACCATAATTTATGCTTACCTATACTTATGAGATTCCTCTTCTATGGGTGTGGGATTAGAACTTATTCTTTGCTACGTAAGGGTGCAACTATTATTATCTTAGTTTGTCTTTTAGGACGAAAAAATAAAGTTAGTGTATTTAGAAAAATGAATTCAAATATGTGGGCAGCAGGACGAGGATAATTATGTGTTTTGACAATATCTCTAGGAGTTGCAAATAATCTCGTCATAGAGGTAAAGATCATACTAGAATTGCAAAGAATCTTAGCATAGGAGTAGCAAAAGGTAATTAGGGAGTTATAAATCATCTTAGATACAAAAAATAACGAGGCAATTACAAAACATATGAAGCATCGTAGGGAGTTCCAAAACAAAATGAGGGAGTTGCAGGCATCTACCATCCCATATGCATAAGAAACTAAGTTGTAAAAAGGCTTTTAGCCTTAGCGCAGAAGATATGTCTAAAAAGTCTCAGAAATGTATTTGTGGAAAGACTGGACAAGTGCAACAACCATACTGCACTTATGAGCTGAAGTTGGCTCCCATACCTTCTTAGGAAGCTTTCGTTAATCTTGATTAAGTGTAATTTTGAATTTTTAGTTTTTAATGAGTGACTTTTTATTTTAAGGTTTCAGTTATTCTCGTGTTATTCCATCTTGTTCAATTTTTTTAGAACTATTTTCTATAACATTAGAATCAGTTTAATAAAGAATAAAAATAAAATCTAGTCTTTAATTTCATCCTTCATGGACCTGGTTCTAGTTGTTTCTCAGAATTACTTATGTTAATTCAGATTTCGGCAATAATATCATCACATATTGTGGTAGATTTCCTATTAAAGCACGTCTCTACATTCAATTTTTATATAAGTTTGACTTTTTCAGCGCAGATTTCACAATTTCAGGCTTTAGGGGCAGAATGTTTCTAGCCATAACAGGAGGTTTCCGTTACAACATAACAGTGGTATGAGAATTTTTTGGACCACTCTTTTCTACAAAGTTCTTAGTTTTCCATTATCCGGAATTATCATCTCTCTTTTATTGTTTCTAGTAACTTTCATCCCAAATAGAGGTGATTCTTGTTAGTGTACAGGTTGACGATGCACTTGCACTTTGCAAATATAAGCAACTGTCCTAAAAGAGATATCACCAAAGTAGCAAATATTACTGCTGAGAATCCAAATTCTTAAGCCAGCCACACTAGTCAATTGAAATATCATCTTATTCGAGATCTGCCCATTTGTTATAAGGAGTCGTGTATAACTCTGCATCAAAGACATCAGTGAATCATCCTTAGGATACTGCATCGTTAAATACATATCCTAAAATGATGAGTGGTCTAAAATTCCCTGGATCCGTATAATCTGTGTTGACATAGCAACAAATATTCATTTTTAAAAAAATTACTTAGATTAGCATCCAATTTTTGTTTTATGTAGCTTTGTCATAGTCCTCTCAAAGCAATAGAGCAAAGATAGGCACCAGTCACTACTGCTACTAGCACCAGTCACTACTGCTACTAGTGTCCAATGAAATGATTTTGCGATAGCTTTCATTGCCTAGGGTGTTCTTAGCCTAGTTCTTCTCTATTGTAACTGGTTATAATTTCAATTCCCATTAACCTACTTTGATCATTTGTGGACTAGATATAATTTATTTTCTTTTTCTTTCTTTCTTTTCACTTATAGGCACTTGTTTCAATAATTGCAAATTTTAGAAAGAATGTTTAAAATAATATTGAAGGGCTACAATTCAAAGCTTTTGTTTCAATGATGTTAAGAGTTGCAAGAACTAGCACATATTTCTGGTTCTGCATGGTTACATTGACTATGCCATCACTCTATGAACTTGATTTTCCAATTCATTTTCCATGGCATTTGTCATATTACCCTGGAAAACAAAATAGTCGCCTTTCTATGCCTTGATCTAAACAGTTAAACTTCAAATTTTTAGATTCAGTCTTCATTCAAGACCTGCATAATACTGTCACCATTTTTAGGGCCATAAATGTGAGCACGTCCAAAGTTTTAAATATCCCATTTGTCATTCCACATGCAAATAGGTACTTCAAACAAAAACACTTTTAAGAACATTGAATCTCTGATCAAAACAAAATCCATTTAGAATGTAATCAGATTGTTGTGTATCCAAAGTGCATATTTTCATTTGAAGACATCTTTAATTAGTAAAAGGAAGTGACCGTTCCATTGTGTATCCAAAGTGTGTGCATACTTTTTTTTAAAGACATATTTAATTAGAAAAAGGGAGCAACCCGTTCCATAGACCTGCATTTTATTTGTATCCAGCAACTGATTAGAGAAAAACAGCAGTTAAAACTCTACTGTCAGTATAATGAACAATATACTATTATATCGTTAGATTTCTTTCTTGTGGAACTAACACTCTCAGTAGTGCTGCTTAAATTTCTATAGGTCAAATAAAAGATCATTTATAGTGTTGATCATATTGAGATGACAGAACTTTAGACAAATTGCAATAAATCTAATATTTGCTTGGCTTTATGATTCTTTTTTTCAAACTCTACTCTGTTTTAATCTGCTAAAACTGAGCATCATAGAAAATTCCATCAGCAACATTCTTGGCTGCTGAACCGAAGTGCATGATGAATAGGTACTTCGGTGACATATTTGTTTTACAAAATTTCACAGATAATAACTTACAGTAACAAATAAAATACTTCGTCCAGAATAATAAGCATATTCAAGCAATAAGAGTATCCCTACTGTTAAAAGGTTTACTGCCAGGTAGTGCCTGAGATATTAAGGATAGAGATCCATAGAATAAATTAGTTGTCACATATAGATAAATCTTCAGATGACTCAGGATCAAAAAGGTACGATAAGATGAGCAAAGCAATTAAACAGAAGAATAAGTTATTTTCAAAAAAATAAAATATATATGAAAGGTCATCCATCTGCAGTCAAAGTAAAGGCTAAAAGTCCAACGCCAAGTGAGAAAATTATGACAAATGCAGCAAACCCCCAAAGTGCACGTTTTGTAGGATTTCGGCCTTGAATAGGGTTATTAACTTCGTTTAACAGCTCTCGAACCTTCTCTAGATCAGCGTCCTTGGCAGCCTGAACCAGCCTGCCTTCAATCTGGGAAAGCCGCTCTAATTTCAATGTTTTAGAACGATCTTTCGCAGACCAAATAAAACCAGTGGTCCTCCATAGCAGGATCCCTACATATATAGCTGCAACACAATCAACACTGTAGTGATGTCTCTCACGTATTTCCCTTTGGGCACTATGCAGTACTAGAAACCATATTCCTGCTGACGTCCAACCTGGGTATGCTTCCTACAAGCAACAGTTGGAACATCATAATAAGCAACCTGAGGGAAAAATAGATTGAACTGGGTAGTGAAAAGAGGCTCAAGTCAAAGACATACCGACCAGGCCATTGCTGTAAGTACAGCAACAAGCATGTGACCACTATAAACAAGATCATTGCATCCACCACCAGCTCTCTTCAGAGTGCTGAACCATGATGCCCCATCATCTGACATGGATGCACTTGAGGGCCTCAAAATATTGACCAAAAATTTCATCCATCCCCATTCTGGTATGATTTCAGCTGGATAATCGCCGATAGGTGCTGGCATATTAATCATTCAATAAGTCAATCAATAAAAGGGTCATAAATGTAATATAAACTCAGGCAAAAGCAACTCATCCTATATGGATAACAAGGAATCAAATTAAGTGCTTCTGGCAAGACAATGAGGAATAAGATATTAAAACATAATTAACAATAGATGCATGCTCATGCTGATTTAATGCTTCCCCCAGATGATTATGCCTTTCAAGTCAAATTGGGGTTTCAAGCCAAAAGAACATGGTCAATTCTATTAAATTGGAAGTTTCAAAATTAAAAGAAAACCAAGCGTACAAAATGGGACCTATTACAAGTTCACATAAGGAACTCTTATAGTAAGTAGAGAATGTTCAAGAACACCAATATAAATCCATGATCAAAGACCGAGACAATGCAATAATAAATTCGCAGGAGTGCAATAGGGAATTACCCGAGATAACATGCAACAGTCAAACAAATAGAAGAGTGCAAAGAAGTTGAAAATAAAAAATAAGGGTGCCACAACGATGAAAGACGAGATATGAAACTATGCTATCTGAATCAGTCCATAGTTCAAAAAATTAAGTGCTGTGTGTGAATAAAAGAAAATTTGTGAGGTGAAGAATAAATCCGAAGCCTGAAGCTGGTCTTATAAAAGAAAGATGATGAACTATCAAAGTTATGGAACCATAACCAAATCCTTGTCAAGGAAACGAAGGCTTGAAAGAAGAAAAGAGATGACTCCTAGAAAAAGAATTTTAAGTTATAAGGAGAAAAGTGAAGACTTTTAAGCTATAAGGAGACAAATGAAGAATTTTAAGTTATAAGGAGACAAGTAAGAGAACTAAAAAAATGACTTATAACAATATTGAAAAAGCTTCAAACTTGAACGAAGTCAAAGTTGAAATGCAAAAAAAATTGACAAAGGAATTAAATGCTAGAAATGATTGCAAGAGAGCTTAATGAAGAAAAAAATCAAATATTATATGAAGGTAGAAAGTGTAAGAGTTAGATTTAGAGTGCAAGCTAGCTAAGAAATCAAACAATGAAATCTAATCTAAACTAAAACCTAAACTTCAAGACAACAGCAAATGAAAGAAAGCAATAAACAAAACAACACTTACAACCGTGAAGTATTCGTCACCTTCTCCATTGTGATCAAATAGAGATCTGATCTTGAATGCTAAATGTGGGCGCTCAACTCCTTTCCAAAGCAAAAAGAATTGAGCAACATTTTGGGGTGCAAAATGATTTTGATGGCTTTGATTCGCAATGGCAATTTGATAGCACTTCGTTAACTTAAAGGTGGATGATTGAAAGTGATGGATTGCACGTCAATTTATAGGCTTATGGGAGACAAGATGAACGGTTGAGGATTATTTGAATTTGTTAAATTCTGTAAATATTCAATGGCCGGATTTGAGTCCTCATCCATGAGAATGATGACTAATTCCATGTGCTGGGGAAAGAGGGGAGGTGGTTGAGTGACTTACCAAGAATGGGTCAAGTTAGTTGGTTGAGTCATCCAGAAGGTTGAAATGTTCTAAGATGACTCATAAGGTGGTTGAGGAAGTTGAGGGATTGGTTGGATGAGTCAACACACGATTGAGACAAATGAAGAGGATGTCTGGATGAGGTGAAAAATTTAATATTTTAATTAGTATTTAAGAAAAATGATGTGCATGATTATAATTAATTAATTAAGAATTAATCAATTATTTGAAAGCGAAGGAAAACGATGGTAAATTTGAATTGGGGAAAGTGAAGGGTTAGCGTTTCAAAATTATTTTCAACACTAAATGATGAATTTTAGTCGTCTACATTTACCCTTCTTTGAAATAGTGTTGCGACTATAAGAAGCAATGTCGTTTCCAAGAATAATGACAAAGTAGAGCATAGATGATTGTGGAGGAAAACGTTGCCCCAGGCAACTAGAAAATGAATGTAATAATGACCCCTCGAGTGTTTATGCAGAAAAAAGCGAATGAACACTCGAAATGATGTAAGGGAAGAGAAATGGATGGAATGAACAATTGCTGTCAATAATGGAAGTACTAGTTTCAATACAAATGCTTGCAACATTGTAGAGAGTTCGTGTAAAAGATTGGCCCCTAGCCGCTAAAAACTAGAGAAATAGATTTGGAAAAAGAATATGTTTTTTTCATAGACCGCATGCTTAGATGATGCTTAGGACTCAAGGGTCACACGAGCAGATGTGGGAACAAAATATCCCAATGATGGTAAGTTGTGGGTCATAAAATGAAAAATATAGATTTTCCGATGTCTGATAAAAGATTTACAAGATTGATAGTGGCAAGCATTGATAAAGATTTATAGTAATTCAATTAATTGTTGGTATGAAATTTGGATAAATTTAGTTAGGAAATGTGAAAATAATGACATGGGAGGGAAAAATATTTGAATGACGGGTGTGAATACATAGGGGTAACAAAAGTTGTTTGAAATTCAATGTTTCAAATTCATTTCATTGTGTTTGATTTGTTAGATATTGATTTGTGAGATTTTGCGCTGGGGTTGGAGAGGAAAATGGATGGTATCTCCGTACATCGGCATTGTAGTGAGCGAGTGAGGAGATACCAAAGGCCAGAGAGGAGCGGGAACCTGGTAAGTACGATTTCAAGTGTTGTGTTAGCATTTTTAATGCACTTAATGCTTGGGGAAAAAAGCTGAAATGATTTCGTTGTTGCTACTTTGGTGAATTCGGAAATGAAAGTAGCGAATTCATTGAAGTAAACGGTGAATTCGTTGAGTAGCGAATTTGGTTGTTGCTGCAAATTCGTCAATAGCCGTGGCAAAATCATTGACGAGTAGCGAATTCATTGATAGCTATGGCAAAATCGTTGAAAGCAACAACCAATTCGTTAGGGTTAACAGATTGTAGAAAAGAATAACGAATTCGTTAATTTCAGCAGTGAATTCATTGATGATGGGTGCAAAATCGTTGAGAGGAGCGGCAAAATTGTCTAGAAAGTTAGTGGAGTGATTTAGTTATTGTCTAGGTTAAATTGACTTGTTGGGTGTGCTAGTATGAGAGGTGTATGAGTGGTTTTAAGTGTGATTGAGATGATTAGGTAGTTAATTAGAAATAACAATGTGCTAATATGATCTTATGCAAGAGGTATTACATGTTTTGGCCACATGGGAGCAGAGGTCAAGGGCATTGACACAAATTGCCAAATTCACAAAGTATGAGTTCAGGGTACTGGAGGCAACGGGATTGTCATACATTGCCGAGATGCCAGAAATTCAGATGGATAGGGCTTTATTGATGGCATTGGTAGAGAGATGACATAGCGAGACTAGTACATTTCACCTTCCGACAAGTGAGATCACTATTACGTCGGAGGATGTAAGGAGGATCCTGAGGATCCGGATACTAGAGAGATAGGTTTATTGGAGTCAAGGAACACAAGCTCTTACTTTATATAGGATAATTGGAGAGGAGTTGATCTTGCTTGTCAGACGAGGGGTTGATATATACCATTGCATGGATCTAAAGACAGATGCTTTGACTGTGGTACTCATGGCTGTTGTCAATGGCATTATGTTCCCTGACAAGAGCGGGAGGTTATGCCATATTGGACTCTTGGATGTGATTGGTGACATGATGGAGATTGCTGAGCAATTTGCATGGGGTCCCTACATGCTAGCGCATTTATATAGAGATTTGCACCATGCAATATATATAGATGGGAGAGAGATTGGATCTTCAACATTACTATAGGTATAGGCATGGAAACACATTATGGTGGAGCTTCCCGTAGGACACATGAGTGTTAGATCAAGGATGAGTCAATGGCGTATGGATGGCATATGATCATAGGTGTTCAAAGAGCACATTTGGGAGACTTAGACTGGGATAGGAGAGCGATTGATGAGCTTGGGGATGAGCAAATCACGTGGATTTTCAATGGGCACAAGATGGGCTTTTATATGGACTATGTTATGGCATGGTGCTATAGTACTAGTATTCATAAGTATGTGATTGAGTGATATAGGCCGGATAGGGTTTTTCGACAATTTGGTATTAGACAACACATTCCAGTTGGACCACACATGTTTGCTAGGTCTGTGACATAGAGATCTCAGTGGGTACAGGGATTGACCTGAGGATAGCAAGGCATAGCTGGACACACAAGTAGACAGTGACATTCAGACAAAGGAGGGATGTGGCTGATGCAGAGACAGTATATGGTTATGAGGATTTGTGAGCTAGACAGTAGCGTACTAGATTGACAGAGCCATATGCACCTCCGAGGGCGTGGAGACAAAGATTAGTGGCTAGCTTGGCGACGCATCCGCGAGGGACTAGACTCGGGGCCAAGATCAACAGAGTTGTTATAGCACAGGGGGAGATAGATAAAGACGAGTTGTGAGACAGACAAATGATAGACAGGTGAGACCTACAAGAGTTGAGACACAGACAAAGGATGTGGATATGGGAGGAGATACTGGGAGTGAGGAGATTGGAGGTGATGAGGAGATTGGAGGTGATGAGGGAGAGGACACAATGATGAGACCTGTAGTAGAGGATCCTATAGGAGGGGACAGAGCAGGGCCATCAAAGCCAGTTAGATCTACAGAGGATGAGGCCTTGATTGTCAGATTACATGAGATTAGAGCTCAAGATATTGAGATAGCAGGCTTGCAAGGAGACAAAGATGATAGGGTAGACAGATTGAGATGAGATCCACAGAGATCAACATATTATCGGCTGAAGTAGATATGCTAAAGGGTGGGACTGATATCATGATAGTTGAGGGATATGAGAGATAGGGAGTGTTACTAACACAAGATGCATTTACTTAGACTCTAGATGAAATAGGCTTAGCACAAAGAAACAAATGAGAGACACACTGTAGGTAGAGCTGGAGACAGCAAAAGAACTATTGACTACTCCTAGGCAGCTAAAGGCACTATCAAATGTGATGAGGGTGATGGAGCAAGGGACATATTACATGGGCCTCTATGAGTAGGCAGTGCCACTAAAGCAGTATGCACCATCGTCTAGAGAGTATTCTGTATCATTGAGGATAGTACAGACAGTGGCGTCAGAGTGATTTGTAGGATAGGCATCTCAACGTGTTACAGGTCCTCCGAGGAGTACACCACATCTATAGATGCCCCATCTAAGGGTCAGGGAGAGACATGACATGATAGATGATATGATATATTGATGTATACATATTTTTAAGATGTATCATTGTATTGATGTATTTTGACACATTCGATATATATATATATATATATATATATATATATATATATATATATATATATATATATATATATGATTATGTGAGGCCTTAGACCTGTGGTATGGACGTGTTATGATTTGTGTTTGTAATTTTATATACATGTTATTTGATGTAGATGGATAGATGTCATTTGGTATAGTAATTGTTTCTCTTGTTGTAGCACATGTTAATAATTTCAACATTTATTATGGTAAAAAGTGAAATGGATGATTTAGATAGTTGCATTTGCTTTTTTTGCTTTGCTTGGAATTGCAACAATAATTCCAACATGTAATAACTGACGAAGAGTTGAGCAACCTTTATTTGATATAGCATAGGACAATATGCACCAATGGTATAGAATAACCATGATGACGATTGTGTTATACGTGTAAGGACTAATAGACTCACCTAGTGCAATACTTAGTGCATCATGATATGGATAACTAGGATCACACTGTTTGTAATGCCCATAGTGATCTAGACACGAAAAGCAACAATAAAGACGCAATTTGAAATGATAAAAAACATGTAAGCACAGTAAAATAAAGAAGGAAACAAAAAACGGAACAAGCAACTAAAAGAGTAAGCACACAAGACTAAAATAAAGTAAACAAATGACTAAACAAGTAAAAGCACACAAAAGTAAACAAATGATAACGAAACACACAAGGCAAATAACACAAAAACGACTTCGAGGATGTCCTAGGCTAAAGTTGAACCTTTGGTAATTGAGATCCATAACAATTTTGGACGACTCACGAAGAAAGAAAAGGATATCACTTTCGTTGGGGATGAGAGGATGCGTGATTGATACGATGGAATGATGGTCGTGGTGGTCGAGCTAACCCTAGAGACCCCATGTCTCTAAGTGTTGCCTACATAGTCTGTCATCGACAAAGTCTGTTGGAAACATCAAGGCAGTTGTAGTTCTCCCAATATGGGAATGGATGAAAAAGTGATGATGTGATGTCAATTTGTGATGAATGATTTCCCTCCCAAGAAATGAGTGTCTGAATGATGATTGGTTTGATAGGTGAAGATATATAAAATATGTTTGTGATAGGTGGAGTTGATATGGATGAGTGGATAAGTGTTGATTAGATGATGTATAAGACATTACTCAAACATGAGCAATGGTATATTGACATAACTATGAAGGTCAACTTCAAACTAACACATCATGGTCAAACTAAAAGATGGGATATGGAAAAGTGAATGAGGAGATGCCAACGGCTAACGGATGTATATACAAGCAATTAATGCAATGGGATGCCCCCAAGTAACTAGGATGTATATAAACAATGGATTTACACATGGTGCCAGAAACTGTTTTTCACCACAGTACTTGTCCAAAGCACCAGTAAATTGGTTTTTCACTTTCGATGGATTTTTTTTTTTTTTTTGACACTTAAGATATGTACGACAGCACTAGAATGACTCAAGCATAGAAACGCTTAAGGTGCATGATGTTCATGAGTTCATCAAGCTCCTCTCCATCTTCCATAACCAATTTGTAAGCTCTGGATCCATATTTTGCAATGACTATGTATGGACCCAACCAATTGGGCTCAAACTTCCCTTTCTTCTCTCGATCAGCATTAGTGTTCCATTAATTTTCCTTAAGGTCTCTAATTTCAAACACTCTAGCTTTAATCCTCTTATTATAGCTACGGTGAAGGCAATTTTGATAGACTTGTAAATGGTTTAGGGCATTAAAGCATTTCAAATCAAGGAGGTCAAGCTCGCTTAAGCAGGAAAGACGAAAGGATTCATCTTTAATTAGATTTTGCAACGATATGCGTAAGGATGGGAGCTCAACTTCAATGGGTAAAATAGAATCAATGTCGTGATCAAAGGAATATGGGGTTGCCCCTGTAGGTGGGCGAATACTTGAGCGGTATGCCTACAAAGCAAGATAAAGTTGGGTGTGTCAATCACAACCGAATGCGTTAACAACTTTTTTGAGAATTTTTAGGATATTTTTGTTTGTTGCCTCAGCTTGGTCGTTACCTTGCGGATAGTAGGGAGTAGACCACTTGTGTTTAATATGATAGGTATGGCAAAAGGCCTTGACATCCTTGTTTTTTAAATATTTGTCGTTAGCAGATATAATAGCAGATGGAATTCCAAAGCCGCAGATAATGTGGTTTAGGATGAACTTGGAAATATGTTTACCGGTGACATACCTTAATGGCATGGCTTCAACCCATTTAGAAAAATATTCTGTAGCGGTAATGATATGCTTGTGACCATCCGAAGAATAAGGTTTGATTTTAGCAAAGAGGTTTAAACCCCATGTGAAAAATAGCCAAGGTGTTGTAAAGTTTGTGATGAGGCTATGGATAACGTCACTATGTTTTTGGCAAGGCACACGTTGCTTTACATATTTACAAGAATCAGATTCCATCGTAGGCCAATAGTAGTCAATGCACAAAAGCTTTTTGGCAAGGACTATGCCACTTGTGTGAGCACCACAGATTCCATCATGAACATCCTTAATTGTTAAGTTTGCCTCTTTAGAATTTAAACACCTTAACAAGGTTCCATCATAGCTTCTTTCAATATAAGGTATTACCAAGAATAGTGTGACGTGATGTGCGTTGGATAAAGGATTTTCTTTGGGTATGAGTTAAGTTCAATGGAATGGTGTTGTTATGGAGGTATTCATAGATGTTGTACCAAGGAGAAGTGGGACCAACCACCTCGCAAACCATTTCAGAATCTGGAGTGTCATAAGCTGTCATCAAATATTCCACAAGAAACTGCATGTGCTTAGTTTTAAGATCAAGTAATGAACCAATCATTGTCATTGCATTAGTTGCTTTTTTGTTAGCTTTTGGCACTTGTTTAAACTGTATAGATTTGAAGCACAACTTGAGGCTATCCACCATTCTCTTGTATGGGATTAGTTTGTCATCTCTAGCTTGGAATTCATCAGTTACTTGATTTATAATAAGTTTTGAATCACCAAAGACAAGAAGATTTTGGATATTCCACTGTATTGCAAGTTTGAGACCAGCTATAAGGGCTTTATATTCCGCTATGTTGTTTGTACAAGGAAATTCAATCCGAAATGCTTTTCGAATTAAGTCCCCATCAGGAGTAACCAATAAGATACCTGCGCCCGAACCATGATTAGTAAAGTAGCCATCAAAATATAACTGCCAGACTAGAGATTCATCAATCGACATGATTGCCTCATCTGGAAAATTTGTGACCAAAGGTGTGTGATCTTCTAAAGGAGTTTTTGCTAATGCATCTACCAGTACCTGTTTCTTGATTGCCTTACAATTTACATACTCAAGATCAAACTCGCTAAGAAGCATGACCCACTTAGCCATCGTGCCTATTAGAGCGATTTTGGATAAGAGATATTTAAGAGGGTCAATTTTGGCAATGATTCTTGTCTGAGTGTTGAGCATGTAATGACGTAGCTTTTGGGAAGCAAAAACAACTATGAGACATAATCTTTCCATGGAAGAGTAATTGAGCTCATATAACACCAAAGTTTTGCTTAAGTAATAAACTGCCCTTTCGGATCCACATTCGTCATGCTAAGCCAACAATGCCCCAATGCATACTATGTAGCATATATACATAAAAGGAAAAATTTGCCTGCAGTAAGTAGCATCAGGACTGGTGGATTGGAAAGATTCTCAAATGCCTTGTTACAGTCTTCATTCCAAGTGAACAAAGTATCGTTATTAAGCAAGAATGTGAACGCATGACAAATGTTTGCAAGTTGTGATATGAACCTTAGAATTGCCTAAATTTTACCTTGTAGACTATGGAGTTGTTTGAGGTTTTTAGGTGGAGGAATATTTATGATAGTTGAAACTTTGGAAGGATCAACCTCTATGCCACGGTGCGAAACTATGAATCCCAATAACTTGCATAATGAACCCCGAAGACACACTTCTTTGGATTCAAACAGAGTTTGTACTCTCATTCTTTTAAAAATTCTGCGAAAGACCTCAATACGTTTTGATCTAGTCTTAGATTCAGCCAAGATGTCATCTACATAGTCTTCCATGATATCATGAAGCATGTCTTGAAAGATGACTGTCATGCTTCTTTGATAGGTAGTTCATGCATTCTTAGGGCCAAAGGTCATTACTTGATAACAAAAAGTACCCCAAGGCGTTGTAAATATTGCCTTGTGTTGGTCCTCGCAAGCAATTTTAATTTGATTGTAACCCAAAAAGTCATCCATCAAGGGCAACATCTCATGACCTGTGATGGAGTCTACGATCATGTCTATGTTAGGCAATAGAAAATCATCTTTTGGACATGTTTTATTGATGTCCTTGAAATCTATACAAACCCTGATTCCTGTCGATTTCTTTGATATTGGTACAATGTTGGAGATCCATTCAAAGTAGTCAATAGGACGTACAAAACCAATCTCCAATTGCTTTTTCGGTTCTTCTTTCACAAGGGGTGCTACTGTAAAATACATTTTTCTAAGTTTTTGCTTAACATGTTTGGCATCCTTATGGACAATAACATGGTGCACAACTAGTGATGGATATAATCCTGGCATGTCAGCGTATGACCATGCAAACACATCTGAAAATTCGTTAAGCAAGAGTGTGAAAGTTGTTTCTTCTTCTTGATCCAATGATACAGCAAGCTTCACCATTTTTGAATTTTCCTATGTCCCAATGGTAACCTCAATAGTGCTTTCAATTGAGAGGGTGGATTATTCTTGTACTTTGGAGGGAGTGGAGGAAGATTGAATTCCCCTTCAGGTACTTCATGATTTGTTGTTGTATAGATTTGATGAAGTTGGTGTGGATTTAAAACTTCTCCAAAGTACGCAAAATCATCCAACTAAATAGAAAAGCCCTTTTTGTGGTCCCCTGCTAGGATATATCTCTGGGTCTGAAAAATTCAGATATTGCTTCATCATTTTGGAAATTATCAAGTGCAGGGGATGGTTGTTGGTCCCATTGGATAATATTTGGGTGTTAAGTTCAAGCATTAGGACATTTTGGCCATTTTTGGCATACATATTAAAATTCGCCTAAATATGAAAAATGGAGCTTTCAGACAAGAAAATGGCAAGTTTTTGGGAGGACTTCGGGTTTTACAGCAGTGACAACTTCGGGTTTCTGAGGGCACAGTGCAAATCGGGTTTCCAGCAGTGCTTGACTTCTAAATGTTTTATAAGTAGAAGTAATTCGAGTTTACGAACCCGAATTACTCATGGACAGTGTATTTCAAGTTCTCCAAGGAGCACTACTTGATTACTTCATAAGTTGTGAGCAGTCAGAAGCCCGAAATAAGTAAAAGAGCTTGACAAACCCGATTTGGTCTTAAAAAATAGTGCTTCTTGGGTTCTTCAAAGGACAAGTCTTCTTCATAAATCCAAAGGGCATTTTCAAAATGCTGAAGGGCCCTTTTTCGGCAAATGGGGCCTTTTCAACATTTTCGAAAGACCAATCAATTTTTCTGAAGGTCATTTTCATAAATCCGAAGGGCTTTTCCTTTTCCAAGTGGAAAGTTGCAAGTTTCCCAAAAGGTATATTACCCTTCGGAAGGACCATTTCAAAATTCCCGAAGGGTATCTTTCCCTTCGGGACGATCATTTGCGGAAGTCCAAAGGGACATGCAAGAAGCCCGAAGGGTCTCTCACCCTTCGGAAAAGTTCATTTTGAAAAGTCCGAAAGGTAATTTTCGAAGACAGACGCGGACAAAAAGTCCGAAGGAATTCCTTCGGACAAATTGTCCAAAGAAATTCCTTCGAGAGATTTGCCCGAAAGAAATAAGCCGAGAAGGAAGCTCGAGACCAAGTGTCCAAAAGAAATGACGGGCCTATGGATGTCAAAATCAAGATAAGCGACGTGATCGTAGACTCCATCACAGGTCATGTCCAAAAGATGATTTTCCATTGCCTAACATAGACAAGTTTTCTTCATAAATTCGAAGGGCATTTTCAAAATGTCGAAGGGCCCTTTTTCGGCAAATGAGGCCTTTTCAACATTTCCGAAAGACCAATCAACTTTTCTAAAGGTCATTTTCATAAATCCGAAGGGCTTTTCCTTTTCCAAGTGGACAGTTGCAAGTTTCCCGAAAGGTATATTACCCTTCGGAAGGACCATTTCAAAATTCCTGAAGGGTATCTTTCCCTTCGGGAGGATCATTTGCAGAAGTCCAAAGGGACACGCAAGAAGCCTGAAGGGTCTCTCACCCTTCGCGAAAGTTCATTTTGAAAAGTTCGAAAGGTAATTTCTGAAGACAGACGCGGACAAAAAGTCCAAAGGAATTCCTTCAAACAAATTATCCAAAGAAATTCCTTTGGGAGATTTGCCCGAAAGAAATAAGCCGAGAAAGAAGCCCGAGACCAAGTGTCCAAAAGAAATGACGGGCCAATGGATGTCAAAATCAGGATAAGCGACTAGCCGTTGGAAGTAATCGGGTTTGAAAAGCACAAAGTCTTAAGGCTTGGAAACAGCAAAGTGAGAAGACTTTAAGATGGACAAGTCCGAAGTAAGTAGGCTTAGAGAACCCGAATTACTACGCATAGAGTAAATCGGGTTTCTCCAAGTACTCTACTTAAAAGGCTTATCAGTAAAGGATCTAGGAAAGTCCAAAGTTGGAGAGATCAAAGAACCCGAATTACTCTGCATAGAGTAAATCAGGATTTTTCAAGTGTTTGACTTGAGCTTGGTCCATCAACACGAGAATCATGATGCAACGAATGAAAGGCTGCCATGTGGCGTAAACTGGAGCAAAAAGAGCCAATCGATAAAAGACAAGTGGCACAAGGATGACCAATGAACACGGGGAGAGTCCAAGCGGCTGGTAGCTGAAAATTATGAAGGCTCTCATCCGCCATGGTTTGCTCCCCACAATCGTCGTTTTATGCTTAAATGCATCATGCCAAGAAGAGACATTCCAACTACTCACAACATGGCTTCTCAAATGCGCCAAAGAAAAACTTAAAGACGGGAGGGGCTCGAGAGGATTGTTTAATGATCCTGAGCGGTGCATTTATGGACAAGGGAGGATGACCTCAGAATCCCAGCCATCAGCGACTTCTTCTTTATTCCCCTTCTCTCTTCCCCCTTTTCTATATAAATAGAGGCCTTGGAGCCAAGCAAATCATCCCCGGATTGGCGATAGAATTACTCTGCAGAAATCGTTTTGTAAAAGACTCTTTTGAAGCAATACAAAGAAGACTTTTCTGTTTCTAGTTAAAATAAGTGTGCACATTTGGTTTTATTTGCAGAATGTATGATTGTCATCCATCACCTGTGATTTTTCCAGCACCTTGTTTTTGACCCTTTCGATTTTGTGCAGGATTGCGTGAAGTGTCTGTGTGTTGAGTCTTCTTTGAAGTGTTACCAGTTCATAGTGTCTCCCGTAGACCTATTTTTGTTATCCTTCAAAGCACAAGGCTTCCCTTCAACCTCCACGCAAAAGCTACATGCCTATGGCCTTGAGATAGACCCAGAATAACCTGTGTCCTGTTTGGGTTCATCAGTAGTTGGCTCTTTTTCCAGACCAAGTGGATCACTTCTATTTCGGTGCATCACCTCCCTTAGCTTAGATTTCCTTTTCAATCATCTTCCTACCCCTTTTCCTTAGCTGATAGTAGATTTTAGTGTGAGAATCAAGAGCTGAAGTGAAGCACCTAAGGAACTAGCCTCATAAAAAAGTCTAGAGGTTCAACCTCACCATAGGATACCCACATCCTGAAGTTGTCCCCATGCTTGTGGCTGAAAGTGAGGGTGCCTGAAGAACTCTCTCACAAAGGTGTTATTCCAAGCTGTAACAATTATGGCACACTCGGTGGGACAACTACCATTTCATTTTCATTTTTATGAAAGATTTGTCAAATTTAATGTTGTTTTGATCATTTTGCAGCAGTGGTAGCATTCATCCTTTAGCATCTAGTGACTCCAAAGAACACCGAGCCATCTGATGGCAGAGCAGTAGCTATCTTTCATGCTAAAAGTGACTACAAGATCGACTTCTATAGGTATTCTTTTTGAGTTTGTTGAATTACCTTTAAACTTAGCAAGAAGGTTAAGGTTCGTCCATACTCACCCTTATGTAAGAAGCTACTTTCCTAAACCAGTCATAAAGTATACCTACGCAAGAAGATCCTTGTCCGCCCCTCTTGTTGCTATAATTCTCCAAAGAGCTTTTGTGGGCTTCAACGGCCAAAGCCCTTTGAACATACCACAGTATGATCCTATGCCAGTAGTAGCCCTCAAAAGTGTTCCTTATTACAAAAGAGACGAAACTGTAACTCCTACTGAGCACATAACGGACATAGCCAACTTCTGCAACATTCACAATATCACAGTGGAAAACGTGGTTGTTAGGATATTGGTTGCATCCTTCAAAAGAAAGGCATTAGATTGGTATAGGGGCCTAGCTCCTAATTTTGTCCACTCATGGGACAAGCTGGAAACAGCTCTGTGTAAAAGGTTTGCAGATAAGAGTGATCATATGTCACTTGCAAAGCAGCTGACCACAATCAAGAGAGCTCCTCATGAAGTCATGCAAGACTTCAATACGAGATTTCAGAAGGCATGGGATAGAATTCCAACAGCTGTTAGACCATCTCTGAACTTTGCTTTCTTGTATTACTTAAAGGCTTTCAACAGCGACATAGCTGTAATGATTCAATCTATGGGAGGAGACATGCTCCCAGATGCATACAAAGTGGCCATCAAGGCAAAAAAATGCCTAGTTCAAGCTGGCAAGCTTACTTCCAAACCCCCAATGCCTCCTTTTCTAGATATCAGACCACCTCCTGCAGTCATTCCTCCACTTGATGTTATACTTCCAATGTCAACAATTGTTGTTGTGCCTTCACCTAAGCAAGAGAAGGCCTCTACTAGTGAATCCAACGACTCCCAAGAGCAGAAAAATTACTTGGAATTGAAAAGCATGCTCCAATCCTTGGGGAATGATGTGGTCAATGTCAAGAGGCAAGCTTACAGCAAGCCTTACCAAGCTCCATACCAGCCTCAGCAACAGCCTTCTCAAGCAAATAGGCCACCCTTCAAAGGAAATTTTCAAGGGCAGGGGCAGCATAATTATAATCCAAATGCAGCAGGCTCTTCCAATTCCTTAGTCCCGGTTCAAAACAATATGGCTCAGGAGGCTAAAGGGACAATGCCTTGGAATCATTCTTTTGGGCAATCCACTGTTCCAACTAATGGCTCCAACCAGACGTTCAATGATCAATGGCAGCACGCTGTTGCTTATGGGTATAACTAGGCTCTTATGGCCCAAAAGCGGCCTCCACAAGAACAAGGCTCGAACCAGGAGTCAAACCAGCCAAAAGCCTCAATGGTCATCAGTGAGCAAGAGGAGTGCTATGCATCCAATCCGCAGGCTACTCCCACTTTGGCCCACATCTCAGTCTTAGCAAACACAAGGTTCAAGAGAAGGAATATGGGTGACAATCAAGAAGCTTTCAAAGAATCTCTTGTCACCTCTCCTTCACTGACAAAGCCAATAGCAGTAACTCCCAAAACCCAGACAAAGACTAGGGGTACGCCAATCAACATTGTTGAGCAAATGAAGAAATCCAGCGTGAGCGTACCAATGTGGGACATGCTTTCCATGCCCGGCCAAGTAGACATTCTTCAAGAAGGTTTGTCCAAGATGAGTTTTTCTACAGCTACAAGTAAGCAACCAAGCAAAGGAGATGAAGTCTTCACTAATGTAGCCAAGAGTCCATTGGGAGAAAGGTCAAGTAGTGTGACCAAGCCCCCCCCCATTCTACATCTCATTAATCGACGACTCCTTAGTGCACCATTGTTTGGTGGACAGTGGAGCCAGCACCTCAATCATGCCAAAGTCTATTGCTGACCAGTTGAACATCAAGTATGAGCTGCAAACCAAGGGAGTCCTACAGCTTGATGGTTCTTCCACAAAGCCATCAGGTATCATCAAGAATTTGAGCCTAACCTTGCATGCTTGTCCTAACGTGTCTGTGGTGCAAGACATGTTGATCCTGGATGTCACTCCTCGCTTTGCATTGTGTCTTTCTAGGGAGTTCACAGCCAAGATTGAGGGTTACCTTGTAGCAGATTGGTCTTAGATGGCGTTCAGAACAAGGTATGGGACTAAGGTCTCAATCAAGGCCGAACCCATGGCACAATTCCACATTGAACCCCATCAGCGAGATAATATAAACCTCAATTATACTATCCTTGATGAGGATGAGTTTACAATTGGCTAGGAGTTGAACGCTCATCCTGAAGAGGTTCCAGACTTGTTCTTGGATGAGCTATGGGGAGATAACCAATTTTTTAACCCTTTGGAAGGTGTTGAGGAAAGAGACATGGATGTCTATCTACTGCATGAAGAGAATCAACCCATGTCTTCCCTCACTGGACCTAAAGAAGACTCCAATGGTTTATAGAAGTTGTTCTTTGATGGCTCAAGGGGCAAAAACGGTGCAAGTGCTGGGGCAATGTTGATTTCACCCTCAGGTAATAAGCTTTTTTCTTCCTACAAGTTCCATTTCAGTTGCTCTTCAAATGCAGCAAAATATGAAGGCTAGATTCATGGCCTTCAATGGGCCAATAAAAGAGGAATCAAACTACTGCAGGTTTATGGGGACAGCGAGCTCATAGTAAACCAAGTCAGAGGCCTGAACGTTACAAAGAATTCCTTGATGAGGTCCTACAAAAATAGTGTGGGACCTGATTGAAGATTTTGAGGCCTTTGACATTCAAGCTGTCCCAAAAAATCATAACCAACAAGCTGACAGGCTAGCAGCCGTGGGAGCTCAGTTTGACATTCCAAGTGAGCTGAAGGAAACCAAGGTTCAGCCGCATGTCAAGGTGGTGGTGAGGCCATCAGTGCCGGATAATGAAGCCCACTGACAGGTTTTTGAGAGTGAAGCAAATTGCTTGCTTCTTACAGTAGGAAGTTGAATTCTCCTCCAGCCAAGCTAAATTGCAGCATCAATATGAGGATCGAATTGTTCAGTTGAAGTCGAACAAACTTCCTAAAGGGCTAGTTACACTTGAGGGCCTTTTTCATGAAGGAGACCATATGAGGAAAGAAAAGGCAGTAATGTCTACTAACGAAGAGAATTCTGAGAGAGCCCTCATCTTCAAAGACAAACTTCTCAAACTTGGGAAGGTAAGCAGCAACGCTGAGAGGCACGCTTTCATAGCACTTTGTCAAGAGTATGCAGACATTTTTGCTAGGGAGTACAACGACCTAAAGGGTTTTGATCTTAAGTTAGCTCAGCATACCATAGAGTTGAAGGCCAATGCCAAGCATGTAAGGCAGAAGCAAAGGCCGATCAATCCCAAGATAGAAGAGCTCATGAAGAAAGAGTTAACCAAATTGATCGAGTCCAAAATCATCTTTCCCATCAAACACTCATCATGGGTAGCCAACTTGGTGCCGATAAAAAAAAGAGTGGGGAGATTAGGCTTTGTGTGGACTTCAGAGATTTGAACAAAGTCTCCTTGAAGGATCACTACCCTCTGCCATCCATGGAACAACTTCTCCAAGTAGTTGCAGAATCAAAACGTTTCTCTCTGTTGGATGGATTTTCTGGCTACAACCAAGTCTGGGTGAAAGATGAAGATCAGTACAAGACTGCCTTCACCACCAAATGGTTCACGTATGTGTACCAAAAGATGCCCTTTGGTCTATCAAATGCTGGCGCAACTTTTCAAAGAGCCATGGACATGGCTTTCCAAGGACTACTAAACGAAATGGTGCTGGTATACTTGGATGGCATCACAGTTTTCTCCAAGAATGCCAGTGAACATATGGACCACCTGACGCTGATTTTCGAGAGATGCAAAGAGTATGGGATTTCATTGAATCCCAAGAAGTGTGTGTTTGTCGTGCATGAAGGCAAGTTGTTGGGCCACATCATCTCAAATGAGGGGTTGTCCATTGATCCTGAGAGAATAAGTGCCATCTTGGCCTTATCCTTGCCCAAGCATAAGGGACTCCAAAGTTTCCTTGAAAAGATAAACTTCGTGAGAAGATTTATACCCGGTTTCACAAGTTTGGTCAAACCCATCAATGCTATGCTGAAAAAGACCCAGGTGTTCACTTGGTCAAATGAAGGCAAGTCAGCATTTGAGGCTATCAAGCAAGCCATTGCTCAAGCACCCACACTTATGAATCCTAATTTCTCAAGGGATTTCATATTGTATGCTTTCACCAACATTGATAATATATCAGCTATGCTGATGCAAAGAAATGGTGAAGGACTTGAGCAGCCATTAGCATTTTTCAGTCAAGGGCTTGAAGAGTATGAGGTGAGGTATACCTTTGTAGAAAAGCAAGTCCTTGCAGCAGTAAGGAGCCTTAAGAAGTTTAGGCCAATGCTATCCAACAGCAAAATTCACCTTATGGTGTCTCAGCCTGGAGTAAGACTTCCTTCTTAACAAGCATTTGAGCGAAAAAAGAGCTAGTTGGATTACTAAAGTCATGGAGTATGACGTGGAGATCAAGGTCACTAAGCTAGTAAGAGGTAAAGGCTTATATGAGCAAATGGTTGATGACCTTCGTGAAGACAAAGATGTCATCTTGGTAACACAAGATAACCTACAAGCAAATGCACCTCCACCTCACACTAATTGGCTCCATAATATGACACACTTTCTGCTAACAAGTGAGTGCCCTCGAGGTATGGACAAAGCAAAAAGAAGGTATTTCAAACTTCAATCCATACTTTATGCTTTAGTTGACGGGGTTTTGTTCAGAAGAGAACTCAATGGAGTGCTTCTGAGGTGCATAGATGATGATCAAGTAGCCAAGCTTTTGGAGCATTTCCATGATGGGCCTGTAGGTCATTTTGCTCCAAAGACTACTGCAGCAAAAATCATGAGCGCTAGTTACTATTGGCCCAACCTCTCCAAGGACACTTATGCATGGGTGAGGAAGTGTCAGGAATGTGCTCTCTTCACGGGTAAGCAAAGGCTAGCGGCTTTCCCTCTCAACCTGATTCAAATAGACCAACCATTCATGCAGTGGCGTTTGGATTTCATTGGTGTGATCAACCCCCCATCAAGTGCAGGGCATAAGTGGGTGCTTATTGCAACTGATTGCTTCACCAAGTGGGTGAAAGCCATTGCGTTGAAGGAAGCCAACGAAAGTGCAGTCTTAGATTTCTATGACAGCATTGTGACTAGGTTTGGCGTTCCATCCACTATCATATTTGATAATACATTGGCTTTCCTTGGTTTGAAAACAAGTGAATGGGCCCTCAGGATGGGCATCTACTCAGCACTTCCTCAAATTATTATCCTCAAAGAAACGGACTGACTGAGTCTAAAAATAAAAATTTGCCGAGGATTATCAAGAGGACCATGGAGGAGAATCAGAGGACCTAGCACACCAAGTTGAAGACAACCTTGTGGGCTAACTGGGTAACTCCTAAAGCTGTTGTTGGCAATTCTCCATATGTTCTAGTATATGGAAGGGAGGCCAAGTTACCCATTTCTCTTGAGCTGCCCGCATTAGAACTAGCCCATCAACTGAAGCTGCTGGAAGATGAACCCATGAATGTGAGATTGGCAAAACTCACGGAGCTCGAGGAGACAAGGGACCTTGCAGTGAAGATGTTGGAGGCACATCAAGCTCAGGTCAAAAAGGCTTTTGACAAGAGAGCTACAGCAAGGACTTTCAAGGAGGGAGGCATGGTTCTCATATGAGATTCAAAAACGGCCAAACCAGGCAACCATACCAAGTTTGATAGCTTGTGGAGTGACCCTTATGTGATCCATGAACGCAAACAACATAACGCTTTTCAGCTTGCCCAACTCGATGGGGAGTATTGCCCATCCGAGTCAATGGGATTCATCTAAAGACTTGCTATTAAAGGAGTTTGCAGTCATAGTATATATATATATATATTGTACCTTTTGTGTAGTTTTTTGTGTTTTCCTCTAAGTGCCTTATGCACATCCATTTCAGTTGTGTGCTTTACCTCCCCTAAGTGCCTTGGGAACAGTTTGTTTCATTTCGGTTATTCTTGTTGCTTCAAGGGAGGTTTCCAGATAGAGCCAGCTTTGTACAAAAGTAGTGACTTCGTGCCCAATGGATCGAATGAAGCAAATGCGTTGGATTCTCAAGCATAGTAGGCATGTTTCCCTGCGAGTCGCCAGAAATGTTTGCCATTTTTGGCCCACATATCAAAATTCGCCTAAGTATGAGAAAAGGAGCTTTCAAACAAGAAAATGGCAAGTCTTTGGAAGGACTTCGGGTTTTACAGCAGTGACAACTTCGGGTTTCTGAGGGCACAGTACAAATCGGGTTTCCAAAAGTGCTTGACTTCTAAATGCTTTATAAGTAGAAGTAATTCGGGTTTATGAACCAGAATTACTCATACCCAAATTACTCATGGACAGTGTATTTCGGGTTCTCCAAGGAGCACTACTTGATTACTTCATAAGTTGTGAGCAGTCAAAAGCCCGAAATAAGTAATAGGGCTTGACAAACCGATTTGATCTTAAGAAATAGTGCTTCTCGGGTTCTTCAAGGGACAAGTCTTCTTCATAAATTCGAAGGGCATTTTCAAAATGTCGAAGGGCCCTTTTTCGGCAAATGAGGCCTTTTCAACATTTTCGAAAGACCAATCAACTTTTCCAAAGGTCATTTTCATAAATCCGAAGGGCTTTTCCTTTTCCAAGTGGACAGTTGCAAGTTTCCCAAAAGGTATATTACCCTTCGGAATGACCATTTCAAAATTCCCGAAGGGTATCTTTCCCTTCGAGAGGATCATTTGCGGAAGTCCAAAGGGACACGCAAGAAGCCCGAAGGGTCTCTCACCCTTCGCGAAAGTTCATTTTGAAAAGTCCGAAAGGTAATTTCTGAAGACAGACGCAGACAAAAAGTCCGAAGGAATTCCTTCGAATAAATTATCCGAAGAAATTCCTTCGGGAGATTTGCCCGAAAGAAATAAGCCGAGAAAGAAGCCCGAGACCAAGTGTCCAAAAGAAATGACGGGCCAATGGATGTCAAAATCAGGATAAGCGACTAGCCGTTGAAAGTAATCAGGTTTGAAAAGCACAAAGTCTTAAGGCTTGGAAACAGCGAAGTGAAAAGACTTCAAGATGGACAAGTCCGAAGTAAGTAGGCTTAGAGAACCCGAATTACTCCGCATAGAGTAAATCGGGTTTCTCCAAGTACTCTACTTAAAAGGCTTATCAGTAAAGGATCTGGGAAAGTCCGAAGTTGGAGAGATCAAAGAACCCGAATTACTCTACATAGAGTAAATCAAGATTCTTCAAGTGTTTGATTTGAGCTTGGTCCAGCAACACAAGAATCATGATGCAACGAATGAAAGGCTGCCACGTGGCATAAACTGGAGCAGAAAGAGCCAATCGATAAAAGACAAGTGGCACAAGGATGACCAATGAACACAGGGAGAGTCCAAGCGGCTGGTAGTTGAAAATTATGAAGGCTCTCATCCGCCATGGTTTGCTCCCCACAATCGACGTTTTATGCTTAAATGCATCATGCCAAGAAGAGACATTCTAGCTACTCACAACATAGCTTCTCAAATGCGCCAAAGAAAAACTTAAAGACGGGAGGGGCTCGAGAGGATTGTTTAATGATCCTGAGTGGTGCATTTATGGACAAAGGAGGATGACATCAAAATCCTAACCATCAGCGACTTCTTCTTTCTTCCCCTTCTTTCTTCCCCTTCTCTCTTCCCCCTTTTCTATATAAATAGAGGCCTTGGAGCCAAGCAAATCATCCCTAGATTGGCGATAGAATTACTCTGCAGAAATCGCTTTGTAAAAGACTCTTTTGAAGCAATACAAGGAAGACTTTTATGTTTCTAGTTAAAATAAGCGTGCACATTTAGTTTTATTTGCAGAATGTATGATTGTCATCCATAACCTGTGAAATTTCCAGCACCTTGCTTTTGACCCTTTCGGTTTTGTGCAGGATTGCATGAAGTGTCTGTGTTGAGCCCTCCTTGAAGTGTTACTAGTTCATAGTGTCTCTTGTAAACCTATTTTTGTTATCCTTCAAAGCACAAGGCTTCCCTTCAACCTCCACGCAAAAGCTCCATGCCTATGGCCTTGAGATAGACCCAGAATAGCTTGTGTCCTGTTTGGGTTCATCAGCAGTTGGCTCTTTTCCCAAACCAAGTGGATCACTTCTTTTTCGGTGCATCACCTCCCTTAGCTTAGATTTCCTTTTCAGCCATCCTCCTACCCCTTTTCCTTAGCTGATAGTAGATTTTAGTGTAAAAATCAAGAGTTGAAGTGAAGCACCTGAGGAACTAGCCTCATAAAAAAGTCTAGAGGTTCAACCTCACCATAGGATATCCACATCCTGAGGTTGTCCCCATGCTTGTAGCTAGAAGTGAGAGAGCCTGAAGAATTCTCTCAAAAGGGTGTTATTCCAAGCTATAACAGGACAACATTACCATTAAATAGGTTAGCGATGGCAAAATCTTTGAATTCGCTGTAGACAGAACTTGTTTCAGTGTTCGAAGAGGCTTCCTTAGACTCACTAGAAGGATCAATAACGTGAAGTGTAGTGCTCAAATTAGGTGGTTTAAATCCAATACCATGTAGGCCTTCATGTGATGTAATGCTTATTGGTTCTAAAGTACCTTCTTCACGGAGACCAAGGCCCTTGCCTTCGTAATTCATGATACACATTATGGCTTAGCAATGGGGCATTTGTTGTTGAAGAAACATTTAGCTTGTTCATCAGAATAAAGCCATGAAGAATTCAAATCTTTGATGTGTTCATAGGAAAGGAGACCACCTTCTACGAATATCATTTCACCAAAATCACAAACCACTTGAGTATCCTTTCGATAATGGGTCCTGCCATGATTGTTTGGAGACATATGGATTTTACCTAAGTAATGAGTGTCATGAATTTCATATTTGCTCATGCCTTTATCTATAATGGTAATTTGGGATGGAGGGGATGATGTGATTTTTGAAGTGGAAGGTTGATTTGATGCTTGACTTGAAGATGGTGTATCGGTGGATGTGGATGGCATACCCAACCAATCACTAAGGATGAATGTAGTTGCTAAGCTTTGGTGATTCCTCAATAGGTGCATATGTGTCTTCTGTCAAAGGGAGATAATTGAATTTTTGATAAAGTCCTTCCAATAATTTGCAGTTTTGGAAGGGTTGAGGATCACCAGGTATGGTTACTTCCATGCCATCGTGAAAAAACTTCAAACACTAGTGTAGAGTGGATGGTATAGCGTTCATAGAGTGGATCCATGGACGTCCAAGGAGTAAATTATAAGGTAAATCCAAGTCAAGCACATGAACTAATGTCTCTTGAATGACAGGGCCCACCATCAAAGGAAGATATATGGTGCCCATAGATTCACATTCATTGTTGTTGTATGCCTTAATGTTAATAATATTCGATTCTAGTGGGGTTGTAGGATACCTCAAATGTTTTATTAATTTTGATGTACACAAATTCAAAGCTGAGCCATTGTCTATAAACATCATTTTTACTTTGTGCCTAGAGATTATGACTTCTATATACAAAGGTAAATTATGTGCAGATCCCATAGGGGAGAAATCGGAATGATTGAATGTAACTTGATTGTTAGTGGATAAGTTTCCAATTAATGCTTGAAAATTGGATGGATTGATGTCTTGAGGAACCTTGGCCTCTAGAAGGGTTTTATACAAGATGTCTTTATATGCAGCCAATGTCTTGAGAAGCTCTAGGATGGATATATGAGTTGGTATCTTCTCAAGTTGCTCTAGAATATTGTACTTACGCTCAATGGTAGGTGAGGAAGCACTTGGAATGGTAATCTTGGCACGCCTTGTAACGGCAGAATCTTGGGTATTTACCATGATAATAGAAACATGATTCGTATAATCAACACAATTGACTATAGAATCAAAAGGGCGATTAGTTTGATTGACATTACTAATTTGGCTTGGTCTTTATCTTGCGTATTGTGCCCTTGCTCATGTTTCGGAAATGGATCTTTATATATACCCAACTTTTGGTTATTGGATGATGTGGATGCTTGATTTTCAATTGCTATTTCCCCACGATCTATGAGATCTTGGACTTAATGTTTTAGCCTCATACACCGATTGGTTGAATGTCCTTTAATTTTGTGGTATTCACAATATTCGTTGTCACGGCACCACTTGGGTTTAGGAACATTTTCTTCGAAGGGTTTGGTGTTGGGCCATATGATCATGTTTGCTTGAGCCAACTTTCGAAAGACAAATTCATAAGGGTCTCCCAATTGAGTGAACTTACACTTGCAATTTTCTTGTTTTTGTTGACCACCAGATATTGTGATTTTGTCGATAGGTTGTGGGTTTTGAACTTGATTCACATCTATCAACCTCGTCACCTACAACATTTTTGTTTTTGGCAAAGAACTTGGCTTTGTCTGTTTGGTTTAAGGAATTGTTGTTTGGTTCGAAAATCTTGATGACACCTTTGGAAATTATAGTTTTTTCAATTTGAACTCCCTTTTCTATGATCTCATCAAAGGATGTTGGACAATGAAGTTGTAATTGATGCATTAATTTTGAATTGAGATTGTCGGTAAAGATGGCAATAAGTTGTTTTTCAGGCAAGGACCATGGAAAACAGCTTGCCAATGACCGCCATCTTTGCAAGGAGGCAAAAGTTGTCATTTCATTGTTTGGTATTATATAAGTCAACCATGGTTAATTCCCTCTCAACATTGTAAGAGAAGTAGCGCACAAATCTTTCGGATAAATCTTCAAAGGTGGTAATTGATCCTTTGGGTAAATAAAGAAACCAGTCTGGAGCTTGACCCCCTAGACTGCATGGAAAGTCTTAATAAATATTCATTATTATAGGTGATGTTTGCGCAAGCCATAAAAAACTCTTTAAGATGTTCCCTAGGAACTTTCTTACCTCTGTATTTATCAAACTTAGGGAGTTCAAAGTGTGTAGAAAAAGGTATCATCATGTTATTAATATCAAATGGATAGGGGCATATTTCCTCAATCTTGTGTTGATTTTTATAGAAAAGGTACTATCTTGCAAGCCTTGGATTTTATCCTTCATGTTTTTCCACTCTTGAATGGAGTGTGGCAAGAGTTGATTCCTTTGGCTTGAAGAGGGAAGCATGTCGGATGTTTGACCCATAAATGGATTTGGATTGTGTTGGCTTGTGAAAACAAATATTGATTATGAGGTGGGTTGTTGACAAATTGATTGGGAAGTATATTGAAAGGAGAATTTGGGTTTCTTGATTGTGTGAAGAGGTTTGGGTTTGTTGGGTTGGTGGAGAAGTTGGGATTTGTTTGATTTGTGAAGATATTTGGATTGGTGGTGTTTTTAAAAAGATTGGAATTGGTTTGATTTGTAAAAGAATTGGGGTTGGTTTGATTTGGAGATGGATTTGGGTTGGTTTGATTTTTAAAAGGATTTAAGTTGGTTCGATTTGGGGATTGATTGATAAACGCATTTTCGTTCAAGTTTGGATTTGAAAAAGCATGTGAACCAAAAGTTTGGTTTGAATGAGTGCTGGGGTTAAAAGGTTGATGTTGAGTGAAGGTTAAATTGGTGTTGATGAAAAAGCATGTGAACCAAAAGTTTGATTTGGAGATGGATTTGGGTTGGTGTTTGATTTTGATGTGATAGTGCTAAAGCCTACAAAAAAAATTTGGATTGGCAAAACTTGAAAATTGATTTGATGTACTTTCTAAAGCAAAGTTTTGATGTTGGTTGATGGGTAAACTTGAATAAGCATTCAAGTTTGGATTTGGATTTGATTGATTGTTGATAGGTGAACTAGAATGAGTATTCAAAATCAAATTTTGATTTGGATTTTATGGTTGATTGGTGAACCATGGAAGTTAGGATTTTGATATGTTTGATTGATTGGGAAACTAAGCATTCAAGTTTGGATTTGATTGATTGATGATTGGTAAACTTGAATAAGCATTCAAATTTAGATTCGATTGATTGACAATTGGTGAGGTTGAATGGACATTCAAGCTTGGATTTGGATTGATTTGATTGTTGATAGATGAGCTGGAATGTGCATCCGAGCTCGTATTTGGATTGATTAATGAGGGTGAATTTGGATTCACACTCAAACTTGGATTTGGATTAAAACTTTGGTTAACCAAATGATTGTTTGTCTTATTGGCTTGGAGGTTTGCAATCTCTTCGTTTATTTTATTTTCATGTAACACTGGTCTCCAGATTTCAATCCTAGAGAAGATCTGCCCGGTACAGTTCTGGTATGTGTTCACCTTCCCCATGTGTCAGTGAGTATTGGCAAGAGTATGTTCTAAGAATGATAGATGGGGAGCAATAGGAGAGTTCGTCACAGCCTTGGAATTTGTGAAACACCTGAGAGTCCTCATCTACACCCAAATGTGTAAATATAAATCTGAAAAGGCTTCTTCCAGACAGAATAGTGCTTGATTTGGGAGGAGTCAAATGGGAACAGTCAGTGGACTACGAGAACATCCCCGACCAATGCAGATCTTGTCATAAGTATGGTCATTTAGCTCGAGTTTTCCCTCATTTACCTTCACAAGAAATCTGCATCACAACAAAATCTCAAGGAGAGCAAGTCCAACAGGAAAATCAGCAACAAAACTATCGGAAAGACTCCCAAAAAGCAGCAGGAAACACAACTACACAGAAACATGAAGCTGGATCAGCCAAGAGAGATCCAAAAGAAAATCAAGGTGAAGGCATATTTCAGAGGGCCTGTACTCACAAGGGTAAAGAAAAGGTCTCTTCACCCCCAATTCAAAAAGCTAATCCTTTTGAAGTTCCCTGTGAACAAGAGAGCATAGCTATGGTGGAAGTACTAAAAACAAAGCCTAACAGCAGCCCTTCAGATCTACTAGAGTGTAATGCCCCCTTAGGTCATGGATTGACAAGCAACTCAGAATCTCTTCAAACTCAATTCAATGTTGTGGCTCCTGAAGCTGGATCTGCCCATAGAGGACGTAAAAAGAAAATACGCAAGCCATCTAAAGACATGGTTGGTACTAACATCATTGATTCTCCAAGGAAAGCTTCACCAGAGGCAAGCACCTCTGCATCAACTCCCATATCAAAATGTGGATCTTCTCATTGAATATACGTGGAGTAGGTGTTCCGAATAAATGCTGATATCTCAAGGATATAGTCAAAACAGAAAGGATTGGTATGGTTCTCATACAAGAAGTGGCACAAGCTTGGGCAGCAAAAACATGATCTACAATAATAATTCTACAACATTGATCCAATTGGATCCTGCCAGGTATGATGTTACCTCACAACTTGCTTTTCCTTGCAGTATCCAAAGCATTATAGCTGCTTTTATGAATTTCAATGCTCATATGAGATAGTAAAAAATTTGTATCCCCCTTTCCGGAAATCAACATATCCCCATGTTAGAACAACTATTAAACTTGATAATACACGCTAGGCCCACTTGTTTCATTCTGATGGGTGATTTTAACATCATCAAAGCTCCTGAGCAATAAAAGGAGAGGTAGGATTAAATAATAGAATGGCAGAAACTCTTCGAAAACTTGAAGAGGCGTCTATGGTGGATATAGATTACTCTCACGGATTGTACACATGGGGTAATAGGTGAAAAAAATAAGTCATTATATTGGAGAAAACAAAGATTGTACTCTTATTTCAGATTAATAGAATTCGATGACTCAGAATACTCAGAATTCAGCCAGTACCACTCTATCTAATCATTGGCCTATTTCATTCACCATCACACCAAGAACTAGACTTCCCAGGAAACCCCAATTTGGATTTAAGAGAATGTAACTATCTCATCCTACAGCGACTCAGAAGATTACTCAGTGGTGGCAGGAAGCTAGCTTCATTCAGGGTCATGAAATGTTCAAATTTACAGAAAAGCTAAAAAGTCTTGCAGACAAAACTTGGAGAAAATCGGAATTTGGAAACATTTTCCATCGACTCTGAAACAAAGACCCCTCTAGCATCTACTCAACAACAAATACAGGATCAAGAATTTACTCCTAAGATGGCTCACAAAGAATAGATGCTCATACAAAAGCTGGCTCATTGTCAGAAATGTGAGGAACAGTACTGGTACCAGCATCATCATGAAAAATAGGTACAAATGGGGGATTCCAACACCAAGTTCATCCTTAATTTGGTGAAGAATCAGCATCATCTCAATACTATACAACAAAAACAACTTTAGGAGAACTGATTGTGTCAGATGATGCAATCATGCAACATGTCACTTCTTATTTTCAGCATCTCCTCCCTGAACCTGCGCCCTTACAAAGTAAAATTCTGGGCCAATGCTCTGTTATCGAGAACATTCCTTCCCTGGTTTCAATGGAAGATAATAGCACCTGTATGAAACTAGTGACAGAAGAACTCAAGGTGGTCATTTTCTCCTTTCACCTCAATAAGGCACCAGGGCCTAATGGTTTCCCAGCTTTATTCTATCAACATTTCTGGGACATTCTAAAAAGGGATTTACGGGCACTAATTGAGGAATCGATAAGGAATTAAAAAATGTTACGTCAACTGAATACTACAAAATTAGTCCTAGTCCCCAAAATGGCTCATGCTGATAACGTTGATCAATAGAGACCAATTGCACCGTGCTATATGATTTACAATATTTTAGCCAAGCTGATTGCTACCAGGATCGAACCTCTTCTGGGAAAAATCATATCGGCCTCTCAATCAGCATTTGTTCCAGCACGACATATCACATGCACCATCATTTCAGTCCAAGAAATCCTACATTCATTAAAGACAAAAAAAAGCTAGGTATATTGATCAAACTAGAAATTGATAAGGCTTTTGATAGATGTAACCATAGTCACCACATTCGAATTCGTGTTCAAATTTGCCGAGGAAAAAAATTGGAACTAAAAAAATTGAGATTAAATTCGTGACTAAATTCAGCAAATAGAAATATACTTATTTTTTTAAATATACCAACCCACCAATCAAAAAACATCACATTTCATATAAATAAACATGTTACGTAGTGTGGAGTTCAGTCAGGGATTGCTCACAGCTCGGGAATTGTGTGGAGTCAAAAATTGTCTGCAATTGCCAAAAGGAATCGAAATTCTCTATCTGCACTTGGAGACAACGATTGTGGATTTCGCTGGGAGTTTCGGCAGCAAAATAAAGTCTTATTCCATCTGCTAGTGAAACTTATCAGAAAAAAAAAGATGAAAATAAAAAAACGCGGTGAAAACCCTGAAAAACACCACAAACCCTAAAAATGCGAATTTCTGCAAACTTGATGAATTTGCAATGAATTTCGGCGATTTTCAAGGTTTTTTGGTTTAAATTCGTTTTTGAAATTTGTCCTGAATTTCAAGACGAATTTAAAAGAATTTCATATTTTTTTTGCAATTCAGCGAATTCCGAACTTCTACCTTCTAATTCACCGAATGCGGTGACTTAGGATGCAACTAGGACCTTGTTATGTGGCTAAGGATATGATATTATAATGTATATGTGTTGATGAAGATGCCAACATGTGGCACATATCCCCCTTAGTTATTTTGGGTCAATTTGGTGATTTGCAAAATCAGTTAAACTAGGTAATGAGTCCCCACTCCATTATTATTAATAGTAGGTCTATATATGTGGTGAATATCATTGTGAAGGATGTCAAGTATATGGAGAGTATTCAATTCGGTTGGAATCATATTGGAGGTTGTCCCCCTCAAACAGGCACTCTCATCAAGGGATTTAGTGGAGTTATTCCTTCCTTAGGGAGTCTATTTTCTAATGGATTGGATATTAGTGCATAGTGGCCCACAAACACCTTTTATGTCAAAACTTAAATAGTGTTCTTCCGGAATCAATTGCGTAATATAGTTATTTTCTGACGTTTCGGATCTCACTGCTGGATCTATTATGTTATGTGATCTCATTATATTGAGCAGATTGTTGTTATTATTTGGCATATTCCTATATTCTGGATATTTGGATCCTACCAGACCTAATAGAGGGAACTTTAAGGTATGTTGGTTTCTTGTTGCAATTTGTTGATTGGATTAGGTATTTGTGCTCCTACTTATCACATTACAATCAATGGCAGCACAAGTACTTAAATCACTTCTTTGTGAGGTTTAAGACAAGGGAATCCTTTAAGACTTTATCTTTTCATCATTATGGGAGAAAACTTGACAATGTTTCTAGAAACTGCTAAAATAGCCCATCAAATTTTGGGCCTCTCAGTTATTAATAGGGGCAAGATTTATCCCAGTTTTCATTTTGCAGATGATACCCTCTTGTTCTCCACTCTAGTATGGAGAGAAATTAAAAACCTCAACAAACTTCCAAGTGAATATCAATCAGGATCAGGTCAATTGATCAACAAGTATAAGTCCTCCATTCTTTTCCTCAATGTGCCACTTATTCGATAAAGAAAAGTTCTTGTGTCGATTGAATTCATAAAAAGCACTTTGCCTGCAAAGTATATGGGGTTTTCTCTACATACAAGGGCAAAGACTCAAATGGGATCAATTTTTGGGACAAATGGTCAAAATCTCTTCCACTGGACAAATAGGTGGCTCTCAATGGTAGGGTGCATTCAATTAATCCAATCGCTTCTTCAAGCCACGCCTATATATCTTCTAACTCTTATACCCATTTCCGTAGTTGTCTCAGAGAAGATGCAAACAATATGGTAGGGTGCATTCAATTAATCCAATCGCTTCTTCAAGCCACGCCTATATATCTTCTAACTCTTACACCCATTTCCGTAGTTGTCTCAGAGAAGATGCAAACAATACAAAGGAACTTTCTATATAGGGGAATAAACAACAAGTTCAAAATTCATCTCGTCTCTTAGGATAAGGAATGTTCCCACAAACTTTAAGGGGGATTAAATATTTGAAATCTCCAATGCTTCAACAAAGCCTTGGCAATCTGGAGGCTTTGGCACTCTCCCAATACACTATGGAGCACTATCATTCGGCATAAATATTGATAACCACCTAACCATGTAGACATCTCTACAAATTGGTGGAAACCTATGTCCAACAATACTAAAATCTAAAACAAGGATTGGTTCTCCTAATGCAACACATTTCATGGCAAATGGAAAATGGTAAAAGCATATCATTGTGGAAAGATAGTTGGAACCAATATCCTCCTCTCAGCAAGCAAGGATTTGAAGAATTACAACAGAGGTTTCATAGACAAGGTCTTATCTATATCATAAATTATATCACAAACCAACTCTTCAATAGGTTCTCATGTGACATCATCAAAATAAAGCAAGTTGACATTAATCACACCATGCAAACCAATCAAACCCTTTTGGCTCTAGCAAACCAACCTATTCACTAGTCCAATCTTGAAGACAAAAGAGTATGACCTTCTACAAATCAGAGTGAATATACAGTGGCTTCCTCCTATAGTGTTCTACATCACAAAATAAAACTGCAACTCGATTTAAATCAGCCAAAATAGTTGCAAATCCAGGCCCTACCAATTTGAATTAAAATATAAAATATATATATGGCTGATTCAACATGGCAAACTCCTCACAACAGATAATCTAAAAAAAAGAGGAAGTAGAGGTCCAAGTATGTGCCCTCACCTCTTTTTCTATTCCAATTTGCTAGACAAATATGGAAAAATATGGCTTCCCAGTTTAACATCACCAAATCCAATGCAATTGGCCAAGATAATATTCAGTTGGAAAGGTCTGAAATCATCTATGATAGTCCTACAAACCATGCATGAATTTACTCTAGGTTTTATACTTTCATATATCTGGAAAGAGAAATTTGTATAGATTTGAAAGCAAATCCAATTCGCCACTCTTAGTTCTCAAACTCATACACGCTCGGGTTTGGGCGACGACTTTTATCACAACTTCACACCCTTTGTGCAAGTTGCAATCAGGTAGCATGTTTGATTGTCATCTTGCACAGATATGGATAATTCTGTATCATCGCTGCTTACCCTGGTTTACTGTTTTGGCTAAATCCTATGTGGTCTCTGCCCCCTCCAGGCGGATGTAAATTAAAATTTGATGGAACTTCAAAGAAAAACCCAAGAGAGGTTGGAATAGGAAGGATCATAAGGGATATGTGCGGAGAGCCTATAATCAACTTCTGACAAGCATTGGGGTTTCAGTCAAATAATGTGGCAGAACTTGTCACATGTCAAGACACTTGTCTCCATTATATTTTGCAGGGGGCTTAACTTTTGTGATTCAAATTCCCAAGCAATCTCTCAATTTCGTCCAAATATGCCTAAATTTGTGCATGGATCTAGTGCTTTGTCATGTTGTTGGTGATTTATCTACAATTCTGAAAGTGCTTATAGAACACAAAAAGAGGCAACATGATAGAATGGCAGACATGCTGGCAAGCTAGGCAATTAAAAATTGCTCCCATTGGGAATTACGAGTGTTTGTTGCACATACCTCATTAGAACCTAAAATATTTGACATGGTGGACTTAGGGAAACCACCCCCACTTCTGGGTTACGCATGGTTAGAATGCAACACAACGAGGGTTTGAAATGGACTCATGTGGGTCTAGAAGCATTGAATTTATTTACATTACAAAGACTTCACCTAAGCATGATCATGGGACCCCTTCTCCATTTACACACATGTTGTCTTTTCCTAGTCAAGGTTTTTTAGTAGTCATATTTATTATAATTTCTTGACTAGTGCGTCCACCTCCTTTAGCCTTAAGTACTTGTTCACATTATTATTCACATGGCTTTTTTCATTGTCTTGCTCCATTTTCAATTTTTCTATGTTAATACACGCTATGTGGTCCCATATTTTTATCCTATCTCTTTGCCCACATTCATTTCATTTTCTCCTTTCATTTATTTTCTTTGGCTTTGTTTTCACTTTTCAGCCATCTCACCTTTGTCATTTGTTTTGCTTGGCCATGTGGTTCAATAACTCTTGTGCCACTTAATTCTTCCACCCACGTCTTTCTTCCACTTTTCATCATTTATCAGTCCTTTCATCTCACCCACTCCTGGCATAAAAGTCTTCAAATCTTTATGAGTATCTTTAATAATTTTCCAGCTCAGATTAAGGTGCCCCATACATGTTCAATGGAGACTCAAAACACTAAAGATATACATTTTGATCAGGACAATGGACACGAATTTATTGAATGCCACAAATCACAGATTACAACATGGCTACAAATTGTGCTTGATTCTAACAAAGGTGCAACAAGGATGACTAGTGTTTGTAGTATCTTGGATCTCAACTGAATGTCTTCGTCAAAATCATTTATGATATGTAAGTGCCTAGATCATACACACCTTTTTTTGTGCACGACACGAGATCAACCCGACTACTCATCCTAAAACAGAGTTTAATCCTTTTCAGCAGTCTTGTCTTCATCAACGGCACTCCGTGGGTAGCAATTCAATTGTCTCATCCATTAAAAAACTCACAGATGTTTGCAAAAAATGGGCACCTTTGGGATTCCTAGGGTCCTATCAAGAATGAAACACATCGAGAGGACCAAGCTTGTGAATAAGGCTATAAAAGCAAAGCAGATACATGGTAAAATTTATTCCATTTACTCAAATACTTGCATTAGGATTTTAAGGAGTAAGATAAATAAAACGAAGTCATCTTTGGGAAATCTACACCTTCAAGAATCGGCAATTGCTAAAGCAAAATAAAAAGGTAACCAGACAATTCTTCTTGTTGACACTCCAAGCCCTTTCTCTCTCCTAATTGCACTTCTGGCAGAACTATCACAAACCCCCACTCTTAAACAGTTAGGGCATTTAATTCCATGATCTACTTTCATGAGCTAAGAAAATCATTCCTCTAGAGATAATTTGTATCAGCCCCAACCCCACCCTGCCCACAAAGCGCACCCCTTCTCCCCCCGCTGGTCCTTCGAAGGCCCACAGTTCCCTCAATATGCCTACCAATAATCAACCTATGGTTCAACACAATGGGAATGAAGAATACTATCCTGGTTTTGCTAGGACAGTCAAAGATAATTCGATAAATCCAAATCCCTGCCCTCCAAAGCTAACCAATCCAAAGGAGAAACACTCCAAGGACTAAAAACTACCAATGGAAGTCTGAGGGTGCTCACTGAATACATAGGTATGCATGGATTGCATAATCCAGTGCTCGAAATTACAATCAAAAACATGGAGAAATGCACTCTATACTTGGCTAATGTGTTGAAACAGTAGCACATAAGTATTGATAACATTGAGAGGTTGATTTTTCGTAATCTGCTCATCAATGTTAGAATAAAAGAGAATATTATACACCCCCTCCCACGAGATAATTTTTTCTTCGATCAAGCTCAACTGCTGCTGAAGCCTTTTGGGGAGAGATAAGTTCTTCTCTTTTGCTCTCAAAGTTGGAATTTTCCTCCTTTGGCAGATTTGAAAGAGATACAAGGAGGCAATCAGGCTGGATCTGGTAACACCAGAGGGGCATAGTTCAACATGAAATAATTGTTGGGGCTTGGAGACATGACGCAAGTATGTATTCTGACTTTTCTTCATTACGATTGTCTATGTTCTGATGGTTTCCTTCTTTATTACTAAGTTTCTTTCCTCACTTTTGTAAATTTTCTTCCCCTCTGGCTTTTGTCTGGATGATTAGGAACCTCCTTTGTCACTGGTACCCTCTATGACATTTTGGGTTTTTAAGTCCTTGGTGTTTCTCTTTGTAAATCGAAAAGAGGTTACAAACTATAAGTTTTTGACTCAGCAGAAAATACAGAGACAAAAGAGAGACACCAAGGACTCAACTGCCCAAAACATCATATATATACCTGTTTTAAAAAACATCTTTTTGATTTAATATGATATTTCTCTGTCATCTACTTTGAACTTATCTCCCATTAAAATATATATTTTAAATCGAAAAGAGGTTACAAACTGTAAGTCTTTGACTCAGAAGAAAATTCAGAGACGAGAAATACCATGGGCTCGAAAGCCCAAAACATCATATATATTCCTTTTTTTTAAATAACATCTTTTCGATTTAATATGGTATTTCTCTTTTGTCTACCCTTAAACTAGACTTTGAACATGTCTCCTCTTAAAATATATATTTTTTAAATTGAAAAGAGGTTACAAACTAGAAGTCTTAGACTCAGCAGAAAATGCGCAGACAAAAGAGAAATACCATGAGCTCAAAAGCCCAAAACATCATTTATATACCAAAAAATAACATCTTTTCAATTTTATATGGTATTTCTCTTGCCTCCCTTGAACTTGACTTTGGGTCATAAGAAGGTAAGTTGGTATTACATTAAATCCCCTCTTAATAAATACTTTCATTACAATAGCATGTCTCCCAAAAGATGCTGGCAATAAACATGTGTCAAATCTGACAATGACCCGATAATGATGTTGCAAAGGAAAGAACCAAAACGGCTCAAGCGAGTTGCATGAAGCTAGCAAGGCTTGACCATGAATGCTTCTTCAGCCAAGCATTCAAAGACAAATCAAATGCTCCATATATTAGATAAATTAGAATATAGTTGGAAAACTAATGGTTGTTTATGTTTGCTAAAATAAGTAGATTACTTCATCCATTCAAAGCATGTAGTCATTCGTCTGTTTGTGTATTTGTTGTATGGGTGTGGTGTTCGTTATGGGCTGCTAGCTTATATATAGCAAGCATTATGCAATTTGATTCATGGCTTGTGCAATAAAGTAATATGGTATTAGAGCTATTACATTAACAGAGCCATGCTGAGGAGATTCATTATTTTGGGAAGCATATGCATTCAACTGCATATTCTGGCTTGGGGCGCTCACAATAGAAAATACTACTGTGACTTCTAATTTGTAATTGATTTCTTTCATTGACAAATAAATTTTTGGTGCACATGCAATCATAGGAGGAATTGAGGTAATAAGGAGTGCTGGTCAGTGTTAGTGCAGAAAATTGCAGCGCCCACAAGTATGGTATGGTGTGTAACAGAGGCTGGTGTTGGGCCTGACAAAACATCTGGATATCTGTATATTTACAACTCAAGCATCAGTATATCCGCAAGATTATTATACTTATCCTATCATGCATTGTCAATTGAGGCCCACAAAAATCCTTCTGAGTGAAGGTTTTGTTGAGAATTGGAGGGGCCGAACACAGAAATAAGCAATGCACAGAAAGAATATTTTAAATCATACTGAATAATATTATTTCTCACTACTGAATTAATTCATTCCGAGACATTACAAAAATATATAGGAATACTATTCCTATAACTTCTCCCATATTTTCTCTCACCCAAATCCTATAATTAAGCACACACTATTTATGATATAGTGTTATAACCATTAACAATATATCACAACAATATAATATTCTAACTAATACCGTAATATTGTTTATAACAATATTACTGCCAAATATTAATTAACCTATAATTATTTACCTCTCGGTAAATAGATCAAATCTACACAATGTAAAAGCTAGATTTCCTAACATTCCCCCCATAGTTTTTACATGGTGCAAAAACATTCACACTCTTATCTGCAGTATGCTAACCCACTGTAACATGCCCTATTTGGCTCATGATCTTGATATAAAGAGAGCCTCACTCCTCCCATGGTTTTATAGAGTTACCACAAACCTTGACATGAACAGGGACACCATTTACCTCCAAGAATTGGCACGAATAAAATTGTATGCCACTACATACTCATAGGTCTGCATACTACTGAAGCAATCTTGCTGCACGTGACCACTATTATGCAAAGGAACACATCCTGCATTTACTATACGTGACCGCAACGGACGTGTCACTGGGGGTCATCTCCATAAAGAAGTAAGGCAGTTGCGGGATCTCTATAGTAGCTGCTCTCCTAACTGTTGCCAAAACATTGTTCACATCTTGTGGTTTTCTGGATCTCTACCACAAACCCTTTCAAGATCCATGAACTAACTTACATTGGTGCTTTTGTCCTTTCACAATGTTTTCACATCAGGAAATTGTGTTTGGAATTTCACACAAATTATAAATCTTGAACAGGGATATTCCTCTGTTCTTATTTTGAAGAAAAAAACACATAACAGAAATGAAAAATACACCACACAAAATGTCACCACATCATTGGTGCGGCCCCATCGTTGGCGACTGACGAGAGGTCGTTGAAAGACCTCCATCCTCCATGTATCCTCCAACCTCCAGTATATAGCTCAAATAGCTAGATCAGTGAAGAGAATTATTCCTCCCCACACTCTTGACATTATTTTTACAAAATGGATGTTGGTAACACCAATAATGCGTCCGTGTACAATTTTGACTTTTGACATTTTTGAAAATAACTCAACTATAAAATATGACTCTATTATTGATGCGACAACTTTGAACTTACGACTCATTATACAAATTGACTCTTGACTTATTATTATTTGTATGACCAATCGACTAATGACCATAATCCAATTAAAGATTGGATTTGACAACCTATTTATCAATTTTGAATTTTAATAAAAAAATAAAAATACAAGGCCTAAATAATAAAAGAAAAAACTAATGAGTAAACTTTTTATACTCGTAAATATAAAACTTAAAAAACATGAAAATCTAATATTGATAACCCTAAATCCTAGAAGACAACTTAAAACTTATGACACGACTATCTTGAACATAAGACTTTTTACAAAACAATAAAATTGAACAAAAGACTAACATTTTTTGGACATAAAACAATAACCTAAACCAAATAAAATCTTGTGCATGAAAAGGAAATAGACTTAAAACAAATAAATCGAACGTTGATTTGAACATTAACTTGACACGACACTACCTTGACTATATGCCGAATTGTACTTCACGTTGACATAGCAGAGGCTTGGACAGGAGGCGGAAGGAACAAAAGCAACCTTCAGGCAGTAAATGAGCTGATTGTGATAATTTGGCGGGATATGCAACTGATTCAATGCATGAACCAAGTATATCATGAAGACTGTGCACAAATCCAAGTGGCCGAAAAGAGCTTGTGTGAGGAAGTCATACGTGTGAGAGACTAATACGAATGGCTAACAGTGCATGCAAGGGACAAAACAGAACAAATCTGAATATTTGAACGAATTACTACTGATCCAGATGGACTGAGGATACAAAGAGCTCTCAACAATCTACTGCTCGGATCTAATTTGGAGACAACTGCTTATAACACATCAGATAGCTACAACTGCATGTCCTTTTGGATATAATGATATCAAAATTGCAGAATACGTGTTGGCAGGTTGCACGCAGATGTTAACAAGAGCAGACCAGAAAAAAATGCGCAGCTACGAAATAGATCCAAACATACGATGTGCAAAGACGGTGAAGACCTCACGAGATTGACAGCTATGCCACAAAAAATCCAAAGAACATAAAATGCTAAAGACTACTTGTATCCCTTGCTCTTCCACCAGCTGAGGATTGAATTACATTCTACTTAAACTTTTTTTGCCCTATGCTAAAACAATATTTGAAAAATAATATACAAAAACAATAGAGAAGTTTCTTTCATACACAGGGGCAACCAAAATCAACAATGGAGCTGCCCCATTCAGATTTCAAACTCCCATACCCGCTATAATACCACTGTTGAGAATTGGAGAGGCTGAACACAGAAATGAGCAATGCACAGAAAGAATATTTTAAATCATATTGAATAATATTATTTTTCACTACTAAATTAATTCATTCCGAAACATTACACAAATATATAAGAATATTATTCCTATAACTTCTCCCCTATTTTCTCTCACCCAAATCCTATAATTAAGCACACATTATTTATGATATATTGTTATAACCATTAACAATATATCACAACAATATAATATTCTAACTAATACCGTAGTATTGTTTATAACAATATTACTACCAAATATTAATTAACCTATAATTATTTACCTATCGGTAAATACCTCAAATCTACACAATGTAAAAGCTAGATTCCTAACATGTTTTAAGTTCAGGTAAGCAATTTTTGTATTGCTGACATACTTTGGATCCATCTCTAGCAAGAGGTGAGAGCTTCATCTTCTTTGGAAGGGACCATCTGGTACTTGGCACCATAACACCAAAACTTGCAAATATGACATGCATGAGTTTGAAGGCAGAAATTTATAGCTTCGGAATCATATCGATTACATTTGCTGTCCTTATTAAACCCTAAAAAAATATTTATTTTGGTGAAGTATAGAGTTTTGGAGTATACCAAAATATTTCTCCATATTGGGATGTGGATCGAGTTAATTTAATATTTTTTTATTGGGACTAAATAAGATGCTGAAATTTTGCGAGATTATATGCAGTAGTATGTTATAGTGATTTGTGAAAGCATATTTTTATTTCCACTTTCAGATTTAGAAGGCACACTACAAGGATATCCTTCCCACCATTACCAGTGTATCTCGCCATAGTCTCATGCAAAAGAGCAAAGCAGCCATAACACTGCCACCAAAACAGGATATATTGCCACAATAGTAAAGAGTAGTGACCAATAATAAGTCTTGACGATTAATGATGGCAATAAAAGAAAGCAGTTTGAAGCCGACAATGAACCAATGAAGATGCTCCAAAGGCAAGAGTGTCGAAGATCAACGAAATGCTCCAAGCAAGGAACAACCAAAAGAAGCCATCAATATCTACAAAGGAGAGGTTGGCATGAAATCTAATGCACAAATCATCTACCATGGGAAACAAGCAGTTCTATAATATAGGAGACAAATCAATAAGATGCCTAAAACAAAAGCCCATATGTCACCATCACTGATCAAGAATCCATCCACAATCAATCTTGATAATAGGTATTGATCCAAGATTTTTCTATGTACACTTCTTCTTAGCCAATTAATGAGCATAGCAGCTGCCATACCGATATGTGTGACAATAGATATGTTAATACTTGGGTGATGAGTGGGAATGCCCTCTACCTCCACAGTGATGATGTTGATATAGCTTAGTTTTGGATGGTACATATATAGATTTCCAGTGATCAGAAGTAGAAGAATTTGTTGGTGATTCAAGATCTGGTTCTTCTTGATAAGTGGTAGAAGAATCAACTGATAGTGCAGGATATGATGTATGTTGATTGGTGGTATAAGAATCATCATCATCATCATCTACTGAAAGATAGGAGAGGCTTGTATTAGGGTCTCGTCTTAGGCTAAACAAGAGCAACAATACCATGTCCATGTTTTAATCCCTGCCACAGGGCCCAAGACCTTGTGCGCATGGGACAACCTTGCACTTAGAGTTAAGTTGCATGGTTATTGAGAGTGTGCATTGTGTTAACTTGCTGAAAGTAAACCAACACATTTTCAAGTAAAGTGGAAGTTTGATACTTGTAAGAAATGCAACTTCTATTCAATATGAATGAATAGGGAAAAGTACAAAGATGTACAATGCTACAGCAAGGCTAGGAATTCAGGTTCCTGTGATCAAAAGGAGAGACACTTTCTCTTATTTGCCTTGACTGAAGGTGTGAATACAATGTGTATGAGAAAGATTAGATACTCAGGGCGTGGTATTTATCACTACGATTGTGTATGTCATGCACCCTAGGCCGGATGCATATGTTACATATTTATACACAGAATACAAGAGGCAATTATAACTATATACAGATACAAAGATAATGGTTACAACTTGTTTTGTCTTCTTCTCGAGTGGCGGTTGAACTGCTTCTAGGGGTGTGGCAATTGAACTACTCAGTCAGATGGTTACTCAGAGAGATTCCCTGACATGTCGCAGAACTAATAAATGCCACTTGGTAAGTCACGTGGAGGTTGCATGAAGACAAGCTTTGCATAGGGTGCATGAGATGTCGCAAGAGTTTTCTTAGGTGCAAGAGGCTCTATGCAGAAGTGAAGTGTTGCGTAGCAATGCAGTGGTGTGCAAGTGTTCTACGAGGCACAAGGGCTCTGTGCAAAAGTGTTGCAAGACTTGTGTGCACAAATGAGGGGTGTGACAAACGACTCCAAGTTGGGTTGTGCACACATGAAAAGTGTGCGTGGCTACGCACAGATCATTTGCCCTTTCTTGAAGAGCAATGGTCTCCATTGTGTCATCATGTAGTTGTGGAAACCGAACTTGAAGTTGTTGAGAGTTGTACCACTTGGCTTGATCAGTATATTGTCTTGCTTTGACCAATGATCTATGCCACAAGGCCTGGAACCTTATGCGCAAGGGACAACGTTGAATTTAGAGTTAAGTTGCACGATTATAGAGAGTGCGCGTTGTTTTAACTTGCAGAAAATCAACCAACACACATTCAAGTAAAATGAAAATCTAACACTTGTAGGAAATGCAACTTCTATTCAATATGAATGAATAGGGAAAAGTACAAAGATGTACAATGCTATAGCAAGGCTAGGAATGCAAGTTCTTGTGATCACATGGGGAGACACTTCCACTGATCGCCTGGACTGAAGGTGTGAACATAATGTGTATGAGAAAAATCAGACACTAAAGGCATGCTATCAATCACTAAAATTGTGTGTGTCATCCACTCTAGGCCAAATGCATATGTTACATATTTATGCACATAATACAAGAGGCAGTTACAACTACAGATGGTTACAAAGAGAACAATTACAAGTCGTTTCGTCTTCTTCTCACACAACACATTGCTTCCAAGTGCATAGCGATTGAACTACTCGGTCGGACAATTACTCAGAGATTTCCTAACATGTTGCAAAACTAAGAAGTGCTACTTGGCAAGCCACGTGGAGGCTGCATGAAGACAAGTTTTGTGTGGGGTGCATGAGATGTTGCAAGGGTTCTGCTAGGCACAACAGGGTCTGAGTAGAAGTGAACATGGCAATGTGGTAGTGCACAGATATTTTGCGAGGCACAAGGGACTTTGCATAAAAGTGTCGCGAGACTTGTGTGCACGTGCAAGGGATGTGGCACAAAGGACTCCAAGTTGGGTTGTGTGCAAAGGAGAAGTGTACATGGTTGTGTAGCTGCGCACAAAGCATGTTTACCAAATCCCCCACCTATGTAATCCATCTATTATAGTAACACAAAGCTAATGTCCATTTCTTTCTCAAAATAACTAATGTCTAGAGAAGACTAATTATGAATGGCAATTAAGCATGATCATGAAGAGATGCATTGAAATGTAATGATATTTCAATATTATACAAGTGGAGAAAAAGAGATCCAATGAAATAGCAACAACATTTCATACAATAATAGCCAATGGTAATAACAAAACAACTCTAAAATGATAGATAAAGGTATAAATGTTGTAATATTGAAATGAGAAAGCTAAGTCACTGTAAGGTCCCCTTTCTAGGGGGTTGACTTTTGATCAACCTTTTGAAGACCTTTAGCCTATTTTATTCCCCGTGGGCTAGGGGATGAATCAAAGGGAATATTTGTGATAATTAAGAGGTTGTTAGAGAGTGATTTTAATCATTTGAAATTAAAAAAGCAATGTTCTTAATTATTAATTGTAATTTATTATTTAATTGATCTTTAAGTAATTTTAATTACTATATTATGAGGTGTAAATTAGATAATAAAATAAGACACTTTCATGAGGACTTGACCCCCAATTAAAAATCCTTAATAACTTTTGACATAAAGGAAGGGACCCAAAAGTGGATGCCACACTTGGGGAGTACCCAAGTGGCTAAAAGAGGTCTATCTTTGTCAAGAAGTCCCCATGAGTGGTTCGCCCACCATGGAGGAAATATATAATCAGGTCTTGTGATCTTTGAAGGATATCTTTTTGTCAAACATTTATATTTTCAAGTTTTGGAGTTTGGGTACCAATCTTAGACCAAGGCACTTGGAGTTCCAAAGAGATCTTGAAGAAGCAATCTCATTTTAGAAATTGCAAATGTGTTGATTTGCTGGTTCGTTTGCTTCAAGACCAAAGTGAAGACAAATTTCTACATGTCCTAGGGTTTCAACTTGGGGGACCTAGTTGAGAGCTTGGAGCTTCAGTTTGGAGGTCTTCCCTTGGTGGAAAAATTTTGCTTTTGGGTGCATTTGATAGCTTGTATTTTGAGCTCTTTTTAGAGCTATTTATTGTTGTAAAACTCGCCATATTTTGGGAGTTATTTTTTTTTCAATATTCCAGTTTTCTACAAAATTTCAGATTCAAAAATATTCTGAAATAAAATTGAGGAAGCATTTTTTTCCAGATCTGATTGCACCATTGGGTTTGTTATATTTTTTTGGATCTATAGAATTAATTTCGTAATTTTTAGAAGTGTTTTGCACTATTATTTCTCACTTAACCCTAGTATTCCAAAGGGGAATAGCGATTTCTAGATTTGGGGCAGAAATTGCAATAAAATTCAGATTTGGTTCATTCGGTTTTTGGCTAAGTGTTTGAGGTTATTTTTGGGATTTTACAGTTTACCCCTTTTGTTTGGTCTCAGCCCAAAAAGGGACCTTACAATCACTTTGAGGGGGCAACCTCCAAAAGCACTAAGCTAAAAAATAAACTCTTAATGATGACTCCTTATGAAGTCCTACTCTATTTATATAGGCATTATCTGCCCGATAGGTCATCATTGGTTAAACTTCTTTGTAACCGGTGTCGTCAATCATCTTAAAATATTTTATCTTTTATTTCTTCTATATTTATTTACATTTTATCATGTATATGCCATCGTCATCGTATTTGAATTTTGCTATATTTGGTAAACTTGTCTATTTGAGTAGCAACTGAAACAATCTTTGTAAGCATATGAAACAATTGCTTCTTGAAGATAATGAAGACAATGTACCCAATTCCAACCAACGGCCTTTGAAATGGTACACAACGGCTGCAACAAGGCCTTGAATAACCCATAGATGCCCAAACATATATTTATTAGGACTAAAGCTGATGGGTGCTTTCCCAGAGGTTAGCTTTCGAAGATCCAATGGCAGCAGGCCCAACCACATGGGTCATAATAATAAAATACAAGTGTTTTCATATGGAAGTGCACCTCAGAGACCACCAGAAGCTCTGTGGGGAGCCCATTGAATGTAAATGTTGAATGAAGTTTGTGTTTAATTTTAATTTAGATATTCATAGAAAAATCCATCCTAACTGCACCGGGAGCATAACTCCTCCTCACACCTTGATGCTTGCAAGTCTTGTCATCCTGATTCTTTAGTAAGCAGTAATATTGTTACTAATATTAATTATTTTGCAGCGAAGATTAAATTTCATTTTCTTCTATTGGTGCTGTTCTAATGCCATGTGTGGAGACCTTCTATGAAGTGTCCTTTCTTCCAAGTAGAGTTAGAAGGCAGTGACATGTCCTGCTGCTTTAACAGGGGTCTAGCAACCTAAGTTTCCCAAGAAATTATTGCTGAAACTTTATATGTTGCTAATCCACATTGAACAAAGGGGGTTAAAGTAATGTATCAGAGCCTACTTGGCATTATCGTTGTTTATGTAAGCAATATTCTCTTAAGGATATCTTTCTCCCTCGTCTATGTAGTTAGCTATTGTGTTCCAAAGAATCTCAGGTTTGTAAGAGTTTGCATCTTCATGTTCTCATGTTTCAAATCCACCAAACTAACAATAATGTAAGTGGAAATGTGAAGCATTTTTTTAGGGTTCATATCTTAGTTTCAGATTTTATTTCTGAAACAAGCTTCTTTATAGTTTTTACTATATTTTCATGTGCTATTTGAATAGAAGGTGATAAAACATGGTCATTGTGTTGAACTTAAAATAAACAATTAATTTAATCTATACATATATAATAAGTCACGGATATCATCGAATTTCATTGAAGAAATTCGAAACTCAGCGAATTCCATCAGAGCATACATAATTTGTTACAATTGCCCACTAAATTCGTACGGGTTTAAAAAAAATCAAATTTTAATCAAAAATCATTGAAATACGATACATAAAATCGCATTTGACTTTGTTAAAAAAAAAATCTCAAGGCTTGCATTAGGGTGTCTTACAAAAATATTTTTTGTTTTGTCCATTCTTTCCATCTTGGGTTAGTATTTTGCATTCACAAGGTTCAATTTGTCAAGGGTTAATAAATCATAGGTGTTTCAACTTGCAGAATCATCGAGGGCCGAAGGGTTTGTAGAATCGACTGGTGTTTGGCATTCGCAGAATAAACTTGTGTTTGGCATTTACAAAATCGACCAGAGTTTATTATTTGCAGAATTGGCTGGAAATTTTCACGGCAAGTCAATCACCACACGAAATCACAACACGACTAGTCTGCAGCCTGGCATGAAAAAGTCTGGTCATTTGATGCCATTTGAGTGTGTTGTCTAGGGCACAATAAGACTGCAGATTTCACACCAGCCTTAGGTATTTAGTTTAAGTTTCACAGTTTCACCATTCTAATTTAGCCTTGGGTCTTGTAAATTGATTTGTTTTGAATTTTTATTTTTCTTAATTTTTAACTCTTTATATTTTGTTATGTTTATAAAGATATTTATTAACAAAATATAAATTGATTTATAAATATTTATTAATAATTAATTTTTTATTTTGTATTAAAAATATTATTAAATATAAATTTATATTTATAAATATATATATTTGTAACTGATTTATTAATTGGGCAATGTGGCTGTAATTTCGAAATATTTTAATTGAGGTCATTAATTTTTAATTTATATTGTTCTTTTAACTATTAATCAATGTAAGGAGTCATGAAAAATGCTTGTTTCATGTGCAAAACAGATTTATAAAAAACTACCAATATCATTGTTTGCCTTCTAAGACATGCAGATTCAAAACATAACTCAATGGTATCCCTAAAAATTGAAGGCAGATGGAAACATGTAACATTAAATGGTAATAATATCAAATGTCTCTTATGTAGTCATTTGTTTGTTGGATGCATAACAAGGGTAATGGACCATCTACTTGGCATCTCGGTCGGTCCAAGGGTGGGTGTTAGTGCATGCACAGGGGTGACTCACAGATCAGAGCTGCATTAGAGAAAGACCGAGCTTCTTTAACAATACGAAAGCAGAAATTAAAACAAAAAACAGAGAATTCAAAAGGAAATGGCTAGGTTCACCACATCTGTTATATCTTCCCCTTCAAACATGCCCAAGGCCACAAGAAGTGGATCAAAGAGCGAAACATTAAATAGCCTTTGGAAACCAGTAGAGAAACAACATGTGGATTTGGATTGGCTGATTTGTTTTATTCAAGTGCAATTTCATTCAATGTAGCCAGGAATCCACATCTTAAGAATGCAATTCAGAAATCCACCAAGTGTGGCAAAGGGCACATGCCTCCTACTTCGGATGCTTTTAGGACATGTTAGAATACCTTTTAAAAGTAAACTCGGGCAGCAATATCAGATCAAGTTGAACATGAAAAATAAGCACAGATCGAAAGATAATGATGCACAAATGATAAATGAAGTGATATGACTGAATCAGATATACAATCACTTCAACTAGGTAACCTCCAGAAAGCAGAATAATTATAAAAGGAATTCAAGAATACAACTTATGATGATTTGGAAGAGCCTATCTATCCTTATTTATAGCCATAATTATATAGGAGCAACCCCACAATCCCAATTAAGTCAGCTGAAAGAAACATTTAGAACTAATGAACGAAAATATAAAGATTGTGTGTGTCACAAGTTGACCACTCCATAATCTTAATACACTTATGAAGATAAAATATAAGGGGGCGTAACATGCCGTTCCACTTCACAAAAGGGTTGCCCTCAGCACTTTGCAACTATGGATGTTGTTGCAAAACTTGTTTGTCTTCCCATGTTACATCTTCCACTGGAAAATTCTTCCACTTGATCAGAAATTTGGGAATGGCTTCATTGCACAACTGCTTCACTCCCTTATCGATGACTGCCTTTGACTCCATGAACTTCCCTTCATCTAACTCTAAAAATTCTGAGTGTACTGCACTTGTTACCCATGATTTTCTTCAAGAAGAGACAAGAAATATAGGATATATTTTGGAAGGTGATAACTCCAATCTGTAAGCCACACTACCAATCCTCCAGTGAACTCTGTAAGACCCGTAAAATTCCAGTGCTACCCTGTGCTTCTTATGCTGCTTTAGTGGCATTTATTTGCAGGGTTGCAATCTAAGGAAGACCCAATCCCTTCCTCAAAATGCCTCTCACTTTGGTGTTGATTTACCACTTGTTTTATCTTGTTTTGAGCCACAACCAAATTCTCCTTGAGAATATGGAACGTTTCGTGTTGGTGTTGAATATGATCCTCCACCCTAGGGGTTTTGGGACAACCCCACGAATAAGTAGTAGTGGATGGTGGGGAATAGCCATAAAAAGCCTCAAATGGAGTTATCTTTGTTGCAGCATGAAATGTGGTGTTATATCATCATTTTACCATCAAAATCCATTTGGACCATCCCGCTTGCTTTTTTGAGGCAAAGCAACACAAATATCCTTCCAAACAGTTATTCACAATTTATGTTTATCCACCTAATGGCGGATGATAAGTGAACTATGTGCTAGTTTGTGCCCCATGCAACACACAGGTCGGCCCAGAATATGCTAGTGAATATAGAATTGCAATCACTCACAATGATTTTAAAGATGCCATGGAGTTTAAGTGCCTTTTCCATTAAGACTTATGCCATCATACTAGCTTGAAATGGATGAGAGTTCGCAAAAGTGTGCATACGTGATTCTATCCACAACTACCAATATCACATAAAAATTGTCCAACTTTGGAAACCCTATAATGAACTCCATTGGTATTTCCTCCAAACATTGTGTTGGAATAGCTAATGGCTATAAGAGACTTCGAGTTTGGATTATTTCTCCTTTATTCTAGTAACATACCAAGCATTCAACCACAAATTTTTTAACATCTCCCTTAAGACCTATCCAAAAGAAATTTTTATGTGCAGTGATAGGTCTTCAATTCCCTCGAATGTCCTCCTATTAGGGAGTCATGCATTTGAGATAAAATACTAGCTCTCAATTGAGAGTTTTTGCACAAAAAGACCTTGTTTTTATACCATATGGAATCTCCTTTCCAAGCCAACTTATCAAAATAACATGGGCCTTGTTGAAATTGTTGAATGAGCTTGTGGCTCCAACAATGAGATGGCACGTATTGTTGCTCCCTCAGCCCCCTGTTGAGAGATCATTAGCTGCAATATTCTCTTTTCCCTTTTTTTAAATAATTTGTAAGTCGTACCCCAACATTTTGGGAACCCATTTTTGTTGCTCCTCCAGTCACAATCGTTGCTCCAAGAAATACTTAAGACTTTCATGGACCATTTATTACTTTGAAATTCCTCCCCAAATGGTATTGTCACCACTGTTTGCTACATAAATGATAACTAACATGTCCTTCTAATATGTGGGTCATACCAAGTTCTTGCCTTTGAGTTGATGAATCTTGAATGCCAAGGATGCCCTTCTTGCATCAATATTGCTCCAATGTCATGTCTTAAGGCATCGCACTCTACCACAAATGTCTTATAGAAATGGGGTGTAGCTAAAACAAAGGTGGAAGTAAAAGCTTCTTTCAGTTACTAGAATGCTTGGGTGGCTGCCTCCAACCATGAAAAGAAATCTTTTTTCAATAATGTTGTTAAGGGTGCAACTATGCAAGCATAGTTGCAAACAAATATTTTGTAGTAGCCTATCAACCCCAAGAATCCACTCAAACTCTTTGATGTTTTTAGGTATTGTCCAATCTTTGACTACTACAATCTTCTTAGGTCCACCATAACACCTTCATTTGATACCACGTGTCCTAGTTAGTCCACTTCTTTCACTCCAAAGGCACGTTTGGATATTTTGCATAGAGTTGATCGTCTTCCAACACTTGTAATACATTCTCCACATGCTACAAATGTGCTTATCATGTTTTATTGTAAATTAGGATGTCATCAAAGAAAACCAACACAATTTCCGAAGAATGGATGGAACATTGAATTCATGGGACTATGAAAAGTAGATGGGGCATTAGTAAGACCAAATAGCATAATTAAGAATTAATAGTGACCCTCATGCATAGTTTGCATACGCGTCAATTGCCGATTAGTTGCCTTTTTTAGCTCAGGCAAGTATTCACCACTTGAACTCACGAGTCTCTAGGGTGGGTTTTAGCTCAGAACTCGCGGAGAGCACTTGGCGAGTTTTACATTTGGACTCGCCATATGCAGTGAAAACGTGGTTTGACATAGTAAAATACTACACTTATAACAGTTATAAGTTGGCTATTGTATTCGCATGATGCGATTTTGTACTCTATCTATATTCAAATCTAATAGAAAACACTTCGCCAACATTTTACAGACTCATTTGATACATTTTGTACCTGTAATTTGTATTATAAATTTTGTTTTTTAAAGAAATTTAACTAATTTTTTTAGTTGTCTAGTATTGTCAAGTATTTGCCAAGTCGAAAATTTTTAGTCTATCAAGTCCGAGTATAAGAACTATTTCTTCATGTGTGTTGAATGCATTCATATGTAGATCCTCCTCCTTTACTTGGATTTGATGATAACCCGAGCGTAGATCTAACTTAGTTAAGAAAACATCACCATTCAACATCAATAATAGGAATAGGAAACTTATCTTTGAGAGTGAACTTGTTGAGTTCGCTATAATCAAAGCACATTCTCCATGACTCATCCTTTTTAACCATGACCATAGAGATGAATAGGCACTTTTGTTAAGACAAACAATGCTCGAGTCCAACGCTTACTTGACCAACTTTTAAATCTATAGCTTTTGTTCATAGGGGTAGCAGCAAGGTCTGATGTTAGGAGGAATATTTGTTGGAATCAATTCAATGGTATGATCATGATTTATAGCTATAGGTAGGGCCTTGGGTTCCTGAAAACCTTATTGATGATGTTGCATGATCTCTTGAAGTTTTTCTGGAGATGGAGTTTTAACATTCTAAGCCTCTAATGAATGTAGTTGTGCCACTATACCATGAGATCCCTTTCTGAGCAACTTCTTCATCCTATGAGAGCTGATTATTTGGCTTGGGGTGACTACATCCCTAAATGTTTGTACCTTTGGTATGTTTACACTAAAAGCCATGAATAAATCCTGAAAATTGACGGATATGGTTCCTAACTATTTCAGCCATTGTACTCCCAAAACTACACTTGTACCCCGAGAGGAATGGGAAACATTTTTGAATCCAGCTAATGGTCCCCCATTGATAGTTTGATGTGTTTACATTTACCCCAACGAATGAGTTTTTTTTCCATTGACTATCATACTTTAAAAATTAGAAAATGGAAAAACAAAGCAAATGAGTTCATTTGCTAACTCTTTTGTCAACTTAGTTGTGTACTAACCATATTGACCAACACTATCAACTTCCTCTTGTCATATACCCTACCACTTTGAGCATCGGTGGTGTGCTTATCCCATTTGATGCATGCAAGGAGATAGTGAGGCGTTCTTCCACTTCATACTCTTGCTCCACAAATACGTCTTTTGCGGCTACTTCTTCCTCCTAAGAAAACTCATTCTCAATAATCATTAGTATTTTCTCACCATTGTCATACTTATAACCTCTAGACCATTTACTATCACGATGCCAACACAATCCCTTTTCCATTTTCTCCACCTCTTCTTGAGAGATCTTTGTAATTTACCTTGGATTAAAAGCATTGGCCACATATTTGTCTCTCCATTCTGCAGTTTGACCTTGTGTGAGTCTGCTAGTAGCCATATTTTGTTGTTCAATGTGTAGGGCTTTCTTCATGGCATGCTTAGCCGTATACAATTCCAACAAACAAACATCATGGTCAATTGGTCACTAAGCCCATTGATGTAGAATTGTGGTCTCTGATAAGTGGTCACCTCAAGAGTCTTGATCCCCAATCTCAAATGATTGGCATTATATTTTGCTATAGATCTTGTTTGTTTCAAATTTATCAATCAAGTAGAGTAGCTTAGTGAGCTACTAATTCCTTGGTAAAGATGTCCCAAATGAGCATCATTGCTTGCTTTCACTCATGATCCATTGCTCCTACTATTAGGGATCAGATTCTAAACGTAGCAAGGCTATCTCACCCTTTGATTCATCTTGTGTATTATGAAGCTTAAAATACTCTTCCATAAGGCTTATTCAAGAAATCACATCCTTACTGTCAAACTTGTAGATGTTTATTTTGGATAATTGCAATTTGTGTCATTGGGAATAATGCCCAATCCCTTAATTTTGGCCTATTTTGTAGCCCCCTAGTTGTTTGATTGTTGATGATTCATTGGTATTGGGCTAGATCCATGATCATGTTATCTTAGGGTCAATTTGGGTGATGTTGACTCAAGTCAAATGTGAGCTAATGTTTAAACTTTTCCAAACCCTAGTTTAGTGAAACCACAAAAGGGATAATCAAATCGTCCTTGCTACTTCACAACCATCAAAAATGTTTTCAATTAATTGTGGTGGTGCACAATAAGGAAATTCATCATTCTTGATGATTGTGGAAGAAGCATCAAGTCCATTAGGCTGGAAGGATGACATGGTTGCTTAAACAGTTGGTTTCCTATCTCTAGATTTGCGTTAGTGGTGACCATCAAAATTAGGTTCTGGCAGAAAAAATGAGCATTACCGGGAACCTGTACAAAATTGCTCGGAATGAAAAAATGGATTTAATGATATAGGCTTTAAACTAGGGTTGATGAAACCCAAAAACAAGGGCCATGATCAAGACAAAACAATGCATTACTAGAGAGCTATATTGTTGTGATCATCACAGTGAAACTAATCCAATGACTGTTATATCCCACAAGCGCCCAAAACACAAAAAAAGACTACCGATATCTACTCAAATCAGATCTTACTAATTCTTATTGCCCTGAAAGATATTCAAGTTCATGTTTTATGGTAGTGTTTGATTAATTGAAGTGCAACCAACCTAGGCTTCTCCCTGATGATGGGTCCACTATAGGACTTGAAACGTTAGAATTCAAAAATCACATACAATCTTATCCATAAATCATTTCCATCACTCCTATCTGCAAAAGGTACCTGAGATATTTAATTGCAACCAACCTACTACTCCATTCAAGTCTAACAGCGACGCAGAGCATGCAACAGAGCAAAAAAATTGCTAGAAATTTAGTTAACATGATGGTATGCTTTGTCCTTGTGCTACAAAATTCTCGATCGATGTTTTTGCATATGTCCTTCCTTGCACCAGACCGCCCAAATTGTTGCTTTGATACCACTTGTTCGGATATTGCTTTAAAGTATACTCATACAACAATAGCAAATCCATTGAGTGTGACCGTAAGACTGATCTGCATCCACTGAGTGGCCGCTAGCGTGAGGTCAATGGTTTGAAACCTACATCCCTAGGGGTTTCCCTCACTTTGGGCTAAGTTTACCATGAAAAGGCAAGGGTTATAGAGGCTGATCACCAAAATCACTAACCTTGTTTGTTGTGGGATGAAGCACAAAGGTGATTGTCATCGAAGTAGAATGCTTGACCTTGGGAAGATAATGAAAGAGATGTAATTGATTCCCTTAATAACCAAAAAAAGGCATAGATCCAAAGTTATGATGTGCAAGTAATAAATAAATAAATGTGATTGGATCAAATATATGGCCACTTCGAGGGACAACCTCCAAAAAGCAGAATAAGAATGAAAGGAACTCAAGAATACAACTTATGAAGATTAGGAAGAGCCTATCCATTAACATAATTATGTAGGGACTACCCCACAATCCCAATTAGGTTGGCCTATACAAACATCTAGACCTAATGAATCAAAAGATAAATATTATCAGCCACAAGTTTCCCAATCCACAACCTCAATACCCTTATGAAGATAGAATATTAGGGGCATAACAAGAACATTCTTTTGAATAGGTCCAAAGAAAGGGTGACTAAGAAATTAGCAGCGATCAAAGCCTCTTGGAGTGCATCAAGTTGCACCATTTGCGCAATGCATGGTCGGACGTGTGTTAAAAAGCTATTGATCAATGTTTGGTGCTTTCCCTCTAGCCATAGAGTTTTTAATGTTAATTGACGCCATGAACCACAAGAACTCTAGGCATATTTTCAAAATCTTAGAGGAAGCCATTCTTGAAGTGGGTGCAAAGAATGTGGTTCAAGTTGTTATTGATAGTGAGGGAGTTGGGAAGTTGACTATGAATAAGTAACCATAAACATATTGGAGCCCATGTGCAGCCCATTGCCTCGATTTGTTGCTTCAAGACATGGGTAAATTTCCATGGGCACATGAAGCAATTCACATGGGAGAGCAATTGCAAATTTCATCAAGAACCACCACCTCACATTGAACATTTCCCAGCAGCATGCATCTAAAGAGTTGTTGAGGCCTTGTGAAACAAGATTTGCCTCATTCTATATCACTTTGCAAAGAGTGGTTGAAGAGAAAGTAGGTCAAGGTTTATTATTTGTTTCAATGAGTGGGAAAATTTTGTTCTTATTAAAGGTCCTAAAGGAAAGATCATAGAGCATATCATTCTCAACAACAAATATGGGAAAGTGCGACAAAGATTTTAAGAATGTGTAAACTGATTGTTGAAGTGCTTTGCATGGTTGATGGCGATATCTGTTGTCTCGGTATGCTTTATAAAAGCATGGACTATTATAAGGAAACCATTAAAATGCATTTGATAGTGTGGATGTCAACTAAATGGAGACCACTCAATGTTCATGTGTTAGCTTGTTGTTGTGCACCATACCTGGTGTCATTCTCTAGGTCTACACCATGTTAGAGAACTTGTCAGCATATCGTAACATTGGAATCCAACCATCGCACTCGTAGGAAGCAAACCATCAACCAGGTAAAAGATGAGTCATTTTGTAACTTCAATTTTGTAACTACCTTCTTGTAATATAGTCTGTGTGTGTGTGTGTGTATTGTAACAATCCAACTCCACATCCAAATAATAGGTGTTAGCATGCTTGAAGTATCTAGCTTTTTTACATACATCTATAAGTCTCCTTCAGTCTAGATGAATTAGTTGGAAGTATTTTTGCCCTTTTGATCACAAGAACTTGCATTCCTAGTCTTAGTGAACATTATACACATTTGTACTTTTCCACATTCTTCACATTGAATAGAAGTTGCACTATTCTATGAATACTTCTATGTTCAAATGTGTTGGTTTACCATTGTGTTAGTTTACATTTGCACCTTCTATAACCCGTAGCTTGCTGCCAAGTACAAGGTTGTCCACTACAGCAGCATCTTGGGCCCTGTCGTGCAAATTATTGGTAAACACGCAAGCACAATGTGAGCAAAAGCTACCGGTCGGTTGTGTTTCAAAGTACCCAAAAAAAGGTCTTAGCAAGAGCAAGATGATTGACGCCCAGAAAGCATTCATTGAGACATGCCCAAATGTCTACAAGCTTATTTAAGACATTTTTGAGGAGTAGCGCAACAAACTCTTTTCCCAGTTCACCAACCACTCCTGCATGGCCTACACATTCATCGTTTCAGTAGCAAATCCCTTTCAAAGTACAACTCAATCTCGACATTCTAGTGTTCGAAGGCAAAATAAACACCATAGCATTGGATAGTTGGATTCGATAACTTAAGGCTACTTCTCGGTCTATTGCTTCACTGACACAAAGATCACCTTCGCAGTGTTGAATATGTCAATTTATGTGTCCCATTATGGGAAAACCTTCAATGCACAACATGAGAAAGACTTGGAGCCCATTAAAACTTGGAAGTCATTTGTCGATGCCATGAAGTTGAATATTACCCTCTCAAGCACAATAAGGATGAATACATCAAGTTCTAGTAATTACACCAACCAAAGGAGCATTTAGTTGAATACTACACCGAGTTCCATGACTACACTGCACATTTGCACAAGGACTTGATAGAGCGACATAAGGTGGTGAAGTAAATCAGCTGACTCTCACCTTATATTGGCACAAAGATGGAGTTCTTAAGTTCCTACCCAATGGGACAAGCTTATCGCAGCGCTGCCAAGATCGTGAACAATGCAGAGATGAATCGGAAATTTCCCTCTTCATCCAACGTCGCACGCAAAAGCTAACCCACACACAACACACCATCTAACCATTCTGCACAAGGGAGACCAACCTAAGAAGGCCGCACAAAACCAAAAGACTCCAATGTATTTTGTGCCAAACAAAGGTAGAAAGAACCCAGGTGACAAGTGGTGCCACCGACACCACAACCCCACAACAATTTTGAATGCAACGCGCAACAGATTTTGCTTACGCAATCTACATCAAGTCCCGCACAAGTGGATGGCACTCATCTAAATGCTACTTGTCTGAGCGCCAACACCACTACCATAGACTCTGCTGAGGAACAAGTGGGCCTCTTCCACACAAAGTGTCCATTCAATGGACAACTCCACATCATCATCGACAGTGAGAGCCACAAGAATGTCATTGCGAAAGATGTAGTTCAATGCCTAGGCCTCACCATTGATGCACATCCTCAACCATACACTCTTGGATGGCTTCGACAAGGGAAGGATATCCAAGTCTGGTGACAATGCACTTTCAAATATGCAGTCAATCCCATGAAGAACACAGTCACTTGTGATGTTGCACCACTAGAGTTTTGTGACATTCTACTTGGATGATCGTATTTGTATGACCAAGATGCTACATATCAAGCCAAGCCGTAGCAATGGATTGTTCGTGCCAAAGATCGCTTGTTAAACCTCTTGGAAACACCACCAACAACCAAACTCACTTTCATCTATGCCAAACAATATCACAAGCTCATCTTGCACACGCAAAAATTTGTGCTACTCATGGTCCACCCAAAAAAGCACTTATGCAGCCAAGCAAGCCCACACTAGCAGCACGCCATGTCGTGCAATCATTCTTGCAACAAGAACAACTCCACAAGTTACTACATCGATATGGGGACTTCTTTGATGAACCAAAGGAGCTTCCAACACATTGCATAGTAAAGCATCAATTGATTTGATCCCTGAATACCCTCTTCCAAACAGCCCGTTGTACCACATGTCCATTTGGGAGAATCATGAAGTCCAACACCAAATCCAAGAACTTCTTGATCAAGGCAAGATCAGGTCAAGTTCCTCTCCTTGTGAAAGCCCAATAGTATTCACGCCAAAGAAACATAGAACATGATGCTTGTGCATTGACTGCGACACACTCAACAAAATAATGGTGAAGAATCAGTATTCACTGCCATGCACTGACGACTTCTTGGGCCAGCTCCAAAGTGCACAATACTTCACCAAGATTGATTGGAATTCACATTATCATTAGGTACCAGTCCATCCTAAAGATGTCTGGAAGAAAATGTTCAAAATGAGGGAAGGGTTGTACAAATGGTTGGTTATGCCTTTCGACTTCATCAATGCACCAGCAACATTCATGCCCCTAATGGACAACCTACTTAGGCCCTTCCCTAACTCCTTCACCATCGTCTACTTGGATGACATCCTCATCTTCAGCAAGACTTGGAAAGAGGTGTAGCACATCTCATGTGTCTTAGACATATTGCACAAACACAAGTTGCAAACCAACTTAGCCAAGTGCACATTTGGCACCTTGCATATCCAATATCTAGGCTACATCATCAATCACACAGGCATCCATGTAGATCCAAATAAAATCAAAGTAATCCAAGATTGGCCACCTGTGCAATCTCAATGAGTCAAGGATTTTTCTTGGACTTGCTAACTTCCACCATAGGTTTGTTCTTGGTTTCTTGTATGTAGCATGGTCTCTCAATCAAATCACATGTGTCAAAGTAGCATTTCACTAGACACTTGCACAACGACGTGTTTTTGAGGAGTTCAAGTTGCGCTTCTACACAACCCATGTTCTAGCAATGCTTGACATTGTCCACCCCTTTAAGATTCAGATTGATGCATCTAACTATGCGCTCAACATAATACTCACACAACATGGACATCCATTTGCATATCACTCAAAGACATTTAGCAACACCGTTCAACGGTACTCCACCTATGAAAAAGAGTTGTACAGCATTGTACAAGTTCTTATGCAACGGCACCACTACATCTTAAGGAGACAACCATCCATTCTGGTCATAAGACACTTCAATTTCTGCATATGTAGGGTAAGTTGGAGAACACGTGCCAAATAAAGTGGATGACTTGCAGTAGTTTCATTTGGTGATAAAGCACAAGAAGGGGAAAGACAACAAGGCAGAATATTACCCTTGTTGATTGTCGGTATAAGCACTCATCACGGTGCTTGCCAAGTGTGGCCACAACTTCTTTAACTAGGTATCTCTCTATTTAACAAATTGCGACTTCATAGAAGCTTATATTGCCCTTGTACAGGGTGAACAGATTCACAATTCCACATGTCTGACAAGCTTCTCTACAAGCTTGAACATCTCTATGTTCATGATAGCGCACCTCGCCAAAGACTCACTTGGGAGGTGCACTATGCAAGAGACCGTAGGGCACTTCAGTGTTACTAAGATATTGGCAACCTCCCAACAACATTTATACTACCTCACATGTGCACAAACATTGAGCGCCACATAAGTCTTGCATTCCTTCTTGTATCACCAAGCCCATGAACAAGAAGTTGGGGCGTTACACACCTTTGTAAATTCCATCCAAGCCAAGGGAATCTATCGGTACGGATTTCACGACTAGGTTACTGGTGACGAAGCACCAAAATGACTATGTTAGGTGTAGCAGATAGGTTTTCTAAGATGGCCACCATGTTTGCCTGCAAAAAGAAAATCAACGCATAAGAAACAGTGTGCTCTTTCTTTAACCATGTTTGGGTTCATTTCCGTCTACCAACATCCATTTTCTCTACCTATGACCCATAGTTTGTATGCCAATTTTGGCAAGCATAATGGGATATGATCGATACACAATTAAACCGGTCTATAACATTTCATCCCCAAAAAAATGGACAAATACAAGTTATCAACTACACACTTGTTCATTTGTTGTGCATGTACAATAGTGTTCATCCACGCACTTAGGATGATAATATGCTTTACATTCAACCTGCCTATAACAAAGCTCTGCATCCATTTTGTCTACCTATGACCCATAGTTTGTTTGCCAATTTTGGCAAGCATAGTGAGATATGATCAATACACAATTAGACCGGTCTATAACATTTCATCCCCAAAAAAATGGACAAACACAAGTTATCAACTACACACTTGTTCATTTGTTGTGCATGTACAATAGTGTTCATCCACGCACTTGGGATGATAATATGCTTTACATTCAACCTGCCTATAACAACGCTTTGCATAGCTTTGCGAGGCATAGTCCATTCCAAACATATCTTGGGTTCCAACCAAAGACACCCCAAGACATCTCCTTTCGTGCACCATCTGGCACAGAGTCACGCACACAAGAAAAAGAAGTGGACAAGGCACAAAAGTTTATGCAAACACATCCAAAGTTCTCATCACCAAGTTCAACAAATAATCTCGTGCCAACAACTGAAGTAGAAAGAGTGCCATGATGCACACCTCATGAGTTAAAGGTCGGTGATAACATTTGGTTGAATCTTGAGAAGGAATGCTTCAAGGGTCCACACCACAAGATCAAGCCTTTGCATTACAATCCATACGCAATATTGCATCTAATTGAAGAGAACACATTTGTTCTTGACCTACCATAATTCTCAGATTTGCATCCAGTCTTCAATGTGGAACTCCTTAAGCCATGATTTATGACTTTGCTTGAGCCAACAAGTCCTCAACAACCTTCAGACTAGGATCCTGAACATTTGCACACAACACGAAAGGATCAAGTCATTTAAGTAACAACAATGTGCACCCACCAGGGCACACAAGTTGTTATGAGTGTTCAAGGCAAGGAAATATGTTGATCAAGCTAAGAGGTACAATCTTCAACAACTTCAAGTTCATTTTCCACGGCTAGCCGCAGATGCAATGGGGACCATTGCTCCTCGAAAAGGCAAATGATCTGTGCATGGATGTGCAAGTCTACCCACTCTTCCTCAGGGCTTGGAGCTCCCTGCATCTACAGCATCTTGCATCCCACACATAGCTTCACACCATCCTTGCCCGCTAGCGCAACATCCTATAGCATACCGTGCAGCATCTTCTAAAATCTACACCATACATCACCTTGCCGCATTGCACATCACTTGTGTAGCCTCGCAATACCTTTGCACACTACCACAACACTACACTATATACCACACAAGTCTCTTGCACCACACAATGGTTTCAACACTCATTTTCCACGTCAACTTCCTATTGTTGCATGGCATACTAGGTGGCACCCTCCAGGTCTACACCATGTCAGAGAACTTGTCAACATACCATAGCACTAGAACTCCAACCATCACACCTGCAAGACGGCAAACCGTCCCCTGTGCTGAAGACGAACCATTTTGTAATTGTTACCTTCTGTAACTACCTTCTTGTAATGATGTGTATGTGTATTGTAACCGCTCGGACCTTAAGGGATCAAAGACGCACCCAAATAGTAGGTGTCAACATGCCTGAAGTATCTAGCATTTTTACACAAATCTGTAGTTCTTCAATCTAGATGAATCAGTTGGTTCTGATTTCCCCCTTCTGATCATGAGAACTTGCATTCCCAATCTTTCTAAACATTGTATACATTTTTACCTTTCCCTAATTTTTGCATTGAACAGAATTTGCACTATCCTACAAATACTTTTACGTTTGAATGTGTTGGTTTACCGTTGTGTTAGTTTACCTTTGAGCATTTTATAACACGTGGAATTCGTATGGAGCAGATACTCATGAACTATAACACTTTGTGGTTAGAATATTGAGTTAGGGAGCAAGTTCATCAACTTGTGAAAGGAATTAGAGATGCTTTGACCACATTCAATCAAAGAAACAAAACATTTTTTGTATGGGAGGTTGGGATATCTTGTTTATATTCGCAACAATTTGCAGTTGCGTAAGAACACAAAAATAAAAGACTCGTCTACCTCTTCTTCACAACTCCAACCCATTTCAAAAGACATGGCAGATGCAAATGATCCTTGCTTACTTTGTGATGATGAATTCAATGCAAAATCTAGTGATGATAATATTGAGCCAACTTAGCCAAGTGCTCTTGATGATTTTTGAGTTTTTTTGAGTTGGACGTAACTATCATATGTTTGTAGTCAACAGGTTGCCCGAAGCTCATCAAAAGGTAGCAATGTACTATGTTGTTACCTTGTTACCCTTCCAAGATTGACCCACAAAAAATACTTAAGTCAACGATCTGCTTGCACATGATAGATAAGCTCATCCATTTTTTAATGTAAAAAGTAGGGAGTGGTTCATAAGAAGTTTGAGAACAATCTTAAATGCTTTAGACTTTGGACTATGACTTCTTGAAAACAGAAACCATCTTTTAAATTGTAAATTCATATGTTTTTTGTTAGAAATATTGTCATTGATGTCAAAGGAATTGTAATGGATATGAACGGAAATGTCAAACAGAATTGTTGCCAGAAGTGAACGGAAATGTCGACGGAAGTGAACGGAAATGTCAACGGTCACATCTCTTGGTGAAGAGGTACCTCTTGGATGGGACACATCCTTTAACAGCTATATAAGGGAGAAGAGATGTAGAAGTATAACAAGCATTTGATTTGATTGAAGATCATATGAGTGTGAGAGAGAGAAAAAAAGGAAGAGCAGAAATATTTGAGAAAAAAAGGGGTTGTTGAAACAAAGAAGCATAAGCAAAGTATAAAGACATATAGCAACAAAGCTATATCGTAATTGATCGGATCTAAAAGAGTGAAGAAGCAAAGTCCTATCATCTGTTGTGTAAGCAACAAGTCAAAGATAGAAGTGTTATTTTCATCTAGAGGGTTGGTGCCTTCATTCAAAGGGTTGGTGCTCTTGTGAGTTGGTGCTCACAAGGATTCGTTGAGTTGGTGCTTGGCAAAAGAGTTGGTGCTCCTGTAAGTTGGTGCTTACAAAATTGTATTGGGGTTAGTGCTCCAATAGGTTGGTGCCTACAAATTTTTATATTGAGATCTATTTCTCCGTGGTTTTCTCCCGAAAGGGTTTCCACGTATAAATCTTGTGTCACTATTACTTTGTGTTGTGTGAGTTGTGATTTGATTATATTGCATATCTTAAGTGGAATAATTGTTTATGTAAAAAATGAAAAAGATATCTATTACTGATTCACCCCCCCCCTCAGTAATATCCTGTGCTTAACATTTTTAATGTTCTACTTTTAATCAACTTGTCATGATTTATATGTTTTGACATTTTCTTACCCAGTTTTCTATTTAGTAATACTTTTGTTTTTACATTCTTGTTTTCTTACCTTGTTTTCTATTTAGTAATATTTCAATTTTTACATTCTTGAACATTTATTTTTTATTTTTAAAATGCATATTTAAATTCTTCAAACTTAATCACGAATTTGTTTTCCAATTCTTATCCGCTGGTGAAATTGTTTCAAATTTTATCCTCGCCAAACACAAATCTTGTTGTCTTTCTAGAGTCTCATGGGTGTGAGAGAAAGGCAGAAGATAATTGGCTTTCCAACTAGGTTCTATATAACCAAAATCAAGAAACCTTAAAACAATTTAAGCCAATGTAGCATGCCAAAGTTTTCTCTGCTTATGGAAGCCCTCTTATAAACAATTATAAATATTTTATATTCAAGATTTAAATAACAATCCATTTGTAAAGAATGAAATTGCAGCTTTGAAAAGCCCTTTTTGTCCGTCATCTTTGGAAAGCAATGCAGCTTTCATGCAATTGAGTAACCCTGGATGAGTTAATGTATATTAAATTTTTATTCGCAAAACCAATTTATGGGGCACTTGATGTCACTTTTGCTCCAATTTTTTAAATTCCTTATCTGTAGTGAAACTAGACTAAAAAATAAAAGAATGTTGAGTTGTAGAGGAGACACATGAAATGATTCAAAGGTTAAAAGATTAGCATGCCCGTTTATCTCAAGATAACTAATCCCAATGGTTTTGAATATCTTGTAATCTGTAGCATGAACTTTTGGTAATATATTACCATAATGTGTCTAGGTCTAGTGGATAATGTGTGCCATTGTTGCATTTTATTACTAACTGATAATAGGAAAGAATGGTAATGTTGTTTAGTTTGATTCTGTGAGATTTTTAGATGGGTATAATTCATGTTTTTTTAATGTGCTAGAGGACAGATAAGGTGAGAAAGTTGTTTACGCAATTCATGGAAGCACTCTGATTCAGGGCCACATAAGAGCTATCTATTCCTTGGAAATCGAAATCACCCATTAATATATCTTTTAGAGGTAGGAAAGAAAATCCATTTAAGTCATAAGCATATATCCATAGCATAGTTCAAAATCTCATTCTCAGCGATTTCTTGGGAGGGCAAAATTTGAACCAGATCTCGTATCTCGGGAATTTCTCCGCATTTCTCAGCAACTTTATTGCTGCTTTAAAAAACATATAAATTCATAAAATAAACTTAAATTAAATGTAAAATGTTGTTAAATGACATGAGAAATGAATCTAGAGAATGCCATAGACCAATAACTATATTTTCAATCAATGTGAGATCAAAAAAGAGTGCAATTAGTAACAATACTACAAAGTACAAAGTTACAAACTGCAATGCTCATAGAGTCATTAAATATCAAATACACATTATCTTTCATCTCTAGTGCCTAGAATAAGTTTGATGTGGCTGCCTAATGGAAGTGGAAGGTAAAAATTCTTCCTCTTCAATGCCAACATCGTCAACAAAGCCAAATGTATCATATGGATCCTCACCAACACCTCCTAATACTTCTGCTATCCCAGATGCTATTGCTTCTTCTGCCTCCCTCTCTAAACCTACAATCTCCTCCGCTGTAAACATGGGCAATGACTTTGCATCATCAACCATCCAGTCGCCATATGGATCAATCTCATTCAAGTCAATAGCATCATACTTATCTTGCCCCTCCACTTGTCTCACGCGAAGACGAAGATTGTACCACACAAAGACAAGGTCATAACGACATTGTGTCATCAACCTGTTGCGTTTTTTTGTGTGAACAGCTTCAAACATGTTCCAATTACATTCACACAAAGAAGAGCTATATGGTTGACACAAAATACGGATGGCTAGCCTTTGAAGATTTAGTGTTTTTGCACCATAATATTCCCACCACACATCTACAAAAAGGAAATAGTCAACTAGGCATGAATAAATGAAAGAAGTCTGCTAGAAAGAATAAACAAATAACTCAATTTGTTTTTACAATTTACCTAGCTGAGAGGTGTTTCTTCTTTTAATGCATGGAGCCAAATAAAAAAGTCTTCCCATTGCATTCTTGTAAATCTGTAGCTCATCAATAATTGCATCTCTAGTTTCATCATCAAGGATCATCCTCTCTATGCATGTATTGAGAACATCCATAACCCCATCATCTACCTTAAATGAATTAGAACACAAAAACTTAGGATTCAAATAGTAGGCTACTGCATGAATATGTCGATAGAGCATCTTGTTCCATCTACGATCAATTATGCACCATATGGGTTCATATTTTCTTTGATTATGCCCATAATATTTGGCTATGGCCTCTTTGGCCACGTCCATGGCCTCATACAAATAATCCATTGGGTTTCTTTCCCTATCCACCAATCGAAGAACTCGAGCCAAAGGCTCTGACACTCATAACAAAATAATACACAAATTTAAAATGAAAATTAATAAAAAAATTATAACAAATAAATGATAAATAAAAATAATAATTAAGTTTAAGCCTTTAAGGTTACCTTAATGATTTCCTCCATGCACTTTGCAAAGACCCCATCAAAAATGGTCTTCATGAGCTTTACCCCTTCGTCCTTCTTAGCATAGAGAAACCCCACCCACTAATCACTCGGCACCATCTGCTTAGGGTATGCTAATAAGGCCACAGTGCTCTGCAATGCGAGGAAATTTGTGGTGAATCGTGACTCCCAATTGCACAAGCTCATTTCCATCGGTGTGCTCTCTCATCAACTGTAGCACTCAAGTGTGATTGTAGTTGAACTTAATGATACTTCTGCCCTCATCAACCACACTTTTCACCCATGAGATCTTTCCTATGTCCTCGAGCAAAAGATCAATGCAATGCACTGCACAAAGGTTCCAAAAACATTTATGGTACCTCTCCTCAAAAAGTTTGTTTGTTGCTACATATGCGATCGCATCGTCTGTCACAACTTAAACAACATTCTACACACCTACTTGCATCACCATCTCATCCAACATATCATATAAAGTGTTTGTTGTTTTACTTGATGGGAGGCATCAATTGACTTCAAGAAGACTAGTTGCCCACTTGAAGCCACTAAAAAGTTGATCAATGTACGGTTTTTCTCATCCATCCATCAGATAAAATGGTGCACTCATTTTCTTGTCATATTTTTTTTGGTCTTCTACACGGGCTTGTGTATGTCTCACAGAATCCTCCAACAACGGGCCACTCAAGTCATGAGTAGGAGCTTTGAACCCCTTCCCGGCAATGGTCAATGCAGTGACCAAATTCTCCCAATATAGACTTTTTGCCACAATGAAAGGAATGTTGTAGTACCAAAAAATTTGTTGCAACTATCATCGTTTCATTTTGCAATTCTTTGTTCCAAGCGGTACCTTCCAACGAAGATGACCCGGGGCTACTTTTAGGAATTAAAAAAGTAGTCAAACTATCACTAATGGATAATCCTCATCCTTGACCGTGACATGGTGGAGTTAGGACAATAGAATAGACCTCAATGTCACTATTTTCTCTTGTTGTCCTACTCATTAGGAGTGCAAGTGCATCGGCTTTCCTCTTCTTTTCCACGTTTTTTCTCTCATTAACTACAATGCAAGCAGCCAACTCTCTGAGCCTCAAGGGGTGCTTGATTGCACATTGTCAAATTATTTTGTGCCAACTGTGCAATGTGGTTTTTCAAGCGAGAAGCACCTCCACTCATCTTCATCCCGCAATAGTTGCATATTACACATTTGCCCTCCGCCCGTTCACAATGCTTCCAACCAAGATCATTAGACTTAAGCTTGCTGCAAATAGGACCTGTAGAACCAGATGTTGATTGTGATGCCATTTTTAAATAGCAAACTTGAACCCTATATAAAAAATATATGTGTTTTAGTCTTTTAAAATTTAAAATTTAAATATAACTGCTATTTAAAATTTAAATATAACTGGAATCTAGAAATAAACTTTCAATGATCATGATTCTTGATTGAAATTCAAATTTTATATTTTATATTAAATATTAGAAAGATAATGAAAATTTAAAAAAATACTTGAAATCTAACTCTCTAATGCACGTTGCGTGTTGCACGCTGCCAAACACTCAGTGCCGTCGTGCAGGGACTATTCTCAAGCTTCAACTATCAATAAGCATTAGTGGCAAATGGCATAATTGCAATGCAAATAATATGAAACTGTAGTCTGTGTTTTTAAATTTTGACCCTCTGCAAACTTGCAAAGTAATCAATGAGTATATTGTCACACTGTGTAACTGAATTATCAAGATTCAAATTATCAATTATGTATATTGCATCTTGCCAAATAGTAACACGATAAAATTGTAGTCTCAACTTTACTATTTAGTTTTACAGTTCACCCTCATTCAAAGAAGTAAATATATATTGTATATTGTATATATTATAAAGTATATACAAGTTACACAAGCACTAAGCCCGCAGCTAGCAGCCCTATGCACAGTGCATACTACAATATGATAGTATCACTGTGAAGTGTCAATAGTCAATTGATTCTCTATTTTTGGGCAAGCTGCAAAATAATATTACAAAGTTCAAACTTCAAACTTTTAATGGGCCCCAAACTACCAAATCTCGACCAATTGTGCAGAGTGCAATAATGGCATTAGGGGGCGAATTGCAAACTACAATGAAGGCATTGTATGACTGTAAAATACTAAAACTTACAACTTGAACTGCAAATTGCAATGAAGGCATGTTTTTTGGTTTTCACTAAACGATCTACTATCTGCGGCCTATGCAAAAGAAGAATGATGAACTGCAAGTGCATATTAACCATGGAACGAAAGAATCGCAATAAACAAATCCACAATTTACTTTTAACTTTTAATGCATTGAGCTTTTTGTTTACTAGCCGAGAAAAAAAGGGCTTCTCGTCTCACAAGAAACACCCCGGTATCTCAACTGCAAACTATAACGCAAGAATTGCCGAGAAATGAGAAATCACCCAGATTTGAAACCATGATCCATAGCCTATTTATATTTGATGTAATTAAAATGTGCCACTAGCTTGAATTCACTATGAAAAAAGTGTGTTGACCTATTGTATGCTTCTTCTCATGAGGAAGTCTTATTTATTTCATGGCATGTGGATTAAAATTTGTTAGTGTCATGTTTATAAACTAAAACCAATATTCCATTGCATATGTAAAAATTAATGGTAGTGAGTTTATCATTATTGGAAAAGAAACAAGTAATTTTTTTCTCACGAGGAAGTCTTATTTAATTCATGGCATGTGGATTAAAATTTGTTGGTAACTGTCATGTTTATAAACTAAAACCAATATTCCATTGCATTTGTAAAAATTAATGGCAGTTTATCATTATGGAAAAGACTATTACCAATCACCAAGTGGATAATTTGAGGAATGCAATACTAAATCTTCATTGGAGGAATATAATACTAAATCATATTCTATATTAATTAGTATTCATTACATATTTAATCTATTTTTCAAATCTCCATTGCAAGAGTTAAATTAAAAATAAGTTTTATGGTCTTCAATTACAATTTTAATTTTTCTCTGAAATAAGGCATGAATTGGGACATGCATGCGACAAAATTATATAAATCTTAAAAGAATTTTAACATTTTAGTCCCATGGATAGTCGTTAGTGTCATGTCCCCCTTTTTGGCATAAGCACAGACATGACCTTTAGCCTAGTTCTTTTGGTGCTTTCCCTAGGCTAAGGGAAGAAAGGGAAAAAAGGAAACATTAGTTTATATTTTAAGTTACAAAAGATATTTTTTTAATATATCGTTTTATATTATAAATTAAAAGGTAACTTGTGAATAAGAGTTAACTTAACCCTTAATGAAGAAAACAGAAAAGATCTTTTAAAACCACCTTAACCCTCCCTCCAAGTGGAGGCCCCTTTAGGGGAGGATTTGTGGAGAATATAGTATAAAAGGTGGTATGATGATCATGGAAAAAGATGCCATGAATTTATGATATTTGAATTTCAGGCTATAGCACGAAACGCTTAGCTAAGTGACTTGAAGACGAAAACCTTCAAGAACAGAAGGGTTTGGGGACAAAAACCTCCACTTCTATTCAAGACAACACTACTTTCAGGGGTTGTAATTGCATTTCAAATTCAGGGATTCAATGATTTGATCCTCTTCTAGGGCAATGACTTGCATTGGCAAGTGTGACTATTGGTTGTGGTGCTTTGGCTCATTTTTTGGGAGTCATTGACAAGGGTTTTAGGGTTGTTTATTGGCAGCAAACAAGTTTGTGTATCAAAGACACCTTTAATTAGGGTTGCATTGGAGTTTGCTAGTTGAAGACCCCTTGTCTCAGGGTTGTGTGGATAAGGACATCATCATTGGCTGTTTTGTAGTTGGGCGACCCCCTTTGGGGAGTGTATGCATCAATTTCTTGGGCTTCATTGGCCTAATTTGCAGATCTGAATATTGCATAATATTTCCTTTGATTTATTGGATTTTTCCAATAACTATTGTTGCAAAACTTGCTGGAAAAAGATATTTATATCCACTAATTATCTGAGAATTTTATGATAATTCTTTGATCATAAAATGGTGGGTTTTCATGGTGGAAAAGCTTTTATTTAATTATGCAATTTTCTAGCTCTTGTGGCACCTAGGGTTTGAAATTGGAAACGTTCTTTTATGTCCTATTCTTCATTGAAATAATTGATGAACTATTGCTAGGGTTTGATACAATTAATTGCAGTAATGTGTGAAGGTTTGATCACTACGGTTTACAGTTAGAAATCAAATATAAATATATATATGAAATAATTGATGAACTGTTGCTAGGGTTTGATACAATTAATTGCAGAAGTGTGTGAAGGTTTGATCACTAGGGTTTACATTTAGAAATCAATATATATATATATATATTTGTTTTGGCTAGGGTTTGCTTAAATTTTAGAATTCTGAAAATATCCCTAATTTGACGACATTACGTTTTAACACCCCTAAGGTAAAAATAAAATTACCGAGACAATTTTAACATAAAATATTTACCTTTTACAATGGTGGGACGAATTTTAACCACTTATTTTTTTTGTGCCAGGTTTTTGAGAAGTGGGTATGATTTAAAGGTGTTGATAGAATCGGGGGATTATGTGGTTGAAACCTCCCTTATTTTGTGCTTTATTTTGTGGAGATATGGTTATCCTTATGGTTATGGCACATTTTTCAAGGGATTTTGAAAAGTATAAATAGGGGAGAGGGGTAACACATTATTCATTGCATCTTGCATTGAGTTTTGAGCTCTGCAGTCAGTGTGATCGATTTTGAGGTGTAGCTTGCATCTCGAGAATTCTGGTGTGAATTCGGGCTGGAGAAAATTATCTCTATGAGAGGTTTCTTGTTTAAAGTTGTTTTTACTCTTGTTTATAATATTATTGAAATCCTCTTGGTGGACATAGCCCACATTGGGTGAACCACGTTATATCGGTGTTATGTGTATTTTTGCTTTGATCTGAATTTTTTTTCCATGTCTTTGTTGCTGTGATTCTAAGGAATGATTTTCGTGTTGCATATTATTGCATAATTAATTAATTTTAATCACTTATTTCTAACAACTAGTATCAGAGCTAGCTTTAGTGGTTTTGCTAAAATGGTGAATTATAGGGAAAGATATTAACTTGAGTGGGAGCTATGGCAGATAATGGCAGATCTAGAGTTGAAAAATTCAATGGGCAGAATTTTGGATTGTGAAAGATGCAGATAGAAGATTACTTGTTTCAAAAGGATCTTCATCTCCCTTTGATGGGAAAAACAGGACAACCTTCAGGTATGAATTAGGCAAATTGGAATTTACTCGATAGGAAAGCACTGGGAGCCATTCAGTTGTGCCTTGCATCTTCAATTGCCTTCAATATTTCAGAGATGACTACATTTGGTCTAATGAAGAAATTAGGGGAGTTATATGAAAAACCCTCTGCCTCTAATAAAATATCTTTGATGAAAAGGTTATTTAATATGAAAATGTCTGAAAATGGTTTTGTAGCTAATCATTTGAATAATTTTAATACGGTTGTGAGTATGCTAAATTCTATTGGTATTAAATTTGAAGATGAAGTTAAAGCTTTATTGATTTTGTCCTTCCTACTAGATAGTTGGGATAGCCTGGTTATGGCTGTGAGTAATGTCGTCCCTATTAAGGGAAGTTTAAAGTTTGAGGATGTTATAGGTGTGATTCTTAGCGAGAAAATGCGAAGAGCACTGGGGATTCTTCTTTAGGGAATGTTTTGATGGTGGAGACTAGAGGGAGACAAAAGGATAGAAGCAAAGAAAACTGTGGAAAGTCAAAGGGTCGGGGAAGATCTAAATCTAGAACCAAGATGGTGTGTTGGCACTATGGAAAAAGCGGACACACAAAGAAGGAATGTTGAGAACTTCGAGACAAGAAGACCAAACATGAGGAGACCAAGGAGGTAAATATGACAATAGGTAATGTCAGTCAAGATGTTTTAATTCTTTCTTTGGATAATGTTTCTAAATCTTGGGTATTAGATTCAGGGGCTTCTTTTCATGCCACCCCACATAGGCATCATTTTATGGATTATGTTCAAGGAGATTTTGGACATGTTTATTTTGGTGATGATGAACCATGCAGTATAGTAGGGAAAGGTTGTGTTCAGGTGAAGATGCAGAATGGGAATACATGGCTACTAAAGGATGTCAGACATGTCCCACTGTTAAGGCAAAATTTAATTTCAGCGGGGCAATTGGACAGTGAGGGTTGTTCAGTAATGTTTTCAGCGAACTCTTGGAAAGTTACCAAGGGTGCTCTTGTGGTTGCGAGAGGTAAGAAAATTGGCACTTTGTATTTAACAAGTTGTGTCGATCACTGTAATTTAGTTGCTATAGATGGAGATGCAACTTTGTGGAACTACAGGGTCGGTCATATAAGCCGGAAGGGCATGGAGATCTTGAAAGACAAGTTGCCCGGATTGAAACGGGTTGATTTGAACTTCTATGATGATTGTGTACAGGAAGCAGAGGCGAGTTAAGTTCTTGAAGGTTGGATCTATAAAGAAGGAGAATAAGTTGGAGTTGGTTCACTCGGATGTATGGAGGCCAACTCAAGTATCTTCTTTTGGTGGTTTAAATTATTATGTTACATTTATTGACGATGCAACTAGGAAAGTTTGAGTTTATTGTATTAAGAAGAAATCTGATGTGTTTGAAACATTCAAGAGATGGAAAGCTTTAGTTGAAAATGAAACAAGTCTCAAGTTGAAATGTCTCAGGTCGGATAATGGAGGTGAATATTGTGGCAAAGCATTTGATGATTATTGTTCACATAATGGAATTAATAGGCAAATAACGGTTCCAAGGACACCATAGGAGAATGGAGTGTCAGAAAGGATGAACAAGACAATCATGGAGCGTGCTAGGAGCATGAGGTTGCATGCAGGGCTGCCCCTAATGTTTTGGGAAGAAGCAGTTAACACAGCAATATATCTGATTAACAGAGGGCCTTCAGTGCCTTTGGATGGAGGCATACCTGAGGAAGTTTGGTCTGGTAAGAAAGTTAATTATTATTTTCTTAAGGTCTTTGGATCTGAGGCATTGGTTCATGTTCCCAAGAAGGATAGGACCAAGTTAGAGGCTAAGTCTGAGAGATGCACCTTTATTGGTTATGGTGAGGATGACTTTGGTTTCCGAGTTTGGAGTCTTAGAGACAATAAATTATTCCGGTCTAAGGATGTTATCTTCAAAGAAAAAGTAATGTATAAGAATCAATTGTAGGAACAGGAATAAAAAGAGTACACAGTGTTGGATGATATTACTAATGGTAAAGTGTCCAAGGAGACAGTTCGGGAACCTCCTACACAGCTACCCCAAACTCCTATAGTAAGGTCTCTTAAGGTAAGAAAAGCTCCTAAACGTTTTTCCCCATCTTTGAGTTATTTGTTACTTACAGATAGTGGAGACCCAGAATGTTTCAAGGAAGCACTCCAGACGAATGCTAGGAAGAAGTGGGAGCAAGCCATGAAAAAAGAACATAGTTCTTTCATGGAGAACCAGACGTGGGATTTGGTGAAGCTACCCAAGGGCAAGCGAGCATTGCAGAATAAGTGGGTATACAAAATCAAAAAAGAGGATGGAGGAAAGAAAAGGTACAAGGCACGATTAGTGGTCAAGGGGTTTGCACAAAAAAAAAGTATTGATTTTGATGAGATTTTTTCTCCTGATGTTAAAATGACTTCTATTAGAATTGTGCTTGTTATAGTTGTAGTCGAGAATTTGCATTTAGAACAATTAGATGTGAAGAATGCATTCCTTCATGATGATTTGGAGGAGGAATTATATATGGAACAACCATAGGGTTATGAGGTCGAAGGAAAGGAGAAATTGGTGTGCAAACTAAAAAAGAGCTTGTGTGGCCTTAAACAAGCTCCACGACAATGGTATAAAAAGTTTGACAGATTTATGTTGGAAAAGGGTTACTCCAGGTGTCATTCTGACCATTGCGTGTATGTCAAGAGATATGAGGATGATAATTATATTATCATATGCTTGTATGTAGATGACATGTTGGTTGCAGGAAAGAACATACAACAGATTCAAGTACTCAAAAAGCATCTTGGTGATTCTTTTTCTATGAAGGATTTGGGTGCAGCGAAGCAAATCCTTGGTATGAGGATAACTTGAGATAGGAAGGAGAAGCTGATCTTATCCCAGGAAAACTATGTGAAGAACGTTTTGGAGAGGTTTAGTATACAGGGTGCTAAGCCGATTGGGACTTCTTTTGGCAGGGCATTTCAGATTATCAAATAAGCAGTGTCCCAAGACAAAAGAAGAAAAGCTAAAGATGTCCAAGGTACCTTACTCATCGGCGGTTGATACCCTGATGTCTGCTATGCTTTGTACTAGGCCAGATATTGCCCATGCAGTGGGAGTATCAAGTAGGTATATGATTAATCCAACTTATGAGCACTGGCAAGTAGTGAAATGGATTCTTCGATATTTGCGATGAACTATGGGTACAACATTATGTTTTGGTGGTTCAGAGACCACTTTGCATGGTTATGTGGACTCAGATATGGCCGAGGATGTTGATAGCAAGAGTACAACAAGGTATGTATTTACTATCGAGGATATAGCGGTTAGTTGGATTTCCTAGATACAGAAGGTTGTGGCTTTATCAACCACAGACGTTGAGTATGTTGCTGCTATAGAAGCTAGCAAGGAGATGATTTGGTTACAACAGTTAATGAGTTGGGGCATAAACAGGAAGTTGGGGGACTACATAGTGATAGTCAGAGTGTTATACATTTAACCAAGAACTCTATTTTCCAATCGAGAACGAAACACATACAATTGTGATATCATTTCATCAAGACAGCTTTGGAGGAAAACATGGTGAAGCTAGAGAAGATACATACGAGCCAGAATTCTGCAGATATGATGACTAAGGTAGTCACATTGGAGAAGTTGAGGTTATGTTCAGCTTTGGTTGGTTTTCGTGAAGATCATGGAGTGTTAAATTTTGTTCAAGGGGAAACGAACTCCAAGTAGGAGATTGTTAAATGTGGAGTTCGTTTTAACACCCATAAGGTAAAAAAAAATTACCGGGACAAATTTAACATAAAATATTTACCTTTTCCAATGGTGGGACGAATTTTAACTTGTTTTTTTTTGTGGCAGGTTTTTGGGAAGTGGGTATGATTTAAAGGTGTTGAGAGAATCGGAAGATTATTTGGTTGAAACCTCCCTTATTTTGTGCCTTATTTTGTAGGGATATGGTTATCCTTATGGTTATGGCACATTTTTTAAGGGATTTTAAAAAGTATAAATAGGGAAGAGGGGTAACACATTATTCAGTGCATTTTGCATTGAGTTTTGAGCTCTGCATTCTTTCTACGGTCAGTGTGATCGGTTTTGAGGTGTAGCTTTGCATCTCGAAAATTTTGGTGTGAATCCAGGCTGGAGAAAATTATCTATGTGAGAGGTTTCTTGTTTAGAGTTGTTTTTACTCTTGTTTATAATATTATTGAAATCCTCTTGGTGGGCGTAGCCCACATTGGGTGAACCACGTTATATCAGTGTTATGTGTGTATTTTTGCTTAATTCTAAATTTTTTTCCATGTCTCTGCTGCTGTGATTCTGAGGAATGGTTTTCGTGTTGCATATTATTGCATAATTAATTAATTTCAATCACTTATTCCTAACAGGGAGAGGGCATGGAAAAAATGGAGAAAGGAAGGCTCTACAAAGCAGGAAGGAAGCTAGGGCATCCATGCCAACTGGTGGGTGACCAAATCAGCACCTTGAAAGAAGTGGAAGAGGGGTTGTCCAAGGCAAATCAGTCACAATATGAGGCTTTGGAATGGGCAGTACAACCCTCAAGGATTTGTTTGATCCAACCTCAACTCTTGAGGCACACCAATAAGGACGTAAGGCTGTTGGTTAATAGTTGTGGTAGTGAAATTACAAGACTAACCCGCTCCCGAGATTCCTTACAGTAACAAAATCATGAGGGAGATATTTAAGTTGATTGTGGAGAGTTTCCAAGGTCTAGAGGATAACAAGGGACACTCTTTTGCTAGAAGGGTCACATTGCTAAAGACTATGGCAAAAATCAAGTCATGTATTTTGATGTTAGATTTGGAATGTGATAAACTTATTGTTGAGATATTTCAACATTTCCTTGTAGTTGCTTGTAAGAATCCTATCGAAAATGTTGTAACTCCTATGCAGAGAATCATGACTTTGACACTCAATGAGAAAATGATGATCTTTTCGAGCCATTATTATCTATCTTGTTGACAGGTTTGAGGCAAGTAAAGAATAATTTTCCAATTGCACGTGTTATTTAAAAATGTTGTAAAAATTTGTAAGGAAAAATTGAGGGCTTATTTGATAGTGGAGCATGTAGAAGAGGAAAAATCAAAGATTTTGGAGCAGTAAGAAGAGTTGTTTCAGCTAAGTAAGGGGCAGCCAATGACTGAATTTTCTAAGCCACAACCAGAAATTCAAGGGCAGCCTAGTGATGGTTTCCAACAAGCTATGGGGCAACCAATGAGGTTGCAAATAGTAGACACTAAGGTGGAAGTAACAGAAAAATTAGAACTTCCAAAGGTAAAGGAGAAGTTATTCAACAACTTCACGAGCAATCAAAAGATCAAGAAGAAAGCTTGGAGATGGATAAGGAAACCATAATGAAAAGGTATGTCATGACAAAAAACATTGCATTGTTTCTTACCATAAACCATTCTCTTTATCTAAATTCAGATTTCAAGAGGAAGCTTGGAAGAAACAATTAACACTTGGAAAGGAAGCACAAGTCCTAACAAGATTGGACAAGGTAATGGGGTCCTTTGAAGGAGTAATGCCAAATAGAAAGAAAGAAGATTTCATTTTGCATTTGAAAAAAGGAAAATCAGATTTGTGTATGGGTAAGCAATTGAACTGTGATCTTGGTAAGTGCTCATTGATTTCTCTTCATGCTTGGTTATGTCATTATCTTGGTTGAAAAACTTGTGCTATCACTAAGGTTGAGGTGAAGGGTGCTCATTGGAGAAGAAAATTCTTCCAAGTAAATTCAAGGAATGAGCATGACAAGTATCCATCGTGGATTTGGGATCCAGGTGAGTCCCACAAGTGTAATATTGCTATCATGTCATGTTGTGAGACAAAGAACACAAGTTCGACCAACATAAAGAAGGGAATAAGCAAGGGTTATCATGGTCCCAAGATCATAGTGACTGTTATTTTTAGCATTCTCAGTTTGTTCTCCTTAAGGTTTCTTGTCACCATGGTGAGTAGGGGCCCTAAGAAGGTGTGCTTCTCACACCTCAACACCATGGGGATGGTCCATGTGTGTATTAGTAGATTTCTAGCCGCTAAGAGGAAAAAGGCATACTACAACCATGATAAGAAAAAGTTGAGACAAAAAAGAAGTCCATATCATGTTCATAAGGCATGATGGAGTGAGTGGAAAAGTGTTGTTAAACACTTTTGTTTTCACTAACATGTTTGCTTCATGTGTAGGACTATGGTGGGGCCGATTACAATGGCCATGAGAGGGGCAAAGAGTGTTGTGATTTCCGTGCATGGGCAGCCACTTGGGCATGGTAGAAACTGCCCAACATTATGTTTGAAGAACTCGGTGAGTTCTGAAAATGATGAAGGTGAAAGAGGGTTGCAAATTCAGCTGGTCACACATTCAAAAAACTAAAAAAAATTGGCATGTTACAGCCCTACATGGATTCTAGAAATACATATGCAAAGTCTGATTTCTTTTGCTCAGAAATTTCTGAGTTAATAAGTCAAACAAGGCCGCCTATTGATGGCATAAACTTCGAATTTTTTAGCATACAACCCAAGAGGAGAATGGGAAGGGTACATACAGGGTCTGATTTCTTTTACTACGAGAATTCTGAGTGGGCAATGCAAACACAGCCGCTTCATGAGGGCAAGAATTCTGATATTTTGGGCATCCTACAGCCCAAAGCAAGTTCTGAAGATGCTTTGGGTTGGGACACTTCTTGTATGACAAGAGATTGGAGGTTACAAATAAGGTACAGCTCTATTTCATTGGTAAATTCGAGTCCTTGTTAGGCTCAAATTGTGTTCCATCTATGCTTAATAATGTTGAAAAGGGGCAGCAAGAGAAGAAGCATGTCACACCCATAAGGGCACCAATGCAAGGGTGCTCACATCTCCATGATTTCTCTTTGCAAGGTATGTTTCCAAGTGAATTCAGGAATATTTGTTGTTTGAAAAATAGGGAGCCATATTTTTACTGGGTAAAGGGAATGGCACTGCACAAGAGGGACCCTAAGAGGGTTTGGAATGCATACCATGGAAGCCCACACTCAATGGCCTATATTCAATGGGAAACCTTCATAAAGGACAGCCTTATGATAGAAATCAGTTTTGATTATGTTGGAAGCCCTAGCTCTCTGGGCATAATGTTTGCATGCATGTTGACTTACTTTAATTGTTGTGACATAAGGGGTTCATTGCAGGCCAAATTACTGAGTAAGTTGACAACTTGGAGCAATGGTAAGGCTATATATCACCATTACAGCCCTTATAACAGCAGGAACAATTCTGTTTATGGAATATCTTCCTCCTTGATAGGAAGTCAATTGATTATGGCTTCAAGTTGGGAGTTTGCAGCCCTTGGCGGTTATGGTTTGAGAGGTTTGGGACATGATATGCAGAATAATAGCAGCTGTGATGAGTTTCCTAAAGTGGGATACACATGGGGCAGCCATTGGCTTGAGAGAGGAATGAGCCTAAGGGCTATTTGGGAGTTTGATAGTAGCTTTCATAGCACCTTCAGCACTTGTGGGCAGCCAAATTTCTTCAAGTACAACAGAAAAAGGCTTCAATACGAGGCTTTCCATCCATGGAATGAAGTGAGAATTGAGCTTGGCATGGGAATAAGCGTTGGGCCAGCTCCGTAGATATTGCTATTGCTTGAAGACAAGCAATTTTGGACAGGGAGGATTGTCATGTCCCCCTTTTTTGGCCTAAGCACGGACATGACTTTTAGCCTAGTTCTTTTGGTGCTTTCCCTAGGCTAAGGGAAGAAAGGGAAAAAGGGAAATATGGGTTCTAAGTTCAAGTTATTAAAGTTATTTTTTTAATATATCTTTTTATATTATAACTTAAAAGGTAACTTGTGAGCAAAGGGTCAGCTTAACCCTTAATGAAGAAAAGGGAAAAGATATTCTAAAACCACCTTAACCCTGCCTCCAAGTGGAGCGCCCCTTTTAGGAGAGGATTTGTGGAGAATATAGCATAAAAAGTGGTATGATGATCATGGAAAAGGTTACCATGTATTTATGATATTTGATTTTGAAGCTAAAACACGAAATGCTTGGCTAAGTGACTTGAAGATGAAAACCTTCAAGGACACAAGGGTTTGGGGACGAAAACCTCCACTCCTATTTAGGGCAGCACTACTTTCAGATGTTGTAATTGCATTTCAAATTCAGTGATTCAGTTATTTGACCCTCTTTTAGGGCAGCGACTTGCATTGGCAAGTGTGACTATTGGTTGTGGTGCTTTGGCTTGTTTTTGGGAGTCATAAACAAGGGTTTTAGGGCTGTTTATGGACAGCAAACAGGTTTGTGTGTCAAAGACCCCTTTAATTAGGGCTGCGTTGGAGTTTGCTAGTTGAAGACCCCTTGTCCTAGGGTTGTGTGGATAAGGACATCTTCATTGGCTGTTTTGCAGTTGGGCAACCCCCTTTGGGGAGTGTATGCATCAATTTCTTGGGCTTAATTGGCCTAATTTGCAGATCTGAATATTGCATAATATTTCTACTATTCAATTAGATTTTTCCAATAATTATTGTTGCAAAACTTGCTAGAAAAAGATATTTAAATCAGCTGATTATCTGGTAATTATTTGATCATAAAATAGTGGGTTTTCATGGTGGAAAAGCTCTTATTTAATTATGCAAATTTTCAGCACTTGTGGCGCCTAGGGTTTGAGATTGCAAAGGTTTTATTATGCCATATTCTTCATTGAAATAATTGACGAATTATTGCTAGAGTTTGATACAATTAATTGCAGCAGTGTGTGAAGGTTTGATCACTAGGGTTTACAGTTAGAAATTAGAAAAAAATAAATTGTTTTGGCTAGGGTTTGCTTAAATTTCAGAATTCAGAAAATATCCCTAATTTGGGGACATTACAGTTAGTAATAATGATGTAAGACCATTTAGCTCATTGCAACCTTGGAAAAGGTCTTATCTAACTGCATTTCTCTGAGATAGTGAATCCCTCCCGGCAACACTACTTGTGTCAACTTTACCCATCTGGGGTGACAAAAAGTGGTGATGTAATGAACATAGGATCTCTTTTTGAAATGTTGATCTTTGTTGTGTGTACTTATAAGCTTGAGAGGAAATAGGTGGCCTTTAAAGCTCCAACTTTCATACTCCAATCATCACCACCATGATGACTTGAAGGGATCACTTGTATTTGAAAATTATTTTTGTTCAATTACATAATAAATACAAGTAATTAAATCTTAACTAGACCTAAAGACTATGATATATGCCTATCGAACTATCATGGCTCCTATTAAATGTGCCATTGCTAGCCAGGTTAAGTTAATGACATCACTAGGAATTTCTTAATTGGGGAATCGTGGAATGTATAGCTTTCAAAATTAAATGTAACCACCAAAGTCTCTCCTCTTGTCATCTCATGAGCTCGGAAATACTAAAGGTGAAGCTCCTACATGCTGTAATCAAAGAAGGTAGAGGTGATTGAAGGTCCATCATCATAGGTATGTGAGCATTTAAACCTTACAGGAGATCATAATGACCGACTTACATGGGAAGGAGATGCCCCTTAAATATTTGAGCCCTCATCATAATACTTCTTTCCTAGAGAGTATAATGCTCTTGGCTCTAGTGTGGGCATCAAGGAGCGGTGGGTTTACGATGTCTGATGGCGGTTTACATAATCTCAGGTTACACTTTGCCTAATTAAGAAAGATAATAGCTTGAATTTTGGCAGCTTCAGTTGGTAACAAAGAATGGGCCTCCCAACTTTATATGCTTCCATTTGTTAGAGAAATCCTTTGACGCCTATGAAGGAAAACCTATAATCGTATGTGGATTCATGCACCCACCCACAAGCAATTGGTGAGTATCTGTGTAAGGAAAAAGAGTCTCAATTGCAGGTAATTTCAGCTTACTGAAATTCAACAGAGTCAGACTCACCTGTTTCTATGATTGGTTGTGCAGGACCTATGGATAAAGGGAAGACATCGCGGAATTATCCTCCCCTGGTCATAGGACTGGTTGTTCTTACTAGGAGACTCCTTATCCCGGTGCTGGGAAATTTGTTGGGGATGGATGCATTCAATCTGGAGCAGAGGGCCCAAACACAAAGAACATAATGAAGGAATTATGTTCTTCTATATATTGCGTCATTCACCATGATGCAGTCTAAGGATGGTTCCTTGACTGTGTGAGAGGGGGGATAAAATTGGACATAGAAGACATTGCGACCGTGCAGGAGCTCATGCAAAAAATGATGGGCCATGGCACTACTTATGGGCACAGAAGTGCTTTTGATGTGGTTCACGACATCTCATCCACCACAATGATTGCCATAGTTGAAACCTCTTACCAAGTCAACCGGAATTCTGTGGTAGCAGATACTAATTGTAAAATCAATCACCAGTGGACAAGGAGCAGAGTAGGGATGAACACCAAGAGAATGATACACCTTCAGGCCTGTGTCGATACTATTGCAGCTGTGCTGTCCATTCCTTTTCCCCCTTCTCCAATTTTGAAATCTTAAACTCTTGAGGGGGAGGACTACGCCGGCCCTGTTAATACTATTATCATATAGATTAGTTTATACAGGGAGGGTGTTTTTCTGATAGCTGTTTACAGTCCAAGTTAGTTTGAAGACAATATGTGTAACGATTCAGACAGTATAGTTGATTATCCACGATATGTGGCAAGTCTTTTTATGTTTTGTGAGAACATTTTGAATCTAAATATCATTTTAAGCTTTAAGTTTAAGATCTACATTTTTTTGCATTCAGAAGGATTGGAATCGTTAAGCTCTCAGAAATGAAAGTTAAAATCAGTATTTACATTATGATTAGATTTTATACCAGATGTATGGACCAAAGCATACACACATACACACACCAGAGAATATGTGAAGTTTCAAACCCTTCATTTTTTTATAATTTTGGACAACTCTCAGAATCTTGTCTCTTCCTAGTATGTGTTTGAGATAGATACATTGTCTAAATCAAAAGGTCTCTTGGTTTTATTAGTTAAAGAAGAAATTTGCTATTTTGTGTAAAGTTGTGAGCACATTCAGATAGAAAGAGTCAAGAAGATCTTTGTACTCATGCACTCAGGACGAGTTAATGTCGATTAATATTGCTCAGTGAATTTCTTGGGGACTTGATTAAGATGAAATTGTCATATTTCATTTATAATCCAGTTTTCTTTGACTGGATGATTCTCTAGAGACTCTACAAAACCCCTCTCCTCTTACCTAGTGTGGTAGACAAACTGCAGAGATCTTCCTGCATTCAGAGTTTCACTCTATCCAGTCTTACTAGTTTGGTGAGAGGCAAAGCCATATGATGAGTGTCAATAAAATATTTCTGCATTGTTAGCTGATTTGTGTAAATGGCTGGCTAAGGCTGGAATTAGAGAAAAAGTTTGAGGACCGGGTTATGCAAAAGTTGCATGGCTGATCCCTCAAAAGTTATAGGGAGTTAACTCCTCATTGCCTCCCTTCAGTTATCAAAGATAATCATTCGTCCATTCTCTCTGAAGTTCCTCTTGATTATCATCATGATGACATGCTTTCTTAACTTGAGGTCTTGATTTGCATTTTGCTACCAGTGACCTTTTTTTCGTGTAATCTTTGTTGGGCTAGGGCCCTCTCCCTAGGTGCCTTTAGCCAAAAAATGTTAAAGACGCTGGGATATAGACCATTACTCAAGGGTTACGTGCACCACAGGTCAGCTACTCCATAATCCAATGACACGTGTAGGACTCGGGCATAGCATGTCCTCCCAATTCAAAAAAGTGTTGCCTTACACTTCATATTGGCTGAAATGCCTCTGCATAAAGTGCTCATCCTCCCAAGTCACTCTTCTACGAACATGTTATTCCATTTGATAAGATATCATGTGATTTCCCTACTGCACAGTTTCATCACTTGACGATCAAGCACTGCTTCTGGTTCCAATATGATTTTTCCTTCCTAATCTAACTCCAGAAGCTCTGTGTTGATTGGAATTTGATCATTGATAACCTTCTCTGGGAATGACACATGGAAGATTGGATGGACTTGGATGGACCTACAAAGAGGGGTTAGCTCCAACTTGTAAGCCACACTACCAATCCAACAGAATACCTTGTAATGCCTACAAAATCGGTCTGCAGAGCAAGATAGACGCAAGATTGTGTTGCTTTTTATGGAAGAACAGGGCAGAGCAGTGCAGAAAAGGGCAACGAAAATGGGGTAGTTTGTTAATACACTCAGATATCCTCTTTTAGTAAGAAAACCCCAAGTGAAGGAATATAGGAAAGTGGTTGTAAAAGGGTAGGGTTACTATGCAAAGGGGGGACAGAAAAGAAAGGCTCTTGATTTGGGAGAAGCTGGTAGGGGAGCATTGTGGTGTGGACCAAGAAGAGAAACTCAAGTCCAACACCATCATGCTCAACCGAAACCCTTGGTGCTGTGATATGATCAGGCATGTTATTACCCTTGTAACTCTTCTTGCTCATTGTCTTTGAAAGAGGTGTTGGGGTATCAAGGGTTTATTTTTCTTGTATGGGGATCAAGTTGGAATGGGGGATGAAGTATACTGTGTTTAACTCTTGTATGAAAACGTATGGCCTATTCCCCCCCAGTCCCCCGTCCCGCCCTTCTCTAGGTATCTAAGATGATGGTTACACCCTAGCTTCTTTTTCATAATAACGAGACCTGAAGCTTTTGGAAGGAGCTGGGATCAAACTTGATCTCAGTCCTTGAGGAACCCATTAGTAATGAGGCCAGGAGACTTTTGAGACTGCACTTCATCTCTGTGCCTCCACATTACTCTTTTGTCCATGATATAGATCTGGGACACAGGTCTTGTACATTTGCATGGAGCCAATAATAAAAATCCCTAGTTGCTGTTAATATTATGACTAACACTAAAGCCCAACTAAAAGCTAAGATTTGCTGTTGATAAAACTCTTATTCTCACCTGCATATGCATCTGTCTTCTAAATTTGGCTCTTTTTGGTTAAGGCTTTGGGCATTTCAAGATCTGGGTCATGTGAGTTGATGTGACTGCCTTGTTACTTGAGAAGATCTCCCTTTTCCCTCAGTGAAACCTTGTTGGAACTCCTCGTGCTGATCTTTTGCCAAGCAAGACACTTAATTTCAGAACCTTCTCTGGCTGTGAAAAACCTGTAGTCTGTGTATGGACAATTGTAGTATGTTGGAAACACCTACTTTGGCATTACTCTCACTCCAAAGGAGCCGGCCTGCAAGGGACCTCAAGAAATAGGGAAGAGCATAGTGAAATTGCGATGTGAATCTCATTGACTTCCTCAGCATTCTTGTGTCACTTCCACAAGACCTGCACTGTAGGATATGTGGAAGTGTGTGAGAAGAGCTGAGATTGTTGTGTCGATGAACCATGTAGAGGGTTTCAACAATGTTAGTGTCTCTCAACCCTTATATAAAGGGTATAGATTGGTACGTGGTTGGCAAACAGTTAGTGAGTTGGCCCAAGTAGTGATTGTAATAATCCTTTGTCCATTCATCATACAAACCTAGTTCAAATATGTGTCAGCCTGTCAGGTATAGTCAGCAGATTGGGAGAGTCCTCGTTCTATCTGAATTGACATTCATTTTAGTGGCTTGTAATTGTTTTTACACATGTTCCTCCAAAGCTCTTACCAGTTGGTTTTTTCTATGTGCCACCCTCGTTGAAGGGTAGGGCCTTTGTATTAAAAACCCTGCCTAACTACCAGGCAACCGCGAGTAACCGAAAATAATTATACAAACGGGTAACCGACCTACTTACCGCAGGCCCGGTAAATCCCTGATAACCACGGTTATCAGCAAGCAACTAACCGCGGTTATCAGGCCTCAACTTGGCCCTGACCCTGTCATAGGGCAAACGTATGAAAAGCATTAAAAGAAAACATCATTTGCATTTGTTTACATCGTGATTTTCGGCTCTGCTACTGCTGTTATAAACTGCTCTAAACCGTTTTGATACAGGATTCATAGACTGTTATAAACCGCAGGTTTTGATACAAGACTGAGGATTCATCGTTGTTTGATCATCTTTGTTATAAACCACGGGTTTTGATACAGTCACGACTCACTTTTGTGCTTCCAGCCAATGTCACACATAGATTTAAAAGCATTTGTGAAGCAATGAAATGATGGTTTCAGCAGACTGTAATGATTTCCTTTGAGCTCAAAATGCTTACTGCCATCATGGCATATTCCTGGAATAGGGCTCGAGCCTCGAATTGTTGGTATACAAGTTTGCTGTTGAACTGTGAAGTGTGAACATATGATATGAATGGTGGGTTCATATTACATCAGCAGCTCAGCCAAATACACAATATTGATATTACAACATTGGTGGGTTCATAATAGGTTGCCATTGATCATATTACATCATTGGTAGGTTGCTGCTAAGGAAGTGATAATACATCAGTGATCAGCCAAATCTCTAGAAACTGAAATAGAACCCAAACGTGAGGTGACATCAGTTACCAAGAAGTTACATCGATAACATTGCTTTTACCACTTTCATTTGGACCCTGTGGCAGTTGACAAAGGAAAGCAACAGCATACAAGAAAGGCACACAAACTTTGACTTTGAAGTACAGATTTGAGAGGCAAGTCACAAGTACATCTAGGGTTTAATTTTTTTTTTAAATTCCCCATTGTCTTCCTCCTTCTTGGTTTCTAGCTGCTAAAACCTAAGGTTTTAATTTAAAAAATTAAGTTTGTTTTATAGTGTTTCAAGTTTTCAACTTCTAAGATGGCATCTGGTTCCTGTAGGCCTAGGAAGTTTGATGACCCACCATAGAAACATTTGCTATGACAGCCAAGAGAACAACTCCATCGTATGCAATTATTGTGAGTTCAAAAAGAGTGCAAGGGTCAATTGCCTCAAATATCACATAGCACAGATTCCAAGAAATGGTGTGTGGCTATGTGCCAAAGTGCCCCCTGAGACTGAAAGATAGATGGTTGTTGTCCTAGTTGCATATGAGGGGAAAAAAGCATTGTTGAAGCACTTACAACTATAATGAACAGGGGAGCAACAAGAGTTGATTCTGATGAGTTGGGGGCCTCTGACTCTTCTGTTGCCAAAGGGTGGTTCGGGGACAGAGCTCACCTGGTGGATACAGTTCATGTTCACCTTCACAGGTTTTTTGTTTCTCTAAATACACATGGGACACAACCTTCAATCAAAAGTACAGCTTGGAACAAAAAATCACATAATGAAGCAAGGGTTGTTGTAGCAACCTTTTAGTGCTACAACAACATCCCATTCAATGTGGAGAAAAGCCCATATTGGGAGAATTTGGTAACTGCTTTGACCGTTGTTGGGAAGGGCTTCAAAGCCCCTACTTCTCATGACTTGAGAGGCCCAATGTTGGAGGACGCCATTAAAAATATATAAAATATTGTAGATGAGCAAAAAAGAATATGGTGCAAAAAGGGTTGTAGAATTTTGTCTGATGGGTGAACAGATGGAAGAAACCGCACCTTGATTAAATTTATAGTGGCTTCAAGTAGGCAGTTGGTGTTCTTGAAGTCAATTGATACCTCAGACAAAGAGAAACATGCAACCACTTTATGTGATATGTTGGACAAGGTGGTCATGGAGGTTGGTGTGAATAACGTCGTCCAAGTTGTGACCGACAATGCAATAGCATGTGTAGCAGTGGTGAGACTTCTTAAGGAGAGACACCCTTCACTTTTTTGGAGCCCATGCTCAACCCATTGCATTGATCTCCTGCTTGAGGACATAGGAAAGGTGACATGGTGAGAAATATCACAAAGTACATCTACAATCACCCTTGGGTGCTAAGCTTGATGAGAAAGCACACTAACAGAGAAGATCTTGTGTGACCAGGAGCCACATGATTCGCCACAAATTTTATCACACTGCAGAGCATTGTAGCCTCACTATCATCTCTTAAGCAAGCATTTGTTAGCACAAAGTGGTTGGAGTCTCCCTATAGCAGGAAGGCCAAAGGGAAAAGGGTCATGAAGACCATTTTTTTATGATATGTTTGCAAAGACCATATATGAGGTCATCAAGGTAACTTTGGACTTAATTATTTTTCATTTATCATTTATCCTTTTATGATCATTCTAGCTCTAATTTTACTTAATTTTAATTTTAAAATTATACATTATTTCTGTTTAGGTGTCAAAGCCTCTAGTTAGAGTTTTACAGTTGATGGATCGAGAAAAAATTTCAATGTAGTATTTGTATGAGACCATGGACAGGGCCAAGGAGGCCACAACAAATTATCATCGGCCAAATTAAAAAAAATATATATGAGCCAATCTGGCACCTAATTGATTGTAGATGGAACAAGCAACTCCACCAACATATACATGCAACGGCCTACTACTTGAACCCCAAGTTTTCTACACGGATTCATTTAGAGTAGATGAGAAGGTCATGGATGACCTAAACACATGCATAGAGAGGATCATCCCTGACAAAGCCACTAGAGACATAATTGTCGATGAGCTGCAAATTTACAAGACCACAAAGAGGAGGCGTTTTTCTTCACCTCTATGCATTCAAAGGAGAACAACCCATCAACCAAGTAAAAAAAATTCAAATTGAGTCCTTTGATTGTAGTGTCGTTATTTCTTTATAAATGCACACCTAGTTGACTTACAAAGTTATAAATGTCCTATTTGAAGATTTGTGGTGGGAAAATTATGGTGCAAGAACACCACATCTTCAAAAATTAGTCATTTGCATTTTGTCTCAGCTATGTATCACTTCTAGGTTTGAACAAAATTGGAGCATATTAGAGGCCACACACATAAATAAGTGCAATATGCTGAAAACACAACACCTCAATGACCTTGTCTTTGTGCGGTACAATCTTCGTCTTCATGTGAGACAAGTGGAAGGGCATGATAGTCATGAGGCAATTGGGTGATATTGATCTATACACAGATTGGATCGTTGAGTCTAAGGACGCGTAGTAGGAGCCCATGTTTACCGAGAAACAGATCACAAATTTGGAGAGGGAAGTAGAAGAGGCTATAGAAGCAAGGAAAGCAGAGGCATTGAGAGGGGTTGGTGAAAATCTAGACAATGTATTTGTGGATGATGTTCCAAAGGAGGAATATTTGTCGTCCACTTCTAGGGCACAACAAAGGAGTTGGAGATGATTTTATGGTGTGTTGTGCATTGATGACTAGTCTATGAGCATTATACTCTTCTTTTTGTTTAAAATTGAGCATTGTACTCTAATTTGTTCAAAAACTAATATAAAACATTCTTATAAGTTCTCTACATTCAATTCATTTTTTTGCATGTTTCAGTTTATTTTATGAATTTATCCATTTTTTAAAGTATTGATAAAGTTGCCAAGTAATCGTCGAGTCTCGAGTATGGGTCAAAATTTTGGGTTGCCGAGTACGAGTTTTTAAACCATGGGTAGGGCCACTCCCAATTCAGGAGGTGTGCAGGGGATCTGTTACAGCACTATGATTGGAGGCAAAGCACCTCGATGATGCTCTCCCTCTCTTCACCAGAGTTGCAGCATGGACAGTTGATGGTAGTACTCGGGTCGAGTTTGTATATCACTATTACAAGCTACAACTATTGTACACTTATCTGTAATTTTAATGGATGAGAAACGTTGTTCCAAAAAGTACTTTGAAGTTGTGGTGATGTCTTAATCCATAAATGTTGCCCCAATAGATATGGTCGCCAGTGAGTTACGACATGGAGAATGGCTAACATTTCCTTCTCATATGTGGATTTGGCCAAAAAAAATCATGTCAATGCTTTGCTAGGAAAGGCCAAGTATACCATAAGACAACAAGTTTGCTAAACATTGCATGTTTGAGCAACAAATGTACTCAGGGGATGGGATGGGCTTGTGCTCCACACATGTATTTGATATATATTTTGTGTATATTCCATTTATCATGGGTGATCATGGATAGTTCAATATATTGCATTCCTTTACTTTTCAGTTCTTTAATCTATTGGATGAGTAGATATGGGGCTAATAACAATTAGTGTACTCTCTTTCACTAATCTATAATATAAATGAAATCGGTTAGTTTATATCTTCCTTTATTGTTTTTCTTTTCCTCAATTTTAGTAATAGCCTTGAGCATTGATGTGGAAAGACGTTCCCTGATCTTTGTCAAGATTGGCCAAAACCAACGTCAAAAAAATGCACGTTTTCCAACGACCTACTAAAGTGGTTGATACAATTTGGGGAAAGTTTTATTGATTTTACACATGATCAATTGTTTGAACCTTCACGTGCCTAGTGCATATGCGTAGAAGGAGGTGGATACCCGCACTATGTTTCGAAGGGCTTCATCTTAGATGATGCATGAAAAATTGTATTCGACCATCATTCAGCCAAAAGGAATCATGTGAACCATTGTGATGGTTTATCCAAATCAAAACAACGAAGGTAGCCTTCTAGTCATTAGTTGACAATCTTTGTTTATCTATATGATAGCAATTGATATGAACTATGGGCAAAGGTAGTTCCCCAAATCTTGAACAAACTTGTCTAAAAATTGTTGGAAAAAACAAGATCTTTGTAACTAAATATGATTTTGGGAGTTCAATAAAGCTTCCAAACGTATTTCTTTGATGCACAAGATGGGGAGTCATATTTTTCGAATTTTGGATACCGTAATAGAATTTAACCGCATTGCGTATTAAGGATCCAAAGTAACTCCACACATCAAGGAAAAGAAAAGAGAGACCAGAATATAAAATTTGATGTCAGGTCCTAATATAACTTGCACTTCATGACATAAATAATAATTATACATGAAGAAGACACTAATAGATTAAATTTATCATAAAACATTGAGTTCCAAATAGGCTTGAAATCTCCTAGAACAAAGAAGTCAAACCTTATCACTCTAAACAACTAACACCTATCCTAGTGGAGTTGTTATACAACTCATGCACACAAGCACCTAAACAACTAATACTAATAATATTTTAAATAACATCACTATGTGATGTACTAACTAGTCTATTTCCAACATTGCCCCCTTAGTATGAACATAGGGAAAGGGAACATTCCACAGGTATTGGAACAAACATGTAGTTCAACACATACTTTGATGGATGGGAACACATCAACCAATCCAAGTATGAATTAGGACCCACATTAATTCATACTTCATATTTGTGCAAACATCCATATTTGTTTACAAATGCACCATGTATGAAAGAATAGAAACACACTGTTATTCGTGATGACATACATACGAAAACAAGGACTAACACATCTATTTGCAATTTATACTCACTAAAAACACATGGTCACTGATCACACCACACAAGTAAACAAGAACACATACATTTGTTTACAAATTACTCACTGTGAGAACTTATTATCACTGAACAAGCACACAAATCAAAATACAAAGATTAAGGACTAGGTCCTCACTGTCTTCAATGAGTGTTGGCCACTCGACTGAACTCGCGTTTGTAGCCACTATGCTTGATCATTGCAACACGATCACGAACAGCCACTGGAAATCATCCTTGGCTTTAGTTGGATTGACGCAAGTTTTCAATCGCATGTAGCTGGAGTACATCATCACTACCATTGATGATTAACAACACTTCAGACTATGTAGTCGTTTGAGTGTATTATGGTTTTTGCCACTACAACAAACTACAACCTCTGAGTTAGCAATGAATTTGAGGTTGGATTGATCTCCTTCCTTCATTTCCTTCAAACTCCTGCAAACTCAACTGGCTAAGCTGCTATTACTGCATGTCATATTTTGAACAAATTCCCTCCACCCCCTACCCCCCGCAAACAGAATGGACACACTCATTCCATTGGATTGCAATTTCACCCATCAATGCATCTATACATCATGTCTGCTTTATTTGGACTATCATGACAATTGACAACTAATGACACACTTATTAATTTAAAAAAATCACTAAACACAAAATATTAAACTATCGAAATAACAAATTATAACCTAAGCTACACGCCACTATTGTCTAATAATACAAAACTAAACAATAATATATTAAAACGAATAACCTCAAAAAAACTATATAACTTGACAACTGCAAACTAATTAATTATAACATTTGGCGATGAGATACAAATGATGGCAACGGGCAATGGACACATGCGAACCGAGACTTGCATGAAGACAATGCAAATTTGTGTGGACAATGCATTGACTGGAATGCTCTTACAATCAAGAAAGGCGATGTGGAAATCTGTTGGTGCAAATGTGGTAGAATAACCACATGGCAAAGATACAGATAAAGATAGAGGATGTGCACATAGTAGTGCAAATATGTATCAGACGTTGACAATGATCGATGGGTGCACTACAGATTTGATGGGATGGAAAAATGCAAGAAGAAACAAGGGTGAGATAGTGGCAGAAGGACGTAGATGCACAATGGATCCAAATTAATATTGGACCAACATTGGACGGATTGCACAGAGGTCACAAACCAAGCCGTAAACTTCTAGGATTTGATTGAACCTTGATAGATGTAAACAAATATCTTTAGAGCATGGAGGAGCTAGAGTTCGCACAAAGGGTAGAGCCCTAGTGGGCGCAGGAGATGGCAAATTCAACACACGAAGAGATGACTGCCACAAATCTATGACAGTATAATGCAAATACCTTAAAAACTCAAATCTACCTTAGAATATGCTAAAATATTCACAAAACTACCTCAATCATTTCTAAGATGACTAATCTTAAACGTTCTTTAAAGAATTTAATTCATACATTTGGGACAACAATAGGAGCCTTGGTATTGCTCCTTAGCATTTCTCACCCAACTAGAAACGACCATCTATAGTAGTCCCCATATCATATGTTTGTTCCCCCGCCGCCCAAACCAAATAGACAAAACTTCCCCATCCAGTAGTGGGGAAAAAACTTTTGTAGGTATCATCATCAAGCTCTTATTTCTTCATCACAGGTACAGAGGAAAAACTGCTCTAATACCAACTGAAGTAGACACTAATAGATTAAATTTATTCACGAATTATTGATTTACGTATAGGCTTGAAATCTCTTAGAACAAAGGAGTCCTTATCACTCTAAACAAATAACACCTATTCTAGTGGGGTGTGTTGTTAATACTACTCACGCACACACACACACACACCTAAATAACTAATACAAATAACAATTTGAATAATGTCGCTATGTGAAGTACTAACTAGTCTATTTCCAACAGTACAATTTCTCAATATGATTCCAAATGAGGAATTTGATCTCCATTTATTTAGTTTTCATGAGGATGTCCTTTGTGAGATACTAATGGCCAATTCTAGAATATACACAATATTAAACCTTATCTGACCCAGTGTGCATGCCAATGATGCCACAAGTTGGCAACTAAAGGGCACCAAGTCAAGGTTACAACCTAACACTAACAAACAAAACAAGGAGGGAACTCATAAATGGACAAGAGTGTAGATACTAAAATCTGGTCTTTGATGCTTGACAATGACAAGCTTGAAACACAAATACCACGTATGACCTGAGCACTCAAACAAGGTCTTAATTCACCATCTTCTCACACTCGCATGCTATCTTTACAAGTCAACCATTCCGTTCTACTTTTATACACCTACATGAACTTCATTGTCTGTTTCAAACCTGCTAAATATCCTGCACAGACACCTCTAGACTCTCAATTCAATCCCCCTATACACGAGTCAATTCCACCACTTATGGCATTATCACTAGTCACTAACGACTTGCATTGGTCAAAACCGACCCACTCCTAGCAGTTGCTATTTTATAAAATCAAACCCATCCTTAGGATCAGCCCATAATCCTAGCGTGTCAGTGGCGTGAGGAATTATTCAGTTGGATCCATATAAAAACAAATCAAGGTCTCATTCAAAAGGGACTAGGAACTTATTGGGCACTTATTTGATATATACCTATAACAAATATGTCATATTCTTCTCAATTTGCAAACCTATCACTAAAAGCAATCACAAGCCAAGCCTGAAGCACTCGAAAGCCAAGTCAAAGCAAGCATTGTCAAGTATTATGATCAATTATTAGTTGCATACACAAAGCGAAGGAGCACAATTGCACATTCACACTAGGTGGGAGAACTACATGTGACTTGATTTCCCTCCTTAAAGTATTGGATACATTAGTGGCCAATTATCAGAAAGAGATGATTGGGGTAAGCTTAGCGCATTACACTTCCCCCATTTTTGTAAACTTATAGCCCTCACAAGCACATCTAGGGTTTCAAGGCAAAGGACGTTGATTTCTGGATTTGCGCACATCATCAAGGTTTGGTATCGCAAATACAATAAGCAAGGACAGTCACAGGTGACCGTAGAGTCATTGTGTCACACTTTCGTGCAAGTCAATATCGACCGGCAATACTGACTCTATCTTGCAGAATCGACCCAATGCATACACCTTATCAGTTCTAGAACTGGACGAACCATAGGCATGCTTATCCCTGATTTTCACTCCCAGAACATAGTCACAGTTAGACAGTCAACCAGAAAAACTAAGTATCAAGATCTCTTTAGTACTTTCCATATTTAGCATATGCTTTTGCCAAATCAAAAGAATCAATTGAGTCTTTTACATTCAGATGTATACTTAAATGCCATATCTATTGATCTAAATTATATTTCAAAGTTCTATATAAATCAGATTAAACTCACCCATTAATCCAAATTAAGGTGAAACATATTAGTGAACACATACACATCGAACAATGCAAAACCCTATGATTTCCTTTAGGGTTTCATCCCTCTAGAAATTCATATTTTTGTCTTAGGATTTCAAATTTGAATTCTGATTTTCGATATGCAAATGACCATTAATCTTTTCACCCTTGGCCCTAGCCTTCGGCATGCCATCCAAGAAGGCTAGTTCCCTTTTACCTTTAAGATGAAGTACTAGATTAAGTGGGACCCATATTGCATAATCAGATTTCTATTACTTTAGCTAAAATGAATACAATGAATGTTTCTTCTTCTTTTGATGATGCAATTATTCATGAATATGTGCAAACAGATGATTGTGTTGATATTCAATTATTCAAAATACTTATGAGGGCCTAGATTGAATTGATCCTAACGAACTTAATGGGGTAGATCCTGACCAAGTTAAAATCTTATCCAAATTTCGTGAAGAACTTTGTCAATGTCCTCAAGAGGTGGGTCAAGTTGTCCAATTAATCTTGGCATCTAAGGCCGCACACCAAGCTAAGCTTGCTACATCCTAATTACCTCAACAAGAGCGCTTTACCATTATCAGCCAATCTTTTTGAGCTGGTGCTTCTACATCAGGTATTCAAACCACTACTACTGGTACTATCCCCATGCCTACACCTTTAGTGACCTATGTGACATCTGCCCAAAATCTAGGGGCAAGGAGGCCTTCAGCAAATTCCGATGCCTTTCCCTATGCAAGCAACCTTCACTCCTCCCATGATGGTTACGCACATCCCATTGTCAACCTCACATAATGCAAGTTACCTTGAGCCAATTATTGCAACTCTGCATACCAAGGTGTTGCAATTAAAGCAAGGTGCATCAAGTGCTAGTCATGTCATGGATTCACATGCCTTACTCCATAACCCATTATAGCCCTTGAGATAGCAGCATACACTTTATCAACAAGTTTCATAGCTCCTAAGCTCCCATTATATGAAGGTAAAGGTGATCCTAAGCAACATCTTAGATCATTCTGCACAACTTGCTTGGATTATGCATACAATGACAAATAATTGATCAAGTTATTTCCAAAGTGTCTTAAAGACTATGCATTGAGATGGATTTATGATCTCCCTCTTAAATCCATACGAGCATTCAATCCCTTGGCTGGCCAATTCCTAGCGCACTTTGCCATCAGCATTGATGAGAATTTATCCTATGCACAAATTGCTAAGCTAAAGCAAGGATCCAAAGAACCAATTAATGACTACATGTTTCGATACAAAACCATGCTAGCCAAGATAACCAATGTTATGGTTGACAATGAATTGCAAGATATATTCAAACAAAGTTTGATAGCATCGCTCCACAAATCAATTATATTCAAGAGATTCATATCATTTGATGAATTATGCCATATAGTGAGGGGCAGAGAATTCAAGCTAATTGCTCTAAATAAACTTAAGTACACATCAGTTCTTATGACTACGTCAACATGAAGTTTCAAAGCAAACAAACTTATAAGGTCAAACCAAATGATAACAAGAACAAGGCAAAGACTACAGTGAATGCAGTCTCACAACCCACAAATCAGTTACAATTGACAGCTCCACCAAAGAGCCAGTTTTTACAATTACCATCACCTCCTCGTGTGCTACTAAAGAAGTTTCTCGAAAGTAGCCTTATCACACTCCTTCCTCCACAAAAACTTGATCCAAGGAGACCTAGACCAAGGAACTATGATGGTAAGCATATTTTGAGTATTATCAAATTGCAGGGCATTCAACGAATAGATGTTTCAAGCTAAGAAATAAAATACAAGTTCTCATAGATGACAATATTATCGATTTGGGCACTCCTACAAAGGAATCTCGACCGCAGCACAATGGAAATCAAAAGTTGAAGATCTTTTAGTGATCCTTTTCCTAAACATGAGGTAATAAACACTTAGGACACTTCAGAGGTACATTATGCATACAACATGATCCTCCACCAGCAACATGTGATCATCCGCTAAATCCTATCATTGGTACACTCAGCAATACTCCACCTCACCAGCCCATGATCACATTCAATGACAGCGAGATATTCGACAACGATTCAAATTTTCATGCCTTATTCATTCAAGCCTAAGTTGAGGAACAACCTATATACATTGTTATGATTGACAACGGCTCAAGTGAGAACGTTTGCACGATGGCACTTCTCCAATCTCTTGGGTACACAAGACAGATTTAGAAGATACAACAAAATCAGTTAAAGAATTTTATGGACAGCGACACGATACCTTGTGACGCATAGTATTACCTCTTCAGGTGGGATCAGCCATATTAGCCACTCCATTCCTAGTATTACAAAGTAATGGGGTCTTCAACATGTTGGTAGAACGCCCATGGATGCAGAGACTTCAAGCAATTCCATCTATAGTACACAGATGCCTAAAGGACATATACTACAACGTAATGGTTATAGTTCCAAGAGTACAATATGAATATCCTCTACAATTAGTGGTATCTCCTCCACCCACACCATCACCACAATTAATTGATACACATATTCAAGATCATTATTTAGAGATGGTTGATACACCTATTCAGGGTCAGCATACAGAATTGATTGTTACACATACAAAATCCATCTATATAGCCAGTTATTCCACATCAATTACCTTAGAGAATTACTCAGAGACCATAAAGGCCACCATCTTCTACAGTACATCCTCAGTTAGCACCACAAGCAGTTCAACGTGTTCCACAATGAACACATGCAACAAAACACACTCCTATTATACGGCAGACCCCACATAATCCTTGGCCTTCTAAAGCTACTCATCACACCCCAAGTTCTACAAGCATTGAGCATGATAGATATGGTACACCACATGATTCCCTATCATATTTTGATCCATCCTAGTCGATACCTCTTAATCACGACAGAGTATCCCTCCACCACTCGATACAGGCACTCCCCATGGCCATCCCCTTGTGTGCATCATTGGCTAGTTTTTCCTAGCTTCAAATATTCCAAAAAAAAATCAAATAATTAGAAAATACAAAAACATTCAAATATTCAAAAAATCCAAAATCATGCTAGTTTACACTATTTACATATGTTATTTATTATATGTTTGGTAGATGCATGTTTTTTACATACACACATGTATTTCACGATATCTGAATTTTATGCAAGACATACAAGTTACACAAGGACATAGAGATGTTGGTTTTCCCTCTACCCAGTAGCCATGCCTATACTAGGGGCGTCTTATTCCATAGATTTCACTATTATAGGTTATATCTTTCTATGACCTTTCGACTATGTTAAGCCACTTATATTGCTTACACATGCCTTGCTAGTTATTCATTTCTTACACAATGATACATAATATGCAAATTTTACTGCAATGTGACATTGATCTATATGGATGTTGTAGACTAGTTCCTTGTTCTATGCTCCATTATTGTTACTCTTTTGCATGATATGCTTACTTTGTGTGTGACTATTGTGTGTGGCCCTTGGCCTTGCTTGATGTGACATCTTTAATGTCCCTTGTTTGCGACATTTTTATGTCTTCCTGCATGTGGCCCTTGGCCTTATATGTTGTGACATTTATGCAACCCTTGGCCTATGTGTAACACTAACAACTAAGTTTGTTGAGTTTGTTGACACTGAGGGCTGCCATGATTTATATCATGCACTATTACTCTATAGTCTTATCCAGAGATACTTATACTACATACTTCATTGATTCATTTATCTAGACATAACACTTAAATGTCTTGCATTCCAAATGTTACATACATGTCCCAATCGATACATATATTACTATGATGACATATTCTCCATATGACCAAATGATATTACATGATGTTATCTTTATACATGACATGATACAGTTCATTTTTCTTTTGAGATAACTAACTTACAAGATACATTCTTCATCTCAAAAGGGGGGCATTACAATGGGCTTGACATATAAGTTTCACAAATTTCAAAGATTCAAAGTGATTCAAAAATCAGATGATTTAGATACATTACAGCTATTGGCACATTGATGCAAAGTACAGGGACATGCATTCGCTGTATAGACAATTGAGCATAAATCCATACACATTTGGGTGCATATGCATGGGCATAGGCACAACAATTTACAGGAATAAAATTATAGGTTTCACATACACATACATTTGAGATATAGGATTTCAAATTCAGCATATAAATGCATAGAAATCTATATTACTTGGTACAAATTCAGATGGTATGCTATTGGTTCATGCACAAATACGCAATAGCATAGTTACAATTATCAAATATGCGATCATGATGGGGGCATAGACATGGTTCATTCTCTTTTGATCATGCATTATATTCTACATTGAGCAAAACTGCACAATCAAAACATGTGTACATGATGGGGGCATGAACATTGCTCATTCTTTTGCGATCATGCTTTGTTGTTTTTACATGGATTGAACTTGATCGAACTAAAACGAAACATTACATTTGAATCTATAAGCCATCTGCAGTGATTGATTTAGCTTGAGCGAACCTTCCCTGATCGATTCTCTCATTTACATGTGTCATTATATCTTTGAGTTGAATCTAGCCACATGGTTCTCTCTAAATTTTTCTTGCATAGTTATTTGGGTTAGTAAATTGTGTATTTTTCCCCACATTCATGAGGGTTGGAACACATTTCCTTTCCAACTTAGGATCTTGCATAGTATACAAGTTTGGGGCATAATCGCCCCAACTCTCCAATGCTTAAATAAGGAAACATCATCTCCAACAAACTGGGAAGGCAATATGGTTTGCACCAACACGGTGGTGTACTCTAGCCCGTGCTCCTTCAAGTTTCAGATTCAAATTTCGCATATGGACATTGACTACACATTCATTGTAGGTTTGCATGGAGCAAAGTTGTACATTGGAGCCATCTCCCAAAAGGCAAAGTGTGTTGTAAACACTCAAGGACATTTTATCTTTTACTCTAGCCATTCCATTACTAGAATAAAACCGAGGGCATTCATAGATACTAAAATCTAGTCTTCGGTACTTGACAATGACAAGCTTGAAACATATTTATCACGTGTGACTCGAGCACTCAAACAAGATCCTAATTCACCATCCTCTCACACTTGCATGTTATCTTATGAGTCAATCCCTTCATTTTGTTGATATACACCTGCAAGAACCTTATTGTCTGTTTCAAACCTGTTAAAATCCTACACAAACATCTCCAAACTCTCAGTTCAATCCACTTGTACATAGGGCACTTTTCCCAGTTATGGTCGTTATCGCCAACCGATAACAACCTATGTTAGTCGAAACAGACCCACTCTAGCAACAGTGATTTTTAAAAATCAAATCCATCCTTAGAGTCAACCCATAATCCTAGCGTGTCAGTGGAGTGAGGAATTATTCAAATGAATCCATATATAAAATGAACCAAGGTCTCATTCAAAAGGGACTTGGCGCTTATCTGATATTCATATACATCTATACATTGTTGCACACTGAACAAATCTACCTATTCTTCTAAATATGTAAACCTATCACTAGGAGCAGTCACAAGCCAAGTCTGAAGCACTCAAAATCCAAGTCAAAGCAAACATTGTCAAGTATCAGATAAATCATAAGTTGCATACACATAGCAAAGGAGCACAATCACACCAAGTGGGAGAACTATGCGTAGCTTGATTTCCTACGTTGGAGTACTGGATATGTAGGTAGCAACAAATCATTAGATGGGAGTGATTGGAATCAGCTCAGCCCTTTACACTTCCCCTATTTTTGCAAGTTTCTAGACCTCACAAGCACATATAGGGTTTCAAGGCAAAGGTGACTAATTTTTGGATTTACATGCGGCATCAAGGTTTGGGATCGCAAACATAAAGTAAGCAAGGGCAGTCGTAGGTGACCATACGGTCATTATGTCGCACTTTTGCGCAAGTCAATATCGATTGGCGATACTAACCCTATCTTACAGAACCGACCTAGTGCAGACTGCAAATCAGTTCCACAATCGAACGAACTACAGCTGTGTTTATCCCTATTTTTTTCCATAACACAGTCACAGTTAAACAATCAACCAAAAAAACCAAGTATCGTGATCTCTTTAGTATTTTCCATTTTTAGCATATGCCCTTGTCAAATCAGAAGAATCAATCTCAGTCACAATCAAATATATGCTTGAATGCCATATCTATTGATATAAATAACATTTCAAAGTTCTATCTTAATTAGATTACTCTCGCCCATTAATCCAAATTAGGATAAAACAAAAAGAAAAGATATAAGCCAAAAGACAAGGGTCAAGTAGCACACTAAATAAAAGTCTTTACCTTATTGACATCCCCATTATCAGAAAAGTCATCAAATAAATATATATCCATACCCACATCATTCTAAAGGTTGTCAAGCAAACATGTATAGACACAATTATTAGTAACTACTTTTATTATAGAATTATTACTTTCAAGATGATTGATTGAAAATTGACAAGCATGCCACATGGAAAATAAGATCAGCCAATTATGTATAAATGTAATTTAAAACAAGAAGAATAAGTATCGACTATGGGTGAATGGATAATCAAACGTGGTGACAATTGAGCTCAAGCTTAAAAAATTCCCACTAACTCATTTCATCAAATCCTTCAAGATCAAAGTAATACAAGGGGAAGGGAATGTTGTATGCATAGTTGAAAAGTCCGGCGAGTACCTGCCCCAGTGCCAAGGACTAGCAGATTTTTTTTTCACAACAGGTTAGTCTCTAACAACTCTGCAAGTAAGTTTCTAGCAAGTACTTGCCGCATTTTTCCCTAAGAAACTAGCAAGTCTCGTGTGCAGAAACTCGCCAAATGCGAGAAAAGATTGTTCACGAGTTAAAACATCATTTTTGGGGTTTTTTGTTTCATTTCTCTGTTCCTTCCTACTTCGTCCAACACTGCTAAAAGACATTCGACCATCTTTCAGCTGCTATGACGTGATTATCATCAGATTTGAAGGATTTTTCAACAGTTGGAGTTTAGCTTGAAAAGTATGACAGTGTTTTTAGTTTCTTAATTAGGGTTTTTTTTTCCATTTCAGTTTTATTCTAGGGTTTCAAAAACTGGTTATTATGTTCTAGTTTTTTATCCTCTTCTCTTTCTTTGCTAGGGTTCTAAAATTTATTGTATTTTTTCTTTGTGAGGGTTTGCAGTTTGCAATGATTTGTGAGAATGGTATCCTCAGGTGGCAAGTCAAAGGAACCTGCTTAAAAGTATGGCACACCAGGTTTGGCGTTAGGAAGAGTGATATGCAACTATTATGGTTTTGAGATGGGATAAAGCGTCAATCGCCTAAAATACCATCTTTCTTGAATCCCTAACTGAGATGTGAATTTGTGCGATCAAGATGAAATTACTAGAGAAATGAATGCTCTTCTTTCTAGCTATGAGGAGAATAAAATAGAAAAAGATGAGGATAACGGAAACAATTGCATCTGTCATGAACTCGCCCACCGGCCCCACGCCCCCTCAATTTAGATACTGAATTAGTAGGCTCGTGTATTGACCCATAGACTCCAGTTGCATCCATTGAAGGAAGTTCAAGCCGATTGAATTCACAAGGTTTCAATCGCAATACTCCTAGTGAGCAGCCTTTGCTTGAAGGTACTACTTATAACTAGGAGAAGCACCATGAAGTGAGAATGGTTCCTTGAAAAAATTGTCTTATAATAACATAACAATCCATGTCACCAAAAGCCCATATTGGGAGTCATTGGTAAATGCAATGACCATTTCCAAAAAAGGGTTCAAGGCACCTAGTCCTTGTGATTTCAGTAGGCCTTTGTTTGAAGAAGTCGTGAAAAATACAAAGGTAATAGTAGAAGATCATAAAAGAATTTGATGCAAAGAAGAATTTGAAATTTTCTTTGATGAATGGACAGATGGTAGGAATCACACATTAATAAACATTGTAGTGGCATACAACACGGTCCCATGCTACTGCATTGCAAAAAAAATGTAGTGGGTGGAGTAGATATGCAATGAAGTGATCCTATGGCTTCTGAAATATGATTATACTATACCCACAAAGAAAATTTAGGAGGTTTGAATTAAAAATATATATAATATATTTATAGAATAATTTTTGATTGGTTGTAAAACATTGTTATAATGCCTAAATATTCTCTGCAGATGTTGCAAATCCTAGCCCCCAACCTCTAACCATCTCTGAAAAACCTTTCTCCTAAGCAATCATTGCTCCTATTTTTAAGGTAAAGATTCTATTTTTTGCTATCACATAAAGTTTACATTTGCATGGGACCACCGGCAACACAAAAATAGTTGCAGTTGCCCTTTCCATGGGACCGCCTAGTTATAGTGCCAATTGGTGATCATGAAGTCCATTGATGCCTCCCACGAAGTGAAGAATGTAGAAACTTTGTGTAACATGTTGGAGGATGTGGTCCTAGAAGTGGGTGTTGAGAATGTCATCCAAGTTGAGACTAACAATGCAAGAGCATACACAGCAACATGGAGACTTCTAGAGGAGAGGCACCTACCATTTGTCAGAGCCTTTTCACTACCCATTGCATTGATCTCCTCCTTGAAGACATTGGAAAATTTGGATGGGTGAAAACCATGGTTGAAGAAACAAAACATGTTGCCAAATACATCTACAATCACTTGTGGGTGCTTAACTTCGTGACAAAGCACACCAAATGAGCAAAGCTTATGCGATCAAGAGTCACACAATTTTCCACAAACTTCATCACATTATGAAGCATTGCAGTGTCACTATCATTTCTTATGCGGATGTTTGAAAGCACTCCATGACAAGGAGTCTCCATAATCCAAGAACGCAGAAGGGGAAGGATTGTGAAAACATTTTTCGATGATGTGCTTGTGAAAAAGCATAGACAAGATCCTTAAGATAACTTAAGATCACATAGTTACAAAGTAAATAACTCCATTACTTTGTAAGTTTGTTAAGCTTATAAATTTTCAATTTTTTTTTTCTTTTTTTTTCCATTATCGTTGAAATTTCTTTTACTTTTAATTTTCTGAAATTCAAACTATTTTTTTTATGATAAAACCTTTGGTAAGGGTTCCATGCTTGGTTGATGTCAAAAAAACCCAATGGGTTAACTATATGAGTCCATGGACAAGGCCAAGGTGACCATCCATCATTACTATGGATAAAATAAAATAAAATATGAACCCATTTGGCACAATTGATTGGAGATGGTATAGGCAGCCTACTACTTGAACAGTTTAACGTTGATGACAAGGTTATGGATGGCCTCAACAATGCATAGTGAGGATGATGTCCGACGAAACCCTTAAAAACACAATTCTCAACAAGTTGCAGATTTACAAGGGTGCACACAATTCTAGACGAGTTTCAGATTTACTATAGTGCGGAGGGGAAGCTCTTTTCTTCAACTCTATGCATTCGAAGGAGAATGATGTAGTAGCCAAGGAAAAAAATTAAGTCCTTTGCTTGTAGATACTAAAGTTCTTTCATAAATTATAAATGTCCTATTGGCATATTTGTGGTGGGAAAACATTAAATCTTCAATGACTAGCCACCTGTATTTTGTGCCAACCCTATAGTGCTTCTAGGTGTGAGCACAATTAGAGCATGTTAAAGACCATTCACACGAAGAAGCCCAATAGGTTGACCCAACAACACCTCAATGACCTTGTTTTTGTGCAATACAATATGCATCTTCACATCAAGAAAGTGGAGGGGAAGGAGATCAATGATGTGATTGACTTGGATGACATCGATCCATTACCTGACTGAATTCCCAAGGATGTGAAACCCATGTTTACTGTGAAGGAGATCACAGATTTTGAGAGGGAAGCAATGGAAGCAAAAATGGAAGCATTGGGAGCGGTTGAACCTAGATGATGACATGCTTGACAATGAATTTGTTCATAAGGAGGAACCTTTACCTTCCAATTTGAGGGCAATGTTGATGATTATGAAGAAGGTGAGGAGAGATTTGAAAAATATTTGAAAGATTTGCTATTTTCTATGATGATGATCAATCATCATATGATATCATGATGTGCAATGTACTCTTTTTTGTCTAAATCTAATAGAAAATATACCTATGCATTCTTTAAATTCATTTATTATGCTTTTTAACAGTAGTTTGCATGTTATTTAAGTTTATTTTATAAATTTATATAATTAATTTATTTGCCAGGTGTTTTGCCAAGTCCGAGTTTTAAATCTATGGTTATGCACCTATCACATGTAGGCCCAAGGTTGTGCCCATTGATTGTGAATAGTTGAGCAAGGAAGATCATGAAGAACCCGTATATTATATCGCCAATTTATTAGTTGACTATTCCCAGACGGAATTATATCTTAGTGGGTGAGTAAGCCCTTTGGTGACCAGTAACTAGTGAGATTTTTTTTGGCTGTTGGAGTGCTTATCTTACTCTTTTTGGGGTTGTGCCTCTTCATTTTACTTAGATGGAGCTCCGTTCATCGTGATTATTCTTGCGTGTGAACTCATTATTAATATTAACTAGTCCACTGCAAAATATTTTAGGTTATGCATGATAAAGCAAAACAAAGCATGGGGAATATACCACAGGAGTAAAGGAAAAGCCGAGGGTAAGAACTAGCAATCCTAAAAAACTGAGTTTGTTGAAGGAATGGTGAAGAAATGAGATGATGAGTGGAGCGTAATGTTGAGGGCACACCTCACCAGCAACCTGGTTATTTTGGGATGCTCAGACCCAGAAGCTATGAGATCGTGCCTTTAGATTTATGGAATATAGAACAGAAACAGTTTATAATATCCAGCTGACAATTTAGCAGTTCCATAGAAAACATATGAAGATGAATAATAGCGTCCTAGAGAGGTTGGATCATCAAGAAGAAAAAATGGGTCTCCCGATCAGAAATGTGAAATGTCCATTAACGGTTCTGGGGGTAGACATTGATGGGGATAGTAAGGATTATTCACAAGAGGAACTAAACCAGATAGTTATTGAGGCAGAGGCCAAGTTCGATGCACCAGGACAACAGTGAGGATGCACTGGAGTGATCTACTGGATAACTTCATTGCCTCTTAGCTTTGTCTTTCTCAGTCATGATAGTTTTGTCTCTGGACCAGCTTTCTTCCCTGTGAAGTCGAAGGCTCTAAGAGTCTAAATAGCATTTCAGAGTGGCTAACCTATGGCCTATATGGTTTATTGCATTTGATGGTTACATGTTACAGTTGTAGATAAATAAAGAGTTATTATGAGTCCTGTAGGTCTGACATACAAGGCCATTTTGCTAACAGGCCCTTGCTGATTCTTTTGGCTGTTTTGGTTGGTTCTGGGCGTCTTTCAGCCATCGACTCCCAGCTCCTGATTGGATCTGTATGTGATTCTACACATGGTTTATGGTGCTAGACCCCTTAATTAATGAAATTTATTTCGCCTAAATTCAAACTGATGTCCACTTACAATTATATGTGCATGTGAAAGATTAAAGATGACTAATATTCTATATATATAAAATTAAAGATGACTAATATTCTGTATTTATAAAATTAAAGATGACTAATATTCTATATAACCATTAGGTAATTCCGCTAGAGATACAGAAGCAGCAAAATGGTACACAGGTTTCAGAATGGGATTCAGAAAATACACACAATGAATATGGGCAAAATGCCCGTGAGTTTACTCACCATAACTCATATCATGTCGAAGAAGCTGACGAATCATTATAGGATCGGATGCATATGGCATATAATACTTCTGGGCCCAAGGGTGAGGATGGTTAGGAATTTCAAATCGAGCAGTAGCACACCACGGCCTCGCAGAAGGAAGGATTGTGGAGACAAATGTCATAACCCTTAAAAGTCGGCCAACAGCCATGGTGAACATATACCTCGCTCCAAGCCCCAACCCAGGAGCTTTAACACAGTCAAACAAAACTGAAAATGCTAGCATCAGAAATAACATCAAGTAATGATGTAGACCAATAAGGGGAGCCCTTAACACTTGAACCACTATCATTGGAAGCTTCTCGTTCAAAGCTAAAAACAACCACTGTCCTGTATCAGGAAGAGGAAGTGCTGTCCTGAACCCAATAAAAAGAATTATACATTAAAATGCATACAATTAATGAACATCAGAATCCTGCAGAGCAATTTTAGCATTACAGAAAAGAAGAAATGTTGAAACAATCCCTGAAGCTGAAAAAATAAAGGAACTGCAGCGAAACTAATAAAAACATTTTCCCAAGTTCATGGTCTTCGGTTCCAGCAATGAGAACTAAGCACTTACGTGCATCTAGTACAACAAGTTTGCAGAAGGCCCTTTCTCTCTATTTTATACTGCGAAACTATAAATTTTCTTACATAACACGGAATTATAGATTCTCCTACACAGACAGGAGCATTGAAACATAACGAAATTTCTCAAGAATGAAAAATGGCTGCAATCCACAGAACGCATAGATAATATTATTTCACATTGGCATCAAAAATAAACATAATAAACAAGGAATACCAATTGCTTTGGGATAGCAGTGAATTGCACAAGTAGCAATTGTAGACTTCTATAGTTCTATTACTCTGTTCCTTGATAGCTTCAATTAAATACTAAATGGAATAAACAAATAACACTGCCGTGCCATTAAAAATCATCTATTAAACTCTTCTTGTGAGTTTATTCTGGTGACAGTCCAGCCAAAGTGAGCCAGACAAAGGGAAAACCAAGACCAAAGTACATCCTTGAGTTTATCACAATAGCCATGAGAATCAGAAGGCAAAAATTGGTACCACAAGAGCCTAAAGGAATTGGCATGCAACAGCATGGTTTAAGATAGTCAAAAAGAGAGAGAGGCATAAAATTAAAAGGGAAAGTTTTGGTGCTGTGGCATGATTTTAAATATAAGCAAGGCGAGAATTTCCATTGCCATTGAAAATCTTCTATTAGATTCTTCTTGTGAGTTTGTATTTGTTACAGTCCACCCAAAATGAGACAGCAAAATAAGGGAAAACCATGACAAAAATAGACACTCGAGTTGACCACAATAGCTATGGGAAACATAATGCAAGAATTGGAAGTGGCATGCAGCAGCATAGTTTAAGACAGTCATAAAGAGAGTGAGGCATGAAATTATAAGGGAAAGTTTTGTCACTATGGCATGATTTCAAAATAAGCAACGCAAGACTCTCCAGTGCAGGGTATCATGGCCTGCTAAAGAGGAGAGAATGTCACCTACCTCAGTTACTCCTACAGAAATTTCATTGAATGATGATGCTACTGCTACTGAAAGCAAAGGAAAGAGGAAAATGGCATCACACGAGAGAAAATAGTCATTTCCATAGACCTGAAGGACTAACTTGTAGGCTTTTCTTAAAATTGTAAGTTCCAGTATCCTGAAATGTCCAAATGTGCTATGATTTGAAAATTTATATGTCTGGCTCACTCAAAATGATTTACATGTGTGGGTAAATGGAAAGTGGAAGAACAAAAGAGTAATATAAGGGGCCACTTTGTGGCCTAATTGCCAAACAAAGAAGACTGTAAAAGTATTTTCAACAGTAAGCAATGATATCTTGGTACATGGCATTTTGTTACGATATTCCAATTTTGAGTATGCCATTGACTGAGAACACATCAATGCTTGGCATATTCAGACAACATGAGTATTGATCTGTCAATATCCAGGATACTCATCATGCTCAGGAGTATATTTCCTGCATAAACCTTTGTGTTTTTTCATATCTTGCATGTATGCTGAGTCGGCCAAGTGACCTGCCTCAACATGTATGAGTCAAGTATAAGTATTGCAAGTTTAGTTTACCCCGTACAGGAGAGCCTTCAGTTATACCTAGTTGGTTTAGACTATTATATCTCTACAGCATGTTTTGAGCAGTCTAAACCTTTAGAGTGAAACACTAGGGAAATCTGTGGTGTCTGAACTGATTCATCAGACGAAGTTGGCCACATATGCAAGATCTTCGTCAACCTAAGCTTGCGGAACCCCTTCATAAGTCCACTGGTAGAAACCCATGGTAATCAAATGGTCCAGGATGATTTTGTTATTGTTGAAAATGGAGTGCTTTGAAAACTTTGGATGAGCAAAATCTTGGATCTGCTGGACCCTGACATTAACGAGTTCCACATGAACTTGGTAAAAGGGCTGTGATTGATCTTTGTTTCAAGGGCTGAAATCTGGCAAAAAAAACTGATTTCAACAGAGCACTGTACCCATCAAAGGAGTGGATCTCCTACAAAGCATTCCACAACTCAGATGTTATAACCACTTCTGTACAAGACAATGATCACAACATAGAGCAGGCGACACAACTGGTGTCAGAAGGAAGAACATCAACAACCAGGATGGAGAAGGAGAAACAGAATGAGCCCAATGTTGAACCCACATAGTCAGGAGACCAAGTAATTGATCCGAAGCTCCTAACAATGAACTTTACCTGGCATCCAGCAGTCATCTAGATAGAGATTTTAGGCTTGAACCTGACTAACACTTTTATTGATGGTGGCTCTGTTGTGAAAGTGCTTCTAGAAGAAACTTGGAAAAATCTTGGACAGCCCACTATTTGGCCGACAACTTTCTAATTATTAGGAGCTGATCAAAACAGAATATGGGTGTTGGGAGTCTCGGTGACTCAAAAGGTAATTATCAAAACCTTACCTTTCATAATGAACTGCGTAGTAATCTCTTTAAAAATAAGCCTATGATGCATCATTGGGCTGAGGCTGATTAATAGCAGCCAAGGCAAATCGCAATTGAAAAAAACATCATCTCAATCGAGAACAAGGGCCAGAAGTACATCACAGATCTAAAGAGCCAAGCAGTCAGTGAGGAGGCAGCCTCATCAGATGACTCATCAGGATCAGACACAGAAGACATGGAAGAAGAACATTCTCGACATCTGAACCAAGGCACAGTGGATTCAAATAAGGAGGGACTATTGGAGTTACACTCATGCTTGGAGGATGAAACAAGCTCCCTCAGCAGTCTCTTCCACTAGCAAATGGAGGACCATGAAATATTTCAACCTCAGTGAAATTTCAACGAGATCATGGAGATAGAAGAATGTGAAGGTTCAGAAGGACATGGGCACTCTTGGACAAACATTCATCAAGCAAAACCATCATCATCAGGCCCAACCCACCCTTATGATTTCATTGAATATCGAGTAGGTAATGCAAAAAAAGATGAAAAACCTGCTCACCAGTTCGGAGGGGTACAAGACATGAAATGCAAAGAACCAACCACAGTCAACAAAAATCTTGGATCCAATAATGAATTTCAAATAATTACGATGGGAGATGACTTGGACCCTTATGCTGAAGGCTGCTGTGTTCCGGACCTTCATAGGTTACAAGGATGTGTTTGCTAGGACCTACAAAGATTTGAAGGTGGTACCACCGGAGATGTGTGTACATAGAATTCCTTTGGTGGAAGGAGCTTAGCCAGTTTTCAGAAAAGCACCTACAATGAATAAGTAATAAGAACTATGCCACTAAAGTCCAAGAAGAGATTTAGAAGAAGTTGGAAGCCGGAATCATCTTCAAGGTAAAGACAAGTGAATGGATGTCCCCAATAGTAATCAATCTGAAGGAGTCTGAATAGATAAGGATATGTGTTGACTTCAAAAGTCTGAAAGTCTTTACTATCAAAGACCCATTCCCAATCCCATTCACAAATTCTGCTAGAAGAAGTAGCCAGCCATGAGATCTACTCCTTTATGGATAGATTTTCAGGGTACAATCAAATTCACAGGGTAAATGAAGACCACTTTTAGAGTAGAAGATGAAGTCTATGCATATAACTGAAAGCCATCAGACTTTGCAATGCTCCAGCCACCTTCCAGCATATCATACTGCACATCTTCGACAAGATGGCCACTAGTAACATCAAGGCTTTTCTTGACAACTAGACAATCTACAATGGTCAAAAATCTCACCCGCAAGCCCTAACAAAATGCATGAGACGATGCAGGGCAGCAAAGTTGGCTCTGAATCGAAAGAAGTGTCCATTCATGGTTCCACAAGGTAAGCTCTTGGGTCACATAGTATGCAAAATGGGACTGAAGACCAATCCAGGGAAAATAAGGGTAATGGGGGCAATGGAGGCAGCAAAGGATGTCACTGGAGTAAAATCCTTCTGGGGACATGTCGAATATTACCGATAGTTCAAAAAAAATTGCTCAAGTCTCTGACCAACTGGACATTCTCAACAAGGGACTCCGTTCATATGGTCTAATGAACAAGAATGTGCTTTTAAAGAATTGAAGGTTCGATTGATAAAATCTCCTATATTCGTATACCCAATCTAGAAAAAAGAATTTCACGTTCATGTCAACGCTTCCTATTATGTTATTGGGGCAACATTAGCACGAGTAGGAACTCAAGGGTTGGATTACAGAGTGTTCTTTGTCAGCAGACTTCTATCCAATGTGGAAAAGACTTACAACACCATGGAACTTGAAGCCTTAGGAATGGTATACACAATACAAAATTTTAGGCATTCCCTGTTGGCGACCCCCTTCATTTTTTATGTGGACCATCAAGTACTACTATACTTAGTCAAGAAACCAATCATTCAAGGCAGGATGAGCAAATGGTTGATGTTGTAACAGAAGATCACATTCAAAATTGTTGCCATATGCTTATTTATTCCAAATCGCTAGTGTATCAACATGGTATGATAATATTGGGGTTATTTATCTTCGGCATCCTTTCCAAAGGCTATGCAACTCGATGAGAGGAGGAAACTAGCACTGAAAGCCCCAACATTCCAGTTAATAAATGGGTTGTTATATAAGATGGGTCCAGACCACGTCTTGCATTGGTGTGTACTAAAAGAGGAAATAAGTGTCAGTTTATGGTTCCACAAGGTAAGCTCCTGGATCACATAGTATGCAAAATGGGACTGAAGACCAATTCAGACAAAATAAGGGTAATGGGGCAATGGAGGCACCAAAGGATGTCACTGGAGTAAAATCTTTCTTGGGACATGTCGAATATTACTTACGGTTAAAAAAAAAAATTGCTCAAGTCTCTCACCCCCTGGACATTTGCAATATGAAAGTGAATACATTCATATGTTCTAATGAACAAGAATGTGTGTTTAAAGAATTGAAGGTTCAATTGATAAGTTCTCCTATATTAGTATACCCAAACTAGAACAAAGAATTTCACGTTCATGTCAATGCTTCCAATTAAGCTATTGGGGAAACATTAGCACAAGTAGGAACTCAAGGATTGGATCACCCAGTGTTCTTTGTAAGTAGACGTCTATCCAATGTGGAAAAGAATTACAACACCACAGAACTTGAAGCCTTAGGGATGGTATACACAGTACAAAAGTTTAGGCATTCCCTGCTGGTGGCCCCTTTTATTTTTTATGTGGACCATCAGGGACTACTATACTTAGTCAACAAACCAATCATTCAAGGCAAGATGAGCAAATGGTTGATGTTGTAACAGGAGTTCACATTCAAAATTATTGTCACACCAAGGAAAAGCCATGCTTTTGCTGACCAACTCTCTTGGATAAAATTAGGAGAACCAGCGGAGGGAGTTAGTGAAGATTTCCTAGATGCTCATTTATTCCAAATTGCTATGGTACTAGCATGGTATGAGAATAATGGGAATTATTTATCTTCGGCATCCTTTCCAAAGGATATGCAGCCCAACGAGAGGAGGAAACTAGCACTGAAAGCCCAAACATTCCAATTAATAAATGGGTTGTTATATAAGATGGGTCCAAACCACGTCTTGCATTGGTGTGTACTAAAAGAGGAAATCAAAGATGTGCTCGCAAAAGCCTATGAAGGACCAACTGGAGGCCACATAGGACCGGATGCTACTACAAGAAAAGTACTATTGGTGGGACTCTGGTGGCCAACATTGCACCCTGATGCAAATGAGTGGATGATGGAATGTAACACTTGCCAACATATCGGGAAAAGGTTACAAAGAGACTTCATGCCACTTTGGCAACCGCAACCACTAGATATTTTTGAAAGGTGGGGCCTGGAATTTATTAGGCCCTTGAAAACAAGTAACGTTGACCTTTGCAACTACATTGTGGTGGCCACCAAATACTAAATGAGCATAAGCGAGAGCATTCCCTAAAAATAGTGCCCTAAGCACGGCTAAGTTCATATATGAACAAGTGGTTACATGATTGGGGATCCCAATGCAAATCATGAGTGACAGAGGGGGACATCCCGTTAACCATGTGATGCATTTGATGACTTCGAAGTTCTAGATTTTTCATTCTCTATCAAACCCATACAACCCACACAACAATGGCCAAGAAAAAGCAACAAAGTATTGATATGGGTCATTCATAAGCCATATCATATAGGCAGAAGTGATTGGGAGGAGCATCTACATGCAACACTATAGTCCTACAGAACAGCCTATAAAATCACTACCAACCATACACCCTTCCAACTAATGTATGGTCAAGAGGCAATCGTCCCTATGGAATATCTAGTAGCAAGAATATGGATGGTTGTGCGGAATATATTGGGGGATGACAAGAGCCTCAATGAACAAGTCCTCCAATTAAATAAACTTGACAAACATTTAGTACTGACACAATGGGCAACGCAAGTCACATAGAGAAGAAGGAAATATTGGCATGACAAACATATTCGATGGATTAACTTCAAAGTTGGAGCTCTCATATTGAAATATAATCGGAAGTGCAAAATCAAACCAGGTAATTGTAAAGTCTTGTGGCTTAGTCCCTTTAAAGTTGTAGAAATATTTGAAAATGGATCTGTCCAATTAGAGAATCTAAATGGAATGTTGGTTAAAGGCATAGTAAACGGCTCTAAATTAAAATTATATAAAATGTGCATTTAAAATACCAATGTAATTCAAATCAAGCCAAGGCAAGACTCGATGGAAGGACCCACTGGTAAAGAGAAAGGTATGGTCAGCTATAAATACACGAGAAAACACTAGGAGGCACAAAGGCAAACTGATGATCCACTTTACCACCGACAATACACACCTCTTGGGCTAGTGAAACATATGCTTGGTCAAATCTTATTATACGACCTGCCCAAACCACATGCACCTGGCCATACAACTTGCCCAAACAACATGCACCCGACCGTACGACCAAACCACTCTCTACCCATCGTACACCAATAGCATGCAAAGAGCACTGTACACCCAACATAGACCTGTCATACATAGCAAAAAGCTTACCCTCACCATATACTCATCAAACAGCATCCTTGTCGTACACCCTACTCCACTTACCCATCCGTACTTTCAAATCCATCAACCCTCCCCATAGCCCCATTTAACTCTTCTATGTACATCCAGCACCGTATGTCCACTTTGGTTGCCCTGTTTGTCCTATGCAGAAATGAAACTCACCATATGACCATCCTCCGTGTCAACCAAGTCAAAACAATTGTCGTATGTTGGGCAGTTTAGTCCCCATCATCATACAGCCTAGGGTTTTCCTTTAATGTTTGTCTAACTCCGACAGTTTACATCATATGGTATGATCTGGTCCTCCACCCTAAGCCCATGCGTTTTGATTTGCCCCTCCGTTTTGTGTTGTATGGCAGAGTACGAGCCCTATCAAGCATGTGAAACCATATGGCTCTTTAGAACTCCAGTTTTCAAGCCAAGAGCCCTCATTGACACTTTGCCATCTACATGATTGCTCCAGTTTGAACAAAAATAAGGACAAGGTAGTAACAAACTTCAAGTTTTTATCTCCAAAGGAACAGGATTTCGCTGAAGAGTTTGATGGAAGATTGTTCAATTGCAGCGCTGCCGATAGAAGAGCCTTGTTTTAAGGGTTTTGGTAAAGTGGTAGAAATACAAGGACCAAAACCCTTGTCAAAAAACCAACAATAGCAGAGTTTTATCACTTATCTTTCTTTCAAATCTAGATTTGTTGCCATGGCTAAAAATAAACGTAACCCTTCAACAATAGTTCTCTGTTTGGTACAGCCAAAGAATGCTTTAGATACAGCTTTTGAAAAGTTTGGAACCATTCGAGAAGACCATACAATTTCCAAAGTAATCATTGCTACTACTCCCAAACTGGTACAAACTTCCTTTGTAGCGGGCATGAGTTCTCGACAAGTTGCTACTAAGGGCACAAAAAATAAGAAAATCGGTGAACTTGTCCCAAAGAATAAAGCCAAGGTGTTGCCCACACCTAAAACTCTTTCATGGGAGAGCCTTTCAGCCACAAAACCCTGCATGTGGTCGGCCAATAAGCCTAAATATCATGAGATTTAACTAGTATTAGAGAGAGCAAGGGTGGACAAAGTGTTGCAAATGCCCAATTTCAGCACGCAAAGTTATTTGAACTCTTTATGACTCGAATGGTATCTAGCTATAATTGGAACAGCCAGTGTTCTCTGGTATGCTACATGGATACCTAAGTCCAAATCACTTATACAATAGAGGACTTTAGACAAGATTTTGGTGTACCTTCGCATGGGACATTTGCAAGCAAGCCAACAAGTCGCCCCCAAGTTACCCAAGACCAAAAAGATTGTGATGTACAAAAAGTGTGTCAATCAGATTTGAGTCCAAATGAGTTGGGTCGTTGTGGGCTAAAGGACATCAAGGAATCAAAAAGGAATATCTTGTTTCAGACGAGTGGCGATGTGCCCTTGATGTAATTCGCAGTAGGTTGGTGGGAGCTACTCGAGCCTCGGATATGTTATATGGATGAAGGACTATATGCTCGAACTTAGAAGGGGTGAAATCTATAAATAGGGAAGAACTCCTATCTGGACGCATTCACAAATTCCTCTCCCTAAATTGCAAAGGGTTTTGTATGATGCAACATGCTATTGGGTTGTTCCTGGATGCAGTACACTCATATTCACAGTCACCAACTAATAAAGATTGCACTCCTAATGATGTGTATGATCCCACTTGGCCTTGTGTGTTCCGTTGGAAGAACCTTGGCATTCCCTTAGCTGTTGAGGAAGATCACCCAGAACGTAGGGCAACAATGAAGAAAAGAAAACAAACTATAGAATTGCCCACATCAAAGGAGAAGGATGGCAACTATGATAGTGGCAATGATGAGCTTCCACCTATTTCCAGTTGCACCTTTTCTCTAAGTCTATCATGATCACTTCCCCACCTATTGGGAATGTTGGGCAGCAAGACCTTGAAATTGAAGAATGGTGGAACCAATGTGGTGAACCAGTTACAGATTTGGACATCCCAAAGTGTCCCTTGGCCCCACCATCATCGAATCATACTCCAGGAGCTCAGTTTCCTTTGATCACTTCAAAAGCAGGACTGTCTAAAGTTAGAACTGCCTGAGCCTTGTGATTCTGCGGTAGTGCCCTTGTTCCTTCGGAACACCAATCCTGCTTGCCCCTATGAGACTTTGGGTCAATTTTTGCAGGCTATAGGACCCATCGTCAAACACTTTTGGGCATAAATGATGTTTTGCGGGCAATTGGATGTGAATAGCGGGTAGTCCCAAATTCGGATGATCTTGGATGTTGTGGTTCAACTACAGAGATTCATACAACAAAATTGTCATCTCAAATTCACTAGTATCTACATTAATCAAAATTGGTCGGTTGTCAATACTCCTAAGATGCATACACAATGGCTACCTCTACAGGCTCCCTCTTTGGTAACTTCTCCCATGCAAAATATCTTAGTCCCTCGTCACTATTGAGGATACCTTTCGGTATTGGTGCTTGTTACTCCAATTAGACATGTACCAACAAAGGCAATTGGAGGTCAAATAGGACAAAGCTATTTCTTAGATGGAGGAAGTTCAAATGCAATTGCATGATCAGCGTGGCCGGTTTCAGGAGCAGCTAAGCCAACAAACTCAACTTACTCAAGTACAGACAAACAAGGTTGTTGAGGCTGAACAATAACTTGCTCAAAGGCAGGTGAAGTTTATGGAGTAAGTTTACATAGTCAAATTTGCCACCAAGCAATTGCAACATCGTACAAGGCAAATATATGCCCTTTGTGCAAAACTCCAACAGCTGAAGTTGGGACAAGCCACTTCTTCAAGATCTGCTCTAACTAGTGCTTTTTCGCGCTCTCCTCTAGTTGGCTCTTCTTTCGGTACAGGGATCTCTTCTTCCCTCCTCCTACTCCTTCCTAAGCTAGTTTTTCTATCATTATAGTTGGAAGGAATTCCAACTTATTTAAAGGGAGGGATAATGTAGTCCGTTGAATTTTCATTTATGAATAAGTCTTGTCGGTATGTTTTGTTAAGTCTCTTGTCGACATTTGGAAAGTTCGTAGAAAGTATTTTTGTTATGTTGGTTATGACAGTTGGGTTAATCGCCAACTACTTGGTATTGTCCTTTAAGAAGCATAGTGAATGTCAAGTAAAGGGAGCTTGTATCAGGTCCTCCCTGAACTAATTGATTGAATTAAGACTTATCATTGAAGAATACAAAGTTGTTATTTTGTGGACACTTGTACATACTACATGGTATGTTTTGTCATTACTATTCTATGTAGGTTTCTTGTTGATAGTCTAGTATCTCGGTAGACTTTATCTATACTACAGGGCTTGAGAAGTGATAATGATAGAGAGTACTGTTCAAATGCATTTGAGCAATTCGGTAAGCAGTTTGGAATAGGAAGGCAAAAGACGACTCCATATACACCACAACATAATGGGATTGCAGAAATAATGAATAATACTATGATGGATAAGGCAAGAAGTATGCTCAGTGCTGCAAGCTTATATAGAAAATGTTAGGCAAAAGCAATCATGACTGTTAGTTACCTGATCAATATATCACTCACATCGGCCCTTGTCGATAAAACTCCACGTGAAGCATGGATTGGTAAGAAACCCTCTCTCCAACAGCTCAGGGTTTTTAGTTGTGATGCTTATATACATGTACCAAAAGAAAAAAGAACTAGGTTAGACTATAAATCAGCTAAGTGTATCTTTATTGGATATAGTAATGGTGTAAAAATATAAGCTTTGGAATTCTATAAACAAAAAAAACTATTTACAATCGTAATGTAATCTTTAAAGAGGTTAAGGGGATTCCAAAACAAGAAGGAAAAACAAAGGAAGAATATGAAAAGGTGCATGTTAAATAAAAAGAGGGAGAGTTTGTGTCTAAATATGAAGCAACTGAAGATGAACCAAAAAGGAAGTTGCATGAGGAAGATTCAAACGAAGCAAAGGTTGATAAACCAAAAGAGGAAGGATCTCCAACTCTAGTCATGACAAAATCATGTCGAACTAGAAGGAATCCAAAAAGATATAGTCCACCTAATTTCATTCCACATATGTTTCATTAGTGTTATCTGTTATTGATGAAGATCCTAGGATTGTAAGGGAGGCCCTTGAATCAAAGGAAAATAAATTCTCCAAGAAGGTAATGGATGAAGAAATGGAATCCTTAGATAAAAATATGATATGGGACTTGGTGGAATCTACATGCTAGTAGAAACCTTGTTGGTTGCAAATGGGTGTTCAAGAAGAAGAGCAATGCAGAAGGAAAAATGGAGAATTATAAAGCTCGTCTAGTAGCAAAAGGATTTTCTCAAGTGAAGAGAATTGATTTTAGTGAGATTTTTTCTCCTTGCTCTATTAAATTTATTTTAGCTATTGCTGTTAGTTTTGATCTTGAAGTAGAATAGATGGATTTGAAAACAACATTTCTACATGGTGAGCTTGTGGAAGAGATTTAAATGGTTCAACCATAAAATTTTAAGGTTAAAGGAAAGGACGACTTGGTGTGCAGGTTGAAGAAGTCACTTTATGTCTTAAAGCAATCACCAATGATGTGGAATCAGAAGTTTGACAGTTTTGTGTTGGGACTTGGGTTTGTATGAAGCAAAGTTGATCAATGTGTGTATTTAAAACAAGTTAGTGATAACTTTGTTATCATAGTTTTGTATTTTGATTATAGGTTGTTAATTAGTAACAAGGAAATGATCAAGCAAGTTAAATCTCAATTGTCATTTCAGTCTGATATAAAGGATCTAGGTGCTAAAAATTCATTTTGGGCATAGAAATTAAAAGAGATCAACCAAACAAGAAACTATGGTTGAATCACAAGAAGTATGATGAGATGATATTGTAAACGTTTAAAATGCAAGAATGTAAACTTGTAACTACACCCTTTCCTGTTGGTATAAATTCATCTGTTGAACATTGTCCCAAGCCACAAGAAGTGTTGTTGGAAGTTTAATGTATGCTATGGTATGCACTAGACCAGAAATTGCTCATGTAGTGCGAGTTGTGAGCAAATATATGTCCAACCTAAGAAAGAAACATGGGTCTCCAGTGAAGACAATCTCCAAATATTTGTGTGGCACTTCAGATTATGCAATCTACTACCAAGGAACACCTAAGCAGAACAAAACAGTAAATGCACAAAGCTTTGTTGATGCTAGTTAGGCTAGAGATCTCGACTGTCGAAGATCTACAAGTGGTTATGTATTTAACCTGTTAGGTGGTGCAATCAATTGGATGAGTAGGAGGCAAGAAGTAGTTGCATTATCAACTACAAAAGCTGAGTACATGGCAGCCACTCATGCAAGTACGGAAGTTGAATGGTTGCAGAGGCTGCATTAAAAAATTGGTTTCATACAAAAAGTGGTGAGGATAAATTATTGCAGTCAAAGTGCAACCTAGTTGGCAAAAAACCCTGCTTATCATGCTCGATTGAAGCATGTTGATGTACAATACCATTTTGTTAATGACATGGTTGAAGACAAGGTGGTGGTGTTGGACAAGGTTGATACCTTGAAGAATGATATTGATTCATTGGCAACGCCTGCGAATGCTAAGAAGTTTTCTTCATGCAAAAGATCAACGGGCATGGCTGCCCTTAGCTGCTGAAAGTATGTAGCTATGAACCCCTATGCAAAGTGGCTCTTAATTGAGGGTTTCCCACCCCCGAGAAAAATAAAATCAGTATGGATGCTTGTTTTGGTGAGTCGTGTGTATTTTTACCTGTAGTAATATATGTGTGGTTTCCCATGGTTTTATATCCATTGTATTGTAATATCGCTTGGATGGTTTCCTATTGATGTACTTACAAATACTCTCAAATGCCTTAGGATAAAGTAGAACTTTTGAAGTACGTTATTGTATTGTAAACAGTTGAGTTAATGCAAAAAAGAAGGTTTTTGTGTTAGATGTTTTTCCCAAAAGGGTTTTCCAAAGTGAAAATATTGTGTATTATGTATGTGTGTCAGTTTTCTTTCTGCTATAGCTTTAGATTCTGCAAGCAGTGCTTCTCCCACATTAATTTAACAGTCTATTTTCTCTTCAAAGAACATTGACATATCATGACAATGTCATGGGAGTTACAAAGAATCTTGGCATAGAGGTCATTGGGATTTACAAACAATAACGAGAGAGCTACAAACCATCTTGAGTGTCATAGAGAGTTACAAAGAACAATGAGGGAGTTACAAAACATCTTAGGTGTTATAGGGAGTTCCAAAGCATCTTAGGTGTCATATGGAGTTACAAAGAGCCTTTTCATAATGAGGGCATTATGAACATCTAATATCCCGCGTGAAGGAAAAAAATTGGATAATTGCTTTGTCTTAGAATTTTTAAATGTGGATAGTTGGTGAAAAACTAGTTCTTGGACAAACACAGCATGCATACTGCCATTGGAGGTTCCTCAGCCTGAGTTGACGCTCATACCTTCTTAGGAAAGTTCCTTTTTTACCTTAAGTACCACCTAGTACCTAGAAAGGCTATTTGTAATGAAATAATTTAATAATGTTTCGTCGGAGTTAATTTCCAAATTTTTGTGTAGTTTTCTTTGCTATCGAAATACTATAGATCGAAGATACTTTTTCGAAAATTCAGATTTCAATCTTAAAAATTACAAAACACGTTTTCATGTTTTTCTTCAGATTTCAGATCTTTAGATTCGGCTGCACCTTGTCCTCGGAGAAAGAGCATATGTAAGAAGTATTCGGTAGTCGTTTAAAGAAACCTTGTGATAAAAGGAAGAATACCTGTGCCAATCAAGGCCAAGCACGGCAGTAACGAAGTGCACACACGTGGCTTCGAAAGCCACGGCAGCGATCATGAAGAGCAAGGACCCGAGGAAGGGTAGTGCGCTTTTAAGCTCAGTGGACCAGTGAGGGTAAAATGGTGCCCGACAGATAGCAGCAAGTGCCAGTATAAGCCAAAGAAGCGGTTGAAGAGTGGCGTGCCACGGTGCTATTCTCCCCACATAATCCACGCCCACATAACACAATGCTGCAATTCCAAGGCCCCCTCTCAATATTGACCCACAACTCGCCATTCCTCAGAAACTTGTTAACTGCTCCGCATTCGCATTTGAACTGTGCCCTCACAGGAATTGTATAAATCCAAAGTTCAAAACTTCAAACTTCCGATTAAATCCGCCGAGAAGGAACGAAAAAAAAAAATTAAAATTTAGTAGATGAGAATCATGGAGAGTAGACTTTATACAGATTTAAACTTTTAAGATTACGGATCTAATGAAATGATTTTTAATTATGTCCTTAATTAAGTTATGAGAATATTTTCCTTTTTTTAAAGTGTTTATAAGTTAGGTTAAACTCTGTAATATAATATTATTATTTTTTACTTAGTTTCTTCCTCCACATTTTGTTTATTTTCTTTCTCCATATCACTATTCCAAGTAATTCATTCACACAAATTTGTATATTTTTGTTGAGGGCATTTATTTAGGTTGATATTCCATTTATTCATTCAGGGTGATATCCCATCTATTCATTCATTTGTAATTTTCTTTTATTCATGTATTTTTTCTTATGTGCAATTCTTCTTCTATTGTGAATCTGTGCCACTTATCGGTCTTCATGTTTTTTTATTTTTTTCAAGTGAGGTACTAACTTGGTCATAGTGGTTGCCTCTAATAGATAAGTTCTTGTCTCTACAAACATTATTTCATAGAGATTTAAAGCTTTAATTCTAAAGTTGTATATGATTAAATACCTTTAGATCCTTTCTCTATTTCAAACTTAACATTTCACTAGCCCGTAGCTCACCCCCGTATAACACCACTAGTGTGGCAAGTAACCCAAATAGAATGTGGGTGGTCTTCCAATCCCATAACTCATCATTCTTACATTTGTTTTGAAGCGCATAAAGAGCTCTCTATCCTTCTTGTATTATTTTCATCATACATGTATCCTACTAAGCTTGTTGTGAAAGTGTAGGCCAAATTACATGTATTTTGATACCATTTCAATAAATTATCCTTCAAATTGAAAGTTGAGATGTTGCTTCTTCATTTTCAGTGGTAAAATCATAATTTTGGTTTTGTCAGTGTTCACTTACATCCTTACCTCTTTACATAAGAGCTATAAGGCCCACAGTTGATCTTTTCAATCTCAGTTTTTCTCTGCCATTAGAATTAGGTCATCGGCATATAGTAGGAGTTTTACCATATATTTGGCCAAATGGACCCTTCCCCCTCCAAATCTCTCTAACCAATCTTCTAGCTTGTTGATATATAGCCCAAACAAAGTTGAGGATAGAATTCAACCTTGTTTTAACACCTATGTCACTTGTGAAACAATCGGATAGCCTTGCTTGTGTTTTGATTTTGACCTTGACAAATTAGTACAATATATGAACTACTGCCCTAAATGTGTTGGGACCCCTAACTCCTCCGTTCTACTTTGTAATTTTCTCCTTGGTACTATGTCAAATGCCTTATTAAAGTCTACAAAACAACAATATATATGCCCCTTTTTATCATAGACCTTTTCAACTAGGTGTATGAGTGTGACAAAATGATCTGTTGTTGAATGTTTGGGTTTGAAACTTGCTTATGCCTTTGCACTCTTTCATTTTCCTCGTCTTGATTATTAATCATGTGTTTTATCATACTCCTAAAAAGCTTTGTAAAGTGAATATTGACTGTGGTAGTTCAAGACTTTGAATGATTATTTACATCTCTGCTTTTTAACAAAGGTATGGTTAAGGTAGTTGTTCATTTTATCAGGGAGCCATTTTGAATGACCCTGTTGAATTTTTATTTTATTTGAGGTGATAGAATTTATGCCCCCCATTTTAGATGTTCTATTTGTAAGTTGTCCATGTACTGAGCTTTATGTTTTGTTAGCTTTTAATCCCTTATATGGTGTCTTCAATTGTGAACAATGCCTCTCTAACATTGACTGTAGGAGGTTCATCATTTTATTTTTCATGTTCATATACTTGTTTGAATACCTCATTCATTGACATGTTGTAATGTTTCTCTTTGTTTGTTATTTTTCCTTACGAAGCTCCCTTTAAAAAAAAATATCTCATGTTTTCCTAAGTAAATCAACTTCTTCCTTATAGTTTGAATATATTCTTATTTTTTGTTCTCATCGTTTACTCATATATTTTTATGTTTGCTTTTATTGTACCTGCTAGTTCTTTAGCATTCTATTTATTGTCTTGCATTCTTCATCATACCATGGGTTTGTCAAGAAGCTATTTCTTTTCTTATTTTTAGGTTTAGCTCTCTTACATATAGTTAGGGCTTTTTGAATCATGTGCATTAACCTTTCACTCTTATTATAATCTTGTTTTACCTTATTTGGATTAATGTGATCAAGACAATGTAAAATTAGGGTTGATTCAAGTTGTGTAAAATATAGTAATAGCCTACAAATTTGAATAAGAAATGGATAGATACATATTGCACTTTGAAGATTTGAACTTGATAAAATAAAATAAAATATATGTACTTAGCTTATTTCTATAAAAAAAATCATAATAATCATCATTAATTATAGAAATGTTATGTGTATGCTATGTCACTGCTCGAATTAGAAAATTGAAGCTCAAACCCTACCTAGAAGCTACCGGTAATAGTGTGACCCTTGCAGCAACCAACATTGTCCTAGCTTTGACAATAGTGTCCCCATGTGTTGTGTAGGTTTGTAAATCCTTAGAACTCTACGTTTGCATGTGTAGATGTTACATGTGCAATGATATTTATTTTCTTTATCTTTTTTTTGAAACCCTAATTGCCCTTTTGACCATAATATGACTTGAAAAATAAGTTTCCTCTTTAGGTTGTATAACCCCAACCACTCCCCATTGAGTGATTAAATATTATCTACATTCCAATACTAAGAGGGCTCAAACTACATATATTTTTCCCCACCTATGAGTGTGTGTGTGACATCATGATCAATCTAGAGTGCAATGCAATGTTTGGTTTTTTAAACTTGGCACCATGTATCTTTGAGTTTCGCATATATTCAAACTTGGCTCTAAAGCTAATCATTTAAGGGGTTTTTATATTTGTATCCCTTTGTGATAATGTCTCAAGAGAGTGCTAGTAGATATCTCAAGTATGTTAGGATTTACCAAGATGTTATATAACTATAGGATTAATTTGTATTTGTAGTTTATTATTTATTATCTCTCATTATGATTTACTAATGAAACATGTCTAGGCCAACCTAATGGATGCTTCCCAATTTTAAAAATAGCCATCAGGTGTTCATGGACACTGTAGGAAGAGGCAAACACCAATGGTAAATTGTAACTATCTAGTTGTTTTCAATATTGTCCTGGGAGTGAGAATTAGTGATATGAGATATGGAGAAGGTCTACGTAGGATTCTAGAATGCTCTTGTATAAATTGGTTTAATCATAAATAGGTGTATCAAATTAATATAGCTTCCCAAGAGAACGGGTGGGCAGGCAGATAGAGGTAAAGTGTGGACAGTAGTTAAATGTGTACACAATGTCCAAGTATATCAAAGTTGATGTTGCCAAAGTGTCTAATACTAAATTTAGGTATCTACATATTTCCCCCATTTAATCTAGTATTGAAAATGCTAAATTAAAAAGATAAAGAATAATTTTTATATCTATATTAATTGCACTTGGTGTTGACAAGTATGCCCCAAATTTCCCATTTACTCTATGCAAAACTGGCAAGAAAAAATGAACAAATAAAGGTTTTCTCAAGACAATCAATCTAAAATAATATAGATAATCAAACCACATGAAATTGAAAATCCAAGGAGCAAATGCACTTTAGGGTATGTAAACCATGTTGCCAATTGTTGAACTTGTTTGGATAATTATAGGGGGTGAGTGTGCCTCAATGAGATACAATGGCTAAAACTGCAAGTTGAGGAGTGTTAATACCTCAACCAACATTAGACAGGGAGTGACATAAGTTGAGCATTGTAGAAAGCTCAATCGTACTACCTTAAATATCATCATAATTATATTTTTGGAACCCTGAATTCAAGTTTGTATATCAAAGAGGAACCCCAAAACATGTTTGTATGTAAAAGTGAAACCCTATAATAGGTTTGTATGTAAAAATGAAACCCTATAATAGGTTTTTATGTAAAAGTAGAACCCCAAAACAAGTTTGTATGTAAAAAATCAACTGCTTCAAATGAACTATGGTCCTAAAGTGTTTACATAGTACCATCGATCCACAATATAGAAATAAAAAAGTATTTACATGAATAACATTCATGCCCTAAATTATCCACATGCACCTCAAAGTGATATAAAATTTCATCATATTTCTATCATTATGTCATAAAATGTCTCAATTATTCCTTTTAATCTTGTAGAATTCCCCACATATAACTCAATATAACACATCTAAATCACATACTCTAACCTCATTTGAATCATATAATCTAACTCTGTTTACTTAATTGGTTCCATCTAAATCACATAATCTGACCCAAAATGTGAACTATATGTCTTCATGCCATGAATCTATAAGATAAACCCACTGTATTCCCCTCTTTTAATATGAGGAATGAATCATGTGCATCATTCATCTCAAAATAAATACTTGTGTACCATGTGTTATATAAAAATATAATCATGTAAGATGTGTATACAAACACGATAAGATATGTCACCATAATAATGATTATATTTTTTTATATAACACATGGTAAAAAAGTATTTATTTTGAGATGAAGGATGCACATGATTCATAAATCATGTTTGTATACACATCTTACATGATTATATTTTTTTATATAACACACGGTACACAACTATTTATTTTGAGATGAATGATGCACATGATTCATCCCTCATATTAAAAGAGGGGAATACAATGGGTTTATCTTGTAGATTCGTATACAAACATGATAAGATATCTCACCATAATAATATTTGACAATTCAAGAATGTATGAAACATGTAATCCAAGTTAATGGGCATAAAAATGTCAATGTAATCAGGAAGCAGTAATAAGAATTGCAATAGACGCATAATAGCAATCAAGGAATCACACACAATAGAATTATGTGTGATAAAAATCATGACACCAAGATCATATTAACAATCATATATGTACCCACACACATGAACATGCACACAATATCATTGTTGTGAATCACACAAGCACTCAAGACATGACATAAATCTAACTTGACATGAACACATAACATAGATTCAAAATCATTCATTTACACAATGAATTTCACATTCAGTTTGTGCCATAAATTTCCTTATTCAAATTACAAAACATGGAGGAACCACTATGCTACAATTTTGGTATATACACAGACCACTACCTTTGAATTCCGGTCTCACCATACAATCTAGACTAAGGAGAATCAATACAATACTATTATGGCCCTATTCCCCAATTCTTTCAGTCGAGCCCCTTGAAGTTTTATCTCATTTTTATTTTCAAGCCAAGTGTCGGTTGACCATTACTCTTCCCTAATGTATATTCACCTTCTTCTGATGTTCCATCTTCAACCCAAGTGTTTTCTACTCAAACAACATTCAAAAGATGACAAAATTCATTTGTTGTTAAGCACACGCTTATAAAGTCGCTCACTTCATTATTGTCGATTAATATTCCTATTAGTCGACACTAATTCCACTTAACCAATTTTATTTCACTACTATATCTGCCTTCCTATCCATTCATCTAATATCCCCTTCTATTTTCCTACATTCACTAATCCTATTCATCCCACCTCCTTCATTGATTTTATCCTGATCCCTATTATCCTAATCTAATCCTAGTTATCCATTTACAAGGGAATTTTTAATTCCCATGAGCCCACCTAACCACCTAACTTACACCCTAGCCTTTCCTAACATCCCTAGTCCCTAATCACCTACCTAATCCTTGTCTAACCCCCCACCTAATCCTCCATTATCCCTAAACTATTGGAGAAGTCTTTAGAATTGGAGAATCTCCTCCAAGTCTTTAGAAGTCTCTAAACTAGAGACTTCTAAATAATTTTAAATTCTCTAAAATCTCCCTCCATTATCCTATAAAAAGCCATGCTTGGGCAATGGCAAACTAACTATAATTCCCCTTAACATCATTATGCCAATCTAATCCTTCAACAAGTATTATCATACCCAATCCATGTCAAATTAGCCATTGAATCAAGCATCCACCATCCATCATCTTTGATCAAACATCCATGTCAATCTGAGTCTATGGTAAATTCATCCCAATCCTCTTATGTTTTCTATTTTGTTTAATCATGATGTGAAGCACCTAGGATTTATGATTTAAATGTAGGATTGAGTGTTGCATTCATCTAGTGGCATTTAGGTTCTAATGGCTTTATCATCTTGCCTAGTGGTTGATATTTGGATTTGGATTTTGCATTGTTAAATCTATATAGAGCTCAAATTACATCTACATTTTGGTGACCACGATGGGATATGTTCCCCGTTTAATCCATTTTGCTTGTTAGTTGTGTTTTTGCTAACATGTAGGGTCAATTGGATCAAGAAAATTTTTAAAAATTTCAATTTTTATGTGTATAGGTTGCAATCATGGTGTTGCACTAGTAGTCACGATAATGTCCAGGTCAGTTGCAACATTGCCCCATGAGTCACGATGTTGCCTTAACTGCTAACTATATGCTTGACTACACAGGATTTTTATGTCCCTCAACAATATTGTGATTCAATAGTAATGATATTGTTAGGCTAGTTGCAATATTGTCAATCTAAGTCACAATTTTGTAAATCGCTAACAGTTTTGTGCTATAGGTCCATTTTCGACAATACCACGACTTACCCAGTCATGACTTTATCCTTTAAGTCATGATATTGTTGATGATAGTCATGATATTATTAGTTTTAAGCATAGACATAGGGTTAACAATGTTGTTGGTTGATTTATCATCCTATTTGACCCCATGTGTGCTCAGTGTGCAAGTTATTGTGTGTTTTGTCAGATCTTTAACCCTCTATGTGCAGGAACTAAGGTCAAAAAAGATGTTGAGAAAGACTTCAATAGACAAAACTCAAGCCACAATATCATGACTCACCCATTAGCGATATCATCTTGGTAATCATGGGATTGGGCCTATGAATCATGATATTATAATCTCCCATAAAACCATTAACTATTGACTATTATAGGGTCTATTCTAACACTCTATATCTCTACAAGAATTTATATCATTAATATAAGTTTTCCATCTAATGTTTTTGGGGCTTTCTTGCTCTAAATCCATATCTATTGACTAACCCCAATCTTCTACCCAAGTTTTTGTTCTTTTTGTATGGTTTGTGTGTTGTGCAGGGTTAATAAGGAGAGAGGCTAAGGTAAAAGAAATCAATTGAGGATAAAACAAACATCAGCCTTTACCTCCGTCCCTTATCTTTGATAAAACCTCAAGTCTCAGCCTTTTTAGAGTTGCAATATTATCCTGGTAAACTGTGGTATTGTAGTTGTAGTCACGACTTTGCAAATCTTGTCATTTTGACACCTATTGTGTTTGTAATTTGTTTCTATAACACAGAGGATAGATTTAGAACAAGGTTCAACTAAGCAAATCTCTATACTCTATAAATTTGTTATAAGTTTATGCTCATTTTTGCTAATCATCTCATATTGATCAAACTTTGATATATCATAGTCAATTTATAATCTAACATTAATTATCTAGAAATAGGCATTCTAAGGTATTCAAAACAATCTGTCATAACCTATATATACCTTTGTCTCTATCAAATGTATAAATCTAAATTTTTATCATTTTTTACAATATCACAACTCTCGATTTACTGATAGTCACAATTTTGTTATTTTTAGTCATGATTTTGTAGTTTATCACAAAACTACAATTATCAATTTTATAGTCATTATCGATATTTTTTGGTTCAAATCACAATATTATCCATCTAACCATGGTTTTGCAGGGCATCCCTAAGTTACAGTATTATAACTCAAAAGTAATGATTTTGGCCTCCCAATCATGGTATTGTAGTCTCTGGTTGCGAGATTGCCCTGAATATTTGTGGGTTTGCAAATAGTCATAATTTTGCAAAAATTATTGAAACTACTAATACTTTTATTACAAGACCCCTCTCTTTTGAGTGCCCTCATTAAAAGACTAACCCATATGCTTGCAGGTCGCTATTCGAAGAACCATTTAGCACTCTCAAAATATTTTTTTTTAATCATTTTCATCTTGTATATATCGTCTTATTATGTGCTTGTATATTCATGTCTTTACTTCTTTTATATAGATCACACATCTTAATTTAATCGATAAATTAATCTTTTTGATTGCTTGTCTATTTCTCAGGGCTATGGTTGGTGTATGCTCTCTCCCTTGTGTCCTTATGATGATTCATGGGAGATCAAAAATTGCCTATAAACCCCTTTACTTTGTCTTTTTATAGGGGGTTAATGATGTGGATTTCATCACCATGCACTGCCCAAACTTTGTGTTTTGGTGGAGCCTAAATATTAGGACAACTATTGCTATGGCCTAAGTAGTATTCCCCATAAAGGGTTACATGGAGTGAGGGACAATTAAGCTTCAAGACCCAGGGTATTCAGACACCATCCTAGATAGACTTGGGCCCCAACATACCATTGTGTATATTAGGGATGTACCTTGATAGCCTTGTGAAACCTAGCATAAGAGCCTTTGACCGTAATAGGTGTACCACAGTAGGAGTTAGTATCAGCTTTGAAGTAGCCATCATGTGTGAGTAGGGGTGAGAGGGTTCAGTCGATACATAATGGGTCACCAGCCTATAACCTCACCTATGAAGCTATTAAATGGTGTAGGCATTAGGTTACACACCCATTAGTTTACTAAACATAGGTTGTGGCTTGCTTGTTTAGGTGTGTGTTGTGTTAAACTCATACTATTTATGAGTTGAGTCAGCCTTTACCTATCCATATCTATCTAGGTCCTTTGCATGTACCATCTTCTATATCCTTGCCACATCATTATATCCTATCATCCTTCGTATATATACTAGTCATCATCCTTGTCATCCTATCATTGTACATGTTGTCTTTATCCCATCTCATCTCCTGTATTAACCACTAATCATTAACCACATTCCCATCACCCACATCTTGTCTTTTACATCATTGTCATCTTTTATCCTTATCCCATCCCTCAACTTGTTTATCCTCCATCCTAGCTGAACCATATCCCCACGTAATACATAATATCCCCAACTTACCTTCTACACCCTTGTCATATTATCTTTGTCATTATCCCCCATCCACCATCTTATCCCTATCCTATATTAGTCTAACCACACCCATTCATCATTAGTTCTCACCCCATCTACTTACCTATCCTAATCATCATCATCATCCTTATCATCATCTCCTTATACCTATTATTTTATTTTTCATCTCCCATATTGACTTCATCCCATTCTAGGTCACATCCCCATCAACCTATACCTTCTATCTTGAGCATCCTTAACCTATTGTCCCCTTGTAAATTTCAACGTATCATCTTTCATACCCTTGACATCATCCATTTATCCTATACCTTCTTATCTTGTCTTCATCATGTCTTAGCTTAGTCATCTTCCCCTCACCATTCAATCATTATCTTATGCATCTTATTCATCATACCATTCTACATATTGTATTTGTATATCCTTTACCATTATCTTATCTCATCCCCTATCTTGATCTAGTCATATCCCACTCATCATTCTCACATATCCTAATCATCATCTTGTATATCCTAGTCTTACCCTATTGTACATATCTTGTTTCTACTGTACATCCTGCTAGTCATATCTTATCCTAGTCCCACTTACCATTCATCATCCCCATACCATCCCCTAATCACATCTTGTCTCATCATCCATATCCTATCCTAGGTCCACTCTTTCCCTCATCATTTGTCTTGACCATGTCTTCATCACCCATCTAGTCTAACCACATCCTATCTTATCCTAATTGGCTCTTTAAGTCACATACGAGTCTAGACCATCACCATCCGATTTACATCATCCCTTATCATCATTCATCATCATTGCCTTATCCTAATCACCTTCATCACATAATCACCTACCATTATACCTCGAGCAAATTAGTCCAATGTTTGAGTTAGTCATATTGCCCTATCCACACCATCCTATCATCCTAATCCACTTGGTCAAATCTTGTACCTAGTCAATATCTTATTCGCATATTGTCACCTTATCAATCTCAATCTAGCAAACCCATTAATCTAATCTAATCCAATCATCTTGCCTTATTCATTACTAGCACCCATCATATTATCCTCTTACTAGTTTTGAATTTAGGCACCCATCACGTCACTATCCCTTTTGCTAGCTTGACACCTGGGCATCATTGATAAGACGTTAGCGCCTATTAAACTATCCATCTATAATATGACTTTAGTTCTATATTATCTTAACCACATTTAATCTTCCTCATCATCATCATCACCTATCATACTAGCTCAGTTCTTTCAACCTATTTTCTTCAAGAAACCCATCCAATCCTTATCCCACTTCCTTCATCACCTATCAACCATCACCATGGAATTGGACCTTGATTTTATTGACCAATACATAGCTACCCATAAGAATGAAATCATCTTGAAGTTACTTATGATGGGTGTACCTCTTTTCGAAGGTGTTGACCCCCTTTCACTTATTACACTACCTATCTAAGTCCCTTCATGTGAATCTCATACCAATCCTCCAAGTCATAAACCATCAATCACCCATTCCCATACTAGAAAAGGGAATCCAATCTTGGTTGCCTTGCCTACCACCCAATCACATCAGCAACCATTTAATCACAAGTTCAATGCTTCCACATATAAGTCACAAAAAGAAGTGGGTTTTTATACTCCCCTTCCCATGTCATTGGAAACCCTCTTAAAACAACTTGTTTCCACCAAAATGATGGTATACCCAACTATCCAACATCTTGATCCCACTAAGCCTAAGCCATCTTGGTATAAATATAACCAATATTGTGCATATCACCAAACTTGGGGGCATACCATTAATCGATAATGACCTTTTCAAGACTATGTCCAAGACCCCATTAATCGTGGTGACATAATATTTGAGGATGAACCAGAAGAGTCTAAATCCTTATATGAACAAAAAGAGGAGTGCCAAAATTCCATCCCCAATCGTGATCAAGCCCTTCCTCTTCCAAGCCAAGGTCAAGACACCACACCTATCTTCCATGATCCCTCCAGCCTCGACAAATACTTCATCAAAGTTGAGTCTATTCCCCATATGCTTAGTCCTCCTATCTCTCTTGCATCCATCCATGGCCCTTTCTTTGTTGAATCCATCCCTCATTCCTCATCACCTTCTCACCCATCACATCAAATACCCCATGATGAGAGGTTAATCACAGACAATCAATCTCCTATTAGCAGCATTGCATCCAAGTCAACATCAAAAGTCTTATCTTCAATAGGATCATGTTCAATGCCAAGATTCAAATTAGATTCCTCATCAAAAACATCAGCCCTCATCGATGCTGATAATGCCTGTCTTTTTGAAAATGCCTCTAATATAGGTACCTCTAATCCATCGCCAAACATACCTTTAGATCCCAATCACGATAATGAAGTCACAACAAAGTTCTTGCAACTTTATCTATTAAAGATTGTCAAAGTGAATCTGATCCTATTTTGGTTGTGTCCACTAAAACTAATCCTAGTGATCCTTTTATTGATCTTGAGGAGTTTTTCTCTAATGTCGAAACTAGGTCTATTAGAAACCCCTATAAAGATTGTGCAGCCCCATCACCACTCATTAACCTCATCATGCCCTCACAACCATATTCATCCATTATGGACTCCTTTATTCCCATCAATGACCATTTAATCACCTCCCTTTATAGGTACAAACAAGACCATGCATTGATGGAGCCTTCCTTGAGCAATATAATGTGTGCCACAAATCCAAAGGTTTGAGACAATATTCCAAAAATCAATCATAATAATCAAGTCATCTTTGATCCCATTAGTCACAATAAAAAAGAGTAAAATCATCGGGCTAATCAAAACATGTCTTCCCCTAGTGATGCCCAAAATCAAGCATTAGGGGACTATTAAATCCAAAATAATCTTTCAAGTCAAAATTCAATCTCCCTCAGTGAAGCCCAAAATCAGGCACTAGGGGCCAACCTAAATCAAATTCCATCAAATGATCCAAATCATATGGTCAATAATATGTCAAATAATCAGATCAAAGATGAGCCACAACATCAAAGTGTCTTGGATCTCCTACAATCTTTTATCACTTGGCACCAATCAAATGAAGAATGTCTAATACCTCTAATAGTGTATACAACTGCTAGTCCTAATCCTCCATCACCCATCACACTATCCTATCACAAACCCATAAACCAATCTAGTCCTATCATGCATTCAAATTCATTGCATCCCCATCAAAATTAGTATCTAATCACATCCATATCTCCTATCACCTCTCTAGGCAACATCGTATCTTATAGGGGTGATGAAGACACCCGATCTAGATATCTGGAGGGGTCTCCATCAAGTATCATTGAAGGTCACATCGACCCCCATACATTTAGCAACATCAATAATATGATCCTACCATCACACATCCCCAAAATAGGTGTTGGATAAATGATCCATCAAGTGTTTGCACCTTGCATCTCGCCCGTCAACTAATAAATTGAGAGGCCCAATAAAAAGTTAAAAACTAAAAAAAAAACATCCAACGGTGAAAACTAGTCTTTTGGTGCCTTGGGCAAGTACCATGATGAAAATTGATATCTATCATCATGGTAGAATAATCTATTGTCTATATTGTTCCTCAAAACTTACGAGCAAATCTGTCCATTTCATATCCTCATCCATCCATCCCACTTGTCACCTCCCTTATCTACCTTGTCTATAAAACCCATCATCTTATTCCTTGATCCATTATTCCTATCCATCATCCACCATCATATCATGCATCACATATCTTCTTCCTTCCTATATTGACCTTCTTAAGGAAGTGGAAGGTGTCTTGGTAACTATCCCAAACTCCTCTTGGCATATCCTCTAATGGACACTCAGGCAACCAACCATCTGGTTCCTTCATGATGTGGCATTGGCCATCCTTAGTCCATTCCTCCTTGGCCCTCATTCCCTTTCTACATCACCCTCATCCTTTTGACATCTCATCCACCATCCCATCCATCATTCCTCCATCCTTATCTTGGTTGCTAATCTTGTTATTCCCTTTGATAGTAACCCCTTTGTATAGTGTACATACATATTCCAAAAAATCCCTTCAAATTGAAATATGTCAAAAACCCTAAAAATCATAAAAATTGAAAAAACAAAAAAAAGTCCATTATGTCTAATCCCCTAGTCGCATCCATCTCCATTTGTCTCGTATTTTCACATTTTTGGATACCACATTCCATCTTGGAAGCAAAATGGAGGGGCCACCCATATCCCCATATCTTCCTCATCCTTTTGACTAAGTGTTATTAATATACATCACCTTGTCAAGAATTTAATCTAGCACACATCATTTCCCTATCAATGCCTCTTCACACCTAGTACCTATCATAATCACTCTTTTCTAGTATGAAAGGTATATGATCTCATCACCTCTCCATTAAAACCTCTTTGTACCTAACACCTTTCCAATCACTATTTGCTAGTATGAAAGGTATTTGATCCCATCATCGCCTAGTTTCCTTGCTAGATTAAACTCTTTTAAGGCCTTGTATATTAGTAATCCTTGGTCATCACTTTTCTCAATCACTTTCTTTGGCCGATTTTCAATTTGATTTCAATACCAAATTAGTATTTGAAGACCTTCATCTATCCTTCATCCTTCTATCCACAACTAGGGGCAACACCTCCTCCTCATCCTAATCATGATCACCCTATTCAAATCCAAGCCGATCTTAAGTCCATAATCACATCTTGATCATCCTAGTCCAACCCATTCCCTAATCACTCATCCCATAATTAGATAAGACATTGTGACATGGCATGTAGATACTCGTGTGTGTTACTTATTTGTTTCTTTTGCATGTCTTTTTTGTCTTATGTTTTCTTTGTATCACATATCTTTTTGTCTATTGGGCAATGAATGAGGATGCTATGAGGTCACCAAAACAATGTTTATAAGTGCCCTTGAGGATGCAAAGTTTGTTATTTTCCCATGAACTTTTACACAATGTCCCCTTGGTCATGCTCATATCATGGGGCATACTACCAAGTGCCATATTTAATGGATTACTTAAACTATGATGAACTTAATGACATTTGTGATGGCTTGATCATCTACGCTTTTATCATTTATCCAATCATCTAATCATTCTTATTCCCATCACTAATCTAATCTTCACACATCTTCTGACTAACATCCAATATTTTATCCTCATCCTTTAATCACTAACATCATCCTCTAATCACTAATCATCATCATCGTCATCCTCAAGTTAGAACTACATTGACCTGAGGTCTCTTCAGACTATGTAGGCAACACTTAGCCACTTTTATAGTACCCAAGTATAGGTTGGCCACTATTTCCTCTTTCTCCATGATTCATAATCACATCATCCTCTAGTCTTGCATCAGTTAAATCTTTGAGCTATAATCATTCAATTTATTGATTAATCATCATCCTTGCCATCATCTCCTTAATCTTTTTGTCATTCACTCACAACTGTTGATTGGGCCCAACAAGTCACAACTTCCATATTTTCTTCCATCAATCACTGATTGGTCAATCAATTATACCTCCCTTACACATGTCCTTACTAGGGGCATCATCATTTATCATATTATGGCTCATTGATTTGATGCAATGACATCTAATTCTTTTGGTCACTCGATCATATCATTTCTTCTTTATCATCACCTACATCATTTTGGTTGATTTAGCTTTGAGCTACACCTACCACTCTTATCAAATCCTCATCTTATCCTAGCTCATAGCTCTCCCTTGCTTGCATCCTTACTTGGGATACATCTAAATATTATGACCTTTAATCCTATCATCATCTTATTACGGTTAATTCCCCCTTGGGATATGTCAACAATCGTGACACCCATCACCTCTATTCCCTATACATGTGTCCTTGCCAGGGGCATCATCAATATGTAGCTCATTGATCAAGTTAAATCCTTCATCTTCTTTATCATCTATCTTAACATTTAACATCCCATCCTGTTCTCTATTTGTTGCATCCGACCCCTCATTTATTCATTTGAGTGGTCATCCATCTAATTCTTCCCTGCATATCCCCTCGAGGGACCATCATATCCATTAACATCATCATCTACTAACATTCATCCATGACATGGTTTTTATTTGAAAGACCATTATTCCTTTCACTTCGCTCCACTTACAAAATACCCTTTCAAAGAGGGGCAAAATGTATAAACCTAAAATCACTTGCTTCATTATTATCGACTAATATTCCTATTAGTCAACACTAATTCTGCTTTACCTATTTTATTCCACTAATATATCCCCCTTCCTAACCATTAATCTAATATCCCCTTCAATTATCCTACATTCACTATCCTTATTCATCCCACCTCCTTCATTAATTCTATCTGAATCCCTATTATCCTAATCTAATCCTAGTTGTCTATTTATATGGGATTTTTTAATTCTCATAACCCCACCTAACCACCTAACTTACACCCTAGCCTTTCCTACATCTCTAGTCCCTAATCACCTACCTGATCCCTATCTGACCCCCACCTCATGCCCCATTATCCCTAAACTAATGGAGAAGTCTTTAGAAGTGGAGAAGCTCCTCCAAGTCTCTAGAAGTCTCTAAACTAGAGATTTATAGATAATTTTAAATTCTTTAAAATCTCCCTCTATTATCCCATAAAAAGCCATGCTTTGGCAATGGCAAACTAGATAGAATTCCCCATAGCATCATCATGCCAATCTAATCCTTCAACAAGTATTTTCATACCCAATCCATGTTAAATTAGCCATTGAATCAAGCATACATCATCTTTGATTAAGCATCCATGTCAATTTGAGTCTATGGTAAATTCATCCTAATCCTCTTGTCTATTCTATTTTGTTTAGTCATTATGTGAAGCACTTAGGATTTAAATGTAGGATTGAATGTTGCATTAATATAATGGAATTTAGATTCTAATGGATTTATCATCTTACGTAGTGGTTGATATTTGAGTTTGGAGTTGCATAGTTAAATCCATATAGAGCTCAAATTTTATCTACAAAATCATTCACATAAAAATCACACAAATTGACACCGGATTTACATGGAAACCCTTTCAAGAAAAAACCACAAATGAATATCTACTTGGAACTACCATCTAAATCCATTCATATAATAATAATATTTTTACAAAATTCATAGGCACCAACCTACTGGAGACACCAATCTCCTATTGCTAAGCACCAACTTAGTGAGAGACACCAATCTCTTTCTCTGAAGCACCAACCTCTTACCAAAATAATCTTTCCACCTTTCTATTGTTACTTTATCAACAGATGATGGAAAATTCAATTTAATCTTCTTCTTTTCCACAAAAATCTACTTATGCTTGAATGATAAAAATAATTAATTCCATTCTTCAAATCTGCATGTGTTTGTATGATATATCTTTTTATTCTCCACACACTTGATTCCTTCTCTTCTTTATTAATCTTCACATATCTCTCACTTTAACTTCCATATCTTTATCAACCTTCTATCAACCTTATATAGCCTTCAAAGGCTGTTCACAAAGGAGGCATCTCATCCAAGAGGCACCTCTTCACCAAAATATGTGATCGTTGACATTTCCATTGACATTTTCATCGATAATTCTATTAACATTTTGACATTTCTGTTGTCAATTCTGTTGATAATTCCATTGATATTTTTGTTGATAATTACATTGGATTCCATTATATTAATTATAAGTCCTTTGGCATCAATGATAATATTCCAACATTTGTAGCATGTATAAGAGTTATAATCAGGTTTTAAAATGTGTAAAATAAAATAATATAAATGCTTTTGACTTTTCTCATAGCATGTCAGGTTCTAAATGCATGTTACACTTGATTTGGATGTTGTCTGGCCTTCTAAGGCTCTTCAAACACTAATGTGGGATTTTTTATTCGAGTACGTTGAAGGATGTATTGGTAAAAAATTGTCAAAAACAACAAAAACTCTTTTGGGACTAAGTTTATGCAAAACACAGTGAACAAATGAATTCTTTCCACTCAATTACACTATAAAACCTATTTTTTGAGATAATACCTTTATGAGCTTCAATTGATTATCTTCTCATTCACAAGGCATAGGATTCCCCAAAGGATTTAACATTAACCCATATGGGTTAGTCTCTCTGCACAGAACTATGTGAAACTTTATATCAGTCTCACGACCCAATGGGTTCTTACCACTGGAATTTACAATTGTTCAAGACCATTTAAAATCATTTAGACCCAATTGGGTAATATTTTACACATAGATGTAAATGAATTCAATATTTTAATGAACATTGTGTAAATAATTTCATCAAGGATTTTGCACCCCTAACTCTGGTTTTGGAGTTTTCGTGCCAACCTAGTTTCCACCTTAGTGCATCTAGATATTTTGATAATCAGTTAGCCTAATGGTTTTGATATCCAACTAAAGGATGCAGTGCAAGAATTATATTAATTAACTAATGGCTAACCATCTCCCAGATAATTAAGACATCAATGAAGATCTAAAAAAATGTGGCAAGTGGAGCATGGGAATTATAGGGTCATGGAGCCGGTGGTTATGATGATGGAACTCCAGTTTAGTGCTCATTTTGCAACTTCCACCCTACCAAAGATGCTCTTAAAGGCCTATATAAAGAGCTTGAGCTAGAGAATGAAAAAGAGGAGAATTACAATGAAGCTCTGGCAGAATGATTTTGGAACCATGCTCTATAAAATTTGTTCTAGCAGCCATTAAGGCTTAGATATAAAATGAAGGCCACTTTGGCTTCAATTGTATGTGCCCAAGCTCGTATGTGAGCCTTTGGTTTGTTAGTTATATGAATTTGAATCTAAACACTTCTTCTAGACTTTAAACAGTTAGTTATGGTGTTGCATCAAAATACACTCATGGTCATTTTGGTTTGATGTTTTGTAGTATTGTTATGGGATGCAAGTGTGTGTGTTATGTCACATCTCGGTCATTTATGTGATCTAAAGTTCATGTACCTTTCTAGTTTCACATTTTAATGGAGTCTATGTATTTTCATGACATCACTATCGTTTTACATTTAAAATGATTATAGATCTGCGCTTGTGAACCCAACCCTTGTTTAATATGCATATGTTAAGTATGGAGAATAAATTGAGTTAAATAGTCTTACAACTGATTCAGGGCCTATATGACCCCTGGCTTACCCCAAAATAGGTTTGTGCCTATGGGTTTGCCCCTCAACCAAGTTAATGTGGTAATGTTTGTGTCTTCCCCCTTTTTTTTAAAGCCTCGTGCCATGACACAACTAGCCCAACACGGGCCCTAGTTTCTTCTTAGTTGTACTTTAGGTGAGTGCATAAGGCCTATGCCTTATGTGAATTGATGTTGGTACAGTCGAGAGTTAAATGTTGAGCTCAAAAGGAGTTGTCCTATGCTTGCTCTTATTTTCAAGAAATCCCTCCTAAACTAAGGATAATATTTTGATTCTATTGTCAAGACCCATGTTGAATTTTATTACTATGATGATGTGATAGAATGATGTATTGAATTTCTATTGAAAACATTGAGCATTGGCTGCACAAAATGGAAAATAGTTTTGTCTAGAAGCATCCAACCTAAAAATGATAAAAGCCAATAAAATGGGTTCAGGACAACCTATATAATGCTTTTTAGGAGGTCTTTTTCTATGAATTACCTATGCATGTGTACAAGTGGTTGGTTGCATATTCAACCCATAAAAGAAGAAGCTATGGATGGTGCTATGAGTGGACAAAGGAGTGCTTAGAGAGGCTTTGGACCTTGGATGTTACTTGGACTAGAGCAATGGATAAATGGTGGCAATGAGCTTTGAATAACTATGTGCTTGAGTTCATAGTATCAACTTATTCATTCCCCGAGGAAGCAGAGTATCAGTTCTTGTGCAACCTTAAAGGCATGATCATGATGGAGTTTGGCATAGAACTCTAGAAGCTAATGGTTGATTATGGTTTTGAAACTTTGGCAATGGAGAGATAAAATCCTTTTGTGTATGAGCTGCACAAAGGGGAAGAGGAGGATGTGTAGGTGAGGCATGATGGAAGGGGATGACCCAATTGACACCTGAGAGATCAGAAGACAAGCCTATAATAAGGGACAACACTGATTGATGGCGGATCTATAACTTGGAAGTGTTGAAAGGACTTGTAGTGAATGAGAAAGGCATGGGGAAAGATTTATTAGAAAATAGTATAACAAAGATGAGAGGTATAAAGAAGTGATGGACCAAGCTCAATACTTGATGGGTGTGAAATTGTTGAGTTCTTACATAATTTGGTGAGTAAAGATATGATTGACATGCTTACATCATTTGAACTTGCAATGTATGCTCACTCATTGGATCCCCCACTTGAAGATAATACATAAGTGATTATTGACCCTATCAATGCCTTAGATCTTAGACATGTTTCAGATTTATATTGTAACTTTGTTATTAAACAAATTATTTTATACAAGGAGGTGAATGTAACTACCTTTAGACCATTGAGTGCTAGCTCACCACAATAGAATTTAAACATGAGGATACCAACATAACCAATGTTATCAACACAAGGTAGGTAATAGCCTATATAAAGTGGTTTAATGCCACATATGAGTAATACAACACTGGTGGCATCGACTACACCAGCAGGTATGATAGGACCAGAGCCTACCCTTGGGGCTAGAGGAACTAGAGAAAACCCATCAGGAGGAGGAAATAACATCCCTGGTATCACATGACCACCATCAGAAGGGTAGGTGTCAGGGTACAAGCACTGTAAGTACTCGTTCCCCCCATAGTAGATCTACTATGAAATGGATATGCACTTCCCAGAGTATTATGACATAGAAATGCTATGAACATGTGTTAAAGTGTGAACTACAGTGGAGCACGTGAGGCATAACCTAGTTAGAGTAAAAGGCTACTCAATTTGTGACCACTTTGATTGATTGTGCCCACACTAGGTATCAAATTTTGACCCCAACCAAGCTATGATTGACTAAGATACCCTAAAGGATGCATTCCTGAGAGAGTTTGACATCCCAAAGTTTGAATAATAGAGCATAGATGTATTGAAAGAAATTACCTAAAGACTCACAAAGAGTATACACTTGTATTATGCATGGTTTAAGACTCTCTTATTAAAGTTATCATGTAATATACACCCTTCTCAACATGCACAGTGGTTTGTTAGGGGTTTATTTGTGCCATTTTGTAGGGCACTTTCCATGAAGACTTTTACAGACCCTCAAGAATCCATGCTTAGAGTTGAGGTAGTTGAAAGTGTAGACACTAGAATCAGCCCATTTATGGAGGCACAAATTGTATCTATGGCATCACAGCTCCAAAATCTTATCACCATCCCTATGCATGACATTTGAAGTGGACTGTTGGGTGTCATCATTCCCTTCATTTAATCAACTTTTTGTTGATGTCATATTTAACTAGGGTTGTGTCTAAAGCTATATGCAACAAGAGGAATCATAACTATTTAGTAATTGAATGGGTATTTATATATTTTTGTTTTGGGGGTTTTTAATGTCTTAATGATTTCTTGATCAAAACCTTATTGGAATGATTGATTCATATTTGGAGGATGGCTGCAAGGGAGAGCTTGAAGGGTTTACTACAGGTGGATACCTCCACGGCTGGGTGGTTGCCTTCTGACAGAAATCTGCAGGAAAAGGAGGAAGCGTTCTATGTGGGTGAAAGAGCTAAGATCAGTAAAGTCAACAGACGTCTCCCATGTAGACAAGACAGGCCTGTGTTGGTTATTCCCTCATAAACTATAAAAGAAGATGTGGAATATTTGGCTTCACATGCATTAATCTATAAGTTTCTAGGAATTTGCATTTCCCTGTCAGCCTTGGAAGCCTGGATTCACTGGTCATGGCAGACTGAAGGATATTTTGGCATTATGCTGGCTGGTAACAGCTATTTCATGGTAAATTTCTCTTGCATCTCTGATAGGAATCAGATTTTTGAGAGAGGCCCTTACTTTTATGATCGTATTGGCCTTTTGATAAAACCCTGGCATGTGAGATTTAACTCTGCTAAGGATCTTCCATCATGAGTTCCAGTATGGGTCCGCCTACCCATACTTCCTCTAGAGTTTTGGCGAGAGGACATCTTGTGGCAGATTGCTGCTATGATTGGAACACCAACTAGAATCGCTCACCAATCTCTGGACAAGAAGGTTATTTCCTATGCCCGCATCTGTGTTGAAATTGATATAAACAATCCTTTGCCAGATTCTATGAAATCTGTTTGGGCTCCTCATTTTGGATCCAACAAATTGATTATGAATACATTCCCTTCTGGTGTTGAATTCTACCATGTGTATGGTCATCTGATGCGCCAATGTCCTCTAGTGCCCAAAGGTGCTGGTATATCCAAGGGATCATCTGGTCCACGGACTGCCAATGCAATTATGAGAAATGGACAACCTGAGATCTCTAGTAATAAGAACAGCCAGCCTGAGAGCACGGCAAAAGGGAAAACCCATTTGAATAGCCCCACTTTGAAGCATAGCCCTTCTGACTATGATGGACTTGACAGAGAAGGTTTTACCCCAGTTCAATGCCGAGCTAGAGGACGAGGCCAAAAGTGCTCTCATTTGGACAGACAAGGTGAGGTTGGTTTTAATCATTTTGAAGCTCTAGAAAACATGATCATAGAAGAGGGCACATCTGTAGTGGAGCAGTGTGGGAATATGGATTTGGAGGGGAAGAGCTTGATTGTTAATGCTTCCAAGATGTTGTCATTCAGCAGCTTTCGAAGGCAGCTCTTGACCTAGAACCTAAAGCCTTTGTGGTTTCACCTACTTCACAGGACAAAGAGGTACATTGGGCAGATTTGGTTAAAGATGTGGGTGCTTCCAGCAAAGAAAAGGGGTCCTCTCCTACTCTTGGATTAATGTAACGAACTTTTAAGAAGGTCTCTTCTTCCACACCCTTTAGAGCAGGATGCAAGAAGGATCATGATAGAATTAAACTTACATGAGATCTACTGGTAGAGTCTGGGGTGGTGAAGACCTTGGATGAACACTTTCCTCACTCTACTCAATGATTATCTTGTCATGGAATGTGAGGGGATTGAATAGCATCCCCAGACAAAAGGCTATTCATAAGCTGATGGTAGATCATTCTCCTGATATTCTTTGTATCCAAGAGACCAAACTCTTTGTGGACTCCCTGTTCACTTGCTGTCCTAATATTTGGTGGCTTGGCCAATGCCAATGTGTTGGCACCCTGGGGACTTTTGGTGGTCTTGCTATGTGCTGGGATCCTAGGAAAGTTTTGCCAATCCACTGGCTATCCTGCATCTCGGCCCTCTCAATGGTTTCTTCCTCCTTAGAGACAGAGGAGCTGATTTTGGTCACCAATGTGTACACCCCTGTCGACCTCTCGGGTCAGCTCAAGCTCTGGGACCACATTTGGTATGTCAGAAGCTGCTACCCTTTCTTACCTTGGATTATTGCAAAGGATTTTAATGCTATTCTGAGTCTGGAGGAGAAGAGTGGTGTTTTAGCTCAGTTGGGACCTTCTTCGGAGCTTCTTCGACAAAACATTGATTCTTTGCATCTTTCAAATGTTAAACCCCTTAATGGGCTCTTTACATGGAACAACAGAAGGATGGGGAATGCGGCTATCTCAGAACGCCTATACAGGTTTTTTGTCTCTTGTTTTTGGCAATCTAGATCCATCTCTCTCTCTTCTGAAATTCTTAACTGGCGGGGGTTCGACCATTTGCCTATTAAGCTCGCTACTAGTCATATAGCTGCTCCCAAAAAGCCCCCTTTCAAGTTTCAGTTGATGTGGCTTCGTGAACCCTCCCTCCATGACTTGATGGCTCATTGGTGGAGGCAAGGAGGCCCAAATTATGGTATGGCCATGTACTCCTTTTCTAAGAAGCTCCAGTATGTTAAAAGGAAATTGAAGTATTGGAACAGTCATTGCTTTGGTAATCTCCACACCATGAAGAAGAGAGCTCAAGACCAGCTGGACGTCATCACCAGGCAAATCTGAGACTTTGGCTTGTCTGAAGCCCTTTGCTCGGATGAGTTACAAGCCTCTACGGATTTAGCGAAGTGGGATCTTCGAGAGGAAATTTATTGGAAATAGAAGGCTCGGGTAGATTAGCTCTAGGAGGGAGACAAGAACACGGCCTTTTTTCATAACTCTGTGCAAGATTGATGTAATAAGAGCTTCCTCTCTTCCTTGATTACTCCGGATGGTAGGCGCCTGACTTCAACCCAAGATATATCTAGGGAAGCTATTCGGTTCTACTCTACTCTCTTCTCAAAGGACACTCCTCCTGATGAGCTCACAAAAGACACCATCTTATCTTGTATTCCTTCTGTGGTGACTTCAGCAATGAATGACGCCCTTATGTGGCCAATTAGCAGGGCTGAGTTGGAGGGGGTGGTTTTTGGCATGAACAAGGGCAAGGCTCCAAGTCCAGATGGATTCCCTGTAGAATTCTTTTAGGAATTCTGGGATGTTATTAATCAAGATCTTTTGGATGTGGTTCAGGAAACCTATTCCAACAAAGAAATGCTCCGGGGTCTTAATGTTATTTTTCTTGTGCTTATCCCGAAGAGAGAACAAGCTAATCAGTTGGAATTTTTTAGACCCATAGCTCTCTGTAATGTTGTCTATAAAATCATCACTAAGCTCATTGCAGAGAGGCTTAAAATCTGCCTTCCCGTGATTATTTTAGAGGAGCAAGGGGGTTTCATGGCGGGCAAGCAAATTTTGGATGGCATGGTTATAGCGTCAGAAGCTATTCATTCTATGAGTACTTCTTAAGAATGAGCAATGTTTATTAAGATTGATATGGCTAAGGCATATGACAGGGTCAGTTGGGGTTTCTTGCAAAGAGTCCTATTGGCTTTTGGCTTCAACCAAGACTGGATCCGCTGGGTTCTCAGTTGTGTGACGACTCCTTTTTTCATCCTTATTAATGGAGCACCCTCAGAGCTGTTTGGTGCTTTTAGAGGTCTTCAGTAAGGAGACCCACTCTCTCCATATTTGTTTATCATTGTGGCAGAGGGACTTGGGCGACTTATTAAGCTCTGGACTTCTCAACACATGCTTCAAGGATGGCGGTGGGGGAATGGATTACCCACTTTGTCCCATCTCCAGTTCATTGATGACACTGCACTGGTGGGGAGAGCTCAGATTCTGGAAGCTGAAGCTTTTTGGCTCACCCTGGACACTTACTTGGTGGCTTCTGGGCAGAAGCTTAATGATCACAAGTCCTCCATAGTGTTTTTCAACACTCTTGAGCCTATCCAAAGGAGTATTATTGTTGTTTTGAGGTTTCAGTTATAGTCTCTTCCCCTAACTTACTTAGGAGTCCCCATTGTGGTGGGAAGATAACTGAGGCTCTTTTGGCAAAATGTGCTGGATAAACTAAGACATAAAGTTAATCACTAGACTCATAGGTGGCTCTCTACGGTAAGCAGGGTGACACTTCTGCAATCGGTGATTCAAGCCCTTTCGATTTATCGTACTATGGTTCAGGCTGCCCCGGGGTACTTTCTTAAGGAATTCGATGCTCTTTCTCGCCAATTTTTATGGAGCGGCAATCTACAAAATTCCAAATGGAGCCTGCTAAATTGGAACACTGTTTGTCGACTAAAAAAGGAAGGTGGCCTTGGGTTGCGCTCTACAATCTTGTGCAGTCAAGCTCTTGCTGCCAAACTTTATTAGTGATGGTGCTCCAGTCAAGCTCACCTTTAGGCCCATATCCTGGCTTTCAAGTACTATCCATGGACTGACTCGGTGGATATTTCAAGACTTCCTCTGGAGGGAAGAGGGTTGTTGGTGTGGGATACCCTCAAGCATGGAGCTCATCTGGTGAAATGCAGCCTTTTTTAGATCTGCAAAAGGGGTAGGGATGCTCTCTTTTGGAGTGACTCCTGGGATGGGTTTCCCCCTCTCCTATCCTCTCATCCTCATTTGCAGCCACTCTGTGACTCTTTGCTATCTGCTAGATGGAATACGGTGGATCATTATAAGGAGGCCTTCAGGATGGGCTCAGCGGTGGGGTACCGATGAAAGAGCTCTTCAGACTGGCCACCAGGTGGTCCTATGGAGGATCGGCTGGAGTTATCCCAAATTTTGGCCTTTAGGGAGTGCAGTTCCTTGCAGGAGCGAGATGTGTTGGCATGGGGTGGAGATCCCTCTGGGAAATACTCTGTCTCGTTTGGGTACCTTGCATTAGCAAGGCAACTATTTGGCGAAGTGATGATCTCTTGGGGAAGAAGGTCTGGAACAACTATTCTTGGCCTAAGTGTAACTTTTTGCTCTGGGTTCTGGTCTACAATAGGTGTCTTACTTGGGACAATCTCTACAAACAGGGCTTCCAGGGGCCATCGATGTGTGTGCTATGCCATAACAGTGGAGAAACCATCTCTCATCTTTTCTTCCAGTGCTCATTTGCCAAATTGATTTGGCACCTATGGTGGGAGGTGTGGGACTGCCCTTGCTGGCACGTTGCTTCTCTGACTGAATTCTAGAACAGATTGGGTCACCCTCCCTCCCAGGCTCTGCCTCTTCAAGTTGCCTGGCACATTGGCCCGTCCTTTATCTTGTGGAACCTATGGCTAGAGAGGAACAGGTGGATTTTTCAAGATGTGAATATGGAGTTCAAGGGCTTGTGGGGGAAAATTACTAATGCTATTCTAAAAACCATCCATGCTAAGTGCGAAGGGGTTGCGGACTTGGGTTTGGCTGATTCTAAGATCTACACATGGCTTGTTGCTACGTATCCAAAAAATACTCCCTACACCCCTCACATCCCAGCGCGTGGGCGTTGACAGCTTATGCAACCTATCAACCAGACGGGACAGTGGTCTCCCCCTGCAGATGGCATCCTCAAAGTCAATACTGATGGGTCATCACTGGGAAATTCTAGACCTGCTGGTGTTGGTAGGGTGGGATGTGACAGTTCTAGTAAGAAGCAATTTTTCTTTTCAATTCACAAAGGCTATCATATGAATAACCTCATGGAAGCTCTTGCGATCTTAATGGCCGTTCAACAGTGTTGTCATCTAGGCTGGCATAGAATCATCTACGAATCTGATTCGCAGGTGGTTGTTAAAATGCTGAATAAGTGAGATCTAGAGATGGTCGATTGACATTTGGCTGGGGTAGTGCAACAGGTGCTTCAGCTTTGTACTTCCTTGGAGTCTGTGACCTTTATGTATATTCCTCGTGAATGGAATGGGGTAGTTGACTGCTTGGCCAAATGGGCCTCTGAGTATGGACCGACTTGGAACATCTCAGATCATATGATGTTACCCCTTGATCTATCTCAAAAGTTGGTTCAACTTGTTGACTAGGATAATGATATGTAATTTCTTAGTTTCATGTTTTTAATAAAAAATTTACCCCTCTTTTAGTTTAAAAAAATGTTATTGGAATCAAACTATGCAAATCTGCTGCAAATAAACACACATTACAGAAATGAAATTGATTGCTGGAAATAAATACATGTTGTATAAATGAAATTGATTGCTGGAAATAAACACACGTTGCAAAAATGAAATTGATTGCTGGAAACAAATACATGTTGCAGGAATGAAATTGATTGCTATAAATAAACACACGTTGCAGGAATGAAATTGATTGCTAGAAATAAGCACACATTGCAGAAATAAAAATTTAATCTAAAATACCTGCAGGAACAAAAAAACAACAAATCTTAACTTTAAAGAGTTGGAAGCATTTATAAATTTAACAGAGTTACCTATTTACTTTTGCTAATAGAAATATAAATACCGACAAAATGAAGATCCTGGTTCTTTGGAGGAGTGGGCCCTTGCTCCACTAAGAACAGGATTTGAACAATTCAATTTGCTTTCAAAATAGGAATGACTATTTCACTGATAAAATGTTCTATATTACAAATGTACTAAGCTATCCTTTTTTCTCTATTCTTCTATATCTCTATCCATATATATTTTTACTAAATTCTCAGGTCTGTATATATAGATGCTTTTATGGTTGTAACTGTTTCATAGATACGATGGAATTGAATCATGCCCAGAATAGATGTTGAATCAAGATGTGGCTAGATGTCCAGCTGTGTGATAATTGTCTTGATTTTGTTAGTTCAAAAAATTGAGAATCTGTTCCTAATTTAATGGGATCATTGATCTTGACAGATCATCGACTATTTGGAATAGATCCTCATCAGTTCCATTTTTTGCCGCAAAAGTTTTGGAGCTTATCTAAAAGAGTACCAGAGCTAAATATAGAGTTCTGGAGCTAAGTCTAAAAATGCGACAACTTGAAATAGTATGGTGGAGTTTTGGAACTAACTGTGATGGTTCCAGAATAGATTTTGCATGTTTCAGAACTAACTGTGATGATTCCAGAATAGATTCTGAAGGTTCTGGAACTAATCGAAATTGAGTCCAATGCTTCCAAGAACATGCAATCCACTTCATATTTGTTCTTTAGCCTGATGATGACCTATTTTATTACAAAACTAGAATTTTCCAACACACTTTTTAGGAATTACAGGTCTTTTAAAAGGTTATAATCACAATCAACAAAAGATAGATAATCACATCCTAACTCATCTCAGATCAAAATAAAAGTTACAAAATGCAATCAAACTTAATAGAAAGAGAGAGTAAGATGAGGTCATTTATTATACATTTATTGGGCATATCCTGGCGTCATCATTTCCCCCATACTTACTTTTTTGTAAGTCCCTTTACAAACTTCATTCTTCAAATTTGGGATTGTATATCCTGCATTCCATTTGATTGCTCAGATCAAATGGTTGAAACTGAATATCCCAATGCTTTGACTCAGAAGTACTATGCCCTGCTCCTACTTCTACTTTTCTTTTCTATTCCTCAAACTGAGTGGGATGTTGAGGTTCTCTATTTTTCCAAGGAGACATGGGGGTGAGAAGTAGAGGTGGCCTTGTCTGCATTCCTATCCATATGCTCAGGGGAGTTTCATTGATCCAGAGAATTATTGTGCATAAAGTTTTTGCACTTTCTAAAATCCAGATCAAATTTGAAGGGGATATTACTTCCCTTCTTTTCAATGCCACCAAGAGAAATTCCCATCTTTTTAAACATGCATCATAGACATTATCAAAATTTGCCCTTTCATAAGCGGTGAAGACATCCATGCTTTGCTGTAAACTGAAAAGATAAGGTCCCTTGAATTTATCATTAAATGCATAGGATTGGAAATATGTAGCAAAGACGGATGGATTACCATAATGAATTCTCATACAGAGACCAGATGAACTAGCCTTTGACCAATGCTCTGATGCCCTTTCTTTCCATGCAATCTAATTTTGAAGAATAGAGACAAATGCGTTAAGCTGGCTTTCTCCTACATACAAATTGATCACAAAACCTATATTTCTTTCTAACATAAAATTGCAGAGGTAAAATTCACAAAGAAGGTTTTTTGTTCTGTATTAGCTAAGGAGTAGGTGGCCAAGAAATTAGCTTCGTCTTTTATTTCATGTGGAAGGCCACATGCTATCCTTGCCAACTGCCAGTGAATGAATTGTTCCTCTAAAAACATGCTATAAATAGGAGAAGGTCTTTTGCATGCAAGCATCTTCTCACTCATCATACAAACTATTTGTATTTTCACGAGACATTTATACTTATCGTTTTCCTCCTTATAAAATTTGTCTTCCCATTCTTTCCTTGCTTTCTCTTCTTCTGCCAGTTTGCATTTCAAGTCTATATTGGATGCTTTGATTTCACTGAGTTCTCTGCATGTGTCATCCCATAACTGCTTGAGTGGCAAATAAGTCAATTCAGTCTGTGTAGAGACTGTTGACATAGAGGTCTGTCTTGTACATTTTCCCTCATTCTCCATTAGTTGCCTTTTAGTTTCTGCTGATTCCTCATTCTTAGATGTGAACTCGTTTGTTAATTCTTCAATGATCATTTCCTTCTATTCTAACTTGAGTTTGAGGAAATTCAATTCCTCATCCTTTTCCTTGATAATGAGTTCTACTCTAGATAGAAACAGAGCCTATTTAATCTATTAGTTTTGTTCTTGTTTGCTCTAAATTAATAATAAATTCTCTTACCAGTTCATCATTATATTTGGAAAATTTCCTCAGAAAGTCTAGCCATCCTGCCTGTTGAAAGATATATGCTACTTCTTCATCTGCAAGGAGTTGGGTATCATTGTCTGGTTCTGACTTCTTTTTGATTCCCATGATTCATTCTTTTTTCTTTTTCTTGCTTTTGAATCTTTCACAGGTGATCTAAAAATTATTTTTTTGTATCTGCAGAATTGATGATTATGGCTATAGAACTAGCAGATTCAGTTGCTAGTTTGGTGAATTCAGTTGCGGAATTACTGTAAGCTATAGAAATACTGTACTTAGCTGTGGAACTACTGTACTCAGCTATGAAACTGGTGGATTTGGTAGCTTCAATCATAAGAATGATTCTTTATGGTTATCTGCCAACTTATTCCATCATCAATATCCTTCTCATGATTGTGCACATTTAACCATGATGTATAATAGATGACTCATCATAGTAATCTTTCTAAATCAAGTCTAATCACACATGCAAACTTTCATTAAACCTTTAACAAGTTAAAAACATAATTACCATCCTTCATGATGTAATCCCTCCATCATGCAGACACATCATCCTTATAAAATGGTTAGAAAATAATTAGATTTCAAAAAAAAAATTATTTGAATTAGCCAAGATCAACCATCATCACTGATTTTCAATTGATCTCTATTATTTATTTATTTATTTATTTTTTGGGGAAGAGAATGCCATTTACTGGTTTTCATTCTCTTCCCTTTATTCTGAATCTTTTTATCTGATTATTTGATCATTTTGGAAGAATTGGGTTCTTCCATATGATCAAATTCTTTGTTTGCTTCAATCTGCTTCAAGAATTCATCCTTAGTAGGAGATTTCCTATAAAGTTTTATCCTGTGTCCATTGACCAAGAGTATTCTTCTGTTGTCGTTAATGGGAAGTAACTGGATAGAACCATTGTCAAATATCTGCTTGATCTGATAAGGTCTCAACCATCTAGTTATTAATTTACCTTTGAATTATTGATACTTAGAATCAAACAGCAATGCCCAGTCTCCTACTTTGAATTGTCTTTCCTTGATATGTGAATCATGCCATTGCTTCCTTTGACCTTGGATTATCTCTATCTAGTGAAGACTTCCATTCTGAATTCATCTAATTCATTGAGTTGAAGGGTTCGCTCCTTTTGAGCTACATCCAATTCAATTCCCACCTTAGCTGTTGTCCTCAATGTCTATAGTTCAAACTCAATAGGCAACAAGGGCTTTTTCCCATAGAGTAAATCATATGGTGAAAACCCTTTTGTGGTTTTTCAAGTTGTATTGTAAGCCCAGACAACTTTAGATAGTCTTTTTACCCAATCTCTTCTTTCAACTTCAACTCTTTTAGTGAGGATGTTTTCTAATTCTCTATTTGTTACTTTAATTTGTCCATTTGCTTGCGGGTGATAAGGAGATGACTTCCTATGATTGATCTGATAATACATTGTGAAAGCCTGGATCATATTGGACATAAATTGTGGTCCTTGGTTTGAAACTAAGCTTCTTGGTGCTCCAATCTTTACCATAATTTTGTGCCAAAGAAAATCAGTAACTACTTCTTCAGTGGCATTTGTTAAAGCCTGCACTTCTGCACATTTTGTTACATAATCAGTACACACAAGAATATGTTGTTTTCCTTGTGAAGGAGGATTAAAAGGTCCAACAAAATCTAATCCCCATCTCTCAAATGGTTCAATCACTACTTGTGGTTGCAGAGGCATTTCATTGGTAATGGTTGGCTGTCCCATTCTTTGACAAGGGTCACATCGCCTGATATATCTCTTCACATCTTTGTACAAAGCTGGCCGATAGTAACCAGTGCTGAGTATCTTATAAACTGTTCTTTTCACTGAATAGTGTCCTCCACTTGGTTCATCATGACATGCTCAGAGGATGTCAAAAAATTTATCTTCTCTTACACACCTGTGTAAAACAAATCAGGACCACATATAAATATCATTATATTTAACCATTTGAACTGTGCACTTGTTTTGTTAATTTTTTAATTTGTTTTTAGTGAAATAAGGAGAAAACTTCCCTGTTGCAAGATAATTTTACATATTAGCAAACCATGGTGTGTTAGCTGAAATAACAAATAATTATTCGTCTGGAAAGTTATCCTTGACTGGATCCTGCTCCCCTGTACTGGTCAATCTTGACAAGAAATCAGCCACCACATTAGATTTGCCTGAATTGTCCACAATTGTAATATCAAATTCTTGTAGAAGTAATGACCATCTAATTACTCTACCTCCAACCATAGGTTTGCTCATTAAATATTTAATTGTTGAGTGATCTGTATGTACAAATATCTTGTACCCTGTAATGTAATGTCTAAATTTATTGATTGCATAGATCACGGTCAGAAATTTTTTTCAGTGGTAGTGTAATTTCTTTCAGTGGGAATAAGATTTTTACTGAGATAGTAAATAACATACATTCTTCCTTCTTCATCTCTTTGTCCCAAAACTGCACCAATTGAGGTGTTTGAGGCATTAGTTTGGATGTGAAAAGGTTTCTCCCAATTAGGTCCTTGCAATATTGGGGTAGTTACTAGTTTCTCTTTAATTTCTTCAAAATCATGTTGACACTGTTCATCCCAAGGAAATTCATAGTCCTTGGTAAGCAATTTAAACATGGGGGCAACAATTTTACTAAAATCCTTGATAAAATGCCTATAGTATCCAGGATGTCCTAAGAATGATTTGATATTTGTAGGAGATTGAGGAATAGGCAAGTCTGAGATAATCTTGATTTTGTTTTGATCAACCTAAATTCCTCTTTTTGAAATATGGTACCCTAATATGATCCCTTCATCAACCATCATCAAACATTTCTCATGACTAAGAGACAAGTGATGTTGTTCACATCTTGTTAATACTCTGTCCAAATTTTTTAAGGCATCATCAAATGTATCTCCATACACAGTAAAGTCATCCATGTATACCTCCACACAGTCATTTGTTAGGTCTACAAAAATTGCTAATACAGCTCTTTGAAAGGTTACTAGAGCCTTACATAGTCTGAATGGCAATACCCTATAAGTAAAGGCACCCCATGGACTAGTAAATGTAGTTTTGTCCTGATCCTCATCACCGATTTTGATTTGATTGTATTCACTAAATCCATCCAAGAAAGAAAAGTATTGTTTACCTGAATGATTGTCTAAGACTTGATCTATGAATGGTAAGGGAAAATAATCTCTCAAGGTGGCTTTGTTCAGTTCCCTATAGTCAACATAAATTCCCCATTTTCTATTCTTTTTAGGAACAATTACAAAAGGAGACGCCCACTAGCTATCTGAGATAGGGTAGATAAAACCTACTTGTAATAGTTTTTCAATTTCTTATTTGACTATATCCCTCAAGGTTGGATTGATCCTTCTCTGAGGTTACCTAACTGGCCTAATATTTTTAGTATAAATATGATGGGTGTAGATACTTGGATGAATTCCTTTCACATCTCTATAGTCCCAAGCAAATGCTTTAGTATGATTCTTCAGAACATCAAATAGTTTGACTTCTTCATCATTCTTTAACCAGCTATTAATATTCAAAAAAATTCTTGGTTGAATCTCAATGTGTTTGGTTCCAGGATATGATGAACTGATTTGTTGAAAGGGTTCCATTAAGGTGTTTAGTGGACAGGCATGTGGTAACAATATATGATATGTAGCAACAACTTTGAAAGTTCCTAGAGGCAAAATGCTGGACAAAGGACAACAGGAAGAGTTATGATACTTATCTTTTTGTAGGTCAAACTCCTCATTACTGTTGTTTTCAAAAAATTCTTCACCATCTCTTGATATCTATAAATCTAATGCTAGAGATCCTTCCTCTCCCCGAGAGAAATCACGTTCCTCCAGAGCGAAGTTATCTTCACTTGCAAAGAATTGGTGTGGTTTCGAAACTAACTGTGATGGTTCCAGAACTAACTGTGATGGTTCAAAAATTAACTGAGATGGTTCTAAAACTAATCTTGAATGCTCCAATGATGATTGATGTTCATTTAATCAAGGATTAACCATATCATCTATTTATCGTACATGATCCTGCCATGTTATCATAGCCAAAGAAGACATATTTTGCTCATTAATATCAAGATTATCAACCCAAAATTTTGCTTGATTATCAATAAAAGGTCGTGCAAATGGATATAATAAAATTTGCTTAGAATTCTTACCATTTGAAATAGTCATATCACCTGACTTGCAATTAATTAAGGAAGCAACTATAGCTAACCATGGTCGCCCTAAAATAATAGGATAACCAAGTGTTTTACCTTTTGGCTGCAATATAAGGAAGTCAACTAGATATTCCCATGATTCCACCATTACTACCACATCTTCAATAACTCCTTTTGGTTTTGCTACAGACTAATTTGCCATCTGCAATATGGTATTAGTAGGTTGTATGCCTATTAATGGTAATGTTTTCAAAGTGTCCACTGTCATTACATTGATATCTGCACCCAAATCAATCAAAATGTTATGTATATCCTTATTCCCTATAAAAACAGAAAAAATAGGGCTTCTAGGATCTCCATATTTAGGTAGTAAGAGTTTTCCTGCTAATAAATTAGCAAGTTTTTTGTCTACTTGAATAGTCCTGGGGTACTACTTCTTTCTTCCAGGTATTTTAAAACATAACAATTTGATTAACTTGTTCAAATCTAGAATATCCTTAAGTGCTTGTAACAATGGTATTTCAATATTCAATCTTCTTATTTCCTGTACTAATTCAGATTCCTTAAGTTTTATGGTTTATTTAAGTCTTTCTGGAAATGGAATCTCAGTAGAATTCTTTTCTGGTTCCTTATCTTTTTCTTTTTCATCTTCCTTAGGTGTAATTGTGCTAGGGGTTTTAGCTTCTTCTATCATCTCAGTGATTATAATAGGTGGACTGCTAACTATTTTGCCAGATCTGGTTTGAATGTTTTTACAATCCATTGTATTTAAATCAACTGATTTTTCTAGTTCTGTTTCGTATACAGGAGTTGTTTATTTGTTTCTTGGGTTTGCTACTGGTTGTGCTTGCATTTGGGTTTGGACTATGTTTTCAATCTGTGGATTTTGTGCTGGAGGTCTCATTATGGCTTGTTGGTTTTGATTTGGATATGTTTTTCCTTACACATAATTGTTAGGGCTCCATCTAGGTTGTGGCCAAGCATAAGGATTCCCTTGACCAGCCCAAGGTTGATGATGTCCTTGAGTATTCCAAGATTGACTTGCCTAATCCTGAGGATGCCATGTGGGTTGAGGGGCCTAAGGTGGTTGTCCCCAACTTTGTGGTACTATTTTAGCTACCCATGGCATCATCTAGGGATTAAGAGCTAGTCTTGGCATAAACTGTCTTTGATTAGGTTGTCTCTGAATAAAATTTAATTCTTTTGTGGTTGATGATGTATTGGTTTGTTTGAGCTAATTTTTTATGAGTGGAAGAAGAGAATAAGCATGAGTATCATGTTCTTTAGATTTACAGACAAGACATACCTTTGTTTTATCCAAAGGACATTCCTGTATTGCATGCTTATTCCTGCATCTAGGAAAATACATGGCTAATGGTTCAAGTTGGGCATTTTATTTAGCTTGCAATCCATCCATGGTGGAGGTTAATTACACTAATATATCTATTTTAAAGTTTGCCAATTCATCCATTAATTTGTTCATATCTGGATTCGAATTTTTAACCGTTTTCCCTTTTCTAGGTCCACCCCTTGTTCTTGAATAGTTTCTACAAATTTCTGAGCAATGTTTCCTCAGCCAATTAAATCAAGGGTTTCCCTAGATTCATCACCAGTCTTTTGAGAAAAATGGTTTTATTTAAATCTTCTTGAAGTACAAATCCACATCTTTTACTCACAAAGAGGAATTTGTCCAAATAATCCTCTATATTTTCATCTTCTTCCTGTTTGATTTTGAAAAATTCTTCCTTTTTATTTCTTCCTCTACAATAATCTTGATATTTGTCTAGGAAGACAGTTTCTATTTGTTCCCAATTGGTAATAGAATTAGATGTTAATCCCATAAACCACCTCATTACTGCATCCTTCAGGGTAGATGGAAACAACTTCAATTTTTGATTATCTATCTTGTAATCATAAGTCTGACATAGTACTTTAAATTCAAATAGAAATTGGTCAGGATCCTCAGATAACATTCCTCTAAATGTGGGCAAGTGTGCAAGTGAAATGTTTTTCATAGTGGTTTCATCATCCTCAATATGAATGGGATAGGTAAAGGTTCTCTCAGGTTCTCTTCCAGCTTCTCGTTCCATCTCTCTGGTATTTTCTAATCCTTTCTCCCAATCAATGTGGTATGTGGTCTGTTTTGGGGATGGTGAAAAGTCAGGAGTAGGGGGTTGACTACTCAATTGGGAATCAAAACTTTCCCTCAATGGATCTTGAGAAATAATCCTCCTTCTTAAGGTTTTACTTGGTTCTGGTGACTAATCCAAAAATTCCAAAGATGGCAGTTTTGCTTCTTGTCTTGTAGAAGACAATGGTGCTTCTAATTCTTGCTCAACATCCTTTCTCAAACTAGAGGATGATGGAATTTCTCATTCAGATATTTTGGGGAGAAATCTTCCCTTGGAATCTCGTGGTCTACTCATAAATTAAGGAAAATCTCTTTAATTACTAAATGAATGACTGTTGTTCTTATTGACACCTAATTAGAAAATTCCAACTAGTGTTCTCCAGCAGTGGCCCCAAAAATGTTGGGTGTCATCATTCCCTTCATTTAATCAACATTCTGTTGATGTCATATTTAACTAGGGTTGTGTCTAAAGCTATATGCAACAAGAGGAATCATAATGATTTAGTAATTGAATGGGTATTTGTATATTTTTGTTTTGGGGGGTTTTTAATGTCTTAATGATTTCTTAATCAAAACCTTATTGGAATCAAACTATGCAAATCTGTTGGAAATAAACACACGTTACAGAAATGAAATTGATTGCTAGAAATAAACACACATTGCAGAAATGAAATTGATTGTTGGAAATAAACACACATTGCATAAATGAAATTGATGTTTGGAAACAAATACACGTTGCAAGAATGAAATTGATTGCTGGAAACAAACATACATTGCAGGAATGAAATTGATTGTTGGAAATAAGCACACATTGCAGAAATGAAAATTTAATCTAAAACACCTACAGGAACAAAAAAACAACAAATCTTAAATTTAAAGAGTTGGAAGCATTTATAAATTTAACAGAGTTACCTATTTACTTTTGCGAATAGAAATATAAATACCGACAAAATGAAGATCCTGGTTCTTTGGAGGAGTGAGCCCTTGCTCCGCCTAGAATAGGATTTGAACAATTCAATTTGCTTTCAAAACAGGAATGTCTATTTCATTAATAAAATGTTATGTATTACAAATGTACTAAGCTATCCTTTTTTCTCTATTCTTCTATATCTCTATCCATATATATTTTTACTAAACTCCCAGGTCTATATATATAGATGCTTTGATGGCTATAATTGTTTCATAGATACGATGGAACTGAATCATGCCCGAAATAGATGCTAAATCAAGATGTGGCTGGATGTCCAGCTGTGTGATAATTGTCTTGATTTTGTCAGTTTAGAAAATTGGAAATCTATTCCTGATTTAATGGGATCAGTGATCTTGACATATCGCCGACCGTTTGGAATAAATCCTCATCAGTTCCATTTTTAACCACAAAAGTTTTAGAGCTTATCTGAAAGAGAACCAGAGCTAAATATAGAGTTCTGGAGCTAAGTCCAAAAATGCGATAACCTGAAATAGTATGGTGGAGTTCTGGAACTAACTGTGACGGTTTTGGAACAGATTCTACAAGTTTCAGAACTAACTGTGATGATTCTGGAATAGATTATGCAAATTCTGGAATAGATTATGCAAGTTCTAGAATTAATCAAAATTGAGTCTGATGCTTCCAAAAACATGCAATCCACTTCATATTTGTTCTTTAGCCTGATGATGCCCTGTTTTATTGCAAAACTATAATTTTCCAACACACTTGTTAGGAATTACAAGTCTTTTAAAACATTAGAATCACAATCAACAAAAGATGGATAATCACATCCTAACTCATCTTAGATCAAAATAAAAGTTAAAAAATGCAATCAAACTTAATAGAAAGAGAGAGTAATATGAGGTCATTTATTATACATTTATTGGGCATATCTTAGCCTCATCATGGACTATGTTGCACCAACTGTGAGGTAGAAGACCATAATAGAACTAACTATTCATGGAGGAATGTGTACACTTTACTTCTAAACTATGATGTTTGTTGATAAGTACATGATGTGTAAAACTACCCTTTATTACAACATGCTATCCAAGTCAACATAACCATCTATTATCGTTTATATGACTCCTACACCCACACTATTGTTGACTATCGAGTGATTGATAAAATGCACAAAAACATGAAAAGAGGCACACAACAAGCTACAATAGCTATAGAAGGGCAAGAAAACCAAGGGAATGATGGCTATGACCAACAAAATGTAGGCTTTGGGATGTAGTGAAGCACCAGAGGGTGAGGTAAAAGATATAGTGGTGAAAGGTTCCTGTCATGCTCATGTTATAAGTATGGATCAATAGAGCATTATCAACGTGACTACCCTACACATCCCACTTGTGGGTATTATCTAGGGCCCCATAAGGCCAAACAATGCCCTAACCTTTATAAAAAATTGACCGAAGGAAGGCCTACTATAGATAAGGGCACAAGAATGATCATACGAAAGCAAAAGATGGAAAAATAGACTCCAAAAGCATAGCCTACACGCACAACAAAAGTCAAGGTACAGGAAAATACTCAAAGTGGATTCACCACTCAGCTTCCAGTTACACCAGTACCTTATTTATGCCTCAATTATGGGGATAAGGTTTGAAATGAATGTAGAATAGGGCATGATCTAATATTTGTGCCTTATTTAGACCCAATACACCAACAAGTTGTACTACAATAGGCTATGAGTGTAATCCAAAACTTACAAGGAGAGATCCAATTAGCATGGGACCTAAAAGCAAAGACCATCATGGCTCAAAAAGAACTTGATAGATGAGAGGCTAAAGTACAAGAATTGATCGAGATCCTTTGCCTCTTATAGATTGAGGGTATGTTACTGTTATTAAAGAACTTACTCCTAGAACATGCAGACCAAAAGTAAGTCAAGGTGGTTGTGCCATACATGGAGAGGGTGTAAGAAGTCCAACACAGTTAGAATGTTGAATATGACTAAGAACTTCTTGTAGATGCCACTATTGATGGATGGTTTATCTATGAGGTTCTCACAGACATGGGTGTCAAGATCAACATCTTGATGAAGACTACTTGGGAGAAAATGGGTAGCCCAACTTTGAGACCTTTCCTTCACATACTCTTCATGGCCAATAAGACTCGGGTGTAGACTATAGGAATTATAAAAAGTGTAGTTATAGATATCATGGGTGCTAAATTCTAAGCTAAATTTGAAGTCATAAAGTTAGCAGAGCAAGACAACTGCCTGGTGCTTTTCAGAAGGCCATAGTGTTATGTAAATAATGCAAATATGCACTTTAAAAGGTGCTACATGACATTTGAGAATAGAAAGGAGAGATTAAACATACCTCTTTCAAATGACCAAGGACCCCCTATGTCGAGAGCATGGATATTGAAGATGAAATCAACCATATCTATAACATCACAGTGCAAGGCATTGAGACCCTAGAGACAAACAATCAAGGAATCCTCTCTAAGGAGGATAGACAGTTGGCCTCAGATACCATAGATGTTTCTTGCGATTGATGGGTCAAGGAATCATATGAGACACTTGGTCGATGGTGTTGCTTGATATGAGCAAAGGTGCTAAAATTGGTAAAGACAGGCTAGATACAAATTAATCACACTCTTAAAAGATGCATCCTTTTCACCAATAAAAGGGGAAAAAGAGTGATTTGCATTAGTAAGGGCAATCTTATTGCACTCTCAAGGTATGAAGGAAGTAATCCTATATAAAACTATGTCTATGACATTAAGTCGTGCATATTAAAAGAGGTGGATAGAATGGGTGCACTAGTGTACACGTTGAAAAGTACTACTACACATTAGTGGGCAATGTTGAAGCCTAGCTTGGCAACTTGGTAAGATGTAAAGGCAATCAATTGTACCAGATTTGAAAAAAGCAATGAGGACTTGGACATTCTAGCCTACTTTGGCGATTCTGAACCCATAACACATGTATGACTTTGCAAAGAACCATAGACTATTTGTGGTGAAAATGCCTTGAGAAATCTATGGGTGCAGGGCTTCTACATAACCTTAAAGACTTGGGTGCATGCATGGTACATAGTCAATGAGATGCATTGTAAAATATTAGACTAAGATGTAGTTAAGGAGCAATGTATTCATACCTTATGTTGGTTACTAGTTGTACACCTCGTACATTCAACCTTGCACATTTGAAAGAAAATGGCAAGCAATGATGGAAAACCTACTAGCATGTCATTATAGACAAGGAAGAGATTGGCATCAAGATTACATTAAATGTAGAAAATGACTGAGAGACATATACATAGGGTATGGTTAGATCCCTACTACTTTTGGTTCTGCTTGAACCAAGGTGAAAGGACCTATGGGGTAGCTTGCTCACATGGGGAGATTTTGTAATTCAATCTCCATGGGGATTTTTGGCACAAAGAACATATATGGCTAGGGCATAACCAGGTTTACACACTTCACCCATGAAGGGTTGACACATGAAATTCACAAATTCTCTAATTCATACACAAGCTACTAAAGACAGATTAAGGGATGACTACAATCTTCATTCTATAAAATATTTCAATAATAAGGGCCAAATGGATAACTGCAACAATAGAATTTAAAGTGTAAAATACAAATAAATTTCAAATATGCAAGATCATACGTATTTTTAACGTAAGTAACACTTATAATATGCAACGGGGTGTGTTATTTGTAGGGTAGGACAAGTAAGATGATTAAAATTAAGGAGGATGGTGTGTTGGTGGTTTCCAAATAGTAGGGTATCTAGAAGTATTTCATGACAACATGTCTCAGCAAAGATGCAAAAAAAAGCTTCAAATGCAAGATAATGGTAAATACAATATGATTTTTGAGACACTAAAACATACATTGAAACTAATTTTTCAAATGCCTTTCCTTATTGAATCCATAAACCTAAGGTTCTCTAACAAGTTACTTAGCAACAAATTCTAAAATAATGCAAAAAGGGATTTATAATTGAGATTGAAACCCAAAATGACAACCAATAATGGGCATAAAACAAGATATTCAATCAATAATATTTGTAAAATAGGTCACTGTATTTCATCAATAGGAAACAATAAAACCATAAACATTATCATTAACTTGAAAAGAAATATTACAAACATCAACACTTCAAAAAGCTACCATGGGGATAAGCATGGTAGATTTGCTCCATGTTGGATAGGGGAGACATATAGAGACACTCTTAGAGCTTGCTAATGGTTGTACAACTACAACCACCTTAGTAAGAGAAGATAAAACACACACAATAATGATCCCAAAATGTGGAAGAGCCTATACTAAGGAAGATACAAACCAACACAATGGCCAACCAACCTCTTGAATAGAAGACAAACCTTCTATTTATACATTTTTGAATATGGAACTATGGGTCATAACTTGAAAAATTATAGAACAAGCCTTCAATTCTGCTTCCAACTAGAATATGCCCTTTGTCATGCCTGAGATCCTCATCCATTTTCAAGAAAATAATCATTGTTGCAATTGCCTTTACAAGGAATGATGAAGATTTACAATAATCCTTTGATCTTTTGACTGAAGATGTTGTTAAATTCATGATTTGGATGGTGAACTTCATAGTGGAGGCCCGAACAACTATTTTTCATCATATGCAATTGGTTGGAGATGCTCTTGACTACTCACCTGCACAGCTTGAGGGAGAAAATCATTTGAAGAGCCAAACATATTTTGTCCTTATGTGTAACTTATCTAGAAATGTTCTCCTATTGATCGATTACAAATCATGGAAACTTATGAATAGGAAATCTCTTTTATGTGCACACCAAAGAAATCCCATTACCTTGTGATGATTATAATTGGAAACCTCCAACTGTGATGAAAACAAAAAAGATCCATGATCGTTAAGAAAATATGCTCTAGAATGGCACTTAGACATTCTTCTATGCTTCAAATCATTGCCACATCCATGAAAGAACTGTCAGTTTTAGCTTTTAAACCAAAGCTTGTCACATACTAACATTTGGCATGCCACATCAGATCCAACTATGCATTTATGGAGCCTAAGAGCGACTAAGTCGATTGATTGGCTCCAACTCAAACACTTATCACTTCCTCATGTAATTTGAGCCCTTTGAAAAATCCACCTTGACTCGGATCATTCGATCATCCTTACTCGGGTAAATGCAAGTCGTAGATCTTAATTGAGATGCTCAATTTCTAATTTATGGCATATAGGTATGCCACTTGTCATTTCTACATTTGCTCATAGGGTCCTTGACTTTTCAACTTTGGCTATGTACCATCAAATTTGGTTGGGATGACAAAATACACTCCATTAGATCATGATCTGAGGGGTGGGGCATGATTGGATATTGCCTACTCTTAGCCCCAAGGATGTGCTATTTGGTAACTCTGTGGGCTTTTGTATGTTTTTCTCTATCAATCCTATCAGGCTAATGTGATCCTACCAAGTGGTAGTCTCCCATTCATTTTAGGCTTTGTTGAAAAGTCTTGACTTAATACATATCATAGATCAGATTGTGTACACTTGAATGCATACTATTAATCTCTAGGAACATGCTCAATCTTTAAATCATGGTCTATGAGCTCAACACTTGTCACACCTATGCTTGTCTTGGGTTTCTTTGACTATTTAACTTTGATCGCACACCATCAGATCATCTTGCTTCATGCAAATGTGTGCTATTGGATTTGCCTTCATTTGAAAATAAATGGCTACTTCACAAGGTCTTAAATTAATTCTCACATGACTGTCTTGGAGCATTTGAATCCCAATGAATAGTCCTTGTGGCTTAAAGTTAATGTCTATGCACCCATCAAAAAATGTCCACAAGACCATCATACTTTAAATTTGGAAATTTCTTTAGGGACGTTGTTCCACAACAATTTAGTCAATTGGCTATTTATCTTTGGCATACTTTTTTTGCTTCTCAAGTGTTTTGTCTTTAACTTCTCTATCTTCAGCTTTTCTTTATTTTTGACACTTATTTATCCTCGACACTCCTTCTTTGGGCTTTTCTTCAGCATAATTATCCCACAATAATTATTTCAAGAATTCTTTTAGGATAATTATCTCAGACAAAATGTCTGAGACAATTTCCTCGAAGGATTTTAACTTCACACTTTTCCTATAAGAATTGATCTTTATCGAACCTTTTGTGTAGGCAAGATGCTTGAAAGAATTTAGCTTTCAGATTTTCACCTTCATCAGAACAATTGTTTTAGATATTTTGTCCAAAATAATTTCCCTAAAGAAATTGGTCTTTTGCACTTTTGCCAAATGAATTGGACATTTGTACTTTTTCCAAAGGAATTGAGACTTAGCTCCTTTTGTCTTTGTCAGGATAATTGTTTTGAACATTTTGTTCGAAATAATTTCCCCATAGAAATTGAACTTGGTACCTTTCCTGAATAAGTGTAATTCTTTCAAACTTTTTTCATGGGCAAAATTCTCGAAGGAAATATGACTTCTACCCTACAACAACTTTATTGAAAGTACCCTTCAACTATTTGAACATACCCTTCATGCTTGTTGAAAGTACCTTTTATAAGTTTTGTCAAGGGCACCTGCCCTACATAATTGCCCTTTATCCCTTTGGAATGGTCCTTTTTGATCTCTTGAAAGTGCCCTTCAGACTAATTGAAAATGTCATCCAGATCTACCCTTCAGAATTTTTGAAGGTGCCATTTGGGAATTTTGTAAGGGTAAAATATCCGAAGGAAATGACTTCAAAATTTTTGCAAAGGCAAAATGACCCTTCAGGATTTTTGTGTGGACAAAATGCTCGAAGGAATTAACCCTTCAGGCTTTTTGTGTTGACAAAATTCTTGAAGGAATAATCCTTTTAACTTTTTGTGTAGATAAAATGCTCAAAGGAATAATCTTTTAGACTTTTTGTAAACACTTTAGTTGAAATAAATGAGTCCTTACGATTCACTTGATATAATGAAAATGGCCCTTTGGGCTTTTTGTGCAGACAAAAATCTTGAAAGAAAATGGCCTTCATACAATCTGTGTGAACACTTTTTCTGAAAGACTCTAAGGATGTTGTACCAAGAACATACCAAATTAACACAAGAAAATACCCAATGCAAAGTGCCCAAAGGAAATACATTAAGTAGAGACCAAATTAAATCACCTAGCCTATTTACATGAACTTTTCTTTTGAAGAAACACTTTGAAAACAAGAATTTGGGATAAAGACTTGGGCATTTGCATTGACAAGGGCCCAATTGCTTCAGTGCAATTTTGGGCACTAACACTAGCTCTCACCCAGGGATGCATACCCCTTGCAAATGTGCAAAGAACCATAGAACAGAGGACTAGGTGCCAACCCATGGGGCTATAGAGTCAAGAATTAACAATTTTTAGCAAATGCTCATGAAGGCTTAAAAATAAATGGTAGACTTAACAAAAATAGATCAAGAGGATCTGGAAATAAACACACAACCAAAACAATGAAGGGAAACTATACAAATAAATCCCAATGTAGAGGGGCAATAAAATAATAGAAAGATAAAGCAACAAAACACTATACAATATGGTACACTATCCAGACTCAGTTGAGGAGATGCTTTAGATGCTTGCCATTATCTGGTAGCTCTGAAATTCTACCATCCCTTAGTATCTTGAATATTTCTAGTAGCTTGGTGGCCAAGATGAAGTAAAACAATATCTGTACATGCCTAAAGTTCCTACTACTAGGATGTAATAGGATGCCACATTGAAGCAAATCCTCTCTGCATGGTCTCAAGTCTAGATAATACCAAGGTAACATATTTTGGTACTCCTTTAGTATTTGTAAATAAACATGATTCTCAACTATAATTATGTGAGTACCAAGCAAGAGTGTACCAGGATTAGCAATGCCAATTGTGTACTCAAAGTACTACTTGAAAGAAGTATGAAAATTTTCATCCTTAGGGGCATAGAAGATAACCCCTTCTTTACTGAATGACATTCTCTAAACAACATCTTCATTGTCAAACCTAGTATCAAGAACAACTTGTTTCTCAACAATGTCCACACTCCCAATGGAGTCACCCAACTCTACACCCATGTCCAATACTTGTGTTAAATCACACTCTTAGATCTTCAATTACATCATGCTTAGGTGACTCATATGCTTGTGTTGTACTATCATCATAAGAAAACTCATATGTTGGGACTCTCTTAACCACACTCCAAAACTGATCAGTAAAAGTAGCAAACATCATTTCCACAGAGGCAGAAAACTTACCTGGGGAGTCTTGACAATCTAACATAAAAATCTCATATTCAAGTGATGCATACTTAGGTTCATCTGAATCTTCATCACTTGGTTTAGTAGTATCACATGGGGGATGTGGGAGGAAGCACTTGTCATACCAATCAATGTCAAGATAAAAAATCATAGAATTTAAAAAAAAAAAAAAGATTAGGCACCTCCTTTCTAGACCCTCTATTCTAGTTTATGTCCATCCTTTTTTCACGTGCAAGCCTCTTCCCTCTATCATTATCTCAATGTGGAAAGTAGGCCCCCTTTTTGCTCAATTTAGGTTTGGAGCCTACCCATAGTTGTTAGACACCTGAGGGACCCCCTTTTTAGCTCTAGTTAACTTATATGACATTTCTTTGATAGTAGAGGCCAAAGTTTTGATAGTTTCCTCCAAGTTAGTTGTCTTTTCCAGATTGATTAGCTTCACATCAACCTACTTGTTCATGGGCTTTCCCATAGCCTTGATGTTATTTTCAATTTGGATGGCCATATCGAATGCCAACCATAAGTTGATGGGAGCATTATCCCTTAAATAGTATGCAACTTTTTTATCAAAGGCATCACAATACTTTATCAAGCATGCTATATTGCTAGGCTTGATGTTTTTGGGAAGTTGCATCATGGTCTTATTAAACCATATATTGAAGTCCTGTACACACTCATTAGGATTCTTCTTGATATTTTCAAATTTAGTCAAGAAAAACCTTAGATCAATCTTATCACCATATTGGATTCTAAAAACATTTTGCATCTCTTCCTAGGAATCAATGCATCTAGTGGGGAGGGAATTGAACCACTCATGAGCGTCTTCCTTCAATGTGTGCATAAACAACTTAATACACACATCCTCATACTCAACCTTATAATCTTCAATTATATTTTGAAAGGCCCTCAGATGCTGATTACCACTCACTACATTGTTCCCTTGGAAATTTTGGGAGGTATTTCCAAACTTCGTTTGGGACTTCATTAGGATAGCCTTCCATTTCATTAAAAGAAATACACCTGAATCTAGGAACATAGAATCCAGGATGTGCATTCTCGTCTTGGTCCTTATGCTTTATGATTGGTTCAACAGGAGGTTCAAGAACAAATGGCAAAGGGATATGAGGGGGTGAATGAGGTGGACTTAGTGGATCGAACTTGGGAGGGGATTCAACTGGTTGGGAAGGAGTTGGAAAATAAATGGGAGTGTGTGTTTTAGAATCAATATAAGAGCTATGATAGTCCTCAATAATGGGGGGGGGTCAACAAAGATCTCAAGATTATCAGAATCTAAACAACCTTTAGCAACTTAACTCTACCTTTCAAGAGGCCTCTAAATTTGTCCCCTTCTTCATTGAGGAATACTTAAGGGTGGAACAAGTTTCTTAGATGGGTCACCTTTGAAAGATGATCTCAGTCCTTACAACTTTGTAATCAAGGAAATACTCAAAGCTGAAAGTTAGCAAAGATATTCAAAATAGGCACTAATCTTCTTTGAAACTAGTAAATGAAGTCAGAGTCACCACTAGCATAAAAATTCTAGAATATAACAGTTAATAAACTGTTGTGATACATACTAAAATAAAACTTGCTAAAGCTTAATGATTTAGAAAACAAAGATACTAAATTTTTTAAAATAATTTTCAAAAGGGAAAAGACACCTTCAAACATGTAATATTTTCAGCTCTTTACAACAAACGCAATAGATGTCAATTATCAAGCCTCAAAAATTATTGGCACGTCCCCAGTGGATTGATGTGGTGTTAATGGCCAATATACAAAGTAAATACCACTAGAGAACTTCAAAACATAAGTTACTTATAGCTCTAGCTCTCTACAAGAGTCCTCAGCAACATGGGTGACAAGAATTATTCCCCTGCAATGGTGTTAGAAGAGTGTTGGTTCCCAGTTGTACACCTCATGCACTCAACCTTACACATTTCAAAGAAAATGGCAAGCAATGATGGAAAACCCACTAGTATGTCATTATATCCAAGGATGGGTTTGGCATCAAGATTATATTGAATGCAAAAAATGACTGAGAGGAACCTACAGATGGTATGGTTAGCTCCCTGCTACTTTTGGATCTACCTGAACCAAGGTGAGAGATCCTATGGGGTAGCTTTCTCACATGGAGAGATTTTGCAATTCAATCTCCATGGAGATTTTTAGCACAAGGAAGAAATATGGCTAGGGCATAACCAAGTTTGCACACTTCTCTCATGAAGGGTTATCACATGAAATGTACAAATGCTCTAAATCATACACAAGCTACTAAAGACAAATGAAGGGATGACTACAATCTTCATTCTATAAAATATTTAAGTAATAGGGGTCAAATGGAAAACTGCAACACTAGAATTTAAACCATCAACTGAAAACACATTTCAAATATGCAAGATCTTATGCATTTGCAAGACAAGTAACATTTATAGTATGCAATAGGGTGTGTTATTTTTAGGGTAGGATAGGGTAGCATAAGTTATATGATTAAAAAAGGAGGATGGTGTGCTAGTGGGTTTTAAATAATAGGGTATCTAATAGTAATTCATGACAATATTCCTCAGTAAAGATGTAAGAAAAAACTTCAAATACAAGATAATGGTAAATACAATATGATTCCTGAGAGACTAGAACATACATTGAAACTAATGTTTCAAATGCCTTTCCTTATTGAATCCATAAACTTAGGGTGCCCTAACAAGTTACTCAACAACAGATTCTAAAACAATGCAAAAAGGGATTTATAATCTAGATCGAAACCCAAAATGATAATTATTAATGGGCATAAAACAAGATATCCAGTCAACAATATTTGTAAAATAGGTCACTGCACTTCATCAGTAGGAAACAACAAGAACCACAAGCATTTTCATTAACTTGAAAAGAAATATTACAAACATCAACACTTCAAAATGTTGCCATGGGGATAAGCATGGTGGATTTGCTCCATATTCGACATGGGAGACATATAGAGATGCTCTCAGAGCTTGATAATGGTTGTACAACTGTAACCACCTTAGAAAGAGAAGATAAAACACACACAATAGTGATATCAAAATGTGGAAGATCCTATTCTAAGGAAGATATAGACCAACACAATGGCCAACCAACCTCTCGAATAGAAGACAAACCTTTTAGTTATACATTTTTGAATCTAGAAATGTGGGTTGCAACTTGAAAAATTATAGAACAAGCCTTCATGTCCACCAAGATACTTCCAGTTAGAATATGCCCTTTTCCATCCCTGAGATCCTCATCCACTTGTAAGAAAAGAATCATTATGGCAATTGCCTTTGTAAGGAATGATGAAGATTTGTAACAATCCTTTGATCTTTTGACTAAAGATGCCAGTAAATTTATAATTTGAATGGTAAACTTCATAGTGGAGGCCCAAAAAACTATTTGTCATCATATGCAACTGCTTGGAGATGCTCTTGACCGCTCAACTGCATAATTGTAGGTAGAAAATCGTTCAAAGAGCCAAACAAATTTTGTCCTTATGTGGAACTTGTCTCATAATTCTCTCTTGTTGATCAATTGCAAATCATGGAAGCTTCTGGACAAGAAATCTCTTTTTTGTACACACCAAGGAAATCCCATTACCTTCTGATGATTAGAATTTGAAAGTTCCAACTATGATGAAAATAGAAAAGATATGTGGCCATTAATAAAATATGCTCTGGAATGCCAATTAGACATTCTTTTGTGCTTCAAATCATTGCCACATCCATGAAACAACCATCAATTTTAGATTTTAAGCCAAAGCTTGCCACATACTGACATTTGGCATGCCACATCAGATCTAACTAGGCATTTGTGGGGCCTAAGAATGACTAAGTCAATTGATTGGCTCTAATTCAGACACTTGTCACTTCCTTGTGCAGTTTGAGCACTTTGAAAAATCCATCTCAGCTCACATCGTTGGATCATCCTTGCCTGAGCAAATATGAGATGTAGATCTTGCATGAGATGGTTGATTTCTAATTTGTGACACACAGCTATGCCACTTGTTATTTTTATGTTTGCTCATAGGGTCCTTGGCTTTTTAACATTAGTTATGCACCATCAAATCTAGTTGGGATGAGCAAACACACTCTATTGAATCATGATCTAAGGGGTGGGGCATGATTGGATATTTCCTATTCTTGGCCTCGAGCATGTGCCACTTAGCAACTCTATGGGCTTTCCTATGTTCTATTCTATTAGTCCTGTCAAGTTAATGCACTCCTTCCAAGTGGTGGTCCCACATTTGTTTTGGGCTTTGTTAAAAAGTCTTAACTTAATGCACACCATAGATCAAATTGTTTACACTTGAATGTGTACCTTCAATCTCTAAGAACATGTTCAATCTTTAAATCATGCCTTATGAGCTTGATACTTGTCATGCCTATGCTTATTTTGGGTTCCTTTGACTATTCAGCTTTGATCATGCACTGTCAGATCATCCTGCTTTGCGTAAACATGTGATATTGGATCTGCATCGATTTGAAAATAAATGGCTACTTGACGGGGTCTAAAATTGACACTCATGTGACTGTCTTGGAGCATTTGAATTCCAATGGCTAGTCCTTACATCTTAAATTTGATGTCCATTCACCCATCAAAAGACATCCACGAGACCATCATACTTGTACTTTGGAAATTTCTTTGGGGAATTTTTTTTGTGGCAATTTGGTTAGTTGGCTCTTTATCTTATGCATTCATGTTTGCTTCTTAGTATTTTTGTCTTTGGATTCTCTATCTTTGGCTTTTATTTATCCTTGAAACTTATTTGTCCTTGGCACTTATGCTTTGGGATTTTCTTTGGCATAATTGTCCCACAATAATTCTTTCAAGCATTCTATCGGGACAATTGTCTCAGACAAAATGTGAGAGATAATTTCCTCAAAGTATTTTGACTTCACACTTTTCCTGTAATAATTAAGCTTTATCAGACCTTTTGTGAAACCAAGATGCCTGGAAGAATTCAGCCTTCATATTTTTGCCTTTGTCAGATAATTATTTCAAACATTTTTTTTAAACCGTTTCTCTGAAGAAATTTGTCTTTTACACTTTTACTGAAGGAATTGGGCCTTTTCACTTTTGCCAAAAGAATTGAGACTTAACTCTTTTTGTCTTCATCAGGATAATTATTTTGGACATTTTGTCCGAACAATTTTCCTATAGAAATTGAACTTGGTACCTTTCTCAAAGAAGTGCAATTGTTTTGGACTTTTTACATGAGCAAAATGCCTAAAGTAAATAGGACTTCTAACCCATATCAACTTTACTAAAAGTACCCTTCGACCATTTTAACATACCCTTCATGCTTTTTTAAAGTGCCTTTTGAAAGTTTTGTCAAGGGCACCTACCCTACAAAATTGCCCTTCGACCCTTTGGAATGGTCCTTTTAGATCTCTTGAAAGTATCCTTTACACTTATTGAAAATATCCTCCAGATCTACTCTTTGAACTTTTTGAAGGTGCCCTTCAGGAATTTTTCAAGGGAAAAATGCCCAAAGGAAATGACCCTTCAAAAAATTTACATAGGCAAAATGACCCTTAAAGCTTTTTTTACGGACAAAATGCCCGAAGGAATTAACCCTTCAGGATTTTGTGTAGACAAAAGGCTTGAAGGAATAATCCTTTGGACTTTTTGTGTAGACAAAATGCCTGAAGGAATAATCCTTTAGACTTTTTGTAAACACTTTGGTCAAAATAAATGAGTCCTTACAATTCACAGAAAATAATAGAAATGGCCCTTTGGGCTTTTTGTGTGGACAAAAAGCCCGAAAGAAAATGGCCTTCGGATAATTTGTGTGAACACTTTTTCCAAAATATTCTAAGGACTTTGTACCAAGAAAAAACCAAATTACAGACAAAATGCCTGAAGGAATTAAATTACAGACAAAATTCTCGAAGGAATTAACCCTTCAGGATTTTTGTGTAGACAAAATCTTTGAAGGAATAATCCTTTGGAATTTTTGTGCAAACAAAATGCCCGAAGGAATAATCCTTCAAACTTTTTTTAAACACTTTGGTCAAAATAAATGAGTACTTACAATTCACCCAAAATAATAGAAATGGCCCTTTGGGATTTTTGTGTGAACAAAAATCCTGAAAGAAAATGGCCTTCGGACAATCTGTGTGAACACGTTTTCCAAAATATTCTAAGGACTTTGTACCAAGACCAAACCAAATTAACATAAATAAATACTTGATGCAAAGTGCCCGAAGGAAATATATTAAGTAAAGACCAAGTTAAATCACCAAGATAATTCACATGAACTTGAACTTTGAAGGAACATTTTGAAAATAGGAATTTGGGCTAAGGACTTGGGCATTTGCATTGACAAGGGCCCAATTGCTTTAGTACAATTTTGGGCACTGACACCTCCTTTTCTTTGCAAAATCTTGAACTAATTGAGCCATTACAGATAGTTCGAAGGTCAGTATTTGAGGACACCGCTATATTGATAGAGCACCTAAGGGATATGTTTAACAAAAAAGGGTTAGCACTCCTAACCTTCTTCAAAGAAAAAATTCTAAACAATGACTCTAGCGATGAAGATGATGACACTTGAAAAGTGCGTAGCTGGAAGAACTTGGTAGGGGGTAAGAAGTTAGTGTACCAAATTGAGGATGGTGCCCCAAAAGAAGACCCTACCCATCTTCAAGTATAGACAACTGAGGGCAGTAGGCAAGTTGTAGATTCCCACTAGGAGAAGTATGAACCTTATCGAGCACTATTAAAAATTACCAAAGTAGATATCATTTCGGAAGGGGAACCTAAAATTGCCACTCTAGGTGCCTATGGTTTGACACAAAATTGGTGTGTATTATTGATATACTAAAATAATTCCAAGACCTATTCCTATGAAACTATAAGGATATGAAAGGTGTCTACCATCCCTTGAGAAGATGAGCATCACAATAATTGATAGTACAAGACTAGCCAAGAAGTGGCCCTACAAAATGAACCCAAATCTTCATGCCAAGGGTAAAACTAGGCATCCATCAAAAAAGTAGCATACAAAAATGTAAAAGTTAAAAATATAGCTTGAAAAATGTAACGAGGATAAAACATATCAAAGAAAAAATGTAGCGTGGACAAAACATCACAGGAATAAAACATAGTAAAGGATGTGCTCACACAAAAGATGACATAACTTTCAACTAAAGGTCCAAACTCATGAAATCACATTTTCCTCTATTATTTTACTTGTAAATTTGGTGCATTACTTTTCAATTTGGTGCATTACTTTTCCACCATGAAATGTTAACTACTATCACCAAATTGAACTAGACAACAAATAAACAATGTGATAATCACTAAAATGTCCCAATTATGCTCTTCAATTTTTTTTTGCAACATTACCAACACTGCTATGTTTTTTCACTATGTTTTGTCCTCATGACATTTTTTTCATGCTACATTTTTATTGCTACATTTTTTACCACTTTGTTTTTGTCTACTACGTTATCACATAGAGGCCAAAACTGAGATCAATGACATGCTAGCTGCAAGAGTCATCTACCTAGTGCAGGAGTCTGAATGAATCAGCCCCATGGTCATCATCATCAAAAAGGATGTGTGCATTCAATTTTGTGTTGACTATAGGGTGTTAAACATTACCTGTGTAACTAACCTCTTCCTAACTCCGTTCATTAATGAAGTGTTGGATGGCATTGCAAGTTGTAAAATTATTATATTTACTAATAGATTTTCAAGATACCATCAAGTCAAGATTGATGAGGAAGACAAGCCAAAAACCACCTTTATGACTGAGTGGGGATGTTTAATGTATAATGTGATGCCCTTTGGCCTAAAGGATGCACCAATAGTTTTCTCCCAAGTGGTGATCACCACATTCAAAGACTTTATTCACAAGTTCCTCCAAGTGTATTTAGATGATTGGACAGTGTATGGGTTGGTAAAATATCATGATGATAATTTGTGCCTAATGTTTGAAAGGGTCTGACAGTTACAAATCTCTTTGAATCTCAATAAGTGTATTTTTGTAGCATCATTTAACACATTGCTCAGGCACATCATTTGTAGGATGGTTTACTCGTTGATCTAGCCAAAATTTCAATCATTCTTCAAGTTCAACACCATCAATGTAGAGAGACATCCACACTATTTTTGGACATTAGAGATATTAAAAGAAGTTTATAAGGAATTATGCCAGGATTGTGGCACTGATAGAGGAACTATTGCAGAAGGAAGGCCCATTCTATTAAGTAATGATGTAGGAGGATGCTTTTGAGATCCTAAATCTAAAGTTGGCAAGTACGTCAATACTAAAATTTATCGACTAAGAAACTCCCTTCCATGTCTACGTTGATGCCTATGGTAATGTAATCGGTGTCATTCTTACACAACTAGGTGAAGGAGAAATTGATCATCCTATTTATTTTTCAAGTAGGAAATTCACCAAGGCAGAACAAAATTAAACCATGATTGAGCACGAGGTGCTTGCCATGGTCTATGACCCCATTTTTCTTCTTTACTAATCACGAGGTGCTTAAGTACCTGGTAAAAAAGCCCATTTTGCATGGGTGCTTTTATTGATGAGTCATATTATTCCAAGAATTTCAATTTTTTGTTATAGTCAAGCCTAAAAATAAAACCTCGAGCCCAGACCATCTATCCTGCATCAACTATAGAGATGTGATAGTGCCAATTAAAGATGATATGCCTGAAGCATAACTCTATAGGATCCAATGCATCTCAAAAGACTTAGCAAAGATCATCACATTTTTGATCTCTAAACTGCACCTCAAGCCATGAAAACTAAAGAAAATAAACAACTCACATTTTGTGCCACCCTATTTCAACTCATTGGTGGGGAACTATACAAATTCAGTCACGATGAGATCTTTCACCAATGTGTCCTAGAGCATGAATGGGACCTGGTACTGCAAGAAGTGTACAAGGGATTGTTGGAGGCCATTATGCTGGAGATGCCACAGCGTGAAAAGTTTTACAATCAATCTTGTGGTGGCTAACTATATTTTATGATGAAAAAAATACACCAAAGCATGTGACATTTGCCTATGTATAGGAAAACCAAACCACTGGGATGATATGCCCCTCATCCCCATCCTTGAATAGGTGCCATTTGAAAAATGGGTCATTGATTTTGTTGGGCTTGTTACTCCTACCATGAGGCAAATAGTTATAAGGTACAATCTGGATGCTACAGATTATTTTACTAACTAGGTAGAAGTGGCACCAACTAAAGACTGTACAACTGTGATAACCACAATACTCATTTGGGAAAACATTATCAGTAGGTATGGGTGCCCACTCAGCTGGACTAGTGACCATGGCATGCATTTCATCAATGAAATAGTTCAGATCTTGTTATTAGAGTGTATGGTGGCACATCATAAAATGACACCCTATCACCCCCAAGCTAATGGCACTATAGGAGAATTTAATAAAATAATGGGAACATGCCTAAAAAAATCTATGACATTGGTCATAAGGATTGGGATGGTCGTGTGTCAGCTTTGTTATGGGCCTATTGCATAACATACAAGCACTTAAACAAGGATACACTATTCCAACTAGTGTTTGGTATAGAGGCTATTTTACCTATGATTTCCTAGTGCCCTCATTGCACATCACATGTATTGGTTGATTGGACGACCAAGAGTCATTAAACGCACACATGGAAGATTTGGAGAGGCAAGATGAGACACGTGTTTAGGTACAATGGAGTAAATAAATAGAGAAGGCCTACCAAAAGACATGGCATGATAAGAACATTAGGGGTGATGTCTTTATAGTAGGTTTATTGGTCCTTTTAAATGATTATACGTACGTAAGGCACCTAGACAAATTATAGATCAAGTGGATGGGACCTTAAATCACCCACAACATCTTGGAGATTGGCACATGTAAACTATGCACATTGACTGATGAAATGCTCCTCAAGTATTTCAATGGTAATAGATTGAAATTATACCACCAATAGAATGGTGCTTTCATCCTCTAACACTGGTGATTTGTATTGTGACCTAATAAATTTGGCATGAGCCAAATCTTTGCCTTATGTTTTATTTCTTTTGTGTTGTTTGAATAAGCATGGCACTTTTAGGCCCGTAATAGAACATTCCTAACACTTATACTCACATAAATCTAGTTAGGCGAGTCAAATTTGGTCACTTTTTAAGCACATGTGGCTAGACACCTAAGTTTCTAGGCATTGTGAAGTCTGCCAGGTTAATTGAATTATAAGTATAATTTGATGAGTAAAGTTCACATGAAGGTGTTCATGTGTAATAGACCAAGAGGAGATAGTGAGGCATTGGAGTACCAACACAAGGATTTGTATGGGGTAGGGGAGGCCAAAGTTAGAGATTGTAAAGCATAGAGAAATCAACCAATAAAGTGAGGCGCACTTGAAAGGCAGCATAACACCAAAGAAGAAAGGGAACTTGAGAGGGTGAGTGGTGTGCATGTGAGGCATTTCACCCAGGTAACCAAAAGGAAGGTGAGGGTCACACCAAGATGAATAAAGTGTAAGAAAGTGATTGTTTTGATAGCTAGTATCACCCAATAATTGGTGAGAAGTGACCATTTGAATTGCCTATCACTTCCCCAAATAAACTGTTAGAAGAGTTAATACTACAGAATGATGGCAAAAAAACAAAGATCTACTTTGATGAGAAAATGGCAGTGGATTTTAGCAAATTTTGTGGATTTTGAGGATCTCAATGATGCTAACCATCAATTTGCTAGATGAGAGTAGCGTATAAGACCAAATTTCGTAGAGGTAGGTAGTTTACTTGTCATTTGCAAAGAGAACAGAGCAAGGAGTCAAATCTATGAGAAGGAAAAAATAATACCAGAGAGAAAATGAGTCCTCACAACCTTCCTAAGAGTGAGAAAAAGAGTGAATAGGTGATTGGATTTCATCCTAAGGAGAGTAGGAGACTATTGAACCAAATTTGAAGGAAAAACAAAAAAGTAGAGATTTCAGCAAGATAACCAGTTTTCCATTAAAGGGGCAGGAAGCTTAAAAGTTGAACACATAGTCGCAATTCCCATGGCTATAAATTAGACCAAACACCATTTCAAGATTTGATAGGATCAATCAGTTGTGCTTTAATAGTAATAGGTTCAAGATGGATAATAAAAGTCTAAGCTGAGAAGCATTATAAGTGCACAAGGATGCGAAGAAAGCAAAAGCAATGAGGGAAATAACTGCTATGAAATTTGAGTTGCAAATGGTAGAGGGAGTTAACATCACAATAATTGATCTAACCATAAGCATAAAGCTCACCTATTGAGAAATGTAGTACCTGCTAGAAGTCATGGTGGGGGAAAAGTGGGTATCCTCACCCATGTGTGCAAGTTGAAAGACTAAAACCATAAAATAGGCAATAATGTATAGGAGTTGAACAAAGACTGGATGGTGGACATAGGTGAGAAGACCAAGGCAGGTATCGCACTCTTTGATGTCTCCATTAGAGACAAGGTACAAACCATGGGAACAACACAACTCTTTGAGCTACTAAGCTTTAGTAAGCTAGAAGATCTGGTACATTTCCTTCTCTCACGGGTGCATGGCAACTGGTTCTATTTTACTAGATGATGCATGAGAATTTCTATAAGCCACACCAGTAGAATCACAGGGCTAAGTTACACAAGAATGGATATATGGGACATGATGGAAGATGATGTAGAAGTAAAGAGAGCTTCAATGCTCTTGGGATATTACAAGTTAGGATTTACATTTCCTGTAAAAGACATCCAAGACCCAGGCATAAGGGCAACAATGGACCTAGTAAGCACCTAACTTTGCCTTGGTAGTTGATGGTTAGACATAAGCAAAATATTCCTTTGCATTACCCACCACATGGTGTAGGGAGAAATTTTTAACATCTTCAAATTTATCGCAGAAGAGATCATAAAGAATGCACAAGAATGCCATTGGATGCATGAAACCTTTTGATGGGGATACATGCTTATCATGATGGTGATAGAGGAGATAGGTGTGCTGGATGGTGACTATGACCACCTATGGGTGTTTCCACCACATCATGAGTCCCTAATGATGAAATACCAAGACTACATCTGCCCCCCAATTTTTCACAAAAGTATAAAACTAGAGTGCAAGGGTGGTTCGATAGGTATGTAGAGTCCTTTGGAAAGGAATGGCACATGTCACAAGAACTCCCTTAGAAACTTGTGGGAATGATGACCTTCATCATGATACAACACTTATGTGTGTTACACCTAGTGCTCACTAATGGAAATCTTTCAGGTTCGCTCTGATTTCCCTATCCATTTTCAACTAAATACTTCATTGTGATTCTTAAGAGGATTTTGAATGTGTAATAGATTGATATCCAAACCAATGCTATGGATTGCAATAGGAAAATGATGAGAAGCCAATTTGTGTACCCCGTAATGAAGACAACTAAAGATGAGGAGGATGATAGTGATAACCCTGACATCTTTCCCCTATAGAGGGTTATAATCAATGGAAATTTTTTAACATATACTATGAGATGAAGGCATGCAAGAGGAGCAATAACACTGGTAAAGATGATGATCTCCCCCTTCTAGCTGGCGATGAAGGAAAGGATGTGCCAAAATTCTAAGCAAAGTCACTCCAAAGGAAGTGGGGTGAAAAATTAGAAGAAATTATGAAGCACATATAATTAAAGATAGCCTTTGAGGAATAATTCATGCCACCTACCCCAAAGAAGTGCATAACATTCAAACAAGGTGGTGTTTCTTCTAGAAATCATATAAGAAAGACTAAGGGACCTATGGGGTTCCCTACCAAAATCCTTGTGGACATGGAGAAAGAGGCAGACTTGACGCCTATAATAGAAGAAGATACTGAAGAAGATAGGGTAAGAACTTATAACCTATAAATAGAGGAAGGTGAATAGGAGCTCGATGCTAGATAAATTTAGGAGGCCTTGCAAAGCAACATTGCCGGAGTGCTAAGATTAAGGAAGTGACAAGCCTTACCACTGATGCAACCTTGTTAAAGAGCCCACCAATGAAAACAACACCAATGTCCAAAGATAAGGCTTCTGTAATGGCCCCTCAATCTATCAAGGAGTGAAGGGTGACCTGGAAGAAGATAAGATTCATTGAGGAAGATATAAACTGGGCTTTGGCACTTGAAGAAAAGCAGAAGCTTGACCAGGAACATAAGAATGCCAAATTAGAGAGGAATGCCCCAAAGGTACCCTCGAGCATAGAACTAGCAATAAAGGTGATCAAACAAGTGTAAAGTGGCCCTACCAAATAAGCAGAGGAAGATTTTATGACACACCCAAGTAGTGAAGGGGTGTCTGGACCAAAATAAGGTGATACTAGTGCCTCAGAACAACAAATAGAGATAAATGAAGATCACCACCAACAACAACGTGACCCTAGTGCCAAAGTTATAACCCTTGAGATAAACATTGAAAAGCCCTAGAATGAAGAAATGGATGAGGGGGAGAAGTCTGATGAAGCAACCCCCAAGGACCAAATAAGTGACTCCTCAGAGGAGTACATTGAAGAGAGCAGTGGCACTAGTGAAGAGGAAAAAGTGCACATGGAGGAGAAGACCATCATCGAAAAGGGTGACAAAGAGCTCAACATTATAGAAACAATATAGATGGATTGGGGAGATGAAGATTTATACTTATATGAAATGATGCCCCCCCAAGCCACCATGACAAGGATGTGCAAGCAACTTTCATTTGCACTGGATTATTACATGGATGAGCCCCAATTCGAGGTGCCAAAGGCTACAAATTTAGGCCTAGAGGATACTGAGGAAGGGCAAGAATATCCTTTTATTAACCCACAAGCCATGGACCCAGTCCAATATGAGGAAGCACTAATAAGAATGGACCTAAAAGTAATGCATTGAAATGTCATAATTGATGGTAAGGTGAGGAAACTCCTGAAAGAAGCAAAGGAGGAAGCACAGGCCAATGGGTTTAAATTACAACAACTTTCCAAGTGTATGGAGGAGACCGAGCCATCTCTTTTGATCAGTGTTAATACCTTAGACCTGTCAAAGGTTGATAAAATTTGTGTATTGGTGAAGTAGATGCTCCCAAGACTATAGCTCAATCTAGTGCAAGAAGAAGAAGAGGAAGACCCTAATGTGGTGCTAAAGGAGTTATCAGACAAGCTCAAAGAAGTGGAGGAGCTCTTCACAAATTTGAAGGAAGGTGCACAAGCAATAAACACAATCAAGCCTCGGTGATAGATGCACACTTAAAAGTGAATGAAGGATGAGAAGGAGAAGTTGATGGCTAAGGTGTGCTCCATAAGCAAGGCGGAAAGGTTGCAGATCATGGGCAACATAAATATATTGAGCAATCAAATCAAGGATCATGCGAGAACCCTGAAAGAACTCTTTTGTGCCCTATATATTAAGGCCTATGAGCAAGGGGAGATTTTAGGCAGAAGTGTGGCAAAGGTGTAGGCTAACCTATAATCCTTCTAGAAGGAGTTAGATAAAATAGATAAACTTGCACTCACTGTGGCTTCAACTAAAACTTATAGCACCACAAGTGAGATCAAGCTAGCCATAAAGGGCTTTGAGGATTTCAGTGTAGAGCTCAAGGAGAATGCACCTGAGTTTTGCACTCCTGAGAATTTGATATCTTATTCCGAGGGCAGACTAAGGTTTTTGTATGGGGTAATGTTGGGTGCCCAACTCTGGCTATGGAGTTTTTGAACCAGCCTAGTTTCCACCTTGATGTGTCTAGATATTTTGACAAGTGATTAGCCTAATGGTTTTGATAGCAAGTTGGAAGATGCAACACAAAATTTGTGCTAGCTGCCTGATGGCTAACCATCTTCCAAATAATTTGGACATCAACAAAGATCTGAAGAAACATGGCAAGTGGAGCATGGGAATCACAAGGTCATGGAGCCAATGGTTATGATGAGGGAACTCTAGCTTAATGCTCAGCATGCAGCTTCCACCTTGGCAAAGATGCTCTTGAAGGCCTATTTAAAGAGCTCAAGCTAGAGAATGAAAAAAGAGGATAATTGCAGTGAAGCTTTGGCAAAATGATTTTGGAACCATGCTCTATAAAGTTTGTTCTAGTGGCCATTTTGGCTTAGATATAAAATGGAGGCCACTCTGGCTCCAATTTTATGTGTCCAAGCTCGTCTGCAAGCCTCTGGGTTATTAGTAGTATGACTTTGAATTTAAACACTTATTTTGGACTTTGAATAGTTTTGGACTTTGAATAGTTAGTTATGGTGTTACTTTGAAACACACTCAAGGTTATTTTGGTTCGCATGTTTTGTAGTATTGTTATGGGATGCAAGTGTGTGTGTTATGTCACATCTTGGTCATTTATGTGATCTAAAGTTTGTGTACTTTGCTAGTTTTGCATTTTAATGGAGTATCTATATTTTCATGATGTCATAATCATTCTACATGCAAAATGAGTATAGATATGCACACGTGAACCCAACCCTTGTTTAATCTACATATGTTAAGTAAGGATAATAAATTGCGTCAAATTAGTCTTGTGACCCATTCATGGCCTATATGACCCCTGGCTTACCTCATAATAGGTCTATGCCTATGGGTCTGCCCTTCAACCAAGTTAATGTGGTAATGTTTGAGTCCTCCCCCCTTTTTTTTTGAAGACTCGTGTAATGGCACAACTAGCCCAATATGGGCCTCGATTCCTTCTTAGTTGTGCTTCGGGTGATTGCATATGGCTTGTGCCTTATGTGAATTGATTCCAACATGTTGAGTGTTAAATGTTGAGCATAAAAGGAGTTGTACTATGCTTGTGCTTGTTTGCAGGAAACCCTTCGTAGACTAAGGACAACATAAGACCTAAGGGACAAGAACTTTGCGCAGTAAAGGCTTGTGCGACTTCATTTTGCCATTGATTTAATAGTGAAATGAAACCTGAGTAAGGTTGTAGTCGTCTATACATAATCGCCTAAACCAAATCAGTCATATCAAACCTGATTTGCAAATGATCCATAAACTTTAAGCAAAAAATGATAACGTAATTTGATTTTGATTTTACAATAACTTTATGGAATAGTTCAAAAATTTGACTTACAAATCATGAATTTAAAAAAATAATTCACAACATTCAACAACAATTTGATAATAGAGTTCAGCATGAAGGTCTACGTCTCTGGGTCCAATATCGACCGATATATTAGAAAAAATGTTTAAAAAGTACTTACAAACATCTCCAAATGAAAAAATGAACAACTAAAAAATTATTCTTCAGGCAAAACTACTACTAGTCTCTTTTTGGACTTTCTCCAAATTTTGCTTTGAACCCCTTCTATAAGATCTGCAAGCTCCTTATAGCTTTTAGCTATGGCTGCTAGCAATTTCAAATTGCATTACAAATGTAATTTCTTGGCTTTATATAGCTGTTGAAATATGTTGCCCACTCGGTTGGGCCTCATCCTTTTATCCAAGGTGGAGTGGGTTTGAATCAAACCTTCAACAGTTTTGGTGGTCATGTATATCAGTATATCCCACATTTAGTGGGTTTGGATTTATCTAAGGCTTTAATAAGCCTTTCCCCCCCATATTGTTTCGTGGCTTGGACCACATTCTTTGCTGTGGAATCTTGGATGGTTCAGTGAAATCTTGGGTGTATGTTACGTCGAATTTGGTTGTGACATATGTGTGGACATTACGTGACATGTTGAGTTTCACGTGGATGGAACGTGAATATTATGTGGTATGTATGTGGAAGTATGTGGTAACTTTGCGTTTCATGTGGCATGTGGATTTACGGGGAAAATATAACCTAGTTTGTTTGGAACATTCAAGAAATAAAATTGGACCATGGAAAATAATTAATGGTGTAAATCCACCTGGTGGCTTGAGGACCCACCACGTGGTCCAATCTTACCACGCCACTTGTCGACCTCTCCTTGCACCACTTGTCGACGTCCAATTGGGTGTTCCGTCCAAACCCCATTTTTTTATTGATTGTCAGAGATGACTATATCATCTATCAAAGACAAATAATAAAAACCATACATATTTTTTTTCTCACAGTTCGTTCCACATGTCACATTCTTACTGGTCTAGATTTTGCCACGTTAACCTGTTGACCAAGTTTGACCATAACTTTGACCAGCCATATCTTTTGCATACGGTCTCCATTTCATGAATCATAAATTATGCCAAAAAGATCACGATGAGCTCTTCACCATGGAACTATTATAGAATCATTCCATAATGGTCAATTTCTATAGTTTGACCAACTTTTACCAGCTTGACTAGAACTTTGACTAGCTGCACAATGAGCATACCAGTGCTATTTTCTGCATTTTGTATATCATTGGAAAGGTCTCAACGGGCACTACACAATGGTGTAGGTTTTGATCTGCTTCAATATCTTTTCTAAATTGATCTTTAGATCAATCTTCCCCACTAAAAAGGCTTTTTATCCTCAAAAAGTTAGTACTAGATCTGGTACTCCATGTGAGGATCATTGCATGACTTTGGCTCTTCGCTCTAGCTCTAGCTTTTTTGAATGTTAGATACCAACCTGATTGTCAGTTGGTTTCAGGTTTTCAAATCTGACAGTGTTGCTTATCCCTTGGTGTTGTAATAATCTCCATTTTACAATTGCCCCTTTAGGGTCTTACCTAGCAACATAATTTACAAACATTGCCCTTCTTGGGTCTTTACAAACACTGTAATAATTACAAACTTTTTCCATACTGGGTCTTATGCATAAACAATTCCTATATTTAGGTCTTACAAATATACATGCTTGCACACTCTAAAACATACAGATTAAAATATACAACCTATTTTCTAAGTTGTTCTTGATGCTTCTCATGATGAAATCTTTCTATTGCCCTACAATGTTCTTGTCTACAACATAGATGGGTATAAAAACTTTTGAAGGTACCATTTACCTATAACAGTTACTGTTGATGTTCTCACACGAGATATTCTATCTCATCTTTTACAATGTTGTACTAATTTTCCTTCTTGGAGTAAGTTGCTTTTCTTAGAGACAAATATGGTTTACCTAAGATAATGCCACTAAACTGTAGTGGAACTACATCTAATTCAACTTCATCTAATAAGTAGGTGGTAATTGTAAACCCTAATTTACAAGTTTTTGTTACATGTACATTATTTCCATCATCTATTATATCCATATAATAGGGTTGGAAATGTGGCTTAGTTTCTAAACTTAGGGTTTCTACAACATCTTCTGAGATCAAATTCTTTTGATAATTCTTATAAAAAATAACATCTATCTTAGAATGCTTAGCAATTATTCTTTTGAAGAAGTGTTGCTTACCTTTCCAGGGTGACAATTTTGAACTATCAGCTTCTCATTGACTATCATCTCCTTTGCAGATGTTATCTCAAGTTCTGACTGACTTGATTTTGTCTGAGGAGGCTCTGTCTTTTGCTTGACTGAAGATGTAGTTACAACCTTTGCCTGAGGTTGTGGATGACTTTGGTTGTTTTCCTTCAACATTTGCCCCTTAGCATTGAAGTAAAATCCTAACTTCATTTCTTCCTTAGGCAACTTCTTTTCTTTAGTCTTCTTAAACTTTCTTTTAGGACTTTCTTGTGCATAATTAATAAATACATTCGAGTATTTCTTCTTTGCATACCTTGATGAGTTATTTGAGGATTCTTCATCCAATGTAACTGTCGCGTCTTCGGAGAGTATTTCTCCGTCTCTTTAGGGTGTTCTAGCTTGCTACTTGAGTAATCCTTCAACTTAACTTCTTGAGATATTTGTCTTTCACCTCCATATCCTAATGCTACACGGAGTGGTCTCTTTGCCACTTGGATAGGCTAGACAATTCCTTGACCATTAATGCCAAGGCCTTTTCCTTCAAATCCCATTTTCTCTAACAACTTAGAACTTATTCCCTTCGCGTGATTTTTAAATGACTTAGCTAAGTGTTTAGGGTTAGTATATTTAGTATCCCTAAGATTGTCAATATAGCCAAAATAATTGATTTCATTGCTTTCTTCCTCAAAATTTACATTAGAAGATACATTAATAATCAGAGCATTATTTGCTTTCATATTTACAACATCATTTTCATTGATAGGTCTGGCAAGAGTATATGAATTAGAAAAATCACTGCTATAACCAGAATGTACCTTTGTTATCTGACTTGTTTCAAACTGAATATCATAAGTATGATTGGTCATCAGTTGGATTCCTTCTCTTGATGCAATGTTTCTGGCATGCCGAGATGTGAGATACTAATGACCCAATGTTATCTACTCAACTTTTCCTGTAACTATATCAAGAGTTACTTGATCAAAGAATAGCCCTTTGATGCCAAAATGCAAAATAACATAATGAATTACATGTCCACGTACTATGCCATCAACGCCTCTGTCTATCTTAGTGTGAAGTAATGGAAGAGTCCTTAGCTAAAGATGTCGTACAAGGCCTTCAATTTTATAACTAGATCAAGAGCTCTAGTTAAAATAGATATGTATGAACTTCCCTGCAGTATAGTTCTGCCTTTGACTTTTTTCAAAGCGTAACATTATATCTGGTACTTCCATTGGTAAGAACTGTCACATTAGAGACTCTAGAGTTGTTTGACGAGGTATTATTGGTCGGATGGATTGACTGCTACTGGACACGACTGGTGCCTTGCCTCTTTCCTAATTTTGCCTTCTAGACCATATTGGATCCTGACTGGGGTGTAGGATCCAACATTGCACAGCAATATGAGCTCATCGAGCACAATGTCCACAAATCTCTGAATCTCCATGCATCCTCTTCTTCTGTCGATGATCTTGTTGAAGTTTTGTTTGTAGTGGATCAATGCTCTGTTGGAGCCTCTCGATCTGTTGTTCTTGTCGTTGCTTTGTCACTTGCCGACTTTGTTCTTGGTCTTGCAAGAATTGCATTATCGCAGTGATAATGGAATGTAGCAACAACTGAATCTCGGCTAGCATTAGATCCATTATTCTAAAATAACTGATTTTGGTTAAATAATTAAATCACAAATTCACCTACAATTTTAGTTTTGATATCAAACTTGACGTTTCAAAGCAATGTTTCTATAGAGGTTAGGCCAACACACTAACTGCTCTGATACCAATCTGATCCGTAAACTTTAAACAAAATACGATAACTTAATTTGATTTTGCTTTTATAATAAATTTATGAAATAATTTAAAAATTTGACTTACAAATCATGAATTTAACAAAATAATTCACAACATTCAACAATAATTTGATAATGGAGTTCGGCATGAAGACCTACGTCTCTGGATCTAATATCGATCGATATATTAAGAAAAACATTTAAAAAATACTTACAAACGTCTCCAAGTGGAAAAATGAACAACTACAAAGTTGTTCTTCAGGCAAAAACACTGCTAGTCTCTTTTTGGAATTTCTCCTAATTCTACTCCGAACTCCTATAAGCTCCGCAAGCTCCTTATAGCTTCTAGCTATGACTACTAGCAATTTCGAATTGCATTACAAATATAATTTCCTGGATCCATATTTCTAATCAAATCCATAGCCCACTCGATTGGGCCTTATCCTTTTATCCAAGGTGAAGTGGGTTCGAATCCCACCTTCAATGGTTTCGGTGGTCATGTATATCAATATATCCCACATTTAGTGGGTTTGGATTTATCTAAGGATTTCATAAGCCTTCCCCACACCTCGCTCCCCCTCCATATTGTTTCATGGCTTGGACCACATTCTTTGATGTGGAATCTTGGATGGTTCGGTGGAATCTTGGGTGTATGTTGCGTGGCATTTGGTTGTGACATATGTGTGGACATTACGTGACATGTTGAGTTTCACGTGGATGGAACATGAATATTATGTGGTATGTACATGGTTGGACCATGGAAAATAATGAATGGTGGCAATCCACCACGACCCACCACATGGTCCAATCTCACCATGCCACTTGTCGACATTTTCGTTGCGCCACTTATTGATGTTCAATTGGATGTTCCATCCAAACTTTAATTTTTTTATCGATTGTCGAAGATGGCTATATCTCTTATCAAAGACAAATGATAAAAACCACACATTTTTTTCTTGTAGTTAGTGCCACGTGTCATGTTCTTACTGGTTTAAATTTTGCCACATCGTCTTGTTGACCAAGTTTGACCATAACTTTGACCGGCTATATCTTTCACATACGATCTCCGTTTCACGAACCATAAATTGTGCTGAAAAGCTCATGACGAGGTCTTCGCCATGGAACTATTCTTGAATCATTCCATAATGGTCAATTTTTGCAGTTTTACCAACTTGGCCTTGCTTTGACCAGCTTGACTAATTGCACAAGGAGCATGCGAGCTCTATTTTCTGTGTTTCACATACTATTGGAAAGGTCTCAATGGGCTCTACGCAATGGTGCAAGTTTCGATATGCTTCAAGATCTTTTCTAAATTGACCTCTAGATTAGTAAAAGCTCTCACAAGCAAATCATACAAACCCAAATTGATGTTGGAGAATCTGATCACAACTAAAAAACTATTCCAATGTGTGCAAAGACCAAATCGGAGAAAGATAACTCCAATTATAACTACGAGGAGTTTGAAACTTTCATGAAGACCAATTGGGACTGTGAAATTTGAATACAATTAAGGACTCACCAACTTCGAAGAATAAAGCATTAAGCCTGCATGATCCCCAACCAACCAACTTTACACGATAACTTCAGAAGTACAAGTGTGATGCCACCAATACAAATAGGCCAAGAAGATGAACAACTTGGCATGGAAACCAAGAAAGATTTCCTCCAATGAACACACAAAAACACAAGGTGAAAGCAAACAAAGAACCATAAAAAAACACACTCTATTTTTAGCGATGTAAGATTGCTCAAGTTCATGGATGCTCCTACATTAGACACCCAAGGTTCAAAAATGTGAGCTCCGAGTCACATAGATGGGATAAGTAGCAAAACTATTCTTTTGGTCATGAGGCAAAGTGACCATGGCATCCCCTTCCAACATACCAAGAAATTCAATTATTTATTCATCTTTTTCTTGCGTCATTTCTAGCTCCTACATGTTGGTTTCTCTACTATTTTCTTCACATATATGCTCTCTCTCACTTCTTATGGTATTAGATCCACACCAATCAACTCTCTCTTTTATGGCTTTGACCCACCATCATTCTTCCTCCTCTGTCAAAGGCATATCAATCTTCCATTCAACTCACATGTGGGCCGAAACCCACTCTCATCCATCCACCACCACCAATATGCTCTATCATGCATCTCGCTCTCCCATGTGGGCTCAAACCCACCACAAACCGACCACCTCATCCTAAAGCCCATTTGAATTTGTTCACACCTTATCCAACTGGCTGTTGGATTACTCACAACATTACAAACCACCATTTGCAGTTGCTCCCTCATGGCTGCAATCTTATCTATCACTCTCAATATCATCACAAATGAATCAACATATACTTGGGCATCCAAATGATATCTCATCACATCAAGAATCACCTCAAGGATAGTTCTTACCTTCTCATCCTTCATTGTCTACATTATTATAAAAATAAATCTTTCCATCTCAGCTGCAAATTCAACTTCTACACCACATGCTTGGGTTGGCATACACATTAGCAACTCCTTTTTCCACTTGGTGATCTCAAGAAACTCACTCTCCATACTTGCAACATCACATACTTGAGTTGATCTACAACTTAGCTTCTCTGATTCATCCATCATCTTGCTGCAAGCTTGCTCTACATCAAGCTTAGGCTTATCAAAGCCTTCTCCAACAACATTCAATTGTTCTAGGGTCAGTTCTCTTTCCTCAATTGGCTGCAAATGAGCCTCTCTCTGTATATCTGTTTGAGAACCAACTTGTTCCCATGCTTTACCACACTCTTTTGTCTCCATATTAGCTTGAAGACACTCCACATTGGCTAGAACTTCAACACCAACCAGCTCTCCATCTACCACTACCAAATCCATCCCTTGGTCAGCTTCTTCACTTTGCTTCTCATACAAATGAACATGCTGGACTGAACCACATTTTGTCCTTCTCTTCGCTACTATTTCCATATCTAGACCTGCACAATACATAAACACATTAAGGGACACAATAGTTCCCTCAATCATGTCAATAACAACTTCATCATGCTCTAAAGGCATGTTGTCTAACCCTTCTCCAATGCTAGCATGATTCTCATGCTTTTCACTCTCATAATGAGCTCTCAAAAGCTCCATATCAGCGTTCTCCAAGGCTATCTTCTCCTCAATCACACCTCTGACTTTAGCTCCTTTGTGTAGTTTAACCTTCACAATCATCTCCTTGTGTGCACTTGCTTGCACAACCTCCACATTTAGTGTTTCTTCCAAAGAAACTTGCAATTTCTCTTGGTTGCTCTCTTCCTCTACCTGCAACTCTACATAGTTGCCATCTTCACTCTCATTGATTGTTTCACTAATGGAAACACATATCAAGCCTTGGTTGTCCTCAATCCTACTACCATCCAACTAAAAATTGGCAAGCTCATCGCTATCATGAACCAAGAAAGAATCGTAATTTTTCCACTCATGGGTCTTCACAACCACTTGCCCATCATCACACAATGGGTCTTCAATTTCTTGTGAATAATGTATTGCCTCTCCATCATCCTTCACAAGGACTCCTCCATCTATGGGTTGCTGATAGCTCATTTTGACATTGTTGTTGTAAAAATTAGAACTAGTCTCTACATATTTAAGCCTCTCCTTATTGCCTTTCAAGACTTGTTCATCTTTGGTATACCTATACACCTCCATGTTACTTCTTGAAGTAGTCCTTGTTTGTTCACATGACAACTCTCCATCCGTATTGCCCCTTTTAAAAATATGTTTCTCACATCCACTCTCAAGCCTCTTCACACGAAGCTTCCTCAACCATCCCAACTATAATTTTGGATGCACAAATTGACCCAACATCTTGGAAACCATATGTTCCCACTCACACACCTTTCACGGACCTTTTCCTTATCTCCTCACTTAGAGATCCTTCTAATACGTGGCTACAAGACCACTCAACCACATGCACACAACCTTCACCCTCATGGAATCAACAATATTCATATGCACAAAATACATCTCAAGCTCAACTATCCAAGTCATGAGATATTTTGAGTTCTCATTTTCACAAAATGAAAAAATATTATGAAATAATTTACCTCTTTTCTTCACGACAACCTTGGCTGGTCTCTTTCGTCTATTGGCCTCTTTTCCTCTGCTTGCTTGGACTCCATGCAAAATATCTATCCATGCTTGTAGGGAGAACAACCCCACCATCAACTCTTCCCTGTCACCATCACACGTAAGTGCACCATCATCACATTGTACAATCTTTCCCATCATGTCCAGTTTCCTTTAGAACACTTTTAACATCTCTATAAAATCATCCATCTCACTTGCTCTTCTCTTGTGTGCCATCTCTCACCATGAATCAACAAACTCCTCTTTCATAACCAACAATGGATGCTAAATTGAGCCTCTCACAAACTCTCTCACACTCTTGTAGGACTTCACACACCTACAACCACCTATGCAAGCTTCTCAACAACTTGCAACTACTGGTAGACCTCTCTCTCATAACCTACCATAAACAATGAGGACTTTTCACAACTACAAGGACACTACCTTGCTCTGATACCACTTGGTGCAAGCACAAGGAATGGGGAACCAAATTAAGGTTTGCCATCAATTTCTTGTGTTGCATGGGTAGACCTCTCTCTCATAACCTACCATAAACAATGAGGAGTTTTCACAACTACAAGGACACTACCTTGCTCTGATACCACTTGGTGCAAGCACAAGGAGTGGGGAACCAAATTAAGGTTTGCCATCAATCTCTTGTGTTGCATGGGTTTGCCATCACAATAGCACTTAGACATTTCATCAAGCAATTGGCGTACATGTAACATAGATTCAAAATCATTCATTTACACATCAGATTTCACATTCAGTTTATACCATAAATTGGCTTGTTCAAATTACAAAATATGGAAGAACCACTATGCTACACTTCTGGTCTATAAACACAGACCTCTGCGTTTGACTGGCAGTCTCGCCATACTATCCAAACTAAGGAGAATCAATACAATATTGTTCTAGTCCGTATTCCCCTATTCTTCCAGCCGAGCCCCCCGAAGTTCCATCTCATTTTTAATTTAAAGCCAAGTATCGGTTGACCATTGCTCTTCCCCATTGTCTATTCACCTTCTTCTGACATTCCATCTTCAACCCAGGCGTTTTCTACTCAAACGACATCCAAAAGAGGATAAAATTTGTTTTCAGCATGTACAAGGGTTATATTCGGGTTTTAGAATGTGTAAAACAAAGGAATATAGACGCTTTTATCTTTTCTCAGATCCTGTTGGGAACTGAATGCATGTTACACTTGCTTTGGACGTTGTCAGGCCTTGTAAGGCTCTTCAAACATTAATGTGGGCTTCGACTTACAGGACCAATTTAAGTTTATACGCGCGCCAAGACTCTTTCGGGACTGAGTCTACGCAAAGCACGGTGAACAAATGACTTCAGTTCATCGAGCAAATTGACTGCCTTCTCGTTCACAATAACATAAGATTCCTTAACAGAACTGTGTGAAATCATTTATCATTTATCAGTCTCACGACCATCAGCGTTTACAACTGTGCAAGACCATTTGAAACCGATTTAAGATTCCACATAGATGTAAACGGATTTAAGATTCCAGCAAACACTACAACCCATAAACAATTTCATCGAGGACCCAAGGGACAAGAACCCTGCCATTGATCTAATTGTGAAATGAAACTCTCGCCAATACATAGTCGCCTAGACCAAATCGGTCATATGAAACCCGATTTGTAAATGCTCTCACAACCAAATCATATAATAAGACCAAATCGATGTTCGAGAATCTGAAAAATCACTCCAATGTGTGCAAAAACCAAACGGGAAAAAGATAACTCCAATTACAACTGCGAGGAGTTAGAATCTATGTGCCCTGCATTTGACTCATATGTATCATGAAAAATATGCGTGTAAAAAATAAATATATAATTCATCATGTACATGATGAACAACATTAATCAATTTATGTGTATTAGTAAAGCTTACATGCATAAGTTCTATTTTTATATTTTTAAAAAATATTAATTTTCTTTTGTATTTTTCTATTTGAATTATGTTTCAACTAATTTATGATCCCATCAATGGGATGCTCATGTGAAGGTTTTGAATCAATGTATATGAATGTCACACATTGTGGGTGAGGAGTAACATGTATATCATCGTCCGAATCAGAGAGGTGATCATGCATTATAAAATATACAACATTGTCATTTTAGTCAACATGATCAAGTAAGCATTGCATAGTACTAGTAGTCATAGTAATCTATGGACTCCATTGTATATCAAAAGAATACCTCAATGTTCATCGTGGAATGAACACACATGGTTTTTGTAAAAATATCATAAGATGTAACTGAATAGGTAACATTTGGTGAAGCCGAATAGATTGTTGATGTAATAGACATTGTAAATCAGTCTTTGAGGTAAGTTAATCACTTGCCTCTAATTTTCCTTCATAAGTTGAACCTAAGTAGGTTGTATAATAGGCTACTGTGTGTTTTATCTATTTTTGGATTAATGTGATCCTAATAGGATAAATCTATTGAATAAATCAAATTGTTAAAGATATACAATATTTACATAAATCTAATTCCAACTGGCTAAATATAGTAAATTACTATTTCTATAAATCACTAACAAGGTATGTACTTAGCTTGTTTTAGATGAATGCATGTCTATAAGAAAGCTACAATCATATGAAATACACTGGAATAAGCTTGTAAATGCTTTGGTTCAGTAACAAAGAGTCTGTGTATAGCTAGACAAGTTTACATTAGTTAGACAAGTTCACGACTGCAATATTCTCTCTTGAGTGTGGATTTGCCTGTGTAAATTTTTCAGTATGTGATAGTATAACATGCTACCCCTACATTTGAGATGTATCCCTATAGGTTTGGATGCCCACAAATTTGCATAAATGTATTTGTTTTCCTTCTCCTTGATTCCAACCCTAGTTATGCATTGTAAGACAACTGCGAACTGGGATAAAGGGAGAAATGGATGGATTGAACTAATTATAGCCACCCAAAATCTGACTAAGTGTCGCTTACATATCTAGTACTCAAATAATGGAATCAAACCACATGTAGTTCTCCCACCTAATTGAGTGTGTGCAATCTTGTGTAATACTAATATGTTGTGCAATCTTGAACATTGCTTTCAATGCTTGATAATTTGTGACTTGACCTTGAAATAGTGATTCAAACTTACCTTAGGGCTTTCTCCTTTGAGGGATTTAAGATTTGGAAGCTTTTGGTAAATTTATCTCAATGTGTAGCCAAGAGAAGAATTGGTAAATACTTAGACTTGGGGTGTTTATATACGAAACTCTTTTGGGTAATTTCCTTTAACTAACTTTTCAAATACGTGGGTTGACCCTTATTAATATTTTTAATTTTAAAAACTAACTGTCAAAGGGTATGAGGAAAAATACGCTATGAGTGGACAAGTTTGTGGTAGTGGACCTATGTATAGAGCGCGTACCTATCCCATAAAAAATAGAATAGTTAGCCTGATGTTGGGTGTCATGCCCAAATTTTTTGTCTCAAAACCCATGTATAGTATGGTAAAAAGAATGTTTAATTAAGTGAAGAATGTTTAATTGTTGTTTTCACTATTTAAACATTACACAAGAATGTGACACATAATTATTTAAGGATTGATTCAGTTTTATTTTGATTTTTACAACAAGGCTTCTCAAGACAACAAAATGCAAACATGTTTAGGTAAGCGTTAAGTTTAGTTGTGTTTTTTATAATCATTAACTTAATATCCTTTTTTAAATGAGAGGGGCAATACAATGTCTTAAAAGATGGTCTATTTAATTATGTTTTCTTGATTTAATAGTTCATGAAGACATTCAAACATTCCTCTTGAGTTAACACATACAAGTGAAATCATTAGTGAACCAAGGCAATAATTATTATAAAATAGGGTTACCACCCGAAGGATCATCACGGGAGAGTCCATACTAAACACTACACAAACTCTAATTCTAAAGGCATGCAAAACAAGAATTTTTTACAAGAAGATAATCTTCATCTCAAGGTAGTTAACATCAAAAAATTCAGTCTTAATATATAAATATTAACAATAAACAAACATAGATTAATCTCAAATTTTATTTAATTATTATTATAAATGAAGTTAATCCAACAATATTGTAAGACTAACATGAGAGATAATGACAAGACACCCCTAACCTAACCTATGACGTAGACCTGATGCTCCCACAACTTGAGCAACCTACATACTCACTCCTTAGAATCAGGGTCAAATGTAGTTCTACTTGAACTTGTGATGTGTCTCCTCCACGAAATGTCATATCTGAAAGGGGATTGACACTTTAAGCCAATAAGGAATGATTAGCACCACTCAATCAAACCTATCTAAGTTATCTATGAAACCATAACATAAAAATAACCACTCAATGTAAAACACCTAGAAAACTCAATGTGCGTGTGCTTACCCAAAAACACTATCATGCAAGAGCACAAATGAGGATCAAAGTAATGACACAGGAACCCACATCTTTTGACTCAATAAGAATAAGACTCTCAACAATCTATGCCTTGTAATTCTTGGAGAGGCTCCGTTTCTCAAGGGTATTTTCCTAGATGGAAGAACTCATAATTCACTTATTAGAGGTACAACAAGGGTCACGAACTAACATATAACTAAATTCGTAACTATAAGACAACAAGCATACTATAAATTTGGCAACTAGGAGGATAAAAACATAAAAGGAAAGACACTCTAATAATTTGAACTATGAACAAGTGCTCTAAGGGTGGGTTGATAAAACATGTGTTACAAGAACACCTTAAAAATAGTCATAAATGCTCATACTAGGGGAGCATCATAAGAGTTAATTCTATATGTTCATTTCCAATTCCTAAACTACATACATATCTAAGATGATCACCTTTATACACAGAATCAAGGGTGGTTATAGTTCACTCATTACCAAAAGAGTGTTAGATTAAATGCGAAGGCATCTGACCTCAACCAAATAGTTATATGACTAAGCAAACATAGTTATCCCTTGTGGGCAACACCGTAGTCACTAGTTGGCCCAAACGCAGTTAGGCACTACCAAGAATTTAAAATAGGTATCCAAACATACATGAATAAACACATTTAGACTTTTAAAGTCTGAGCAATAATTAAACCAGAAGCACACTCTACTGCTAATAAAACACCTTCTCAAGTCCTAGACGTAGGATAACTAAGGCCTATATAAATCAAAAGCGCTTAAGGCCCAAAACTTGAACTAAGACTATAAACAATTATCTTAGGCTATAAGAGTCTAAGCTATTCACATACCGATTTATTTGCATGAATTACATAATTAACAAAACACAATAATAAATGCTACTCCCAATCGAAGTTAAGCACACTAATTTCCTAGTTGATAAATTGGGTACAAAAGCACCCTTGAATTAATTCACAAAAAGGGAGATAATTTTTTTGAGCATTAAAACCTATTTATAATCTAAAAGTAATGTGTGTTAGGCACAAGAATAGTTTTATTTGGAAGAGTCTGGGAAATTTCCTTTGCATTTCAAAATGATTTTTTATCGTTGAAAAGTACTTTACAAAATTATTTATAAAACTGGTTTCAAAATTGCCTCACTAAAATTAGTAAAATCTTATAATAAAATTATTATATTAAACAACTGATAATTTTAAGCTATTAAAATTACATTACAACTTTTAGATTTGAACATTTACATTTTTAGATAATTTATTTTTGTCGATTCCAAATTGACTTTGGAGGCAAGAACTAGTAGTGAAAATTTGCTCTCATAAATTACATTTGGAATTAGTTAAAAAGGTCAGTATCTGATGGAGTTAAAAATCATATAATTATTGTTTGCAAATTTCATAGCCTAAAAGAATTAGATTTGAGTCTTTCGTTGGGTAATTTCTAATTTTAGGTATTTATTTATGTTGATTTCCAAAAAGGTTTTAAAAAATGTCAAAAAGGGTAGAGAAGCACTAAAACACATTACATAAACACATTACGTTTTGCATGATGTGTCTTTTACTTTTGTACAATTTTTATGATTCTCATAAACCTATTTCATTTTACCCTAATGATTGAGTATGTATTATTTTTGCATTTTTCTTTCAATGTTATATGTCTGCATATTCATTATTATTATTAAATGACATCTTAACTTTATGACCTTTATATACATAAGGTAATATGTCCTTGTTTATCTACTATATCCTACATATGTTTTAGGCACTATTGATCCAATGTAATTCTTAACCAATTGGTAGGGTGTAGTACCCATATACATGTATCAATAACTATTAGTCTATACAAAATGGGTAGAGTAATATGTCTAATTGATCTTGGGCAAGGCATAATTTTTTGTAACTGTTCAATATTATGTCCCAACTGTTGTAGGAATGCTACATTACATGTGCTTGGATATTGAATTTCATCAATCTAAATTTGTTCCCTATAAGCCCCCTCAATGTACAGTGTAATAGTTGATGTTTGTTTTGGTGGATACTTTAATTTTTTTTTGATTGAAAAGCATACCTTTATTGATAAGATAATTTATATTACAACAATATTCATACGAAAAAATACTACCAAGTTCTAAAGATGGCACATGGAATAAGGTTTTGACAGTGGTAGATCCTCTTGCCAATAACTTTTGTACTTTAATGTTTTTCATTTTATATTTGTGTGTTGATTTATATTAGAATCTAGCACTAGTGGCTCTAGCTGATTGTGAGTAATTGTGATAATTCCTTCATCTTTGAAATTTTTACTCTTTTATGGTAAGGATGCATAAGTATCTATGTGATGCCGTAATATTTTGTGATAACAATGAAATAACTTTCCTTCATGAGAGATCAATTTATGAGGAGATTTATGTCAAATCAAAGGTAAAGTCATAAAATGCCTATCCAACAACATATGTAATATAATACTTGGTGTATCTTATCCAGTGATAAGTTGTAATCTGATAACTAGTTACAAATATATGGAGTATATATTATCCATTGAATCTATCAAAAATGCTAAATGTAAATATATGGTGTATTATGCAATATTTTTTGCCTCTTGCTCACTAGTAATAGTGGATCCTGTAAATAATTTTTTTAATGAATCATTTAATGTTGGTGTATACTATTATGAACTTATGTTGTAACAAATGGTCTCAATATCATCCTGAGGCATACCTATACGATGTGTCTTCTCTTTATTTGGCTTAGTCTTACTAGATTTGAATCATCGTGGTACTCACCTATACCAAAAGGTTTGAACAAAGTATGAGATAAGTATGCACCTGAATCAAAATGATTGAAATTTAACTTGCACAAGCAATCATTTGTTATTATGTTATCATTGGCATCACTACCATAATAATGTGTTACCTTTCCATCTTTATTTTTAGAATATACTACCAATGAAAGATCTAGAATTATCTCTTGTTGTGTGATATTAGATTGTGATTCATGTTGTATTTTGACATTAATTATTACTAGTGGTTCTTTGCCATTGAATTTACTTGATTCACTAATTTCATATGCGTGTAATTGTTGTAGTGGTATAATCTATGATGGGGATACAATAGTTGACCGAGAAGTATCTAATTATGGATTACATTTATTATCATGGTCATACATCTTACCATATTTAAATGGTTGATTATCTATTAGGCATGTATATATGTGTCCTTCATGTATAAATCTTACATGGTGATGCACAATATATGGGATAATTTCCATTGCATGTATCCATGACCTACCAAGAAGTAGGTTATAATGTAAGTGGTTGTACATCACATGAAATATTGTGGGTAAAGTCTTAGGTCCCACTGTGATTCTAAGGTAGCGGATCCTAGTGCTTAGTGAGGTACATCATCAAATCCTCTGATGTTCTTATATTATTTTTGAATGAATTTAAATTGACACCTAATGTTTACAAAAATTTAATATTGCACATATTCAATCTTGATCCATTATCTATCAAAACTTTATTGATTCCCTTGTTTAATATTTTTTCTTGAATGAATAATAAAATATGTTGCTATATAGTGTGTTGAGTAGGCAACTCATATTTTTCAAAAGATATCATGTCTTATGTGTTTTTAAATTTATTAAAAATGGACGCAAAGTAAGCAAGATCTACATCATTAGGAAAAATTATATCACACAAAGCTACATATGAGAAGTCTTTAAAAATGTGTGGCCTCTTATGTAATTCTAGTAATATAATCTTAGGTGGGGTATTTCTGATTCTATCAATAATATATTAACCCTTAGCTAAAGTGGTTAGAACTATGGGTGGTGGTTAGGGATGAGGAGGAATGACTTGGTTATCTTCAATCTATCTCATGTTATGGGACACCCTTCCTCATCTAGTTGTAATAGCATGGACTACGGGATCCAATATAAGCCTAGGGCTAATAATGGGAGTGGGATGGCAGATGTCACAACCTTGAGATCTAGGGAGAGGATAAAAGGAGTATTTTTTTCCCCTTTGACGTCTAGTGGTAATTGAAGGAATTTAAAATTTAGTATTTAAACAATATGAATTGCTAAAGAGATTAAAATATTTTTTACCATTAATATTTGCTTTAGTTGCATTATATTTGATTTTTAACATATTTTGGTTATGAAAATTTGTGCATATTAAATGGAAACAACATGTAATTATGACTTTCATGGATTGAATTAGAAAGTAAACACTATGCATATCCATTATATCCATGTGCAATGAAAGTGAAATATATAATGATCCTAAAACTTAGGATGGAATGCTAGAATCTAAAACCTTAGGAAAATATAAGGAAACCATAAGGAAATTAGGGTTTGGTATGCTCATTGCAAGGATTGGGTTCACCAATATGTTTTATGTATTTTTAGATGAATATAACCCTAATAGGATAAAATTGTTGAATAAATCATATTGTTAAAGATATACAAAATTACTCAAATTTTATTACAACTGGCTAAATATAGTAACATACTATTTTTGTAAGTAACTAATGAGGAATGTACTTAGCTTGTTTAAAATGAGTACATGCTTGTAAGAAATGTACAGTCATCTTAAATGCACTGTAACAAGGCTATGAATGCTTAGGTCCAAAAAGAGAGAATGTGCATCTAATTGGATAAATTCAAGTTCATTAGAGAAGACCATGATTGTGATACTATATTTTGAGTGTAGATACATCATATGTAAATTTGTCATTTTGTTATAGTACTGTGCATTGCACCTGTGTCTGAGATGTATTCCTATAGGTTTGAACGCATGAAAATATACATAAATATCATTGTTTTAACATCTCCTTAATTTTAACCTTATATGTGCATTGTAAGACAACTGTTAATCAAGATAACATGAGAAAGGGATGGATTGAGATATCCTTATCTGCCCCAACATGACTAAGTGTTGCCTACATATCTAATATTCCAAGGAGGGAATCAAACCACATGTAGTTCTCCCATTAGCTGAGTATGTGCAATCTTATGTGATACTAATATGTTTTACAATCATGAATATGTCTTTCAACACTTAAAAACATGTGATTTGACCTTGATGATAGTGATTAAAAATTAGCTCAAGGATTTCTCCTTTGAAGGTTTTAAGATTCGGAAGCTTTTGGTAAGTTTCTCTCAATGTGCAACTAGTATAAAATTTGGTAAAGTTTTAGACTTGAGGTGTTTATTTAGGGAAATATTTTGGGTAGATTCCTTTAACCAACTTGAAAAATGTCTAGGTTGACCCTAACATTTTAAATTTTAAAAAATAGATATTAAATGTCATGTGAATAAGTCTACAATGATAAATTTGTCCCAAAAAGTAGGAATAGTTGACCTGAGGCTGGGAGATAATCTAAAAATGATATAAAGTAGTTTAAGTAAAAGAGTTAGAAATTCTTGTGAAGCAGTAACAAAAAATTTAAGGGTCAAGCCTATATATTAGTAAATGGCTAGAGGAATGGAAGATATGAGTCATGCATACAAACATAAGTTAAGTGAGTTAAGGTTTGGTCAACTTACACAGTGTCAAGTTCCTAATACCAAATACGAGTATCTACACTATGGAAATGGTTGAGAAAATGTTTCAGGTTAAATGGGGTATTCGTATGGAATACCTAGAATCATAACCTCTTAGTAGCTATAGATATACTTGAAGGATCAATGTACTTAACATGGGATTGGATATTTGTTATGTATCCATGGACATCTTAATAACATGTCAAATGCACTAGTGTTGGTCATAACTAATAATAAAGTAGTTATAGTTTTATGCACTACCATACGTGGTAACACAGTGCCCTCAAGAGGGTTTATCATTTCCCATTAAAACCTTTTATTATCTTTGTCTTACCAATCAAGGTTGTATGTGTGATCCAAGACTAGTAAGCAATGCCATAGTGCATATGCTTTCACTTGACCGATTATCCACCATAACATTGTGTATAGGATTTGAGTTAATGAAATCACATATGAACAAAGGCACATTGTTAGAATCATCTTGAATAATTTCATGCTCATTGAATGTGATTTTAGGTCACTATATAGGTGTGCTTGCTAGTATACTGATAACACTATTTTTAAGATGAGCATCCTCAATTATAGAAGAATAATAATTTATATGAGATGCATATTGTAAGTCATATGTACCTTAGGATTAGTCTTGGTTTATTGTGCTCCATGTTTTGTAAATAAATCCTAAAATATCTTAAACTTCACATTAGGTTGTACAACCAAATCATTCATAGATGTACTAGCATTATTTAGCTCAATAATGTTTTTCTTAATTAAATATTGTATCTTATGTCTCAAGCCAAAGCATTTATTACTTGAATGTCCTACACTACATCTATGCCAATCACAATATGCATAAATGTCAAACCCCCTAGTTTATGCCTTTATCATATCCACCTCTATTGGTAGAAGGAACCTCCTTTGAGGAGACGAAAGGATAATCATATTAGTTGGTCGTGAAACTACATTGACTATTGTTTTAACCTCATTATTAGTATCATTAACCTTGTATTTTGAAATGTGGTTTAATTTTAAACTTGGTATTAGAAGATGTGGGAGATTTGGTCCCATAATTTAATTTGGTCATGGTAATTAGCTTAACTTGATAGTCTTTAACTATATGGAATGTGTCATCAAAAGATTCAGAGCATTTAAACATAATAGACTCATGGATAAGTGCAAGTAGGATTTGTTTGAATATGTCTTACAATCCATTATCAGCCATATGATTTTTCATTTATGGAAGCATAGTATTATAGTGAAGCACATCATCAGTAATGGGCTCATTAGGTCCTTACTTGATTTTTGTTGTTATAACATAGGATACTTTATCACTCATATTGATATATAAATGAGATAATAATTGGTCAATTGAAGGATTAAAAGCATGTACTGATTAGAGAGGAAGTTCATAAAACCATCACAAGGTATAGTCCTTATGACTCCTAGGAAAAAAATTGTTAGTAACTTATTGTTAGATGCATAGTCTAAAAATGCAACATGGAAGGTTCTAAGATGTTGTTTTGGATCACCTTTATGATTTACTAGTGTAATATTAGGTGTAATGAAGCTATAGGTAAGGGATAAGTATGTATATCTAGGGGCAAAAAGTTATGTAATAATTATTGGGAGTTTGTTGAATGACCAACTCTATGAGAACCTTGTTCCATTAGATTAACCATGACTTAAATATTTTACAATTGTTGAACAAGTGCTTGATTGGTTGACACATTAGATTGATTAGCAATAGGTGGTGTAATATGAGTTGTAATCCTAAGAGTCACAAAAGTATGTCTTGTAGGGATAACCATATAAATATAAAGAGTAATTTATGTTCCCCACCCCCCACCCTAGGTGTAGCCATAGGTGTAGACACATCAATAGTATAAATATGAACACCTATTTTAGGATATATGTCTCTGAAAGGTAGATTACTTTCATTAAAAAGTTTAACATTCATTCCTTAAATTTGGGCTCCTTAGAAAGCTTTTTATTTTCATCTATGGTTACATGTAAAAATTCCTCAATCAAGTGTGGATTCATTTCAAGTTTATATATATCATCAAAACAATCACAAAAATTAGTGTAAACATTCCATCTATGAACATTCACATTAATAGTAACTTACATTGTAATTATGTTAGGGGTTTGCTTATGTGAATAAGGGGAAATCATAAATCAAATATGAAAGTCAAACCCTAATAAAGGAGAAATTTATAACCTTAAGAAAGTATAAAACCCTAAAATAGAGGAAATGTAGGAGTTTCATGCTCAAGCCAATGATTGGATTTAATAAAATATTTAATTTATTTAGATCAATGTGATGTAAATAATGTAAAACTAAGGCTAATTCATATTGTGTAAAATATGACAATACAAATTTGAATTAAGAAATGGATAGATAGATATTGTACTTATAATATTTGAACTTGACAAATCAAAAGAGAGGAGAATTACTTAGCTTATTTTTAGTTATATCACTCATAATAATAATTATCGATTCTGGAAATGTCCTATGTATGCTTTTCCACTACTTAAATTATCAAATTATAGGTCAAAGCCTACCTAGACACTGTTGGTAATTAATTTAACTTTTTAGGACTTAGTGTATGTAAATCCTAGGTTGTCAAAGGGTCTAAGTATAATAAATAAGGGGATAAATATGCAATAAATACATAGATTGATTTATATAAGAATTGACCTAATTGATTATTCTTAAAATAGTAGTGAATCACACAAGTATGTACTTATCTAGAAAGTGATTGAGACAGATGATCTGGAGGCTGAAAACTAACATAGAAGCTGATCAAGGTGTCGTAAATAGGATTTAGGTATAAGAATTCCTCCTGGATAGTAGTGCATTATGCTAGTGTCCTTATGTAGGGACTGATGTGACCTTTTGGGAGTAACTATTTCTAAGTCTGATAGACCTATTCCTATGTAGAAAAAACCTACTTCACTATCTGTGACCTATTTTGGACTAATTTTATATACAAACCCTAGATCACCATATTACTAGGGTATGTAAAAAGCACAAGTAATAAAAATGTGATGTTAGTTGGGTAGACTAGAAATCCTCAACACCCTACTGTGTTGAGAGTTTCTTACCTACCAATGCATCGAGAGGGGATCAAGCACAATGTAGTTCTCCCAATCTAAGTGTTGGTTCAAGTGCAAGTGATGCTAGTATGAATGCTATCTTGTGTGATTTGAGTGAGGCTTGAGACTAGAAATATATGTATTCTAGGCTTAGGATGGTTGTAGATGGATGTATGTAGAAGTAGGGGAAAATAGGGATCAATGACCTTGATTTTACATAACTTGTTTTGAGCTTATTTATTTGCATTTGCATATGCTTTCCATCTAGTGGATAAAAGGATAAAAGTGGTGTATATATACTAATTTGGTACTTGTGTGGAGTGTGAAATAGGTCTAGGTGACCCTAGGTATCTTAGGTATTGAAAATATATTTGTTGGGGTTGAAAAGATTTAAGGGACACTAACACTGTCCCTTGGTCACTAGCATAGTGTGCTAGTGTCTAAAGGGGTGTGCTAGTGTCTCGGTGGTATAACTTGGGGCACTAGGGACCTAGATCCATAGGGGAAGGTGTAGGATTTATTTTGAGATGTGTAATACTTGTATGAAAGTTGGATAAGGGTTGAAAGAGGACCTAATATAGGTCTAGGTCTAAGCTAGGGATGGGTGGTCTCAAGAGACACTCATTACACTCAAGTGACATTTTATATGACTAAATTCCCTCCCCCCATTTATTATATAGATGCAAAAAAGTGAAATGAATAGGATAAAGGAAAATGAAGCATACTTAGACTTATCTATGAGACATACCTTGTGAATTTGGATCTGTGTTTGTGAAGTGTGTGTTAGACAAAATTGGTCATCATAGGTGAGTTGCATTTCAAAATTTGATCATAATGGTTTTAACTTTGTTGATATCCATATAAAGGGTATTGTCTTGGTCATAGTTGGTCTCAGAGTGATAGGCACTATGTTTTTCTTGGTAGATTTCAGATTTTCTTAGGGTGGTCTAGTTGAAGAATGAGTCAAAACACCTAGTCTTGTCATTACATCATTTAATGTGGTCACCTCCAATGTGTTTAGTATAGATTAACGTAACTTTGATAAGGTTAATATTTAATTGTGAAAGTCAAGGTAAATCCTGAACCATGGTGAATCAAGAAGATGGCGATCCTCCAAGAAGAAATGTGTTCCAAACTGAGCAAGTAGACCAATGAGCATAACTAGTAAGTTGATCAGATTGCATTTTCAAGTAATTTGGAGAAGTTAAGGTATTTTTGGAAAGATTAAGGTATTTCATTTGATTTAGTCTTATGATATGCTCTAATATTGTAATGATACTTAATAATAAAGTCCAAACATGAAGGTCTATATCATTGAATAGGGGTCTATTATGTCATTTAACACTTGTGAAAGATCATGATACTTGTAATTTATCATACATCTTGTCCAAGATGTCTTAAGACTATTTTTTCTAATGTTTTGACACTTTTATAACTACATATTCATCTTTTCTAGCTTTCAAATAAGGTATAATGAGAAAGTTATAGGGAAAAAAATGTGGGAAATGTTTTGGCATACTACTCCACCTCCGTACAGGTCAAGTAAAACTTCATAATCACCTTGTTCATCAACTCCAACATGTTTAAAAGGTAGAACAAACAATGTTTTGAAGAGAATAGGCTTGGGAGGATCCCATTACAAAGGGTTTATATTGAATATCCATTTCTAAATCTCTCCAAATATTTTCCCACACCCCTTAGAGTCAAATCTATGCTTGGAAGCAAGTGACATATCAAAAAGAGGCAAAAACCTACCCCATTTCTCCATCACGTTTAGAGGTTTGCTTGTAAGATTAAGAAAGCCCAATGATTTGATGTTGGTACATAAAGGAGAGAGAAGATCAGGGCCATTGCTCTAAGGGGAAGGAGGGGACCCCTAGGCCCTTCCAATTCATGGTAGGAGTTAGGAGATTCAAGCCTTGATATTTATGAATCATCTTTAACAAAATAAGAGGTATTAAACCCTCTCAAAGCCTTAAAGGCTTGGTTTTGGATGGTTTTTGGTCACTTAAGAACTCATTGGTGAAAATAGAGGATTGTGTGAGATTATGCAAGATCCTACTAGTCTTCCCATGTGTCTCTCATCATCTATTTTGCACATGCCATTATTATAATAACAAAATCAATATTTTAAATGAGTTGTATACCTATATGAGAGGCTAAAAATAGCATTTTATTTGGTTTTACATGTTTCATTATCTCAAGTGGTCCTTAAAAAACCTATAGTAACCTATCATTCCTCTTATCAATCTCCTCAAGTGGCAGATAGCAGATCATGAAGGTCATTGGTCCTAGTGTTCTCAACAAGGTTCTAATGTTCTTAGGTGAAAGAATGAATGCAAGATTAAACTAATAAAAAATTTCCAATGTAGTCTTGTGTGCTTATATTTATGTTCAAATCCTAATACATATTGGGTTGCCACTATTGGTGAGTTATCTAATCAAATAATAAAACCTCCTCTAAGCAAGTGAAGAGCAGGGGTAATGAAATACTAAGTTAGCCATGTATATCAATATACTATAGGTATACAAATGGATGATAATATTTGAAAAAATATGCAAATTTTATCATCATAAAGGTACTCAAATATAACTATTGACTTCACTTTTCCCTCCATTGGATCATCCAAATAAAGATAATCAACTATGTTGGTGAGAAAGAGAGTTTCAAGCCTAAAGTAGTGACCTGCAGGTCTACCTACGAACTAGGATAAAGGAGGCAGGTTTTGTGATGAAAAAAGAGTTTGAAAAGGTATTAGAGACCTCATAGAAATAATGGGAAATGTTTAGATGCTATGTGAAGCAGAGAGAGCACCAAAATGGCCAAGTTAGTTTTAAGAAGCACCTACAGGTTTGTGCTAAGAAAGTAGACAAAAAATAACAAGATTTGCATAGAGTCTGGGTTAGGAGAAATCAAATAGAGTGTATAGGGAATATATCAAGCCTTAATAATTTTGAAATCCCTTTATTTTAAGGGAAGATTAAGAACATCAAGCTTCTTGGACTGAAGAGTGTTTTAGGCTTGTTGAAGGTCTAGGAGAGTAATAATGCCCTTGAGTTCATCTTGAAGAAACCAATATGGGATTGGTTACTCATCCCTATAAATGGTTAAAACATTTATATTACATACAATTTATCTCACACACTCATTGACATGTTTCATTGAAGAATGGAGTGCATGTAGTTGTGTGCAGTCAATCATGAAGGAAATAGGCACCTTGTAAGAAGACTATGCGATAACAAGAATATGACTCTAATGGGATCAAATAAACATCCAAGATAACTTTAATATATTATAGGAATGGAAGAGATATTTAAAAAGTATATCACATTTTTTATAGGGAAACCATTTATCAAATAGGCCTAAAGATGACAAAAACATAATGGAACAACTAGGAAGCCTAAAGAACACCTACAGGTCTATGCATAAAACAAGAAGAAAATGTACATGTTTTGGATCAATTTGAGAAAATAAGGATCTTAGAAGGTGAATATGACCTTAGTAGAGGATCTCATAATATTTTAACCCATTTCAAGTGAGAGAAAGTGCTAAACAAAGACTGTTAGGGTCATTTCCATGAGATTATTTATACACCCTAACAATGGCCTAATGCAAGTTCTAAAAAGTTTTAAGGTTATATGGGTTGATAAAACTACTTGTATACCTCATGAGATTCTAGATAGACCTCAAAGAGGTGGAAATAACTAAAATCAAGCACACTCATATCTCTGTTACCAAATTAGGCCTTCTCAAGTTCACTAACATGTTTGTCTTGTCTGAAAATCCCAATTTCATCATGAGGGAACTTAAAGGAGAAGTTGCATGGGTAAAAGTGGTTGTTCGATATGTTAGTAAGATCTCCATAATCTAATTTTATGGCATTATTTTGGATATCAAGGATATGTTCTTTATGAACAATCCTTAACAAGTTAAGCCCTTAAAACCCTATTAAAACCTTTCAAAAGACCCGAAAGAGAAGATTAGTCTTCTAAGTGCCCATAATGGATTGGGATGGATTTAAAAATACTTAGATTTTATATATTAATATCATATGCATCTAATTAATTATGACATTATCATGTGTGAGGTGTAATGTATGAAAACATGGCTTAAGAGACTACTCTTTTGAGCCTATTTATAGGATTTTGGGTCAACAAAGTCTTCCTAACTATTTATAGAGGTTCCTTGAGCTAAGATAAAGGTGTTATGATCCTTAATAAGTCATTAAAGATGTTAAACAATGATATAACAAGTTTAAACTCTCTGTCAAGCCTTAATAAAGAAGTGTGATCAATCTTACATCAAGAAGGTAGAGTTTTAGACCTGTTTCAAGACCTCAAGACTTAAAAGACTTTCATAACATATTGATCAGAACCTAATGTAATATATGTAATATTTAGGAGTCATAAAAAAATTAAAGAATCATTCTTGGCCCTCAATATCACTTGAAACTTCTAGGCATGAAGGCCTCTTGCTACCGTCTTGTCAAATAAGTATGAAGACTATAGTTGCAAGGTGATTTCCAATGCTTGAACAAGGACTAATGAAGTCCTAAAACACTACCATGAAGTAATAATCCATGATGGAAACCTTTAAGACACAAAAATATACCTTTATAGGAAAATCAAACCTTTATAGCAAAGAATATGGTATGAGACTAGGTCTGAAGTTCAAGTTTAAACCTCACATGGTTGAGAAGCATTACAAGAGGTAGGGTTTGGCGTAGAAGGTTTTCATGTATGCCAAGTTTCAATTGAACAAATTGTAACTACCCCAAAATAAGCATATGTGTAACTCCATGGAAAGATATTTAGATTCAAGAAGCATCAAATATGCCAAGATGGCCTTCCACACCACTTTTCAGTTATAACATCATCAACACATGGATTAGAGTGTTGAGATCAAGAAGCCAACACATTAATTATAGACTTAGTGTCAAGTTTTTCCTATTTTATAACTAATTATATTATTATATGGAAGCCATGATGGGCATATATATGATTATATCTCCCTCTCCTCTTCTTTCTGCTATAAATGAAGCCTTGAAAGGCATTGTATGCATCCTCAAAGTGGGTATGGTGAAGCCCTACTAAATTTAATACTTCTTATTGCCTTTGAAATCAAATCAAGTTGAGTTATATTATATTCATTTTACAAACAGTGATTTTGAGATGAATTGTTGATGGATATTAATGATAATTATATTACTTCCTTGCATTTGTCCTTTTCTTTCATGCCTCTATGTGAGTTAGTTATCTTTCCACAAGTAATATGAAGTGTATCAAATGGTTTTGTTGAGTTCAAGTGTATAAGTATCATTAGTGTTCTTTATAATACCTCTTGATCACTCACCTTGGCTATTTTATTAGCCATAACCTTCATATAGAAACACTTGTGTGGGAATAATTGTTTTGGAGTTGTGAAAATCAAGTTTTAATATTGTCATTTCATAGTGAAATTATAGGCAAGTAGAGGAAACTACATTCGGTGCATCGAATTCATGTTTTATTTCTATTTTTAGTTTTATTTTTCCCCTTTTCCATGCAATCTAAGTAGGTTAGTGAGTAGTATTGGGTGAAGCATCAAGGGAACTAGCCCAATATAGACATTGACTTCATCAATTAGACCACCCACAACTTAGAAGTGATCCATTATATCATCTAAATAAGAAGGCTTTAGCAACATTATTAGGGCTGAAATTTAGATTGATAATAGTTATGGCATGTCTGGTGGGATAGAATTTCAACAAGGTTGTCCAAGATTGATGTTGGTCTTGACAAATTTGTAGGTGTAATAACCTCCATGCAACATTTAAGGACACTTATAAGTTTTTAACTATTTTTTGTAGACTAATAATCTAATTTTAATGCCAAATGTGACTATAATATCAAGGTATAAAGGTATTACTTTTGAGTTTGTTGAGTTACATCCATTTTCAGTCAAGAGAAAGAAATTCCTTCATTCTGCCTCTTATACCAAGACTCTTAGAAGGAAGCTTCATTTTCATTATACTCCAAAATCTAGTAAAACTAGTAAGATGGATAGAAACTTGCCATTTGTTGATTTCAATGGTGGATCCCCTATAGATATTATAAGATACAATGATATCCCTATGACATCTCTGAAAAGTATCCCATATTTTAGTGGATAAAACACCATTACCCCAATTAAGCACATTAGAGATATGGCAATTTTTTTAAATGTTCATAATATTATGCAAGAGAACGTGGCTATTAGATTATTGGAAATTTAATTTAAGGGCAAGGATCTAGATTGGTATAGGACATTGGCTCCTAATTCTATTGATTCATGGGACTTATTATGATAAAAGTTAAGATATTTGAAGACAAGAGTGACCATTTTATCTTTGGTAGAGCAATTAACTACCATAAAAAGAGCCCCACAAGAGTTTATTCAACCTTTTAATTCCATATTCTAGAAAACATAGGATAAAAATTCCAACTTTTGTGAGACCCACTCCGAATTGTAGCTTTCCTTTACTATCTCAAGTCCTTAAATAGTGATATAGCTATTATGATACAATCCATGGGAAGAGAAACCCAACCAGATTCTTATGACCTTACAATCAATGCTAAGAATAATCTTATCTAAGATGGAAAGATCTCCCCAAGACCTCCCATACCACTATTTTATTATATACATTCCCCTACTCTAACACTTTCTCCTGTTCTTACATCGACCAGTCATGAGTTGGCTACCCCTAGCCAATCCAACAAGACAAATGCATGTTTAAGTATTGATCAAGACACTTGTAGACAAGGTTATGTAAATGAAGAGATAAAAATTAGTTCCATAGACCTTGTCAAACCCCATACCAATTGAATCAGTCCTATAGACCACCTTTCCAAGGCAAATTTTAGGGGTATGGGTAGATTACTAATGCTAGACCTTATAACAATGATAACCCAAATGCTACCTCCACCTATAGAGATCTAGTGCCTATCTAAAATAGCCTTATGTATGAGCATGATTGGTCTCCTCAATGGGATCTATCTCATAATCATCTTATCTATCAAGTTTAATTAGGCTTGTATGACACAAAATGGAACTCTACCTTCTTTGAAACAAGGTGAAGCTCCCAATTAACTAAGAGTTGTTGGAAGACATGTCTAATAAGATGTTACATTAGTGAATTTTGAAGAGGAAGACTAGTGTGTTGTCAACCATTTGGGAGTCAAAAATAGGGTTGTTGATACCTCCATAATAGATGATATTAGATCCAAGAGAAGGGCAATTGAAGAGGCTCACATAAGTGGTAAAATCCAATCATGACCCTTTCTCTGTTTCAAAGAGCATAGGATACCTAACACAGCTTCTAGGAACCAAAAAAATCCAAAGAATAATAATGTGAAGGGTAATTGTATACCTCAAACCATGAAATATCATAGTAAGTTTTTTTCTCCTAAGGGACATCCAAAGGTTGGTGGTTCATTTAACAACATTATGGACTAAATAAAGAAGCTTCATGTGAGCATTCCTATGTGGTACACCTTGTCTATTCCTTGGTAAATGACTATGCTTCAAGAAGAGTTATATAAACTCAAGTTTTATAAAAAATCAAAAAAGAAGAAAGGCTATTATCCTCATAAACACAACCAAATCTAATGAGAGACAACTAGCTACAGTAGACAAGCCTCCTCCATTTTTATATTTTAGTGATCATTGGATATTTTTTGGTACATAATTGCATGATAGATAGTGGGGCAAGTAGATCTATAATACCTAAATAGATAGCTGATAATTTTCTCTTGAAATATGAGCCTAATGCCAAGGGTATACTATAGTTAGATGGCTTAGCTACCAAGACTATGGATGTAATCAAAGGTTGAAGCCATTACTCTCCATGTTTGTCCCAAATTCTCTATTGCTCAAAATGTGGTTGTAGTGGATTCACCACCATAATTTTCTCTATGATTATTAAGGGATTTAACTAACAATATTGGTGGGTATTTGTCATATGATTGGTCTTATATGGATTTTAGGACTAGATATGGTGCTAAGGTTACAATCAAATCTAACCATATCTCTAGGTTCCACCTTGAACCATATAAACTAGATATATCAAATGTGAATTGTGATATCATTGATGAATAAGACCATCTTACTGATCAAGAGCTGATTTTACCTCCTAAAGGCATATCAAACCTCTTTCCTTGATGAATGGGGAACTTAAAATTATAGATATGATCCTCATAATGGCATCAAAGAAGCTAGTCTAGACATTTAATATTTGCATGAAGAAGGAGAAATGATACCAAACCTTTCTAAGTCAAATAAAGAGAGTGGTGGTCTATGGATTTTGTTCCTTTATGGTTAAAGAAGCAAAAATGGAGTAGGGGTAGTTATGATGTTAGTTTCTCCTTTCAATGAAAAGTACTAGTATGTAATCAAATTTTAGTTTAGTTTCACTTATAATGTAGTTGAATATGAAGATCTTATAGATGGGCTTAAATGGGAAAGGAGGAGGGAAGTGAATCAACTACAAAACTTTGGTGATAGTGAGTTGGTTGTCCACTAAGTGAAAGGGTAAAAGGTCAGTAACCCTTTGTTGAGGTCTTATAAACATAGGGTAAGGGACCTTATGGATGACTTTGAGGCCTTCAATATCCAATCAATTCCAAGGGAGAAAAATAAACATGCTGATAGGTTAGCTTTAGTGGGAGCCTAATTTGACATCCCCAGTGATGTGGAGAACTCAAAAGACAATGATGTCAACTAATAGGTCCTTAAGAGTGACAAGCATATAACATGATTCATTAAATAATAAGCTAAGTTTTCTTCAAAAAATTAGGTTAAATTGTAGCATCAATATGGAGATTAGATTGTGCAATTGAGATCCAATACACTCCCCAAAGGGTTGGTAACTCTTAAGAATATCTTCAATGAGAATGATCAAATGAGGAGGGATAAAGTGAGTATGTCTACCAAAGAAGAACATTATGAAAGAGTGGCCATCCGAAAGGATAAACTTATTAATCTTGGAAATATATGTACTTCAGCTAAAAGAATTACATTTGTTGATTTGTGTAAATAATTTTCTAATATCTTTGCTTGGGAATATTATGACCTTAAGGGGTTTGATCCTATATTAACCCAACATACCATAGAGCTTGATCCAAATTCCAAGCTTGTAAGAAAAATACAAATACCTATAAACCCAAACATTGAGCTTCTAATGAGGAAGGATTTAACTAAATTGATAGAGTTAAGCATCATATTCCCTATTAAGCACTCCTAATAGGTTTCTTATCTAGTCCTTGTGAGGAAGAAGAGTGGGGAGATCAGATTATGTGTAGATTTCAGAGATTTGAATAGGGTATCATTGATAGATCATTAACCCTTATCCTCCATGGAGAAAATTATTCAAGTGGTTGCATGATCTTAATGTTTATCTCTCTTGGATGGCTACTCTAGTTATTATTAAGTCTTGGTAAAGGAAGAAGATCAATACAAAATAACCTTTACTACTAAATGGGGCACACATGACTATAAAAGGATTTAATTTGGGATATCTTATGTAGGGGATACATTTTAAAGAGCCATGGATATGGATTTTTAAGGCTTTATTGATGAAATTTTACTAATTTTTCTTGATGACATAATAATTTTCTCAAAGAATGATAGCAATCATCTAGCTCATCTTAGATTGATTTTTGAAAGATGTAGGCAATATGGGATCTCTCTAAACCCCAAGAAGTGTGTTTTTACAGTTCATGAGGGTAATATTTTAGGTCACATTATCTCTAAATATGGGATTGATATATATCCTAAAAGAGTGAGTGATATATTAGATTTGTCTTTCCCCAAGCACAATAAAGGTTTGAAAAGTTTTCTTATAAAGATTAATTTTGTTAGAAGATTCATACCTAGTTTTGACAACCTTATAAATTCTATAATAGCCATGTGGAAGAAGCACCAAGCCTTCAATTGGACCAAGGAAGGAAAAACATTTTGAGGATATTAACCAAGCTATATCCCAAGCACCTACATTGATCAACCCTATTTTTTTAAAGGATTTATTCTTATATACTTTATCTAACATTGACACCATCTCAGCCATGTTGATGTAGCATAATGGTGAAGGTCTTGAGAAACCTATTGCCTTCTTTAGTCAAAGGTTAGAGGATTATGAAGAGAAATACACCTTTATATAGAAGAAAGTGTTGGCAATCATAAGGAGCCTTGAGAAGTTTAGGAATATGGTGTCTAATAAGAAAATCCATTTCATGGTGTTACATCTAAGCATAAGAGACTTCCTTTTGAACAAGGGTTTGAATGAAAAAAGGGCTGGTTGGATAACCAAGGTCATGGAATATGATGTGGAGATTAAGGATACCAAGTTAGTAAGAGGAAGAGGACTATTTAGGCATTTGGCATCAGACCTTCAAGAGGATAAAAAATCTATTCTTGCATTACAAGATGATCCTTTTACAATTGTACCTTCAACCCCTCCAAGTTAGACATAAGATATGGTAAGATTTATTCAAACATGTGAGTGTCCTACAAATTTGGATAAAGCAAAAATAAGGTACTTTAGATTGCAATCAATCCCATATGTTCTTGTGGATGGAGTTATCTTTAAAATGGGTTTCAATGGTATGCTATTGAGATGTGTTGATATTAATCAGATTGATAGGCGTTTGGAAAAATTTCATGATGGGCTTATAAGAGGTCACTTTGTACCTAAAATCACAATAACAAAAATAATGAGAGTAGGGTATTATTGGCCTAGCTTGTTTAGGGACTCTTATGCATGGGTAATGAGGTATCAAAAGTTTGTATTTTTCATAGGGAAACAAAATATTGCAACCCTCCATATTAATCATATTCAGGTGGAACAACCATTTATGTAATGGGGTCTTGATTTCATTGGCATGATAAACCGCCCTTCAAGTGTAGGCTATAAGTGGGTGATTACAAGGAATGACTATTTCACAAGATGGGTGGAGGTAATATCCCTCAATGAGGCCAATGAAAGTTTAGTTATTGACTTTTATGAATGCCTAGTAACCAAATTTAGAGTTCATTCCACAATAATTTATGATAATGCAATAGCATTTAGTGGTGTAACAAAAAGTGAATGGGCTATTAAACATGTCATATAACTAAGAATTTATTACAATTACTATCCTCAATGAAATGGACTAGCAGAGTCCACAAAGAAAATTTTGATTAGAATCATTAAGAGAATAGTGGAAGAAAATCAAAGAGCTTGGCACACTAAGTTGAAGATAACCTTGTGTGTTGATAGGATTAGTCCAAAGAGGGCTGGTGGTAACTCACCATACATTCTTATTTATGGGAAAGAGGAAAAGTTACCTATTTATATTGAATTACCATACTTAGAGTTAACACATCAACTTGAAATGATGGAGAGTAATCCCATGGAAAAAAGGTTGACATAATTGATGGCATTGGAGGAGACAAGAGACCATGCCATGTATACCATGGAGAGAAATCAAGCCCAAGTAAAGAAGACCTTTGATAGAAGATATAATTCAAGATCATATCAAGAAGGAGATATTGTGTTAAATTAGGATGAAGATAGGGATAAAATTAGTAGACATACCAAGTTTGATACATTGTGGAGTGGGCCCTATGTTATCATTGGCTACAAGTGACATTGCTTTTCAGCTTGTAAAGCGGAATGGAGAGGAGATGAATATCCTAGTAAATGGGATACATTTGAAACCATGTTATTGAGGAAATTTTTTATCCTTGTACATATTAGGATAAGTCTTTATTTCCCCTAAGTGTTTGAGCATAAGTTTGTTTGTTTACTTCTATTTTTGTCCTTCCCCTAAGTTTCTTATGATACATGAGTGTGTGTTATGTGTTTTTTATAATTTTTCTCTATTTTCAATATATTTCAAGGATGAAATAAAGTATAAGGTTCATTAATACTTCAATTCAAGCAATATTCATGACCCCATAGACCAATAAATTGTTAAGGACACTACTCTAGATGCATGGCAAACATGCAATCCCAAGAGGTCGCTAAAGATGTTAGCCAAAATTGGCTATCATAGGTGAGTTTCATTTCAAAATTTGATCATAACGGTATTAAATTTATTAATAGACATATAAAGGGTATTTTATTAATCATGGTTGGTCTTAAATTGATAGGCATTGCATTGTTCTTGGTAGTTTTTAGAGTCTCTTAGGGTGGTCTAGTTGAAGAATGAGTCAAAGCACATAGTCTTATCATTAAGTCATTCAATATGGTAACCTTCAATGTGTTTATCATGTATTAAGGTAAATTTGATAAGATTAAGGTTTAATTATGAAAATCAAGGTAAATCTTAAACCATGGTGGAGCAAGAAGATGGTGATCCTCCAAATAAGAAATGTGTTATAAACTGAACAAGTAGACCAACAAGTAGAACTAGTAAGTTGATCACATTGAATTTTCAAGTAATTTGGAGAAGTTAAGGTATTTTTGGAAAGATTAAGGTATTTAATTTGCTTTAATCTTATGATATGCTCCAATATTGTAATGATAATTAATAATAAAGATCAAACATGAAGGTCTATATCATTGAATAGGGGTCTCTTATGTCATTTAACATTTGTGGAAGGTCATGATACTTTTACTTTATCATACATATTGTCCAAGATGCCTTAAGACTATTTTTTCTAATGTTTTGACACTTTTGTAACTGCCTATTCATATTTTCTAGCATAAGGCATAATGAGAAAGTTTCAGGGAAAGAAAGTTGGGAAATGATTTAACACATTGCTTCACCTCTATATAGGTTAATAAAAACTTCATAATCACTTTGTTCATCAAATCCAATAGGTTTAGAAGGTGGAACAAGTAGTTTCTTGAAGATAATAGGATTGTGAGGATCCCATTACATAGGTTTTATATTGAAGACCCATTTTTGAACCTCTCTAAGGCTCTTCCTAGACCCCTTAGAGTCAAATCCATGATTGGAAGCATGTGACAGATCCAAAAGAGGCAAAAACCCACCCCATTTCTCCATCAACTTTATAGGTCTACTTGTAAGCTCAAGAAAGACCAATGGTTTGATATTGGTACACATAAGAGAGAGAATATTAGGTCTAGTGATCTTAAGGGAAGGAAGGGACCCCTATGCCCTTATAATTCATGGAAAGAGTTAGGTGATTCACGTTTGAGCTTTATGAATCATCATTAAAAAAAATAAGATGTCTTAAACCTTATCAAAATCTTAGGCTCAATTTTGGATATTTTAAGGTCATTTGAGAACTTGTTGGTGAAAATAGAGGATTGTGTGAGCTTATGAAGGATCCTACTAGTCTTACCATGTGTCTCTCATCATCTATTTGGCATGTGCTAGTATCAAAAGAGCATAATCTCCATTTTGAATCAACTACATACTTATATAAGAGGCTACAAGTAGGGTTTTGTTTGGTTTTGTATGTTTATTTATCTCAAGTAGTCCTTAATAAACCTTTAGCAACCTCTAATTCCTCTTATAAATATCCTCAAGTGGTAGATAGTATATCATGAAGGTCAATGGTCCTAGTGTTCTCAACAAGGTTCTAGTGCTCTTAGGTGAAAGAATGAATGTAGGACCAAACTAATGAAAAAGTTCAAATGTAATATTATGTGGTTATATTGATGTTAAAATAATAATACATCTTGGGGTGTCCCTTTTGGTAATTTATCTAAATCAAATCTTTTAAACCTCCTCTAAGCAAGTGAAGAGTAGGGGTAACCAAAGACTAAGGAAGCCATGCATATCAATAGATTATAGGTATAAAAATGGATGAGAATCCTTGAAAAACTATGAAAGTTTACTCATTATAAAGGTCCTAAAATATAACTATTGACTTCACTTTACCCTCCATTTGATCATCCAAATCAAGAGAAATAGCTATGTTGGTGAGAAAGAGAGTTTTAAGCCTAAAGTATTGACCTATAGGTCTGCCTGTGAATTAGGCTAAAGGAGGCAAGTTTCTTGATGAAAAGGGAGTTTAAAAAAGTTTTAAAAGGTATGAGAGACATTTTAGAAATAATTGGAAATGTTAATATTCTATGTGAAGCAAAGAGATCACCAAAATGGCCAAGTTAGTTTCAAGAAGTACCTACAGGTTTGTCCTAATAAAGTAGATAAAAAATAGTAATATTTTCATGGAGTCCAAGTTAGGAGAAAAAATAGAGTGAAAGGGAATATATTAAGCATTAATAATTTTGAAAACCCTTATTTTGAATGAAATATTATAAAACATCAAGCTTATTGGACTAAAGAGTGTTTTAGGCATGTTGAAGGCCTAGGAGAGTAATTGTGCCCTTGGGTTCATCTTGAAGAAACCAAATATGGGATTGGTTTATCATCCCTATAAATGGTTCAAAAATTTATCTTAAATACAATTGAGATCACACACTAATTAACACATTTCATTGAAGAAGGAAATGCATGTAGTTGTGTGCAGTTAATCATGAAGAAAATAGGCACCTTATAAGAAGACTATGTAATACTAAGAACATGACTATGATGGGTTTAAATGAACATAAAAGGTGTATTTAATATATTAAATGAATTTAGTATATATTTAAATAGTATATCACATTGTTTATAGTGCCACCATTAATCACATAGGCCTAAAAATGATAAAAACATAGTGGAACAACTAGGAAGCCTAAAGAACACCTACAAACCTATGTATAAAACATGAAGATGTACATGTTTTGGATAAATTTTAGAAAATAAGGATCTTATAAGGTGAATATGAAATTATTATGGTATCCCACAATATTTTTACCCATTTCAAGGTAAATGAAGTGCTAAACAGAGACTGTTAGGGTCATCTCCATGAGATTGTCTATAAACCCTAATAATGGTCTAATGTAAGTTATAGGGAATTTGAGGGTCAGAGGGGTTGATAAAAGTAATTTTAAACCTCATGAGATTATATAAAAAAATAAATGAGGTATCACCAAATAAAACTAAGCACATTCATATCTCTATTACCAAATTAAATCATCTCAAGTTTACTAACAGGCATGTCTTATCTGAGAGGCCCAATTTCATCATGAGAGAACTTAAAGGAGAAGTTGATGGGTCAAAGTGGATGCTGGAGATGTTAGTAAGGTATCCATACTCAAATATTTTGGCATTTATTTTGTATATCAAAGATCTATTCTTTATGAACAATCCTTAACGAGTTAAGACCCTAAAACCCTGCTAAAACCTCTCAAAAGACCCAATGAAGAAGATTAGTCTTCTAAGTGCCCAAAATGGCTTGGGATGTATTTAAAACTACTTGTATGGTATCTATGAATATCATAGGTATATGATGAAGTAGGAAATTAACATGTGTGAGGTGAAATGAATGGAAAAATGGCCTAAGAGACTACTCTTTTGAGCCTATTTGTAGGTTTTTGGGTCAACAAAGTTTCATTAACTATTTATAGAGGTTATTTGAGACAAGACAGAGGTGTTATGATAATTAAAAAGTAATTAAATATGTTCCCACAATGATAGCACAAATTTAAAGTCTATATCAATTCTAAATGAATAATTTTGATCAATCTTACATCAATAAGGCAGGGTTTCATATATGTTTCAAAACCTAAATACTCAAGAGGCTTTCATAAAATCCTGATGATAACCTAATGTCATATGTAAAAGATTTTGGAGTCATAAAATATAATTAAGAATCATTCTTGGCCCTCAATATCACTTGAAACTTCTAGGCATGAAGGCCTCTTGCTACCTTCTTAACAAACAAGTGTGAAGACTACAAGTGTAAGGTGATTTCTAATGCTTGAATAAGGACTCTATGAACTCCTACAACACTCCTATGGAGTAATAAGCCATGATTTAAACATTTAAGACACAAAAGTATACCTTCTTGGAAAATAAAACCTTGGTAGAAAAAAATATGGTATGAGAAGAGGTCTAACGTTCAAGTTCAAACCTCACATAGTATAGAAGCATTGTAAGAGGTAGGGGTTGGCATAGAAGGTGCTCAAGTATGCCAAGTGCCAATTGATTAACTTGTAACTACCCTTAAATAAGAATATGTGTAAATCAATGAAATTGGAGTTAGATTCAAGAAGCATCAAATCTATTAAGATGTACTTCCACACCACTTTTAAATTAGAACTTCATCAACACATGGCTTAGAGTGTTGAGATCAAGAAGCCAATACATTAATTACAAACCTTATGGCAATTTTTTCCTATTTTGTAACTGATTCTATGAGTGTATGACATCCATGTTGTCCATCTCTATGTCTATCTCTCCCTTTCCTCTTCTTTATAATATAAATAAATCCTTGAAAGGTATTGTATGCATCCTCAAAGTGGGTATGGTGAAGCCCTGCCGAATTTAATACTTCTTATTGCCTTTGAAATCACTTCAAGATGAGTTATATTATCTTCATATTGTATATAGTGATTTTGAGTTGGATTTTTGATGGATGTTAATGATAGTTATATTACTTCCTTGTATTTGTCTTTTTCTTCCATGCCTTTATGTGATTTGGTTATCTTTCCATAGGTTATATGATGTGTATCAAATGGGTTTGTCGAGTTCAAGTGTAGAAGTGTCCTAAGTGTTCTTTCTAAGACCCCTTGATCATTCAAATTTGATGTTGTATTATCCATAATCTTCATATAGAAACACTTGGGTGGGAAGAACTATTTTGGAGTTGTGAAAATCAAGTTGTAATATTGTCATTTCATAGTGAAATTACATGAAAATAGAGGAAACTACGTTCGGTGCATCGCCTTCATGTTTTGGTTTTAGTTTTCTTTTGCTCTTTTTCCTTTAAATCTAAGTAGCTTAGTGAGTAGTATTAGGTAAAACATCAAGGGAGCTATCCCAATCTAAAGATTCACTTCATCAATTAGGCCACCCACAGCTTAGAATTGATTCCATGCTATCATCTAAATAAGAAGGCTTGAACAACCTTCTTATGGGTGTAATTTAGATTGATAATAGTTATGGAACATGTTAAATGTGGAGTTCATTTTAACTCCCCTAAGGTAAAAATAAAACTATCGAGACAATTTTAACATGAAATATTTACCTTTTACAATGGTGGGATGAATTTTAACCACTTCCTTTTTTTGTGTCATGTTTTTGGGAAGTGGATATGATTTAAAGGTGTTGAGAGAATCAGGGGATTATGTGGTTGAAACCTCCCTTATTTTTGTGCCATATTTTGTGGGTATATGGTTATCCTTATGGTTATGGCACATTTTTCAAGGGATTTTAAAAAGTATAAATAGGGGAGAGGGGTAACACATTATTTATTGTGTTCTGCATTTTGTTTTGAGCTCTGCATTCTTTTTGTGGTTAGTGTGATCAGTTTTGAGGTGTAGCTTTGCATCTCAAGAATTTTGGTGTGAATGCAGGCTAGGGAAAATTATATCTATGAGAGGTTTCTTATTTAGAGTTATTTTTACTCTTGTTTATAATATTATTAAGATCCTCTTGGTGGACTTAGCCCACATTAGGTGAACCTTGTTATATCAGTGTTATGTGTGTATTTTTTGCTTAGATCTAATTTTTTTCTTCCATATGTCTCTGTTGCTGTGATTCTAAGGAATGATTTCCATGTTGCATATTATTACATAATTAATTAATTTTAATCACTTATTCCCAACAACTGGTATCAGAACTATCTTTAGTGGTTTTGCTAAAGTGGTCAATTACAGGGAAAGATATTAACTTGAGTGGGAGCTATGGCAGATCTAGAGTTGAAAAATTCAATGGGTAGAATTTTGGATTGTGGAAGATTACTTGTTTCAAAAGGATCTTCATCTCCCTTTGTTGGTGAAAATAGGACAACCTTCAGGTATGAATTAGGGAGATTGGAATTTGCTTGATAGGAAAACATTGAGAGCCATACGGTTGTGCGTTGCACCTTTGGTTGCCTTCAAACAATTACATTTGGTATGATGAAGAAATTAGGGGAGTCATTTGAAAAACTCTCTGTCTCTAATAAAATATTTTTGATGAAAAGGTTATTTAATATGAAAATGTTTGCAAATGGTTATGTAGCTGATCATTTAAATAATTTTAATATGATTGTGAGTATGCTAAATTTTGTTGGTATTAAATTTGAAGATGAAGTTAAGGCTTTATTGATTTTATGATCCGTACTAGATAGTTGGGATAGCCTAGTTATGGTTGTGAGTAATGTCATCCCTGCTAAGGGAAGTTTAAAGTTTGAGGATGTTATAGGTGTGATTCTTAGTGAGGAAATGTGAAGGAAGAGCACCATGGAATCATATTTAGGAAATTCTTTGACAGTGGAGACTAGAGGGAGACAAAAGGATAAAAACAAAGGAAATCATGGAAAGTCAAAGGGTTGAGGAAGTTATAAATCTAGAACTAAGATGGTGTGCTAGCACTGTAGGAAAAGTGGACACACAAAGAAGGAATGTTGGTAACTTTGAGACAAGAAGACCAAACATGAAGAGACCAAGGAGGTAAATATGACAACAAGTAATGTTAGTTAGGATGCTTTAATTCTTTCCTTGGATAATGTTTCTAAATCTTAGATATTAGATTCAAGGGCTTAATTTCATGCCACCACACATAGGCATCATTTTATGGATTATGTTTAAGGATATTTTGGACATGTTTATCTTGGTGATGATGAACCATGCAATATAGTAGGGAAATGTTGTGTTCAAGTGAAGATGTAGAAAGGGAACACATGGCTACTAAAGAATGTCAGACACATCCCACAATTAAGGTGAAATTTAATTTTAGCAAGGTAATTGGATAGTGAGGGTTGTTTGATGATGTTTTCAATAGACTCTTGGAAAGTTACCAAGGGTGTTCTTGTGGTTGTGAGAGGTAAGGGAATTGGCACTTTGTATTTGAATAGTAGTGTTGATCACTGTAATTTAGTTACTGTAGATGGAGATGCAACTTTGTGGCACTAAAAGCTTGGTCATGTGAGCCAAAAGGGCATGGAGATCTTGAAAGATAAGTTGCCTAGGTTGAAATAGGTTAATTTGGACTTCTATGATGATTGTGTGTATGGGATGCAGAAGTAAGTTAAGTTTTTTAGGGTTGGACCTAAAAAGGAGACTAAGTTGGAGTTGGTTCACTCGGATGTATGGGGGCCAGCTCAGGTATCTTCTAATGGTGGTTCAAATTATTATGTTACATTTATTGATTATGAAACTAGGAAAGTTTTGTTTTATTACATTAAGAATAAATCTGATGTATTTGAAACATTCAAGAGATGGAAAGATTTAGTTGAGAATGAAATAGGTCTCAAGTTGAAATGTCTCAAGTCGGATGATAGAGGTGAGTATTATAACACTCATTTGATGATTATTATTCATAGAATAGAATTCATAGGCAAATGATGGTTCCAAGGACACTACAAGAGAATGGAGTGTCAGAGAGGATGAACAAGACAATCATAGAGTGTGATAGGAGTATGAGGTTGCATGCAGGTATACCCCTAATGTTTTGGGAAGAAGTAGTTAGCATATGGTATATCTAATTAATAGAGGTCCTTCTGTGCCTTTAAATGGAGGCATACCTAAGGAAGCTTGGTCCAGTAAGAAAGTTAATTATTCTTTTATTAAGGTCTTTGGATGTGAGGAATTAGTTCATGTTCCCAAGAAGGATAAGACCAAGTTAGAGGCTAAGCTTGAGAGATGCACCTTTATTGGTTATGGTGAGGATGAATTTGGTTTCCAAGTTTAAACTCTTAGAGACAAGAAATTTTTTGGTCTAGGGATGTTGTCTTTAAAGAAATAATAATGTATAAGGATGATTTTCAAGAATAGGAAAAAAAAGAGTACACGGTGTTGGATGATATTAAGAATGGTAAAGTGTTGAAGGAGATAGTTTAGGAACCTCCTACATAAGAACCCCAAATTCCTATAGTAGGAATGCCTCTTAGGGTAAGAAAAGATCCTAAACATTTCCCCCCATCTTTGAGTTATTTGCTACTTACTAATAGTGGAGAACCTGAATGTTCTGAGGAAGCAATGCAGGTGAATGCTAGGGAGAAGTGGGAGCAAGCCATCAAAGAGGAACATAGTTCTCTCATGGAGAACCAGACGTGAGATTTAGTGTTGCTACCCAAGGGAAAGATAGCATTGTAGAACAAGTGGGTATACAAAATCAAAGAAGAGGATGGAGGAAGGAAAATGTACAAGGCTTGATTAGTGGTCAAGGGGTTTACACAGAAGAAAATTATTGATTTTGATGATATTTTTTCTCCTATTGTTAAAATGACTTCTATTAGAACTATGCTTGGTATAGTTGCAGTAGAGGATTTGAATTTAGAACAATTAGATGTGAAGACTACATTCCTTCATGCTAATTTGGAGGAGGAATTATATATGGAACAACCATAGGGTTATGAGGTCAAAAGAAAGGAGAAATTGGTTTGTAAATTAAAAAAGAGCTTATGTGGCCTTAAACAAGCTCCATGATATGGTATAAATTTTTTGATAGTTTTATGTTGGAACAGGGTTACTCTAGGAGTCATTCTGACCATTACATGTATGTTTAGAGATTTGAGGATGGTAATTATATTATGATATGATTATATGTAGATGACATGTTGGTTGTAGGAAAGAACATGCAATAGATTCAAGTACTCAAGAAGTAGCTTGGTGATTCCTTTTCTATGAAGTATTTGGGTGAAATGAAGCAAATCCTTGGTATGAGGATAACTTGAGATAGGAAGGAGAAGAAGTTGATCTTATCTAAGGAAGAGTACATGAAGAAAGTTTTGGAGAGGTTTAGTATGCAGGATGCTAAGCTAGTTGGGTCTCCTTTGGCAGGGCATTTTAGATTATCAAAGGAGCAGTGTCCCAAGATAGAAGAAGAAAATTTAAAGATGTCTAAGGTACCTTACTCCTTAGTGGTTGGTAGTTTGATGTATGCTATGATCTGTACTAGGCCGCCAGATGTTGCCCATGTAGTGGGAGTAGTAAGTACATGACTAATCTAGGTTATGAGCACTGATAAGAAGTGAAATGGATTCTTCAATATTTGCAAGGAACCATGGGTACAACATTATGTTTTGGTGGATCAAACACCACTTTGTATGGTTATGTGGACTTGGATATGGCCATGGATGTTGATAACAAGAGGATTATGATAGGTTATGTATTTAATATTGGGGATATAATGGTTAGTTGGATTTCTCAGATACAAAAGGTTGTGGCTTTATTAACCACAAAGGCTAGGTATGTTGCTACTACAGGGTTATCAAGGAGATGATTTGGTTACAATAGTTACTTAATCTGTTGGGGTATAAGTAAGAAGTTGGGGGACTACATAGTGATAGTTAGAGTGCTATACATTTAGCCAAGAACTTTGCTTTCCACATGAGGATGAAGCACATACATTTACGGTATTATTTCATCAAGATAGCTTTGGAGGAAAACATTGTGAAGCTAGAGAAGATACATACGAGTCAGAATCCTATGGATATGATGACTAAGGTAGTCACATTGGAGAAGTTGAGGTTATGTTCAGCTTTAGTTAGTCTTCGTAAAGATCATGGAGGAGTGTTAAATTTTGGTCAAGGGGAAACAAACTCCAAGTGGGAGATTGTTAAATGTGGAGTTCATTTTAACACCCTTAAGGTAAAAATAAAATTATCAAGACAATTTTAACATGAAATATTTACCTTTTACTATGGTGAGACAAATTTTAACCACTTCTTTTTTCTGTGGCATGTTTTTGGGAAGTTAGTAAGATTTAAAGGTGTTGAAAGAATCGAGGGATTATGTGGTTAAAACCTCCCTTATTTTGTGCCTTATTTTGTGGGGATATGGTTGTCCTTATGGTTATGGCACATTTTTCAAGTGATTTTGAAAATTATAAATAGGGGAGAGGGGTAACACATTATTCATTGCATTTTGCATTGATTTTTGAGCTTTGCATTCTTTATACGATCGGTTTGATCGATTTTGAGGTGTAGCTTTGCATTTTAGGAATTTTGGTATGAATTCAGGTTGGAGAAAATTATCTCTATGAGAGGTTTCTTGTTTAGATTTATTTTTACTCTTGTTTATTATATTATTGATATCCTCTTGGTGGATGTAGCACACATTGGGTGAACCACATTATATCGGTGTTATGTGTGTATTTTTTGCTTAGATCTAAATTTTTTCTTCCATATGTCTCTGCTACTATGATTCTAAGGAATGATTTCTATGTTACATATTACTACATAATTAAGTAATTTTAATCACTTATTCCTAATAGCACATCTAGTTGGATAGAATTTCAACAAGGTTGTATAAGATTGAAGTTGGTCTTGACAAATTTATAGTTGTAATAACCTCCATACAACATTTAGTCACTCCAACAAGTTTTTAGCTCTTTGTTATAGACTAATAAGCCAATTTTCATGCCAAATGTGACTATAAGATCAAGGCATAAAGGTATTCCTTTTGAGTTTGTTGAGTTACATCCATTTTTAGTCAAGAGAAAGAGATTCCTTCATTCCATCGCTTATACCAAGACTCCTAGAAGGAAGCTTTATTTCCATTATACTCCAAATTCTCCTAAAACTAGAAAAATGGCTAGAAACCTACCTTTTTTGCTTTCAATGGTGGATCCCCTATAAATATTTTAAGATATAATGATATCCTTGTGGCATCTCTAAAAAGTGTCCCATATTTTAATGGATAAAACACCATTACCCAATTGAGCACATTAAAGACATGGCAATTTTTTTCAATATTCATAGTATTACGTAAGAGAATGTGGCTATTAGGTTGTTGAAAATTTCATTTAAGGTCAAGGCTCTATATTTCTATAGGATATTAGATCCTAGTTTTATTGATTCATGGGACAAACTAAGAGAGAAATTGAGTAAGAGGTTCGAAGATAAGAGTGATTGCTTATCTTTGGCTGAGCAAGTAACTACTATCAAAAGAGCTCCATAAGAGTTTATGAAAGATTTTAATTCTAGATTTAAAAAAACATGGGATAGGATACCAACTCTTGTGAGACCCACTCCAAACTATGCTTTCCTCTACTATCTCAAGGCCTTTAATAGTGACATAGATGTTATGATACAATAAATGGGAGGAAAGACCTTACTTGATGCATATGATGTTGCCATCAAGGCTAAGAATAACCTCATATAAGATGGAAAGATCTCCCTAATACCTCCTATGTCATTTTTTCCTAATATATAACCCCCTACACCAACTCTTTCTCCCATTCCCACACTAACCAGTCAAGAGCAAGTTTCTCCTAGTCGATCAAATGAAATGCAAGAGTTAAGGAGCCTAGTCAAAGTTTAAGAAAATGATATGGTAGCCATGAGGAGATAGCTAAATCAGCCTCATAGACCTTATCAAACTCGATATCCATCCTATTAATCTAATCAACCAAAAGAATCACCTTTTCCAGCCAATTCTCAAGGACAAGGGCAGGTTACTAATGTTAGACCATGTAATAGTTATAATCAAAATGTTATCACCACATCTAGAGATCTATTACCTATTCAAAACAACCTTATGCAAGAACATGATTGGTATTCTCAATGGGATTGACCTCATAATCAACTTACCAATTAGAATGAGGTGTTTAATCAAGATTTTATGGCACAAAAAGGAACAATACCCTCTATGACACAAGGTGAAATTGCGAATCATGAAAGGACTAATGGAGAATAAGATAAATCTAATGCTACATTGGTAATTGGCAATAGGGAGATTGGTGTGTAGCCAATCATTTGGGAAGCACAAGTAAGATGGTTGATATTTCCATAACAACTAATACAAGGTCCAAAAGGAGAGCAATTGAATATGCTCAAGAGATAGGTAAACGTTCAGTCACTATTCCTTCTATGTCTCAACAAATAAAAGAGACTAATGCAACCCTTAAGGACTAAGAAACTCAGAAAAATCTGAATGTAAAGGGTGATTTCATACCTCAAACTATGCAAGCTCAAAGTAGTATGACAACTACTAAAGGACATCCAAGGGTTGGTGGTTTTTGCACCAACATTATGGATCAAATGAAGAGGTTGAATGTGAGCATTCCTATGTGGGACACATTGGATATCCTTAAAAAAAATCAACTCAAGAGGAGATACTTCAAGAGGAGTTGTCTAAAGTCAACCTTTAAAAAAAGTCAGTGAGAAGAGAAATTTTAGTCTTTACAAAGACACCTAAACTTACTAATGGGCATCCAAAAAAAGATGGTAAACCACCTCATTTTTATATTTTTGTGATTATCAAAGATTTATTAGTGCACAATTTCATCATAGATAGTGGGGCAAGTAGTTCAGTGATGCCTAAATAAATAGCTAATAAGTTAGGCTGAAAGTATGAGGCTAATACCAAGGGTGGCTTGCAATTGGATGGTTTAGCTACCAAGACCATGGGTGTGATTAAAGGTTTGAGTTTTACTCTTCATGATTGTCCTAAATTTTTTATTTCCCAAGATGTTGTAGTGGATTTCCCACCCTACTTTTTTTTATGCTTGTCAAGAGACTTCACTGCTAAGATTGGTGGGTATTTGTATTTTGATTGGTCATATATGGCTTTTAGAACTTGATATGGTACTAAGGATACAATTAGATCTAAACCTATTTCCATGTTCCGTATTGATCCATAAAAGCTAAACATTTCAAGTGTGAATTGTATGATCATTGATGAGGGAGATCAACCTAATGATCAAGAACTAGTTGTACCTCTTGAAGGCATATAAGACCTTTTCCTTGATGAGTGGTGAGTAGAAAACCATGAATATGATCCATATAAAGGTGTTTAAAAAGCTAGTCTAGGTTTTTACTATTTTCATGAAGAAGGTGAAACCATACCGGCTCTCTCCAAGTCAAATAAAGATAGTGATGGTCTATGGAAATTATTCTTTGATGGTTCGAGGAGTAAGAATGGAGTAGGGGCAGGTATGATGCTAGTTTCTCCCTCCAAAGAAAGGTATTATTTTTTAATTATATTTTAATTTAGTTTCACTTGAAATGTAGCTAAATATGAAGCACTTATTCATGGACTTTAATGGGCAATAATGAATGGAGTGAAGCAATTACAAGTTTTTGGAGATAGTGAGCTAGTAGTCCATCAAGTGAAAGGTAAATGTGCTGCTAAGAATTCATTATTGAAGTTTTATAAACATAGGGTATGGGACCTTATTAAAGATTACTAGAATTAGAGTTAACACATCAAATTGAAATGATGGAGAGTAATCCCATGAAAATAAGGTTGACATAACTGATGGCATTGGAGGAGACAAAAGACCATGCCATGTATACTGATTTAAATTTTTTGGGAATATTGGTGTATTATTCCTAATTTAGTTAAAGGGTCTAAGTAGTAAAATTAGTAAATAAATATGCAATAATTAAGCTATTGATTTATGTAAATTAGATTATAATTTTGAATTTTCTAAAAATAGTAATAAGATGGAGAAAATAAGACTTAGCTAGAAACTAGCTGAAATGGCTAAGATAGGCTCTGAGATTCACCGTGCAAGACTAGGACATATCATAAAATAAGATCTAGCCTTTATTTTATACTTGGATAAGATCATTAAAAGTGGATAGGAGTGGCACCGGATTGTAGTCCACCTCTATCACTATTGTCCTGATGATCTAAGCTTTTTGGGTTTTGTTTGTTAGGTCCATGTGACCCTGTCCATGAAGTTTCATATTTGGAAGTCTATAGAGCTCCCTATCAATTAGATTTTATCTTCAAACCCTATACTCCATTTTTATTTGACTAATTTTGAGAAAGAGGGGGGGTTAGTGTGTGTAATATTCATTGAACATGTATCCACACTCTTTGTGTGGGCACACTACCTACATACCAATACTATAAAGAGGGATCAAGCCATATGTAGTTCTCCCACTTGATGTGCTTTATGTAATTAAGTGTATGAATATGAAAAATGATAAAATAGATTTACTTGAGATGGCTATGGATTGGTGTAAGTATTTTAATAAGCTTGTGACTATATTAGTTAGCTATATGTAGAGAATAGGGAAGATTACTTGAGTAGTCTTGCTTGCTTAGTGATATTTACCAACCTTTTCCAAATGATCTTTGAATGAAATTTTATAGGGATCTATTAGTCATGGGTTGAATGTGCTCAAATTAGGCCAACAAGAAATATGGGTAACTGAAAGGAATTGATTATTAGGTCCAAAATTATACTTGGATAGGATCACCAAAAGTGGACAAGAGTGGCACCAGTGCTATAGTCCAAGTGTGGTGCTATTGTCTTGAGCTGACAAGACCTAAGGGGATGGATTAGTCATGGAAAAAGGTGTCTAGCTTAGATATAATCAATTCTAGAAGGATAATAATGTCTAAGAATTAGTGAAAAGATGCCTATGAGGGTTATGAGAGTAAGTAAGAGGAATCTAAGGGTTGGGTGTCATTAGCCACACTCAAGTTACCAATTTTTGCATTTTATGTGTTTACATTTGCCCCCCCTTATTTTAGTGATGCAACAAAGTAAAAATATTAGGATGAAGGAAAAATAGAATGCATATCTAAACTTACCTACAAGGGTAAAGCTCATGAAGCTGTGTGGTACTTGGTGTGCATAGAGAGAGCACATTGTGATGTGCAAACATGTAAGAGAAAATAAAGAGTAGATTAGTTATTATTAGATATGTTATATCTAAAATAAGAATGTAAAAATTTGGGTGAGAGAGAGAGGAAGAGAAAAGAATGAATACACCTCATTGAGTATGCAAACCAATATAAAACCTATTATGATGCTGAGTAATACTAGATATGTTGTACCAAGAGTAATATTATGAATGGAGCTGAGTGCTCAATTCTCCAAGAGTGGCTCAAGAATGCAAAGGTTAGCCTTTTGGCTCCTACATCACCCACTAAGTGATCTACATGATAAATCATGTACTAATTGATGTTTAGACTGTGTGTCCAATCTCTCTGAATAGGTGGCTCAATAATACAAAGGCTAGCTAGTCCTTTGGCTCTATCATTGCCCCATGAAGTGAAGCTATGAATTGATATCGATATGAAATATAAGTCATATGAGATGGATTTTGAAGGCCACGAATGATATATAAACTAAAAATGTTGGCATGGATACTTGAATGTATGCTGAAAACTAAGCCACCTAGAAATATGGAGATTAGGCTTATATGAAAACCTCTCCAAAACTGGTGCACTAGGCTTGTATGAAAGCCATTTCAAAATGTGAAAGTTAGGCTTGTATGAAATCCACTTCAAAATGATGCTAACCATAGATGGAATAATGCACATAGCTACTAAGAATGCCTTGGTAATGCTAAACTCAGAAAGAAAAGAAAATAAATGTGCCACACATATTGCCCCCAATCACTAGTGTTTGAAACATGGATTCTGATTTAGAAGTTATACCAACTACCATATTTAAAATTAGAAGTGAGAGCCATCATGCCATGAATGATGCCCCCTATATTTGGATTCTTTGAGTAAAAGTGTACTAAAAATTGTTAATTTTAAACTGGTCTAATTGTGCAAAATTATAGTTGAGCCTACTTTTCTACCCACTTTTGAAAAGTCTAGTTTTTATGTTATTTGGATAGGAGCACCAAAAATGGATAGTAGTGGCACTAAAAATGTAGTCCAATATTGGTGCTATTGTCCTGGGCCAAATATGGTAACTATTCTAACATTTTCACTATCTACCTGGTCTATTCTAACTATTTTGATGTCTGGTTGCTATTTTGGGTGTTTTGAATGCTGGATTTTTGACTATTAAGAGATTTGATCTCTATGACAAAACCCCTATTTATTTCCCTATCTTTTGAGGGTAGGAATGAAGACCCTATAATGATTTCCCTAAAAAAAAGAGCCTTGCAAGTGTGTTATGCTACAAAGATATATGATATAGTAATGATAATCAACAAGATATAACATGGTTTGTAATGAGATATTATTAGATCAATAGGGGTATGCCTAGATATATATAATAATATAATAACATTTATAATATACTGAAATAAAACTAGAAGTCTAGCTAGTTGTTAGTTGGCAAGGAGGGATGAAGCATGATGCCCATCATGGCATCTAAGAAAGCAAGATAATGCATGATGTGGATCATGGCATTGTAAATAATAAGAAGCAAACAAGTAATAAGCACACAAGGTAAGAAGTAAGAAGCATACAAGGGTGGCCAAGGGGCCAAAAAAATAAGGGACATGGGCACATGCCACTCATATTGGAAGGCAAGCATACAAGGCATGTTCAAATTCTACATACACATATAATTGAAATAAGAAAGGGTGGTGTGGAAGCCACAATCACATAGAGGAGTACATGAAAAGGACATTGGCAAATGTCCTAAGGCATAGACATGAATATAATCAAAGGAGATTGGCAAATGTCCTCAAGCACACAGAAGACATAGAGCAAAGGACACTGGCAAATGCCCTAAGGCACACACAAGACATAAAATCAAAGGACATTAGCAAATGTCCTAAGGCACATACAGGTGTCAAATAGGAATTGAGAAATGTAATCACATCTAGTTATGTAAAGCAAGAAAGGAAAGCATGTAAATAATATAAATACAATCATACCTAACTAATCAAAGTAAGAAGTGAAAGTATGAAAGATGTGTCAGTATAAGACTAGGTATATGCTAAGAAATACACAAGTGATATATACTAGTTTATGTCAATAGAGTAATCTGTACAAGCTATTAAGTAATATACATCAACATGATAACTAGAGTGTGTGGTGTATAAATGACATAACCTGGATGGTGTAGTCATGTAGAAGATGCCTCTAGTGGGCATGCATATCAATGTATGTCATTAATGTAGAAGTAGGATGCCCCCTCAATGGGTATAGTAAAGAAATCAAGGAGCTAGATGTCACTGGACATACTCAAATAAGATCAAGTGAAGCATGGTAATATAGATAAATCGACAAACAATAACATATAACAACAAATATAAGTCTAGCATAGTAATAAAAATGTAAAGCATGGATAATGCATACAATCAAAATGTTTTTGGTGTTTTGACATATTTGAATATTTTTGTGTTTTCGATATATTGTATTGTTTTTGTATTTTGAAATGTTAGATTATTTTTGGATTTTTGAAAATTTGAGCTATGTATAATTAATCATAAGAAGACTATGCACAAGAAATTAATGAATAGCTATGTATAATTAATTATAAGAAGATTATGTACAAGGTAAGCTGAGAAACTATGTACAAGTAAGGTTGAGAAGAGATGATACTAACCGATGAGTCTCATTGAAGACTACCTATCATGGTGTCCTATATTAAGGATATGGATCATGCATGATCATGAGGTATGATGGAAATACTGAGGCTGTGGCTCTGAAAGTTGTATATGCTATAAATTCTCTAAAATATCTAAATTAGAAACTAAGTGTGGGGCCCCCTTATGACTCTAAGAAGTCGATGCATCTGTAGGGCTCTTAGGGACCCATTTGGTAGTAGGAAAAACTCTCTAAACATATACTCTGTGAGTAAATGCATGAGATCTCAATGACACTACCCTAGGTGTGAACACTGTAGCTGGAAGTTGTCTAAAATATTTAAGCTTTGGAAGTGTATGAAATCTCTGTGATGGTGATGGATACCTCAACTATGTTTGAATAGGAACTGGAGGAAGAACTATAACTAGTGGAGAAACTAGAACTAGAGGCTGAACTGAAACTAGTGATTGTAAAGTAGAAGATGGATTTGAAGTGGGGAGTGTTAACTCATATAGAACTCCACCAACTATAACAACCTGATTAGTATGAATGAATTTCACACATCTATGAATTATAAAAGGCACTACTCAAAGTTTCTAGATCCATGGTTGACCAAGTAACATATCAAAAACTCCTGCACTAGGAACTATAGTTAATGGTGTGGTCATGTGTATTGGGCCAACCTATAGAGAAAGTATGATCTCACCCAATGAACTTTGTATGTGGCCAATAAATCCACTGATAACTATGCTCATTGGGGTAATATCCTGCACTAAATATCCAAAATGCTACAATAATATCATAGTGTACATGTTCACACTGGATCCATTATCTATGAGAACATTATGAATGTAAGCTCTGATAAAGAGTGCATGATAATTTGAATCATCCTTGACTATCTCTTGCTCTGAGAAGGAGATGGAAGGTCTAGCTATAAATCTGGAATTGTATACACCAATCATGTTTCTCAAAGGATGTGTCTCAACTAAAGGTGCCCTATATGTATTTGGTGGTGGGTGTGCATGATATGCATGATGAACCCTTAATGTGTCCCCCATTTCTTGTTTAGAATGTTGCAAATAGGGATCTGAGAAGATTTTCAAAGATTTATCATGTGTTTGCTTTGCTTGAGGAGGCTCAATTGAAGTGGTAAGATCAATATGATTTCCATCTATCAAATCCTGTATCTTGTATCTCAAATTGATGCATCTATTTGTTGTATGGCCTAGTGCCTTATGAAACTCACAAAATGCATGCTGATCATATCCCTATGGAAGAGGATTTTTTGGCTCAACTTATAGAATAAGAGGGAGAGATATGATGTTACATTCCAATGGCTACCATAAAATTTTGGATGGAGAAACTGGTAGATTGGTAAAGGTTTACTGAGGAGGTACTTATAAAATCACTCATTGAGGGGGCTTGAAAGCTACATTAACTGTTGGTTGATTCTAACTCTTATTATCATTAACCTTGATTTTGTATGAGACTTTGTTGTTACTCTTATTTGTTGTTTTTGAGATATTTGTGTACTTGAGTTTGCCCATTGAAATTAGTTTGACTTCTCTTTCCTTTAGTGTGTGATATAATTCAATGAAAGAAGATGATCTTTTGAACATAATTGATTTATGTAAAGCTGGTAGGATACTCTATTTGAAGAGATCTGTAACTCTTGATCAACCATGGGGATAGTCATCTTAGCCAAAATAGTCTTATATCAAAGAACATAATCTCTGAGATGCTCATTTGAGCTTTGTTTCTATTGTGCAACTTGGGCATAGGAAACCTTGTCACCAATGTTAATGTTGAAATGAGCTAGCAACATGTTGGCTAAACGATTGAATGCATTGACTGACTGATTTGATAGACTATAGAACCATTTTAAAGCATAATCCTTTAGGCTCCATGGAAATAGCTTGGTAAGTAGCCAGTCATTTGGTACATAGTCCAAGCATGCTATGTGAAAATATCTCAAATGTGTCTCTGGATCACCCTTGCCATCATATAAAGTAAGCTTGGGTTGAACAAAACTTTGTGGCAAGGGTGTAGAAACAATGTGACATTGCAATGGTGTATACAGTATATCAAAATAATCCAAAACCTGTGTAGGTCTAGAGGCACCTTGCTCAAGATGTAGCACCTTGGATTGAAGAGATCTTATCTCTTGTACAAGGGTTGCCACATTAGGAGACAAAGATGTACTAGCTGTAGCTGGGGGCATAGAGGTAGGTTGGGCTGCTATAGGGGGTTATTGAGACATAGTTACCCACATAATGTCATTTGTAACTAGTTGCTCTATGGTTTGGGAAGATTGACCATTGTTCACTATTTGTTATTCTTCTTATAGTATTTTAATCATGTCATCTTGCATGTCAGGGTATTTAGTTAACAATTTTTGAAGTTTCCTTTTATCAATTTCATCAAAACTAGTGTATTGGGCCATTGTTAAAGTAGGAAAATAATTTGAAAATTGATTAAATTTTTTTGCAATAATATGTAATAGACAAAATGTCATAGAAATGAAGTATTGACTATAAGAAATGTAAAGTCCTAAAAATAGTGAACTAGAAATTTCATAAAAAGGATACGAAGCTCACAAACATGTAAGGTGATACCTCAAGAAGCAATGGGACCTAGTAGATGCATCTAGGGTTTTGAAAGATAATTATTTGAAAAATTACTATGAAAATTTGAAATTAAAAGTTAATTTCTAAGTTAGATATGGCAGTAAAAATCAAAAATTTATAGGGAATTTTTTGATTTAATGGGATCTAGTATATGCAACTAGGGTTTTGAGATTTAAAAAAAAAAATTACTATTGAATTTTAAAATTTGAAGTGAATTTCTGATTTTAATATGCTAGTACAAAAAAGAAAATTATTGGAAAAATACTGAGACCTAGTATGGGCAACTAGGGTTTTAAAAAAAAATATTTTAAAATTATTATAAAATTTTAAAATTTAATGCTGATTTTTGATTTTATTATGTAGGTAAAAAATAAAAAAAATAGTAAGATATTTACCCTAGGGTTTTTAGGGTTTTTGTGTGCAATCGAAGTAAGTCAGGTTCACCAAATGATTTAACAATATTGAGAATATTGGTGTATTATTATTAATTTAGTTAAAGGGTCTGAGTAGTAAATTTAGTAAATAAATAGTTAATAATTAAGCTACTAATTTATGTAAATTATATTATAATTTTTACTTTTCTAAAAATAGTAATAAGATGGAGAAAATAAGACTTAACTGGAAACTAGCTAATACAGTTGAGACAGGGTCTGAGATTCACTATGCAAGATTGGGACACTATCACAAACTAAGATCTAACCTTCATTTTATGATTAAATAACAGCATTGAAAGTGGATAAGATTGGAATTGACACTGTAGTCCACCTCTACCACTATTGTCTTGATGATCTGATCTTTCTAGGTTTTGTCTTCCAGGTCTGTGTGACCCTATCCATGAAGTTTTGACAACTGGAAGTCTATAGAGATCCCTGTAGAGTAGATTTTCTCTTCAAATCCTATAATCCATTATGATTTGACCAATTTTTAAAAAGGGGGGTTAGTGTTCTTAATATTTATTGAACACATATCCACACCCCTTGTGTGGGCACGCTGCCTACATACCAATACTTCAAAGAGGGATCAAGCCATATGCAGTTCTCTCACTTGATGTGATTTGTGTAATTGAGTGTATGAATATGCAAAATGCTAAAATGGATGTAATTGAGATGGCTAGGGACTAGTGTAAGTATTTGAATAAGCCTATGAGTATATTGGCTAGCTATATGTAGAGAATAGGGAATATTGCTTGAGTTGTCTTTCTTGTATTCTTGCTTGCTTAGTGATATTTGCCAACCCTTTTCCAAATGATATTGTAATGGGCTTTTATAGGTATTTATTGGTCATGGGTTGAATGTGCTCAAATTAGGATAACAAAGAGAAAGATGGGCAACTAGAAGGAATTGATCATTGGGGCCAAAATTAAAATTGGACAAGAGCATCGAAAGTGGATAGGAGTGGCACCAATACTAAGTCCAAGTGTGGTGCTATTATCCTAAGCTGACATGACTTAGGGGGATGGATTAATCATGAAAAAATGGGTATGACTTAGCCAGGATCAATTTTGAAAGGCTATGGATGTCTAAGAATCAATGAAAAGATGCTTATGAGGGTCATGATAGTAAGAAAGAGGTACCTAAGGGTTAGGTGTCATTAGCCACACTCAAGTTACCATTTTTTGCATTTATATGACTACAAATACCATGGAGTGAAATCGAGCCAAAGTCAAAAATACCTTTGATAGAAGATCTAATTCAAGATCATATCAATAAGGAGATATTGTGTTAAATTGGGATGAAGATAGGGATAAAATTGGTAGGCTTACTAAGTTTGATACATTGTGGAGTGGGTCCTATGTTATCATTGGCTACAAGTAACATATTGCTTTTTAACTTGTAAAGCTAAATGAAGAGGAGATAAACATTTTAATTAATGGGATACATTTGAAACCATGTTATTAAGGCCAAATTTTAGCCTTGTACATAGTATGATAAGCCTTTATTTTCCCTAAGTGTTTGAGCACAAGTTTTTTTGTTTACTTCTATTGTTGTCCTTCCCCTAAGTTTTTTATGATACATGTGTGTGTGTGTGTGTTATGTGTGTTTTATAAGTTTTCTTAGTTTTCAATATATTTCAAGGCTAAAATCAAGTCTAAGGTTCATTATGCCTTCTATTCAAGTAACATTCATGACCCCATAGACAAATGGATTGTCAAGGCCACTAGTCTAGATGCATGGAAAACATGCAATCCCAAGAGGTCACTAAAGATGTTAGCCGAAATTGGCTATCATAGGTGAGTTTTATTTCAAAAGTTGATCATAATGGTCTTAAATTTGTTTATAGACATATAAACATTATTGTATTAATCATGGTTGGTCTTAGAGTGATAGGCATTGTGTTGTTCTTGGTAGTTTTTAGAGTCTCTTAGGGTGGTCTAGTTGAAGAATGAGTCAAAGCACATAGTCTTGTCATTAAGTCATTCACTATGGTCACCTTTGATGTGTTTATCATGTATTAAGGTAACTTTGATAAGGTTAAGGTTTAATTGTGAAAGTCAAGGTAAAGCTTGAACCATGGTGGAGTAAGAAGATGGTGATCCTCCAAATAAGAAATGTGTTATAAACTGAGCAAGTAGACCAAAGAGCAGAACTAGTAAGTTGATCACATTGCATTTTCAAGTAATTTGGAGAAGTTAAGGTATTTTTGGAAAGATTAAGGTATTTCATTTGCTTTAATCATATGATATGCTCCAACATTGTAATGAGACTTAATAAGAAAGATCAAACATGAAGGTCTATATCATTGAATAGGGGTATCTTATGTCATTTAACACTTGTATAAGGTCATGATACTTGTAATTTATCATACATCTTGTCCAAGATGTCTTAAGACTATTTTTTCCAATGTTTTTACACTTTTGTAATTGCCTATTCATCTTTTCTAATGTTAAAGTAAGGCATAATGAGAAAGTTTAGGGGAAAAAAAGGTGGGAAATGCTTTAACACATTTCTCCACCTCTATATAGGTTAATAAAAACTTCATAATCACTTGGTTCATCAAATCTAACAGGTTTAGAAGGTGGAACAAGTAGTTTCTTGAAGAGAATAGGCTTGTGAGGATCCCGTTACAAATGTTTTCTATTGAAGACCCATTTATAAACCTCTTTAGGGATCTTCCTAGACACCTTATAGTCAAATCCATGCTTGGAAGCATGTGACAGATCCAAAAGAGGCAAAAACCCACTCCATTTCTCCCTCAACTTTATAGGTCTACTTGTAAGCTCAAGAATGACCAATGGTTTGATATTGGTACATAAAATATAGAGAATATCAGGGCTAGTAATATTAGGGGAAGGAAGGGACCCTTATGCCCTTATAATTCATGGGAAGAGTTAGGTGATTCAATTATTGAGCTTTATGAATCATCATTAAAAAAATAGGATGTCTTAAACTCTATTAAAACCCCATGCTCAATTTTGGATAGTTTTAGGTCATTTAAAAACTTGTTGGTGCAAATAGAGGATTGTGTGAGCTTATGTAAGATCCTAATAGTCTTCCCATGTGTCTCTCATAATCTATTTTTCATGTGCTATTATCAAAAGAGCAAAATCTCCATTTTGAATGAGTTACATACTTATATAAGAGGCTAAAAGTAGGGTTTTATTTGGTTTTGTATGTTTCTTTATCTCAAGTGGTCCTCAATCAACCTTTAGTAACCTCACATTCCTCTTATAAATATCCTCAAGTGGTAGATAGTATATCATGAATGTCATTAGTCTTAATGTTCTCAACAAGGTTCTAGTGCTGTTAGGTGAAAGAATGAATACAGACCTGAACTAATGAACAAGTTCCAATGTAATATTAAGTGGTTATATTGATGTTAAAATACTAATACATCTTGGGGTGTCCTTTTTGATGATTTATCTAAATCAAATCATTAAACCTCCTCTAAGCAAGTGAAGAGTAGGGGTAACTAAAGACTAAGGTAGCCATGCATATCAATAGACTATAGGTCTAAAAATGGATGAGAATCCTTGACAAACTATGAAAGCTTACTCATTATAAAGGTCATAGAATATAATCGTTGACTTCACTTTTACCTCCATTTGATCATCCAAATCAAGATAAATAGACATGTTTGTGAGTAAGAGAGTTTCAAGCCTAAAGTAATGACCTATAGGTCTACCTATGAATTAGGCTAAAGGAGGCAAGTTTTTTATGAACATAGAGTTTAAAAAAGTTAAAAAATTTATGAAATACCTTTTATAAATAATGGGAAATGTTAATATTCTATGTTAAGCAAAGAGAGCACCAAAATGACCAAGTTAGTTTCAAGAAGCACCTACAGGTTTGTGCTAAGAAAGTAGATAAAAAATAGTAATATTTACATGGAGTCCACGTTAGGAGAAATAAAATAGAGTGAAATGGAATATATCAAGCATTAATAATTTTTAAAACCCTTATTTTTAAGGTAATATTATAAAACATCAATCTTATTGGACTAAAGAGTGTTTTAGGCATGTTGAAGGCCTAAGAGAATAATTGTGCCCTTGGGTTCATCTTGGAGAAACTAATGTGGGATTGGTTTATCATCCTTATAAATGGTTAAAACATGTATCTTAAAAACAATTGATCTCACACACTAATTGCCACATTTCATTGAAGAAGGAATGCATGTAGTTATGTGCAGTCAGTCATGAAGGAAATAGGCACCTTGTAAGAAGACTGTGCAATACCAAGAACATGACTGTGATGGGTTTAAATGAACATCTAAGGTAAATTTAATATATTATAGGAACTGAGGAGATATTTAAATATTATATTACATTTTTTATAGGGACACCATTAATAAAATAGGCCTAAACATGATAGAAACACAGTGGGACAACTAGGAAGCCTAAAGAACACCTACAAGCCTGTGTATAAAACATGAAGAAGATGTACATGTTTTGGATAAATTTTATAAAATAAGGATATTATAAGGTTAATTTGACATTATTATGGTATCTAAAAATATTTTTGCCCATTTAAATGGAAAGAAATTGCTAAACAGAGGCTATTAAGGTCATCTCCATGAGATTGTCTATAAACCCTAGTAATGGCCTAATGTAAGTTAGAGGGAGTTTAAAAGTTACAGGGTTGAGAAATATAATTTTAAATCTCATTATATTATATAAAAACATAAATGGGGTATCACCAACTAAAATGAAACACATTCATATCTCTGTTACCAAATTAAACCTTCTCAAGTTTACTAACAGGAATGTCTTATCTGAGAAGCCCAATTTCATCACGAGGGAACTTGAAGGAGAAGTTGCATGGGTAAAAGTGGATGTTGGAGATGTTAGTAAGGTATCAATAATCCAATATTGTGTAATTATTTTGGATATCAAGGATATGTTCTTTGTGAACAATCCTTAACAAGTTAAGACCCTAAAACCCTGCTAAAACCTCTCAAAAGACCTAATGAAGGAGATTAGTCTTCTAAGTACGCAAAATGGCTTGGGATGGATTTAAAACTACTTGTATGGTTTTTATTACTATCCTAGGTATATTATGAAGCAATAAATTTGAATGTGTAAGGTGAAATGTATATAAAAATGGCTTAAAAGACTACTCTTTTAAGCCTATTTGTAGGTTTTTGGGTCAACAAACTCTTCAAAACTATTTACAGAGGTTATTTGAGACAAGATAGAGGTGTTAAGATGATTTAAAATTAATTAAAGAGGTTCCTAAAATGATATCACAAGTTTAAAGTCTCTTTCAAGCCTAAATTAATAAGTTTGATCAATCTTACATCAATAAGGTAGAGTTTCAGATATGTTTCAAAACCTAAATACTCAGGAGGGTTTCATAAAATATTGATGAGAACCTAATGTCATCTATACAATATTTTTGAGTCATAAAATATAAGTAATAATCCTTATTTTCCCTCAATATCACTTGAAACTTCTAGGCATGAAGGCCTCTTGCTACCTTCTTGACAAACAAGTGTGAAGACTACAAGTGCAAGGTGATTTCTAATGCTTGAATAATGACTCTATGAACTCATACAACACTCCTATGGAGTAACAAGCCATGATTTCAACCTTTAAGACGCAAAAATAGAAATTATTGGAAAATAAAACCTTAATAGAAAAAAATATGGTATGATAAGAGGTCTAAAGTTCAAGTTCAAACCTCACATAATATAAAAGCATTGTAAGAGGTAGGGGTTGGCATAGAATGTGCTCAAATATGCCAAGTGTCAATTGAACAACTTGTAATTATCATAAAATAAATATATGTGTAAATCCATGAAATTGGAGTTAAATTCAAGAAGCATAAAACCTACCAAGATGTCCTTCCACACCACTTTTAAATTAGAACTTCATCAACACATGGCTCAGAGTGTTGAGATCAATAAGCCAATACATTACTTGCAAACTTGGTGGCAAGTTTTTCCTATTTTGTAACTGATTCTATGAATGTATGACATACATGATGTCTATCTCTCCCTTTCCTCTTCTTTCTAATATAAATAAAGCCTTGAAGGTATTGTATGCATACTCAAAGTGGGTATGGCAAAGACCTACCAAAATTAATACTTCTTATTGCCTTTGAAATCAATTCAAGATGAGTTATATTATCTTAATATTGTATATAGTGATTTTGAGATGGATTGTTGATGGATGTTAATTAAAGTTATATTACTTCCTTGCAAATTCCTTTTCTTCCATGCTTCTATGTGAATTGGTTATCTTTCCATAGGTCATATGATGTGTATCAAATGGGTTTGTTGAGTTCAAGTGTAGAAGTGTCCTTAGTCTTATTTATAAGACCTCTTGATCATTCACCTTTGATGTTTTATTGTCCATAAACTTCATATAGAAACACTTTTATGGGAAGAACTATTTTGGATTTGTGAAAATTAGATTGTAATCTTGTCATTTCATAGTGCAATTTTAGGAAAGTAGAGGAAACTACATTTGGTGCACGACCTCCATGTTTTATTTTTGGTTTTATTCTTATTTTAACCCTTTTCATTACAATCTATGTAGGTTAGTGAGTATCATTAGGTGAATCATCAAGGGGTTTATCCCAATCTAGAGATTCACTTCATCAATTAGCCACCCACAACCTATAAGTGATTCCATGCTATAATCTAAATAAGAAGGCTTAAACAACCTTCTTAGGGGTTCAATTTAGATTGATAAAAATGTGATCTATTGTGTGTCTTGAAAATGAAACATGTATGAATAATTCCTTAATTAATATCAAAATCAAAGACAAAACTGAGTAAAGAAATAAGAGAGAGAGGAAAGGAATGAATACACCTTGTTGGGTACATGAACCAATACAAAAACTTGGTGACATCATATGTGTGCAACTAGTGATCAAATCAATTAATAGCTTGGAATAACTAATTTATTGATGAATATCCATGTATGTATGGCTCAATAACTTAATCCAATTTTGACTCCATTATTACCCACCCCTACTTGGTGGATTTTATACTATGAATAACTTGGATTGGACTAATGGTTTGTCTAACCATCTAATGTAGGTGGCTCAAGAGCTCAAGTAGGATATGCATACATCATTACCTACCCATGTGTAGTATATGAACTTGTGATTGAGAATGTATGATGTAATTAAAAATATATAGGATGGCTCTGGGGCCACCTAGAAACTCTCAAATGTAAAACAACCAAAGGCCTTTTGGGAACTCGAGAATGTAGATTAGGGACTAAACCAACATTCCAACCATTGTAAATGGAAATAGGAGTAAATCTCATGTGAAAATTTTGGTAAATAGTGTCTAGATTATATAACATGGATAATGACATGGAGTTGTCATTCTATTTAAGATAAGCTAGTGCAAAAATGATCATGTGGAAATAATGTGCTGCACACATGCCCCCAATTTTGATATCTATATATATGGATTATGTATTGATTTGTGTATGTGTATATGTAAAAATAAAATGGGAGTGATTATGATGTGCATGATTCTCCCAATATGATCGAGATAGTATGATTTTATGCAAAACTAAGAGTAATTTGAGCATGATTGATAATCTATGATTGATATTATGCAAGTTTGAACCTTACATACTATACCTTTCTATCCAATATGGATTTTAATATTTGTGGGGCTACTATATCGTAGCATGGTTCCTTTGATATTAGTGTACCACTCTAGTTTCCTCAATGTCACACTAGTGTCCTTTTGTTTTTATGTGCAAACTAAAATTGATCCATGTCTACTTATTTTTCACCATGTTTTTTCTAGTTCCAAGCTTTCTAATATATGTTTGTGTGATAGAAAATATATTAGAGTGCACTCGGATGGAATAATATATGTGACAAACCACTGTGAATTCCCCTTATTTTGAGGGGAGTTGTTGAACTTCTGCAATAACTATCCTCAAAAGAAAATCTATGCATCATTTATGTTAGACTGTAAACATATGATATATGCATGATAAACCAATATACATGACATAAAAATGCAATTTAATATGATCATAAGTTGGTAATGTATGATGTATGTTATATCTACCATTCACATGGTTTTAAATATAGATATAACAATGTTAACATGTATATGGATAAACAATTTGAGTATAATCTAAATAACTACCTAGGGGGATGGGACATGATGTACATAAAATCACCTAAGGAGGAAGGGGAGATGCATGAGGTCCCTCATGGCATCAAAAAATAAGTGTAACAAGTAAGAGACAAGTGTCATGGCCATGATGCATACATGAGAATATACATATAAACACATCAGATACACAAATTAGGCCAAGGGGCCACAATACAAGGGACATGGGCACATGTAACTAAGTCCAAGAAAGAGAAAACATACAAGGACATGTTCAAATGTCCACATAAGCATGAAAAAAGCAATGTTGGATTAGATCCATATGGAAGGATATTTTAGAATGTTCACATACATAATCAAGAAGGCACACACAAGGACATGGGCACATGTCCAAAGTATACACACAATGAAAGAATTGGAAAAGATCCATAAAATAATGGCATATTAAAATGCCCTTGAGTAGATGTAGAAGTAATAAAAGAAAATCAAATTTAAACTAGTAAATCTAGAGATGAAAGTATGCATAAACATGTGGTACAAATTCATGTAAGAGCAAATATGTACATAAGATAAGTCTATAGTAGTGGTAGTCAGTAAAACATCTTAGTATAGGATGATCAATATCAATATATAATCAATGCTAAATCTGTGATATGGAGTACAAAATGATATAACCTGATAAATCAAAAGTTGTATATAATATGCCCCTAATGGGTAAATGTATCAATGATGAATTTGTGTATCTACACCCAATGGGTATATAATAGCAAATCTAGATATATGTATAGGACTTAAGTGCTGTAGTGATCAATAAACACTCAAAGAAAATAAGTGAAACATGTATATATGATAACATTGACTAAAATAGCATAGATAACATATGTCATATCTGGAAAAGATTAGGAATGTAAACATGGAAATGCATACACTCTAAAATTTCTAGTTTTTGATCAAATATTTGAATGTTTTTATATTTTTTAATATAACAGATAATATTTTTTGGAAAAAAATTGTGTCTAATTTTGAAATCGATGCATTTCATATCTACTAAAGTGATCCTTGATGACAATTTTCTTGATGAAGGATCACTGTAGTAGATCCGAAATGTGTTGGTTTCAAAATTAGACACAATTTTTTATCAGAAAAAAATATCTATTATTTTATGGACTGTGGAAGCATAAAATATTTGATTTTTAATATGTTATATTGTTTTTTATTTTTTGAGTATAAGCTATGTACAAGCAACATGAAAATGAAACTAGGTACAAGAAACAAGATAAAGGAAACTATGTACAATAAGCATGATAAATCAAACTATGTACAAGGAAACTGGGGGTAAATGAAATTGTGTACAAGTAGGTTGGAAATGAGTGAAACTATGTACAAGATAGTGCTATGGATAATAATATGTGTCTTGGTAAGAAATGGTGCTAGAATCCCACCATGTCATTGATATGATGCCTTTATGTAACATAGGTGGCATCTTCAATTTATTAATGGTCTGTATCACAATAATCTAGGTTTTTCCAATCATCTTCTTCATTTTGATTAATACTGTCTAGATTATTGATTGGGATCTTTCCATCTAAAATTGTATCCACTATAGGTATAGCTTGCTTTGAAGACTTTGTTTTTATAAACCCTCTTTTGAGAATGGTTATTTACTTAGTCTGATTATGAATGTGAAACTTAAGTTCTTGCTCTTTTTATAAAATTAGATGTGTATCTAGATCTTTTTCCTTGATAAATTATATCTGTGAATGATTTGATTTAGTATGTTCCATAAATCCCAATCCTTGTTGACCAATATTATTAATTACTAGATTAAGAGTAGCGATGTCTTGGGCATGTTTTCCCAACTCTTGACCTTGATAATCAAACTATTGTAGATATTTTTGACCAAACCTATACTATTTTTAAAGTGGGACCTCATTTTGAAGAGTTGTATTTATATCTTTCACTTGATTTACATGTGCTTATTGTACTGTTTCTTGCTCTAATTTTGCTTTGTGAATCTTTTGTTATTTTGAGTTATGGTTTGGTAACTACATTTGTATTGTTTTTAAATTTGACCCTTTTTGAATTTGTACATGTGTCATTGTATGTTGTTTGGATGATGTGTCACTATTTGAGTCATCTATATCAAGTACATGTTGTGTTTTCCTTTTCAATGCTAAACATGAATCAATGTGGTGCACATGCATTCTATGATACACACAATAATATCTAGATCTCCTCATTGGATGTAGATCAATTTATCTTTAATAATTTACCTCAAAATATTACTTAGACTTCTATTTTATATTTTAATACTTTTAGAATCACTAGTTGTAGATGCACTTTGTTGTGATTTCTTGTTTTGATATATAACATTGCTTTCCATAAATTGACTAGGTGAATATTCATGTACATGATTGACATTGGTGTGCCCTAAAGGATTTTTTTTATGATATAATTTTCCAATATTATAAAATTTTCATGTAATAATTTATTCTAATTTCTCATATTGATAATTTCATTCCTTAGAGTCTCACAAGTGCGAACCTTAGTTGCTTCTAATTGAACATGCAAGCACACATCTTGAATGGGAGATATGGGAAAGGAAGGGTTTGAAGGATGGATAGGCTGAGTATATACATTAAAAAAAATATTATAGGTTACCTAATCTCTTGGAGGAGTGATATCATAGACCTGTTTAGAGGGAAATTAGCTATCACCCTCTTGGAGATGAGGAAAAGGAAAAGAATATTCTTTATCCATGAAAATTGTCAATGCAACTTTAAAGAGGGTTGCTAGGGTAGAATATATCAGGTATGAAAACCCTAACACAACCAATAAAAATAGGTAATAAAAGGATATAAACCCTAATAACATCTATGGTTAGGGTTTTTGCACTATTTGAAGTCAGGTTCACCAAATGATTTAACTTTTTAGGACTTAGTGTATGTAAATCCTAGGTTGTGAAATGGTCTGAGTACAGTAAATCAAGGGAGAAATATGTAATGAATATAGCCAATAATTTGTAAAATAATTGACCTAATTGATTCTTTTAAAAATAGTAATTAATCACATAAATATGTATTTAGCTAGAAATTGACTGAGATAGATGATCTGGAGGCTATAAACTAGCTCAAAAGCTGACCAGGGTGTCATAAATAGGATCTAGGTGTCAAAATTCCTCTTGGATAGTGGCATAGTTCCATGGATAGTAGTGAAATGTGATAATGTCCTCTATTCTATGCTAGTTTCCTTATATAAGATCTGATGTGAAATTATAAGATCAACTTTGTCTAAGTTTGGTAGGCCTATTTCTGTGTAGACAAAACCTGATTCATTGTTCATTATCTATTTTAGACTAATTTTATATTCAAACCCTAGATATCCATATTGTTAGGGTATTTAAAGAGAACAAAGTAGAAAAAGTGTGATTTTAGTTTGGTAGGCTGGATGTCCTCAACACCCCACTATGTTGAGAGTTGCCTACATACCAATATCTTTAAAGGGGACCAAGCTTGATGTAATTCTCCCAATCTAAGTGCTAGTGTAAGTGCAAGTGATATTAGTATAAATGCTAGATTGAGTGATTTAGGTGAGGCTTAAGACTATAAATCTATGTAATATGAGCTTAGGATGGCTGTAAATGATTGTATACAAAATTAGGGTAGAATAGGGATCAATGACCTTGATTTTTCACTTGTTCTGAGTTTGTTTATTTGTATTTACATTTAGTTTCCATCTAATGGATAAAGGGATAGAAGTTATGTATATATATTGATATGGTGCTTATGCAGAGTGTGAAATAAGTCTAGGTTAACCCTATGTGTCTTAAAAATTTAAAATATATTCATTGTAGTTGAAAAGAGATAAGGGACACTAGCATGGTCCCTTGGTCACTAATGTAGTGTGCTAGTGTCTAAAGAGGAACGTTAATGTCTAGCTGGTAGAACCTGAGGCACTAGGGGATTAGATCCCTAAGGGATGGTCTAAGACTAATTTTGGGATGTATAATACTTTCACAAAATCTAGATAAGAGTTTAAATAGGCCTTAAGATATGTCTAGGGCTAAGCTAGGGATTGGTGGTCTCAAGTGACACTCATTGCACTCAAGTGCCATTTTATATTACTACAGTAATAATGCAACCCATATAATGATAATTATTATTATGGGTCTATAATTTGTATCATTTTGTGTTGTAGAAGTCTATAAATCCTTAGATCTATGTGCCTACACTTGTAGATGCTTCATGTGTTGTGCAAACCTTAAATCTTGTATACTAGTCTTTATTTTTCCTTCTCCATCCTTTAAAACCCTAATCACCCTTTCATCCACCAAATGGCTTGAAAAATGGGTTATCTCTTTGGGATGTATAGGCCCAACCACTCCTTGCTAAGTGATTAAACATTTATTATGTTCCAATACTCTAAAGAGGGCTCAAATCACATGTAGTTCTACTTGTGTGTGTGTGTGTGTGTGTGTGACATCATGATCAATCTAGAATGCAATGCAATGTTTAGATTTATATACTTGTCACCATGTAACTTTGACTTTCACATGTATTTAGACTTGGACTTAGGGCTACTCCTTTGAGGGTTTTTTATATTTGTATACATTTTTGATAATGTCTCAAGAGAGTGCTAGTGGATTTATCATATTTCTTAGGACTTGCCAAGATTTTACCAGGTGATTATAACCTCAAGATTGATTTGTATTTATAGTCAACTCTTTATTATTTATTGTTATGATTGACCAATGAAAGGTGTCTAGGATAACCTAATGAAAACTTACTAATATCAAAAATAGCCATTGGGTGTTCATGGATATTGCTGATAAAGGTAGACACTTATGGTAAACTATAACTAACTAGTTATTATTGATATTGTCCTAGGAGTGAGAATAAATGATCTAGGATAATGTGTATTTAATATTCTAAGATATTCTTACACTGACTAGGCCAATCTTGAGTAGGTACATCTAGTGAATGAAGTTGGCCCATATAACATGTGGGTAAACAAATAAAAGGAAAGTGTGCATAAGTGTCAAATTTGTATGAAATGTCCAAGTATGTTAAAGTGTGCAAAATTTGATGTTTCTAAATTATCTAAAACCAAATTCAGGTGTCTAAAAATCTATACATATTTAGAATGCCCACTTGCTTTCTCCTTCTTTTAGTCTTTTATTCAATTCTTCCATGAAGGCTTGTTGATTTTCCTCTACCAAGAGGATGTTTTCTTTAGGTAATGGTTTACTTTTATTGGACCAAGTGTGTTCATCTTGTTGTGTGTATCCTTTTACTTTAAATTTCATATATATTGGGTTGTTATGTGATTTAAGTTGTATAAGAGAGTCTAATACTACCAACTCTACTATTTTAGAGATACAATTGTGTAAACATGTAATGCAGTCGATTACACTTCACCCATTATGGGTTTTAGTGATGTTATTCCATATTTTATCCCATTTAATATTACCTTTACATATGATCAAGATATATATGTTACATAAACCTAATACCTCTTCTCCAAAGTGTGTCATAGTCCCATTCTCATCTTCAAAAACTCTAGTCCATTATTGATTTTCTTCTTATACCAATCAAAGAGGATTCATATCTAGGTCCTCATTGCTTCTTAGCATGTTGGGTTATTTTTTTAATGTCTTTGAATTGAAGTACACTATTAACATTATCTCCTTGAGCTTATTATAGATTGAGATGTCCATGTTTAATAATGAGTATGGATCTTCATGGTTTTAATCCTACTTCTTATAAAATTTAGAATTCTAAGGTGCAAAATAGCATGAAACTATGCTAATATTTATGTAATTTTATATGATTTTAAACCAAATGTACTATTTATTTTCATCTTATTTGATTGCCCCAATATTCCTTTATTAACATGATTATCTTCCTTATCCCTTGTCATTCTTGACTACTTTATTCCATATTTTTTCTTTCTTGTATCCTTCAAAATTAGGTTCCTTGTATCCATCATGTTTATACATTTATTTTATAATAATTATATCTTCATCTTTGGCTATGGGACCTAACCTGGGTCCTCTTCTCTAAGGATAGTCTCAATTCTAACTTACCATCATAAGATGCTCCTAGGTGTACCATATTCCCTATTTGTTTTAGGTTTATTGAGATGTGATATAGGTTTCCCATTGTTTAAGTATGCCCATCTTCACTTTTTCCATTCTTTCATCTTAAAATATGGTAAGGTGAGGGTTGTTTTTTTAGCTAATCCCTAAAATATCCTTTGGTATAACAAGTGATACAATAAAATATTTCTCTTCAATCTTAATATAGGTAGGAGCCATGGTATTTTTTGGTATGCCCACCTTTGGACTTAACGTTTATCCCTTTATATGATGATCTATTTATTTTATTTTATTTAATAATAATAATAATACTTTTGGTGAGGTCTCATGAGCGCATAGGAATTTGTTTAATTTATTTTTAGATTTAGGTGATCCAAATAAGATAAAACTATTATTTTTCAAATTGTGCAAGATATGGCATAAATTACATAAATATGAATTCAAAAGAGATATTTATTGAACTTTTTAAAGGTAGAAACAACGAAGCAAAGAGGGGAGATAAAACACTTAGCTGATTTTATAATCTATATTACTCACTACTTGTGTCATGGTCCTAAAAGAAATCCATGGAAGCTATATAAATACTCAGATAAGGAAAAAAACTATCAAAACATGGGCAAACTCTACTGATAAATTGCAAATACCTAAAAAAAATTGGTATTGTCCACTATTTTTAGACATTGTCCAAGTTGACTATGTTAGTTTGTTTTGTTAAAGATCACTATGCCTTTATTTTAAGATGATTTTTTTATGTTTTTAGGATCTTGGTCATGTGTGTAGATCATGAATTTTATTATCTTTGCCTTGAAACTCTAGCTTCACTTTTGATGCAAGCTAGACTTAGAAAAAATGGGTTGGACAACCCTAACCACTCCCTACTTAGTGCTTGAGTGTTTTCTACTTCTAATATTCTAAAGAGGGCTCACACCACACACTGTTCTCCCACCTGTGTGTGTGTGTGTGTGTACACGTGCACTTAATCATGATCCACTAAATTTTAATGCAATTCTTTGGAATTTGAAACTTGCAAACATACAACTTTAACCTTGTGTTTATATTTAGACTTGGATTAAGGTTGTTCCTTTGAAGGGTTTTCAAAATTGAATGCTTTTGGAGAATGTCTCAAGGATGTGCAGATATATTTCTCAATGTGTATGTCAAATAGTGACCAAGTTAGCCCATATTAATGCTAGATGAGTATAACCTTAGGAGAGATTTGTATTTATAGATGACCCTTTGATATCCCCCCTCCCCACATAACCAACATAGGAAACATGCTTAGGCTAATTTGAGGGAGATGTTTAAATTTAAAAAATAACAGTTAAGGGATTTTAAGACATTGTCAATGAAGGCAAATGCCTATGGTAACTACCAATGTTAGACTATTATTGGTACTATTAAGAGAGAGAAAATTAGGGATCTAAAATATGGAAATAGTCTTTTTAATATTATAGAGTGTTTTGGCACAAATTAGGGAGATACTAAATATGAATGATAATAAATTGGGTTGGTCAAGCCAATAGATAGATAAAAAGATATGGGAAAGTGTAGACAAAATTAAAATGTGTACACACAAGTCATGCATGTAAAAATTATATCAAAACTGATGTTGTTCAGTGTCTAATACATATTTAGATGTCTACAAATGCCCCCATTTAATTTAGTGTTAAAAATTCTCTATTAAAAATATAAAAGAATAAATTTAGTACTTGTGATTAAATACCCTTGGTGTTGACATGTATGCCCCAAATGTCCAATATCCATGCAAAACCTACAAAGAAATATGTATAGATCAATGTCCATTCATGATATAATATATTAAATAATCTAGTTCATGAAATTATTTGAAATTAAAAATTCAAGGAATGAATACACCGATGAGTATGTGAACTAAGATGCCATTTGAACTTATTTAGAGAATGCCATGGGGTGATTATGCCCTAAGGAGATATAATTTCTAAAAACATGGGTTTAAAAGTATAAATACATCAACCCTCATTAGAGATATAGAAGTGCTAGTCGAGCGACGTAGAACCTCAATTGCAACTATTTTTATGAAACCTAAAATAATTTTGTATGTCAAGGTGGAACCTCAAAAGAAGGTTGTAATTTAAATTGAAACCCTGAATCAACCACTACATATGTATTTTAGACCAAAATTTCTTAAGTAGTACCATCGATACTTATAATATAAAATATAATAAGTGTTTGCATGAACCACATACATGCCATGAATATGATCCATCTATATCATAATGTGATATAAAATTCTTTATTATGTATGTCAACATACTCAATTTGATATATCTGATAAAATGTTCTTAATTTGATCAATATGATAAATATTTTAAATTTGACCCTTATACATTTTCTTATATTGTCATAGGATATCCAAAATATCCCTCATAATCATGTAGAGTGCCCCACATGTGCCTCACATATGCATCAATATATCCTATCTATTCTGTTTGAATCATATAATTATACCCATAATTGTGAATTCATTTTCTATTAAGGCATGAGTCTCTAAGAGAAGCCCACTTTATGCCCCCGTTTTGAGGTTAGGGATAAAGCTTGCAGATCACTCATCTCAAAAGAATGAGTTTTGTTCATCATTTTATATATAGAAAAATGTTATCATGTAAAGTATGTGTACAAACATGATTAGATATGTCATCATAAAATGATTTGATTATTCAATCACATATGTGTTTTACCTTAATTTGGATTAAGAAACCTTAATATGATACAAATTAGTATGTGAATTTATATCACTTAATATGACATTTAAGCATGAATCTCAATGTAAAAGCTTAAAACATATTACACTTATTTGACAAGTGGTATATGTTAAATATAGTAAGTACAAAAAATAAATAAGCACTTAACATTTTTGATTGACTATCTGACTATGACTTATTTCTAATACTGGAAAAAAATTAAAGTAGGCATGTGATTCATCTAGATCCAAAACTGTTTCTATTTATTTAGGGTTAGTTCTGTCACCTTTGGGTTAGTATTGACAGTCAATATTGATCTATAGTATTTTATAGTGACCTACACAAAAAAGAGGATCTATGACCATATGGTCAACTTTATCTACCTTTCAAGGGTTTGTAGTATGATGCCAAACCTTGGTGATGTATGAATCTCTATAAATCGACCTTATTCACCTTAAAAACCTAGGTATGTGAAGCAACCCCAACTAATGAATTAAAAAATATTATCATTCGTATTTATTATATTTAGAGTATGAACAAAACTATGTGTAAGGCTCACTACACACTTCTTTATGAGTACATGTGCCTTTTATGCTTTGCACATCAATTTGTAAGTAACCAATAACTAAATTAGGTCACTGTAGATTCTTAACTAGGGGTAAACACCATTTGAGGGTTCTATAAGGAAGAAAATGTTTCCATTAAAAGCATATAATTTAGGGTAGATCAATGTGTGGGTCCACACTGATAAACTCAAAACTCTATATCACCAAACTGCCTTCCTGATAGGATCATCTAAGGGTTATTGACCCTAAGTAAGAATCCCACTCTCCCTAATGAGTCCATTTAATGGTTAGGGTAATATATATATTTTTAGGATTACGATAGTGATAATAAGATAACTAAATATCCTTGGTTTGTCCACAAAGTCAATATTAGTAATCTAAAAGTATAGTTAATAAGATCCAAGATTATCTAGCTAATCACACAACTAAATGTACACATCTAAAAAGTAGAAATAATGCAATAATTTGAATACAAGGTTCTAAATTTTAAAAATAAGAATCATCATATTAATCTTTACTTAGAAAAATATTTAAAAATATTTTGAAATCATCAAGCAAGAATTACAGGACTATTTACAAAAGCAATACACTATAGGATTTTGAAACACTTTAATTATTTTAAGCTTTGTGCAAGAAGAAGCCATGTTCTTGTGATATCCCTTTTTATCCATTTGAACTCATGACCATTACTTAGAATCACTACACTATGGTTTCTTTATTCTAGCATGATAGTAACAAATACATATTTTCATTATACAACATTAATTTAGCATTCAAATGTTACATGAGCCCTGATAGTTTACAATGGAGATGGATAATACCCCATAAGAGGACATCACATATAATTAATAATCAATAAGAGTTAAATTTTAATTACACATTTAATATTCTCAACCATCTTGAAGGTCAATCGATAGAGGTCTTATCTCTATTTTCTACCTACTTGTCCCTTGGTTGTTCTTAGTAATTACATGTTTATTAAGTATAATTTTTTTATGGTTAATCAAAACTGAAAGTAGATGTATCAACAAACATTCTTATATTATATATTAGAATATTTAGTAATTTCCAATTATGTTGTTATCTTGACTTGGTTTACGTTGAGTAATCCTCCCAACTGCATAAATTCCACATTAATATCTTCTATATGCTTCACCACATACAAATTGAAATTAATACATTATATGCATACTTCAATGTTCCAAAAAGATGAAATATACCCCTTTGCATAAATGACCATTTAATGACTTCATAAGAATATAATTAAACAATAATCCTCTTAATCAAATGACACAAGAAAGGAAAACCTTCCAACCCTTATCTACTTATTGGGGTATCTTAATGCCCAAACAATGTCGTAATATAAGTTTAGAATGAGACTTCATTTCTATTATTATACTTAATGTACAAGATTTAAATTCATACATTAGATACAACTAAAACATCAAAAATATCAATGCTAATGTTACCATTTGATTAGTCATTTGGACAAAATAATAGTCATCTAATTGAAATAACAACATTGTATTGAAACATATCTGTTTTGTCCAAATAGAATCAACATCCAATGCAACAGTTGATCGAATCATATATTCAAAATCCTCAAATCCAACTATAATCCTTATATAATAATTTAAGATAATAAATCAAGAACTAAATAATAATTGAACTTGCATCTTGCCTATTATTGCATGTTACAGTTTTGGAAATCAAGCACAACCTCAATATAATTGTCATATGAGATACAATAATAATAAATGGTAGTAGAACTAACACAACCTTATAAGGATTTATCCATTTGATTAAAACATCAAGATGCATTCCACTATGGATAACAAATATCATATGAATAATAAGATGCAAATAATACTAATAGATTTAACTTTTAACAAATCAAGTTAGAGTTTCAACATATAAATGTAAATCAATATCTATATGAATTGGTTTAGGTAATAAGCACTCAAGAATATCATCAAATACTTCAATTAAACTATTTTAAATAGTATAGGTTACCATTGTCAAGCTAAATATTGATTAGTCCATAAAAAAAAGAACATACAATACTTGAACAATCACTAACAGTCATTCATTAAATTAATTTTGCATATTTCTTGAGATAATTGGAACATAAGTTTTAATCCCTTAACTAATATAGCTTAATCAATTACAAATGCAACATGAGTAAAATGATACACCGATTTACATATTTCAATGATTAGTCTAGACATAATGTATTGTTGTAAGTACATTGAGAAGGACTTTCAATTTAAAGTGAAAGCCTACCTAATGTACATGAATCAATCTCACTAAGTAATCAAACATAATAGTGCTCCTACTCTAAGAAATTCAAATTAACACTAAACTCTAAGCATTATTTATTTAATTTAAAATTAAAACACGTAATTAAAGAATACTTTATAATATAAGCAAGTAAGGAATGACTAAATATAACTCTTCACTTGTTCAAACAACTGCCATAAATATAACTAAAGCATAAGAACATTTGCATCAAGATTGGAACATCACCAAATCAAATCCAAATAGAAGTGAATAATACTTATAGAAGAGTAAATCCTCATGCCCAGTCCTATGATCCCAACCATCAGTGGCCCTAACCACCCAAACTATTAGTTCAATGGTGGAAATTAAACATTTGGGCTTGGAGAAAAAACATGAGCATGTGTAATGAGATTGAAGCCATAGATTGAAATGGGAACAATAGTCACAAAATTGAAAGGGATAACACTAAGAAACCAATTCATAATGAGTCATTTCAAATAAAAAGGACACTAACAATAGTCCAAAACATTCCATTGAAATATACATACATCCCAATCATCTAACTAGTATCTTATAAGCATTAGCTATCACCAAATTAAACCAATCTATTCAACAAATTCAAAGATATTTTACTTAAGGAGTTTAATGGCATTTAACTTAAACACTAATATATAAATGAAAGAAGCTCACAACTAAGAAAAACAAGACAATCATCCAACTTGCATATGAATACCAAGAGTACCTCAATAGAATCTCAATAACACTAAAAAGATTCAAGAATGATTAAGACTACAACATCCTTCAAAACCTCTATAAAAGAGTGTATTCCTTGCCCGAGTAAAAATACATAACTGAAGACACCAAAAACCTTGATTAACCATACATGTTCTCAATCAAGATTAAAAAATAACATAGCTAATATATTCTATTGAAATGGCCACCTACAACCAAAAATAACATTTTCACAAAAAAAAATCATCCACCATTCTAATGGTTACAAAAATGGACTAAAACACCACACCAATAAAGACAATTCAAACACAAAGATCTACTCTAAAATGATCTTCAATAACCAACATGGTTTTAAATGCAATGAGACTAAATATCACATCAAGCAAACAAGAAGAAACCCAATATTCAATAGACCTTGCCCGACTAGGGTTTTAAATCAAAAGAGCTTACAATGGTGCTACAAGTTGAGCCTGAAAAGGTAATAATAAGAAATCAAAGATAATAGGTCTTAACTCAAATACCCAATATTTGTTCTTTAACCCACACAACATTAATATTACTTAAATATAATTACAATATGAATGTGGGTTTGCTATGAAGTCTTATGACTTCATGGTGAACCTACAGTCATTTATAGGCTCAAGAGCTTTACCCAAAAAAAATTGAACTTGCAATCCTCTGACCATGTTGAATTTTAAAACATTACTTACTTGGAGTCAATGCCATCCCTATAGAGAAGGAAAATGAACACCTATCCTTATGCTTCTAATTACCATAAGGAAAACTGGCCCCACACTTCCTTTTTAACATGGACCCCCTTTTCTCCTTGTTACCATTAATGGCTTGTGTAATGAAATCAACCATTACTCACTCTTACACCATCATTTTAGTCTTAGGGGTTATGGCCCAAATAACTGGTTCAAGCTGAAGCTCAAAGATTTTGAAAAACTCCATGCCCCAGCTTGAGAGTCAAGTTGAGCAACCAAAACCAGGAAAAAAAACAATAATTATAGCAAAAATCTAAAATCACATCGACCAATATTCTCATGATGGTAAGTGGGGTAGGTCAAAAAGGTCCAATGAGTCCCATAGCCATCATGACCACTAGGACATCCTAAAAAAACAACATCATGACCCCCTCCCAATTCAATGCATGGTCCAAATATCATGAAACCATAAGGGGTCAATAAAATTTAAATTAACCAAGGATTAACAAGCACATACTTATAATAAGCTGAGGATGCAATATAATAAATGGTATAAAATGACATCAAACCCACACAAGGTAAAACTTTTACAAGCAAACAAGATTGAACAAACAAACAACACCCAATATGTGGGAAATGAATAGAAATGAACTAAAGATCATAAGATCAAATGTGGAAACACATGCATGTAATAAAAAACAACACTTACAGTGAAAGATATCCAACAAGACAAAACTAAAAATCATCAAATTAGGACTACAATAGAATTAGAAGATAATTAAATGGATTAAGATCTCATTTCCATTATTCTAACTGATGTTGTCAATTGACTGCTCAATACCATTTCCTTATCACCCAAGATGTTTAAGTTTGCCATTGAGCCTTGCTCATACAACCTATTCCTATAGTCATGACAATGGACATGACTAGTATCTGAACATGGTATTATATAAAATAACATAGTATGAACTATACAAATTATAATCATGATATAATAAATCAACTATAATAATCCACTATCACATTAGTCAATAATATAATAGTAAGCTATGAATTCAAACATATTTTCTTAATTATAATCACATTTGTAACACAGTCTAAATAAACATTGAAATTAAGAAAGACATGCTATAAAAGTATAATAACCAACAATCAAATATTATATCATAGGATCAAATCATGACAATATGCTTGTGATGGATATAAACCTACAAAAACCAAGAAAGTGTAATTGGTTGAGCTGACTCCAATCACCCCCATTTATGATTAACTATTACCTATGTATCTAATACTCCAAGGATGGAAATTAAGCCACACATAGTTGTCCCACTTAATGTGATTGTGTAATTATGATCCTTCACTACATAAATGTAATTGATGACTTGGATTTGATATCTGATAATTCTTTCTTGGCTTGGCTTTGATATGCTTCATACTTGGTTATGGGTTGATCCTAGTGATTGGTTTAAAAGTTGGGAGGAACAGGGTAGTTTTTCTCAATGTGAAATAATTTATAGATGTGTACTAGATAAGTGTTTAGTCCACTATTAAATGAGGACTTGAATTGTATATATTTGAGTATAATTGGGTGATTTCTCATGCCACTAACATGCTAGCTAGATAGGCCAACCCTAAGGAAAATTTTGATTTAAAAATGTAGTTATTGATAGGAGAGGATCGGTACCTATAAGCACCAAATTTTTTCATAGTGTAACATTTCATGATAAATATAATGATGATTCAATGATATCCATTAAAAAAATGTTCAACCCTGATCCTCTATCTTTTTCATAGATTTTTATTTCTTTCTCATACTTTTCAAACCTTAGCTTTTAATTTTTTAGTTCTTTCCTCAAGTTTTTAAGAATTTCATTTGGTAATGAAACTACCTTGGTAAAAACATCACCACCATGATGTTTTTGAAAACCACCTCAGTGGTTCAGAGATCCATTATGAATTTTTTCTCACCTTATGCATGTTTTGAAAATTTATGCCCAAGATTTGCATTTTCACACATTTTTTAAGATTTTAGGTGTGTTTTTTATTATTTCTTCTTGATTACCCAATTCACTTTTAGTCTTGTTTTTGTCAACCTCCATCACCTCTAACTTAAATTGACCAAACTCCCAGTTAGTCTTCCTCCTTCCTCATTACAAGTACTTTAGTTTTAGAAAAAAATAAGATCTTAATTTTTTATTTATGATTGATGACTAGGATTTTTTTAGATCCATGGCCAACCTTTTTGTTTTTTGAAGATACTTCTACTCAATCTAAAATTATCTTCTAGTTATTTTGCATGAGTTTTGGAGAAGGGAATTCATTGAGCTTACAACCTGTTCTTTGTTATTTATGAATCAATCCAACCACAATCAGATGCTTTCTTATTTATATTTGTGTTAATTTGATTCCAATTATTTGTGATCCTTATTCTTAGAGGGTTACTAAGGTCATCATTGAGAAAAGGAGTTAAATACCTTAGAATTAGAGACTCACACCAATCAATTTTTCACCTTTAACTGATCTTGACATTTATCAGGTTGGAGGATTTATTTTATTTTATTTCATTTATTTAATTATTAGATTAGTTTTCTTAGTTTTATAATAGATTAAAATGTTGAAAATATATATCAAACTGTAAAAAAAATGTCATCTTCTCTCATTCCCTTGCATTGAAAAAAATAGTTTCATTTTCTTAGGTGCACTTTCATATTAGAATTTTAAAGAATAATAGTTTTTGCATAAAATATAGGAAAGATTAGGTACATAATATAATTAGTTACATCCAAGTAAAACCTTTTAATTTTTATTTTTATCATAACATATACCCACAAAAAAACATTAACAAACACACACACATCAAAATCTAGAAAATCAACTTGCATACTATAGCTAGTTTATTCATTTGCATGATAAAAGACCATTTTTTTAATCAAAAAATCATAACTCAAAGCTTGAATTAATTTAATAATATAACATTTATTTTCATTTAAAATAATAAAAAATCTTCAAAATTTGCATTCTAATTTGCATACGTGAATTTATTAACAAAACTTATAAATTGTGTTGTAAAAAACATATCTAAGTTTTAGATCTTGTTATTCATTTACATACTTTATATATTAATTGCATATTAGTATTAATTTATTTGAATTTAAAAAAAAAAAACATTTATTTAACACATGTAGTAGAAATTTTGAATCATTTAAATCAAGAAAAGTCAAAATCAATAGTTGCATCATTTGCTTAAAATTTAATTTTAGTATTGCATACTTGAAAACTCCAAAAAACACAAAAAGAGAAAACCATTTATTTTCCTTTTACTTTCAACTCTTAATTTGTTTTTAATTCAATTAATTTAATTTAATTAAGTAATGTAGTTTCATTTCCATTTGTAAAACCTTACCAAAAATACATAAAAACAAACTTGAACTAAACCTTGTCAAGACAAGCATGAGTATAAAACCTTGATTCCACCCTTTCCAAAATAGCAAGTACATTTCCAAAAACACATCAAGATAAAATCTATTATTCCATGTTTCAAATAAACCATGATCCAAAATTGAATTATGCTCCTAGAGTGAACTTATCTCTATAGGGTAGGCTTATTCCCTAGAATATCAACTCTTAATCTAGTAATTACTTGTCAAAGTGACATTGATTCTAAACTTAGACTTGAGGTTTTCCATTCCACCCCACTCCTAAACCTCATAATTAACCATATTTAATCCTTTAAAAAATAATCCCACATAATATTAGCCTTAGTGATAGTGATACCCCTTCATATTCTAGCCTGCTCGGTTAACAACCTTCAAGTTTGAGCCTCTCCTTTCCTTTTCTTTATCCTTAGTTTTAGACTTATCCTATATAATTTATTTTGTAGATGACTTTAGATGGTCATAGTCAACTTGATAAACCCAACCAAATCCATAGGATCTTGTAACCCAAATTTCCCCAAATCCCTACGCCAAGCACCAACTAATAATTTTGATAGCTTATCCCCATTCATACTAAAGGTTCTTGGGATTTTTTTTCTTCTCAACTCACCTCTCTTAATAAGTAATTTAATGTAGGTGAGCTCTTTTGGTATTTACACAAACATCCTTGCCACTCATCATTCAAAACCTCATTATTTTAACTCAACCAAACCAACATGTTTTTACAGTCCTTCCAAACTAAATCCCTTAACCACATCAACCTATCCAACCCAATCACTATACCATCCATACTATTATATATTCATTAGTTATCTCAGCTAGACCTCAAGAGGTCGAGTGCATAAAGATTAGTGTGTCACTTTATGAATGTATAATAGTTTTAGGCTCAGGTCATTATCTACTAATGATACTAATCTAGTCTAACATTAGTGACATGTGCACAAGAGGACTAGATTCAGAATCTAAGCATGTCCATGCAGGTTTAAAATAGACAATGGGGTTCTTGTAGATGTATAATAGCAAAATAGAAAGGGCCAAACTCATATGGTAACATTTATGTGTGAGAGAATGGAAAGTTAAAGACATACTCATGCATATAATTCATGTATGGTAAATGTATGTAAATATTATCATTTTCAAGTACTTAATATTATATTTTAGCATCTACAATATGAATCATGTAATCCAAATTTATGGGCATATAAGTGTCATATCAAGTAGATATATCAATTAGGCACACAATAATAAGAAACCAAAAGGTGCATGATATAAATCATGGCATCACACAATAGAATAATGCATGATAGAAATAAAAATACCAAGCTTAATAATTTTATAAATACACACAAAATATCATGATCATGAAGCACATAGGTACTCAAGACAAAACTCAATACTGACTCAACTTTGACTTGACATGGACACAACATGGCCATGCCATGGATTAGAGGAATTCAACACAAATAAGACATGATGTGACAAAAATAAATCAATACTATAATAATAACATGTAAGTTAACACATATCAATGATCACACAATGTAATATTCAACAACATCAAACATAGTTAGTTCACATAATCAATCAATGTTATGATCTAGCATAAAAATGTACAATATCCATATGAAATATAACTCTAAATATTATATGCAAGAGTAAGAAATGTGTAGTATACTATGACAAATGGATCAATATATAAAGATATAACCTTATATGTATGCAAATATTTCCCAATTGTAGGCATGACCCCAATGTAGAAAGGTAGCCCATGGGTGTAAGGAATGTTTTGTATCCAAAACTCCATGTATCATATGTAACATATATGCCCTACATCCCACTAATGTATACCATGAAAATCACTTTCATATAAAATAGATATGTAATTCACTATGTATATGATAAATAACATCAATCAATCATATAACTAACAAAGCATGCATAGGTCTTGATTTTGAATTTTTTAATTTCTTTTTTGAATATTTGAATTTTTTGAATCTAAGATGCTTATGTGTAAACTTGATGCAAGTGCGTGACATTAACATCAAGTTCACCAAATTTTTTTATTGATTTTTATAATTATATGATATAAATAAGATAAAACTATTAAAATTCAGATTGTGCAATATAAGGAATAAACTATATAAATATAAATGCTAAAGAGAGATTGATTGCACTTAATAAAATAGAAATGACCAATAAAAGAGGGAAGATAGGTAAATTATCCATTTTTATGATTTTTACTACTCATTTTTGTGTCAAAGTCTTTGAAATAACTATATGTAAGCTTTGTAATTGCACAAATCAAGAAATAGATTATCAAAACCAATGTGGACACTATCAATGATGCTCATACATATGCAACAACCAATATTATACATTATTTTCTATCACTATCTAGGTTGATTGTGCTAGTATATTCTACCACATATAGCTACACCTACCTTTCTAGATGAATTTTGTATGCTTTCTTGAACTTGGTCTTATGTGTAGATCCTATTTTTGTTTTTGTTTTTTCCTTTAAACCAAAGATTTAATTTTGACATAAGATAGTCTTGGAAAAATAGATTAGAAAGATGAATTGGATAGCCCTAACCACTCCATGTTGAGTGTTGTCTAGTTTTGAATACTTTGAAGAGGGCTCAAACTACATGTAGTTTTCCCACCTAGGTGTTTGTGTGCTTAATCATGATATTCTAAAGTAAAATGTAATTTTTTGGATTTTGACACTTGAAAACATGGAAATTAAACCTTGAATTTGTATTCAAACTTGGATTTAGGGTTATTTATTTAAGAGGTTTTTAGTTTTGAATGCTTTTGGATAATGTCCTAAGGATGTGAAAATAGATTTCTTATTGTGTATGCCAATTTGTGACCTACTTAGTCAATATGAATGCCAAGTAAGTATAAACTTAGGATTTATTTATATTTATAGATAAAAATTTGATATTCCCCCATAACTGTCATAGAAAATTTGCCTAGATTGACCCAAGGGAGACCTTTTAATTTGAAAATTAACCTTTTAGGAATCTTAGCACATTACCTATAAAAGTAGATGCTTATGGTAATTATTAGCATATGACTATTTATTGCACTATCCAAAGAGGGAAAATCAAGGATTTAGAATATGGTACCAATTTGCTTAGGATTATAGTGTTTTGGAAAATACTATGGAGATCATGAATATGAATGATAATTTTTTTGGTTGGCCAGGTCAATAAATAGATAAAAGATAGGGGGAAGTGTGGACAAGAGTCAAATGTGTACAGACTAGCCATGTATATCAAAGATATGTAAAATTTAATGTTTTCAAGTGTTTATGAGTCTAAAAAAGTGTTTTTCTTTGATAGTTTGGGCTTACTAAGTTTTGGAAAAATTGTCCATATAACCCATGATATGAGGGATCTTGCCAAAGCTAATACATTTCAATGACAGAGTAGAAAGTAACATACATGAAAGTGAAATATAGGTTAGAAGGAATATTTGAAGGAGTAAGAGGACATAGAGTGAGAATTTGAAAATGGTTAAATAATTTTGGTGTTTTTCATATTTAATAACAAATGTCAATTGTATTTGTGCGATGAACATGATCCATTGTGATTTTATTTATGTAGACAATTCAATATATGTTTTATTTTCAATGGATTTTTTTTGATAAATACTCATTTTGGTGGGATCCCTAATCTATTTACTTTTGATCAAAATTTTAATTGGTTTGGGACATAATTGGGGGCCTAGATCCCCAAGTGATCACTTATCACAAGTACTATAATTACCAACAATGAGCACAACCAACTTGAGAATATCAATGAATGACCATAACAAACTTGAGAATACCATCAACTACCACAACTATCCCAAGAATACCAATGATTGACTACAACTAGCCTCTAATACCAAACTGAGATTTGAACCTAGGTGGTGCTTGAAGCAACCAAGTCACTTTACCAACTCACTCACATCTCATCGATTTTTAATGGATTTATTTCCAAGTGATAAAATAAATAATAATTGGTTGTCATAATGATTATCTATAATTATTTGTGTATAAATATATTTATAAGATTTTTTGTATTTATAATTATATATATTGGACTTCATAATATACATTATATAAAATTGAATTGAAAAGGCAAAATAATCGTGAAAATTGAGAAATGCTAGAACAAAGTTAGTACAAAGAGTTATGTTTATAAAAACAATTCAATAAATGTTCTATATTGCAATGGATTTATTGGAAACTAACATAGCAAATAAGAATTCCATGTTGTATTGATTAGCTATAATTAGTTGTGTATAAATGTTTTTACAAAAGATTTTGTATTTATAGTTTTATATAATAGAATTTCCAATATACATTATGTAAAATTAAATTTGAAAAGGAAAAAGAATCATACAAATTTAGAAGTGCTATAACAAAGTTAGTACAAAGTGTTTTTTTGTCCTTCTCTCTTACCATTGGCTTGGTTCAATTAAAAATAACAATATAAGTTTTATGTCTATGATTTGCAAGAATCTGATTGATTGTAAAATTTATTCATAATTATTTTTTATAAAAAACTGTTAAATGCATTTCCTTTATATTTATTGAATTTGAATTCTTTACTTAGTGTTTTAATAATTAGTATTTAATCTATTTTTTTATATTAGTGTGAATCATAATAAGTTAAACTAGTCGATAAATTCAGATTGTAATATATGGAAATTAAGCATAAATCTAAATATAACTAACTAGGATAGATCTGATGATGCAATTTGTTATTTATGAAAAGTATTAAGGAGGTCAAGATACTTATATTTATTATTTAACTAATTGACTATGACTATATTATGATAGTGGAAACCAAGTGGAAGAAAATATGTGATTTATACAGATCTAAAACTATGTTTCTATGTGCATAGGGTCAATAACATCAAGCCTGGGTATATTTAATGATATTAATGACTAAGGTTGATGCTACTATACTTATCAAGTTTTCCCCTCTATGACCATATAGTGTAGAGATCCTCTCTAATATGTATTTGTGATCAATGACCCTTGACTATATGCATAACTCTAAAAATTAGCTTCCTTATCCTTAAAACGCTAAGTACACTAATGAATGATGAAAAATTATAAAAAGCAAGGAATATTGATTGGGATAAGTTGACCCCAATCACCCCCTTTAATTATTGAAAACTTCCTACATATCCAATACTTTGAAAAGGGAAGTCAAGCCACATGTAGTTCTTCCCCTTAGTGTGAATGTGTAATCGTGATATTTCAATATTTGAATTCCCCTATAAATTTAAGTTTGATTTTGACAATGTTTGCTTTTAATTTATCTTGATGTGTTTCAAACTTGGTTGATGCTTGTTCCTAGTGTTTGATTTGAAATTTGGGGAGAATATTGCATATTTTCTAAATATGCAATAATGTATATATGTTTTATAGATAAGTGCCAAGTGAATACTAGGTGTAGGTTTAATTTTCATTTATACAAGTCTATTTGGGTAATTTACTATGTCATCGATACATTAGGTGAATGAGCTGACCTATAATAAGGGTTTAATTTTGAAAAATAGTCATTGTTAGGTGAAGGGTGATAACTGTTGTCAATCAGACTCACATCCTTATGAAGGTAGTTTTAAACTTTCATAGTCTACTAGAACATGGAAACAATCCTAGGCTGTGGGTGGCCTAATCGGTGGATTGAATCTCTAGATTCTAAGGGCTAGTTCCATTTGGTGTATCAATGAGGATCTCTACTCTACGCTACAAACTATTGGGAAAAAGTTAAAAAAGAAAATTGAAAGGAAATCCTATCTAATGATGGTGATACACCTATATTTTGGTTCATCCACTTAATTTGAGCTTTTAAAAACATTGATTAGACAAGAAAAAGATTAAAATTTTAACTCCAATTGACTCTTATGCATTAGTATTTCATGAAAAGGTTTTTATATGATGATCAAAGCTTGAGGGAAATGATGGAATAGGACTAATTCAAGGCACTAACCAACCACTTATATCCACTATAAACTTAGCAAAAAGACATCAAACACAAAACATGACCTGCATAATCTGATCAACTATACTGCTAGGTAAGAATCAGGACTTGACAAGGAAGAAAATTCTATCACATATGAAAATCACTGACATAAATACACTATACCATCACCTTGGAATTTAAAAATAGTCATTCTATTTGTCTGAAAAAGGTTACAAAACTCAAATTTTGGCAGAGTTTGGTCTTGCCAAAAGAGGGATCCTTAAAATATCTAAAAAAGCCAACTTATATAGAAAAAGCATACAAAATTCAAGAGATTGGTGTTGAAAATAGAAGAGGAGATCAACTCCCACATCACCCTAAGTCCAACTCTAGCTATGCCAAGATAACCAGGCCTTCAAATAATATCTTTTGTCTTATGCCTTGCATGAAAAGCTCTTTGGCATTGAAAATGATGGTGAGCCCATTTCATAATCCTTATTTAGAATAAAGATTAAATTATTCAAATGTGCATGGATTTTTGGTAATTCAATTCTCTTCATGCATGATGCTACAACAATATTCAAAGAGAAAACTCCACTTAAAGCTGAGTTGGAAGTGTTTGAAAAGGCTTTGATTAACAAGATAGACAAGAGTGCATACATGAAATTATATGTTAATCTCTCCTTGAACAACCATCCAACATTAAACTCTTTGATCCCTGCATGCATTCGAGTTTCCCTTTTGGAACTGAGAGAGCTGTGCTTAAAGATAGTTGCATATCTTTTCCAATTTTGAATAATTTGATTATTACATTAAAAACTCAATGTGCTCCTTACTAAAGTCTAATCTTGCTTGGGCCAATTTTTATGATCTGAATGTGAGCTGTAGATTACATCATCAGAGTCAAAAGGAGAAGTCCTCATTATCTTTTATTGATTGGCTATTGAAAACCCTCTAGTTGAATGTGCTTATGCCACTTGTCCCCAACTAATTGGTCCTTCAGATTTACACTAGGTAACTTTATATTTCCTTTAGCCTTCTCTATTTTGGCCAATTACTATGGGCTTTTTATTTGGGATCTTTGTAAAGTCCTCTCATTTTTTCTTTCTTTCAACCTTTTCTTTGGACAAAATGTCGACGACTTCACTCTTGGACTTTTATTTCTTTCTAGCAATTTGATCAAAAGAATTATTTCTTTCCTTCCTTTAGACCTTCCCTTCGAATAATTTGTTTGAAGCTTTTCTCTTTATGCATTTTTCCTTCAGATAATTTTTCCAAAGGAATTCATGTAAATGCCTTTTCGACTTTATGAAAATGCCCTTCGAGCTTTTTGACAAGGACCTTTCTTGCGGATTTTTTATCTCTTTCACCTTAAACAATTCTTTTGGATAAAAAGTCTAAAGGAAATTAGGTCTTTGGGTTTTTTTTGTAATGGAAAATTCCTTTGAACAAATTGTTCGAAAAAAATGGAATGGTCCTCTTGCCCTTCAAAAAAGTTGTAAAGGACTTTTTTGAAGGAAAATAACCCTTCATAAAAGTTGTAAAGGACCTTTCAAAATTTTAAAAAGGACCATTTCTTGTGAAAAGTACCTTTCAAAAAAATTAGAATGGTCCTCTCTGAAAAAATGAACCCTTTAGATTTTGTGAAAATGGACTTTCCTGAAGGAAAAAAGCCTTTCAAACTTTTTAAAAGTGTATTTTTCAAAGGAAAAAGAACTCGTTGGAATTCTTGAATGAGCCCTTTTTTTGAAATAATTGTACCTTTTGACCTTTTGGAGATGCCTTTTTGAAATTTTGAATTGGTCCCTTATTTAGAAAAGTTGAAAAGGCCTTTCGAGATTTTTTAAAATGTCAATTCCTTCAGACTTTTGAAAAAGCCCAATTCCTTTGGATTTGTTGAAGATGATTGAATAAAATTGCAAAGATCAATTCCTGACACTTAAACAAAAGTCATGGTTATGCAAGTTTTGAATGATAAGGGTTCCAATTTGACCTATGGGGTCAAAATTTTTAACATTTTGGAAACTTAACTGGGAAGCATGCATGTTATGCTTGAGAACTTAGACCTTATAGATGATATTTGAACTCGTAAAACAATGGAAAATATGGTCCATGATTGAAAATTCTCTTTTGACCTAGAAAAGACAACCTTCATCCTCCAAAATAAGAAGGGAAACACACAAAATAGGGAAAACTATATAAAGAAAGCAAATGTGCAAACAAAGCACTTATTTATGACAAAACATAACTAAACCAATGTGCTTGAACAACACTTGGAGGAAAATAAACAAACTAACTATGTACAAGGAGCTAATATTTTCAGTAGCAATTTTTCAGATGTATCCCATTGACTGGGATTGGAAGATCCTCACCATCCATCTTTGTAAGTTAGAAGGAATTATGGGATTTATAGCTAGAGATTGTGTATGGGCCACTCTAAAGGGAGTCAAAATTTGTGTACATTCCTGGTTTAGCTCTATCCTCATCCCACTTGAGGACCATATCTCCTTTGAAAATTCATGAAGAAGCTCCTTTGTCAAATGCTCTCTTCACTTGTGCTTGATGAATTTCCATGGCTAGAATAAACTAATTTCTTGTTTCTTCCAACTCCATAAGCTCAACATACCTAATCTCTATAGGCTCATTCTCCAATAATTCAAGTTGATGCATTAGTTCTAAAGCTGAAAACTCAATAGAAATGGGTAACCTCGCTTCCTTACCATATACCAGCTTGTAAGGAGAGTTGGTTATTGACCTTTTGTAGGTGATATTATTAGCCCATAGAGATGACTTCAAATTGAGATTCCATGACCTCTAATTATCTTCAATAGTATTTCTTATGATCTTCAATAGGTTCTTATTCATAGATTCAACAAGGCCATTACCTTATGGATAATAGTTTGATGAAGTGCTAAGATAAATTCCATGTTGAACAGCCTATTGGCTGATCCTAGTTCCCAAAAAAGCCATTACATTATCAAAAATAATGGTTGAAATAACTCCAAATCTAGTAAGCAAACCTTCATATAAATCTAAAACATTGGTTTCGTTTGCTTCTTTCAATGCCACTGCTTCTATCCAACGTGTGAAATAATTTGTAGCAATTAGAATCCATTTATATCTTAAACTTAAAGGATGATTTAAGAGATCAATAAAGTCCAATCCCCATTGGATAAAGGGTTGATCCACCAAAATTGGTTAAGGAGGTAAAAGTACAAGTTTCACTTTTGCCACAAACATAGCACATTGTTTGCACTTCCTTACCCATGCATGGTAATCACTAAATATGCTAGGCCAATAGTACCCACCTCTCATGACCTTAAGGGATATAGTTATTATAGAAAAGTGTCCTCCACCATGTCCATCATGGAATTATTCAAGCAATATCAAGTTTGGCTTGGCTCTATACACCTTAGCAACATGCCATTGATATCTTTATTAAATAAAATAGCATCAATCAGAAAAAATAGAATTGATTGCAACCTTAAATATCTTCTTTTTGAAGCACTTAGATGAGAGGGATAATTACCATCTTGGATATATCTTACCAAGTCATGAAACTAGCTGGAAGGTGAGGTATGACCAATTGCAACCTCTTCATCACTTGACACCAAAACAACTTCATTAGTCTCTTGAAAGTCTTGGGTTAGATGCTTACAAAGTCCTTTTCCTCTAATCAAATTTGTGACCTTAATTTACATGTCATACTCCATTACCTTGGTTATCCAATTGGCTCTCTTCTCATTTATATCTTTATTCAAAAGTAACTCCTTGATGCTTGGATGGGGAACCATCAGGTGTATTTTATTGTTAGACAAGTATCTAAATTTTTTAAGAGACCTTATAATTGAAAGTACATGTTTTTCAACAAAGGCGTACCTTGTTTCACATTCTTCTAAGCCTTGACTAAAGAAAGCTATTGGCTGCTCCAAAGCCTCATGATTTTGTTATATAAGAATGCCTGAAATGGTGTCCATGTTAGCATAAGTATAAAAAATTAAATATGTTGTGAAATATGGATGCATAAGTGTAGGAGCACTAGATATGGTCTTCTTAATATCTTCAAATTTTTTAATTCCTTCTTTGGCTAGTTGAAGATCTGATTCTTCTTTAGCATGGCTATAAGTGGCTTAGCTAAAATGGCAAAATATAAAATATATCTCCTTATGAAGTTGATTTTCCCAAAAAAGCTTTGCATAGCCTTTTTGTGTTTAGGCAAGGAAAGTGCAAAAATGGAGTCTACCTTTTTGGAATCTATGCTTAAACCATGCTTTGAAACAACATGTCCAAGAAGCTTACCTTCATGAACTGAAAAGACACATTTTTTGGGGTTTAGAGATACCCCAAATTGCCTACACCTTTCAAACACTTGATTGAGATGAGCCATGTGATCTTATGCACTCTTTGAAAACACTATTATATCATCCAAATAAACAATTAGAAACTTGTTAAGAAGGCCTTGGAATACCATATCCATGGCTCTCTGAAAGGTTGCTCTAGCATTAGATAAACTGAATGGCATCTTTCTATATGCAAATGTCCCCCACTTAGTTGTGAAGGCTATCTTAAATTGGTCCTCTTATTTGAAAAAAATATGATTGTAGCCACTATATCCATCTAACAAAGAAAACCTCTTTAAACTTACAACAAGCTATAAAATTTGTTCCATTGATGGCAATGGATAGTGATCTTTAAGTGAATCCCTGTTCAAATCATGGAAGTCAACACACAATCTAATCTCATTGTTCTTCTTTCATATTAGAAAAATATTTGCCACCCAAGTTGAGTGATTGATTAGAAATATAATATCTGACTCTATGAGCTTGTGAAGCTCAACTCTCATCAAAGACTCAAGCTTAGGATTAATGGGCCTTTGTCTTTGTTTTACTGGTTTAGTTTTAACCTCTAACTCAATGGTGTGTTGAGATAAACTTGGATCAAATCCCTTGAGATCACTATATTTTCATGCAAATACATCAAAAAAACTTATGCATAAGTGAATGAAAGCTTCTTTTTGTGAAGGAGTGCATACCTTACCCAACTTTAAAATCTTACTAGTTGTAATCTCTACATTGGCATAATCATCTTCTTTTGTTGAGAAGGATAAATTTTCCTTCCTTAACTCATCATCACCACTGAAAATGTTCTCAAGTGTGACTAATCCCTTGGGAAACTTATTTGTTTTTAGTTTCAAAATCTGATCACCATACTGCTACAGGTGATTTGATTATTTTCTTGAAGAAAACTCAGCCTCCTCTTGCAAGAATCTCACAATTTGATTGTCATCTTTGAACACTTGAAAATTCTCATGATTATATGGAATGGAAGGCCTTATAACCAACTTGATATGTGACTAATTTTTTTCATTTTTTATATCAGTTGAGATTCTAAATTATGACCCAATTGTAGCCAACCTATATGCGTATTTATTTTTGCCTCTTGGTATTGCCTGAATGTTAAAATCTTAAAAATATTCAAGTAAGTCCCATATTCTATGATTTTAAGATTTAAGAAACAAATTTTTACATACATTAAAACATCTTACTTGGTGGACTACAAGCTCACTATCACAAAACACTTACAAAGAATTGACTTTCATCTTCCTAGCCCATTACCAACTGTGAACTAGTGCCTCATACTATACAACATTATTTGAACAACCAAACTGAAACTTAATAGAAGGGAAATACCTTTGATTTTTTTGAAAAAAAAACATCATTCCAGTCCTAGTACCATGTTTATTCCTTGATCCATCAAAGTATAATTACCACAAACCTTCACTAGATTTATCATCCTTAACTATGGCTAGAATTGGTACATCATTCTCATGAAGGAAATACATACCAAGTTATTCTTCAATCAGATTATAATGATCATTATTATGTAAATTAAATCCCACTCATGAAGAAACAAATATGAAACTCCATCTAAATGTGATCTTTTTTTACTTCACTAGTTTTTAGCACATCATCTGAGATGATATAGTTAGTGTTTACAACACTTGGAATATATGGCTCCATATGGAAACATGCAGTAGGTTTATAATGAATCATTACATTAGTACCATACATATTTTTTAACAATAAATAATTCCAATTATATGACAAATATGCCCTAATCTTTGAGGTGAAGTCCCTTGAAAGGCATAAAGAAAAGTAAGGAGGCAAGTCTACCACAATAACATCCTATTGAATAACAACATTAAGATAAGCATGTAATGTAAATTTTATATCTTTTATGATGCCTAAAATCTTTGTTGGTGGCCCATCTAGTTGCAATACCCCTTTAGTGTTTGGCTCATAAACAAAGCTGAGCTTGTCTGTAATCTATTTAGGCATGACTGTACTACTAGCTCCACTATCCACCATATAGTTATGAACCAAAGTATCACCTACTATCAAAGAAAGGTATAAATGTGGAGTTTTATTTGTTTTTACCTCAGTTATATCCACCTTTTCCATCTTATTTACTTATTGTACTTGTTACTTAGTTGGCTGGTTTAAATTAGTTAAGACAAATCCTTCTTTATCAATCAATTTTGGAGAAAATTTGAGAGCTGAAAGCTCTTGGATGAGCATATATTTTTGTCCTAAAATGAAAAGAGAATCCCACATGATAATTCTAATATTATACTTCTTCATTTGATCCACTATACTGGATTGAGATTCACCAACCTTAGGTTACACTTTCTAAAGAACTGGCTGCTCACAAACTAGGGGTATTTGATAAACTTTACTAACCTCTATATTCTAATTTTTCTATGTTGTAGGGGTATTAAGTTGTTATTTTGTAATATTAGAAATAAAATTAAGAGTACTTGAAACATTTATCACCCCCTACAGCTCATCAATGGATCTTCTTTTAGGTCTAGTTACAACTGTAATTTAACCACTCATACTGTTAGTTTCAACACCCTGAGTAAAAGTAACATGATCATCTATTTGCCAATTTAAATTAATGGTATTAGGATACCCTTGAACTTGCTGAGTCTCTCCTTGTGATGCCAAACTTGTATCTTGGTACTAACCTCCTTGAAAAGAAAACTCTTCTTGTGTTATTTATGGCATAGTGATGTTTTATGATACCAAGGCTTGGATTTGAGCATCATTGAGATTTGAGGACTGCCAATCTAAATCTTACATAAATTTATTTTAAGGTGGGGTGAGAACAATGTCCTTTGAATTGGAGGGAGCAATAGGATCAAGGGAATCATATGGATTAGCTAAAGTTATGGCTCCTTGTGTTTGATAAGGTGGTCTATTCTCTCTAAAACCTTGATATGGAGGCATTTGATCTTTGAAGGGTTGATAGGTGGTTTTCTTTTATTATTGATACGACATATTAGACTGATATTTTTATCTATTGAGTTACATTATTTCATTCCTAAAGGATTGTAACAAACTTTTAAACTCTCCTATCTCACTAGCTTGACTAGTAGGGGTTGTAATTTGAGCTTGAGGTGATGGAATAGGAGCTAAGGATGGAATTTGAGGAATTTGAGGAACTTGAGGGGTTGGTATGGAATTAAAATTTAGGAATATAGGAATTGGAGGTCCTGGAGAAAGCTTACTAGTTTGTATCAAACTATTCTCTACCCTAATTGCAACCTCATAAGCATCTATCAAAGTAGTACCACCCATTGACTATATCATCACACTAATGTCAGAGTTAAACATTTTTAAACAATATAGAAATGCATATTCAAGAGATGGTATTTTCAACATAGGTATCTTAGTCCATATATTTTGGAATTTGAGTTTAAAATTAGACATGAACTCATGAGGAGCTCTGTTTATGGTAGTTAATTGCTCAACTAAAGATAGGCAATCAGATTTGTCCTCAAATTAATTGACTAAGGCTGTACCCAATTCATCCTAGGTATAAATGGAGTTTAGTGGGAGGTTTCTATACCACTACAATGCTTTTCCTTTGAAGGAAGTAGCAAGTAATCTAATAATAACATTATCCTCAACAACAATATGGACTAAACAGAGATTAGTTACATCTTGGATATGCTCAATAGGGGTTTTTTGGTTTTATCCTTAGAGGAATGGGATGATCTTGAGGGTAGATACAAGAATATCATCAAACTAGGCTAGATTCAGTGGGCTACCTCTATTGAATAGAACACACACCTAGTTTTTAATGGCCATTTGGATAGTGGGGATTGTACTGCCTAGAATAATAGGATAACTAGGGGACAAATATTTATTTTGAGGATATGGATTTTCTCTCCTAAACCTTGATCTCCTATATGATATAAATTCAAAAAGAATACCTTTACTAGCTAACCTTGTGGTAACCTTTGGCATGAAAGGATTGCCTAAATGGTGCTATGAACCTTGCAATCTGAAGAATCTTTAGCTTGTGATGAAGATGAATATTCTCATCTACTATAACTGCTTCTCCTCATATTCAAACTTCTTCAGATGTGCAAAGAATTTATTTGAGGTCCCACTAGGCATGCCAAAAACTATTCTCAATCAAAATCTCACCCTTGTGAAGGTAGTTTTAGGCCATTATAGTTTGTTGAAACATGGAAACAATCCTAGGCTGTGGGTGGCCTAATCAGTGGATTGAATCTTTAGATTCTAAGGGATATTTCCCTTTGGTGTATCAATTAGGATCTCTAATCTATGCTCAAACTTTCAAGAAAAAGGTAAGAAATAAAATTGAAAGGAAATCCTATCTAATGATGGTGATACACTTGTATTTTGGTTTATCCACTTAATTTGAGCTTTTAAAAACACTGATTAGACAAGAAAAATATTGAACTTTCAACTCTAATTAATTCCTATGCATTATTATTTCATGAAAAGGTTTTTATTTGATGATAAAATATTGAGAGAAATAATGGAATAGGCTTGATTCAAGGCACTAACCAACCACTTATATCCACTGTGAACTCAGCCAAAAGACATCAAACATAGAACATGACCTACATAATCTAATCAACTATACTGCTAGGTAAGAATCAAGACTTGAAAAGGAAGAAATTTTTATCACATATGCAAATCACTGACATAAATAAACTATACCAACACTTTAGAATCTAAAATTAATCCTTCTATTTATCTGAAAAAGGTTACAAAATTTAAATTTTGGTAGAGTCTGGTCTTACCAAAAGAGGGATCCTTAAAATGGTTGAAAAAGATAACTTATATAAAAAAACATACAAAATTTAAGAGATTGGCACTAAAAATAGAAGAGGAGATCAAATCCCACATCACCCCAAGTCCAACTCTAGCTATGCCAAGATAACCAAGCCTTTAAATAATATATTTTTTCTTATGCCTTGCATAAAAATCTCTTTGGCATTGAAAATGATGATGAGCCCATTTCATAATCCTAATTAGAATAAAGATTAAATTATTCAAATGTGCATGGATATTTGGTAATTCAATTCTCTTCATGCATGATGTTATGCCAATCTTCAAAGAGAAAACTCCACTTGAAGCTAAGTTGGAAGTGTTTGAAAAGGATTTGATTAACAAGATAGACAAGAGTGCATGCATGAAATTCTATGTTAAGCTCTCCTTGAACAACCATCCAACATTAAAATCTTTGATTCCTTCATGAATTCGAGTCTCCCTTTTAGAACTGAGAGATCCCTGCTTGAAGGCAATTGCATATCTTTTCCAAGTCTGAATAATTTGATTATTGCATTAAAAAATTGGCATGCTCCTTACTGTAGTCTAATCTTTCTTGGACCACTTTACATGCTCTGAATGTGAGCTATATATCATGTCATTAGAGTCAAAAGGGGAAGTTTTCATTGTCTTCTATTGATTGGCTATTGAAATCCCACAAGCTAAATGCACTTATACCACTTATCCCCGACTAATTGGTCCTTCCAATTTGCACTGGGTAACTTTATATTTCCTTTACCCTTATTTTGGCAAATTAATATGGGATTTTTGTTTGATCTCTTTGTAAAGTCTTCCTCTCAACTTTTCTTTCTTTTAGCCTTTTCTTCAAACAAAATGTCTACAACTTCACTCTTGGACTTTTCTTTCTTTTAGGCAATTTGCCTGAAAGAATTATTTCTATCTTTCCTTTAGAATTTCCCTTCGGAAAATTTTTCTAAAGCTTTTCTCTTTATGCACTTTTCCTTCAAAAAATTTGTCTGAAGGAATTCATGTAAATGCCTCTTCGGCTTTATGAAAAATCCCTTCAGGATTTTTGACAAGGACCTTTTCTTGTAGATTTTTTGTCTCTTTCACCTTGAACAATTTCTTTGGATAAAAAGTCTAAAGGAAATTAGGTCTTTGATTTTTTTTTATAATGGACAATTCCTTCAAACAAATTGTAGTTGAAATTTCAATCTTTTTCTTGTCTAATCAGTGTTTTTAGAAGCTCAAATTAAGTGGATGAACCAAAATATATGTGTATCACCATCATTAGATAGGAATTCCTTTCAATTTTCTTTCTTACCTTTTTCTCAGTAGTTTTTAGCATAGAGTAGAGATCCTAATTGATACACCAAAAGGAGTTAGCCCATAGAATCTAGAGATTCAATCCACCAATTAGGCCACCCATAGCCTAGGATTGTTTCCATATTTCAGAAAACTATGAAGGCCTAAAACTACCTTCACAAGGGTGCGAGTTTGATTGACAATAGTAAAATCAGCCTCAAGATAATAAGGCTAATGTTATTGTCTAGGAGATAAGATTACAAGTGTGGTATTTTGGAAATGTTTGGGTAGGATATTTCACTAATTTAACATAGATTGGAATTTTACTATAGGTCACTGATAACAACTTAGAATAGATCGGCCTCATATATAACATGTAGGTGTGTGAGAATGGCAAGTAATATTTTTTTATATATGCACATCATATAGGATACATGTAGGTTAGGATTGGCATTACCTACTATAAAATACCATATTTTAGTGTCTACAAATGCATCCCCTTTATTCTAATATTACAATGCAATGAAATTACTAGAGTAAAATGATAAAGATATATCTAAGTGTGTGAAACACAATTTGTATTTGGGAGAAGGCTCAAAATGTTTGAGATACTCCAAGAAAAACTTGAAATGTCCATAGAATGAAAATTTTAAAATCTAAACTATACTTGAAACTTGAAATTTGAAAGAGAAAGGAAGGAGTACACATTTAGGTGAGTAAATTATGTTACCTTGTAGCTTATTAGAGATGATGATTCCTTTTCAAAGCATTATATAATTATGTTTCCTTGTTGAAACACATGTATATTTGGAGTGATTGTGCCCCAAATTGGTATAACTATATGATCTCTTTGGTTAAGATGATAAATGCACCAACCCTCATTAATTTAGAGTAGTTTTAAGACCATTAAGAATAATTGAAACTCAATTACACTAAATCAATAATTGATCTTGATCCTTTAGATGGTAAGGTGGGGACCATATAATGGGCTCACTATGGGTAAAACCTTGACCATTTAGAATCAGTGAACCTAAAAATTTATGAATCAATTGATACAAATAAACTTTAAAATTCATGTTTTCCCACTACTTGATGCCTTTGAATTATGTTTTTGCAAATAAATAATTGTAATGATATTGTATGAAAAAATATGTAAATGTGCATGAACAAGTATCATGCCTTACTGAATTAGTGTCAACTATAAACTATCATAGTGTACATTTATACCATTTGATATAGAATTTTATGCAAATATTTCTTAAATCTTAGACCCTATATCTCAAATATATCCATATGTAAAAGACATTTAATATATGTTCCTGTAAACTATGTTCACTTGCATCGCATATCCACTCAAGTATATCTACATCTATAATCTACAACTCATGTATTTTATAAAGTGAGTGCATGTGTATGCCATATTTCCATATAATATGTACCAATTGTAAATATTTGCCACACATGTGAACCAATATGATATTTGAATCATTATAAATCTATGAAATATATATATATATATATATATATATTTTACCTAAAATATGATTCTTCTCTTCATGGATGTTTATGTCTATATGAAAAGCCCACTAATATGCTCCCATTTTGAGGTGATAGTTGTAGCCTGTAAATAACTCATCTCAAAAGAAGAGTTAACTATATCATGTCATGTATAAATATCTAATCATGTATAATCATGTCAATCATGTGGAGAATATGTCATCAAGGCATGCATATAACATATGCAATGCAAGGCATAAAAGTGGTATGCTAAGATAGATGTATCTATGAAACACACAAAAGTAACTATCATTGAATAGAAATATGTAGTAAGGAAGTGTATGAAATAAATCATAGAACAACACACAAAGAGGAGGTATGTGATATGGATCATAACAACTGAAAATATAGTAGTCATACAATCTTATCATGCTCAACACTTAATGTCACATAATAACATAGAGTGTCACATGTAAGGCCAGGGGAATACATACAAGGGACATAAATATGTCGCTAAAAATCATGGCTAAGGATTAAAAAACTTAAGGTAACTGTTGACCATTTTAGTCACCATGAAGGAATAACATCCATTTTTAGTTCAGGGTTCAACGGTCACATAGGTTTTAAAGGCTTAGTCAAAGGTTCAGTGTTGAAGGAGGCTAAAGAGGGAAGCTATATACTTTAAAAAATTAAGAATTATTATGTTTTCAAGAATTATTGATCAATTTAGTGCACTCTCAAAACTTGTAAGAGTTGTACAACAAAAAGATAGCCATTTTGGGATTTTTTCTAGATGATGGCTTCAAGAGGTGAAAAAATTAATTTTGATGGGCCCTTGATGACATCATGATGGCTTCCCAGGTTATAAATTATAATACGACTAATCCATTTATTTTGAAGGTTTATTGGTGCCATGTGTCAATCTCATAGTGGTCCTACACCCTTTTAAATACTTTCAGCTCTTAGTCAATTTTCTAAAAAAATTTAGGCCATGCATTACTCTCCCAAAGTGCCGAGCTTGTTTGAGAAGTTTTTTAAAGACTTAGTCATTATTATTCAAAATTACTAGTGAGCCAATGACATCAATAAATCCCCATGTAATTGAAAAAGTGAAATGATTCTATGTGTCACAATCCTAATGACTTGGTAACCCAGAACTATCCATATAGTTCAAAACCCTATAATCTAGTGGGTTAGTGAGATGATGAAACATGGCACATCCTAATACCCCACTCTCTTAGAGATTTTTGTACAACTTAGAGAGATGTTAGAGCCTCTAAGATAGTGGGTGAGTGGGATGACATTGCATGGCATAGTCCCACTCTCCCAAATGTATCATCACAAACCTAACAGTGTTTTAGGGAAATAGATGAATGAGATGTTACTGCATGGTGAAGTTTTACTTCAATGTAAGAGAAATAATTAATATCCATTTAATCCTCAACCAAGAAAAGGAGGAGTTAGAAGGATATAGGTGGAATTAGAAGCCTCTAAGCACATAATGGTAGGAGTGCCCAACAAATAAAGGAGCACCAACTGGCACTTGATAGACCCTGGAAGAGGGTAGGCAAATAGGAAGCTACCATGTGGCCCAACTAACAATTTTACTAAGAAAACCCAAAGTAATTAGAGAGATGGAATTTAGAGGCCATAGACTATGGATAGGTCTCAATGGGTTATGGGGGTGACACAACTAAGTAAAAAAGAGATAGGGAGTGAAATAACACCACATTGTTAGTGCACCAATCTAAATTTGATAGCTTGTCTAGCCATATAAATTATCTAAAGCCAGGATTTGACTGCACACTCAATTTGATTTGTAAAATCAAGTTGTATATTAGTTATTCACTAAAAAATAATGAAGTGGGAGGTGGAATTAAATTAAAAATTGAGTAATGACACCACTAAAACATGGCATGCACATTGGAATCAAGCATAAGACATAAAAGACAAAATGAGCCTTAAATAAGCATGGCTCTAACTACATAGGATAAAGGTAACTAGTGATCCCAACACAATCATGAATATCTTTAGCTACTGAAATTCAATTGAGATATGGTCTAGTTACATAATCATGGGCATGATTTTAAGCTATCATATATTTCAAGCTGCCTACTCAGCCATATTCTTCCAAATCACCTTGAATCATTATAACTGCCCCAATAGGGGGTAAGATTAATTACTGATCCATGTATTTCTCATTGCCTATAAAGTCCTAGGTCTCCCATTTTAAATGGTTGACATTTATAGGCATAATAATGCTACCAAAAATTTCCCTCTAGAAGCTCCCTTTACCACTTGAGCCTTGAATTTTAATGAGAATCGAGTTCACCTCCCTCCTTTATTTTTGCATTATATGTGCATCTTGTGGTTTGTTGATCTTTGCTTGTGGATAATCTTTGTCCCTCTCATTATCGTCCATTCTCCAACACTTCTATGTAGAACTTGGATTTATCTTTTATGTTGTATGTTGTGTGAATATAGGTCTCTACAAATGCCCCCTATGGATTGTTTGTCAACCCTCTTGGCATAATATTATGTCTTGCACCTCCATGAAAAATATTTATACAATTAGAATGTTCATTTTGGAGTCTATGTGATATTTTCTCATCCTCAAAGTTGTCATGTGTTCTTCAAGGCATGTAGAGGTGCTCTATCTAATCTTGGTGCATCACCATTATTTAATTTCAACATTCCTTCTCCCTATTCCCCATAAGTTTTATACTTAAGAATAGTTATAGATTTAATTTGAGCTCTTTTAGGCCTACATGTTGATCCTAAATTAGATGCATTTAGATTAGAATGAATTTATCCTTATTCTAAGATTCATCCTAAGGAGTGAAAGTGTCCCACAACTTGGGGGATGATCCTATTATCTCATTGAACCATATTCTGATTCAATAGGTGCACAATTTGAGTTATAACAATTTTTAGCACACTCAGTGGGACACCATTTGATGATATTCACATCATCCATTAAAGAATTTTGGTGTATTCTTTAGTGTATCTTGCCATTCAAGGTAGTTTATTTAAAACCATGACAACTCTAATTGTCAAATCTACTGGTTTAAGCAGTCCAAGTGCTTATAGATTATCAAGGATTAGGATTTATTTGATATTCTTGATCTTTCCCTTTTAAAAAATGATCTAATCACCTGAAAACTCTACTTCAACTCTAACTTTAGGTTATAGTAGACTGAGCCCATATATTGTAATCAAGAGGAAGTTTGAATCCCATAGTCTCATGGTTACTTGGCAAAGGATCCACCCATTTACTCCATTTAATGGAAGCAACCCTCTTACCCTGGTCCACGATGATGATATCCTAATTGAAGCTATCAAAATTCTTCCATTCTTCATGGGTGAGGATGAGACTACCACCATTAATCACATCAAAGACATATCCCATGTGTGCATAATCCACCATGTGCTTGAAGACAATGTAGCCATCCATATCCTCACTTCATCATTCAAAGGGAGGGATCTATGGTGGCATATAAGTCTAAGGCAAGGCTTCATTTGTATCTGGGATGAGCTCGATGAGAAATTTTATAAATAGTGTAAAGAAAGGGATAACCATTTGTCCCTCATTAAGTGGCTTTACACCATAAAAAAGGGTACCCCATGATCTCCTCACTGACTTTAACTTGAGATTATAGCGAATCTGGGACCGAATCCCAACCCTGATAAAGCCCTATGCTTATGAAACATTATTATACTATTTGAGATATCTTGACTATGAAATTAAAGTCATCATCTAATCAATAGATGGAGTTTACTTACCTAACACTTATAATCTTATTATTGTAGCAGAATAATTTCTCATTCATTCTGGTAAAATTAGAACTAGGCCTCTAATACCCCTATTGCCTAAGTCTTTATCCAATCAACCCATTTCATCCTCTATTCCTATAATGGTTAGCTAATCAATGCCATTCATGTCACTGTTAGTGAGTTACAAGAAGTTAAAAGCATCATCAAAAGCCTTGAAAATGAGCTAGAAGCCTTCAAGAAGCAATAATTATAGCAAAATAGTCCTTATCATCCCTTCAAAAGAGCTTAACAACCTCATAGGCAACCCATCCAAGGCACTGCACAATTCCAAACTCAACTCTCATATATGAATCCATCTAATGTGCAGAATTATGTTGCTATTATCACTCCTAAATCCCTCATGTTTCAAGATGCATCATAACTTTAAGGACAATGAGTTGGATTAGCTCCATAAGTAGAAAATGAGTAAAATTAAACATAGTTTGAGACTCTTTTCTTGAATTGAGAAGATAATGATTTTGGGATCGTGCTTATCAATGAGGGGATAGCCTTGGAAGCTTACTACTTTCATGAAGAGGAGGAATCAATTATATCAAATATGGGGTCACATGCCACAAAAGAGGATTTTTTTAGTTGTGAGGTACCACTCTTATTGAGGAGGTTATTGATTACTCATCTGATGATTAGGTAAAGGGCTATTATGAGCTTGATTCAACTGATTATATAAAAGCTAAAGGTTTATACCCTTATGATATGCATAAGGAAGACATATTTTGGGATGAGCCAGAGGACTTATGCTCAAGCCTAGACATTAAGCCAATATCACTTCATGAAGGAACTCATGAGAAGCATGAGCATTAGGTAGAAGTGACCATGTTTCAAAATGAGCCACTAGGACAAGAGCATCCTCATTAGTTGGATGATAGAGAAAAATAACCCAACCATGATTTCTCAAGATTTATTTTATCAAGAGGATGTCCTATCAGATATCTATCCCTGATGGAGGTCAACATGGAAAAGCCATTACCTATCATGCTTGATCTAGAGCATGAAGAAGGGTAGAAGTAGCCTACCCATTCAATCCAAAGTAGTTTCACTTCAAGTCAATTGAAGTGGGTAGGTGAGGTTGTTTTTATCCTTAGAGAAACATATCACTGGTTTATTGAGCTCCCAATCCTTCTCCACTTCTAGTTGGCTGCCCTCAAACATGAAAATCATTCTAAGTTGATAAGAAAGGGTGGTTATTTTATAAAAATAGTCAATGGATTTGTTTAGGCAACCTTTTGGTTTGTTAGTTTAAGGTAGTTTAACTACTTTTATTTTACCTAAGTTTTGATGCATAGTAGTTTAGTTTTTATCCTTTCTTATAAGTGCTCTGGCACTTTCATTATTTTTATTCTTTGCTTTTATTGTCCATTTGGAGGTGAATCTTAGTTCTATTATTCAACATCACATTGAACAAGTTACAAAAAGGTTGTGTTCTCAGAATTAAGATATTCAAAGGCTTCTATGACTCCATGCCCAATGGATTACTTAAAAGGCTACTAGATTCTTGCTTAGAAGGCAAGTAACCCATAGAGTTCACCAAGAATGTTGATGATTTTGATCACCATAAAGGAGCAACATCCATTTTCAGTTTAGGGTTCAATGGTCACATAGGTTTTTAAGGCTTGGTTGAAGCTTCAGTGTTAAAGGAGGCCAAAAAGGGAAGTTCCATACTTTGAAAAAATGTGAATTCTTAGTTTTTGAAGCATTTTTGGCTAACACAGTGGACTTATGGAGAATGTAGGAGTTGAATGACTAAAATACAACCATTTTGGGGTTTCTTCCTGATGACAACTTCAAGAGGTAAAGAGCTTAATTTTGATAAGTCCCTACAAACATCTTGATGGCTTCTTAGGTTATTAGTCACAATGAGACTTAGCATTTATTTTGAAGGTTATCTAATTCCATGTGTCAATATCAAAATGGTCCCAAGCCCTTTCAAATGATTTTGGCACTTAGCTAAATTTTTAAAAGTTGCCCAGACCATGCGTCACTCTCTCGATAGTCCTGACCCTGTTTGAGAAGTCTTTTAAGGACTTAGTCATTTTTATTTTAAATTGCCTAGTGAGATAATAATGTCAGCAAAATCCCAAGCAATTAGGCAATCAAGTAAATGGAAAAGTGATCAAGTAGGTAAGTGGGATGTTTCCACATGTCATAATCTTGATAATTTAAATACCTAAAATCATATGTATAATTTAAAACACTCCAAGATAATGGATTAGTGGGGTGATGTAATTGGTCATAGTACCATTACCCTGCTCTATTAGAGATTTTAGTACAACTTAGAGATATGTCAGAGCCTTTAGGCTAGAGGGTGAGTGGGAAGGTACTGCATGGCACAATCTTGCTACCCTATTCTCATAAAGATTTCCTTAAAATCTAGTAGTGTGTCAAGGAAACAGGTGAGCAAGATGTTTCCACATGGTGAAATATCACTTCACCAAATAGATGTAATCAACATCCATTTGAAGCCTCAGTCAAATAAAGAAGGATCAAGAAGGATCCACATGAAAGTGGAAACTCCCAAGCACATAATGGTAGGAGTGCCCAACAAATAAAGGAGCACCAATTGACACTCGATAGATCCCACTCAATAGAGCATGAGAGAGGGTAGGTAAATAAAAATCTATCATGTGGCCCAACTGATGGATCTATATAGAGCCCAAATTAATTAGATATATGACACATGGAGGTCATAGACTATGGCCAAGGCTCAATGAGTTAATGGGGTGATGCGACCAAGTAATAAAGATATAGCCAATGAAATAGTCCCATGTCATCAGTGCACCAAATTAAATTTTATGGCCTATCCAGTTGTTAAAACATCAAAATTAAATATTTGACTTTACACTCAATTTGATTTGCAAATCAAGTTGAATATAATTTCCTCACCAAGAAATGATCAATTGGGAGGTGGAATTCAATGCAAAATTAAACAAAAACACCCACTAAAATGTGGCATACACATTGCAATCAAGCATAAGACATAAAATAAAAAATTAGTCTTAAAGAATCATGGATCTAACTACACAGGATAAAGGCAAATGGTGATCCTAACATAATACCAAGTGCCTTCAGCTATCAAAATTCAATTGAGATATGTTCTAGTTATAGGAATCATGGGCATGCCTTCAAGCTATAAGATATTTTGAGCTATCTACTTAACCACCCTCTTCTAAATCACTTTGAATCATTGTAACCACCCTAATAGTAAGTAAGATTAATCAATGAATCATGGGCTTCTCATTGCCTATAAAATCATGGATCACACATTTTAAAATGGTTGACATTTCTAGGTAGTGTAATGCTACCAAAATTTGCCCTCTAGGAGCCCCCTTTACCCCCTGAGCCTTGCATTTTAATGAGAATTGAGTTCACCTCCTTTCTTGCATTTTATGTGCATCATGTGGTTTTTTGATCTTTTCCTATGGATAATATTCATCCCTCTCATTGTATTCCATTCCCAAGCACTTCTATGTAAAACTTGTCTTTCTCTTATAAGCTTTATGTTGTGTGCATATAGGTCCATACAAATGCCACTTGTGGATCATGTGTCATCCCTATTGGCATTGTATTGTGTCATGCACCTTCATGTAAAATATTTATGCAATTATAACTTTCATTTTGGATTTTGTGTGATATTTTCTCATTCTCTAAGATTTGTAGTGTGTTCTTCAAGGCTTATATAGGTGCTCTATCTAATCTTGGTACATCACCATCATTATTCCTTCTCCCTTTTACCCTCAAGTTTTAGACTTAGGATTAGCTATAGATTTCTTTTCAGCTCTTTTAGGCCTACATTTTGATCCTAATTGAAATGCATTTAGATTATAAGGAAGTCAAACTTCTCTAGAGGTTCATCTTAAGGAGTAAAAGTGCTCCACACCTTGGGGGATGATCCCATTATCTCACTGAACCATATTTTGATTCAATAGGTGCACAATTTGAGTGATAAAGTTTTTTGGCATGCCCAGTGGGACATCATTTGATGATCTTCATAGCATCCATTAAAGAATTTTGGTGTATTCTTTAGTGTATCTTGCCATTCATGGAAATTTATTCAACACCATGGTGACTCTAATTGTCAAATCTATTGATTTAAGTAGTCCAAGTGCTTAAATATTATCAAGGATCAAGATTTATGTGATATTATTAATCTTTCCATTCTTTTAAAATGATCTAATCACTTGGGGACTCTACTTCAACTCCAAATCTGGGTTATAGTAGACCAAGCCAATGTGTTGTAATCAAGAGTAGTTTAACTCCCATATATCTCATGGCTGCCCAATAAAGCATCCACCCATTTGATCCATTTAATGGAGGGAAACCTCTTTCCCTAATCCACTATGATGATATCCCCATTGAAGCTCTTTAGAGTCTTCCATTCTTTATAGGTGAGGATGAGACCACTAAAATTAAGCACATCAATGACATATCCCATGTGTGCAGTCCACCATGTGATTGAAGACAATGTGTCCATCCATATACTTACTTCATCATTCAAAGGAAAGGATCTATGGTGGTATAAAATTCTAAGGCAGGGCTCCATTCATTTTGGGATGAGCTTGGTGAGAAATTCTGTAGATAATTTGAATAAAGGGATGACCACTTGTCCCTCATTAAGCAGCTCACCACCATAAAAGGGCACCCCATGAAATCCTCATTGACTTCAACTTGAGGTTATAGTGAACCTAGTATTAAATCCCAACCTTGGTAAAGCCTTTAGATCATGTAACATTCTTATACTATATAAGATCTCTTGACTATGAAACTACAATCATCATCCAATCACTAGGTGGAGTTTACTTACCTAAAGCTTATGATATTACTATTATAGAAAAATAATGTCTCATTCATGCTGGTAAAATTAGACCTAGGCCTATAATACCCATATTTCTCGAGTCTCTATCTAATCAACCCATTTCATCCTTTGTTCTTGCAATGTCTAGCTAAGCAATCCTATTTGTAGTCACTCTTAGTGAGTTATAAAAAGTTTAAAGCCTCATCCAAATCATTGGAAATGAGATATTAGCCTTCAATAAGAAAAAAATATAATAAAATAATCCCTATTATCCGTTTAATATATCTTACCAACCTCATAGGTTGCCCATCCAATTCACTATACAAGTCCTAGCTCAACGCTCATATCCTAGGCTACCTAATGTGTAAAATTATGTTGCTATAGTCGCTCATAAATCTCTCATGTTTCAAGATGCATCATAACTTTATGGAAAATGAGTTGTATTAGCTCCACAAGTATGAAAAGAGAGGAACCAAACATAGTTTAAGCCTCTTCTCTTTGTTAGAGGTACAATCACTTAGAGGGGGGTGAATCAATGAGCCCAGATAATCTAATTTCAATTTCAATTCCTTCAAAATATTAATAATTAAATGCATAAATTCATGAGGAATACATATCATTCATATAATTAGAAATAAATACAATTCAAGATCAAACACATAAAACATGACATATGTGGGGAACCCTCTTGGGGAATAAAACTCATTAAACCTTGCAAGATGGATTATAGTCTTATAATGACAAGATCTAATTTAAACCAAATGTAACTAATCAAGGAAATACCATCCCTTATTTTACTAAGATTGATATCATATAAGGAGATAATACACCTATCTAGATAATCTTCCACAACAACTAGACTTTTAGCAAGTTTCACCTTGTAAGGAGGCTACAACCTCCTAGATGTTGAGCTGCCACAACAACACCTATGAACATATACACCTTTAAACTAATGTATTTAATACCTAATGATGGACCTCTAATTATAAATCTTAACCTTCAATCTATCACCCAAATCTCCCTATTATCCAAACCACATCACATATTTGAACCAACACATAAAGATCAATTACGACACATTACATATCGCAACTAACCCCACTCTTTAACTCTTCACTCACTCACACTTCAAATAACTCTATTATGACATCATAAATATGACCTATAGGTCATACAAACCATCATCAACTATCTCTACTCTTCAACCCATCCACTGGGCACATTTCCTCTCTTCTTTCCTTTACCTCAATGCTCAAACAACCTCTATTGCTTACTCACTCAAATTTCCTCTTCTAGGATCATTAGGTCCAATGACCTATGTGTCCTCCTAAAAAAACTTTATTAGACAATAATTATTGATATTATTCACTATATAATGGCCCTTAATTACTTGTACCTTCTATTTTAAAGGTTCTCTCCTTTGCTTGGATCCACACCCACATAACTAGAACAAACAGGCCAAATAGGCCGTGTACTTATACCATGCTCTCGGTATAACCCATATTGGTCAGCCAAAATTCTTAACACACTTATTACACATTTTATATAGGTACTCATAAACTTTAAATTTAATAAACACATAATCCATATGTCTTCCAATGCTTCATTATCCCCAAACCACCATTAGGTCTTGGTGAGACCCAAAATAATTAGGCCTTCATACTCACATGTTACATGTGAGACTACTTGGACCACCTTCATCCTTTATCGATGATTTGAATACATAAAAAATATCTCCAATATCCCATTTATCACTCTCACATGGGTCCATTTCACCTATAACACCAACTCCTCGCTTGAACCTACCAATTAGTTCTCCTTGTTCTTCAGGTCTTCATACATAGAAAACATAGTCTCAAACTTCTGAACTAACTACTTAAATATTTCACATATACATATGATTAGATCACATGGGATAACCATTAAATACCTAATATATACCTCCATGTGATTTAGACACATCAACACATGTTCTAAGCACTCAAAATAATATACACAAAATGACCACTTAAATTGGTCATATATAGTCAAAATATAGTCAAGCTATTTTGACTCTCCATATCTAATAAAAGGAATATAATGAAAAAAAAAACCTTTTAATAAACCTTATACACTTATATAACATCTCCATTTTCATTTTATTCTTCAAATCTACACAGAACATCTTCAACTTACCTTTGTAAGATGATCACTCAAACTACCAGTGTATTTAATAAACATAGTCAACTTCTATGTATCTGTTCATACAAAATATAAACTGGTTAGACATAAAATTATGACATATATTATACTTATGGATTATAAAACACTCACAAATATCTAAGTCATCATGAGACATTAAAACAACATCAATACAAGTTCAAACATCCTTCTTGGGTCACTTGTAGAACACAATCAAACACAATCAAATTTAGAGCTCAATATATTTGACTATACACACTTTTATATCTTAAAATATATATTTATAGATGTGAATTATATTACTATACATATTTTATTTTTACACCATGATCAAATTCTACCTAGATCAAAAGTTATGGACAAAAAACATAGCATTGGGTTTTCCTTCGCAAATTTGAATATTCAAATTCAAATGGTCACAGTTAAACTTAGATCACTTAGAATGCATCTCATTCCCTCACATATTTGATTAAAAATTAAAAATATATATTCATTTATGTAGCTAAGTCTCTACCTTTCATTTTTTATCATTGGATTTTCATCTTGACCATTTGACTTAATGCACTTCGTCGATCTCCTATACATGGCTTGGTCTTTATCCGTGTTAAACATTGAACACCTTGAAAAAATATCACTCAATACACATAATTTATATTTATATGTATGAATTCCCACAAGACATTTTATATTCATTTGGTATTGATCTTTAACATCATGTAAAATAGACTATGGGGACCATTGCTATCTGTTTGGAAGGCTAACTTTGCACAGTAATATATTTTACCTCATGCAATCAAATGTTATAAAATTTGGACCATATGTTCTCATTTAAAATATGAATCCAACCATGTATTAATTTTCTCCAAAAACCTTCACTTGTGTGATATATAACTCCATTAATCTGCTCTCTCAAATTTTTCTCTCATAAAGCTAACTATGTTAAGAATTGTCTATAAAGGCCAACTTTACACATGCATAGATTTTGATGCACTTAATCTCATGACCCAAAATTTATCACAAATAAACTAGGAAAAAAAATAAACAAACCCATATGATAAAATTATTCTAAAATTTACACATGTGGGAAATATGACTACATCAAAATGCCTACTCAGCTTTTGTTGCCACATGCAAATTTGGCTATGGAAAAACACAATCAAACTACATAGGAACCCAAATTTTCCCTTGCATATATTTTGTCATGCTTAGTCACATGACCTAATATTTAGTGAATAAGATCCTTTATCATATGGGAATTTATCCATATAACATAATTTCCTAAAACCCTCACATGTGTGAGATATGTTGTCACCAAACTACTTACTTGGCTTTATTTGAACATAAAAAACACTATCAAATTGTTTGGAAGCCCAAATTTTCACACACATATATTTAGATGCACTTCATCACATGACTTAAGATTTTAAAAATATAAACTATGGACTAATTTTATCAAAACCATATGACCAACTCCCCTTGATTCATCCACACATGGTAATCATGACCTTAATAAACTACCTACTCAAATTTTTTGCCACTAAACCAAAAATGTTTAGATGAAAACAATGATCAACCAGATGAAATAAACTCATGCACACAAGATATACAATCATACTTGATTATAATAGGACCCTTTTCACACCCTCAAATCACCATACTCATCCCTAATCACCTCACTTAGTCAAACACTGAAGAACCATGTAGGAACTTTAAGGCACATTGAAGCACACTTTGTCATTATCATTCTAGGACACATGACACCTCATCAACATCCTTGGTCACCTTGGAGACATCATTAACAAACCTCCAAAAATATCCCCCTTTGTCATTGATGTTAAACACCAATACAAAGCTTATGCTTAGACTCTATCTCTCTCTTTAGGTTCTTTCTCCCCCTTTGACACAATGACAAAGTGGGCTAAACTTTTGATCTTGCGGACCTAAAAAGACATCAAGGAACAATAATAGGAAGAGACCATCTTTGAGAGATTATACAAATTCCCCTTAACATTTATCAAAACTCTTCTCACCTTGACCTTCTCAAACATGCTCCATGACAACGTTATTCTTTAATCATATATAGCTTCTATGAAACATATATGAACAACAAAAACTACATGAACTTATCATGAAAACATTAAGAGGGAATCCCCCTAAGTCACTTGAGCTTAGTCACATTTTCTTTGAACATCTTCAAACCATTTACAAAAATTATGAATCAACACAATTTCTTCCATACCTTATTTCTTAGATCCAACTACACAGTCCTTAGATCCTAGATTTTTACCAATTACAAAACTCCCCCTTTGTTTATGCAAGAGGATAATACATTATCAAAGAAACTAACTTGGTTTGATCAATTCATCACATCAACATACTTGAGTTCACACCTATAGAAGACTTCTTCAAATCTCCACCATGACTGGAACATCTCACATATTCTCCCCCTCATATTATGCATAGCTCCTCAAGCCACTTAAGCTATATGAGTTAGATCCCCCTAAATCCATGGCATACACAACTTGTGATCTACAAAACTCAGAGACCTTCATGATATCAAAGATAAGACAACACATTCTCCTCATCCTCCATATCAATCTTGTCTTTTGTCTTTCTTATGAAATGGAATATTTTGACACCACATCATGCTTAATCAGACATATAGAAACTACCATTCCTTGCTTGTAAATCTTTCACACACTGCCAACATTATTTCATGTTTAAGAATACTAAACTAGGCTCAACCATGCATTACAAGCATATCACCAACTAATTAAAACATTATATATTATTTGCCTAATGTTCACTTAGCTCCATATACCAAAATTGAGTCATTAACATCATGAACACACACCTTAGGGTTTGTAGTCATCAAACCCTCAAGACACTACCTTTCATCCTTTGGGTTAGTTCTTCAAAAAAATTGAGAGCAAACTGATCAACCAAAGAGTATATTAACACAAAGATATGCCAATCAACAAAGTCCTTCACAGTAAGCCAACACATCTTCTCATGACCTTCTTTATCTTTCAACATCAATCAAGACCTAACCAATATCCACCATGCTTTCTCTTTCTGTAAAGTGTCTCCTTGAATTAAAGAAAAAGACACCCCTTTGATAAAGAGAGACTAAAAGTCCCAAAACTCTAGAGAGTCCCATATCTCCACAATCTCATCTGAATTGTAATCTTGCTTGACTTTGAATGGATCTTTGACTTAATTTTTTTCTTTAGATTTGTAAATAAATTCTATCAATAGAAACTCTTGACTTTCCTTCATGTCTATCATGGAAAATAAACCATCTTTGGTCTTAGTTTGATCTCTTCTAATAGGCTTAGGTTTCCATACCCATTTGTGACCTCTTCCTTGCACACTAGGAGATCTATACACCTTATTTTGCTTTGGGAACACAATCAACCTATTCTTTCAATACCTAGCAATGTGACCAACTCTATGAAAACCAAATCAAACAAGATCATTCATACATTTTGCTTGATGATGATTGTGATCTTCTTTTTCTATCTAGAGAGAAGATAAATTATCTTAGAAGTCATGTATCTTCTTCATATCTGATTCCTTCTTTACTCTTGAATGATTTGAGTTATGACTTCTCCATGACCATTTTATCCTTCTTCCAAGGCTCCATGAATGCCCATACTTGATTGACTTCCTTCTACAGTCCTTAGCTCTATGCCCATACTTATTACATATATAACAAAGACCATGGAATAAACTAGCATACCTTGAAGCATTTGGTTATCTAACAAACCTTTTTGCATTGCTTTCAAAGCTTACAATCTCCTTGACATACTCATTCTTCCCATGCTTCTTTTACAACTTATCCAAATTAACTAAAATAAGCTCATGCTCAATCTTCAATGATTTCATCTCAATCTTTAACAGAGTGTATTCATCTTCTCTTCTTTCAGCTTTGCACTTGTATTCCTTAATTGATCCTCAAGAATATTGATCTTTTCTTTATCCTTTGTAGCCTTATTGGCCATGTCTTTTAATCTATATGCTTGCACTTCAATAGACTTGATTTGTTCTTGCTAATTTTTCTCATCTCTCTCAGACTTACCTAACAAACTTCCCTCGAGAGAACTAACTTGTGCTTCTAGTCCTTTGATCACATACCTCATCTTATGATTCTTCTTCTGCTCCTTTAGTTCACCAAGTGCACTCTAAGCTCAACTTCTTCTTCCTTACAGTCATCTTCTCTACTTTTATGACAAGCTTATTTATCAAACATAATGTACTTTTTTTAAAACAACTTTCTCCTTTTAAAATCAAACATGTCTTGGCATCTACTAGCTGAACCTTGAGATCATTGATAACATTCTCATCCCTTTTGGAATCTTTTTTCAAAGTACATATCTACTCGTCAAGTTCTTGATCAAATCCTTCCACTTTTGATTCTATTTCTTCAACTATTTGGCCATCTTTGTACCTACTTAAGATCTCCATCAAGTAGTTAAGCTTCTTCCAAAGAACCTGCTCTGATACTAATTGTTAGAGGTATAATCATTGAGTGGGGGAGGGGGTGAATTGGTGAGCCCAGATATTCTAATTTTAATTCCGAAATTTTCAAACTCTTAATCATTTAATACATACATTCATGAGGCATACATATAATTCATATTAATGAGTAAGAAATATAATGCAAGATCAATCACATAACACATGACATATGTGGGAAACCCTCTTGGGGAATAAAACCCGCTGAACCCTACAAGATGGACTATAGTCCTATAATACAAGATCCAATCTAGACTAGCTACAAATGATCGATTAAATACCATCCCTTATTTTAGTGAGACTACTATCTCACAAGGAGATACTACACCTGTCTAGCTAAGTTGCCACAATAGCTAGACTTTTATCCAATTTTACCTTGTAAGGAGGCTATAACCCCCTATATGTTGAGTTACCACAACAACACCTATGACTATATCCACCTTTAAACTAATGTCTTCAATACCTGATGATGGAATTATAATTATCACTCTTTAACTTCAATCTATCACCCAACTCTCCTTGTTAGCCAAATCACATTGCATACTTGAACCAACACATAAAGATCAATTAGGACACATTACATATCCCAACTAACCCCACTTTTCAACTCTTCACTCACTCACACTTCATACCTAAAATAACTATATTATGACATCATAAATATGAAATCTAGTTAATACACACCATAATAAACTAGATATACTCTTCAACCCATCCATTGGGCACATTTCCTCTCTTCTTTCCATCACCTCAACACTCAAACACCCTATAGGACTTACTCGCTCAAACTACCTCTTCTAGGCTCATTAGATATAATAACCTATGTGTCCTCTTATACAAAATTTATTAGATAAGAATGACTAATCATATTCACTCTTTGATGGTCCTCAATGACCTATACCTTCTCTTTTAAATGTTCTCTTCTTTGCTTGGCTCTACACCCACACAACTAGAACAAACAAGCCAAATTGGCCTTGTACTTATACCATGTTCTTGGTATAACCCATCTTGTGGCCAAGATGATTAGCACACTTATTAAAAATTTTAAATATGTCCTCATACACATTAAATGTAATAACCACATACTCCATAGGTTGGCCAATGCCTCATTAGCCCTAAACCACCATTAGGTTTTGGTGAGACCTAAAAAAATTAGGCCTTCATACTCACATGTTACATGTGAGACTACTTGGACCACATTCATCCTTTAAAAATGATTATGATACATCAAAAATATCACAAATATCCCCTTTATCACTCTCACATGGGTCCATGCCACCTGGAACACCAACTCCACACTTGAACCTACCAATTAGGTCTCCTCACTCTTTAGGTCTTCATACATAGAAAACATAGTCTCAAACTTCTGAACCAAATACTCAAATATTTCAAATATCCATATGATTATATCACATTTTTTAACTCTTAAATACCTCAGCTATACCTCCATGTGTTTTAGACACATCAACACATGTTTTAAACACTCAAAATAATATACACAAAATGACCACTTAGATTGGTCATATATAGTCAAAATACAATCAAGATATTTTGAATCTCCATATCTAATCAAATCCATATAATGACAATAAATTCCTTCTCATAATCCTTAGAGAATTATATAACATATCCATGCTCCTTTAATTCTTCAACTCTACTCATAACATCTTCAACTTCTCTCTACAAGATGGTCACTCAAACTACCTATACATTCAAAAAATATATTCAACTTCTACATATTTTTTCATATATAATATATTTTTTTTTATGGAGTATAAAACACTCCAAAATAGATAAGTCATCATGAGATATCTAAATAACATCAACACAACTTCAAACATCCTTCTTGGGTCACTTTCAGAACATAGTCAAACACATAGTCAACTTTAGAGCTCGATATATTTGACTATACACAATTTAAGATATTCAAATATATATTTATAGATGTGTATTGGATTCCTCTATATCTTTTATTTTTACACCATGATCAAATTATACTTGTATCAAAAGTTATGGATAAAAAATAGAGCACTAGTTTTTCCTTCACAAATTAGAATATTCAAATTCAAATGGTCACAGTTAAACTTCGATCAATTAGAATACATCTCATGCCCTCAAATATTATATTAAACACCCACCATTGATATTAATATATGTATTTAGATATTTACCTTTCATTTATCATCATTGGATCTTCATCTTGACCATTTGACTTAATGCGCTTCGTTGATCTCTTGTACATAACTAGGTCTTTATCTGTGTTAAACATTAAACACCTTGAAAACATATCACTCAATATGCATAATTGATATTTATATGTAAAAATTCCCATGAGCCACTGGGTATTTATTGGGTCTTGATATTTAACATTGTGCAAAATATACTAAGTATGGGGACCATTACTATCTACCTAGAAGGCCAACTTTGCACAGTCATATCTTTTACCTCAATCAAATGTTCTAAAATTTGGACCATATGTTCTCCTTTCAAAGAGGAATCCAACCATGTATTAATTAGATCCTAACACCTTCACACATGTGATATATAACTCCATTAATCTCCTCACTTATATTTTTCTCTCACAGAGCCAACTATGTCAAGATCTATCTGGAAAGGCCAACTTTGCACATGTATAGATTTTGATTCGCTTCATCACATGACCTAAAATTTAGATAAAATAAATTAAGCATAAAAATGAAAAAACACCATATGATCAAATCATTCTAAAACTACCACACATATGAAATATGACTACATCAAAATTCCTACTGAGCTTTTCTTGCCACATGCAAATTTGGCTAAGTATGGGAAAACATAGTCAAACTACCTGGGAGACCAACTTTGCACTTGTATATCTTTTGTCACAATTAGTCACATGGCCTGATATTTATCACATAATATCATATCTCATAGGGGAATTAATCCATATAACATTCTTGTCTTGAAACCCTCACACATGTGAGATATGACATCACTAAACTGCTTACTCAACTCTGTTTGAACATAGAAAACACTATCAAAATGCTTGGGAGACCAAATTTACACACACACATATTTTTATAAACTTCATTTCATGATTTTATATTTAGTTCATAAAAAATAGGGACTAATGTGATTACAACCATATGACTAACTCCCCCTGATTCATCTACATGTGGCAATTATGACATCAACAAACTGCCTACTTAGATTTTTTGCCACTAGACCAAAAATGTCTAGATGAAAATAATGATCAAAAAGATGACATCCAATCTTGAACACAAGATCTATAATAATAATTTACCTCTTATAAGACCCTTTTCACACCTTCAAATCACCATACTCATCCCTAATCACCTCACTCAGTCAAACACTGAAGAACCATGCAGAAACTCTGAGGCACATTGAATCACACTTTGTAATTATCATTCTAACACACATGACACCTCATTAACATCCTTGGTCACTTTGGAGACATCATTGGCAAAATTCCAGTACTCTTTAATTGGGAAGATAGTGATTTTGGGAGCATGAATATCAATGAGGGGATAACCTTATAAGCTTACTGATTTCATGAGGAGGAGGAATCCATTCTACCAAATATGGGTTCACATGCCACAAAATAGGATGTTTTTAGTTGTGAGGTTGTTACTCTTATTTAGGAGGTTATTAATTAATCACCTGATGATTTTGAAAAGGGATGTTATAATCTTGATTTAACTAAGTATATAAAGGCTGCAGGTTTAAGCCCTTATGGTATGCATGAGGAAGACATCTTTTGGGATGAGCTAGAGGACTTTTAATCAAGCCTCAACATTAAGCCAAAATCCCCTCAAGAAGTAAATCATGAGTAGTATGAGCATTAGGTGGAAGTGGCCATGTTTAGAAGTAATCCACTAGGACAAGAGCATCCTGATCAACTGGATGATAGAGCAAAAGAACCCAACCATGAAATTAACCATGATTTCTCAAGCTTTATTTTATCAAAAGGATGTCCTATCAGATATCTAGCCCAATTATATGCCAAAAAGGATAATACATTACCTATCATGCTTGATCTAGATCATGAGATTGAGCATGAAGAATGGTATAATTATCCTACCCATTCACTCCAAAGTAGTTGCACTTCTAGTCAATTGAAATGGGTAGGTGAGGTTATTTTTATCCTTGGAGAAGTATATCACTAGTTTATTGAGAACCTAATCCTTATCCACTTTTGGTTGGATGCACTCAAACATGAAAATCATTCTATGTTGATAAGAAAGGGCATCTATTTTGTGGAACTAATCAATGGCTTTTTTTAGGCATCTTTTTGGTTGGTTAGTTTAGGGTAGTTTAACTACTTTTTTTTCCTTAAGTGTTGTTATACATTAGTTTAGTTGTTATCCTTTCTTCTAAGTGCTCTAGAACATTCATTGTTTATTTTATTTTATTTTAATTTCATTTAGAGGTAAATTTCAATTTTTTAATTTAACATCAAACCAAACAAGTTGTAACAGGGTTGTGTTCTCAGAATCAAGACTTTTGAAGGATTCTATGACTCTATGCCCAATGGATTACTTCAAAGGCTAAAGAATTCCTATTTAGCAAGAAAGAATCTTGTATAGGTCACTTATAATGTTATTCATTTTGGTCATCATGAAGGATAAACATCCATTTTTAGTTTAGGGTTCAACAGTCATGTAAGTTTTCAAGGCTTGGTCAAAGCTTTAGTGTTAAAGGAGGGCAAAGAGGGAAGCTCCATACTTTATAAAATTGAGAATTCTCAGCTTCCCAAGAATTCTTTGCTAGCATAGTGGACTATAGGAGTATGTGGGAGTCAAACAATAAATATGTTTAGCCATTTTGGGGTTTTTTCCTAGTGACAACTGTAGAAGGTGAAGAGCTTAATTTTAATAGGCCCCTAAAAATGACTTGATGACTTCCCAGGTTGTCAATCATAGCAAGACTTATCCATTTATTTCAAAATTTTCCTAGTGCCATTTATTAATCTCACAATGGTATTGATCCCTTTAAAATGCTTTTGATACTTAGCTTATTTTTTAAAAGTTACCTGGGCCACATGTCACTCTCTCAATAGTCTGAGGCTTATTCAATACGTCTTTTAAAGACAGCCATTTTTATTTGAAATTTCACAATGAGGTAATGATGTTAGCAAATATCTATGCATGTGAGGAATCAATATGCTTCCATGTATCATAATATCAATAAATAGATGACCCAAAACTATCCATATAATTAAAAACCCTCAAGGATAGTAGGTTACTAGGATGATGCCATGTGGCATAATATTATTGCCCTATTCTCTCAAAGATCTACGTATAAACTAGAGAGATGTCAAATCCTCTAGGCTAGTGGGTGAGTGGGATGACATCACATGGTGTAATCCTACTACCTTGATCCCCTAGTGTTTTCCTTACAAATCCAACAATGTGTCAGGGTAATGGGTGAGCAATATTTTTTCGTGTGGCAAAATCTCACTTCACTATAAGAAAAATAATCATCATCCATTTGAATCATCAATAAACCAAAAAAGGAGTGATAAGGAGCCACGTGGAAGTGACAATACTTTAGCACATAATGGTAGGAATGCCCAAAAAATAAAGGAACACCAACTGGCACTTGACATAGCCCACTAGGCTTAGCCTAGGAAAGGTTAGGAAAATAGGAAGCTACCATGTGGCCTTATTGATATATCTATATAGAGATCCCCAAGTAATTATAAAAATGACACATTGAGGCCATAGACTATGATCGGGGATCAATGGGTTAAGGGGGTGATGATGCTAAGTAACAAAGAGAATAAATATAATAGTGCCATGTTATTAATGTACCAAATTAAATTTGATGGCTCATCTAGTCATTAAAATGATCAAAATCCAAGATTCAACTATACACTCAATTTGATTTTCAAAATAAAGTTACATATCAGTTCCTCACAAAGAAATGATCAAGTGGGAGATGGAATTCAATGCAAAAATAAGTAGTAACACCCACTAAAATGTGGCATGCACATTAGAATCAAGTGTATGACATAAAATACAAAATCAACATTAAACAAGAATGGTTCTGACTGCACAAGATAAAGGCAATTGGCAATCTCAACATAATCCTAACTGCCTTTAGTTTCCAAAATTTAATTGAGATATGATCTAGTTATAGGAATCATGGGTATGCCTTCAAGCTATGAGATATTTTGAGCTGTCTACTTAACCACCCTCTTCCAAATCAACTTTAATCATTGTAACCACCCTAATAGTGGGTAATATTAATTAATGACCTATGGGCTTCTAATTTCCTATAAAATCTTGAGTTTCACATTCTAAAATGGTCAACGTTTCTATGCATATAATGCTATCAAAATTTACCCTCTAAAATCCCCCTTTACCGCTTGAGCCTTGAATTTTCATGAGAACTAAGTTCACCTCCTTCTTTTCTTCTTAAATTTTGTTTGCATCTTGTGGTTTATTGATACTTGCCTATGGATAATATTTGTCCCTCTCATTTTCACCCATTCCCTAGCACCTCTATGTAAAACTTGGATTTCTCTTGTAGGTTGTATGCTTGTGTATATAGGTCTATACTCACACCACCTATGGATTGTTTATCATCCCTCTTGGCATTGTATTGTGTCTTGCACCTCGATGCAAAATATTTATGCAATTAAAATGTTCATTTTGGAGTCTGTGTGATATTTTATCATCCTCTAATTTTTTTAGTGTGTTTTTCAAGGCCTGTAGAGGTGATCTATCTAATCTTGGTACATCACCATTATTTCATTTCAACATTCCTTCTCCCTTTTCCCCTCAAGGTTTAGACTTAGTATTTTCTATATATTTACTTTTAGCTCTTTTATGCCTACATGTTAATCATAAATTAGATTCATTTAGATTAGAAGGAATTCATCCTTCTCCAGAGGTTCATCTTAAGGAGCAAAAATGTCCCACACCTTGGGGAATGATCCCATTGTCTCACTGAACCATCTTCCAATTCAATGTGTGCATAGTTTGAGTGATAATAATAACAAATGCTACAAAAAATAAGGCTAATGATCCATAAACAAGAGGTAAAAATGCCACAAAAATAAGGATAAGGAGCCATAAACAAGGTTAAGGGGCCACACATAATAGACAACTATAACTAGCATATCATTCAAAAGTAACAACATCAATGAAGCATAAGACTTATCTACACTATCTATATATGTACGTATTATAACATAGTAAATAATATATCCATTTGACACTGTGTAAGAAATAAGTAACTAACAAGGCAAATGTAAGCAATGTATGTAGCTCAACATGGTAAAAGGGTCATATAAATATGTAACCTATGATAATGTAACTTACGGAAGTAGATGACCTTGTAGTCACTAAAATTAACATTTAATGTTAAATTAATGCACTTGTGACCATCCTTTTATACACATTTAGCTCAAGCTCAGTGACATAGCTCTATACTACTATTCATCTACTTCTATGTAGATGATTCTTATTATTAATCAATTATGATCCTTGATATTCATATTACTTAATCTAAACAACCTAAGCTCATCCATTGACTGATTCACACTTCCAACTTAGTTGTCTCTATTTATCAAACATGGCCACTCCTTCGAGAATATCCTATTCATCAATAGTGTCTAAATTTACTAGTCACATCTTCACACAAAATAATGGTTAATTTCTCAAATTCAATTTCATTGAATGGGTCATCTTACATGTTTCATAAGTCCCATTTGAGGGATTTACCAAAATACCACTATAAAAATCATATTTTCCAATCATTTGTTCACTAGTTGGTAAGAGGTATTTATATTGCAAACATTAGATTTATTCTAATTACATATTAATAATAAAGCACCAATTCTTCCCAATTATAAGTCCACACAACCCAAGTAACCTTAAGATAATTCTAAATACACCTCCAAGGTCATAATTCATTGTTAAAGCATACAACTACACAAAGATTGCACAATAAAATAATATTACACCACTATTTCACACACACCATCATAGCATGGGAGAACTACATGGAGTTTGATCTCTATTCATAGTATTTTTATGTAGGCACCACTCAAAACAAGGGTTGTTGAGGTCAAGTAAAAATTTAATTAGTAACCCTTTTTCCCCATCGACCAAATTTGTTCCTCATTGTCTATTGATATAGGGTTTCAAGTAAAGAAGAAGGTACACAATGACTTCATCAATGGGTGAAATGACCCTAATCACACACACTTGACCTATAGGCAAATACAAACTGATCTAAATTACACAGGGAAAAAATCCAACCAGACGTTGGCAGTCCCTATAGATGAAAATGAAAGTTGGACTCATCTAAATTACATGGCCTTATCCTAAATTTGAATGAAGATTTATTCCTAATTCATAAGACCATCACGTAGTCCCATAATTAATCACACAATCTCTATTGTAGTCTATTAGATCTGAGTGCCATATAAGTATTTTTTTAGTATTTTCCATTTTTAGCATATTTCCATACATAACAAGTTCTAAATTAATCTAGTGTGATTTATTGTATAGTTTATACATTTTTATTTTACTTAGTAGTTATAATTGGATAACACTTTTTTAATTAACTAATTTTGATAAAACATATGTGTGAACCTGTCTATTTATTGAATAATAAAAAACCATGACCATCCATAAAAAACATATTAGGATTTATTTCCTTCTTTCTATTATTTCTAGTTGTTGTATTAGTGTTTTTAGATTTGGTAAATTCTTTGTTAACAACAATCTTCTAAATTTCTAATTTTTATTTTATACAATTTAAGAAAGATATTTATGCCTTTCTTAGAAGAAGTGTTAGACTAACTGGTACTAAAGTTGAGCATACTCCAATTTATTTTGATAAATCACATAATATGGATAAGAACAAGGGTATATCAAGACCTTTAGATATTAATGAACAAACTAAATATGTAGAAGTGCATGATAATACTTCAATGCATGAAAAGTATAATCAATATGAAATTAAATCTCAAGATGAACATCAAGATGTAATTCCACCTATAGGAGATGAACAACCACAAATTAAATTTTTTGATAAATAATCTATAAATAGTTTCAATATTATCAGGAGATTTTGCAAACTCTTTTGGAAATAACAAGTGCAAACATTGATAAATCATATGAGACTTCCAATGTTATGGGTTCCTTACCATTATATACATCATTTGATTCAAATTTTATACTAACATATACTATGGGGGAAACCAAATGGTTTCAACAATTTAATATGTTAATTTATACTCAGTCATTCGAGACACCACCTTTAGTTATCACACATTCTATCCCTAATGCACAATCCCTTATGCAAACTATTTTAGCCTTGTAAACTAAGGTGTTGTAAATGGAATAAAGTGCTTTGAAACCTAATCAGGCACTTCAATCATAGACATTATTTCATACTCCATTGGCTCAACATATTTTAGCATATATTTTACCAACTAGTTTTGTGGAAACTAAACTTACATTATATGATGGAAAAGGTGACCTCAAAAAACACTTTAAAGAATTTCACACAACATGTTTGGACTATGCATCTAATGATAGGTTTCAGAACAAGTTATTTACTTGAAGTTTAAAATAATATGATCTAAGATGATTGTATGATTTATTAGTAGTCAGTTCATGCGTTCAATCCTTTAGCATATTTTTTCTTTATAAATTTCTCTATCAGTACAAGTGAAACTATTTCATATGCTCAGATTGCTTAGATCAAATAAAGATCTAACGAGCCTATCATAGAATATGTATTATGATATAAGACCATGTTATATAATATGATAGATCCTAATGTAGATAAATAATTACAAGACATATTCAATTAGAGTTTGATTTCACCTCTACATGAATCTATTATGTTTAATAAGTTTCTATCATTCATGGATTTATGTCACACAATTAAGGAAAGAGAAGTCAAGTTGTTGGAAATGAATAATCTAAAGTATGAAACCAACCTAATTTATACTTCTCATTAAAATAATATGAGTAAGACACCATAAAATGTGAGGTCAACCAAAAATAAGAGTGATCAAAAGGTAACAATAAATGTAATTTTAGAGTCCACTTCATGCATTGTTTTATCAACTCCTCTAAAGAGATAATTTACCAACTTAATAGAAGTTCCCTATAAGGTTCAATGGAATTTATTAGAATGTAACCTCATATCACTCCCTCTCATTAAAGAGGTTGATGTAAGTCTCTTCAAAAAGGATTTGATCATAATTTTTTTTTGTGATTTTCATAGAACGCTAGGGCATACTACCAATATATGTATTAGTTTGAGACATAAGATTCAAGATTTTATGGATGAGAACATCATATATGTGGGTACATATACTGATAGTATAAAGTCACAACTAAGTGAGAGTAAAATAATTAATATATTCAATGATCCTTTCCCTAAGCATACAACTCCATAAGCAACAAATAAATTAGAAGTGTATTACACATATAATGCACACACTTCACCAGCTTCTTAGCATCCTCATATAGAGGCCCAAAATCCTTTGAATGGGATCATTGATACATATCATGTTTTAGTGCCATCTAGACCATTTATCATATTCAAAGAGCATGAGATAGTTGATGATGATTTTTATTTAAGCTCTTTATTCATTTGAGATTACATAGATCATTAACCTATACAAAGTATCATGGTTGATAATGGTTCAAGTGTGAATATGTGCACTATCACACTTCCCTCTCATCTTGGATACATAGATAAATATATACTTCCTACTATAATATTAATAAAGAGATTCAATGCCCATGTTTAGTGTTCTATTGGTAAGATCACATTACCACTATAGATTGGTCCAACACATGTGGCCACCAAGTTTACATAAGTACCCAATGCATAAGGATTTCATACATTATTGGGATGTCCTTGGATTTAATAGATTCATGTAGCTCCTTTTATAGATATGTTTGATTTTTTTTCTAGTGAGGTTATCATAGTTTATGATATTCCATATGAATACCCACACTAATCAAAGGTCATCCTTCCTACATAATAAATTTAGTTGAAAAACCTATAAAGGTTCAACCTACTCAAAGAATTTATAAAAAAGTGATTAACTTGACAAGAAGGCCTATCCTTGAAAATCCACTTAATCAAAAATTTGTCACAAATTGTATAGAGCCACTCTCTACTTTAACATGTCTTAGGTTGGTATTATAACTAATTATGAGTGTTTCAAAAATAACATCAACATAGTGTTCATACACTCCATGATGGGTTATAAAGAGTCCTAAAGTTCACAATGCTAAGCAACATACATAACATGTTATATATTATCATCATGATAATGATAGTTATGGCTTAGAGTCAGATTAGTTTTCAGATTTTGAGTTGAGATCAATTCCTTCATAGTGGTATAATACATTCCATTCGTGATAGGTCATCCTTCCTATGCTATATTCAAGCCCTATTGATTTTGAGGCTCTTGTGGGAGCCACTATTTAGTATGTTCCCTTTTCAGTTTCATATATTCAAAAATACTATATATATATATATATATAGAAAAACCTAAAAATCATGACCTATGCATGATATGTAGTAATGTATTACACTCATGCCCGATTTCATTGAACTTGTCCTAACGAACATAGGCTCTAATTTATCAAATCCAAGCTAGTCACATGACTTACACAACTTGTTTACATCTCAAAAAGTTCACTGGAGGTATATTTTACATAGGTTTTTATCATTTTATCCTTATTTCTCATACTACAATAAATTTCATTGTGTAAAATATTGTTTAAACCTAAAATCTAGAAACATGGGGGATCTAAGGTTAAAAAGTGTAGATATATCCTAGAGAAAAAGGATGGTAGACTATCTCTAAATCAATCCAATTATTTAAAAAACTTCTATAAAACATAAACTAAATCTATTATGTTGAGATGTTAAAGCTAAAAAGTATAGTTCTACTAGATATTATAATAATAATGAAACAAGATACTTAGCTAGTTTTGATGCTAAAATAGATTTGGATATAAAATAAGTATAAAGTGGATTAGATATGGATTCTATAATAATTATATTATTCTATAAATTTTTCCTTTATAGTCATGAACACTTATGTCAACTTGGGATAGTTATGTTGATGCTATTGTTTGACTTAGACATAAGTGTCTAGTGCATAATGCCTGCTAAAACTAAATGTGACCACATAGATGCTTTTGTGTTTTGTGTCACCTTCACTCTAGTACATTCAAATATAGGTCATGGAATATCACTCTTTATCAAATAGAAAAACCTTAGTTCTTCATCTTCATATTAGTTATGGGAAAAATGTGTTAGTGTGCACACGGTGTCAAGCTACCCCAATGACCCTTATGTTAATGAGCACTGCCTACAAAGACAAAAATATAAAGAGGAACTCAAACTTATGTAGTTCTCCCCTACATGTTTGATTATGTGTGAATCATGCATTGTGTGATAATCAAGTGTAATAGTGACCTATATTGTAACTTGTAAAATATAGCTCTTGGGATAATTCTTTAGTTATTTAAACTTGGAGATGTGTTGTACCTATGACTAATATGTAAATATGAGAAAATAGGGAATCTTTACTCACTTGAGTGATTGATTTAAGAATTTTGGTAAGTTGACTTGGTATCTATAAATATTTTCTAGGTTTGTACTAGGTGAGGAATTAATGAGGGTTGATCTTATATTTATGCCAATCCCTTGGGATAATATCTTAAATTAAATCACATAGGATGACCTTTAGGATACATTTAATTTGTAAATTGGATGACTTTAGGGAACTAGATACTTGTGTTGGGATATGAAACTTGCATCAATGCATGCATTTGACTATGATGCAAGTGTATAAGCGATTAGAAAATAGGTGTAGGTCCAAAACTTTTAGAGATGAAAGATAATAAGATTTATAACATTCTGGACAAGATAATAGGTTTGAGTCATCAAAATAACATAGGCCAGAGTAAGATATATAAAATTAGGCAAAGAGAGAGTGTATGCAAGCCTTTTTATAGTGATAAATGTTTATAAGCTAAAATTAAATCCATGATATGCATTTGTCATGTGTAAAATAATGGGGTGCTATATAATTTAGAAAAAGTGTCTACATTTACCCCATACCACTTAATCTATTAATGAAATTATTAGCTCAAAGGAAAATAATGTGCACCTTGGTGTGTATAACACACCTTGTCTTTGCTTGAGTCCAACTTGAGTGTTTTATTGGTGAGTAACTTACAACCAAGAACATGTTACAATATATAATAAATGCATATAATCTGAAATTAAAAGTATTGAAATAATTAAAATATAAAGAGAGCAAGGTTTAGGAGTACACCTGTGTATCGATACAACTATCTTGCCTTTTGGAAATTTGATTTGAAAGATATATCATTATGAATCATTGAAATTGAGATTAGGACAAATATAAATCTGTAAAGTGAATATATCTAAATAGATAGAGAGATATTATAGGGAACATTCCCCCAACCATGGAGAAAAGGTGAGTTACCACTTGATAGTTGATATTAGCTCAACCGTGTAACCCAATCATATTTATAACCTAGTGAGTGTGAGTGAAAAAGGGAAACTCACACTATAAAAATAGTGAGATTGGATGATGTACTCAATTCCAACCTATAAAATTGGAAATATTGAGTGATTTAACCTCCTCAACCCTCACTCAAACCAACTACTATAGTATATTATCTTAATACAGTTTGTAAAAGTCTAACTTGGTGGGTGATGATAGTCCTTTGAAGTGTTTTGAATCTAAAACTAATTTGATTTTATAATATTAGGCACACATTTCATAGCATATTCATCTTAGATATGTCTCATTATAAAATTATGTATAACATTGGTATTCATATATAGAATTTTTTCACAAATGTGTATCTAAACCATATAACTATAAATTTTGGCCAATTTTAAATTATGTAAGTGTGGAGAACATGTTTCCAAAACATGCCTCCACTATAATTTGAATATGATAACTAGTGTAAGTGCCAATGTGGAGGACATGTTTCCAAAATGTGCCCCTAATGTAACATGGGTATGCTAAATATTGAATAAGTGTAGAGAACATGTTTCCAAAACATGCCCCCACTATAATCTGAATCTATGAAGTAATGTGGAAGTCATACCTCTATGGCATGCCCCCATTGATATTCTCCCCCATTTAAGGTAAGGGGAAGTATAAACTCATAGTTACCTCACATCAAAAGGATAATATAATCATGTAAACTATGAATGTATCATGTAACATATATAGGGAGCATGTCTAGGTAGATATGTGATTGAAGCATGAAGAACATGATCACAACAAGTCATAAGATGCATGATGTGGATCATGTCAATGTATAAATATAATAGTACAAGCTCAACATGAAATCAATCGCACATACAAGAACACTCAAAAATCAAATCAAGAGACAAAGATCTAAGGAGACCAAAAACAAGGTGCATGTTCAAATGCCACACAATCGAAGGAACATGAATTAGTATAATGTACACAAAGTAAGAAATAACATATTTAAATGTCAACATATAATAAGCAATAACATATTAAAATTTCAAAGAGGTAAACAAAGGCACGTGGGCTAAAAATAATGGAGCATATTCAAATACTCAAGAAAGCAAGACAATAACAAGATAAGATACTTAATGAAGTACATGCATGAAAGCATAATAAACCAACATAAACATAACATACAATTCCTTGGATATATGTGTTATCAAAAAATATTAAGTACATAACATATCAAGTACATTATGAAATATATAAGCATGGATAAAGGCATGTGTAAGTACATATATGAGCTCAAACATGATAATGTAAAGTGATCATAAAATTATATAACCTAGGTGTATCATGGTCATAGAGGTGAATACCCCCAATGTGCTAGTGATGTGAGTAAAAGGAAATCCTAACATCCAAAAGTGCATAGATAATGTATCTATGTATACTTGAATCACATTAAAAAGATGTGTGAAACACATGTATATATAGGAAATACTGAGATACCATCTAACAACATGAAACCAATAACATATATGCCAAGGAGCTAATAAGATATGTAAATTCTAAACATTTTTTTGAGTTTTTAAATTTTTTTAAATTTTTTGGTATTTTTAGAATTTTGACAACTATTTAATCCAAGTCTTCAAATTCAGGAGCCAAGATACTACGTGGTGGCCTTACTTGCCAAAATGGTTTATATTGCATAAGTGCCAATAATGTTGTGTTTTATGGTAACTCACTACCATTAATCATTGGTACATGTCCCCATATTCATTAAATGGTATATGAACCTCCTTGCTATAATGTTGAAAAAAAAGATAATGCTTTGTAACACTAACAACTAATTTCATATCAATTAACCATTGTTGTCCAAGGTGAAAAGTCAATTATGGTTGTTGGTCCATTACCCATATGACAAGGTCCACTACCTTAAGGCCACATGAAATGGGTAATATGATATACCCAAGAGATCATGGAAAATTTGATGAGTGGTGTAACGCATAGATATTATATCCTAACTATTATAATGCGGTAATACTATAACTTGTTTCCCAATTATTTACATCAACCTTGAGATGAAGGTAATGTAACCCATCAATATTTGTGGTAATGGTTAAATTATCATGCTTAGGCTGCTTTGAAGGATTGTTTCCTATTGAAGAATTAGAATTATTGGGTCATTTCCATGTTTTAGACACAATTTGTATGTATCCTTCATTCTTATATTTTTGAATTGTGTTCTTCAACACCTCACATTGATTGGTATAATTAAAATTAATTCAATGGTAATTAAAATATGGCAATCCATCTTTAGGAATACGTTTACTACTTGATATGTGTCTATTGTGAGGTAAAGATACCATGGGATGCTCAAGGAACATAGAAAGTATTGTATCCATAGAATCTTGGTTTTCTAAAAGTCATATAATTTGTCGTGGGGTTTTTTGAGAAGCCTCCATATTATTCACATGATGTAGTTTCATTTGAACTTTGTAAGGTTGACTCAAAATGTGTAACCAGGAGGGATATATATAATAACAAGCATTTACATGCTCAACTACCATTTTTTCTTTGCCTTTATCTTGATTTGGTTCCATATCCTATATAGGTGAGTTTAGCTTATATATACTAGGACCTATAGGTTTAAATATGTTATGCAAAATATGCTCAAGTGGATCAAAATTAAGTTTTTCTAATGTCTCATCTATCATATCATGGTCTAGATCATCATAACTATCATAATAATCTAAAACATGGCCATCCTGCTACTTAGTGTTGACTAATAAAGTAAGTTCAATTATTGTAGGTACTTGAAATTTTTATATCATTAGATTCTTTAGTATTGGTTCTTGTTTTTGAGGTGTATCTATGTTTACTTCAATGTTTAGTGCCTTATATATTTTTGGATATAATGGAGCCATTGTACTTGACTCACCCACCTCATAAGTTTGGATATTCTCAAAAGGAATGTATTATGTAGGTGGTAATACCAAAAGAATGCTCTCTTTACTATAATATATTAATTTATAGAATTTGAAGGGTTCATCATCAACATACATCATCAATAAAGTCCCATCATGAATGAATTTTACACATCAATGTAAATTAGATGGGACAACCTCCATTGTGTGTATTCAAGATCTACCCAAAAGTAAATTATAATGTAATGATTGTGATATTTCCTGAAAACAGGTTGGAATCATTTTGGACCCAATGTTTATCTAATGTTTAACACTAAAATCTAGATATGTGGGGGATCTAAGGTTAAAAGGGTTAGAGATAGCTTAGGGCACAAGGATGGTAGATTATCTCTAAAATAGGTAAATTGTTTATGAAACTTAGATAAAACATATACTAATTTTTTTATGTTGAAATGCTAAAGATAGAAATCACATATATGATACATATTATAATAACAATGAAATAAGATACATAGCTAGTTTTGATGCTAATACATATATGCATATAGAACATTCATAAAATGGACTTGGATTTGGATTTTGAAATAGTCCCCTGATTTTAAAAATTATGCCTCTGTAGTTGTAAACACTTACATTGACCTGGGATGGTTATGTTGACACTATTATCTAACTTGGACACAAATGTCTAGTATGAGATATTTAAATTATATGTGACCACCTGGATGCTTCTAGGTTCTATGTTACCTTTGTTTTGATGCATTCAGATCTAGGTCATAGATTGTCACTCCTTATCAATAGCAAAACCCCAATCCTTCATCTTAATATTGGCTATGAAAAAAGTGGGTTAGTGGGAATATGATGTTGAGCTACCCTTAAGACCCCTCTATCAATGAACACTACCTACATAGTCAATACTCCAAAGAGGGCCTTAGACTTATGTAATTCTTCTTTACATTTTGGCTTGTGTATGAATCATGTAATGTGTGATAAGCAAGTACAACATTTAGATATATTTTAACTTAAAAAATATAGATCTTGTGCCACTCCTTCAGTACATCATAACTATAGATGTGTTGTCCCTATGACCAATATGGAAATAAGAGAAAATAGGGAAGCCTTTCTCACTTGAGTTCTTGATAGAATTATTTTGGTAAGTTTCCTTGGTATCTCTAGGTATTTTATAGTTGTGTACTAGGTAAGGAATGAATGAGGGTTGATCTTATATTTATACCAATCCTTTTGGAGAATATCTCACATTAAATCACTTAGGAAAACCTTTAGGATACATTTCATTTGAAAATTGGATGAATTTAGGGCACTAGACACTTACATTGGGATAGAAAATTTGCATCAATGCATGCATCTGATTGGGATGCAAATGTTCGGGTAGTTAGAAAATAGGTGCAGGTCTAAAAATTATAGAGATGGAAGATAAACATGTTTATAAAATTTTGGGAAAGATATTAGGTTTGATTCATCAAAATAACATAGGTTAAACTAAGAGATAAGTAATTAGGCACAAAGATATAGTGTATGCAAGCCTTTTGGTAGTAGGCAAGGTCTATAATCTGAAGGTACATCCATGATTGTATTTGTGAAGTGTAAAAGACTAAGGTAATATATAATTCATAAATAATGTCTACACATATATCATTATTTTATCACTTATGTTCACATTGGTTTCTTAAATAATAACCTAATTTTATGAATATACTAATGTTATAAATTGCATATGTAGGTTAATTTCACTATCCATGCATACTTATGATGTTTTACTTGTTTGCTTCGTGATTTTTTTGTATTTATTTGCTCTAGATTGTGGACATTTGAACATGTCATTGTTCATATCTCCAAGATTTATTGTATGTTTCTATGTGTATGAGTGACATATGAACATGTCCCTTGTATGCAACCCCTTGGCCCACCTTTTTATTTTATGTGTGCTCTTTGTGTGTGCATCATGGCCATGGCATTTATTGTTATTGTTTGCTCAATTTTTGATGCCATGATAGATATAATGCATCTCCCTACTTTGTTGATGTCATGATCCATATCATGAATTTATTTTAGATTAGTTATATTTAATTTCAATTACTCAATATTGATCATTTATTAATGTGTTCCTAATTTCTAACATCTATATAGACATGACACTATGTATGCTTAGTTATACATGTATCATATATTTCTATTTGGATTAAGATTATCAATATGATGCCATGATCTCCAATGTTATTATTGATACTCTAGATTTCAATCCTTTCTAGAACATCATTCACATAAATTTTTATTTTGGGGCAAGTTATTGTTCAAAACCTCATAGAGGGGGAATACATAGTGGCTTTGTCTTAGAGACTAAGCTGAAACAATTCACTTCACAGAAGTAAAAAATAACATTTTCTTAGTTGATCATAATCATACTCAATTTTTACCCAAAAATCATATTCAAACATTGACATGCTACTTGGATACTAACATAGGTCATAACTATCCAAAACAACATGCATTCATCATAGGAATCAAAAATATATATTTTTTAAATTCTTAGAATTATACTCAATTTACAGATTAATTTTTAATATTACTTAGAAACATGTTTTTGTTTAACCTTAAATTTTGAGATGTATGGATATATAGGGTTGAGGGGCATTATATTAGATTTTACACAAGGATGGTGAACTAACCTAAAGATTAGGCCAATTAATAAAAAAATTAGACAAATAATATTCTAAATTTATACAACTAAGATTGCTAAAATTAGTAAAGTACAACTACTGATAGATATTGTAATGAATTGGAGTCAAATGATACTTAGCTAGTTTACTATGCTCATGTAGGTCTGATCTAGAATAAGCTAGAAGTAGAATGGAAGATGATCTTGTAACAATAATTAGATTCTAATAATATTATTTTTGTGGCCTTGGACACTTGCATTGAATCTAGATAGTTGCATTGATGTAAGTGTCTAACCCTACTACAGGTGTCCTGTATATAATATTAGCTAGATCTAGATGTGAACAACTAGAGCCTTATGGGTTTGTTGTTTCCTTTCTTAAAATGTATACATATCACATGTAAAATTTGTCTTTCTTTGTCAAATTATCAAAACCCTAACTTCTTCACCTTTTCAGTGACTAGAAAAAATGAGTTAGTGGGATCATGGTGTCGAGCTATCCCAAGAACCCCTTTATTAATGGATGTTGCCAACATAAAAAATACTCCAAAGAGGGCCTAAGACTTATGTAATTATCTTCTATGTGTTGTCTTGTGTGTGCATAAGGATGTAATATATGATAAGAAAAGACACACAATGACCTAGCTTATAACTTGTAAAATCTAGTTCATGAACTAATCTTAGAATGTTTTAGACATGTGGAAATACTATTCCTATGACTGACATAGAAATAGGGGTGAATAGGTCAGGTTTGATCACTTGAGAGTTTGATTAAATGCTTCTTGGTATATTATCTTGAGAGTTGTATGTGATTTCTAGGTAAGGAATGAATGAGGGTCAATATTGTATATATACCAATGTATTTTGGAAATATCTTCCACTAAATCACTTAGGTTGACCTTTAGGATATGTTTCATTTATAAATTAGATGATTTTTGGGTACTAGACACTTTGTAAGAAAAGTGAAGACTTGCATCAATGCAAGTATCTATCTGGGGCACAAATGTATAGAAATCTAGAAAATAGGTATAGGTCTAGACTTGTAGTGAAGGATAATAACTAGGTTTATAGATTTGTGCACAATGTAGAAGGCCTGGTCATCAAAATAACAATGGTTAGACTAAGAGATAAGTAATTTAGGCATAAAGAGATAATAAATACAAGATTTTCAAAAGTGGGCAGGTTTAGAACTAAAAGGTACAACCATGACATGCATTTTCCAAGTGTACAAGACTGAGGTACTACATAGATCAAATTTTAGTATCTACATTTTCTCCCCCTTAATCTAGTAATAAAATTGCTAGTTTGAAGGAAAGAAATGCATACTTGGTTATGTATACACATCATGTCTTTGTGTGAGCCTAATTTGAGTGCTTTGCTAGTGAGTGAACTAAAACAAAGAACATGTTATAGTATATAATTAGTGTATTAAATCTAGAATTTAAATAATTTACAATGCATGAAAGTAGAAAGAACAAGGTTAGGAGTACTCCTATGTGTTAATGCAACCATCTTGAATTTTAGCAATTTGATTTGAAAGGATGCTTCATTATGAAACATTGAATATGATATTAGGAAAAATATGAATTTTCAAGTGTGTGTGTGTGTGTCTATATATATATTTGAGGACACATGCCTCTAACCTTGGTTCAAAGGTGAGTTGCAATAGGGCCATTGAGCTTGTTTCATCTCAATTGTGCAACCAAAATATGTGCATGATTTAATGAGTGTGAGTGATTTAATCAAATCATAAAATATATCTAGTGAGAATGGATGATTTAATCAAATCAAACCCATAAATCTAATAAATTTAGATGATTTAATCAAATCTAACTTATAATCTTGGTAAGTTTGAGTGATTTAATCAACTCAAACTTTCAAAGCTGAACCAACTACTACAATATATTGGATCAATAAGAGTCCATACTATTTATAATAACAATCCACAATAGTATTTAAAATCTAGAAATTGATTTGTTTTTATAATTTAAGGTGCCCTTTTCATGTCATATTGACCTCATATATATCATAAATTGAAATCTATATATAATAAAAATACTAATGTATAAAATTCTACCATAAGTATGTGTCTAAATCATATAACTGTGAAATTTGGTAAATCTATACTTGGTGTAAGTGTGGAGGATATGTTTTTATGACATGTCCCCATTGAAACTAGAAAATATGAGAACTAGTGTAAATGTGAAGAATATGTTTCCATAACAAGCCCCCATTGTAATCTGTAGATTCCAAGTACTGAATAAATGTGGAGGTCATTCCTTTTTGGCATGCCCCCACTATAATATAAAACTATGAAAGTGTGTAAACCCTACCTCTATGACATGCCTCCACTAATATGCCCCCATTTTGAGGTGAGGGGAAGTAGAATCTTATAGTTACCTTATCTTAAAAGGATAAGATAATTGTAAAATTTGTGAATGGATCATGTAACATATAAGAGTAACATGTCTAGGTAGATATAACATTGAAGCATATGGTATGTGATCACATCAAGTCCTAATAAGCATGATATAGATCATGGAAATGTATATAGAGTAATACTATAAGCTCAACAAACAATAAATCACATACAAAAGAGCACTTCAAAGTAATACAAAAGGAAATGGTCCAAGGAATGCATCATGTCTATAAATCAATCTTGGCTTGGAGAAGATAAAGCATACCTACACTTTTGATTGGGAATACATTTTTAAATTTAGAGCATGAAAAATATGGGGATCCATTAGACCTGATTAGGGGTCACTTATCATAATACACTATGCTAAGGAGGGTTCCAAAACCTCCAGTCTAACATAATCATGCAATAACCCTAAAGGGGTCCTAGGTTTTAATATTTCACCTATGATAATAACAAAAAAGTAAATCTAATCTAGTGCTCACCAAAGCTTGTGGCACAAAGTGAGGGTTAAAAATAAAATAAAAAATAAACATGCATAAAAGACATATACTCACATCAATGCATACACAATCCTAATGCATGAAAGAGAAGCACAACTACATTATCTATTTACTCTTACAAAAGGAGAAATAAAGTTAGGAATACTTACCTTGAAGATGAACTTTCCGAACCTCAATCTCTCCCTTGGCTAAGGTGATTCACAAGAAATCATTATGGTATGTAAGGATAACAAATAAAAATTAGTTCTAGGCTGTATAACCTATCAATACATCCAAAAGACTTCTCCACAGGCAAGATCTTTATCTCCAAAGAAAGTATGGAACCCTAAGCTTTACTTCCCAAGTAGAATGGTCAATAAGTAAATGTTCATTCGTAAATAATTCTTTCACATCAAATGGTGGAAAATGAACTTGTATAAATAGGTAGATCTTTCCCTAAAACCTTCTGAAAATCTCCATCGATAGGGTCAACCCAATTGACCCAGTATGATTCTAAACAATAATGCACTAGGTCCTAAGCTAGGTCGACCAAAGGTCAAAATAGCTCCTAAGTGAAAATAACCCAAAACTATACAAGGTTGAACCAATCGACCTAGTACAGTAACAAAGGCTAAAAACCATATAAGGTCAACCCAATTGACTCAGTATAGTGAATAGTCAAAAGGAGATCAAGGTTAGGAAAAGGGGCATAAAAGGTAGGAAATGACTGAGGAGTGTAAAATAAATAAGAACAAGTTTAGGGTAAATGGTTTTAGGAGACAAGTGTGTAGATAACATATGGTAAAAGGGAAAATAATCTTACAAATCACCAATAGTCTACCCACCCCTTTCCTAGTGCACCCATTAAGGCATGTACTCAGAGAGTTTGAGACTCAATTGGTTCCTAAAAGATATAAAGTATCAGTAATTGATAAAATTTTGAAAATATTATGTGTATACATATGCCCCACTCAAAGCTCATCACGTGTCATGTGAGTGTAACATGAAATGGTGCTTTAAGAAATAGAACATGATAACACATAATGTTGATGCTAAGTAAAATACAATAAGTAGAAAATAAGATAAAGGAAAGGATAAAATTGAAAAGCATATACCTTCACTTACCTTAGTGCTATATATAAAAAGTAATCTGCAAGATGAGTGAAGGCATCTAATGTGAAGAACACTAGGCAAACACGTAGAAGTTAGTGCAAAAAATAGGCATTTTTATTTTATTTTTTGGAATATAGGCATATGATAGTGGAAAATATTCTCTACATCATCATGAATCTAGAACATTTTATGGTTTGAAAAATGGATGAGTAAAAATAGAGATATAGGCAAAATAAAGAATATGGAAGAAAATAATTGAAAATTTTGAATTTGTGAAAAATGGTTTTAAATAGGGTGAAATGAATGTCATTTGTTATTTTTGACTTGTGAAGGAGGGAAAAAGAGTTCTGAGAGACCAAATGAGCTAGGATGGTGATGAGATGACAAGTTAGGTGAGAATGACCTCTAGAGGCAATAACCTATGTAGGACAAGTAAGCAACTAAAAATCTTAAACCAGTTTTTGAAATTTTTAGTGTTTTAAGTGTATTTTTAGAAATTTGTAATTTTAAACATTTCTAGATGTTGAAGTAAAACCAAATCAAATGATATGGGTAGGAAAAATTATTTAGATAAATGGGTTTTAAGGGTTTGGAAAAAGAACTACCAAAAGGCACTTTTTTCATAGAATGTAAGGGGTTGGAAATGAAAAATAACTGGGTCGACCTAGTTGACCTAGTAGGATAAAAATTGGCAAAATACACATTGTCGACCTAGTAGGTATGTGCTGACCCTATACATTTTGTAGACTATTGATCTCATATAGTTTGCCAACTGATCCAAAAAGTATAGAATGACAATGTAGTACAAAGGGGGAATAAGAGGATTGACTTAGATTTTTAAGTTAACAAAGTCAAAAATAGGGAAATTTTGATCAAATTATGTTGACCAAAGAACCAAAATAGTATGGAAAGGCATGCAAATGGATGAAAGAGTGCTAGAATGGTCTATAATGACAAATTAAGGGATAAAAGAGGTGAGTAAGCTAAAAATAGGTTCAAATGAATAAATTAAAGTGATTTAGACTTATTTTTTATTAAAACTTTAAAAATAATGTATTTTAACTATACATGATATGGAGGATCTAGTACATATTTTGTTATTTCCTGCTTGTAGGGATGACCTAGATTCTGATGATTGGTGGATGTCTCATGGCTACCAAATCTACTAGAGTAATTGAAAATAGGAGATAAGGTGATATTAATCTTTATAGGCCTAGGTGACATAATAGAGATGTGTAGGATACCCTTGAACTTAGATTTTTTAGTCATGTTCCTAGGATGCAGGGAACAATTGATTAACACCTTCAAGTGGGAGGTGGAGGGGGATATGATAGAGGTGGTTATTACCCTGGAGGATGAACATGACATCTTAGGACTACTTATAATAGGGAAACCTATGATTATTGGGATACTATAATAGTGATAAGGAGAGGAGAGCCTTAACCATATTGACTACAAGCTCAGAGATGATAGATGCATGCCATAGAGTGAGTTTTTTTGACATCTATACCTCACATATTATGGATATTTAGAAGGCTATGATAAGACTTGTAATAACATGAGTGTTGTGCCACAAGTCAAACAAAAAGGTACCATTGTTAATGATAGCCTTAAGATGGATGATACTAGAGGAGAGAGTATTATATGATCTAGGGTCTATCATCTGGGTCCAACTCATACATGACATTTATGGAGTGCTGATTAGAGGGCAAAAGTATATTAGACCTACCATATTATTTATGATGTGGATTTATGAGAGGTTTCCCATGTATCAGATAGTTTGATTTTCCCATGAAGTCAATGAAGGTGACCTCAAGTATTGAGATGGAGATAAGACTAGGTAGCATGGGACAAAACTCAAGACATATCATGATAGACCATGGACTGGTCGAGCATGATAGGTAGTGGAGTAGGAGGAGATTGATGTAGAGGTGGGAGCACTAGAGGTACCACCACTAGTGCCATAACAAGAGGATCAGTGACCACTAAGGACACAACATCGATGAAGGCAATAAGAGATAACAAAGATCATAGATGTCTCAAATGACCCAAAAGATAGGCCAGGGCAAAGGTGGACTATAGAGAGGCCACTTAGGTAGAGGCTAAGATGGACTCAAGCTATGGTTATAGGATTTGATTTTAAGAGGTGACTACCATAGGAGATTTTTAGAGGTCATGTGGATGGCGAGATTATGCTCAGTAGTCATGTGGATGGTGAGACTATAGTGGTTGATACACATATAGGTGGGAAAAGATGATTAAAATGTTTCTTAAGTTTATTTTGAAATATACTAGAGATAGATAGATTTTGAGATATAAAAATGATCTAATATCTATTTGGTTTGATTTTTTTAGGTGTAGTAGAGGATGAGGAGATCAAATGGGAGTCCTTTGTGAGGGGATCACTCCATGATGTCCTAGATGAGACACTAATGCCATATAACCCTACTACATTGGAAGACCCCATGGTATTATCTACCCCAAGTTAGGTGAGCTAGTTTAGACTGGTTGGAGAGGTAGTGAGGTAGATACGAGTATATAAAGAGAGGGTGAAGCCACCAATAAATATGGGTACATGTGAGACATGGTCATGGTAGGACCTAATAGAGGAGGGACCTACACATTTGGCTATGGTGACATAGATGACATAAGCACATGCTCAAAAAAGAGTGATATAGGAGTAGTAGAGAGTGATACATCTAGTGACCCTAGCCCATTTGGCATAGGTGAAGGCTCAAGTAGCTCATCTATAGGGGTAGGTGTTAGGACTGAGATCTTAGATGACCTCATTATAGTGTTCTATTTGGAGGGTTAAATTGAGGCATCTATAGGCAATATAGCTAGGCCATGAGATAGGTAGGATGGGACCCATACATATAGATGGAAAATTGTATATGATTGTATTATTATATCAAACTCATGAGATGTATATATATATATATGGATCATTTTGGCATTTTAGATATTGGTTTTAAGTGTTGTCATTATGGGTGTGGTTGTTGATGCTTTAGATATATTTATTTCTAGCACATGTATATATTTATTTGTTGGATATGCTATAGGAAATATATGAGGTGGTTTCCTTCCTAGCATTATGTAGAACACATGCATGGTTAAAAAGAAACAAATGAAAAGGACTTGGTAAAATATAATCAATAAAAAATGTACTACACACTATTTCAAGTTGGAAAATGTGTAATAACAAGAAAATGACTAAGTATAAAGAACCAAAGGGTGGTAAATAGGATGGAAAAAATTAATTTGTTTTTAAACCAAGAAATAGATTTGGAACCAAATTAAATAAGTAAAATCACACTAAATCATATTGGGAAGTATGAAAATAATGTAATAAAGTGGAATTCATGTAAAAAGAAAAATGGTATAAAAAAAATCAAATTAAGTCATTCAATCATATTAAATCACATTGGGAAGTATAAGAGAAAAACAAAATTGGAAAAATTTAGGTCTTAAATTAATCACACTAATTCAAACTGGGAAGTATGAAAATTCAAGAAATAGTTGTATTCATACATGCACTCAAAAAATAGGAAAATAAGAGAGAAAGAGAAATGAAGTAAGTATAAAACATAATAAATCAATTTGGGAATAATGCCAATGATGTGTAACTTCATAATCAATCACATCTTATCTCATATTTGACATGTAATTTTGATTATGACTTGGACTATTAGAAAATTTTGTGAGGAGGGCCAGGTTCTATCCATGGTCTTACTTTTTAACTCACAAAGGGAAGACCACTAAGGTGGAATGAATGTGAAAATCATGTAACTGAAGGATGTGGGTAATAGGAAGGTAGAATGTGGTAATTTTTTAGGATGGTTGGGTCCTATCCACAGTCTTACAATGCAACTCATAAATGGACTCCCAAAGGGAGTGATCAGTGAATAAAACAATATTTCTCAAGAGTAAATATGAGGAATGTAGGGAATGAAAAAGGGAGTGTAAAAAGTATAACTTAGGTGTCTTATGATAAAAACTTCAGAGAAAGGAGGCATACTAAGGACACGAGAAGACATTAAGTGACTAGTGACCATCAATATACAAATAAAACATGATCTCTATAGGCAATAAGCTATTCATGAAAATAATCATGCTACTAAGATTAACTCATGAAGGTAGATTGATATATAAAAATTAAAATGGACCTCCCTTCCCATGACATGCTACCCATTCCTTAGGACCCCTTATAGAGCGATCAGCTACTATGAAGATTGGGTACTTGCATGAGAAAGTAGGTAACACTAAAAGATTTTTTTAATCTTATTTTATAATCTACTAGTCTACCACACCCCAATGAACCTTAGTTCAACCATGAGATCAACTATGGAGTTTGATATTTGACTAAAAGAAGGACATGTGATTTGAATCACATCTTTTAGTGTGATTTGAATTTTAAGAATATTTTTTCCTTTTGTATCTTTGCCTTTTATTAAATGTTTTAAAGGATTTTTAATATTCCTCCTCCATATAGACTTGGAATGGTCAATCATGAGAGATAAAATGATACAGATGAATGAGTTATAGGCTTAGGCTAAAAGAAGCTAAGTAACCAAAGACAAGAATGACTAGCACACTTAAGCTTAACAATGAACCAACATGTGATCTCAAGTCTCAACCATGTATATGCTTAGTTTTCAAAAAGGGAATAAAAAGATCCAAAGTGGACTTGTATAAGGAAAGTATAATGAGATAAACTATTTGTTAACTAATCACATGGTAATAGGAAATCACTAAAGGAACTAGGTTTATATAACCAAGTCACAATAATAATTAGTCATCAAAAAATAAAGATAAGAAATCAAACAATCATAAAGACATAAGAAAGGAATGTGAAAGAAAGGAAGAAAGAAAAAAAAGAGAGAAATGATAAAGAAAGACATCTAAAACATAAATTATTGTATGAGCAATATCAAATATAAAATTAGAGTCACTATAAGATAAATAAGAATTTAACATAGCGTCAAATGATATAATAGATACATAAAGATAAGATTGAAGCACACATCCAATTCAAATATAAATGTAAAATCACCATGTATGTGCTCATAAATAATGATAAATATGCCCACACATATTGTCCAAAACATCAGATAGATCTCTATGAAGCTGGACATGAACTAATGCTAATGTCTCATCTATCTTGAGTGAGAACTGAGAAAATACCTCTCATCTAATATCCTCCACATAAAAAGTAGGAATGTTAGATGGATCATGCTGAGGAGGGAAATTAGTCAAGGGATGCTTCAGAGAATGCATATGAATGGACTCTATGGGAGATGTAGGAATCATTGATGGAGAAAGATCCATGGGTGAGGGACTCACAAGTGGATAAGGATCCATAAGTGAGGGAAGATCCATAAGTGAAGGAAGATCCATGGGTGGAGGCACAAAAGGTAATGAAGGGACCATAGGAGGGAATGGGACCATAGGATGTGTATCCATGGGAGAAGAAGGATCTTATGGGAATGACCTATGGGATGAATAGAAGAAGGTCCAAGAATAGCTATAAGGTGATCCTTAAGGTGTTGCTCAAGGATGTGGTAGTGATCAGTGTGGTGGGTGCCACATTGATGCCATAGATAATATACTTCACCATAATTAGGCATATATTTAGGTATAATCTTTAGGGGAGGCATGGTTTTATCTAAGGATTGAGGGGAAGAAAGATGCAAAGTATCAAGATATTGTCACATCTTATGATAATGGGTGGATGAATGATTATCTTTCCATGGAAGTAACATATACGATTGTGAGTGGTCTTAGTAGAATAAATCATGGGAGGAGGTAAAATAGGAGTGGAAGGAGCTAGAAAAGACTCATCAGCCCATTTGGTGGGCAACAGAGCCATCTTAGGCAAAGAAAGCAAACCATCTCCTAGGGAGGGTGGTGGTGGGGAAGGAACTGTATTAGGCTTAATGGAAGGAGTGATAAGATTGAAAGCACATATAGAATCAATAATAGTGGAAGTAGGAATAGGCTCAACTATAGTGGGAGCAATAATGGGCTCAAATATAATAGGAAAAAGAATGGGTTTCAAAGCAAGTTCCACTGTGGGAGGGGTAGGATCTACATAAGGCCTAAGAAGGGTCACATTCATCTCAAGGGTAAAATAGCTATGATGGTTAGGGTACCTATCAAAGTTATAAGGCCTAATTATAGAACTATCCATGAGCATACTCATATGAGGCTTGTCAAAAACTAGAGGTGTTGGTGCCATATCTACCCTATGATAAAGAGGAAAAATACTAAAATTAGGAACTAAAAATGAGGGAAGATGGGAAGATGCATGAAAAGACTCAAATAAAGAAGAATGATAATGGATAATCTTAGCATTATGGGTTTGAACAAGACCACCTAAGAATGGATCATCTAAGGAATAACCATCATCATAATCTAGTGTGTGAAGGTTAATGATGTAAGTAGGGATGGCCTTGTCATCCAATGAAGTGTGGTGAATAGAATATTGGGTCTTGGTCAAGTCTACACGAATGCCATTGCAATGAGGTTTATGAGAATGAGGTTACAAAGAAGCTAGAAGTTGCAAGATGAGATGAGGTGAGAGATCAAAAGTTATAATTTTTAGGTTAATCTCATTAGGCTCATCATCATTAGAGTCTAAGAGGTTAGGATGAATGTTCCCAATGAGTTCAAGATTTCCATTGTAACCTATAGTGGAATTAATGAGTAAATTAAATTATTGAGACTCATGGAATGGAACACTAGGAAAAGGTTCAAGAGTTGGGATTTTGAAGACACCATGGCCTTGGAATTGTTTAAAATTCCAAGGGTAGTATCACCTTGAATCCTATAAATAGCTCCATTATGAGGGAATTTAACACATTGGTAGGTGGAAGAAGAAATTGATCTCATATGGTGAGTCCATGGCCTACCAAGTAAGAGGTTATAAGAGAGAATAAAATTAAAAATCATCACCTTCATATGGATAATGATAGGTGGGATGGTAATGGGAAACCACACACAACCTAATGGAGGCATATGAATTATATCATATCCTTGGCATGTGTTACATGTAGACTTGAGATTGTATTATAAATATCCAAGGGTCTTGATAAAATCAAGAGAGGAAATGCAAGTGCTTAAAACCTCATCAATCAATGCACACTCGACTTGGATATCACCTATCTAGACACTAATGAATAAAGGAGGATCATCTGCATGAATCAAAATCTCATCAAGAATCATAGAGGCTATAGGAAATTTTAAGGAAAGGGAAGTGTCTATTGTTTCATCAACATGGATGGACATCTCTTCACATTATTGTAATATACTATCCTCAGATCTAGATAAGGATGAGGGATGTTCATCTTGAACAAGAGTTGCATAAGATGGTTTCTATGACACAAATAAGTCCTCATAAGCTCAAGGAATGAAATTTGGGATGGGAGATTAGTGAGCTCCATAATGGGATCCCACTCATCATAACCCATGATAAGATTGTTAGATATAGGTGCATTAGAATTTTTGTTGATAAGAATGAGAAGGTTTAGAACAAGTTTTTATATTGTGTTATGAAGATGAAATAGTTAGTTCAGGTTGGTTTTGACAGTTGGTAGAAGAAGTGTTAGTAGAGGATTGATTATCATTATTGTTAGAATATGTAGGGATGGTAGAAATATAATGATAAGTTTTATCCAAGGGACAATTGGGAATTGGATCATCAAAGGTTATAAGGTCATCTTACCCTGACCATTTAAATGAGTTGGAGAAGAGTCCTAAATAACATAAAATGTCAAGATAATGGAGGAGTGTAGATAGGTTGAGGATCAATGAAAGCAACAACCCTTCACATATTAGTCATGTTAACCACAATCTCTGTAGAAGTGGGGTCAACAAGACTTTGTACATTGTTGGTGGAAGGGGTGGGCTTGTCTTGGGTGTCTTGATTAGGTTGGTGATTAGAAAGAGGTTCTTTGTAGATAGCCAAATGACAATTATCTTTTTTTAAGGCTTGAGTTTTAGTATGAGATTCATGAGCCTTAAAAGTAGTGTCATAAGCTTATTGATGTTTTTGAATGATAAAAATGTGATCAAAATTAGGACCAAGAAGAAAATCCATAGCTAAATTATGGAGTTTCCTACAGGTCTCATGAAAATTACCCCAACTAGCATGAAGCCAACAAAACTTTTTAGGATCATCCTAGGATTTCATAGGATAAGTAGGGTCAAGTTCTTGTGAAAGAAGCCTAGGTAGGCACTTGAGTAATTTAGCTAAGAATAGTAGTTTGTGAACATTAATGTTATTAGGTGAAGATAAATGAGGATTGGTATATTATTGAGAAGGGGGAGCTGGTTCTAAGGATTGGTTGGAATGATATCTTGAACAATGTGAATAGTGTCATAAGAGTCCATGACATCATCATTGGTAGAATAATGATTTTTGTTCTTAAGAGATGAGGACCCATAGAAGGTCGGGGTGGTTTGAATTGATGCATAAGGAAATATTGATGTTTAGCTTAGTCAATATCCTCCTCTGAAGTACATAAAGAGAAAGTGTGAACCCAATATTGTAACCTGGGAAAAAGGTCATTAGTGAAGAGATGGAAAAGGTTATCATTAGCCATGTTATGTTCACATTTGTTTGAAAAAGTTTTCCACCTCTTAACAAAAGCTTGAGTAGTTTCATTTTCTAGCTATTTATAATTTATGTAGTAGGCCAAAGTATTTTTGAGGAGATCACTAGTTTAGAATTATTGAACTAAGTAATTTACTAAATCTTTTAAACTAGAAATGGAATGAGTCATAAGTTGATTGTACTGTTGATGGTTTAAAATTGTGCTTGATCTTAATCAATCAACAATGGGAAGTTTCAAGCTATGGGACAATGTGACTTGAAACAACCTCCAGGTTTTAGAGAAGTTGGTCTCTTCTTTTGCTTTGGGTGTTTGGGAAAAGGGATAGGAGATTAAACAAAAATGCAAAATACAAGAATTGAAACCTAACTATGGCGATGTGCCTAAATGTAATCCTAATCTTAACCTGAGCATAATGAGACTATTAGAGGATTCGATTACATTTAAGAGTAGACAAGTGCATGATCAATGTAAAAGATTAGAATAACAAAAATAGAGGCTCACAACAAGGTATTCTTTCACTGAGATATAGAAAATGTCAACCAAGGCATAGTGTTCAATCTTCTTAATAGAATCTTTCAATCAAATAAGAGGCACATAAAATCACGTATAGTTATGTAGAACTTCTGATTCAAAAAAATGAGACAAAAGCAAATGACTTTTCTAATCACAACTCTAGAGAATCTATAACATAGACTACTTTGCAAATGACACAAATAACACCAACCAAGGCATGGAGTTCAATCTTCTTAATTCATTCAGCCACATAAAAGGCACAGAAACATGCACAGTTACATCAACTTTACAACTCAAGAAAATTGAGACAAGAGCAAATGATATTATTGGCCAAAAACTCTAGAAAGTCTAAAACTATGGGAAATTTCCCCCCCTTTCTCTTACAATTCTTCTTCTTTTATAGCCTCAGATCACTCCTTCCATCATTCCCTTTCCCATGCAATTCTCCTCCATCCTTCACTCACAGGGGACAAAATAGATGGTGCTTTCAATGACTTGGATGCATCCTCGTCTTATCAAGAACTGTCCTAATTGTGGCATGGTGATTCCTATCTAGTACCTCCTTTTGCACCTAAATTTCTTGTTCCATCACCTGTTTGGCTGCTCAACTGTCTACTCTGCCTCTACCTACAAGGGACAAATAGATAGCCCTTCAATGCTCACAAGCCCTAAAATTCTACTCGGTGTATTATTATATCTACCAAGAATAACTCTCAACGAGTTTCCCTCCATCATTGCTATAATAGATAGACAAACACTCTATTCTATTGAAATAGAAGAGGACACTTAGTCAATCCATGAAAATTCTCTTTATGGTCTAGAAGGCACCAGAGAATGACACTTGGTGCTTTTTGCTTTCTTTATATTCTATTTAGGATGCTCTACCTTCGACACCTGTTGCAATCCACTTCCTCTGCTTTGTAGTTTTAACAAAATAAAACTCATTGCATCTCTTGCTCGAGCAACTTTTCAAGGAGGGAATGGATGCACATGGCAGTCTTTGCATGTTGACACTTGGCACTTCCACAGTCCTTTGAAATAACATCTGGGACCCACCACAATCTTTATTCAGAAATGAGGCTCAAAGATGGTCTCTCAGAAGTTGATGCGTGGTGACCTCTGCTGCTCCTGGGAAGATATGTGGCATCTTTTGCTTCTCCTACTAGGGGTATGTGGTGCCTTCCACTTTTTTGGGGGATGGAGTAAGAAGGGACTCAGAGAGTGACACTTGGCAGCATCTGCCACTTTATAGCACTTGAGCAAAATAAAATAACACCTTTATACATTGAATCAAAGCATGAACCCAAGCATCCTTCAAATGCTAAGATGTGGAGGCTTTCACTTTCTTTTGAAAGGTAGTTTAGGGCCTTTTGCAACTACCACCTGACATTTTCCACTTTCTCTACTACTTATCTCATTGAAAGTCTTTACCAAAAAATAGAATGAAACATGGGTGCCTCTGTGAGATGTGAATGTTGACACGTGGTGTGTTCTAATTTCTACTACTAGGAATGTGGCACATTTCACGGCCTTCTCAAAAGTTACAAAAAGAGCCTTGGAGGATGCCAGCTGGCTGGCTTTGTTTTTTAGAAAGCGACACTTGGCAGCTTCCACTCGAATTCAATACTTAGGCCCAAAAAATGAAATGAAAGAAAAAAAGGGAAAAAAGGACCCATGTTTGAAGGGTGACACTTGGTAGCTTCCACTACACTTAGACACTTAGAAAAAAATGGACCCACGCTCTACTCCAAAAATCTATTGTTACACCCAAGGAATGCTGGAACCAAAATTACAGTGCTTCGATTGAAAAAATTTAAATACAATGTAGAGTAAAAAATACTCTACAGTTACTAGTGACCCTCAGGACTTTTGAGCCTACTCAAAAAGAACCTGACTCCTACTCTGTCAAAATTTCAAAATTTTATAGCTTCAAAAGTGCTGTCTAATAGATTGACCATTCATGGTCAGATAGCCCTTGCTTGTTCTGCAATTCAATGAAAGCTAGATCAAGGTTAATGATATCCTTGTGAAAAAAGTTTTACAAGATCTAGACCATCGCTTTTAGTTTGAATTCCAACTAGGAAAAAAGAACCAAAATAGCTTCGACCTCTAAGACTGAGGAATCATCCCATAAGCTCTAGAAGACTATTTGATCCCTCTATTTGGCTAGTAGCAATGGTTCAATTTGGTCCACCATCAACACCGTCTTTACGTCCAGAAATAGAGAAGGAAGGCCTAGTCACATTAGCTATTTAATATGCTATCTCATCTTGCCAATGCCTTCTTTCATGACTTTGAGATGGTCTTTGCAACTGTTGGCTATGGCTTTGCAACTGAGCACTTCATTGACCTATTTTGCAGTGGCCATTCTGTTAGGGATCCCTGCGGTTGCCAATGTTGCATCCATCATGTCGTAGATCTTTTGCAGTAATGAATGGGAGTCTATGAATCTTTTGAAGACCATGGCCAGAGTGTTCTATACTGAATCCTCCACCCTCTCACATAATTGCTGTCTGTTGAGTAGGAAGGTGAGAAATGGCCTGAGCTATATAATCTCCAAAGAGATTCTCTCCCACGCTGACTCATAGAGATCCTTCACCAGTTGCATTACTCTGACACCTCTTGTCCTATCAGTCAGCTCAATTTTTAGTTGCACCATCTTCTATTGCTCTACTTGGAATTGGGCTTGAAAAGCCGTATCCTTGTTTTGCTCCTCTAGTAGCCTTTGCTGTGATTGGGTAACTTACAGCTGAAGTCCTTTGACTCTTCCCTATAATGCTACATTTTCCCACCTAAGGGCTATTGCTACATCTTTGGCAAGTGTGAGCTCTATTTTCAATGAATCATTCTGGGCCTAGATTGCCCATTGAATTTGGAGGGAAATAGTATCTTACAACTATTTATGCAGACTAGCTATTTCATTATCTCTCTTATTTATTTCTTTGGCCAAACTATTATAGTTTTCCTTTTCTTTAGCCAAATCAGCCTCCATCTTCTGTAGTCTTTTTGATTTCTTCAAATAATCCTCTATGATCGTAGAAGTGGATTCTGTCAATAGCTCGACTTGATCTTGGGGCCTAAATAGGGACATGTTAATGGCCACTACGTTCATCATATAGTCCTTTGGCTGCATTTTCTCACTCAGCTTGTTGACATTCAGTGACAAATGGGTTACCATCAGTTGCTATTGAATAGGGTCAAACTATGACCATAAATGTGGGATAGCCGGTGCCTTATTCTCTTCTTCTCTAGCCAGGCTTCTCTTGCCTTCCTAGTAGCATCAGCCTGCATCTAAAAGGTGGAAGGGGAAATAATATGCCCTCCTGTGAAAGGAGATCCTTGTGGTAGGCCATATTGGATGGCCATTGGTTGGCTAGGGGTGAGTTATAGGGGCATCTTTCTGGGAACAGAGGGGGAGAAATGGGGTAACGTGAGGGCCTAAAGTGCTAATGATGGGGTGAATTGCGAAATGGGAATGGCAATAGTAGTTAGAGGTGTCATTTGGCTAGGTTAGGGCACCACACCAATAGGGAAAGGGATAGATTGAGAGGGAGGAGGTGAAGCAATACTTACTTGGGGGGAGTTACAACACTCTACATTGGGTGCTATGAAGGCTCCTCTTCCTCCTCTGAATCTAATTGGAACTGCACCCTCCTTCTCTTCCTAGGTGTTTCCACCTCTGGTTGCATTTGTTTCCCTTCCACCTCTGTAGTTGATGGTGACACTTGTGGATAATTAGGGACTTCAATAACTCCCAATGATGGGGAGGCTTTTGGTGGTGAAGATACCACACTCCTTTATTTTTCTATGGTAGTGACTGCTTGCTCTAAAGTTTGCAGTTGCTAGCTTGGTCCCACTCCAGCTTCCTGCTCTACCCTGAGTGTTGGCAATTGGATTATTTCTAGGCTAGATGCAAGGGAGGGATGCCACTCATCCCAGAGTTCTTCCTACCTTTCATATGAATCTATGCCTCTGAAAGCATGGGTGGTTTAGGAGATTTCCTACCTATATTTCCAATAGGCCTCAATTTTCTCTAAATCCCAACCTTTGTTCCTCAATGTCCTTCTCAAACCAGAAGTCATCCTAACTTTGGGATCATAATCCCTTTATTTATTATAGAAGGTTTCCCATGGCCTATTTTGTGGCAGGGGAAAATCTGTCAATTTAACATAGAGACCAGGAGCATCTTTTGCAGGGTTTTTCCTGGTCTCCAAAAAAGGGTGGCCTTCATGTGCAATCCTGGCCCCAATCCTATTGGTCCTCACCATGGAAGCTATATAATCAGCTAAGTCATAAACCCATTTGTCCTCAACTAACAGGAACCTTAGGAAGGCTAGCTTCCTTAGCAGCACAGTCTCAGCCTCTCTAACTTCCAGGCTTACATTGCCTGCCATCCATATGAGATTGTACATTTTCCTCTTCTTCTTCTCAGAGCCATACTCATTATCAACTACGGACACCTACCTGGTGACTTCCAAGAATTCCAACCTAAGAGTTAAGGTCTTTGGTAGCAATACTAGTTCTCCACAAAATCCATGGACCCTTATGATTGTGTGATGGGACCCAAAGTAGAAGTCACACGGGATCAAACAACTGACTAGGAGGTTCATAACACTTGGAAATAACCTATTTATGATAGACTTAGGGCTAAGGCAATGAATAACAGGGGTAATGAATAGCTCCCAAAAATCATACAGGTCACTAGTTTTTGATAAAACATGTGTCCATGCAGACACAAGAATGGTTCTTTGGGGGTTAAAAGCTAGGTCATACAGGTTCAGATTCATGTACTAGGTGAAGAGGTCAAGATTCTAATGCAGTATAAGATGGAACAAAAAGGAGGAATACCTGAATACCCCTTTTGACCTGAACTGGGTTAGCTGCTCCACCTTTGAGAAGGTGATGTGTTCTGAGAAGTCAAGTCAATACTCCTGCATTTTGTCAATTGCCTTCAATCAAAAAAAGATGGCCATTTGCTCAGCATATACCACTGCGTTATCCTTCATGCTAAAGATGACAGCCATCATTGATAGCGTGTCTTGGCTAGTGGGTGTAAACTAAGTTCTTGATGCAGGGAGCGTGGGTACCATTGTATCACCATCAAGCATTTGTAACTCAAACCTCAAAAATCTTGTCTGAGTGTTGATGTTTGCCCACATCCTTTACTACCTATCAATAGTGGGGAAGGTGGTGGTATTATTGTATTACAGGGCTAGCATGTCCCTAATAGCTTGTGGGGTGACCTGCAACATGAAGGGGCCTTGTTGGATGGTGTAATATTGGGCATGGAACAAGTCCGCACATAATTTGATTACATTAGGGCATGGATGCATAGCTGGGACAATGAATTAAGCTAGTTGTGAGGTCCATATCCTCATTTTGAATGTCTCATATTGCCTTATTATGGCTCTTTGAAGACAACTTTGTTGTGCCCCTTCTCTTAGGTTCTTACTACTGGCACTTTTCAAGATCAGGGTCATGATTCCATCTATATAGTCCCTTACCTTTGAAGGGTCACTGGTTTGATGACTCCCAGGACTCTGGTTCTCAGATAATTTCTTGGTGGTTGCGTAAGAGCTGCAGCATATGATTTACTAGCTAGTAACCTATTGAGATGTCCATGTGTCCCTGCTCTTTGTTGTGAAGATGATGTTCCCGCCATCTCTATATCTCTTGTATAATACCTGGTATGAGCCTTGTGCAAGATAGAAACATGCTCACTGAAGCAAACTTTTACTAGGCACTGATAATCACAATAAGTAGGATATTTTCACAAGTGCAAGAATGCTTGAGATTTTTTAAACTTTAAAACTTGCTAAGGGATCTTTATGGGCCTATTGAGTCCCAAATAACATTAAATTTGGGTGACCGTTAGCAAATCCTACTCAATCTTTGGGAAACAGTGAGGTAGACACGCTATGCAAGTTACAGTGCAAGGTACCTTAGAGATCTCAAAAGATTTGGGGAAGCATTTAATCTAGCAAAATTTAAAGAATTAAAACTTCTAAGATGTTGAACCTACGTTTAAAACACTTATTTTAAAAGAAAAGTGGGAAAACAATAACGAAAAACAAAATAATGCAGGAATGGGAAACTACCTATCTTCATTGATTAAACATTCTTATTTCCCTTCGGGATCAAAAACAAACTTTCCAACATCTTCTTTATGACAAGCCAACACAAAATTTGGGTGACCGTTAGCAAATCCTACTCAATCTTTGGGAAACAGTGAGGTAGACACGCTATGCAAGTTACAGTGCAAGGTACCTTAGAGATCTCAAAAGATTTGGGGAAGCATTTAATCTAGCAAAATTTAAAGAATTAAAACTTCTAAGATGTTGAACCTACGTTTAAAACACTTATTTTAAAAGAAAAGTGGGAAAACAATAACGAAAAACAAAATAATGCAGGAATGGGAAACTACCTATCTTCATTGATTAAACATTCTTATTTCCCTTCGGGATCAAAAACAAACTTTCCAACATCTTCTTTATGACAAGCCAACTTGTGTTTCCATACAAGTGATTGCAACGGGTATATCTTTGATGAAATGCCCTCTGCGCTGGCCACATGGATTTTCCTGCACTCGAACGAGTCTGAGTCGAACATGATTTCGACATCCATAAGCTCTTCTTGTCCTTGAAAACCCATCAAATACTAATTCTTCATGCTATCATGTGTCATCAAGAAATCTTTGGCTATTGGTTCTTCACTCTGTGCCTTTTGATATCCATTATCTTTTAGCTTATCTCCTTCAAATTTCAGCTCTATTGCATCATCATGCTCCTTGATGACTTCATCTTCTTGAAAGAATAAATTTGGAAGCTGGTATCCCCTCTGCATACTTAGCTGAGTCTCAAAGTTATCTCCTCCACATTTGGCCAATTCATATCCTTCTTGAAGAATAATGTCATCTGCCTCAATGACTTGATTGAGGGAGTGTCCATGCAGACACATATCTTCTTGCAAAGTGAGGAAAAAGTCAAAAATGATCTCTTCCTCATCAGAGGTTAAGACAAAAGCTAGTGACTAGTCCTCTTGTTCATCAAAGGGGGTACCTATGGTGATTTCCTCTTTATCTGTACTTATGGAATCCTCTTGGCTAGCCATGAATTGAGCGCACTCCTTTGTATATTCATTTGCTTCCTCCAAAATACATTCTTCTTTGAAAAGGGATAAAGAAGAAGGCTATGATGTAAAACAAGAAGCTTCTTGAGGAAGGGTGGAAGGGAATTGAGGGTAAAGTGAGGGTTTGGAGTCCTCTTCCTTTGCTACTATTATAGACTCTGCATATGTCTGATATGGAATTTGTGGTGTTAGATATGCAGGTTGACAGATTTGGTAAGGCTAGTTCTCATGAACACTCAACTTCCCTTCTAGAAATGCAATCAATCCACACACATCTAACATCTCATCTGTAAGCCCTTGCTAATTTGCCCTTTTAATGGGATCCCATTCACTTTTAATTAGATCTACTACATCCCTTACTTGATGGATGACATGACAAGGAATTTCTTGGCCATATCCCCTTCTTCTGTCAAGCTCTAACACAAATTTTTTAAATCCCAATAATGCTTTTTTGAAGGTGAAAATAAGATCAGGTTGAGCATGGGATGTGATATATTGGGGAGATTGGGCATAAAATTGGTATAGCTCATGACCATCTGCATCCTTGTTACTTGACATGACCCCAAGAGAAGCTTGTTCTTGATTAAAAATACATGAAGGAGAATAAGACCCATAGCTATGAGTAACAAAATTATACATACCAAAAGGTAATTTCTTGATGATACTAGGACTACTTGATTGGTTGATTTGACTCAGAGTCATTGTTGGTGTTGATAAAAACCTCCACAGGCTAATTGGCTGAAGAACCCACCAAAAATTCTTCAATTCCTTGAAAGATTGGTCCCACCAGGCGTGCCAAAAACTATTGATGGTTTAAAATTGTGCTTGATCTTAATCAATCAACAATGGGAAGTTTCAAGCTATGGGACAATGTGGCTTGAAACAACCTCTAGGTTTTAGAGAAGTTGGTCTCTTCTTTTGCTTTAGGTGTTGGGAAAAGGGATAGGAGATTAAATAGAAACACAAAATACAGGAATTAAAACCTAACTATGGCAATGTGCCTGAATGTAATCCTAATCCTAACCTGAGCATAATGAGACTATTAGAGGATTTGATTACATTTAAGAGCAAACAAGTGCATGATCAATGTAAAAGATTAGAATAACAGAAACAAAGGCTCACAATAGGGTATTCTTTCACTGAGATATAGAAAATGTCAACCAAGGCATAGTGTTCAATCTTCTTAATAGAATATTTTAATCACATAAGAGGCACATAAATCACGTACAGTTATGTAGAACTTCTGATTCAAGAAAATGAGACAAAAGCAAATGACATTTCTAATCAAAACTCCATAGAATCTAAAACATAGACTACTTTACAAATGACACAAATAACACCAACCAAGGCATGGAGTTCAATCTTCTTAATCATTCAGCCACATAAAAGGCATAGAAACATGCACAGTTACATCAACTTTACAACTCAAGAAAATTGAGACAAGAGCAAATGATATTACTAGCCAAAAACTCTAGAAAGAACTCTAGAAAGTCTAAAACTATGAGAAATTCCCCCCCCACCTTTCTCTTACAATTCTTCTTCTTTTATAGCCTCGGATCACTCCTTCCGTCATTCCCTTTCCCACACAATTCTCCTCCATCCTTCACTCACAGGGGACAAAATAGATGATGCTTTCAATGCCTCAGATGCATCCTAGTCTTATCAAGAACTATCCTGACTATGGCATGGTGAATCTTATCTAGTACCTCCCTTCATGCTAAAATTTCTCGTTCCATCACCTATTTGGCCCCTCAACTGTCTACTCTACCTCTGCCTATAGGGGATAAACAAACGGCCCTTTAATGCTTGCAAGCCCCAAAAATCTACCTGGTGCACTGTTCTATCTACCAAGAATAACTCTCACTGAGTTTCCCTCCATCACTACTATAACAAATAGATGGACACTCTGTTCTATTGAAACAGAAGAGGACACTTAGTCAATCCATGAAAATTCTCTTTATGGTCTAGAAGGCACTAGAGAATGACACTTGGCACTTTCTACTTTCTCTATATTCTATTCAGGAATGCTCTGCCTTCGACACTTGTCGCAATCTGCTTCCTCTGCTTTGTAATTTTAACAAAATAAAACTCATTGCATCTCCTACTCGAGCAACTTTTCAAGAGGGAATAGATGCATGTGGCAGTCTTTGCATGTTGACACTTGGCACTTCCATAGTCCTTTGAAATAACATGTGGGACCCACCACAATCTTTATTCAGCAATGAGGCTCAAAGACGGTCTCTCAAAAGTTGATGCATGGTGACCTCCACTACTCTTGGGAAGATATGTGGCATCTTTCACTTCTCCTACTAGGGGTATGTGGCACCTTATGCTTTTTCTGGGGATGGAGTAAGAAGGGACTCAAAGAGCGACACTTGGCAGCATCCATTGCTTTATGGCACTTGAGCAAAATAAAATGATGCCTTTATGCATTGAATCAAAGCATGAACCTAGGCATCCTTCAGATGCTGACACATGGAGGCTTTTGCTTTCTTTTGAAAGGTAGTTCAGGGCCTTCTGTGACTACCACCTGGCATTTTCCACTTTCTCTACCGCTTAGCTCATTGAAAGTCTTTACTAAAAAATAGAATGAAACATGGGTGCCTCTATGAGATGTGAATGCTAACACATGTTGCATTTCACTTTCTACTACTGGGAACATGGCACATTCTGTGGCCTTCTTGAAATTTACAAAAAGAGCCTTGGAGGATGCCAGCTAGCTGGCTTTGTTTTTTAGAAAGCAACACTTGGCAACTTTCACCTAAATTCAATACTTAGGCCCAAAAAATGAAATGAAAGAAACAAAAGGGGAAAAAGGACCCATACTCAGAGGGCAACACTTAGCAGCTTCCACTACACTTTGACACTTAGGCAAAAATGGACCCGTGCTCTACTCCAAAACTTTGCTACTACACCCAAGGAATGCTGGAACCAAAATTGTAGTGCTTTGACTAAAAAAATTTAAATACAATGTAGAGTAAAAACTACTCTACATATACCAGTCTAATTCATCACCCATGAAGGTTTTGGCTAAGATCTTGGTATCGGTAAAGGTGTTTAATTTGACCCAATCCTTATAAATATTTCCAAATGTTTTAAGATGAAGGGTAGGATCAATTGATCCATTATAAGAAATTATAGGGGTGATACCTCCTATATCAATATTCAAAATTTGAGTGGTAAGAGGCTCATTTTGAATATGTTTAATGGTTTAGTTTACTAAAGGAGGTTGAGGAATGAGATTTCCTTGGGAATCTTGAAGAGGAGGGGGAACATTTCAGATATGTGTGCCCTAAGTCATTGGTTGAGGATGAGTTTGAAGATGGAGAAGGTGATTTAAGATTCTCATCATTTGATTTGTGTTATGAGCTTGAAAGGTATTCATTTGATTAAGTGTTTGTAATAATAATTGGTAGGTTTGATTGACATTATATGAAGCTTTAGAGTTAGTATTGGAATTGGTATTAGTGGCTTGGGTACCACTATTGGTGTTGATAGGAGATTGAGAGGAACTATGAGAATATGAGGCACTAGTGGCAAAATGCACTTATGAAGCAAAATATGGACTAGTGAATGGATGAGAAGAAGAAGCACTAGAGGCATGTTTACCTTGGGTATAAAATAATTCACTAGTGGAAGGATTAAGGATAGTGGATCTTGAAAGAGGCCCACTAGATGTAGAACCTACCATGTTAGTGGAGATACTAGGCATGGAGGTAGAAGAGTTTAAAAAGGAAGAAGTCATGGTATGATAAGGGGTTATAATTGAGGGATGAGGTTGAGAGTAAAAGAAAGTGGTACCTCCAAATCCATTTGAGAATGTGGGAGTAGGTGAATGAGGCTCTTTGGATTGACCACTAATCATAAGATGGTAAATGATAGAGGGATCTTTTCCTAAATGTTGAGGAAATTCAGAGATAAAGAAGATAATTTTAGGGGTATACTATAATTTGGGTTGGTATTTTATGGAAAAGAGAGGATTATGTTGTGAAGAGGTATTAGGAGGGGTCCCATAGTTCATTATGTGAGTGGCTATGTGAATCTAAGAGAGGAGCCATACTCTGCATATGAGAGACCCTATGAGGGTTAGTAAAATTCATCATGTTTATTAAATTCAACTTAGTGTTGTCTTTAAATATAAAATTCATGATGAAAAATAAGGACTAAAGACAAGTAAGAGAAATTCAAAATCAAGGAAAGAAGAAGTGACAAAAATAATATAGGGTTGACTAGGTCAATCTAGTATAGAAAATAGGGCCTACAAATAGTATAGGATCAATTGGGTCAATCTAGTATAGTAAATATAGGCTACAAAAGTGTATAAGGTTGATCAGGTTGATCTAGTATAGTAGATAGGGAAAATCAGAAGGTCCATAATAGACTGTGTCAATTGAAATGATCATGTACTAAAACAAGAATAAATTTGCAAGTACCTAGAAAATCAAGAATTGAAGGGAAATAAATAATCAATTAGATCAATAAAGTTGATCTAATTAAGACACACAACACAAAACCTTGCACCAACATTGGCCAATGCATGTTTTGCAAAATAAAATACAATTGAGCAAAGAGCAAGAAATCAACTTGAAAAGTAAGAGCTATCTAAATGGTCAACCTAAATTTTGTTTAAATTAATAAAATATAATTTTAAATGTGATAAGAAGTTGGTTATAATAAAGGAACTAGAAAGTAATCTAAGGATGGTTTTAGGACATTTGGGCTGAAAGGGATCTATATTGGTAATGGTATAGGCTTGGTATTGGGGCCTACCCCCTCACTTCACACACCACAATGATAAGGGTATCAGGTGCTTAGCTAGAATATACCATTAACCATATGTTTATACTTAGCAATAAAACCAATTCAACTTTCCCCTTGGTGATGAAATCCAAGTAGGTAGGCCTTGGGTAGACAATTGTTAAAGTGTTTGTTAAATATTTTGTGATTTGGTTGCATGTGCATAAAATAGAAAATAGTGAAACTAAATGGTAAATTAAAAACCACCTAATTTAGAATATGTGTTCTATTCTAAGTATGTAATCAATCAAAAAGGAAAGTGTGAGCTAATTAATAACATATAAGGGTTAATTATAACTTTAAAATAAGGTATAATATCGATGTAGTCGATAGTGTGTGCACAAAATACAGAACAAGGTTCACAATGTCACCTCTGTACTACAGAAGCAATGTCTAAAAAAGAATAGGGTTGACATAGTTGATCTAGTTATCCAAACAACACACATAATATAAAATTGGGTCAATAGGGTTGATTTAATTGATTGTACAAGGGTAGTTTTAAAGACTAAAAACTATGAAAAGAAAAGTCTATAAGAAAAGAGAGAAAGGATATAAATGATCCTTGGTGGGTCTGAAGATGTAGAGAAGTGAGATTTTTGTCAAAGAACCTTGAGAAATGCTTGAAAATTCTACTAACAAGGTCAACTAGGTCAATTTAGCTTTGTAGAAACTATTTATAAATGCTTGAATTGTACAAGGTCGACTGGGTCGACCTAGTATGCTAAACAAGATCCCTAAAAAAGTAGAGGGTCGAATGGGTAAACCTAGTGTGCTGAAACTGATGTTTGAAAATCTAAAAAAATATATTAGGTTGACTTAGTCGATCTAGTATCCTATACCTAAAAACCTATGCACATAAATTAGAATTGGGTTGATGCAATTGACCCAGTATGGTAAATATATGATAAAAATAATGATAAAAGAATGAAATAAGTGAATAAATCCTAAAAGGGTTAGTTCACATTGGGTTCAATATAATAAATGCAATAAAATAAATCAATCTTGACTCAAATAAGATAGAGCATACCTACACTTCTAATTGGGAATACATTTGTTACGTGAAAGCATGATCAGTATGGGGATCCACTAGACTCGATTAGGGGGTAACTTATCATAATACAATATGCTAAGGAGGGTTCTAAAGCCTCCATTCTAACATAATCATGTAATAACTCTAAGGGGGTCCCAGGTTTTAATATTTCACCTATGCTAATAATAAGAAAGTAAATTTAATCTAGTGCTCACTAAAGGTTTTGGCATAAAATGGAGGTTAGAAAAAAAATAAAAACTAAACATTCATAGAAGACATATGTGCACATAAATGTATACAAAATATTAATGCATGGAAGAGAAGTACAACTGCATTATCTATCTACTCTTACAAAAGGAGAAATAAAGTTAGGAATACTTACCTTGAAGATGAACCTATCAAGCCTCAATCTCTCCCTTGGCCAAGGTGATTCAAAAGAAATTTTTGTGGTATGTAAGGATAAAAAAGACAAATTAGCTCTAGGATACACAACCTATCAATGCATCTAAAATACTTCTCCATAAGACAAGATATGTATCTCTAAAGAAAGTATGAAACCCTAAGCTTTACTTTTTAATTAGAATGGTTAATAAGTAAATGTTCATTCCCACTTACTTCTTATTCACTTATTTATTATTAAATGGTGGGAAATGAACTTGTATATATAGGTGGATATTTCCCTAAAACCTTCCAAAAATGTCAATCAATAGGGTCGACCCAGTCAACCCAGTACAATTCTGAATAATAATTCACTAGGTACCAAGCTAGGTTGGCCAAAGGTCAAAATAGCTCCTAAGTGAAAATAACTTGAAACTATATATATTAGACCCAATCAACCCACTACAATAAATAGAGGATGAAAACTATACAGGGTCAACCTAGTCAACCCAGTATAGTGAATAGTCAAAAGGGGATCAAGGTTAGGAAAAGTGGGATAAAAGGTAAGAAATGATTGAGGAGTGTACAATAGAGAAGAACAAGCTTAGGGTAAATGGTTTTAGGATAAAAGTGTGTAGATAACATATGGTAAAAGGGAAAACAATATTATGAAGCACCAATGGTATACCCACCCCTTTCCCAGTGCACCCCTTAAGGCATGCACTCAGAGAGATTGAGACTTGATAGGTTTTAGCAAGATATAAGGTGTTAGTAATTAGTAAAAGTCTAAAAATATTATGTGTATACATGGGAGCCTTATGGGTTTATTGTTGCCTTATTCAAATATATACATATCACATGTAAACTTTATCTCTCTTTATCAAATGATCAAAACCCTAACTTATTTACTCTTTGAGTGACTATGGTAAAAATGGTTAGTGGGCTCATAGTGTTGAGCTACCCCAAGGACCCCTCTATCAATGAATGTTACCTACATAACCAATACTCTAAAGAGGGCCTAAGACTTATGTATTTCTCCTCTACATGTTGTCTTGTGTTTGCAAAAGGATGTAATGTATGATAAGCAAAGGCATGCAATGACCTAGCTTATAACTTGTAAAATCTAGCTCATGAACTGATCTCAAAATGCTTCAGACATGTGTAAATACTAGTCCTATGACTGACATAGAAATAGGGATGAATAGTGTAGTGTTAATTACTTGAAAGTTTTATTAAATGCTTCTTGGTATATTTCCTTATGAGTTTTATGTGATTTCTAGGTGAAAAATGAATGAGGGTCAATATTGTATATATACCAATCCATTTTGGTGATATATTGTGCCAAATCACTTAGGTTAACCTTTAGGGTATTTTTAATTTGTAAATTAAATGATTTTTGGGTATTGGACACTTTACACAAGAAAAGTGAACACTTATGGCAATGCATGTATCTATCTGGGGCACAAATGTACAAGAATCTAGAAAATAGGTACAGGTCTAAAACTCATAGTGAAGTATCATAACCAGGTTTATAGATTTTTGCATAGTGTATAAGGCCTGGTCATCAGAATAACAATGGTTAGACTAAGAGATATTTAATTTAGGCACAAAGAGATAATAAATATGATATTTTTAGAAGTGGGTAGGTCTAAAACTAAAAGGTACAACCATGACATGTATTTTCTAAGTGTACAAGACTGAAGTACTACATAAATCAAATTTTAGCATCTACATTCCCCCCTTAATATAGTAATAAAATTTCTAGTTTTAAGGAAATAAATGCATACTTGGTTGTGTATACACACCATATCTTTGTGTGAGCCTAATTTGAGTTCTTTAATAGTGACTAAAATACAACAAAAAGCATGTTATACTATATAATTAGTGGATGAAATCTGGAAGTAAAATAATTTACAATGCTTGAAAGTAGAAAGAGCAAGGTTAGGAGTACACCTATGTGTTAATGCAACCATCTTGGCTTTTAATAATTTGATTTGAAAGGATTCTTCATTATGAAGCATTGAATATGATATTAGGAAAATATGAATTTTCAAGTGTGTGTGTGTGTGTGTGTGTGTGTGTGTGTGTGTGTGTGTGTGTGTGTGTGTGTGTGTGTGTGTGTGTGTGTGTGTGTGTGTGTGTGTCTATATATATATATTGGATGACACATTCCCCCAACCTTGGTTCAAAGGTGAGTTGCAACAGGGCCATTGAGATTGTTTCATCTCAATTATGCAACCAAAATATGTGCACGATTTAATGAGCATGAGTGATTTAATCAAATCATAAAATATATCTGGTGGGGATAGATGATTTAATCAAATCTAACCCATAAGTCTAATAAATTTAGATGATTTAATCAAATCTAACTTATAAGCTTGGTAATATTGATTGATCTAATCAACTCAACCTTCCAAAGGTGAACCAAATACTGTAATAGATTGGCTCAATAAGAGTCAATAAAAGTCCATATTGGGTATAATAACAATCCATAATAGTATTTAAAATCTAGAAATTGATTTTATTTTGTAATTTAAGGTGCCCTTTTCATAGCATATATACCTCATATATATCATAAGTTAAAATCTAGGTATAATAACATTACTAATGTATAAAATGCTACCATAAATATGTGTCTGAATCATATAAATGTGAAATTTGGTGAATTTGTAATTAGTGCAAGTGTGGAGAACATTTTTCTATGATACACCCCCACTAAATCTAGAGAATATGAGAACTGGTGTAAATGTGGAAAACATGTTTCCATAACAACCCCCCACTATAATATGTAGATGCTAAGTATTGAATAAATGTGGAGGTCATTCCTTTTTGGCATGCCCCCATTATAATATGAAACTATGAAATGCGTAAACCCTACCTCTATGACATTCCCCCACTAATATGCCCCCAATTTGAGGTGAGAGGAAGTAGAATGTTGTAGTTATCTTACCTTAAAAGTATAAGATAACTGTAAAATTTGTGAATGGATCATGTAAAATATAAGAGTAACATGTCTAGGTAAATATAACATTGAAGCATGCAGTATATGATCACATCAAGTCCTAATAAGCATGATATAAATCATGGAAATCTCTATAGAGTAATAGTATAAGCTCAACAAACAATAAATCACACACACAAGAACACTCAAAAGTTATACAAAAGGAAACGGTCCAAGGAGACCTCATATAAGGGGCATTTTTAAATCCCACACAATTTAAGGGACATGACTTAGTAAAACATTGACAAAGCATAGAGTGACATATTCAAATGTCCACATACAACAAACAATATCAATAAAATGTCCAAATAGGTAAGCAAAGGCATAGGGGCCATAATCAAAGGATCATATTCAAATGCTAAAAAATGTAATACAATGCAAGACAATAACAAGTAAGGAACACACTCAAAGAACTAATTAAATTGAAAATTAGGAGAAATATAAGCAACTGACATGAACCTATCATACTAGTTCTTAAACATATGTGTTTGTATGTAATGTTAAGTACATAGCATATAAATTATACTTTGAAAGGTATAATAATGGATAGAGGCATGCTTAAGTATATAATATCAAACATGATAATAAAAAGCAATCATAGAATATTTTAACTATGGTGTATCATGATCAAAGAATTAAATCCCCCCACATTACTTAGGATGTGAGTGGATGGAAGTCCCAACATATATATGTACAAATATAATGTATTTGGGTATTCTTGTATCACACTCAAATAAAGTGTGAAAAATGTGTATATTAGAAAATAATGATATGTTATCTAATAACATGAAGCAAGCACCATATACATAATAAATAGTATAACTAGGAACATGCTGATTTTTTTTGTTATTTTTGAATTATTTTGAATGTTTTTGGTATTTTTAGAATAATTATTTTTTTGAGTTTTTGGTTACGGCAAAGTCTATCCAATTATCCTACTTAAGGGATGCTCATTTTAAATTCTTCTAAACATTGGATATGGCATAACCAATTGGTGGTATTGTTGAAGGGCATGTATAGGTGTAATATCTAGTGTTTTAGGTTCTGTAATGCTCTACATATGTATCATAGTACTCTGTGGTCTCAAATAGGTAATAAAATGAGTAGTGGTTTTTAGAACCTATTGTTTTGCACTATGCAGTGTATTTGAAGTAGAAATAATAGAAACATGATTATTTTCTCTAGATAACTGAGTATGTTGCATAATAGTAGATGAGGATTCTATGGAATCCATTGCGTATCTTTGATGCAATGGTTTCTCAAGTATGGGCCATCTAGGAAAGGGGATTTCCTAGTGCTTACCATTTTGTGAAGGATTAACCTTAGTAGGTTTGATAATTAGCTGCCTTAGAATAATATTTTTTTGTTCAAGTGTATGTTCATATGAAATTCCAAGAACTGTGACTACTCTATTGGTATGAATGTATTTAATACACCCATACATTGTGGAATGTAATATGTAGAGTTTATGTATCCAAGGTCATCCTAATAACATATAAAATACCCTAATGTATTGTATAACTAAGAAGGTTGTAACCACATGTGCTAGGTTAACTTGTAAGGGTAATTTAATCTCACCAAGAACATGTTATGAGGTCACATCAAATGATCTGACCACTTTGGTTGAAGGGTGAAAATAATCATGTGTATATCCAAAATGTGTAACTAATGTTATGGTGAAAATATTTTTACTAGCACCAATATCATCATAACACTATGAATAGGCTGGTGATCAAGGCATGCTTGAATAAATAATGAATGAAAATCTTAGTCATCATCCAAAATCTCACTGTCATCAAAAGTAATAGAGGGTCTCTGAACCATAAGAGGTATATTCCATGTATAATTACCAATAATCCCATGTAATGGATACCTATAATATGGTGGAGGATGTGTATTATATGCCATTTTCACTTCTAGATTCTTCTAATAATGATCTTGTAATGGATCACTAAACATATCTTGGTTATAATGGTCACCAAGTTGTGACCCTAAATCTTTAGGAGGATCATTAAATGTAAGTTTTTGGTTATTAATAAGGCTTTGTATTTTATGATTTAAGATATAAAATCAATTAGTATAATGCCCATGGCCTTGGTGATAATCAAAATAAACATCAAAATCATATCCATGAGGTAGAGGTCTACTCATATCAAGCTTTATGGGAGGATGGAGAGATATGAGATGACAAAATATAAGCTTTTTAAGTAGAGAAGCTAGAGACTCAAGTAATTATATAAATTATCTCCTTGGTGTATTGGCTAAGACAATCTTATTAGGTTGTAGTTATGTCCTTTTTAGGTTTTATAGTGTTGACCTTGCAGCTTAGTTTGATATGAGACTTAGTATTGGATGTAGACAATGTGTTTGCTATATACTTAAGATTTTTCAATGAAATAATTTTCATTTCATGATCTTGCACAATATGACATATGTCATCAAAGGATTCAGGTTTTTTGAAAATGATGGACTCATGTAATGGGGCAGATAATTTTTTCTTAAAGATGTTTTGAAGTTTTTAATTTGCCATTTGGTTTGTCATTTTGGCTAATATTGTCTTGTATCTCAAGATATATTCATTGATAGGTTCATTGGTTCCTTATTTTATTTTTGAAATTTGGGCATAGGATACATTTTCAATAATGTTGATAGAGAAATGTGTCAAAAAATAATCTAAAAGAGGTTTAAATACTTTTACGGATTGCATTGGTAAATTATAGAACCACATTAGAGCATAGTCCTTGAGGTTTCTTGGAAATAATTTAGTCAAAATTTTATAATTATAGATATAATCAAGGCATGTCACATATAAAGATCAAATATTCTATTCAATATCACCCTTGGCATCATAAAATGTGAACTTAGGTGCAAAAAAACTAGCTGGCAAAAGGTGAAAATATATTTTAGTTGTAAGAGGGTTATGTAACACATCTTATGGATCAATAGCATAAGGTAACTTCATTGGATTTTTATCAATATTTGTAACCTTAGCTTTTAAAAGTTTTATAGTTTGGAAAAAATCCTACAAATTTTGATCTCTAAGGTTTGAAGTTTGAAAATTCACCAAAGGAGGTGTACCCATAGTTGGTATTGAGAGAGACATTAAAACTAATAACTTTGTTGACATGCCAATGTTTCCCATGGGGGATGTAGTAATAGTAGTACTTTTTATATGTATGAATCAATGATGTGCTCAAGGGGAGGGTTACATGAATATGGGGATGCCCTATAGCCCTCATATCTTGATCAATAGATGCATCTAGTTGTTCTTCTATGTTTTTAATTTTTTAATTTTTTAATATGGTTTCTAGGATCTTATCAAGATCTTGAGGGTTTTGATAGATTCACTCTTGAAACATAGCAAGATCTTGTACTTGTTCTTGATCTATTTGCTCATGTTCATTGTTTGCATTATATTCATTATTTTCATGATTGGAATCATATTATATGATAACCTCTTCAGTATTTGGTTCAATTTCATTAGGCACAGGATTTGATACTTTATTGTTTTGATCCATCTTAGGTGGAAAATGAAGGAGCTACAAGTGTTTGATAGAAACACTAACTAATATAGGTATATGCCTAGGTTGCATACAAATAATAGACTAGAAAAAAAACAACAATAAAAAACCTCATGAGGTTGAATACCCTAGGAAAAACTAGGGCTTGCATAAATAGACACATAGGTCAGGTTCACCAAATTTTAACCCCAATTTAGATACATGTGGATATCTACAGTTAAGGGATATTAGATTAAATTTACATAAGGATGGTGAATTAACCTAATGAGCATGCCAATTAATAGAAAACTTAGACAAATAATATTCTAAATTTATAAAATTGAGATTGCTAAAAATAGTAAAGTATAATTATTGATAGATATTTCAATGAATTAAAATCATATGATACTTATATACATGTGGATATCTATATTTAAGGGGTATTAGATTAAATTTACATAAGGATGGTGAATTAACCTAATGAGCATGCCAATTAATAGAAAACTTAGATAAATAGTATTCTAAATTTATAAAATTGAGATTGCTAAAAATAGTAAAGTAAAATTATTGATAGATATTTCAATGAATTAGAATCAAATGATACTTAGTTTACCATGCTAATTTATATTTGATCTAGAATAGGCTGGAAGTGTATACACATAATATTTTTAAACTTTATCATTTATTAATGCTTTTTTCCTTTTAGGAACCTATCAAGTTTTAATCTCTCCAAGCGCATGCCTTAAAGGGTGCACTAGAAAAGGGGTGGGTAGACAATTGGTGCTTCATAATATTTTTGGTTAATTCTATCATACCTAAACCCACTATCATCATTTAATCCCACTACAACTCCTACTTATCTAACTCCCAAGTAAATAAACCCCATTTATCCATTTCCCTAAGTAATTATCCTCTTAAATAGAACATAACTAAGCAAACACCATTATTTCCTACCAAGTTGGCCTAGTCAACCTTGTTATGAAAGTTAAATCACACATTATAGAACTAAACTACCCTGACCAACCTAGTTTAAGGCATAATAATACCTTTTTATTAAAATTGGGTAATGATGGATGACCATGTCAGCTAAAATTATGGAAGGGGTAGGACCTATCCATTGATATAAATAAAACCTTCAATCCAATATAGAGGAACATTAATTTTTTCATTATTATAGCCCATAATAATACTATACATTTGAAAGAGCCATTTTTTAGGGTTCACATTGGAGGGAAGATAACTTGTCTTATGGGAAGTATTAGATATAAAGTATGAGTTTTTTAGCCTACATTTGATTTATATAGTGTGATACTTAGAAATATACAACCACCTCTTAAAAAACACCATTGGCCAAGGGAGATATTGAGACTCGACATGTTCATCCAAAGGTAAGTATATCTAACATTTCATTTGATAGATAGTGTAGACACTATTTTGTGATTATATAACACCTTAGTCTTATTCACTTAGAAAACTTAGACCTTAACTATTTCTCTTAGTTTTAGACCTTTCCTACTTTTACAAGTCTCACATCTACTCTATCTTATGCCCTTTGAACTATATCTTTTAGTCTGACCAATCTTATGTTGATGACATAGACCTTCTCTCTCACCCATAATGCTTAAAATGTACTTATCTTCAACCTTTGTAAGTTTTGAGCCTGTATATATTTCCTTGCTCCCTAGACACTAACATCTAGAATAGACACTAGCATCGACATTAGTGTCCAGTACCCTAACTAGATGCAAGTGTTTAGTTCCCTAAAGTCATCTAAATTATAAATAAAATGCATCCTACTGGTTGGCTTAAGTGATTTAATGTGAGTTATTACTCCAAAGGGATTGATATAATACAAGATCAACCCTCATTCATTACTCAGCTAGAAACATGGAAACAACACAAAGTATTCTGACTAAATAACATTCAAAGAAAATTCAATTAAACAAGCTTCCCTATTTCCATACCATTCACAGGTATAACACATCTATAGGTCTGAATTACTAAAGGATCAACCTAAGATCTCTATTTTACAAGTTACAAGTTAGAATACTATTGTACATGCTTTCCACATATTGCATGATCCACACACAAGCAAACACATAGGAGAGAACTACATGAGTTTGAGGCCGTCTTTTGGACTATTGGATATGTAAATAGTACCCAATGATAATGGGGTCTTTGGGGTCAACTTGACACCATGTGGCCACTAACCCATTTTCCACCAAGGTCACTATGAAGATGGAGAACTAAAGTTTAGCCATTTCAAAAAGAGTGATAGTCCATGACTTAGATTTGAATGTATAGAGTGAAGGAGAAGTAAAACCCATAAGCTTTCAAGTTGTTATATCATTTTCAATAGGTATTCTATATAGGACACTTGTATTGAACCCAAACATTAATGTCAACATAACCATCCAAGTTTTACATTAGTGTCTTGAGCTCCATAAGTCTCAAATCCAAAATCTGATGACTATTCTAGAACTATCTTCTAGCCTTCTTCCTGCTTGTTTCAGATCTAGCATTGTGTCAACATCAAAATCAGCTAAGTATATTACTTCCTTACCATTTCCATACATAGCTTAGTTTTATTTTCCATGTTTAGACTATCTCAATTTTATGAATTCAATATATGCCTATATCTGAGTTTAACATCTAATTGGCCTATCATAAATCTAATTATCACCCTTGTGCCATTTCATTTATATATACCCCTTTAATTAAATATAGGGCTAACAATAATATAACCTACATAATTTTAGGGTTAAACATTTGGTGAACCTGATATTTGACCACCATTATGCTTAAGCATACCCTATAGGATGTTTATTACTTATTTTGTCATAACCTTTACGTTTTTCATTTATCTTATCATGGATGATATTGATTGATTTTACTACTATGATTATGAAACTATCCAAATCTCCCTCAAGGAAGGAATTAAAATTGACTACTCTTGTATTCTACCAAGTACTAAAGCATGTAATATAAAAGCCTTGAATGGTGGTATTTGTTATCCCTCTACTCAGTTCCGTGTTCCCACCATTTCAAGAGATGAGTTTATCCATCTCAAGGATTATAAAAATCATTTAGCCATACTTTCTACACCACCATTATATGACTTTGGAATCTAATACTTGCAAAAATATGGATACAAAGCTAATGATTGGGTAACAATTAGCAAGGTATAACCCACCCTATATTTTTTAAAACTAAAAAATAAAAATAAGCAATGTTTTTGGTTTTCAAAAACATCCTTGAGTTGCCAAGCATTAGAGTCAACTAAACATGTACATTTTACCAAAAAAGTGGTTACATATGACCAAAAGGTTCCTTCATTTGATCATCAAATTTTTTGACAAATAAATAAAGATATTATGACTAATTTACAAATAACTAATAAGGGGGACATGTATTCAATAAAACTAATTAAACCCCCCAAAATTCCTAAATTCCAAAACAATATCCCTCTATTCAAGGGTGATGGTTTTTTCTACCTTTATTTAAAATAAATTATATATCAAAAAAGGTATTCTTAAAAAAAAAATTCCAAGATGAAATTATCATACCCTTACCAAAGTAAAATGAAACAAAATCCTAGAATGGTACAAGCTATTAAAATGACATACCAAACTTATAAAAGTTCAAATATCCCATACCATCACCAAAATGTCCTAAATTTAGTGATCATGAACTTGCACTTGTTATACATGAGGATGATGATACTCATATGCCTAGATTCAAAAAAGGTGGTAGGTTGGAACCAATGCTAACTATTGTAGCATAGAGTTTCACCCTTGTGGGAGAGTTTTTCAGGCTTTCTCACTCTTAGCTACACTATTGGAGCAACCTCAGGCTATAGGTATCCTGCAATGAGGTTGAACCTCTTGAGAAGGCCGACTTCCTCTTGGTAGATCACCTAAACTAATACATCTTCTTTGAAAAGGGATAAGAAGGGGGTATGGGATGATTAATATCACTAAAAAGGAGATGCACCAAATTAAATAACACTCAAATAATCTCGAAACAAATATTAATTTAACATAAAGACCATCTTTGCTCACACAATCTCACAAACTAGCCAATTTACATCAGTATTTCTTGAACTAGGATCACTAAGCAATAGATGAAGCAAAGAGGGGTTATAAAACTCACAATAAGCATCCATTAATGGAAAAAAAACTCAATTTCAGCTGAAAATAGCTTGAAAACACCTAAAAAGAGGCAAGAAAGTTGGACAATGAACATGGAAGAACACTTCTTCACAAAGCCATCATACACAATCTTGCTAAACATAAGTTAAAGGCAAGAGATAGGTGAAAAATAATCTTATTTGGTTTAAAAGGTAGTTCTTACAAATTTTGATAGGGTTTTGCCTTGTTAAATGAGAATGTATGTTACAAATGGGGAAGAAATGGGAGATATGAGAGAGAGAGAGAGAGAGAGAGAGAGAGAGAGAGAGAGAGAGAGAGAGAGAGAGAGAGAGAGAGAGAGAGAGAGAGAGAGAGAGAGAGAGAGAGAGGAGAGAGAGAGAGAGAGAGAGAGAGAGAGAGAGAGAGAGAGAGAGAGAGAGAGAGAGAGAGAGAGAGGGGACAAGCAAGCACTCAAAAATCAATAAATGAGACACAACCACCTTCCATGGAGTCTCAACCACATTTGGATAAATTATCACTAATCTCTTTTCAAAAAATTAACCTTCATTAGTCCAAAAGATTTTCAAGCTTTCTCATTGGCTTAGAAAGACACTAGAAGATGAAAACATTTGAGGATGATGATGTCATATCACACTCACATGGAAAAAGTATTCAAAGACTTGGAAAACACAATGAATGTTCCAATTTCACTCCAAACATCTAAAATTCTCCCTTTTGGACGTTTATGCCCCCCTCCACTTGCACTTATATAAGATGCTTGGCATATTGTTAGGTGACTTGACATTTGATGCTTAACTGACCATGGAGGTTATATTTTAGAGTTATGTTTTTGATGACATTATTTTTTTATTAACTCCTATTTTCTCCTCCAACCTACAATAAACTCCATGAAACCTACAAATTTCATAGACTCCATTGATGGAGGTCTCAAGCTTGAGCCACCTTCAACCAACTACTCTAAAACCTACTCTTAAGGCCATTTGGCACCATAAGGACAACTTATGGACCTATATAAGGATTTTAGACATCTATATCATGCATATGATGCATAAAACAAAGTTTCATGCCACCTTCAAGACTTGCAACAATGGTGGAAATCACCATTAAACCTACAACATTTCATAAATTATAAAAAAAACTTGAGTTTTTGACCCTTCAGCTTAACAAAGCACCTTATAAACCCTTGGTAAGGGATGATTTTTTTTATAATGGTGTTTTATGTCCCATTAGGCCTCTTCCATTCATTTAGATCATTTCTCTCTTTGAATACCTACAAAAATATGCTTTTTTGAGCCATTTTTGGGCCTTTTAGGCACCCAAACATGCCAAATTCTATGAAAATAACTTGTGCATGATATTTAGGGAGTCATATACACATTCCAAGTTTTCTCCAAGTGATTCTAGGCAATTACATGGACCTATGAGTCTAAAAACCCAAAACTGGTCAAAAAGCTCCTTTGGCAGCCTAGACAGGCTCACCTTCTTGATGATTGTTCATAAAATATAGACCTCCATTCTAGAACTTCTTGCCATGGATATTTATTATATATAATATTTCAACATCCTTTAAAATTTTATCCTCCCATGCAAAAGGTATGAAAATATATATACATAAATAAATTTGCATGTAGGGTTTGCAAGCATTTTGGACATGCTTATGCTCTTACGATTATTCATAAAAATTGACCCTAAATATTGTAGAATAATTAGGTATAAATTAATAATTTAAGGATTTAGGTGCTTATCTAATTTTCCAAGTCAGTTCTAGACTCATTACAACTAGGCATAAACTTAGTATATTCCTATAACACTAAATATTTATCACTTGATTGCCTTGGCATCAATTCACATAAGGCACAATCCTTATGCACTCACTCGAATCATAGTAGAGAAAGAATAGGGGCCCATATATAGCTAGTTTTTCCATGATGTAACTCATTACTTATAGTACTTAGTCAATTCAATAAAGGCTTTAGAAGATTCATTGGCATAAGCCTTTTCTAGGCTAAATTTGGTGACCTATAGGCATAAGCCTTTATTGAGGTGATCCTATAATATCATGGGTGAACGCCTTTATTTTACTAAGCTTAGCATCATTTAGGTGATTTTAAGGGGTCAATGGGTGGCTTTAGTTCACTTTTTAATACTAGGCTTACACTTTATGCATGGACATCATCACTTGGTGCGGGATCTTTTCTATACTTAGGCTACTTTATAGATTATGTTGACATCATCAATTAATAGAAGGATGCCATGAACAAATTGAATTAAAATCTTACTTAAACTTAACATACAGATGTTGAATTTATAACACTATAATCATTACATTCATTTCACATGTTAATAATGAAATGAAAGACATTAAAACTAGGAACACTATGTATTATAACAACCATTCTCCTTCATTACTTAGAGTTTAAATATAGAATAGAGTTCATGTGACATAAAATAGAGTACATGTATAATTCAAAATCCTTAAAAGCCTAGAGGCTCATAAGAAAGCATGGGCATATACAAATAGAGCTTAAAAGGCATTTGAGTTGAGCCTAAGTTCTAATGGTGATTAAAACATGCAGGATCATTTCTTTATAGCTTCATTACATCCATTCACATCTCTCTATTCATTAGTTCAAGCTTGGTTTTATAACACATAATATCATCTCCTTGCCAGGGTGAAGATCACATGCCAAATGCTAAGTTGGAACCTTTGTTGATCATTTTGCTAGTTTCATCACCTTGCATCCCTTGTGCTATGGTTGCCATGTATATCCACTCTGGAAGATGCCCTAAAAATTTGAGTGCCAGTTAATTGCCTACCAACTAGCATAAGATGTACATTGAGTATTCTATCTGTCACAAAAGATACCAAAATAGAATCATGCCAAGTGATTACCTCACATCGAGATGTCCATCGAGTTGGCACAGATCTAAAATTAGTCAAAATAAGGGTCCAACATTACCCCATACAAAATTACTAGTTCATTAGGCTGCCAAAGCCTTTGATGCATATAACTCAGGTGCACTCTCCTTAAGCTCAACACTAATGTCCTCAAAGCCCTTGATAGCAATATTGATTTCCTCAGTAATGTTGTCTATATCTATAGAGGTGGCACTAAGTGAGAGTACATCTATTTTCTCTAGTTTTTTTCTAAAGGCTACAAGATTTTCCTTAGCCTTTGTCACTCCCTCATCAAGAATTACTCCTTGTTCATAAGTGTTCATTTACAAAGCATAGAAGAGTGATTCTAGGTTCTACTCTTGGTCATTTATTTTTGTGCTCAATGCATTGACCCTACCCATTATTTGTGCATGCTCCACCTTGATTTTAGAGTATACATGCACCATCAACTCTTCCTTCTCCCCCTTTGACTGCTTGAGGTGTGCATCTATGATCTATGATTGTTTGGAAAATTTCATGAATATGGCATCAACTTCATCTACACCTTCTTGTAGATTTATGAAGAGGTCCTATACCTCTTTGATATTGATAGCTAGCTCTTTTTACAACACAGTGCATGTGTCTTCTTCTTCTTCTTACACCGGTTTTGCTTTCAAACTCAAGAGAATCTATTGAACTAGCATGCAACTTTGTCAAATTTCAAGAGGTTTGATGTATCAATTCTAACCAAAAGGGATGGCTCGACCATCTCTATACACTTAGATAATTGTTAAAGTTTGAACTTCATGGCCTGCACTTCTTCTTTAATATCCTAGGTGATTTTCTTCCATTTATTTTCCCTAACATTATTGATGATGTTATTTTGCATGACTTTAGTGGTCATCCAAATGAGTGCATTCACTAACCTAACTAGGTTCATGGCATGGGGATTTATGATAAGGGAGTTATGCCCTTATTCAGGTTTATCCATGCCCAATATGGCCTTTGGTGGCACCTAAAAGTGAGGCTCATCCATGTAGATTTCAAATGCAAATGAAAGTTGTTTGCATGTCCTATCTATGGAGGATTCGGGAGGCATATAATAAAACATGTAAAAATATTCATCTTCCCACCCTTTATGCACCTTTTCCTTAAGGATCAAATTTATGCCTTCTTCTTTTATTATCCAACTCCATTTGCTATTCTTCCTCTTCATCGATAATAATTCTCTCTTCTATGCTTTCCTTTGAGTTTTCTTCTTCCTATTACTAGAGGGATTCTTATTCAAACTCATCCCCTTTGTCCACTTCTTCTTCTTAGGGTTCCTCAACACTAACCTATAGGGGTGTTCCCTTGGTTCCAACCTCACCTTCCTTTTATTTCTATTGGGTCTTTGTATCACTCTCTATTTATTGTTTTTCTAAGGTGCTAGCATCACCTTCCTTTTCTTCAAGCGCCCCTTCACTACTTGGGTGCACCCATTATGCAGCTTCATCTAGTTTTCTGGTGGGGGTACTAGGCACCTTTTTTTCCACTTTTTTAGTTACTTCCATGCTTTTGGATACCTCTTTTTCCTTCTCTTTCTTGGTCTTATTTTTCTTGGACTTCTCTTTTACAACTTTCTTTTCTTTGGCTACCATTTTTTTAGCCTCAACTCTCTCAATATCTTCCTAAGTCATTCTAACTTCCTTCATGGCCTACATTTTCTTCTCTATTGCCAATGCTTGCATAATTTATACCTTTCTAATTCATAGTTTACTCCACACCTTTTTTTCCTCCTCAATTTGTAGAGGGCATTTCAGATGAGGCACTCATTGGCTTCTCTGCTTCTCCAAGTACAACATTAGTGTCACCTTAAAGGGCCTTCTGAACTTACTTAGTGCTGGGTTATTCTCCCATTTATTCTTCTTGGATAATGTAGAATATTATCTCTTCTTATTTTGCATCTTCCTCTATTTCTTCCTCCCTTCATTATGCATGGGCCTCTTCTACCTCCATTTCTACCAGGGTTATTGTTGGCATTGTAACGAGACCCTTAGACTTCTTTTTCTTCTCCTTCTTGCTACAAAAAGTAGTCCTCGATGTGAAGGTCATGATTTTTTTATTTGGGGCTAAAGGAGTTGATTCTTCATCAAAGGCAACCCTCAACATGACGTGCTCTTGGATTTCTTCAAGTGTCTCTCCCCATTTCTTTTGGGGAGACTTATACTACATTACTGGTGTTAGATTTCCTTCCTCATTGATTTTGAGGGGGTGATTATCATCCTTCTCAGGGTCAATGCCCTTCTTCCATGGCTTCATCTCATAGTATATATTGAAGAGGTGACCTATGATGATTTCTCTCTAAAGGGGGATGGAGTTCTGTTTGGTTGAAGTCATCCTCCTTATATTTTGTGGTTTGTCCTCCTAAGTGCACATACTAGCATTACATCTTTATCCTATCTAAATCTGTGACCTTCAATAGGATATCCAATTAATATGTATTGAGAATTATCCTTAGTACATCCTGAAAATACTTCATAAAAAATGTATAAGAGAGTTTAAGCCAACTTGAATGATTGCCATCTGTGAGCACCAGGTGCACTACACATAAATGTTGCATGATGATGTAGTTTTCCATCCCATACATATGCTGGGGGAGCTCTGATAAGATTCATCATTCTATCCTAAATGCCTCAATGTATTGGGCACATGACCCCATTACTCATGTATTATATTTTTGAGAGAAAGAAGGTGAGTAGGTGAAGTCTTGGTACTTCAATGCCAAGAAGTCTTTATGCATCGAGAAGACCCAGAGATTATCTTCATCACCATTAGGCATGTTGATGTCCTCCATGAATATTAAGATTAGTATTGAACCTCACCTAAGGTCTCTCACACCTTACGACACTAAATCACATTCTTTACCATTTATTCAATAATGAATTTTACTATGTTAAATTTGACCCCTTTTAACCATGTGGTGAGTGATGCACAAGTAGGACTTAATAATGTCTATTTATCTCCCATCGAGGTAAAGCTTGGATCTCACTAGGTATGACATAAACTTCATGTTAGGGTCCTTTATATCCTTTATTGGGAACATGAATCCTCCCTTGTAATACCCAATGAGTTTCATGACCCTCTCTACTTTTGCAACATCTACCATCATCTGGTGGATGTCTACACTTGAGTCTAGGAGCTTGGGTGATTCTACCAATTAGGCACACTAATATCCACATGCACCTCCATAAAAAGTAGAAGCAGTCTCCATGGATGTGAAAAAATGAGGAACTACATGAGTTCCTCTAGCTTACCAAAACATGGTAGCTCATAGATCTAGGTTGAACTGATGGTCGTAAGCTTGTATTCAATGGAGACATCAAATAATGTCATGCCCACTTATGTCTTTGCTCCTATTTCAACCACCTATTCTTTTTTGAGTTCTTGTAAATTACTTGAGGTGTGATGATTATATTATTTTATCCTGTAGGTGTGCATGAAATACACCTAAATTTACCCTATCAAGACCTATAGGGAAAAACTACATTTCCCTATATGACATTTTATTGAGTGCCTTAAGGTTAACCTTAGTAATTCTCACTCCTTTGATTGGATGTAAATTTTTCTTTGCTTTGACTATCTCCTCTATTTTTCCATGCCCATTTGGCATCCTTCTACACCTTTGGTGAACCCAAACTCATCCATTTCTTTCCCATTCTAAATTGGCTAGTGTTGAAGCATGGTCTATTAATTTTTTCAAAGCCTTTAATGTTTCTTAGTGCTTCCTCATAGTCATGGGATTTGTGACTATGAATTTGGATATCAATCTTCATTCACCATTAATGGTGGCCTTCACATCACTCACAATTTTCTATGTCCTATTTTTTCACAATTCTTGCCTCAGACTCCTCTATTCTAATCTTAACAAGAACATAATTTTACTCCCTATTAAATCTTTCTCTTTTCATGTTTGTGGATGCTCAGGTCTCTTCATGGTATATTTTTCTTGATTTTGGCTCTAGTTCAACTCTAGTTTTATACTCAATTTTGTTTAAGGTTTGTAACCTATTCTAGTTAGCCTTTCACTCCTTTATACCTTGATTTTAGCTACCATCTTAATTGTAGGTGAGTAATGGCATGATGGTGCCTATATTTCTCAAAATTCACTAGAACCCATAAAATTTACAAAAATACACCATCATATTCATATTTAATGTGGATCTTTGTGCCTCCACCATCACCACATTAACTTCTCTAAATGGTATTTTTGGTGAAGTGACATGTATTTTCAAATAGTCATTTCCCACCTACCATTAGGTGGATGCTAACTTGTCTAGATAATCTTCCTCCTACAATTCATTCACCTTGGTATTAACTTCACCCTTATTATGTCAACCTGGGCACAACATTTCACATGTGTATGATTAAGCCTCCTCAATTTTATCTTTTAATGCTGCACTTTCTACCAAGCACACTTCTCTTTCACTGGTCTATTTCTTGCGCTTTCATCTCTTGCCTTAGCCTATCCTACCCCATACAAATTCCTACATTGGTCTTCTAGCATTTCACTCTCCTCTATTGATCTCTTGTGCTTGATCATCTAGTTCACCTTCTTTATATTTCTTGTATACTGACAACCTATGCACCTCCCTTTGTCACTTGGTATCCATATTCATCAAGTATAGTAACCTCCTTGTGCCCAAAAACTTAGGTGTCTAGCCTCAGGCACTTAAAAAGCATCCATGCTCGACTCACTTAGCTATATTTATGCATATAAGTGCTAAAAGTTTTGACCAATGGGCCTCAAAGCACTACTCATTCACCTAATTTGAAAAATAACACAAATCATAAAGAAAATTTGGATTGCACCAAAATTTATTTTGGTGAGCATACTATAACCAAATTATGATTAGAAAGTTAGTGTCTGATGGTACAAGTGCTACCCTATTATTTATAAGTCTTTAGTTAGTTGCCATTGAAATACCTAGGGAGTATTTCACCTGACAATGTGTGTAGCTTACATGCACCTATCTCTAATATGCTATGGATGACATATGGACCCATCCCCCTAATTTATAGCTTACCCAAGTGATTGAGGTGAGTGGAGTCATAGAGTAGGACAATGCCCCTTTATAAAGTACCTTGCACTTTATATGCCTATCATGGCACATCTTCTGGTATGCCTTCTCTATATATTAGCTCCATCTTTCTTGGGCATGCATATCATCTAAGCACTCTAGGTATTCCAGTATCGTGCTTAAGGATTCTTGGTCATCTAGACAACCAATACACACAATGCACAAAGAGGGAACCATGAACTCCATTAGTATAACCACCTCAACACCAAACACTAGTTGAAATGGTGTAGCCTTATTCAAGTACTTGTAGGTTGTGCGATATGCCCATAGTACTACTAATACTCAATCATCCCAATATTTATGACCCAAATCACATATCTTAATGAGGCACATCCCTTGTATATTATTGAATTCCTTAACTATGCCATTCACTTGTGGATGATAAGGTGTTATTTTATGGTAGGCCACCATGTATTCAATCAATAATATATGCATAGTTTCATTGATGAAGTGTGTGCCCCTTTCGCTAGTCAAACTAAGTGGGTACCCATAGTGACTTATGATGTTCTCCCATATGAAATTAGTGGCTATAGTAGCTATGCATTATTTTATTGGAAATTCCTTGGCCCACTTGGTGAAATAATTGATGGCCACTAGAATATATCTTGTGCTTGTGTACCTTGCTGTGGGAGTGATCAACCCAATAAAATGAATAGCCCATTTTTCAAATGGTTTTTGGGAAAGAATGGGGATGAGAGTCATCTCATCTCAATGGTTATGATTCCCTATGTGCTAGTAGATGTTACAATCCTTGGTGTATTCTTTCACATATTGGAAAAGACTTGGCCACCACAAGCCTGATTATAATAACTTGCATGTTGTAGTATCTCTAGTGTACTAGAACCCTATTAACCCTTCATGCACCTCTTATAAGATAGAGTACCTTTCATGTTATAAGACACATCAATGAAGGATATAATCTCAATTCAATTTATATAATTCCCCATTAATGAGTTGAAAAGGGGTAGCATAAACTATGAGTTGCTTCTTTTCTCTAGTTGTCATCATCTTGGGTGCAAACCTAGATGTTAAAAAAGTAGTGAACTCTACCAAGTCTTGAGGGACATGATAGATTATGTAGAGTTGTGCAACTAATATGTGATCCTAAATAGGCACTATTTCATCACTAGAGTTGATGTAGGATAAATGGTCTAGGCTAGAGTTCTATTTTCCAAGCTTCATGACAACTAAAAAATGGAATTTTTAAAATAAAACTATTCATCTACAAATGCACCCATGAAGAATGAGATTATTCACAAGGTACCTAAACACCTCATAGTCAGTGAAAAAGATGAATGGGGTCACCAACAAATATTTCCTAAATTTATGTAGATTTTAGATCATGGCAAACACTTCATGCTCAATTACTGTATAGTTCTACTCTACTTGGGTTAATTTTCTACTTGTGAAGGAGATGGGATGATCCATTTTGCCTTCATTGATTTATGCTAAAATAGTGCTAATTATAGAGCTATATGTGTCAACATGGATGTGAAATGAAGTCATCTAGTTGAGAAATTATAGAATAATTACGCTAGCTAATTTGAGCTTCAGAGTTTCAAAGGCATCCTCTAATGTTGTGCCCTAACAGAATGGGTAATCCTTGTGTAAGATCTCCTTTAGCAGCATTGCAATCTTTGCATAGCTCCTTATGAAATTTATATAGTATCCATAATAGCCATGAAAGGCATGACCATATTTCTACATGGAAGGAGTTTAGAGATGTAGAATAACTGCAATCTTTGTAAGATCTATGAACATGCCATCTTTACAGATGAATGCCCAAACAAGGTGTCAAATTGTGTTGTAAAGATGCACTTCTTAAGGTTTAAGGAGATATGTAAATTTTTTCACCTCTCAAACATTAGGTGTTGATTATCATAATGGTCTTTCAAAAGCCCATACAAAGTCCAATATTCTAGGTATACTGGGAGGAACTTATGAATAAAATCCTTAAATGTGGTGATTACCACTATGGAGAATATGACTGGTGTATTCTTGAATCCAAAGGACATCACATTATAGGCAAAATAACCCCATTCCCTCACACAGGTTGTTTTATGCCTATCTTCCTCCTCAATTTGGACTTGATGTTATCCTAAGAAACCATTAGTGAAAGTATATATCTCATAGCCTATGATGCCATCCAAGACTTTGTTGATGAATGGAGTCAGGAAGAGGTTGATGATACAGACAACATTCAATAACATATAATTGATGAAAATCTAAATGCACCCATCATTATTGATGCTAATAACCATGGGGCTTACCCATTCATATTCTTGCATAGGGTAGATGATGCATGTGTGTATCATACCATCAATATCCATCTTGACCTTGGCATGAATATTGGGATTCATTCTATAGGGGCACTTCTTGACAGGTCTTATGTCATCCAATAGATTTATTCTCATCTTCTCGAGGGATGGGTGGGTGCCCTTCATGTCTTGATAATTATAAGGGAATAAGTCTTGAAACTCTATCAAGAGATCCAAAATTCATGCTAGCTCTACATCAAACCAATATGTGCCCAAAGTAGCCATCTTTGGTTCCCTTTCTGAGATGATGTATACCTTGGTAGTTTTGAGTGGCACATGTTATGGTTCATTTTTTTCTTGATATGAGTCCTCAACTTACCTAATTCCCTCAATTATTTCTATGTGAAGATGAGTTGGATCTTTTTTGTCAGGGTGCTATCATCAACTTGGTACACTAGCTTCTTCTTTCCTACTAAGGTTTTCCAGTTACATGCATTCCAGATATCATTATCTTTATCACTTGAGTCACTATTAAGCACTCTCTCTTCAAATAAATTTGGGAGTTTCAACCCTTTCTCACCAAACATATATTTTAGGTGCTCTTCTAGGATTTTAGTGTTCTTAAACATTATCATTTGAATTAATTTTAGTGGCTTAATCAATTCTAGGTTGTGTGAAGAAAAGGAGGTGTGCATGAACCGCTCCTTAAGTACATCCCAATTTTTCATCTCATGGTGCATCTTGTTGATAATGTACCATGCTCATGCCCACATCTTCAAGTCCTATAGAAGGCATGTACCCATAGGTTCCTTGGGGAATTCTTGCCATAAATAGTCCATGTTTCTTCACACAAACACACATGCAATATAGGGTCAAAATATTTGGAGTAAGCAAAGATGTCTCAGTCCTCATTGATTTTCCTAAATCTAGTGGATATGGCTTCTTTCACATTTTTCCAAGTTGTCAAGTTGGGCCTTTATGATACCTACCAATGAGTGATAGTGCTCCTCAAAGTATACACTAGTACACCCATCTTATCTACCTCCTTTGGGGTGCATGATTCAAAGTTGTGGACATAATCCTCCATAGGTTTTCTCCCCTCATATTTTTGAAGTATAATCAATTTGGGCCTAGCTAGTCCTCATACATTTTGACACCTTTATGTGTAATAAGTGACACCTATGACTAGTGGTTTCATAAGATTATTTGACCCATCAGTCACAAGCAATGTCAGTGGTGTCTGAGGCTGACTATCCACCTTCTCAAAAAGGTAGTCCTTGATCATTGGGGTTGAGATTATTGACACCCTACACCATGGATCTATATATATGGTTGATCTCATCCTCAAGATCAACACTTTCTACGTATGGGGTCTTTGGTCACTTGAGAGGGGGATCATTACCCTTTCCTTAACTTTTTGAAGGACATATAACACCTTTTGAAACTCATACCTAAATTATTTGCATAACACCATGGCCTTCTCAGGAGCATTGGATAATTGTCTTGTTCTACCAACTTGATCACCTTGAAGTTAGTGTGAAATTCAGTGCCCATGATATTTATAATGACATTCTTCATAATTATTATTAGTTACACTTGGGTCTTATTATCATAAAAATTACATGAGGGGAAGACCTCAAGTCTAGCCTACCCATCTTCTCCCATGAATTCTTGGTCAAAATATTGACCTCAATGTGTATGTCCATAAGGACCTCACATGCTGACCATCCATAAATGGTGGCATTCATAAGGAGTTCTTGATCATACTCCACATTCTATGTATGCCTCACTTCTCATGCCCTCTTCATGTGTGGTGTAGTAACTTCAACTAGATTTTGTCTCTCATGCTTCAAGAGCAAGTTTTAAAATAGGGCTAACATTCCTTTTATTTTTAGGAGGCATATGATCTCTGTTAGCTATTGTATCTCCACCTCCTAGCTATTTTGATTCTTGAAAGAGGTGATAGCATATGCTTCTAGGTCTCATGCCAATTAGAGCTCTCCGTGTAGGTTCTATATAACACTCATATCTTGCTACATGACATATTTTTGGCACATAGGGTCTAGGTAAGGCATAGCTTTGGGTTTATGTTACATGATGCACTCAATGTGACTCTATTACCCATACTCTAGACATAAATTAGGCATTGAAATAACTAATGGCTAAGTGGTGAATCCACTATGAGTAGTCACATGCACTTTGACCATCTCTGTGTGGGTTGGTGGCACATTCAAAGTCTAATTCTCCACTTTTGGCTTGTACCTGATCCTTCCTACAGCCTTTTTTATGCTAGGTCTACCTTGGGTTAATTTATTGTATAAGTTAAGGCTTTATTTGACCTTAAGTGTTCTTTGATAATACCCACACATTAGATGTGTAAGGTAGTCATGTTGATAATGCTCTATCGAGCTGCACTTGTAACATAAGCATGGTAGGAATCTTCATCACATCTTCCACCTCTCCCTCTAGTGCCTCTTTGCATTCCATAACCTACAAATTTTTAGACATAACCCTCATTCCCTTGATTATATTTCCCTCCTCTATATGTAGTTGCATATCATGCACCTCTCTCCATGTTTTTGCACATCTCATTAATTATTAGCAATTATCTATGGTATGAATGAAGGAATCACATAATTGATAATATAATATTGTGTTAATATAACTAACACATTGTAATAAAGGATATTTGTGAACATAGTTCCCCTTAAAATATACCTCACAGATTAAAATCAATGTGCACACATTCCTCTGAGGGCAGTTATTCTTATTATGGCTTTTCATTTCATAATCAGTGTACCATAACCCACTTCGGGCATATTGCGATGAACTAGAGGTACGATTTTGGAGTTGGCTAGCCATGGATGTAATTTGTGCCTCTATGAATGGGTTGATCCTAGTATCAGTGCTTTTAACTACCTCAACTCTAAGTGTAGATTCAAGCACTTTGTGAGGATCTGTAAATGTCTATATAGAAATTACTCTTCTAAATGGTAATAACAATCCTCTAATGAACCATTGTGCATGTTGGGAAGGGTGAATGTCATACAAAAGCTTAGAAAGAAGAGTTTTGAACCTGACATCATATAGGCACATGCTTTCTAAGATCCTTTGATTTATATCCTTAAGCATGGTAATGCTTTGTTTTTCAAACTCTAGTATGTCAAATTCCTTCAAGAATGCTTCTTTCAAGGTGTCATAGTCAACCATAGCCTAGTTAGGGTCAAATTTCCTATACTAGGTATAGACATGGTTAAGTAAAGTTATCATGAAATAGGTTACCTTGTGATTTGATTGGGTTATGCCTTGAGTACTTCATTATAGTTCACACTTTAGCACATGCTCTATGACATTCTCTACATCATGATATTCTAGTAGGTTCATGGCCATATCGTAATAGATTTGATATGGGGGGACAACTAGCAATTGAGGTGCTTGTCCTCCCAGTACTTATCTTTGTGGTAATCCTTCAACACCTCCAACCATTGGGTTAGGTTTTGGTACCATTATTACTAATGGCAACATAGATGAGGATGACATTATACTACTCACTTGTGGTACCAGGCCACTTGTTATGGGTTGTTGCCCAGTTTGTGCAACTAACATTGGATGAACTAGAATGCTTTCACTCATATTTTATGTTATCAAACTAGCATCCAATGGTCTATAGGTATCCTTACTAAACTCCTCATAAGGAATAACTTGTTCACTTACAAAGTTATACTCTAAGTTTGTAAAATGATCAAAGTCAATGTTGACAATAGGGTTAACTATCCCTCTTCTTTCATCTCATGAGGGATCTAGTGCATGAGATTACACCATAGGTTCAAAGGGGGTAGGCACATCCAATGCATCTTCAATTATCAAATTTTATAGGAACCTAGTGTATTATATACCCATCAACTATTGAGATTGATTTATGGTTTAATTGTTTCTCTCCTCCTGGATCTATTGTAATTCAAGAGATCCTTACCCATGTCCTTCCTACTCACTATGGGTTCTCTCATCACTTCTAGGTTCTAGATATTCTATTATCCTATGCCTTATTTTTTTATAAGTCTATCTCCTAAGCTATCGGTTGTCAATTTGGTCATCCCCTTCCATTGTGATTTACCTACACATCCCCTTCTTCCCTATTACATTATTCATACACAAAAGGAATTTATCCTTCTATTATCATAGTTTCAAATCCATAATCCACCATTAATTTATTCATTTTTTCACCAAACTCTTTCACAAACATGCCTCTAGGTTCATGTAAAAACTAATACTCTGCTTCTTTAGGGTAGGATTATGTGAAAATAATGAACTCAAGCATATAACTAGTCAATGCTCCTTACTACCATTTATTTATTTCTCTCATCCAAGTGGCATCTAGAGTCTCAAGTCTATTTAAGTTATCTTTTATCCACTCAAGGCATTGTCTATAGATTCATATTTTATGGGTTACATGGATATCCAACCATCGATACACATGCTCAGGTAGTTCATAGAAGATCTCATACAAATCATCATACGGGTTATTTTGACCCCACTTCCTCAGCTTTTATCCTCTACAGGATGGATGCTTTAACACAAAGTAGTCTTCCAACTATTATAGCCAAAAATTGATATTATCGAGGGAGAGTTGGAGCATTTTTTTAATACAATTACAACAATAAGATTTGATATGGGTCCCAATAATGGAAATAAAATGTTTTAGACTAATTAGGTTTTAATTCATCATTTAAGGAGTCAGGCATTTATTTGGTTGTCTAAATCAATTCTAGACTCATTAAAACTAGGTGAAATTTAGTATATTCTTGTAGCTCTCAACATTTATCACTCAACTACACTAGCATCAATTCACATAAATCACAAGCCTTATGCACTCACCCAAAGTGTAGTAGAGAAATAACTAGGGCCCATTTCAATAAAGGCTTTGGAATATTTATTAGCATAAGCATTTTTTGGGATAAGTTTGGTGACCTATAGGTGTAAGTATATATTAAGGTGATCCTATAATCTCATAGGCACAATAATTTATTTTACTAATCTTATCATCATTTAGGCACTTTTAAAGGGTCAAGTGGAAGCTTCAGTTCACTTGTTCATACTAGGCTTGTGCTCTATGCATAGACATCATCACTTGGCATGGGATATTATATATGATTAGGTTAATTTATAGATTATTATGATGTCATCACTTAATAGAGGGATGAAATGAATGACTTGAACCAAAATGTTACTTAAATTTAACATACATATGTTGAATTTATAACATTATTACCATTACAAATTATGCATTTTAATAATGAAGCAGAAGACATTAAACCCAAGAACACCATGCATTACATAAACCATTATACTTCATTAATCATAGTTTAAATAAAAAACAAAGTTCATGTTATGTAAAATAAAGTGCATTTATAATTAAAAATACTTAAAAGCTTAGAGGTTCACAAGTGAGAATGAACATATACAAACATACGTTGAAAGACATTCGAGCTAAGCCTAAGTTCTAATGGTAGTTAAAACATGTAGGATAATTTATATAGAGCTTCAATACTTCCATTTAAATCTCTATGCTCACTGGTTTGATATTGGTTTTATAACACACAAGATCATATCCTTGCCAGGGTGGAGAGTGCACACTAGGTACTGAGCTAGAGCCTTTATTGATCATTTTACCAGCTCCATCACCTTGTGTCTCTTGTGCTATGGTTTCAATGATTATCCACTCTTGAATATGTCTTTAAAATCTAGGTGCTAGTTAACCACCTACCATTTTGTGTAAGATGTGCAATGATTCTTCCAACTGGTGTAAAAAATACCAAAATAGCAATTATGACAAGTGATTACCTCGTGTCAAGATGTCCATCAAGTTGGCATGTATCTAAACTTAGTCTAAATATGGGACCAAAACTTTACCAACCTAAATACATAATTAATTTCAATTACATAAGGGTAATCAAAACATACTAAAATCATTTGGCCTAACTCTTTATGTGTTGAAAGATACAAGCACTTGATCAGGTGCCCAAATTGGATGTCTTAGGCTTGAAAAGCTTGAATTCCTCAAAAGGACCAATTTAAACTTTGAATTGATTATATATTATCATAATCATCTTCATTTCACATGAAACGTCTCATATTACTATCTTATGATGTCATTTTACATTGTAGTGTTTGAAAATGCCTTAAGGTGGTGTAGGTCTTAAATTCTTGTTTTAGCTCTCAAGGGCATGGTTTGCATGGATTTTTTAGTGTTAAAAATATTTAAAGGTTTTTTATGGAATAAAAATCATCCTCATATGATTTTAAAACTCTTTAAATAAGTTTAAACCCCCTGTTATACCTTAAATTTTTCTAAGAAGTATGCCTACACCAATGGTGATTATCATGAGACATGAGGGGGACTATGTCAAAATAGTGGGTATTTACACTTGTAAAATGACCCAAAAAATACTATTAATATGTATATTAATTCATTAGGTCCAATCCTACCAGTTTTCATGATTGGAGGATGCATATTTTGGCTTGTAGATGAATTTTCTCAATCTTTACCCTGAGATGCCTATTTGCTTCCTTCATGCCTAAACTTTCCCTCAATGAAATTTTTGCTTTAAATATTTAATGTGATAACTTAAATATATAATTTTATGTTACAAACATCACATTTCACTATCTTAACACTTTTACAAGGCTTAAAATCTTCATTAGCACTCAAACCCAACAAAGCTTTAACTGGTATCTAATGGTTGCCTTCTTGACTACAAGAGGTTTATGTAAGAAAAAAGAGTATTTTCACCATAGGTATGACCATATAAATAAAATTTTAATATTTAATGGGTCATGGAGACCATTATTACCAAGTTTGAATTTTTGACTTGACCTGTAGATGCCCCAAAATGACCAATTCATCTAAGACAAGGTCTAATGTTGATTATGATTAGAATTGGGGTTGACTATGATAAAATATTGAATTATTACCATTATAAAAATACATATAAATATTTTTTATATGTATAGTAGGTCATGATTATCATCTCCACCAATTTTTAAGGTTACATCATGCATATTTTGTCTTGTAGACCTTTTTTACTAAAACTTGGCTTGAGTTGTCTGCTTGGTCTAGTTTCAGGATTGAGTTTTCCTCCTTTTTTACCTTGGTTTTAGATTTAAAAAGATGATTATGATTTTAAATAATAATTAATACCTCTATTTCATTGGTTTAATTGTGCATTTATCATCTTTCAACCTTATATAACTCATGTATGACCTAATCTCCTTCAAGAACTTCATTTTAACTGTGTTGGTCACTACTGTAGGTACACATTTTAAGGTGTGGAGGTATTTGGAAAGCATGTTATCCATTTTTGTGATTTTTAGACATTAATAAACATTTTAAACCTTCTCCACATGATCCCTTTAGTATATTATTCTAAAAAATAGTTTTTTCTAGGCCTACATAGTCAAAGTCTATCCAACAGGAATGTGTAGTACCTTTAACTACTAATAGCACTGTGTATGAGCTTGAGAGAATATTTTAAGATGCACATTTGAATCTTGAATTACATAATATACCTGAAATATTTACTTTTTAACTTGGATGGTCTTTTGGTTTGCCTTTTGTCTATAGGTGACTATGTCATTGAGAAGGTTAAATCATATGGCTATAGGTGCACATTTTAAAGTGAATCACTATATAAAAATGATCACATCCACATATTTTAATGTTAAATAAACTCACAAACCTTTATTTTTCCATGTAAATTTCATCAATCACATGAATCCTTTGACCACTATGTTCTCGTACTATTTGTCAACTTGAAAGAAGGCTTGCTCTCTTAAGTGGTTATAGGTCACTGTAGAAAGCTTATTTGATTGTTCAAGACCTTGAGATTAAATTATACTATACCTTGACCACTTCATTTAGGTTATCAAATTCATATCATTATCTATGTGACATGATGTTCAACATATATCACTTGATATCATTTCTTTCATACTTAGAATTTTGCATGTGTCATCAAGGCTGTAATTAGTGATTTCATAAAGTAAACTTGACTATAACTTAGTTTAGGCACTCAGATATATTATATTAAAACTGATTCATCATTATTGCTCTCTATGAACTTGAATCTCTCTATGAATTTAACCATTGGCTCAACTCATATACTAGTTTGAGAGAAGTCTATGTTCTTGTGTTGTAGGTGAGTGTTCAATGAGAGTTTAGTTTTTGGTTGTGTCTTTAGAAGTTTAAATCTTGATACATCTCTTTAACAACACTATGGAATATTAATACATAGCTAAACCCATATGAAACCCAAAATATGACAATACCCCTTGTACTTTTGTGTGACTACCAATCATGCTTAAAAAATACCTTCCATGATTTTTAGGTATAGATTTTCTTGCAAACATGAATTGGAGATAGACATATAGATGGAAAACCAATCCTCATATTAGTTTTAATATATTATTTTGATGTATATTAACCTATCAAAAATCTAATGTTGTCAATTGAACAAACATCACTTAGACCTTGAGGCCTTTCTTGTAGCCTTTTTTTCCTATTTTTTGACTTGTACCATAAAATGAGGAAGGATAAACTAAATTTTAAATTAAATATAAGTATCCTATATCAAGATACACCTTTGTACAAATTTTCTTGGTCAGACTCTCTCTCTAGACCCTCTTTCTAGCAAAAGGACTCCTCAATTAGGTCTCCTTATGTCTTAATGAAACACAGTCCTCTAAAACCATAATTTCCTTGACCGTATAGGTATAAAACCACTTGATTCTCTTAGAGTGCATAAAATAAAAGTATTACAAAATTTCAAGTTGTTTGGCCAATTCAAACTCAAAAGGGCATTTTGCTATCAAAACCCTAATCTAGGGTTTCCTTCCCCTACATAGACCTGAGAGGGAAAACAATTGGTTCATGATTTCTATAAGGACTTTTTGAATATTTTTAAAGTTTTTTGGGATTTTTTTAACCCTATGCACACTTTCTAACCATTATTTAATCCCTTTACATTCTTTATTCCACTTTTCTAACCAAGTTTTTATTTGACTGTTTAGGAATTTGTGTGTTCTACAGGATTATAACAAATTTCGTACAAATTAAAAAGAAGGAAACTCAAGGATAGATACAATAAACCCTAAATAAACCTTAATTTTTTTAAAAAAAACCTTAGGAAAACATCAAAATCTTACTTGTTTTATGAATTCCTTCCATGAACCATGTTACACAGTCAACAAGCAATGTATGAACATAGAAAATATCGTCTATTTGAGCCAACCTTCAAAACTAGGGGTTTATTATTTCACTCATAAAATTTTATGTCTTCCAAAAATTTAAAAAAAAAACTCTTTTAAGGTCTACATCATGCAAAATCTCCCTAGAAGTCACCTTTATGCATGGTTCACCTACTTGGATGTAGGTGACTATGTTTCTTATGTTTTAAGCTTATTCAAAACCCTGACTATGTATCACTTTTAGAAAAATACCTCTCATCATGTTGATATATTGATGATATACATAATCATTATCTTTTTGAAGCACCTTTTTGAACCTTAATACTCTTCTTGATTACCGTGCCATCTATTTGAATAAACTTAGAGGAGAGCCTATGATGTTGAGGTTGTAGGTGGCCATTTTAAGGTTAAATGACTGAGTTAATGAGTGTTTAAAGTAAATTTCATCTATTTAATCCATTTAATCATTTATATATGAATCCTTAACCTCAAAATGATATTTAACATGAAACCTCCTTTATGCCATACCATCATGACCTTCCTCCACAACTCTACCTCTATACATTATTATCTTCAAACTCTGAGTATAGTTATCCTATATATGAAAACCAATTAATTAAATGGTTTTATATATTATCATTGTGTCCACCTTGGTAAAAAATTATCTTGAACATAACCTCTACTCTCTCTACCAAATAGCCTTGAACCCACTTCACACTTGATACCATTGTCCAAGCTAAAAGATAGTTGTAGGTATGCATTAGGCTGAGTTTTTGAATGCTTAGAGCCTCTTTAGGTGGTATTATCATGTGTAATTTCTCTTCATTAACCTCCAAAAACACCTTACACATCACCTTTGGATGTCTCCAAGACTTCTTACTATGCATTCTAATCTAACTTGCACTGTTCACTAGGTTGGTAAGATGTCTTATATTTAAGAGTACTTGACCTTTGAGACAAAATAAAGGATGTTTTCCCTATTAAATTAGTCAATTTGAGACCTTGAATATTTTTCTTGGGTCATGAGGAAACTTTTTTCTAAATGGAAAGGTTTAATCACCTCTTTATGACTTCCAACCTCTCAAATCTTTTTTCAAACTAGCTTAAAATTAGACTATGTAAAGAGTTAACAGTAGGTTATTCTTGAAAATGGCTCCTACCCTATTTATATTTTTATGATCATGAGTTGGAATGTATATCACTAATTTTATAATCCCTTAAAACATGTATAACATTCCTAACCTTTACCAAATCTCTCATTGTAGACCCTTTACTTTGATAGGCCTAGTTGGCAAGTCAACGGTGTAATGTGTTTCCACTCATAGAAAGGGGTGCATATAGGTTGTGATGTGGGTTGAGGTCCCATATTTCAACTCTTATAAATGTTTTTTATACCACTAGTGTCATTAAAATCCCAAGGGAATAGATGTATGAAAATTTATGCCTCCATCAGGTCTTATATCACCATAAGGCCATTTAGGGTTCAAAATCTTGTAAATAATACTGAGGAACTACAGTGACATATTGCATGAGTTGGGAGCTCTCCATCATCATACTAATTTTGAAAAACATACCATTTTTCATCTAAAAACATAGCCCTTATGGTAGGTACTCATGATGGAAACATCTAAACCTACCAAGACCTCATATGTTTCACTGTGGGAGGATTGAAAGAAGGGTGAAAACCTTGATTTGGAGACTTTAAGGTAACTGATCCTTAAAGTTGCTTAATCAATGTAGAAGAAATTTTTCAAGACAATTTTACATTGAATGGCTTCACTAATGATTTCTATGTCACTCTCAACACCTTAAGACCTTAAGGATGGTCCAAACAAGTTTCAACATATGTCTTCCAATTGTTTCATACTTTGTATGAGTCACCTATAGGCACACATTGAAAGATATAGGCAGTGAAGGTGAGAACTTGACAATATGCATAGTGAATGATCCTAAAACCAATTTTATGCCTCCCAAAAATGTTCAAATTTATCTTTCCCATCTTAAAAGGCATCAAGCTAGTTTCAGTATCTTCATTCTAATACGGTTAGTTTCCTGTAGAGCACCTATAGGTATCTATTCTGATGTAGGACTGTGTATAGAGTTTTCTTGATTGCCATAGTATATCATATGTAATTTTAAAAGCTTAGATTGATTGGTTATTCTTCAAGAGTGTGGTAAAGCTCTTGAAACTCTTTATTTCTTCTCCATGACTACTATGCAAGCTTTAATAACTCTCATTAACCTAGTTATAGATGGGTACTTATAAGAACCTGACTGTGTTGCTTGCTTGACTAAAAATTCATTGATGATATCCTTTGAGACTGATATTTAAAATGTAATGTGATTTTCATGACTTTAAAATAATATGATACAACATGTGATATTCATTTTAAACTATTATAAGAGCAAAGACCTCTACAATTGGTGTAACATGCCTCCAACTTAGCAATGGAGCTCCCACTAGCAAACTTGAGATGTTTGGATTAACAAGGCTTTGATAAAATAATAAGGATTTATGAAAAGAGATAATTTGAGTAATTTTATGTGACATAAGGAGGTGGATTCTCCATTAGACCTCTAACCTATGTTTTACTCCAAAACTAACCAATAAACCATTCATAAGGATAACATAAGAAACATGTTTTATGCCATAAATAACTTCTTGGAAGGAGTTATATTATTAAACCAATTTAAATAGGTCCTATTTTACCCTAAAATTACTCCCATAATACCATTTTTCCTCATTTAATTCTGAAGTGAAGAAACAAAAGAAAACTTGGACCTTATCTGGATGAGTAGGCCATCTAGACATCCCTGCACTATTAGCGATTATTCATAAATATGGGGAGATTAACTAGAAAAAAAATGACACAAATTGGATGTAAATTAGTTTCCCTATCACTTACCAAAATATTTTGGCCCAACTCTCTCTCTTTCTTGACTGTACTAAGTGAAAACCTAAGGCTCTCCTAGAGCTGTCCAAGATTGCCCAAAATGGTTTTTCCTTATCATGAAGAACAAGAAGCTTGAATATGAAATAAAACACTTGGGAAATATTTTTTATTATGTAAATGACATTTAATTATTTATATAAACCTTCTAAAATTCCTAGACCTCCATTAATGGCATAAAACATGTTTCATGCCTAGTTTATAATTAATAGGTTTTCCTTACCTTTCCTATTTCTTGTGATTGAATATGATCTTAGAGGCATATGAGAGGATATTATGGACAGAATTTATGTATTTATAAGATATATAAGCCTCTACATTAACCAAAACCTTCAAAAACCTTTTTAGCCAAAGCTCTAAAAGGCTCCAAAATGCATCTTTTTGTTCCCAAACTCCTCTACTCCACTCCAAATGACTTGAAATGGACTTAAACATGTCAAAATATGTAAAAAAATTCCATAATGAGGTAGAAATAATTAAAAACCAATTGTATTTCCTCAAAAAGTTACTTTTTCACTTAAAATTTATATTTTGAAGACCTTTACATCATATAATGAACTTTTGGGTGTCTTTTGGGAAACTTAGCTTCTTTAGACATCATTTTTGACCCATTAGAATCTTTAAGAATTTATGCAAACCTTCTTCCTAACCCTAAATTCTCAAACACCCTAGAACCCTATTGAATCCTTCACTTCCAGTTCAAGCCCTGTTTCTAGGCCTTTTCCTCAGAATCTCCAAATTCACCTTAAAACTTGCTTAAAGTGTTTAAAAATATTGCAAGGGACATGAGGTCAGGTCATGAGATTTGTATTATCTTTACACCATTGGATCATAACTCTACTCATCTCCTCACACCACATCAGGACCCTCCAGGATACTATATTGCATTATCAAGTTAGGACTAGAAAGAGACTAGTCATGGGGTTAGAAGGTTATTGAATGGTGTAAGAGATTGGTTTGATCCATCTAGGAAAAAATTTCATATGTAGTATAATTTTGGCCAACATTTCTAACAACCTCCTAGGATTGCATGCTTGCTATGTAATATATTGGTGGCTTGAATCATATCCATTAAGCTTATGGGGTCATAAGACTCTCTTCCCAACTGATATGAAATTGATACAAGGCTATTCATTTTTGAAAACTTCCTCTTAAAAAAATAAGGAAAACAAGAAATAAAACAAACACTATACCCAAGGCACTTAGGGAAGGGAAACACATAACTAAAAATGATGTGCACAAGGTACTTAGAGGAAAACATAAAACTATACAAAATGTATAATATATATAATAGCTACAAAATCTTCTAGTAATAAGGCTTTATATGAATCCAATTATCTATGATAGGTAATATCTCTCCATCTAGATGGGAAATCTGAAATTAATTATGTTGTTGTCATCCATGGATCAAATAAGTGCCACTCCACAAGCTATCAAACTTAGTATGATTTTTTGGCTTAGCCTTATTTGAAACCCACTTGAGGTCTAGATCACCCTCCTTGAAATATCTTTCTATGGATCTATTACCAAAGGATTTCTTGAATTGAGCTTGATGTGACTCTAGTTTTTTAATTGTAAGGTCCCTCATTTCTTTAATCCCCATGAGCTCTACCATTCTCACACTCATAGGTTCACTCTCCATCAACTCAAGTTGATGGGCTAGCTCCAAGGTAGGTAAATCAAGAGAGATGGGAAACATGGCTTCTCTCCCATATACAAGGAAAAATGGTGAGTTACCAGTGGTAACCTTGGGAGTCACTCTATCAACCCATAAGGTTGTTCTCAACTTTGAATGACACACTCTCTGATTCTCTTACATAGTCCTCTTGATTATTCTAATCAAGTTCTTGTTCATTGATTCTTCAAGTCCATTGTCTTGGGGGAAGTAATTAGAGGATGTACTAAGGTATATTCCTAGCTAAAATTCCCAATCACTTGTATTCATACCAACAAATGTTAAGGCATTATCTAAAATAATTATTGTTGGTACACCAAACCTCATTACTATACTATCATAGAAGTCCAACACTACTATTTAATTATAATATTTTAGATAAATTACCTCCATCTACCTGGAAAAGTAATTAGTGGCAGTGAGTACCCATTTGTTTCCTCCACTGGAAGGTGGATTGATCATCCCTATAAAATCTAGGCCCCACTACATGAAGGTGTATTCTACTTGAATGGGATTAAGAAGGACTACCAAGATTTGCTTGCCTATAAAGAGAGCACACTTTTGACAATTTATCACCCATGTATTTGCATATTTGAAGAGGTTAGGCCAATAATAACCAACCTCATCACTTTTACAATTATAGTTCTTGGGGTAAAATGGCCTCCTACAGGCCCATCATGGAATTTATCTAAGAGTATAGTCACTTGACCATCATCTATGCACCTAAGAAACACCCCATTGAGATCTTTGTGAATAGAATACCATCAATCAGGTATGGACCAAAGTCTGAAGTATCTTCTCTTTATTCTATCCATACTTTGAGGACACTCACCTATTAGCAATAAATTAGTCATATCTTGTAGCTAGCTAGGGTGAGGTAGAGGTGCAGTTGTTTGTAATTTATATTGTATTACTAAGGCAACCTCTTTATCTTCATGAAGGTCATCAACCAAGTGTTCACATAAACCTTTGCCTCTCACTAGCTGAGTGACTTTAATTTTTACATCATATTTCATGACTCTTTTAATCTAACTAACTCTCTTCTCATTTAAGTCCTTATTTTGAAAGAAGTATCTCACTCTAGGATGAGACACAATAAGATAAATTTTACAATTGGAGAGCATTGGTCTGAATTTTTTAAGGCTTATTACCACTATAAGGACTTGCTTCTATACAAAATTATACCTTTCTTCATACCCTTCAAGCCCTTGGCTAAAAAAATCAATTACTTATTTAAGTCCTTCACCATTATTTTGTATCAACATAAATAATATGTTATCAATGTTGTCAAAGGCATACAATATGAAGTATTTTGAGAGATTAGGATTCATCAGTGTAGGTGCTTGAGAAATGGCTTTTTTGATAGCCTCAAATCCTACTTTGCCTTATCTTTTCTGAATGAACACTTGATTATTATTTAACATAGCAGTGATAGGTTTGACCAAGCTTGTAAAACTAGGTATAAACCTCATCATGAAGTTTATCTTTCCAAGTAAACTTTAAAGCCCCTTCTTATGCTTGGGCAAAGATAATGTCGAGATTGTACTTATTTTATCAGGATCAATAGTTAGTCCCTACTTTGATATAATATAACCTAAGATTTTACCCTCATAGCTAGTAAACACACACTTATTGGGATTCTAAGAGATCCCATACTCTCTACACCTTTCAAAGATCAACCTCAAGTGGTCTAAGTGTTCACTAGCCTTCTTGGAGAGAACTATTATGTCATTCAGGAAGATAAGCACCATCTAATTTAGAAAACCTTGGAAATCCATGTCCATGGATCTTTGAAAAGTAGATCCAAAATTTGAGATGCCAAAAGTCATCTTATAATAATCATACATGCCCTACTTTGTGATGAAGGTAGTCTTATATTGGTCTTCTTCTCTTACTAGCACCTAGTTGTACCTTGAGTACCCATCCAAAAGAGAGAAATGTTATAAACCAAAAATCATTTGAAGGAGTTGATCCATGGATGGTAAGGGATAATGATATTTCAAAGAGACCCTATTTAAGTCTCTGAAGTCAACACATAACTGGATCTCACCATTCTTCTTTCTCACAGGCACTAGGTTAGTTATCCATGAGAAGTGCTTGACAGGAAAAATAATATTGGACTCAATCAATTTAGTCAACTCTTTCCTCTTCATATCTTCAATATTTAGGTTGATATGACTTTGTTTCTTCCTCATAGGCTTGGAATTGGCCTCCAACTCTATGTTGTGCTGGGATAGCTTGGGGTCAAAACCTCTTAGATCACTATACTCTCGAGCAAATATGTCTGAATATTCCTTCCAAAGTTTAATGAATTCATGTTTTTTGACCTCATTTCTCACCTTTCCAAGCTTGAAAATCTTGTCCTTAAAGATGAGGATTCTCTCATAGCTTTATTCATAAGTAGACATCACTACCTTGTATTTCCTAATGTGATCTCCTTCATGAAAAATACCTTCAAGGGTGACCAGGCCTTTAAGAAGTTTATTTAACTTTAGCTAAATAATGTGATCTTCATATTATTATTGAAGTCTGCCTTGGTTTATTGAGTAAAAATCTACTTCTTGATATAGGAAACAAGCAATTTTCTTATCACTACAAAAAACTTGCCAAGGAGCCTCATTATCAAGAACTAATGGCCTCACTATAAATTTGACACATGGTTATACTTTAGACTTTCTTAAATCATTTGGGATGTCAAACTGATCCCCTATTATTTCCAACCTATCAACATGTTGATTTTTCTCTCTTGGCACTACTTAGATATTAAAGGCTTCAAAGTCTTCAAGTATGTCCCACATTCTATGTTTCTAGGACTTCATCAAGGGGTTCTTAGATATGTTTTGACTTCTCACTTGATGTACTATCAGTTCACTATCCACATACACTTGTAATTTCTTTATTCCCATCTTATTGGCCCATTGAAGACCATGGATAAGGCCCTCATACTCACTTGTATTGCAAGAAAAACTAAATTTGAACTTGTATGATGAAAAGTACTTGTCACTAGAAGGGGATAATAGCATTACACTTACACCTACTCCATGCTTGCTTCTTGATCCATCAAAGAACATATTCCATAATCCACTAGTGTATTCATTGTAAGGTCTAGTGAGCGATAACATGAAATCATTCTCTTCATGCAGGCAATATACTTCCATATCTATTTATTCAACACCTCCTAAAGGATCAAGTAGTTGATTCTAACTCCATAACTCATCCAAGAACATATTAGGTATCCTCTCAAGATGAGTGTCTAGTTTTTTACCAACAAGGTGGTCATCTTCATCTAGAATGGTACAATTTATGTTTGGGCTACTTGGCCCATAAATCTCAATGTGAAATTGGGAAATAGATTTACCTTTCATAGACACCTTGGTCCCATACCTTGTCTTAAAATCCATATAGGACCAATCTATTGTTAGGTAACCCCCAATTTTAGCTATGAATTCTCTAGATAAGCATAGAGCAAAGTGAGGAGGCACCTCTAGAACCACTACATCTTGAGCCACTAAAACACTAAGAAAAGTATATAGAGTCAATTTTAGACCTTTGATAATACTAGTTGGTTTGGTATAATATCCATCAAGCTATAAAACTCCCTTTGATTGGGGTTCATACTTCAAACTAAGCTGATCTACTATTAACTTTGGCATCACTAAAGTACTTGCTCCACTGTCTACCATGTAGTTGTGCACTAAGGAGTTTCCAATGATTAAAATAAGGTATAATGGAGGATGTTTGACCACATTTTTTGATTGTCCTTCATTAGTCCCTTTGGTTGCATTGGTGAGAACTACATTTTCCTTGTTTGGTGGCTTGTCTAAAACATTGATCTTTGACAAACACTCTTGAAGGATATCCACTTAAACATGCATAGAAAACATGTCCCACATTAGAACACTCATATTGGAATTTTTCATTTTCTCAATAATATTATTAGGTAAACCACCAACCTTTGCTTATGCTTTGGGAGCCACAACCGTGATTTGAACTTGTGAATTTTGGGGTACAAAGGTGTTTCCTTGAATCTAATTTTTTGAGTTATTAGAAATTGTGGGGTAGAATCAGGCTCATTTGGATTTTATATTAATGGAATAAGTGTAGGAGACTCTTTAACTACTTCTTGGTTTCCATCCATGTTCCTTCTCTTGAACTTTGTGTTGGTTGTCATAGGACATTTGTTTGGCTAAAACTAGCCTGCTAATTGAAATCATAACACTCTTCCTATTCATAGTTAACAATTGTAGTACCTAATTTTTTTGGTCCTTCATTAATCCCTTGGAATTTTTGAGGCTCTTCTAGTTTTTTCATCATAGGCACTTCTCTATTTTGAGCTATGAGAGATTGATTGAACCCATAGCTAGCACCTTTCTATCATTGATCATTGAAAGCCTGATTAAACTTGATGTTTGGAACTATGGATTGATTGAATGACTAATTCCAAGGAATATAACCCTCACCTTCTTGTACAATATTATTTTAATAGGGACCAATTTATGAGAAGCACTTATAGCATTAGGATTATAATTGTTTTGCCTAGCATAATTAGGTTACCCTTGCCCTTGTCTTTGGAAATTGTCCTTGAAGGGTGGCCTATTAGCTTGGTAAGACTAATAAGGCTGATATGGGGCATAATAAAGTCTATTAAACTAAGTTTTCTACCACTTCTCATTCACAAATTCATTGTGTAAGGTTTGAAACATGTTCTTGAGTTCTCAGAAGTTCTTGTGCTCTTAGGAGTCACTAGACTAACTAGTTGAAGCTTTATCTTGCTTTGGTGTAGGTGTGGCATTAAGTGTTATAAAAGTAGGAATGGTAGTAAGGGGAGGAATGAAAACATGAGGTTGTTTAATCTCAAGAAATAAAGGCATAGGTGGCCTAACTGTGAACTTGTCAGCTTATTTTATACTATTCTCTGCTCTGATTGTCGCTTCATAAGCATCCGATAGTGTGTTTACTCCCATAGACTGAATCATCATTGTAGTGTCACTATTGAGACATTTTAGATATTAGAGGAAAACATATTTATGAGTAGGCATGATAGATATTGTAATCCTATCCCATGTATTTTGAATCCTATTATTGAAATCCTACATAACCTCTTAAGGAGCCCTCTTTATTGTAGTTAATTATTCTATAAGTTACAAATGGTCACTCTTGTCTTCAAACATATTACAAAAAGCATCACTTAATTGTTCCCATGATGTGATGGATTTAGGAAGAAGGTTCCTATACCATCCAAGGCCTTTCTTAGGAGAGCCATGGTAATGAAAGGGACTAACAAAGATATTCTATCAGAGGTAGACTTGTAAACTGGTTTAGGAGGAAATATTATCACATATGGGTGAGTGTTAGTAAATGTTAATCTTCTTGATGAGTTTTAAGGCAATTCAAAAAATTCAAAATTAATACCTCTAAAATTTGATCTTGTATTCACCTTTGGCATGAAAGATAGGTACTATTTTGACACCAAAATGTTGAGTGTTCTTTGGAGTCACTAGACGCTGAGAGTGTGGATCAAATAGCTAATACAAATGGATCAAGGCCAACATCAATCTCAATCAATATTATTGGAAAGTAGTCCCATTGACATGCCAAAAACTATTGTAGTATAGAATTTCACCCTTGTGGGAGAGTTTTTTAGGCTCTCTCACTCCTAGCTAAACTATTAGAGGAACCTCAAGTTGTGGGTATCATGTAATAGAGTTAAAACTCCATAGAAGGTTGACTTCCTCTTGGTAGATCACCTAAATAGATACTTCTAATTGGAAAAGGGATAAGAAGGGGGTATGGGATGACTAAGAGCACTAAAAGGGTGATGAACCAAATTAAATGACACTCAAATAAGATTTTAACAAACACCAATTCAACATAAAGACCATATTTGCTCACACAATCTAAAAAACTAGCTAATTTACATCAGTATTTCTTAAACTAGGCTCACTAAGCAATAAATGAAGCAAAGAGGGGTTCTAAAACTCACAATAAGCATCCATTAATGGCAAAAAAATCTCAAGATTAGACCTAAAAATAGTTTGAGAACACCTAAAAAGAGGTAAGAAAGAAGGACAATGAACATGAAAGAACACTTCTACACAAAACCATCATACACAAGCTTAATAAACACAAGTTGAATCAAAGATATGGGTGAAAAATAATCTTATTTTTTTCAAAAGGTAGTTCTTACAAATTTTGATAGGTTTTGCCTTGTCAAATGAGAATGTATGTTACAAATGGGGAAGAAATAGGAGATATAAGAGAAAAGGTAAGAGAGAGAGGATAAACAAGCACTCAAAAATCAATAAATGAGACAAAACCACCTTTCATGGAGTCTCAAACACATTTGGATCAACTATCAATAATCTCTTCTCAACAAATTAACCTTAATTAGTCCAAAAGGTATTCAAGCATTCTCATTGGCTTAAAAAGACACTAGAAGATGAAAACATTTGAAGATGATGATGCCATATCCCACTTAGATGGAAAAAGTATTCAAAGACTTGGAAAACATAATGAATTCTCCACTTTCACTCCCAACCTCCAAAACTCTCTCTCTTGGACTTCTACACCCCCCTCCACTTGCACTTTTAGAAGATGCTTGGAATATTGGTAGGTAACTTGGCATTTGATGCTTAACTAACCATGGAGGTTATATTTTAGAGTTTATTTTTTTATGGTTTTATTTTATTCTCAACTCCTCTTTACTCTTACAACCTGAAATAGACTCCTCCATGAAACTTGCAAATTTCATAGACTCTATTAATGGAGGTCTCAAGCCCGAGCCACCTTTAACCAACTGCTCTTAAACTTGCTCTCAATGCCATTTGGCACCATAAGGACCACTTATAGACTTGTATAAGGATTATATACATCTATATCATGCATATTAGGGAGAAAACAAAGTTTCATTCCACCTTCAAGACTTGCAACAATGGTGGAAATCACCATTAAACCTGTAACATTTCATAAATTGTCAAAAACTTGAGTTTTTAACCCTTTAGCTCAGTAAGGCACCCTAGAAACCATTTTAAATGGATTCAAGTTTCATAGAATGTTGTTTTAGGTCCCATTAGGCCTCTTCCATTCATTTAAACCATTTTTCTCTTTGAATACCTACAAAAATAGGCATTTTTGAGCCATTTTGGGCCTCTTAGGTAGGAAATGCCAAATTATTATGTAAAATAGGTTGTGAATGAGATTTATGGAGTCCTATACACATTATAGGTGGTCTCCAAATGATTATAGGCCATTTTATGGACTTATGAATCTAAAAACCCAAAACTAGTCAAAAAGCTCCTTTGGCAACTTAGATAAGCTCACCTTATTGACAATTATTCACAAAATTTAGACCTCCATTCCAAACTTTATTTCCATGGATATTTATTCTATATACCCATTCAACATACCTAAAAAATTTAGGCTCCCATGCGAAAGGTATGAAAATATACTTACGTAAATAAATTTGCCTGTAGCATTTGTAAGTATTCTGGACATGCTCATGCTCTTAGTGATTGTTCATAAAACTCATAATATTAACCAAAATTAATAAAAAATTAATTTAAAGTACATATTGGTAATCAAAACACAATAAAATCATTTGTAACAACTCCTTATGTGGTGAAAGCTATGATCACTTGATTAGGTGCCCAAATTGGATGTCTTAGGCCTAAAAAGCTCAATTTCCTCCAAAGGACCAATTTGACCGTAGCATTATTTCTATATGATCATAATAATATTAATTTCACATGAAACATCTCATCATACCATCCTATGATGTCATTTTTCATTTTAGTCTTTGAAAATGCTTTGAGGTAGTGTAAGTCTTAAAGGCTTATTTTAGCCCTCAAGGGCATGGTTTGCATGGAGTTTTGAGTTTGAACACTCTTTAAATGTGTTTTATAGTTTAAAATCATACTCATATTCTTTTGAAACACTTAAAACAAGTTGAAATCCCTGTTATACCTTAAATTTCTCCAAGAAGTATGTATGTAACAATGGTGATTGTCATGAGACATGAGGGGGACTGTGTCAAAAAAATGGGCACTTACACTTTTAAAATGACCCTAAAAAAATTATTAAAAGGTATATTAAGTCATGATAACCAATACTACCAAGTTTAATGATTGGAAGATGCATATTTTGGCTTGTAGGTGAATTTTCTCAAACTTTACCCTAAGTTGCTTGCGTGCTTCCTTCATGCCTAAACTTGCTCTCAATGAAATTTTTGATTTAAATATTGAATTTTATCACTTCCATAGATAATATTAGGTTAAAAAAACATATTTCACTATTTTAACACTTATCCAAGGCCTAAAATCCTCATTAGCACTCAAACCTGATAAAGCTTCAACTGGTCTCTAATGGTTACCTTCTTGACTACAAGAGGTCTATGTAAGAAAAATAAGTATTTAAACCATAAGTACAACCATATAAATAGTTTTGGAAAATTTAATTTGTCATGTATAGCATCCTACCAAGTTTTAAGTTTTGACTTCACTTGTAGATGCCCCAAAAATGACAAATTCCTCTAAGACAGGCTCCAATGTTGACCATGATTAGACATGGGGTTGACTGTGCTAAAATAGTGAATGGTTCCCCTTATCAAAATACATCAAAAATATTTTGGATAGTTATAATAGGTCATGATGATTATATCCACCAATTTCAAGGATAGATCAAAAAGGGGTTTTAAGCTTAGGAAGGGGCTAAGTAAGGTGTTGAATTTCTTAGAGTGTGCAAGAGAGGAGGTAAGGCTTAGGTATGTACATAGGATAAGGTTATGTAGATAAAAATTGGTGGTATAGGGGAAAACAATACTGTAAAGCACCAATGGTCTACCTATCCCTTTCTTGGTACACCATTTAAGGTGTACACTCAGAGAGATTGAGACTTGATAGGTTCTTGTAAGAGAGAAAGCATCATTAATTGATATAGATTTAAAATATTGTGTTTACATATGACCTAATCAAATCTCATCATGTGTCACTCAAGTGCAACATGGGATGGTGTTTCAAGGAAAGAACATAATAACACACAATGCTGAAGTTAAATAAATTATAGTATTTTAAAGCATAAAATAATTGAAATTAAATGGCTCAAAATAAAATTAATGTATGTGTACCTTAACTTACCTTTATTATTAAATATTTATCTACTTTTTTTGTAGTTTTAATCATGGAGGGTGTAGAGTTTGATTTGGACAAACCCAAGTATATAAAACTTAAAAGCAAAAATAAACAAATACAAGAAAGCCAACATAAATAACACAGTGCAGGCATGATGTACTTAGAAATTTGGTAAGCTAGGGTGACAAATGTTAAGTTATGACCAAATGACCAAGTCAAAATTTTAGAGTAAATCAGGTAATCAAAAAGCCAAGGCTAGTAAATGATCAAAAAATTTAAACAAGTAAAACTTAAGCAAGAAAGGAAAATAAAACCAAGTCAAACCAAGGATACAAGTAAAAATGGTAATCAAACATCAATGTGAAAGTAGTAACAATCCTTATTTAAACATAGATGGGCAATAAAAGGTAAAACAACATTGATGAGTGAGTAGTAACAATCCTTACTCAATCAATAATGGAAAAAGGAAATAAAAGGGAAAACAACATTGGTGAGTGAGAAGTAATAAGCCAACCTCACTAAACAAAGGAAAAAGTAATTAAAAATAGAAATTGATGTAGTTGTCCAAAAAAAGGAAGTATAATAATGAATTTTCTTAAAAATAAACCAGGCAAGAAATGTAAAGAAATGGTGGAAACAAAGTAATCCATAGTGTCACTCAAACATAAGGTTTTATTCTAAGGATAGATAAAACTTAAATAAAGTAGGGATAACATGTTTTGAAGATGTGAAGAAGATGGAATATAGAAGTGGGAAAATATATTTAAAATCAAACTTGCTTGTTAATGGGGGAAATGAAATGGTGGGAGAGGAAAATGAAGGAAAAATCAAGGTAGAGAAACTATTTAACAAATTCAAGACACTTAAATTAGGTTTGTCAAAACAAGAGGACTATCAAGATTAAGGACTCTAAAGAACTTTCCCTAACCACACAAATCTTAGGTCATCAAATTAAGTATGAATATCATCCCATGAAATCTATATTCATTAAAATTAAAATGGACCTACCTTACCACAACATGTTCCCCATTCCTTAGGACCCCTTATAGAGCCATCAGTCTACTACGAATATTGGGTACTTACATGAGAAATTAGGTAGTACCATAGATTATTTTGAATTATCTTATCCTAATATACTAGCCTACTACACCCCAGTGGATCTTGACTCTACCATGAGGCCAACTGTGGAGTTTGAGCTTTGATTAGAGATAGGAGATGTGTTATAAATCACATATTTTGGTGTGATTTTGACTTTTGACTCTATATGTTTATTTTTTATCATTTCTTTTTGTTTTAAATGATTTGGATTTTAAATTTTAAAGGATTCTTATATCCCTCCTCCATATGGATTCAAAGAACCAAACATGGGTGCTAAAAATTACTATCATTTGAAAACTGGGGACTTAGTTGCTAAGAAAAATAACTTAGATAGCATGGTGTCTAATAGTCTTGTTGATTCAAGTGAAATAAAAGTGTTATCTTGAATTTGACCTTTCTTTATCCAAATTGGAATGGAAGGAAAGGAAATCAAGGGAAATGAACATGAAACAATTTGAATTACTTCAAACCAAAAAAAATGTGACAAAGGTGAAAAAATGATACAATGATAGGTAAATATGATTTCTTATCATAATAATGTATGTAAGTGTAGGGAAACATGCTAGCATAGTTTTTTGTTCAAGTTTTATCTGCAAAAGAAGAAAAAATCAAAGCTGAGAATAAGAGATCATGAACTTGTATCCATTTTTGAGCATTCTATAAAAGGAACACTAAATTAAATAAAGATGGAAATTTTATGAGGACTGTCTGGTCTTATCCATTGTATTACACCATAACTCATAAAATAGAAACCCAAGTGGGTACAATAAAGAAAAAAATGGTAATTTAAAATGAAATGGTAAAAATGGTATTTGTGAGTTGGGCTTTGTTGTATCCATGGTATTACACTGAAACTCACAAAAGGGAAACCCAAGAGGGTGAAAAAAAATTGAAAATAACAATCTTGAAAGGAATTCATAAGTAAGACCAGGTCATATTCATGGTTTTACAATGCAACTCAAGAGAAAAATAAACCAAATGACTAAAAGAAGGAACAAAGGTTTATGAAAAGATAAACTACTGTAGAAGGTGGGACCCATGAATACATCCTACAAAAAGTGTTAGTAGGATATAATATAGAAGTACAATAAGAAGGTAAAGATGTAACCAAAATATTTCTTTAAAAATTCTGCATTAGTGGGCTCTTTGAAAATATGGCCTTAATTTGTTTGGAGGTGATAGGTGATAGGACCAAGAATATCTTTTACTAAATAAGGGCCTCACCATTTTTCGGTATATTTTCCTTCTTTATCATGGGTATAGTATAATTTAAAGACTAGATCACCAACATTGAAAGTGTGAATTTTAACTTTTTATTATGTTTCTTATCAATATGAGCCTCATATTGATGATTATGTTACAAAGTGGCTAGACAATGTTCATCAAGAAGATCAAGAGCATGAAGGTGAGATTCATGTAATTCCTCATTAATAATTATACTATGAAGAGATATATGTAAGGAGGATAACTCAACTTCTACTAAGAGGATAGACTTAGAACCATAGACTAGCGAGAACGATGTTGCCCTGGTGGTAGTATGAATGACAGTGTAATAAGCCCAAAGTGTGGGGTATAAATGAAGATGACAATCTATGTGGGTTTCATAGATGTTATTTTGAATTATTTTGTTAAAACAATTGTTGGTGGCCTCAACTTGGCCATTTAATTGTGGATGATAACGTGTAAAGAACTTATGGAATGTTTTTAATTTAGCACATAATTGTTTCACATCTTTGTTTTTAAAATTGATGTCATTATCACAAATGATAGTATGGGGAACTCCAAAATGACAAATGATTTGGTTAAGGATAAACTTAGAGATAGTAGTTCCCATTATGTTGAGAAGAGGTATGGCTTCTACCCATTTAGTAAAATATTCACTAGTCATGATAATAAAAACATGTCCATCTTGTGATCTAGGTAGTTTTCCAATGAGATTTAATCCCCACATGGAAAATGGCCAAGAAGATTCCATAGTTTATAATTCATTTGGTGGAAAATAGATTTGATCATAATGGAGTTGGTAAGGACTACACTTTTTAGTGAACTCGATAGCATACATTTTGAGAGTAGGACAAAAGTATCTCTTACATAAGCATTTGCATGTTGCAGCATACCTTCTACAATGACCACCATAAATGCCCTCATGTATTTTTTTAAGGAGAGGAAAGACATCTAATATCATTACATAATAGATTAGGGTACCTTCAGTATTATAATAATAAAGGGTGTTATATCGAAAGACATATTTGAAATCTTATTTGTGAATTCTAGTTTTTTCATCAGAATTCATGTTCAGAGGATAAGTTTGATGTTTAAGGAATTGAATAATCTCTTTATACCAGGGCTCTATGGAATGGTGACATCTTCAATATGATAGATAAGTGAATCTTGTAGTTTGATATAATATGGGTAATTTATTATTTGAATAAGAAATTGAGAATCATTTAGAACTTGATGTGGATGAAATAAAGATGTTGAAAAAGAATCATTGATATAGTTATGATCTCTTGGAATGGGATCAATGGTAAAATAACTAAATTATTTAGTGAAGGTAGTGTAAATTTGATGATAAGTGATAATATTTTCACTTTTACATTGGTGATCACCATTAACCTGACAATAGATGAGTTGGGAGTCACCCAAAGCATGCATATATGCAATATCTAAGTCAAGTGTTTCTCTTATGCCTAAGATTAATGATTCATATTCTTCCATGTTATTAGTGACATCAATGGTAAACCATAATGCAAAAGGATGATTTTACCATGATGAATAGTTATAATACAACCTATCCCATCTCTTTAAAGGCATTTGACGCCATAAAATGAAGGGTCCAGGTGTCTTTGTGTAAATTGACACTGATTTTGGGAAGTTATTTGATAACTACTTTAGAATTAGTAGTATTAGGAATTACATAGTATTCTTAATGATTACTTGATTCTAAGTCAACTGTGAATTTATGGAAAGTAATTTTTAAGAGAGATAGCCTAATTGAGACCTTCAATATAGAGAATGTTATCATCGAGAAGACTATCTTGAAGATGATTAGTAGTGGGTATGGGTGTCGATGTAAGTTGGCCATTAATGAATTTCCATTTGAAATATTTTTTCATTATGATGTGAAGGTCAAATTAAATTAATAGAACCATCTACTTTCCAATTACATCTCTAGGTAAAAAAGCTTTGGATAAAAAGTGACGAAGTGGGTCAGAATGAACTATGACATTAGTTGTTTGATAAAGCATGCAGTGATGAAACTTTTCAGCTATAAAATAGATAGAGAGTAATCACATTATACTTTGGTATAATTTTTTTTGTAATTGATGAGGACTTGACTAATATAATAGATAACATACTCTCTTCCTATAGCATCTTGTTGGGCAAGCATTGACCCAACTGATACAAGTGTAGAAAAAGTATACAAAATTAAAGGATGATCATTAGAAGGTGGATAAAGGGTAGGTGGATGTAGAAATGATTATTTAATATTTTAAAATACTTTTTTACAAGGATCAGTCCATTCTAACACATTACCTTTCTTAAGAAGGAAATTAATAGAGTAAATATGATAATCCATTCTAGGGATGAATCATCAGATTGTCTCAAAATTGCCAAGGTAAGTATAATGTCTAAAATGGAATGAGGAATAAACATGTTCACTATAGCATTGATATTGGTAGGATCAACATCAATACCATGAATAAATACTAATAAAACTAGTAATTTACCTATGTAATGCTAAAAACACACCAGTGTGGGTTGAGTTTAACTTTGTATATGATGAGTCAATCAAAGATAATGACAAGGTTAGAAAGATAAGTTTTACGACTTTTGGATTTGGTAATGAGATCATCCACATAGATTTCCACAATATTATGGATAAGGCCATTAAAAATGTGGGTCATATCCCATTGATAGGTAGCTCCAACATTTTTAAGACCGAAAGGCATTTTAACATAATAATAAGTGCCCATTCTATGGTGAAATCTATCTTGTGTTGGTTTTCAAGGGTGATATGAATTTGATTGTAGACCAAAAACCATCCATGAGGGACAACATTTCAATCCAATAGTGTAATTTATGATGGCATCTATTGAAGGTGATGGAAAATTATCCTTGGGATAAGGGAGATTGAGATTATGAAAGTTGATGTAAATGTGAATAACCATGGTAACTATGTTGTGAATGGGAATAATGTTTGACACCCATTATGAATATTCTTAAGGTTTTATACACTTGGCATCTAAAATTTTGATGATTTATTTATTGCATATGGTATAAACTTTGGAAGAAATTTTCCACTATTTTTGCCAAACAGATTTGGCGTTGGGGTATGTGATGATGTTGGGAACCACAATACTAAGATCGATGGCAGACATGTCCTCATATGACTAAGTGAAGTATCATGATATTTATCAAAGAATATACTGAAGTTATTATGTTTAATTGGCATGAGTTCTCTAGAGATGGTGATAGGTCAAGGACATGAGGGTGTGTCATATTCAATTCTTATGGTTTCCTCAATAAGCATAGCATTTTTGTCTTGAAAATTATATGGCTAAGAGAGGAAATGGGATTGGTTTTATGATCAATGCTAGCAATGAATTTTTTAAAATGAGGGGCTTTACACTTGAAATTCTAAAGTTTGTGGTGTTGTCAAGGAAGTTGAGGTTTTCAAGCATGGAGCAATTCAAGGATGGATTCAATGCTAGGTAACGTAGGTATAGGTCTATAATATTCCACATCTACTTCAAGATCGATGATATTTTTACCATGGTGATCATACTAATAATGTATATGGCATACATTTGTGGCCTTAGCATTGGGAGTGATCTCGAGAGTAGGTGGAGCTATAGAGGAAGGTTGATTTTATTTAATTGGTTTATCTTTAGAATCCTTAATGAGGAGAGGATTTATTAGAATAACTGGTGTGATAGGAGGTTTACAAGGTTCCATAAGTTTTGAAGATGTGAGAGTTAATATTTTTTTAACCACCTAAGGAGTATTGATAAGTGGATCATTAAATGGAGGTACATGACCTTCAGGTTCTAACTTAAAATTCATGGAAATGGTATGAACATTACAGTTAAAATCATGTATTTGAGCTAAGGTTCTATGATAATGTTGAACATCCAAATTTCTTGATTGAACTTGAGCCATAATGCACTTGTCATCATAGGTTGGAGAAATAGTACATGCTTATGACTCATAAGGAAATTTAGAAGGTGAGATGCTTAGATCACTAAATTTATGTAGTGACATAATTAAAGGGTATTGAAATAGTTTAGACACTCCATAGTTATTACATGTGCAATCATATTATATATAGGATATTTTATGTGCATTACATGGAGGAGTGAAATCGGTGATCTCATCAATAAGAGGGATGGTACGATCATGAGGTAATAAAGAAGGAGGAAGCCACTCTGAAATGTAAAGAGGTAGCTTGGTAATATTGCATGTGTTTTGAAAATTGTTTGACTCATCATCATTAGAATCAACAATAGTGACTTATAAATCAATATTTATATTGATGAATTCAGGTAAATGTGTACTATTAATTTTTGGGATAGTGGGAATCTGATATTGAGATTTAGGATTGGGTAGATAAATACTCCATAGGTTAGGATCAACATCATGTTTATACTATTTTCCATTATGAATGAGCTTGGTACATTGACTTTCAAAAGAGCCCTCTTGCAATGAGTCCATGGGATTCTTAGGAGTATATTATAAGACAATGGAAAATTGAGGACCATAATCTTAGTGTGTATAGTTTTGGGTCCTATAGTGAGAGGGATCAAAATACAACCAAGTGGATTTTGATTAGTCTTGTCAAATCCACAACATGTTAAATGAGTTTGCTTGAGATGTCTTTGTTATATCTGAGTTGTTTAATGAGCCAAAGATATGGAACATTAATTACTTACCCTTCATCTACTAATGCTTTGAAAATGAGGGTGGTATTAATGGCTATTTTGATAAATAGAGGTGGATCATCAACTTTAAATATAATTTCATCATTGATAATTCTTCTTCAAGGAACTCGATAAAATATTTTGAAGAAGAGAAGATAGATTAAATGGTATGAACTTCTATTGGTTAATGCTTCTGAGAAGGTGGTTTCTCTTCTAAGGGAAATGGTTCTTCAATTTATTGGATTTGTTGCATTAGTAATTTAAGATGATAAGGAGAGGTGTGAACTTACTCCATGAGAGGAATTTTTCAAGGCATAGAGTTGAGTTCTTCTAAGAAGTTTCACTGGGTTTTGGAAGCTGGGAGGGTAAACATGTTTAGGAGGAAGAGAAGTGGTTAGAGGTTCTAATTGAGGAATTGGTTCCTCATTGGTTTTCAAAGATAAGTTAGTGGTAGTAGTGTCTTTGAGAAGTTGTTATACCTATGGTTTCTTTGGTTTCATGATATTATCTTTATGGGTTGGTTTGCATTGATAATTAACATTAGCCATATTTACATATTGGGAATTGGTATAATATTGATCATAATCGATGTCAATCACAAATATATATTTGTTTGATTTTTTAGGGTTAGATGTAGAGAAATATTTTATAGTGTTAGAGTAAGAATCTTTGGAATCTTGTTTCTTTTGAGAAGCATTAACATAATCTTGATGACAGATTTTGATCATGGCATCATGATTAAACGAATCGCCTAGCATGAAATAAATGGATAATTTGGTAATCCACCAACATGTTTTATGGGAATGACCTATATCAGCATAAAACCAACAAAATTTATTGGAATCATACCATTTATGGGGATTATTGGGATATGTGAATGGTTTATAAGGCACTAAAAGTTGTTTCATTTATTGCATGGTTAAAGGTGTATGGGAAGGTTGGGGATTTTATGCTTTAGCCACTCTTGGTTTGGTTTGATAAGGATTATTGGTTATTTAATTGGATGAATGTTGGAAATATCCCTTGATGATTTTAGTGTTAGGTTCAAACTATTTCATTAGGAATTCTTGATGCTTAGCTTGATCAAGATCATCATTTAAAGTTTGGGGAGAAAAAGTTTGAACTTTGTATTGTAGTGAAGGTGTTAGGGCCATTAAGAAAAGTTTAAATAATTTTTCATTAGTCATGTTATGATTAGCCTTGTGAGCCAAATATTTCCATAATTTGATAAAATCATGAGCTGATTCATTAGGGGATTGCTTAGCATTAATGAAATGACTAAGGTAATTTTTAGGAAGATTATTATGTTGGAATTATTTAACTAAAGGATTGATAAAATCCTCTAGTTTCCATATATAATGTTGGGAAATGTGGTTATACCATTCTAATACATCATTGATAATAATTACAAGTTTAGTTGTGATTAAAGTATTAGTTTGGATCCACTCTTTATACAGATTATCGAATGCCTTAAGAAAGATGTAGGGTATTTAGTCCCATCATATTTAATAGTTAGAGATATATTAAAAAGATGAATGGATACAATGAAACGTTATAAAGGCTCATTTTGAATGTGTTTAAGTATCTTATTGTGCATGATAGGTTGGAGAATGACATTTGTTATAACAGATTGAAGAGGTGGAGGGATAAAATTTTGATTATTTTGAGGAAGACTAATGAGAGGTTGATTAGCCATGTTGATTAAATGATGTTGTAGTTGCATCATTTTGGAGGTGTTAGATGTTTGCATGATGTTCATTTATTGCATTATTTGTGTAATAATTTGAGTTATATCAATTGGTGGGTAGTGTTTGTGGGAGGATTCCCCAAATTGGTATTAGGGGGAGGGTTGTTATGTGGCAGATTTCATGTGGGGTTATTAGATAAAATTGTATCAATCACCCCAAAATTATGGTGAGATACTTGAGGACGGGAATTATATTGATAATTATGAAAAGGGTCTAAACCACCAATCTCATTAGTATGAGTGATTTGAACCATATTTCAATTGAAATATGAGGGAGGAGAAAATATGCTATAAGGGTGAGGATCCTATTGGGAAGTGAAGGTAGGAATAAAATTACATACCATATAACATCTAAATGGATTCAGGTTGTCTAAAAATATTTTGATAGGGGATTTCATGATGCTCAAAGAAAGAATCAAATATTAGGAAGTAAGAAGGAAAAATAAAGATATAATTAGCCACACACAAAATAATATTAGTTAATAGGTATAGAGTCAACTAGGTCGATAGAGTCTGTGAGAAAGGTTCATAAAATAAGACATAGTTGAGCTGGTTGATTATGTTCTGTAAAGGATAAAATTGAAATAGGATGTAGGGATACACATTCACTTAGGTCAATTATGTGTTTTAAATGAATAAATGAGAAAGATAAACAATCAAATAGATTGACTACATACTTGAAAAGGGTAAATTGATCAAACTGATAAGGATACATAGTCAGATAGAGTTAATGTGTATAAAAGGGAAATAAGATGAACAATCTATAAGAGACTATGCTGATAGGGATGATAGTGTTATAAAATTAGATAAATATTATAAAATATAATGCCTAGGAAAATTAAATCAAACACACAAACAATTGGGTCAATGTTCTTGATCTAATTGTAACACACAACACAACCCTTGCATCAACACTAGCTAATGTAAGTTTTACAATACAAAATACAATGATCAAAGAACAAGTGGTAAGTAAAAATTAAATGCTAACTAATTGGTAATTATTAACTATTATTAAGTTATAACAAAGTTTGAAATTAATGTGATGGGAAGTTGGCTATAAGAAGGAACTAAAAAGTAATCTAAGGATGGTTTCATAAAGTTTAGACTGAAAGGGATTTGTATTGGCAATGGTATTGTCTTGTTATTAGGGCCTACCCCCTCACTTCATAATCCCATGGTGATAAGGGTACCAGGTACTTTTTTAATATATACCATCAACCATGTGTTTATACTTGGCTAGAAAACCAAGTTAACTTCCCCCTTGTTAATCAAATCTAAGTAGGTAGGCCTTGGGAAGACATGTTTAATATTTTTTTGTGTGAGGTGATTTGGAAGTGTATGCAAAAAATAAAAATAGTGTGACTAAGCTGATAAATTTAAAAACCACCTAATTAATATATATTTATTACTCTAAGCATGTAAGTAAATAAAATGAAAATTGAATTAATTACTATCGAAAAGAGGTTAATTCCTTGACTATGAAGAGTACATAGTTTAGGAAACATTGTATGCAAATAATGTAGAACAGAGTCAATCAAGTCACTACTATTCTACAAAATCAAGATATAAAATAACATAATTAAATAGGTTAGATAAAATTAGGATATATAACTGTGTTTATCTATTTGACCCAGTTAGCTATAGGGCTATAGTTTTATAGACTACAAACTTATGAAAAATAGTACTAGAAATGAAAAACTAAAATAACAAAGAGAGTAAGAATGAACCTTGGTGGGTTTGAATATGATTAGATTGAAAAATTTTATGTTTTTATTATCAAGTGATGATTTAAATATTCTACTAATATATTTGAATAGCTTGATGAAGTTTTCAAAACATGTGTGCTGAAAAAGAAGTTACGAATAGAGTTGACTAGCTCGACTATGTCTGCAAACAATGTATGTTGAAGAAGAAGAACTATGAATAGAGTTGACTAGTTAAATATGTATGTAATAATTTAACTAAAGAATATTTTTTTGATTTGATCAATCCATTCACTTGTATTTGAAGAATACCTACATAGACATAACAAAGTCATTTTGGGGTAACCATGTGTTAAACCTGTGAATAGACTGTTAAAACTATACTGATAAGTTTGATACATTACTAAAAAAATATAAATATATAATATGATGAAAAAAATGAATGCATGAAATAAAACCTAAATTTTTTTTATTCACTTCAAGTTCACCAGAATATTTGATTCATGTCAGGTTCATCAATATGTATACAAAGAAAAATTTAGTTGATTTATTAATCAATCCTAGATTAGAGAAGATAAATCCTACTTACACTTTCAATTGTTGATACATTAGATATTCAAGTTCATGACCAAGATATATCCACTAGACCTAACCAAGGGATCTCTTAACACAATAAAATCACTAGAGAGGGTTCTAAAGACTCTAATCAAGCAATACCATGTAATAAACCTAGCTAAGCCCTATGTTTTCATATTCACAAAGTATATACAAAATAAAGTAAAATCTAATCTAGTGATAACCAAATATTGTGGCACAAAGTGAGGGTAATAAACATAAAAAATAATCATGCATAAGATAATCCTAATTAATCTATGTATAGATAGAACCCTAACACATGGAGAGAGTAACATATTCAAAAGACATTACTTATGCTAGTTTTATCTACTAAAATAGAGGAATAAATTAAGAGATATTTATCTTGAAGATGAACTCATTGAGACTCAATCTCTCCCTTGGCCAAAGGTGTTTCATAAGAGGTTTTTTTGGTTTGTAAGGATCATTAAGAAATGCCTAAGCATCCAAGACTTTTTCACAAGACAAGATTCTTCTCCAAGTATAAACCCTAAGCAATAACTCCTCAAGTAGAATGGTTGAAGAGTATATTGTAAAGAAGAAAAAATGAATAATTAAATATTTTGTCTCTCTAAGAAATGGTGAAATGAATTTGTATATATAACTCGATCTAACGCTAAACCTTTCTGAAAGTTTATCCAACAGGGTCAGGCTAATTAGACTCTATATCTTTATTTTATGAAAATAATTTAGATCCTAGTCTAGGTTAGCCAAACTAAATTAAACCCATAGCATGCTCTTGAAAAATTGAATACAGGGTTGGACTAGGTCGACAATGTATGATAAATGTCAAAAAAGGGGTTTTAAGATTCAGAAGGGTCTAAGGTAGTGAATTTCTTAGAGTGTGCAAGAGAGAAGATAAGGATTAGGGAAGTACATAGGAGAAGGTTATGTAGATAGAAAGTGGTGGTATAGGTGATAATAATCATGTGAAACACCAATGGTTTTCCCACCTCTTTTTTGATGTACCCTTTAAGGCATGCACTTAGAGTGAGTGAGACTCGATAGGTTCTTATAAGAGAGAAAGCATCAATAATTAATAAAATTTGAAAATATTATATGTATACACATTTAATTATGTGGTATTTAAACATGCCCCTTATTTTCAGTCTCCTTAGACCATTTTTTTTTAACTTACTTTTCATTGCTCTTGTGTGTGTGCTTATTTACTTATTGAGCTTTTACTATTACTATCTATAATTTTCCATGATATTTATAATGCATATTAATCCTTCAAGTGATCACATTGGCTCTATGTCCTTCAATGATATATCTACCTATACATGTTCCTTCTATATTCTACACCATTCCATTAACAAATTATGCAGTTGTCTTATCCTTTTGAGGTGAGGTAACTACCAGTTTTTATCTTCCCCTCACATCAAAGGGGAGAATATTAATGGGGGCATGCCATAGAGTCATGTTATCCACATTTGTCACAATTTTATATTTAGTGGGGATACTTTAGAGTCATTTTCTCCATAGTCATTTAGTATATGGTACTTATATCAATTTTTAGATTTAGTGGGGGCATGTTTTGGAAGCATGTTCTCCATGCTTACTTAGTCTTTAACATTCTCAATTTACAATAAAGGCATGCTTTGGAAACATGTTATCCAAATTAGTACTTATATCAATTTTTATATGTCTCCATATATAGTGGGGGCATGCTTTAGAATCATGTTATCCACACTTACATAATTTTATAAATTAGCCAAAGCACACAATTATATGATACATATTCACAGTTATGGTAGAATTATGTACATTGGTACCATTGATATACATATTTTCATCATAAGAGATATCTAAGGTGTATAAGTTATACAACATGTGCCTAATATTATAAAATCCAAATTAGTTTCATCTTTCAAAACTCTTTTATGGACCATTACCACATCATAGACTTTTCATACTAATACCTCGCAAACTTTTATGAACTTTATTGAGCCAATATAATACAGTAGCTGGTTTTATTTTTGGTATGGTTGAGGTGATAAAATCACTCAATATTAATAAGTTTTAGGTTGGACTTGATTATATCATCTAACCTCACTAGGTTTATAAGTATCATTGGGTTGAATGGTTAAGCTAATCTCAATTGTCAAGTGGCAACTCACATTTGTCTCAAAGGTTGGGGGCATGGGCCTTGCAATCTCTCTTTATATCTCTCTATCTCCTTGGATATATGAACTTTATAGATTTATCTATAATTTTCCTAATCATAATTTAAAAGCCTTATAATGATACATATTTTTCACATCAACTTGTTAATAGGCAAGGCAACTACATTGACATATAGGTGTACTCCTAAACCTTACTCTCTCAATTTCAATCAATTTCAATAGTTTTAAATTCTAGATTATATACACTAATTATACACTGTAACATGATCTTGGTTCCACATTAGTCACCACCAAAGCACTCAAATTGTGCACATGCAAAGATAAGGTGTGCATACACACCCAAGTACACATTCCTTTCCTTTAAACTAAAAATTTCATTATTAGATTAATGGGGGGAATGTAGACACTATTTTATGATTATGTAGCAACTTAGTCTTATACACTTGGAAAAATTAGACCGTGGTTGCTCCTCTTAATTCTAAACCTTTCCCACTTCCAAAAGTCTCACATCCACTCTATCTTGTGCCCCTTGGCCTATATCTCTTTGTCCAACTAGTCTTATGTTGATGACACATACCTTCTCTCTTGCCAAGAATGCTTAAAATTTACTTATCTTCAACTTGAAACCTGTGATCCTATACCTATTTCCTTGCTCCTTAGACACTAACATTTTGGATAGAAACTAGCATTGACATTAGTGTCCTGACTTGATGTAAGTGTCTAGTGCCCTAAAGTCATCCAATTTGAAATGAAACATATCCTAATGGTTGACATAACTGATTTAATTCAAATTATTACTCCAAAGGGAATGGTATAAATAAAAGATCAACCCTCATTCATTCCTCACCTAGCAACATGGAAACAATACCAAGTATTCTTACCAAAGAGAATTCATATAGAATTCAATTAATTAAAGCTTTCCTATTTCCATGCCAATCATAGGTACATCACATCTACAGGTCTAGAGTACTAAAGGAGTATCCCAAGATCTAATTTTTTAGAGTTAAAATCTAGGTCACTATTGTACCTGATTTTCACATATTGTATGATCCACACACAAGCCAACACATAGGGGAGGATTATAGGAGTTTAAGACCCTCTTTTGGAGTATGGCTATGGAGGTAGTGCCCACTAACCTATTTTTTATAAGGTCACTAAAAATATGGATAAATAGGGTTTTTCCATTTCACAATGAGTGATAGTCCATGTCCCATATTTGAATGCACTAAGTGAACATAAAGAAAAAACTAGAAGCATCTATGTGGTGGCATCCCTTTGTAGTAGGTATTCCATATAAGACACTTGTGTTGAACCTAAGAATTAGCATTGATGTAACCATCTAATGTTGATGTTAGTATTTTGAGCTACAAAAGTGTCTGATCTAGAATCTAATGAATTTTTTAGAACTATATTTATCCTTTTTCCCACTTTTAGATCCATCACTATGTCAGCATTACAATCAACTAAGTATATTACTTCCTTGTCATTTACATACATAGCTTAGTTTTACTTTTTGTATTTAGACTATCTCAATTTTATAAATTTAGCATATACCTATATATGAGTTTATCATCTAATTGGCTTGTAATAGATCTGATTATCACCCTTATGCCATTTCATTTCTATATACCCCTTTAATCAAGTCTATGACTAATAATAAGATCACCTAGATTATTTTAGGGTTAAACAGATATATATTGTACAAAGTAATAGGTTTTAATTGTATAACTCCTTTCTTAGATTATTTGTATACTTAAAAATTAGTATAACTATAGGGTATTCTTTGATTTCCATCTTCCACCTTAGGCAATCTAGGCCCCCATTTTCTTACCATGATCCCTTGATTGTTTATTTATGTTAAACAACCCTCCTTTGTGCCACAAGGTTTTATGAACACTATATTATTTTTATTTTATGTATTATAAGACCTAGATAGGGTTATTAAATAGTTTTATTTGACTAGAGGCTTTATAACCATCCCCTTTAGTGTTATGTGATAAAAGATCATTTGGTTAGGTTTATCAAATCCAATTTAGTTATACCCATAGTATACAAAGTATCATAATTTATGTTAGTTGATTACCTTCTTTGAGATTGTATTTAATAAGTAGGATAAGTTAGAGATGTATCTTAATTTATTACACACATTCTAGTGAACTTGATGTGAATCTTTCTACATTTTTCATTTACAGTCAACTAGGTCATGTTGGTCAACTTAGTTTTAACATTTGTTTGTAGATCCATGATCTAAAATCAACTAGGTCATGCTGGTCAAACTAGTTTTGTCATCTATTTATAGGGTTTACATCCATAGTCAACTAAGTCACGTTAGTCAACCTAATTATTTTCTGAATTTATAGATCTAAGATCTAGTCAACTAAGTTTTGTTAGTTGACCTAGTTTTGTCCTTTGGTTATGGGGTTTCAACACCAGTTAACTAAGACATGTAGATTAACCTAGTTATTTTTCCTATTTTCTAAGTTTTCATTTACAATCAACTAGGTTAGGTTGGTCGACCTAGTTCGCTTATGTAGTCTTTTTTTAGTTTTCATCTAATTAGTTGTGTTGGTCAACCTAATCTTATTTTACTGTTTAATTTTTTTAGTTTTATATAGACTAATTTGACCTAGTCAACCCTATATAAACTTAGTGTTTTCATATTTTTACCTCTGTAGGACTAAATCAAGCTTAGATGACTAAGTCCACAATTATATTCTCATCACTCTCAATCAACTAAGTTGATATGGTCAATCTAGTTATATTACTCATGTTCATTTTATTGAGCTCCGTACTTCAATTTTGTTAATTATCTCAGTTTGTCATTTCTATTTTTTAGTAAAATTACTCAGTATTTCAAATTTCTACTCTATTTTTTTATTTTTTTAGTTCTGTAAAATTATATTACATTGTCAACTAAGTCAACCTGGCCAACTTACTTTTATGTCTATTTGCCCTACCAAAAAACTAAGTTAAATTGGCCAACCTTATTTATTTTGACCTATTTTTTTACAACAAACTATGTTTATCAATGTCAACCTTATCCTATTCTATTTTCTCAACTAGATTAACTTGGATGACCTTGTTGTGTGTGTTTTAATTTCAACATAAGCAAGACAATTCACTTTATTTTTGTCATAACTAATCTCACTTTTGCTTTGAAAAGAGTTGGTTGCCTATTTATTTACTTTCTAAAATTCTAAATTATTTTTTGACACTTGATTATTTCCTTTATTTTTATTTTATCTTGATTTTCTTAAAAACTGTGTACCAATAGTTTTAAAACTATTTAGCTATTATTATGAAGGGTTATGTGATACTCTATTTATGATCCTTATCTATCATTTATAGATATCATGATGTGAGGGTATTGATATAATACTAATAGCCATAGTACAAATCTAACTATGGTATTTATTTTCCATGTATATGCTTAAGATTTACCTTTGTATTGAACCTTAGGAATCCAACCATTTATTTATTTTTATGGTGCATCATTTAATAGTTAGCACCGATAAGTTACTTACAATGTACCCTTGCAACTAATTTTAATGGGTAATGGGATGATACTTCCTCCATAGTCAATGCTTTGAAACATTATGACGTCATTATCCAATAAACAAGCATCTTTAGGACCCTACACTATCAAATAAAACCTTTTAGTACAACTTCTTGATATTTTTTTCAAATAATTAGTTAGCATTAGTAGTTAAAAATTTACATTTTGTGCTTGTTGCTTATTATTATCTATTATATTTCAAACTACATTGATTAGCATTGATATAATTATGTGTTGTGTGTTTCAACAAGATCAAGAAACATCAATTTAGTTGACTATGTGTGAATAGACTCAGTCAACCAGGGTCGACTCAATATTTTATATTCTATCTACATTACTTCTATTTCAAAACTACATTATCTAAATTTCTATTAATTTTTTTAAATTCAACTAAGTCAACAAGACCGACCTAGTCTACCTATATGTTTTCATACCTATACAACTAATTCATCCAACTTGACCTAGTAGTCTTTCAAAACTCTATCTTTTCCTACCTATACAACTAAGTTGACTAACTTGATTTAGTAGGCTATCAAATATTTATTTCTCCCTATCTTCCCAATTAGGTTGATCAACTAACTCAACAGGTTTCTAGACTATTATTTCTCCTTATCTTCCCATTTAGGTTGGCCAACTTGACCTAGTAGGTTTTTAGACTATTATTTCTCCCTATTTTCCCAACTATTTTGACTATCTCAACCTAATAAGTTTCCAAACTATTATTTCCCCTATCTATCCAACTAGGTCAACCAACTTAGCCCAATAATTTTACAGCCTATTATTTCTCCCTATTTTCTCAACTAGATCAACCAACTTGACCCAGTAGGTTTTCAGTCTATTACTTTTTTGTGTCTACCCAACTAGGTCAACTAGATCGACCTAGTCAGTTTACAACTTACTAATTTTATCTTTACTTTTCATCATGAAATATATTTTTTATGAAATTTAAGTTTAAAATAGAGATGATATGATGAATTTAATTAACCCCCCTAAATTTCCTCATTCTTGCCTTCCCTATACTTCCATAGAAAACACATATGTAATCAATGTTCATGTGGCCACTAGAACCAAAAACTATGGGTCACCTCCTTCCAAAAATTTGGATCCACTTAACTATCTTCAAAAAATTATATCATCAAGGATGATATTGATCTCAAACATAATAGTAAAATGATATTTTTTTATCAATGAAAATTGAGGATGAGAGTGATCTTGAATATACTATCAAAACAATACTTTTCATCAATGAAAACCCTCATATTATCAAGGAAAGGATCCCATGTTAATATATAATCTCATTATGGAACCTTATCTTATTGAGTTGTGGAGCTAAAAGCTTCACTAATGAGCTAATGTGGAGGTTGTTAGGCTTACACAGTAACTGGCATCGGTAAGAACCAACTGACATCGATTAGGGGTCGACTAGCATCAGTCAGAACCAACCAACATCAGTTAGGGGTCGACCAGCATCGGTCATCTTCAGACCGACATCGACTTCTATGCATTTCAGAATTGTTATTTTTAAGAGAACAGATTTGAGCCTTTGATTTAAGAGGTGGATCTAAGGGTGGTGAATGCATGTCTCATGAACCCTAGTGTTGTAGTATTCTATATAGTAGGGTTAGATCCTCATAGCATGTACAATTCAGTAATTGAGTTTATTGTAATTAATTGAGAGAGAGAGAGAGAGAGAACTCTTGAGGGTGAATTATTGTACATCTATGAGGTGTAAGGAGAGAGAGATTTCTTCATTGTATTTCTTTCTAGAAGATTTTAATATAGATTGGTTATTTCTTGTATTTCCTATTATTTTTTGTTTTTGATTTCTAGTTACTTTTGGTTTCAATTCCATGTTTAGTTGCTTATACAAAAGTAATCAATTGTACTCTAAGATTCTAACAACTGGTATCAGAGCGTGTCAGTGTTTGTTGATTACAGAGTTCACTCACAGGGCTTTTTGATTGAGTGGGAGAAAAGCAATGGCAGAAGAAAGTAAACTAAGAATGGAGAAATTCAATGGCAAGAATTATCAATTATGGAGGATGTAGATTGAAGATTATCTGTATCAAAAAGATCTGTATTTACCATTGAGTGGAGTTTTAAGGAAGCCCACAGATATGGAAGATGAAGAATGGAATGTTCTTGATAGAAAGGCTCTTGGATCTATAAGGTTGAGCCTAGCATCTTCTGTGTTTCCAATGTATCACAGGAAAAGACAATGATAGAGTTAATGGATACTTTGGCAAATTTATATGAAAAACCCTCAGCTTCGAATAAGGTATCTTATGAAGCAATTATTTAATTTGCAAATGCAAGAAGGTGGATTTGTATCTAGTCATCTTAATGATTTCCATACAATAGTAAATCAGTTAAATTCAGTCAAAATAGTTTTTGATGATGAAATTAAGGCTCTCTTAATCTTATGCTCTTTACCTAAAAGTTGGCATAGTTTGGTAATGGCAGTTAGTAATACTACATATGCTTCAAATATCTTGAAAGTTGATGATGTTGTTAGTGTAATCTTGAATGAAGAAATTTACAGGAAAATCACAAGGGAAACATCAGGTAATGCTTTAAGTGTTGAAAGTAGGGGAAGGCAAAGAGAGAAGGGCAAGCAAGGGAAATCAAGGTCAAAGATGGGAAGTAGATCCAAATCTAGAAATGGAAGAATAACTTGCTAGAATTATGGAAAGAAAGGGCGTGTAAATAAATATTACTGGTTGAAGGATAACAAAGAAAATTAGCATGAAGGTAATAAAGAAGCAAAAGTTGCAGGTATTGTTGCATAGGATGCTCTTATATTTTCTTTGGATAATAAAGTAGAATCATGGGTTTTAGATTCTGGTGCCTCTTTCCATGGAACCCCAAATAGAGAATTTTTCAATGATTATGTCCATGGAGATTTTGGAAAAGTTTATTTAGGGGATGATGAGCCTTGTAAAATTGTTGGCAAAGGATAAGTGCAGCTGAAATTTCAGAATGGCAACACATGGGTGTTGAAGGATGTCATACATGTACCCATCCTGAAGAGGAATCTGATTTCTATAGGAAATTTGGGTGATGAGGGTTGCACAGTAACTCTCACAGCTGAATCTTGGAAAGTTTCCAAGGGTGCACTTGTATTAGCAAAAGGTAAGAGAGTAGGTACACTTTATCTATCTACTTGTATTACTAATTATTCTCCTTCTATTTTATCTACTTCAGATGTAGATACAAAGTTGTGGCACTGTAGGCTTGGTCACATGAGTGAGAAGGGAATGAATGTTCTTAAGTCAAAAGGTAAGATTTTAGATTTGAAAAGCATAGATCTAGATTTCTGTGAGCATTGTATTTTTGGGAAACAAAAGAAAGTGAGGTTTCTCAAAACTAGGTCAACAAAGAAGAAGCACAAGTTAGAGCTTGTGCACACAGATGTGTGGGGACCAGCTCAGGTAACTTCTATTGGAGGATCACAATATTATGTTTCTTTCATTGATGATGCTACAAGAAAGGTATGGGTTTATTGCATAAAGAGGAAATCTGATGTTTTTGACACATTTAAGAAATAAAAAGCTTTGGTTGAGAATGAAATAGGTTTGAGATTGAAGTGCCTTAGATCTGATAATGGTGGTGAGTACTATAGCAATAAATTCAATAGTTACTATTCTATGAGTGGAATACATAGGGAAAAGATGGTTCTAAGGACACCTCAACAAAATGGAGTTGCTGAAAGGATGAATAGAACAATAATGGAGCATGCATGGAGTATGAGGTTGCATGTTGGTTTGCCCTTATAGTTTTGGGTAGAAGCTATAGATACTATGGTTTACCTAATTCACAGAGGACCTTCTACTACACTGGATGGTGGAATTCTTGAAGAGGCTTGGACAGATAAAAAGGTAGATCTTTCATTTCTCAGAGTTTTTGGTTTTGAAGCTTTTGTGCATATTAATAAAGAAAATAGAAAGAAGCTGGATGCTAAATCTATGCGGTGCACTTTCATTGATTATGGTTTTGGAGATTTTGGATTTTGGTTGTGGAATTTAGAAACAAACAAAATTATTAGAAGCCATGATGTAGTTTTCAATGAGAAGGTGATGTACGGTGATCAGCTCAAGAGGCTAAATAATTATGAGCAGGGCAATCTTGATTTGGAAGAGGTTATGATCCAAAATGAGCTCACGGGTAAAAATCATCACTCACAAAAAAACATAGAGACTGATGTTAGTCAGGTGGAAATCAGCATTGATTAGGAGGAATTGACATCGGTCGGGAGTAGACCAACATTGATCAAAGATGATCAAGATTGGTCACTATCAGAAGAAAATTTGGGTGGACAACAAACTATAAATGAGTCTCAAATGCCCATAAGGAGGTCTGAAAGGGTAAGTAAACCTCCAATTCATTATTCCCCTTCTGTATACTACTTGTTGCTCACTGATGGTGGAGAACCAAAAAGTTTTGATGAGGCAATGCAGGTAGAATCCAGGAAATAGTGGGAGCATGGCATGATTAAGGAAATTGATTCCTTGGAAGAGAACCATACGTGGTATTTGGTTGAGTTGCCAGCCGGAAAGAAAGCATTAAAAAAAATGGGTATACAAGTTAAAGGAAGGAGAGAATGGACAAATGAGACATAAGGCTAGGTTGGTAGTAAAGGGATTTGCACAGAAACTAGGTATTGATTTTGGTGAAATTTTTTCTCCTGCAGTAAAGATGACTTCTATTCAGACTGTATTGTCTTTAGTTGTTATTGAGGATTTGCATCTTGATGTTAAGACAGCATTTTTTCATGGAGATTTGGATGAAGAGATATATATGGATCAGCCAGAAGGTTTTGAGATCAAAGGTAAGGAGAAACTTGTGTGCAGGTTGAAGAAAAGCTTATATGGTCTTAAGCAAGCTCCAAGACAATGGTATTTGAGGTTTGACAGGTTTATGACAGAGCATGACTTTAGTAAATGTCAATCTGACCATTGTGTTTATTTTAACAGATTGGATAATGGTAGTTATATTATCCTATTACTATATGTAGATGATATGCTTTTTACAGGTTCACACATGTAGGAAATTATTGAGCTTAAGGTAAAATTAGCTCACACATTTGCCATGAAGGATTCAGGAGTAGCAAAGAAAATCCTTGGCATGAGTATTAAGAGAGATAGGAAAAATCATAGTTTTATTTTGTCTTAAGAGGATTATGTGAATAAGGTGTTACAGAGGTTCAATATGCAGGATGCAAAATCAGTAAGCACACCTATGGTTGGACACTTCAAGTTGAGCAAAGAACAGTGTCCTAAATCACATGATGAGGTTGAGTACATGAGTAGAGTTCCATATGCTTCAGTAGTTGGGAGCTTGATGTATGTAATGGTATGTACTAGACCAGATATTGCCCAAGCAATGGGAGTTGTCAGCAAGTTTATGGCCAATCCAGGAAAGGAACACTGGAAAGTAGTTTAGTGGATTCTCAGATATCTAAGAGGTACTAGCAGTAGGCATTTATGCTATGGATGGTCAAACACTTCTCTACATGGGTATGTGGATTCAGATATGGCAGGTGACTTGGATGGTAGGAGAAGCACCATGGGATATGTGTTCATTGTTGGTGGAATGGCAGTTAGCTAGATTTTAAAGTTGCAGAAGGTTGTTTCCTTGTCTACTACAGAGGCAAAATACATTGCAATCATAGAGGCTAATAAGGAAATGATTTGGATGACTCGGTTCATGGAAGAGTTGAGAAAGGAGCAAGAGAGTTAGAGATTGTATAGTGATAGTCAAAGTGCAATTCATTTGGCAAAGAATTCAGCCTTTCATTCAAGAACCAAACATATACAGCTTAGGTACCACTTCATTAGATAGGTATTGGAGGATGGAAAGTTGAAGCTAGAAAAGATCCATACAGATAAGAACCTTGCTGATATGTTAACAAAGCCAATAACAAAGGAGAAGTTGAATCTTCATTCCATTTTTGTTGGTCTTCAAGATTGAACTTGAAGAGAGAGAAACAAGCTAGAGATGTTTAGAGGATGTTGTTGTACAGGTACAGGTGCAGTTGTTTATCTCTAAGTGGGAGATTGTTGAGTTGTGGAGATAAAAGCTTCACTAATGAGCTAATGTGGAGGTTGCTAGGCTTACACAGTAACCAGCATTGATCAAAACCAACCAACATCAGTTAGGGGTCGACTGGCATCAATCGGAACCAACTGGCATCAGTTAAAGGTTGACCGGCATCTGTCATCTTCAGACTGACACTGACTTCTGTGTATTTCTAGAATTGTTATTTTTAGGACAGATTTGAGCCTTTGATTTAAGAGGTGGATCTAAGGGTGGTGAATGCATGGCTCATGAACCCTAGTGTTGTAGTATTCTATATAGAAGGGTTAGATCCTCATAGCATGTACAACTCAGTAATTGAGTTGATTGTAATTGATTGAGAGAGAGAGAGAGAACTCTTGAGGGAGAATTATTGTACATCTATGAGGTGTGAGGAGAGAGAGATTTCTTCATTGTATTTTCTTCTGGAAGAGTTTAATATAGATTGGTTGTTTCTTGTATCTCCTATTATTTTTTGTTTCTGATTTTTAGTTACTTATTACTTCTGGTTTCAATTTCATGTTTAGTTGCTTATACAAAAGTAATCAATTGTACTCTAAGATCTTAACAATTTAAGTAAAAAATAAAGATGATATGATGAATTTAATTAACCCCCTAAATTTCCTCATTCTTGCCTTCCCTATACTTCCATAGAAAACACATATGTAATCAATGTTCATGTGACCATTAGAACCAAAAACTATGGGTCACCTCCTTCCAAAAATTTGGATCCACTTAACTATCTTCAAAAAATTATATCATCAAGGATGATATTGATCTCAAATATACTAATGAAATGATATTTTTTATCAATGAAAATTGAGGATGAGAGTGATCTTGAATATACTATCAAAATAATACTTTTCATCAATGAAAACCCTCATATTATCAAGGAAAGGATCCCATGTTAATATATAATCTCATGATGGAGCCTTACCTTGATTGTCCACCTTTATCCACACATAAATTTTATACAAGTCTTGGGGCAAGTCCCCCTTTGAATTCTTTCATGACTTTTTATGCTTTTATGCCTACTTCTTTTTCCTTGCCTTCAAATTTATCTATTACTTATTATTTTTCCTTTCTTAGTATCTCAACTTATTTTTCCTTTCCTAGTATCTCAACTACTATGGTTGGTCTTTCATCCCATGGGCCTACTCAAAGTGCCCATGTTCATACTCAAATCAATGTTACCTTTAGTGCATCTCAAGTTGCTTTTACTAATCAAGCCACTATAATACTAATCAAATTATATTGCAAGCCATGAATTAAATGGCTACTTTTCCAAATAATAGTGTAAATCAAATGATACAAATGCAAAATCGACTTTTACAATTATAAAATCACCCTCAACTAACTCATTGGGGAGTGAAAAATCATAATACAATACCACCCCCCTTAAATATGCACACAATAACCTTATATGCCAACTCTCACTTCTTAACAAGGCTATTAAACAATTACAAAATGAACCCTTAGTTCCTCAAATTATAAAAATTGGCATAGGTGGTATTGTTCCTATTATCACTTATAATATATCCACTAATCCTATATTGCATTTGAAAACTTTCAAAATCTTGTATAAATATTGGATTAAGCTCAATACCTTTGCTACCACCAATCTATTAGCTAAAACCTTCATTTATGACACTTTGGATTGGTATAATAAAATCAAATATCATATTATATCCAATTTAAAATATTTAGTTAATGCATTGGTACATGAATTCTAAACTAAGTATCTTATTAAAAATAACTTAGCTCACTTGATCAACTATAAATAATTAGAATTTGAAACCACTCAAGTGTTCATTAAATGATGGAAAGCCTTATCCAATAAAGGTGAACATAACATGTTGGAAGATAATATCTTCCACTTATTCACTAATGTTTTTCATCCTAAATTTTAATATTGTGTTAGAACTCTCTCTCCAAAATATTTGGAAGAAGCCCTCGACTAAGCCAAACATCAATATTTTCTCATAATATAATTTGAGCCTTCCCATCCTCCTATCGAAACTCAAATTATTATTAAATCAAAAAACTGACATGCCATTAATGATGGTGTCACACATACCTATGATTCCATACACACTATTCACACTATTATCCCAAGTGGTTCTAGTGATGTTACTCTTTCACAACCACTTTCAAACAATACTTAACCACAAAATAGTTCTACATTTTCCAAAGTTAATAATATATGTTCTCACAAACCTCTTTCCATGGCAAAAATTCAAAAGTGTCTTCATAGGCCTTTACCATGAGATATTGACCCTAATCACCCTACCAAACATTGGTATGCTCCACAAAAAAAATTTGGCATCATGCAATTTGGGGTCATTCTCATGAGACTTTTCACTAATTAAGAAACTCTACTCTTGAATATCTTCTTGGTCCTAATTTTGATCATGAGACCCTAATTCATGAGCATAAATAAGCTTATGAAGTGATAGCTAAATTTAATGAAACTAAAAAATATAACCTTAATCAATCTAATGTTCATCTTACTATTTCGTAAGTCCTCTTCCTAATCATAAGTCAAGTACTACTCACCCTCCCACTACCAATATTTTTGAAACTTCTATCGATCCTAATTCTCTCACTAATTATGAGAATGTTGTCAATATGAACAATATGAGGAGAGTAGTTTCTTATATTGATCTTTATCCACATTCTAACTATAATAATTTCCCAACTTTATGTATTATTAAATATTATTACCCATCTTATTTTATAGAACTTGAGCATTCGATAATGATTCCAACACAATTCACTCCATCCACTATCCCACATGTTTCTAATCAAATGGCACATTTAGATAATTATTCAATTTCTATTGATACAAAGTTTAGTCCTCACTTATAATTGACTTATCCTTGATTTGAATTAACTAAAAATTCAAATCACCTTACTTCTTGGATTTTTTCACCACCTAAAAAATATCTAAAATAATCAAACATCAACCCAACCATGACACTAAAAACATTACCTAATTCAACCCAATAAGACACATTTTTAAAAACCAAATTAGATAAGCCCCAGTAAACTACTACTTATCAACATAAATTTATATGCACTTATGCTCCTCCTTCAACATATTTACTTCACCATTATGCACCTCTATTTGATATAATTTTAACTACATATGATGAATGGGATCCTATAATAGAACTTTATCACCTCCCATCTCAAATTACTTTTATATAACTCATGAAGACTTCTCTTCATCATCATAATCATCTAATACAACTCTTATTCAAAATTAATATCCCTCAACCTCCACATTGGGGAAAATTCCACTTTATCTAGGTCTGAAGCTAGTATTCTTCAACAATGCAAAGAAATGTTTATACACATTGAAGAAACTATATGTACTTCTCTCTCACTTAAATTTCCTATTTCTTCGATGATTCTTGATGAAATATTTCTCCATGAGGATGATCCTCTATTATTTATCAATGTCTAAATTAGTGATATCCAAGTCATGCATGCTTTGATTGATGAATGTTATAGCGTTTGTGTTTCCTCCCTTCAATTTATTAAACCCTTGGGTACTTTAAATTCAATATTAAATCTACCCAAATTACATGTCAAGGCTATGATCAAATACAAATGCCTCCTCTAGGTTGTTTTTGTATTCCTATTATGGTTCCTCCTATCATAATAGGTTATAGGGATACACAGTCGTATGGGTCGACTATATGCTACAAATGAAGAAAATGAAAAAATAAGAAAGATAAAAAATGAAATAGGTTGACTATGTACTTGAAAAGGATAAATTGATCAAGTTGATTAGGATACACAGTCAGATAAAGTGACTATGTACTGAAGGGAAATAAGATGAATAGTATGTAAGAGACTGTGTCAATAGGGATGATAGTGTTATGCAAGTAGAGAAAGATTCTAAAAGATAATGTCTAGGAAAATAAAATCAAACACACAAGCAATTAGATTAAGGTGCTTGATCTAATTGTAACACACAACACAACCCTTACAACAACACTAGTTAATGTAAGTTTTATATAAAAAAAAATTATCAAAGAGAAAGCAATAACTAGAAAGTAAATGCTAACTAATTGATCATTCCTAAATGTTATTAAGTTATTAAAAAGTATGAAATTAATGTGATGGGAAGTTGTCTATAAGAAGGAACTAAAAATTAATCTAAGGATGGTTTCATGAATTTTAGACTGAAATAGATTAGTATTGGTGATGGTACTGGCTTGGTATTATGTCTCACCCCCTCACTTCACAATCCCACAATGATAAGGGCTTCAGTTGCTTTGCCAATATATACCATCAACCACATGTTTGTACTTGGATATAAAACCAATTGAAATTTCTCCTTGTTGATGAAATTCAAGTAGGTAGGCCTTGGGAAGATAAATGTTTAATATTTTTTGTGTAAAGTAATTTGGAAGTATGTGTAAAAGGGAAATATAGTGTGACTAAGTCGATAAATTAAAAAACCACCTAATTAATCTATGTTTGTTACTCTAATAATGAAAGCAAATGAAATGAAAATTGAATTAATTACTAGCAAAAAAAGGTTAATTCCTTAAATGTGAAGAGTACATAGTCAGTTTAGGCAACACTATATAGAAACAATGTAGAATAGAGTCGACATTGTCACTACTATTTTATAGAAGTAAGATCTATAAGAACATAATTGAATAGGTTGACTATGTCTTCTAGATATAAAGTAGGCTATAAAAAAATTTCGATCTAGTTGACCCAGTTGGTTGTAGGGTTGTAAATTTATTGACTATAAACTTATGAAAAATAGTACTGGAAATGAAAAATCAAAATGATAGAGAGAGGAAGAATGAAACTTGGTGGGTTTGAATATGATTAGATTGAAAAATTGTATGTTGTGATTCTCAAGTTTTGATTCAAATATTATAATAATAGAGTCAATTGGATTGATGAAGTTTGTAAAACATGTGTGCTAAAAAAGAAGTTACAAATAGAGTTGACTAGCTCAACTATGTCTGTAAACTTGTATGCTAAAGAAGAAGAACTATGAATAGATTTGAATGGTCTGACTATGTATGCAATCTTTTAACTAAAAAATATTGTGTTGAGTTAATAAATCCTATCACCTTTAGTTGGAGAAGACTTGCACTGACATAACAAAGTCATTTTGGGGTGACTGTGTGTTAAATTTGTGCACAAAATATTAGAACTATACTGATAGGTTTGATAAAGTACAAAGTAAATAGAAATATATAATATGATGACAAATATGAATGCGTGAAAGAAAAATTAAAAAGATTTGATTCACATTGGGTTCACCATAATTTCTAATTCATGCTAGGTTCACCAAAATGTATAAAAAGAAAAATGTAGTTGATCATTAATCAATCCTAGATCAGAGAAGATAAATCCTACTTACACACTTACACTTTTTATTATTGATACATTAGATATTTAAGATCATGACCAAGATGGATCCACTAGACTTAACCAAGGGATCTCTTACCATAATAAAATTACTAGAGAGTGTTATAAAGCCTTTAGTCAAGCAACACCATGCAATAACCCTAGTTAAGTCTTATGTTTTCATATTCACAAAGTATATGCAAAGAAAATTAAAATCTAATCTAGTACTCACCAAAGATTTTCAAACAAAATGGGGGTAACAAACATAAAAAAAAACATGCATAGGATAATCCAAATTAATATATGTATAGATAAAACCTTAATGTATGGAGAGAGAAATATATTCAAAATCCATTACTTATGCTACTTTTATTTACTAAAATAGAGGAGTAAAGTTAGAAATACTTATCTTGAATATGAACTCGTCGAGACTCAATCTCTCCCTTGGCCAAAGGCACTTCACAAAAGGTTGTGTTTTTTAAGGATCACTAAGAAAGGCCTAAGCATCCATTAGTTTTTCACAAAAAAAGATTATTCTCCAAGTATAAACCCTAAGTAATAACTCCTCAAGTAGAATTGTCAAAGAGAAGATTGTAAATAAGCACAAATTAATAATTAAATCTTGTGTCTCTCTCAGAAATGGTGAAATGAATGTGTATATATAAATAGATCTAACCCCAAACCTTTATGAAATTTAGTTGATAGGGTCAGCATAATTTGACTATGTATCTTTATTTGATGAAAATAATTTAGATCCCAGTCTAGGTTAGCTAGACTAACCTAGACCTATAACATGCTCTTAACAAATTAAATACAGGGTTGGTCTAGGCTGACAATGTATGCTAAATGTCAAAAAGGGGTTTTAAGCTTATGAAGGGTCTAAGTAAGGTGGTGAATTTCTTGGAAGATTGTACAAGAGAGGAGGCAAGGCTTAGGGAAGTACATATGAGAAGATTATGTAGATAGAAAGTGGCATATAGGTGACAATAATCCTATGAAGCACCAATGGTTTTCCCACCCCTTTCCTAATGCACCCTTTAAGGCATGCACTCAGATTGATTGAGACTCGATAGGTTATTACAAGAGAGGAAACATCAATAATTAATAAAGTTTGAAAATATTATATGTATACACCTTAAATTATGTGGCTTTTAAACATGCCCTTTATTTTCAGTCTCCTTGGACCATTGTCTTTTGACTTGATTTTCATTGCTTTTATGTGTGTGCTTATTTGCTTATTGAGATTTTATTGTTACTATGTAGAATTTTTCCATGATATTTATCATGAATATTAGTCCTTTAGGTGATCACATTGGTTCTATATTTTTCAATGATGTATCTACCTAGACATGTTCCTTCTATATGCGACAATGTTCCATTCACAAATTATGCAGTTGTCTTATCTTTTTGAGGTGAGGTGACTACCATTTCGTATCTTTCCCTCACCTTAAAGGGGGACATATTAATGAGGGCATGCCATAAATTCATGTTATCCACATTTGTCATAATTTTAGATTTAGTGGGGGTGCTTTAAAATCTTGTTCTCCACAATCATTCAGTATATGGTATTTATATCAGTTTTTACATCCAGTGGGGGCATGCTTTGGAAGCATGTTGTACACACTTAGTATTTAACATTCCCAATTTACATTGAAGTCATATTTTTGAAACATATTCTCCACATTGGCACTTATATCAGTTTTTATATGTCTCCATATATAGTGGAGGGATGCTTTAGAAGCATGTTATCTATACTTACATAGTTTTTTGAATTGGCCAAAGCACATAGTTATATGATTCAAATTCATAGTTGCGGTATAATTATATACATTGGTACCATTTTTATACATAATTTTAGCATGAAACATATCTAAGGTGTATATGATATGTAACATGTGCCTTATATTATAAAATCCAAATCAGTTTAAAATTTCAAAATTCTTTTATAGATCATTACCACATCACAAACTTTTCACACTAGTATATGAACTTTATTGAGCCAATAAAATATAGTATTTGGTTTTATTTTTCTATGGTTGAGGTGATAAAATCACTCAATATTGACAAGTTTTAGGTTAGAATTTATTATATCATCTAACCTCACCAAGTTATAATTATCATTGGGTTACACATTTGAGCTAATCACAAATGCCAGGTGGTAACTCACATTTTTCTCAAAGGTTTGGGGCATGGGCCTTGCAATATCTCTTCCTATCTCTCTATATCCTTATATATATGAACTTTATAGATTTATATATAATTTTCCTAATCTTAATTTAAAAGCCTTACAATGATACATATTTTTCACATCAACTTGTTAATAGGCAAGGCAGTTACATTGACACATAGGTGTACTCCTAAACCTTGCTCTTTCAACTTAAATAAATTTCAATAGTTTTAAATTCTAGATTATATACACTAATTATAAATTGTAACATGATCTTGGTTTCACATTAGTCACCACCAAAGCACTCAATCTGGTCACATGTAAAGATAAGGTGTGCACACACACCCAGGTACACATTCCTTTCCTTTAAACTAAAAATTTGATTAGTGGATTAAGGGGGGGAATGTAGACACTATTTTATGATTATGTAGAACCTTCATATTGTACACTTGGTAAACTTAGACCTTAGTTTCTCCTCTTATTTCTAAACCTTTTCCACTTCTACAAGTCTCACATCTACTTTATCTTGTTCCCCTTGGCCGATATCTCTTAGTAAAACCAGTCTTATGTTGATGACACATACCTTATCTCTTACATAGAATGCTTAATATTTACTTATCATCAACCTTTAAAACTTGTGAGCTTGTACCTATTCCCTTGATCCTTGGACACTAACATTTGGGATAGAAACTAACATTGATGTTAGTGTCCTAACTTGATGCAAATGTCTAGTGCCATAAAGTCATCCAATTTGAGAATGAAATTTATCCTAATAGTTGACATAAGTGATTTAATGCAAATTATTACTCCAAATAGAATGATATAAATACAAGATCAACTCTCATTCATTCTTCACCTAGAAACATGGGAACAATACCAAGTATTCTTACCAAAGATATTAATAAAGAATTTAATTAATCAAAGCTTCCCAATTTCCATGCCAATCATAGGTACATCACATCTATAGGTCTGAAGTACTAAAGGAGTAGCTTGAATCCCATTTTTTCAAGTTACAAGCTAGGTCACTATTGTACTTGATTTTCACATATTGTATGATCCACAGACAAGCCAACACATAGGGGAGAACTATAGGAGTTTATGGCCCTCTTTTGGAGTACTAGCCATGTAGGTAATTCCCACTAATAGTGGGGTGTTTGGGGTTAGCTCAACACCATGTGTCCATTACCCTATTTTTTCCAAGGTCACTATAAATATGGATAAATAGGTTTTTTCCATTTCACAAAGAGCAACATTATAAGACCCATATCTGAATACACTAGAATGAAGGCAAAAAAAACCCAAAAGAATCCATGTGGTGGCATCCTTTTTTAGTAGGTATTTTATATAGGACACTTGTGTTGAACATAAGTAGTAGCATCGATGCAACCATCCAGGGCTGACATTAGTATTTTGAGCTCCAAAAGCATTTGATCTAGAATCTAATAACTATTATAGAACTATCTTCTAGCCTTCTTCCTACTTGTTTTAGATCCAACACTATATCAACATTAGAATCAACTAAGTATATTACTTTCTTATCATTTTCATACATATCTTGGTTATACTTTCCATATTTAGACTATCTCAATTTTATAAAATCAACATATGCCCATATCTAAGTTTATCATCTAATTGCCTTGATATAGATATAATTATCACCCTTGTACCATTTCATTTATATAAACCCATTTAATCAAGACTATCACTAAAAATAAGATCACCCAGATCATTTTAGGTTTAAATAGATATATATTATACAAAGTAATATGTTTTGATTGTATAACTACTTTCTTAGATTATTTGTATACTTAAAACTTAGTATAATTATAGGGTATTCTTTGATTTTTGTATGCAATCAAAAATGAATCATGTCTATGAATTAACCCTAGATCAAATAAGATAGAGCATATTCATACTTTTGATTGGGATAAACTTGGTAAGCAAGAGCATGACCAATATGGGGATCCATTAGACCTAATTAGGGGATCACTTGTCACAACATATCATGTTAAGAAGGGTTCCAAAGCCTACAGTCTAACATAATCACACAATAACCCTAATGGAGTCCTAAGGTTTAAAATATTCACTCTATTCTAACAACAAGAAAGTAAATCTAATCTAGTGCACACCAAAGCTTGTGGCACAAAGTGGGGGTTAGAAACAAATAAAATAAACAACTAAATTAAACATGTATTAGAAGACATATACTCACGTCAATGTATTTATAATCTTAATACATGGATAAAATAATACAAATGCATTATCTATCTACTCTTACAAAGGAAAAATAAAGTTATGATTACTTACCTTTGAAGATGAACCCACTAAGCCTTAATATCTCCCTTGGCCAAATGCTTCACAAGAGATTATTGTGGTATGTAAGGATAACCAATATAAATTAGCTCTAGGCTACACAATCTATCTAAGTATCCAAAATACTTCTCCACAAGACAAGATCCATATCTCCAAAGAAAGTATGCAACCCTAAGTTTTATTCCTCAAGTAGAATGGTCAATAAGCATATATTCACTCACACTTCTTCACTAACAATTCTTCTCTTATGAAATAGTGGGAAATGAACTTGTATATATAGGTGGATCTTTCCCTGAATCCTCCCAAGAATGTTGGCTGTATGAGGTCGACCTAGTTGACCTAGTGTGTTTTTTGGGACAATTCACTAGGTTTGTGTTAGGTCAGTCGAAAGGCTAACAAACCAATAAAGTGAAAAATACCCCTGAACTATACTAGGTCAACCTAGTATAGTTGACTGTCCAAAAGGGTGTTAATAAATGAAAATGAGGATGGAAAGAGGAAAAATACTAGAGGAGGTAGGACTAAGAAGAATAAGTTTAGGGTAAATGATTTAAAGAGACAAGTGTGTAGATGGAAAGTGGAAAAAGGCACAACAATCTTATGAAGCATCAATGGTATGTCCACCCCTTTCACAATGCACCCTGTTTATTAATTATAATTGTGCTTGATCTTAACCAATCAACAATAGGAAGTTTCAAACTGTGGGACAATGCAGCTTGAAATAACCTCCAAATTTTAGAGAAGCTGGTCTCTTCTTTTGTATTGAGTGTTGGAGAAAAGGGATAAGAGATTAAACAGAAATGCAAAATGCAGGAATTGAAACCTAACTATGGTGATGCACTTGAGTGTAATTCTAATCCTATCCTGAGCATAGTGAGACTATTATAAGATTCAATTACATTTAAGAGCAGACAAGTGCATGATCAATGTAAAAGGTTGAAATAATAGAAATAAAGGCTCACAACAGGGAGTTCTTTCATTGAGACATAGAGAATGTCAACAAAGGCATAGTGTTTAATCTTCTTAATAGAATTTTCCAATCACATAAGAGGCACAGAAGTCATGTATAGTTATGTAAACCTTCCAATTCAAGAAAATGAGACAAAAGCAAATGACATTCCTAATCACAACTATAGAAAATCTACAGTATAGACTACTTCACAAATGACATAGATAACACCAACCAAGGCATGGAGTTCAAATCTTCTTAATTCATTCAGCCACATAAAAGGCATAGAAACATACACAGTTATATCAACTTTACAACTCAAGAAAATTGAGACAAGAGTAAATGATATTACTGGTCAAAATTCTAGAAAGTCTAAAACTATAGAGTTCCCCCCTATTTTGATTTTACAATTCTTCTTATATAGCTTCGGATGTCTCCTTGCATCGCTTTCTTGCCCGTGCAATTCCACTCCATCTTTCACTCACAGGGGATAAAATAGATGGTGCATTCAATGCCTTAGATGCATCCTGGTCTTATCAAGAACTACCCTGACTGTGGCATGGTGATCTATGTCTATTACCTCCCTTCGTGCCTGAAATTCTTCATTCCATCACCTATTTGGCTGCTCAACTATCTTCTCTACTTCTACTTATAGGGGACAAATAGATGGCATCTTCAATGCTTGAAAGCCCCAAAAATCTACCTGGTGCACTGTTCTATCTACTAGGAATAACTCCCACCGAGTTTCCCTCCATCTTTGTTGAAATAAATAGACAGACATGAGGACACTTAGTCAATCCATGAAAATTCTCCTTTTGTCTAGAGGGCACCGAAGAATGACACTTGGCTGCTTCCACTTTCTCTATGTTCTACTCAAGAACGCTCCACCTTCAAAATCTGTCATAGTCTACTTCCTTAATACTTTGCAGTTTTATCAAAACAAAACTTATTGCATTCCCTACTCAGGCAACTTTTAGGAAGGGATGGATGCACATGGCAGTCTTTACATGTTGACACTCGGCACTTTCATAGTCCTTTGAAATAACGTCCAAGACCCACCACAATCTTCATTCGGCAATTAGGCTCGAAGATGGTCTCTCAAAAATTGACATGTGGTAGCTTTCGTTGTTCTTGGGAAGATATGTGGCATCTTTCACTTCTCCTTTTGGGGGTATGTGGCATCTTCCACAGCCTTTTGGGGATGGAGTAGAAAGGGACCAGAGAGTGAAACTTGGTAGCATCTGCTATTTTATGGCACTTAATCAAAATAAAATGATGCCTTTATGCATTGAACAAAAGCATTAGACCAAAGTCTCTTGAATGTTGACATGTGGTGACTTTGCTGCTTCTTCAAGAAGGTAGTTTACGGCCTCCGTAACTACCACCTAGCGCTCTCCACTCTCTCTACTGCTTAGCTCATTGAAATTCTTTGTCAAAAATTAGAATGAGACACAGGTGCCTCTATGAGATGTGGATGCTGACACGTGGTGTATTCTACTTAACTGCTACTAGATACATGGCATGATCTGCTATTCTCTAGAAAGTTACAAAAGGGGCCTCAAAGGATGCCAACTGGTCAGCTCTGTGTCTTGGAAAGTGACACTTGGCAGCTTTTGCTTAAATTCAATACTTAGGGGAAAATGAGACGATGGAAACAAAAGGGAGAAAAGGAGACCCATGCTTAGAGAGTGACACTTGGCAGCTTCCACTGCACTTCGACACTTAGGCAAAAATGAACCCGCCCTCTGCTTCAAAATTCTACCACGATGTCCAGGGTATGCAAGAACCAAAATTGTAGCGCTTTCTAAAAAAATAAATGACGTAGAGTAAAAATTATTCTACACACCCCTTAAAGCACACACTTAGAGAGATTGAGACTTGATAAGTTCCTACAAGATAAAAAGTGTCAGTAATCAATAAATTTTTGAAAATTTTATGTGTATACATATGCCCCACTCGAAGCTCATCACATGTCATGTAAGTGTAACACGGGATGGTGCTTCAAGATAAAACATGATAACACATAATGTTGATGCTAAGTAAAGTGAAATAAGTGGTAAATAAGATAAATGAAAGGACTAAATTTAAAAACTCAAACCTTTAACTTACCTTAGTGCCATAGATAAAGAATTAAACTATAAGAGATTTTAAGGTGTCCAATGTAAAGGATACTAGACAAACCTATAGAAGTTAGTGCAAAAAATAGCCAAAAAATAATTTTTTTGGAAAATAGGCATGTAATAGTTAACAATGACAAAGAAGATAATTGAAAATTTAAGATTGGTAAAGCAAGGTTTTTATAATATTGAAGGCAAATAAATGACAAAAGAATGGAAAAATAATGACAAATGATTGGCAAAGAATGACAAATGATGGCAAATGAATGACAAATGATAAGAAATAAATGATAAATTATATTGAATAAATGACAAATGATATTAAAAAACATGTAAATTATAAATGGAAAAAAGGAATGTCAATGCAAGAAAAATCTAACAAAGATATGTAAGAAATGGGAAAGTAAGCTCATGTAAGATAGGAAAAAGGAAAACATGAAAGAAAGAAAATGAAATGTAATTGAAGATGGAAGACAAACATGAAGAAGGCATATATGTAATAATGGTAAAAGGGTGTGGACTCAAATGTCCATAATAGAAGGGTAGTACAATAATGACAAATGAAAGAAAGGAGTGATCCATAGTTACTCAAATATGTTGCTTTGATCTAAGGATAGATAAAATTGAAACAAAGTAATGTAAGTATGTTTTTAAAGAGATGAAGAAGAAATAATCAGAAGAGGGAAGACAAATTTGGAATCACAATTTGACTATCAAAGGGGGAAATGAAATGGGTGGAGGGGAGAATGAAGGAAAAATCAAGGTAGAGGAACTCTTTATCAAATTCAAGACACTCAAATTAGGTTTATCAAAATAAGAGGATTGTCAACCTTAAGTACTATGAATAACTTCTCTTAGCCACACAAGTCTTAGGTCAACAAATGGAGTATATAGATCATCCCATGAAGGATATATGCATGAAAAGTAAAATTTACGTACCTCCCCATGATGTGTTCCCCATTATTTAGGACCCCTTACAAAGCCATCAGTCTACTGTGAAGATTGGGTACTTGTGTGAGAAAGTAAGTAGCACTAAAATATTTTTTTATTCTCCTCTTCTAATTTACTGACCTAACACACCCCAAAGGACCTTGGCTCTACTTTGAGGCCAACTGTGGAAATTGAGCTTTGATGAGAAGAAGGAGATCTGCTTTGAATCACATCTTTTAGTGTGATTTTGACTTTTGAGATTTGTATGTTGCCTTTTAAATATCATTGCCATTTGTTTCAAATGATTTGGATTTAACTTTATTTTGAAGGCTTTTTCTAAGATTCCTCCTCCATACAGATTTATAAAACCAAACATGGGTGCTAAAGATGAATTTCATTTGAATACTTGGGATAAGGTTGCTAAGATAGAGAACTTCAAATATCATGGGTTCTAAGAGTCTCATAAATCTAGGTGAAATAAAAGTGATATATTGACTTTGACCTTGTTTTATCCAATGTGGAGATGAAATAAATGGGGAAATAAAGAGGAATGACACATGAACAATTTAAATTAATTTAAATCACAAAAAAATGTGACAAATGGCAAAGAGGAGGGATATGATGACAGCAAATGTGTGATTTTGTATCATAAGAATGAGGGAAATGGATGAAAACATGATAACATAGATTGTTTGTAAATTCCATCTAGAAAAAGAAGCAAACGCTAAAGTTGAGAATAAAGATCAATAACATGAAAAGATGCTAATTTTATGAGTAGGGCCAAGTCCTATCCATGATCTTACATTATAGCTCACAAAAGAGAAACCCATGAGGATACTCAAAACAAAATTGGCAAGTAGAAATGAGAAAATGAAGTAAAAGATGATAATTTTATGAGGGGTGTCAGGTCCTATCCATGGTCTTACGAAGTAACTCACAAAAGAGAAACCTACGAGGGTACCAAAAGAGATATGTCAAAAGATAAAGAAGACTATGGTACATCAAGAGATAAATGAGTATAAAGCTACTAAGGTAAAGAATGACATAAAAAGATAAAGACAAAAAATATATATGAGGACAAAAATGAAAGCAAATACCAAATGTAATGTGTAATAAAACCAAATAATGTAAAGGAAAATAATAATGCGAGTAAAATGAAAGGAAATAAAAATGCACAAAAATAAAGAAACATGAGACAAGAGAACAAGACTTATGCTAACGTCTATATCAAAGATGAGCATGTGAAATACAAGTCTATAAGTCTTAAAAGGTTTCTTGAAGCTGAATGTGTTTGTTATTATGCATTGTAGAATAAGAGTAGGCATCACAATATTCCCAAAAGGGTAAGTGGATGTATGGATGGGAATCTTAAAATTCCCCAAAGTCTGAAGGGACATGTGGATGGGCATCATAAGATGCCCCAACATGTGAGTTAGAGTAAGGCAACATTGAACCATTAAAATTATTTGCATTAGGTTGGAAAGTGTTTTTGGAGATAGGTAAATGTGAAGGTTTGTTAGATTTTAAGGATGGTGAATGTGACATATGATGTGTAGGAGAGGTATGAAGAGATAAAAGAGGTAAAGGAGGACCATGGGTGATATGCTTTAGAGTAGGAATTTGAACTAGTTACTCTTTTGGTTTATGTGGCCTAAGAGGTTGAGGTTCAATGGATGCAATAATATGTTTATAGTTTTTCAGGTTAGATATCCTTTCCTTATTGGTGTAATAATAAGGATCAACTATGGTTTGAATAAAATTATCCTATGAGGTTTGTTCATTAGGTATTTGATGTTGGTGTGATTGAGATTCTTGAGATTGACTTTGAGAAGCTTGAAGATAGTCTTGATAACATTGTTTTGTTAGAGTATCAAGATTGAAATGTGGATCAAGCAAGGAAAAAATAAGAAATCAGTGAATATCATGACAAGACTCATGAAAATGACCTATAGTAGCATCACACCAACAAAATTTACCTAGATTTTACCATTTTGGAGGAGGTTTGGAAGGATCAAAGCTCACAAATTTAGAGGGTGGTGATTTCTTCTTAAGTTGTTCTAAACTCAAGGGTGGGTAGATTGGGTTTAAATTGGTTGAATTGGATGCTTCATTTTGAGGTTAGGGAGGCTTAGATGAATCAATGCTATGATAAAATGATTGGAAATGTTATTTATTAGCTGTTTGAGATGGTTCAAATTGAGTCATGAGAAAGTCTTGCCTTTTTTTTTGGTCTAAGGCTTCTTCTAAATTTTGAGATGAAAAGATTCAAACTTTGTATTGAAGAGAAGTTTTAAGATCAATGAAAAATAGTCTTAAAAGAGTCATCATTCATGTTATGGTCCACTTTATGAGAAAGAGACTTATATCATTTGATAAAAGTATGAGCATATTCATTAGGAAGTTACATTACATTGCATAGTGAGTGGTTTTGGTTTAGGAGAAGGGGAAGGAATAAATTGAATAGTTTCATCTGAAGTAATGAAATAAGTGAGGTTATTGTCCAAATCCTTGATTATGAAATGTTTTGGACTAAAAGAAGGCTAAAAAGATGTCATCACGATGAAACAAGAATAGATAACCACACAAGAGGAACAAAAAGTGACAAAAAATAGTACAAGTTTGGCTAGGTTGATCTTATATAGCAAACAAGGGCTGAAAAGGATCTATAAATAGTACAGGGTCGACTAAGTCAATCTTGTACAAAAAATAGAGACTAGAAAAGGTCTATAAATAGTATAGGGTTAATTGGATCAATCTTGTATAGTGGATAGAGATTTTAAAAGGTCTATACATAGTAAAGGGTTAATTGGGTCGATCTTATATAGTGAATAGAGGCTAGAAATAGGTAGATTCCTTGTTTTGCCTATATCTTTGTTTCTACTCATCCTTTTTGCAAACCATAAAATGCATTGGATTCATGATGATGTAGAGAATACAAACAAGGAAGATGATAAATTTTATATCAAGTTGTGAATAATAAAAAATTTCAAGTAATGTAAAGAAGTAAGTGTTGAAAGGAAACAAATAGTCAATTGGATCAACACTGGCCAATCCAATTAAGGCACACAAATCAAAACCTTGCATTAACATTGGATAATGTAAATTTTTTCACACATAATTGAGTAAAGAGCAAGAAATAAACTTTAGAAAGTAAATCTAGCTAATTGGTTAACCTCATTATTAATTAGATTATTAAGATATGATTTTTAATGTGATTGGAAGTTGGTTGTTAGAAATAGGTAGATTTCTTGTTTTGCCTATATCTTTGTTTCTACTCATCCTTTTTGCAAACCATAAAATGCATTGGATTCATGATGATGTAGAGAATGTAAACAAGGAAGATGATAAATTTGATATCAAGTTGTGAAGAATAAAAATTTTCAAGTAATGTAAAGAATTAAGTGTTGAAAGGAAACAAATAGTCAATTGGATCAACACTGGCCAATTCAATTAAGGCACACAAATCAAAACCTTGCATTAACACTGGATAATGTAAATTTTGCACACATAATTGAGTAAAGAGAAAGAAATAAACTTTAGAAATTCAATCTAGCTAATTGGTCAACCTTATTATTAATTAGATTATTAAGATATGATTTTTAATGTGATTGGAAGTTGGTTGTTAGAAATAGGTAGATTCCTTGTTTTTCCTATATCTTTGTTTCTACTCATCCTTTTTGCAAACCATAAAATGCATTGGATTCATGATGATGTAGAGAATGCAAACAAGGAAGATGATAAAGTTGATATCAAGTTGTGAAGAATAAAAAATTTCAAGTAATTTAAAGAAGTGTTGAAAGGAAACAAATAGTCAATTGGATCAACACTGGCCAATCCAATTGAGGCACACAAATCAAAACCTTGCATTAACACTGGATAATGTAAATTTTTTCACACATAATTGATTAAAGAGCAAGAAATAAACTTTAGAAAGTAAATCTAGCTAATTGGTTAACCTCATTATTAATTAGATTATTAAGATATGATTTTTAATGTGATTGGAAGTTGGTTGTTAGAAATAGGTAGATTCCTTGTTTTCCCTATATCTTTGTTTCTACTCATCCTTTTTTCAAACCATAAAATGCATTAGATTCATGATTATGTACAGAATGCAAACAAGGAAGATGATAAATTTGATATGAAGTTGTGAAGAATAAATTTTTTTAAGTAATGTAAAGAAGTAAGAGTTGAAAGGAAACAAATAGTCAATTGGATCAACACTGGCCAATACAATTGAGGCACACAAATCAAAACCTTGCATTAACACTGGATAATGTAAATTTTTGCACACATAATTGAGTAAAGAGAAAGAAATGAACTTTAGAAAGTAAATCTAGCTAATTGGTCAACCTCATTATATATTAGATTATTAAAATATGATTTATAATGTGATGGGAAGTTGGTTGTAAGCAAGGAACTAGAAAATAATCTAAGGATAGTTTCAGGTAGTTTGCACTAAAAGGGACTATAGTGGAAATGATACAAGATTAGTATTGGAGCCAACCCCCTCACTTCACACACTATAGTGATAAGGGTGTTGGGTGCTTAGCCAAAATATATAATTAACCATGTTTTATACTTGACCAGAGCATCAAGTCAGCTTCCCCCTTGGTGATGAATTCCAAGTAGGTTGGCCTAGGGTAGATTAATGTTAAAGTGATTATTTATATTATGTGATTTGGTCATGTGTTCATAAAATATAAATAGTGAAACTATGTGATTAATTAAAAATCCCTTAATTATATTATGTGAGCTTTTTTATGTAAGCAACAAGAATAGAAAGTGTGAATTAATTACTAATACATATGAGGTTAATTCCAATTTTTAATAAAGTATAGTGTTGAAACTATATGCACAAAATATAGAATAGGTTATATAGGGTCAAACCTGTACTGTGGAAGCAAAGTCTGAAAGTGAACTAGGTTGGTAGTGTTAATCCAGTTATTTTAGACAACACAGAAAACATAGAACTGGATCGACAATATTGATTCAATTGACTTTGAAAGGGTAGTTGTAAGATTGTAAACTATGAAAGGAAATATAAAAAATAAATGAAAATAGAGAAAAAAAGGAACCTTGGTAGATTAGAGATGTAATGAATAAATATTTTTGATGAAGAACTTTGAAGTATGCTTGAGAAACCTGCAAACTAGGTTGATAGAATCGATTAAATTGTATAGGAACCTACTAAAAAAGTGTTGAAATTATAAGGGGTCAACTAGGTTAACCTAGTAGGCTAAAATGGGTGTCTAAAAAGCTATAAACATGTACTAGGTCAATTGGGTTGATCTAGTTTCCTATTCTTAGAAACTTGTGCACATATAAAAATAGCTAGGTCGATAGAATCAATCCAATATGTCAAAATATATGATGAAAATGATGATCAAATGAATGAAATATATGAAGTAAAAGTGAAAAAATATTGTAAGGATTAGTTTACATCGGGTTCACCAAAATGTATGCAATTAAAAATGCATCATGTTTATGAATTGATCCTAGATCAGATTAGATAGATCATACATACACTTTCTATTGGGATACACTTATTAAGTGAGAGAATGACCAATATGAGGATCCACTAGACCCAATTAGGGGATCACTTGTTACAACATATCATGCTAAGAAGGGTTCCAAAGCCTATAGTCTAACACAATCACATAACAACCCTAATAGAGTCCTAAGATTTAAAACATTCACTCTACTCTGATAACAAGAAAGTAAATCTAATCTAGTGCACACCAAAGCTTGTGGCACAAAGTGGGGGTTAGAAGTAAATAAAATAAAAAACTAAACTAAACATGTATTAGAAGACATATACTTATGTCAATGTATGTAGAATCATAATACATGGAGACAAGAATACAAATGCATTATCTATCTATTCTTACAAAGGAGAAATAAAGTTAAGAATACTTACCTTTGAAGATAAATCCGTCAAGGCTCAATCTCTCCCTTGGCCAAGGTGGTTCGTAAGAGATTATTGTGGTATGTAAGGATAATCATGATAAATCATCTCTACACTACATAACCTATCTAAGCATCCAAAATAATTCTCCACAAGATAAGATCCATATCTCCAAAGAAAGTAATGGAACCCTAAGCTTTATTCTTCAAGTAAAATGGTCAATAAACAGATGATCACTCCCACTTATTTGTTAATAATTCTTATCTTATGAAATAATGGAAAATGAACTTGTATATATAGGTAGATCTTGCCTTAAATCCTCCTAAGAATATCAGATGTACAAGGTCGACCCAGTCGACATAGTGTGTTTTTAGGGACAATTCATTAGGTCTGTGCCAGGTCAACCAAAAGGCTAATAAACCAAGAAAGTGAAAAATACCCCTGAACTATATTGGGTCGACCTAGTATAGTCGACTATCCAAAAGGGTGTTAAGGCAAGAAAAGGAGGATGGAAAGAGGAAAAAGATTAGAGGAGTTAGGACTGAGAAGAATAATCTTAGGGTAAATGGTTTTAGGAGAGAAGTGTGTACATGGAAAGTAGAAAAAAATACAATAATATTATGAAGCACCAATAGTTTTCCCACCCCTTTCCCAGTGTACCCCTTAAGGCATGCACTCAGATAGATTGAGACTTGATAGGTTTATGCAAGATACAAAGTGTTATTAATCAATAAAAGTTTGAAAATATTATGTGTATATACTTTCTATCTTCCACCTTAGGTAATATATGCCCCCATTTTCCTACCATGATCCCTTGATTCTTTATTTGTGTTAAACAATGATTGAGCAACATTTTAGCCGACAATTTGGGTGACGGTTCTACCCCGATTGGTGGTAAAACTTTTGGGAGCCATAACTTTTGTACCATGGCTTTGTTTGACTCCTTATTTGAATCATTGGAAAGATAAGAATGAGGAGAACATCATGAGATGGCATGAGCTTTGCTTGGTTGGTTTTGACTCTCAAAAACCAAATGAAAGTGCCCCAATTTTCAATTTTAGTAGTGCAATCTAAAAATAGTAAATTTCTAAAAATAGTAATTCCTCAAATTCTATATTGTTGTGAATAGTGGAAGTTGAACCACTTAATCTCCCTTGAGATTGGTGACCTTTCACATCCTCCTCCTACCTTCAAAATATTTATAAATGAAGATATAACCTGAAAAGGAAATCAGACATCTCTTCTCAGAGATAGGCATATGTTTGGATCTGCAAATTTGATCAATAAACATCTATTCTCATAGATAGCATTATTACAATTGTGTTTTTCTTGTTTCTTGAATTATCTTTCAAATAAAGCTTTTGAGTTTTGGATCAAACAACCCCGCTTTGTGACACAAGGTGTGGTGAACACTAGATGAGTTTTATTTTATGTATTAGAAGACCTCAATAGGGTTATTGCATAGTGTTATTTGACTAGAGTCTTTAGAACCATCTCCTTTATTATTATGTGATAAGAGATCATTTGGTTAGGCTTAGCTGATCTAATTTAGTTATACCCTTAATATACAAAGTATCATAATAGATATTAGTTAATTACCTTCTCTGAGATTATATTTAATAAGTAGGATGAGTTAGATATCTATCTTAATTTATTACACATATTCTGGTGAACCTGATGTGAATCCTTCTATATTTTTAATTTTTCATTTAAAATCAACTAGATCATGTTGGCCGACTTAATTTTAACATCTATTTGTAGATCCATGATCTAGAATGAACAAGGTCATGTTGGTCAAGCTAGTTTTGTCATTTGTTTATAGGGTTTACATCCATAGTCAACTAAGTCACGTTATTCAACCTAATTATTTTCTCAATTTTCAAATCCAAGATCTAGTCAACTAAGTCATGCTAGTCAACCTAGTTTTATCCTTTGGTTATAGGGTTTCATCACTAGTTGACTAAGACATGTAGATTGACCTAGTTATTTTTTCTATTTTCTAAGTTTTGATTTTATAATCAACTAGGTTAGGTTGGTCGACCAAGTTCACTTATGTAGTCTTTTTTTAGTTTTCATTCAATTAGTTGTGTTAGTCAACCTAGTCTTATTTTACTATTTAATTTTTTTTAGTTTTCTACAAACTAAGTCAACCTGGTTAACCCTATATAAACTTAGTTTTTTCATATTTTTACCTTTGTAGAACTAAATCAAGCCTAGATGACGTAGTCAACAATCATATTCTCATCACTCTCAATCAACCAAGTTGACCTGGTCAACTTAGTTATATTACTCATGTTCATTCTAATCAGCTCCATACTTCAATTTTATCAATTATCTCAGTTTGTCATTTCTATTTTTTTATTAAAATTACTCAGTATTTCAAAATTTTACTCTAATTTTTTTGGTTTTTTAGTTCTATAAAATTGTATTACATTGTCAACTAAGTCAACCTAGACAACTTAGTTTTGTGTTTTTTCTCCCTGCCAACAAACTAATTATTATTAATTTGACCTGTCAAAGCCAAATTACTACTTCTATCATACAAAACTTTCCTAAAACTAGTCATAACCTTTTAAAGTTGGTCAAACAAAGGAATTTTGGCCTAAAAAGCAATAATTTTGGTCAAAAATATCAAAATGGATTGTAAATGGGTCTTTATCATTTCAAAAGATCATTGTCAAGTTCAAATATGTAGACAATTCATGCAATGGATCAATTTCAAGAGAAAATTGAATATTACAGGAGTTACATGTGGTTTCAAGACCTCAATTTTATACACAGGGTAATTATGATTTGAAGAACCGTTTAAAAAAAAACCATGTCCATTGTAATAGTGGAGATACTTTCTATTTTTTAATAGTCCTTAGCATGTCCGTTGGAGATCACCATTGGAGTAGGCATCATTATGGAGTGCCATAGAGCTTTCTAAGTCCAGGTAAAAGTTTGACAAGAATTAAATGATGTTTTTACATCATAATCAAACTTTTAAAGAGTGTCAAAACTCTGAATTTTAAGCAAACCATGCTCATATAGGCTTTTGCAAGCAAATAGACATAAAGGCACAAAAGGAGTTTCTTTTCCTTTTCAAGAAAAATGTGCTTTCTAAGTATTTTGATAGCATGGTAAAAAACCCATGATTATACTTTTAATCATTGGGAATAATGTGAATATTCATTTTCATTTTGGTGAAATTTTCATTTTTTCAATTCTATACACCCTTCCTAGCCTCTTATTCAAATGCTCATATATTTCACCGCATATGGAGTGTGTATAAACACTCTTATTATGTTTTGATTACTCATTTTTAATTATAATTAATTAAAAAAATGAGACTATTTTAGGTTTTTTCATTTATGAACAATCATTAAGAGTGTAGGCAGCACAAAATACAGTTAAAACCCCATAGATAGATTTCTCCACGTGATAACTTTTTATATATTTTGCATGGGAATCTAAAATTTTCAAGGATGTTAGGGGTAATTTTTATATGAATAAATTTAAATATTTTAGTATTTTAAGGTATGTATTTCATGAATCATCATTTTGAAGATTCAACTTCAAAGCCTGCCTAAACCCTTCAAAAATTAGTTTTGCAAAAAGTTGATTTTATTTCCATTAAATCATCTTATATCAACCTAAAAACTTTTAAAATTTAAATTAAACTCAGAGATGATTCCATAAATGTCAATTTTATGCATGGATATGTATGGGTGAGGACATAAATCATGTTTTTTTGTGGAAAAAAGCATGTAAAATGAAGTAAAAGACACTTCAATGAAATATAATAAATGGATATAAATTCATAAGACATTTTATTCATCCTAAAATTTTATTTTTTTCATAAATAATCTCATAATTATCCCAATAAGCTCAATCAAAATGGCTAGTTTGCAGGAAAATGGAGCAAAATAGGCCTAGTCAACCCTGTTGATTGAATGGTGAGTGTTTTCTCATCAAAATCAAATATTTTGGTGATGAAATAATATTTTTTAGGTTAATTTTTTTATTTTTTAATGTTTCATGTCTTATTATTTTAGTTTTAATATAATTCAAATGCAAGAAGATGGGTTATTAGGCCTAATTGGTCAATCAAGCAAGTAAAGAATGGCATTGAAAATATATAAAATGAATTAATTTTGGAGTTACCATGTGGAATATATGTTTTTTAATTATATATATCATTATAAATTCACTACACAAGTTTAAATTCATGCAACTTGAGCTCAAGTTGAGTTAACTAGTCCTTAAGGGTCAAATCTCTTTGGTTGACTAGTTTGACTAGTTTCATGCATCTCCCATGCTTTTCATACAAGATATAGAATTAAAAGAACTTAAACACATTTTAAATATGGGTTTATATTATAATTTATGACATTATTTTCATGCAAATAATTTTTACAAGTCAATATGGGCCCACCACTTCTCAATTCTATGCCAAAAATGAAAAACATGCAATTTTTGAAGAATTAGAAGATTTTAAAGCCTTTATGTAATTTTGTAAAAAGAATTTAGTCTTATTTTAACTCAATTAAGACTAATAATTATATTTTAGACATGAATTTGTATTTATTTAATGTTTTAGACTTATATATTGGTTTTTTGAAGTCATTTTTCATCAATTCTTGAAGCAGAGCAAAAATTGTCATTGACACCATTTATCAAATAAAGAAGGTTTTTTGCATATATATATATTTTTTTGGATCAGAATAGAGTGTGTATTTTTATTATGTACTATCATATAAGTGAGATATATATCCCCTTTTTCAGGTCCTTTCCTCACCTACTGTGAAAATCTCATCCTTTACAGGTCATTTGAATAGCTAGGAATAGAATTTGCTTTACAAGCTTCTTTCAGGCCTTCTTTTGAAACACTTATGTTCAAGATTGAATGCAGAGTTTTCTTTCAGATCATATGTGTGTCTTACTTAGTTTCAAAATAATTTCATATAATATCAATCATTCAAGTGCATCACCCCATTAGATATGATTTTCTATTTCAGTTTTCTTCTCCTTTTCCATCCAAAAAATTATAGTAGATCAGATTTATTGAAAAAATCTTAAGGGACCAGCCCTCTCTAGAGGTTATTTTCATTATAGAGTCACCCACACTCTGATAAGTTCCCATTGTATCAAATGGAGTGAGGGTGTGATCTACAAATATTCAAATAGGGTGCACTCTAGATTGATAACAGTTTTTGGCACACCCAGTGGGACTTGAGTTTAGTAATTGCAGTACAATTTGTAGCACATTCATCTTCAAAGCTAGTTTTCATTACTCCTATAGTCCTGATCTCAAGACAAAAGGTACATTTTTTTTCATAAATTCAATTACTTTCATGTATCTTCTTATAGGCTATGGCAGCCTATAAAGTAGATTATGGTCATTCTTTCCAATATGAACAGCCATATCTACCATCATAGTATGATCCTTATGATCTATATGCATCTCATCCTCATCTAAATGATCCATACCCATTCTAAGATCAACCACTTTTGAAAACTCTCTAAATTTTCAAGATGAGTTAGAGTAAATGAAGAGGGTAATCCAAATGATTGTTGAGGAGATATTAGCCTGGAAACAAGAGTTATTAGATAAGTAATCTCAGTCTCAAAGATCAATACATCTTGTTGCCCCATATCAATATCCATGGATTCCAAGTCCATATCAACAACAAAATATCTCAATCATGCCTCAGGTTGTAATACTTTCAATTCTAGAGTCTCCTAAACCCAATTTTCCAACCTAAAATCAAATAAAACAACCAAATATAAGCCCAAATGATAAAATTAACCCTAAAGTCATTGTTAACATTCAACCTTCACCCCTCCCTCCTCAAGAGCCCAAATCCTTTCCTTCATGGAAATCCATTCAAGGAAATATGAAGAAAGAGGAGGTGACAGTTGTTCAGGTTCAATAGTCTCAAGAGCAAAATCAAACATGTATGGTGTAACCATTGGATTTATCTCATCTCTTAGAGTATTTCCAGGGATCTACCATGCCACTCTTAGAACAAGAACCTCTTCTTGTTGAGATAAATAATGAAGATGAAGCCAAAGAGATAGAAAATGAAGCTGACTTGAGTGATCAAGAAGAAATTATTATTGGGGCACCACTTGTCAAGGACAAACATGATTTAGAATTTCATGATGCCAAAGAATAGGAGTTGAAAGAGGTTTCTCAAGAGCTTTCAGTAGCTAAGATAGATAGATTATGAACAAATATTTATTTATAAGGCAGCCATGAAGAACACTCACATAGATCCATTGCTCAGGTGAAGAATATTCTTGAAGAAGATGATCATTGGCAGTAGTTATACCAAAATTTATTGAATGAAATTGAAGAGCTTAAGATGTTAGATTTTGATGATGAGATAGAGAAACATTCATCTAAAGATTCTACCAATGTTTTTGAGCTTCAAGAAGCCAATGTTATTTCAGAGATCCCAATGAAAGATGAGTTGGAACTTGCGTGGATGGAGAGATGCCATTCTCTACAGAAGATGAAGATGGATCAAGTGCAGTAGATCAAGAACCTTCTTATGACTCCATCCAAAAGGTAGAAATATGTGATCAACATGTTTCAAATGGTAAGAATAATAATGAATTTCATGTCCTTTCAATTTATAATGATGAAGAGGCCTTTTGGGATGATTTGAAGAGTTTTTGTGCAAATTTTGATAGTCCACCTCCAATCCATATGGAGATTCAGGAATGTTTTGTAAAGAGTACTATTGCAGATGTTCATCAAGAAGAAATTAATGAAATATTTCAGCCATGTTTAAATCCATACCAATAGGTCAAAGATATTAGTGAGCCACTACCTCAAATGGATAATAATGAAGATACCAATCCAAGCATACTAGTTGATTTGCCAATACAATTATTGAATGAGAATGTGTCAAATCATGATCAACCTATGAATGAGGTAGAGATAGCACTTTTGATGAAACAAAGAAAAATATGGAATGAGGATGATTGGATCTTAGATCCATATCTTCAATCCATACACCTAATAATGGAATTTGGAGGCCTAGCTACGTCATCCAGAACATATGAATATATAAGTGATCCCATTTGTAAAAGAGAGTTATCAAAAGGAAGCAAATACGTTTCAAAGTTCCATAGTCCATCAAATAGCTTTCCATTTGATCCAGGAGGACCAGCAAGGTGGAGGTTAGTTTTTAAATAATAAACTCCTTGTGTTTCATTCCTCTAAGTGCATATTTATAGATACTTTTAGTAGTTGTTTTTTTCCTTTCTGTGTTGTTGTTGTCATTTCCTCTAAGTGCACATGTTTGTTGTCTTGTTTGTGTCTTTGCCACAAAATATATTCCTATTTCAATCTATATCTAGGTTTTTAATATCCAAAGTATCTAATTTATTTTACCATCAATCTGGTCAACCCCTAAAAGTCACCAAAATTGTTAGTAATTTGACCTGTCAAAGCCAAATTACTACTCTTATCATACAATTTTTTTGTAAAACTGATCATAGCCTTTTAAAGTTGGTCAAAATAAAGAATTTTGGCCTATAAATCACTAATTTTGGTCAAAATTTTCAAAATGAAAATTAAATAAGTCATTATCACTTCAAAAAAGCATTGTCAAGTTCAAATATGCAGACAATCCATGCATAGGGATCAATTTTGAGAGAAAATTAAACATTCTAGGAGCTAAAAGTGGTTTCAGGACCTAAAATTTTATACACAAGGTCACTATGAGTTTTATAATATTATTAAAAAAATTCATGACCATTATAAAATTGGAGATACTATTTTGTAACAATCCTTAGAATGTCTGTTAGAGATCACTATTGGAGTAGGAATCATTCTGGAGTGCCATAGAGGTTTCTAAGTCTAGGTAAAAGTTTGAAAAGAATGAGATGATATTTTTACATCATAATCATACCTTTAAAGATTTTAAAAACTCTAAATTTTAATCAAACCATGCTCATACAGGCTTTTGCAAGCAAACAGACATAAAGGCCAAAATAGATTTTTTTTACCTTTTCAAGTAAAATTTGCTTTCAAAGTGTTTTGATAGCATGGTATAGACCCCATGATGATTTTTTAATTAATTGGGAAGAATTTTAATATTCATTTTCATTTTGGTGAAATTTTTATTTTTTTAGTTCTAGACACCCTTCCTAGCCTCATGTTTAGATGCTCATATCTTTCACCACATGTGGATTTTGTATGAAAATTATTAGTATGTTTTGATTAATTATATTTATTTATAATTAATGAAAAAATTATACCATTTTATGTGTTTTTATTTATGAATAATCATTAAGAGTGTAGGTATCTCAGAATGTAGTCAAAACCCCACAGGGATATTTCTCCACATGATAATTTTTTATATATTTTGCATGAGAACCCAATATTTTTAGGTATTTTATGGGGGTTAGTTTTATATACATAAACTTAATTTTTTTTTTATTTTTAGGTATGTACTTCATGAATCATCATTTTGAAGATTCAGCTTCAAAGCCCACATAAACCCTCAAAAAACTAGTTTTGCAAAATGTTGATTTTATTGCCATAAAATCATCTTGGATCAACCTAGAAAATTTTTAAATGTCAGTTAAGCTCATATTATATTTTATAAATTTCAAATTTATGCATGGAGATGTACGGATGGGGACATAAATCATGTTTTTTGTGAAAAAAAGTATGTAGAATGAAGTACAAGACACTTCAATAAAATATAATAAATGGATATAAAATAATAATACTTTTTATTCATCTTAAATTTTTATTTTGTTCATAAATATTATCATAAGTGTCCCAACTAGCTCAATAAAAATGGTCAGTCTACAGGAAAATGTAGCAAAATAGGCCTAGTCAACCCTATTGACTGAATGGCGAGTGTTTTCTCATAAAAATAAAATATTTTGGTGATGAAGAATTTTTTTAGGTAATTTTTTTTATATGTTTCATGGCTTATTATTTTAGGTTTAATGGATTCCAAATACAAGAAGATAGGTTATTAGGCCTAATAGACCTAATTGGTTAATCAAGCAAGTAAAGAATGGCTTTGAAAATATATCAAATGAATTAATTTTGGAGTTACCACATAAAATATATATTTTTTAATTCTATATATCATTCTCAAGTCAATCCATAAGTTTAAAGTCATGCAACTTGAGCTCAAGTTGAGTTAACTAGTCCTTAAGGGTCAAATCTCTTCAGTTGACTAGTTTCATGCATCTCCCATGCTTTTCATGCAAGATAAATAATTTAAAGAACTTAAAATAAATTTAAATATGGATTTATATTCTAATTTATGTCATTATTTTTATTCAATTAAGGTTAACAAGTCAACATGGGCCCACCATTTCTTAATTCTATGCCAAAAATGAAGAACATGCAATTTTTAAAGAATTAGAAGATTTTATAGCCTTTGTTTAATTTTATAAAAGGATTTTAGTCTTATTTTAACTCAAATAAGACTAATATTTCTATTTTCCACATGAATTTGGCTTTATTTAATTTTTTATACTTATCTATTAGTTTTTTAAGCCATTTTTCATCAATTCTTGAAGCAGAGCAAAAATTATAATTGACACCATTTATCAAATAAAGAAGATTTTTTGCATATGTTTTTTTTGGATTAGAATAGAGTGTATTTTTTTATTTTGTACTAGCATATAAGTGAGATATATATCCCCTTTTTTAGGTCCTTTACTCACCTACTGTGAAAATTTCATCCTCTATAGGTCATTTGAAGAGCTAGGAATAGAATTTGCTTTGCAAGCTTCTTTCAGGCCTTATTTTGAAACACTTATGTTCAGGATTGAATGTAGAGTTTTATTTTAGATTCATATGTGTGTCTTTCTTAGTTTCAAAAATCTTTAAGATAATATAAATCATTCAAGTGCATTACCCTATTAGATAAGATTTTCCATTTCAATTTCCTTCTTTTCCATCCAAAAAATTACAGTAGATCAGATTTATTGAAAAATATTAAGGGAACCAGCCCTCTCTAGAGGTTCTTCTCATCATAGAGTCACCCACACTCTAATAAGTTCCTATTGTATCAAATGGAGTGAGGGTGTGATCTGCACATTTCAAACAAGGTGCACTCTCGAGTGATAACACTAAGTAACTTGGACAACCTTATTTATTTTGGCCTATTTTTTTACAAGAAACTATGTTGATCAACATTAACAATGTCCTATTCTATTTTCTCAACTAGATTGATCTATCTAACCTTTTTATATGTGTTTTAATTTCAAAATAAGCAAGACAATTTACTTTCTTTTCATAGTAACTACTCTCACTTTTGCTTTGAAAAGAGTTGGTTACCTGTTTATTTACTTTCTAAAATTATAAATTAGTTTTAGACACTTGATTTTTTCCTTTATTTTTATTTTGTCTTGATTTTTTTAGAAATTATGTACCGATAGTTTTAAAACTATTTATTTATTATCATGAAGGGCTATGTGATACTTTGTTTATGGTCCTTATCTATCATTTATAGATATCATGGTGTGAGGGTATTGATCCAATACTCATATCCATAGTACAAAGCTAAATATGGTATTTTGTTTCCAAGTACCTCATCGTATTTAGGAAATTCTTAGGATTTACCTTTGTATTAAACCTTAGGAATCCAAATATTTATTTATTTTTATGGTGCATCAGTTAATAGTTAGCATTGATAACTTACTTACAACTTACCCTTGAAACTAAGTTTAATAGGTTATAAGAATGATACTTCCTCCATAGTCAACACTTTGAAACATTGGGTCATCACTATCCAACAAACAAGCATCTTTAGGACCCTACACTATCAAACAAAATCTTTTAGTACAAATTCCTAATATTCTTTTCAAATAATTAATTAGCCTTAGTAGTTATAAATTTATATTTTTTGCTTATTGCTTATTATTATCTATTATATTTCAAACTATATCTATTAGCATTGATACAATTATGTGTTGTGTGTTTCAACAAGATCAGGAAACATTGGCTTAGTTGATTATGTGTGAATAGACTCAATTAACCAGGGTTGACTCAATATTCTATATTCTATCTACTTTACTTCTATTTCAAAACTACATCATCCAAATTGATATTATTTTTTTCTAAATTCAACTAAGTTGACCAGATTAACCTAGTCTACCTATATATTTTACTACCTATACAACTAAGTTAACTAGCTTGGCTTAGTAGTCTTTCAAAACTCTACCTTGTCTTGCCTATACAACTAAGTTGACCAGCTCGACTTAGTAAGCCATCAAATCTCTATTTATCTCTATCTTCCCAACTAAGTCAATCAACTAACTTAGTAGGCTTCTAGACTGTTATTTCTCCTTTTCTTCCCAACTAGGTTGACCAACTTAGCCCAGTAAGTTTTTTAGATTATTATTTCTCCATATTTTCCCAATTAGTTTGACTATCTCAACCTAATAATTTTATAAATTTTTATTTCCCCTATCTACACAACTAGGCTGACCAACTTAACCCAATAAGTTTATAGCCTATTATTTCTCCCTATTTTCTTAACTAGATCGACCAACTTGACTCAGTAGGTTTCTAGTCTGTTAATTTTTCTTGTCTACCCAATTAGGTTAACCATCTCGACCCAGTCAGTTTACAACTTGCTAATTGTATCTTTACCTTTCACCATGCAATATATTTTTTATGAAACTTAACTACAAAATAAAAATGATATGATAAACTTAATTAACCCCCCTAAATGTCCTCATTCTTTCCTTCCCTATACTTCGATAGAAAATATAGATGTAAGTAATGTTCATGTGGCCACTAAAACCAAAAACTATGGGTTACCTCCTTTCAAAACTTTGGATCCACTTAACTATCTTTCAAAAATTATATTGTCAAGGATGATATTGATCTCAAATATACTACCAAAATGATATTTTTATCAACAAAAATCTAGGATGAGAGTGCTCTTGAATATACTATCAAAATGATACTTTTCATTAATGAAAACCCTCATGTTATCAAGGAAAAGACCCATGATAATCTATAATCTCATGATGGGACCTTACCTTGATTGTCCACCTTTATCCACACATAAATTTTCTACAAGTCTTAGGGAAAGTCACCCTTTGACTTCTTCCATGACTTTTTATGATTTTATGCCTACTTCATCCTTACCTTCAACTTTCTCTATTACTTTTTCTTTTACCTTGCCTAGTATCTCAACTACTATGACTGGCCTTTCCTCCTATGGGCCTACTCAAAGTTCCCATGTTCATACTCAAATCAATGTTACCTCTAGTGTATCTCAAGTCACTTCTACTAATCAAGACACTATAATACCAATCAAATTATGCCATGAATCAAATAGCTACTTTTCAAACTAATAGTGTAAATTAAATGATACAAATACAAACCCAAATTTTACAATTATAAAATCATCTTCAACTAACTCAATGGGGAGTGAAAAATCCTAATGCCTTACCACCCCACTTAAATATGCACACAGTAACCTTATATGCCAACCCCCACTTTTTAACAAGGCTATTAAACACTTAAAAAATGAACACTTAGTTCCTCAAATTGTAAACATCAACATAGGTGGCATTGTTCCTACTATAACTTATAATATATCCTCTGATCCTGTATTTCATTTGAAAACTTTCAAAAGCTTGTATAAATATTGGATTAATCTCAATACCTTTGCTACCACCAATATATTAGCTAAAACCTTTGTATATGACACTTTGGATTGGTATAATAAAATCAAATATCATATTATATCTAGTTTAAAATATCTGTTTAATGCATTGGTACAAAAATTCCCAACTAATGATCTTCCTATAAATAACTTAGCTCACTTAATCAACTGTAGACAATTATAATCCAAAACCACTCAAGTGTTCATTAAACAATGGAAAGGCCTATCCAATAAAGGTGAAAATAACATGTTGGAAGATAATATCTTTCACTTATTTACTAATGCTTTTCATCCTAAATCATAATATTGTGTTAGGACTCTCTCTCCAAAATCTTTGGAAGAAGCGCCCAACTAAGCCAAATGTCAATATTTTCTCATAAGATAATTTGAGCCTTCCCATCTTCCTACTCGAACTTGAATTCTTATGAAATTATAATAACCAACATGTTATTAATGATGGTGTTACACACCCCTATGATTCCACACACACTATTATGCCAAGTGGTTCTAGTGATGTTACTCTTTCACAACCACTTTCAAACAATACTTAACCACAACCTAGTTCTACATCTTCCCAAGTTAATAATATATATTATCACAATCCTCTTTCCATGGCAAAAATTCAAAAGTGTCTTCATAGGCCTTCACCATTAGATATTGACCCTAATCACCCTACCAAACATTGGTATGCTCCACACAATTTTTTTGGTATCATGTAAGTTGGGGTCATTATCATGAGACTTGTCACCAATTAAGAAACTCTACTCTTGAATATATTCTCTATCCATTTTGATCACAAAACCCTAATTCATGAGCATCAATAAGCTTATGAATTGATAGCCAAAGTTAATGAAATTGAAACTAAATAATATGCCCTTAATCAAGCTAATTCTCATCTTACTATTTATAAGGATCCTCTTCTTAATAATCAATTAATTACTACTTACCCTCCCACTACCAATATTTTTGAAACTTATGTCGATCCCAATTCTCTCACTCATGATGAGAATGTTATCAATATGAACAATATTAGGAGAGTAGTTTCTTATATTGATCTTTATCCACATTCTAACTATAATAATTTCCCAACTTATGTACTATTAAATATTATTACCCATATCATTTTATAGAACTTGGTCATAGGACAATGATTCCAACATAATGTACTCAATAAATATCCCACATGTTTCTAATCAAATGAGACATTTGGATAATTATTCAATTTCCATAGATACAAATTTTAGTCCTCACTTATAATTGACTTATCCTCGATCTGAATTAACTAAAAATCCAAATAAACTTACTTATTGTATTTCTTCACACCTATAAAATATTCAAAATAATCAAGCAGCAACCCAACCATGACACTAAAAACATTACCTAATTCATCCCAATTGGACACATTTAGAAAAAACAAATCAGATAAACCCCAATCAACTAATACTTGTCAACATAAATTTATATGCACTTATGCTCCTCCTTTAACATATTTACTTTACCATTATGCACCTCTATCTGATACAATTTTAACTAAATGTGATGAATGGGATCCTATAACATAACTTTATTGCCTCCCATCTCAAATTCCTTTTCTATAATTCATGAGGACTTCTCATCATCATAATCATCTAATACAACTCTTATTCAAAATTAATATCCTTCAACCTCCACATGTGGGTTAAAAATCTAATTTATCTGGGTTTAAAGCTAGTATTCTTCAAAAATGTGAAGAAATGTTTATACACATTGAATAACTATAGATACTTCTCCCTCACTTAAATTTCCTATCACTTAAATGATTCTTAATGAAATATTATTCCATAAGGATGATCCTCTATTATTCATCAGTGTCTAAATTAGTGATATCCAAGTCAAGCATGCTTTGATTGATGAATGTTATAAAATTTGAGTATCCTCCCTTGAATTTATTAAAATACTTGGGTACTTTGAATGCAATCTTAAATCTACCCAAATTACATGTCAAGGCTATTATCAAATACAAGTGCCTCCTCTAGGTTGTGTTTGGATTCCTATTATGGTTCCTCCTATCATAGTTCACATCAAAGATCTGATATTTAATTTTCCATTATCATATAAAATTTTACTTCATTGACCTTAGACACACCACATGAGAGCTATAGCCTCATGAGCATGCCAATGTGTCAAATTTCCTTATAATGGTGTTATTTATAAGATTCAAGGAGACATGAACCCTTGTAATTTTGAATAATTTCAAGAGCATGGTATTTTTATAATACCCACTCTTGAACCTTACCGAGCATTCCATTTTATGAATCTTAATGATTTAATTATCCTATCGACTCTATTAGAGGTTATAATGGCCACCCCAAACTAGTGGGAAATATATTACCTAATCTCTTAGATTTTAATGATTATGAACCTAATGAGATCAATTTGAAAATAAAAACTTTAGATCTCTCTCCTTAGATAGTCTCAATTACCTCCTTTATGCCCCCAGTATCAATAAAAACTGATTAATGAGGTTCTCATTACTCTAACAAAGACTAAACACTCCATTCCTCACTCTTCTTTGACTGATAAAATCATAGATTATTACACTATCAATATTCATACTCCTAATTACAATAATGGATATAATTAAATGACCCTTTTTTAGCCAAATTTGGTAAAGATAAAAACATAGAATACTTAAATATCATTCTTGACAACATTATTTTCATAGTATTAGTTCTATTAATGTAGTTCCTTTTCCTTATACCACACCTAAAATTATCTGTTCTTCACTTGATTTTCATAGGTATAAAATGGAATACACACACACACACACACACACACACACACACACACACACTACTTATCACTTAGTCACTACTAATCCTATTCAGAGTATGCTTCTTGATCCTACCATGATAGGACCATATCAGTTTGCTAGATTTTTTGATCCTTCAAGCATGTTCCCTCATAAGATGTTGGCCAAATTATGTCAAACCGTATTGATATTTTATCTCACAACTATTGAGTTTAGTCTATAATCTATTTTGAGTTTTCCTAATGTTGGTGATGGCATATTACCTTTGCCTAAGCTTGATACTCTACCTACATGATGGGAGGATGAGATATATTGTGAGTCCCATAAGGTTTTTGGTCATTTCACTATGGATTATTGAGCACATCATAGATTCCTAGCATAGAAGTAGGCTTTAGGTTCCACTCTTACTACAAATAGGTGATCTCCACAATCAACTGCTCCTAGACACATTTATTATTTTCATGGCACAAATAAGAATTTCTCTACTCATTACCAATATATTTGGTAATACATCTATATGCTTCATTCAAAGAAGACACAGTTTGATAATAAGAACATACCTCCACCTAAGATAATTCCATAGTATATCCCTAAATATGGGGATGTTTATTGTCTATGGCATCAATGTGTTACACATCATATAGATAGGTGTAGATTTTTGCAACAACATTTTTGTGATTTCGTAAGACCTATGCCATCACTTTCTCAACAACATAATTCAGGTCATTCATGGACAAATTTTCAACCTTTTTTAAGCCTACATCCCTTCATAGATAATATACTTTTAGTCACATTACATGACCAGTTCCTTGCATTGACTAGCCTCTATAGGAGATGCCATGTGTCCATTCTTCTTCTTCTAGCATACCTAATTTTCTCCATAGATACAATGTGTGAGGAATTCATCACATGAATCTCTATTATTATAGATGAGACTTTGATCAAAGTCAGACTATAGTTACATCAGGATGTATCAATTATTTTTGATGATTTATGTCATGAAATCTACCAATATCTATGAACACATTGTTGTATTTCATCATATTATTATTCACATTTTTAGATGATTTGGACTTGATATTTTAGTACTAAATTTAGAATGCATTACTATTTGAATGATATTTCTCTTTCACATCTTTTTAATTACTTTAATTTTCTAAAACTTAATTATTTTCTAAGTTTCATTTATCATTAACACTTATTTTCCCCTTATCTTGGGATGATTTTTCCTTACATGGACATTTATGTTAGATCAATTTTTTAATAATATAGTTATTCATGTGACATGGATTTTAGACTACACCCTACACTATCTTATTTTTCTTATGATTAACTACAAATCATATTAATCATTGTACCATTTACTACATAGATGTCTCATGATCCATATTTCTCCCATATATCTCCCTCATCTTAATAACACATAATTTTAGTCTTGAGATTGTATACTTACTTATGGGAAAGTTTAAGCATGTTGAAGTCGGCATCATATTTAAGTACTTCTCTCTTGTAACCAAAGCATAAGCTTATTTATGTTCATCACCTATATCACTCATGTTTGGTTCTTTTGAATCCATATGGATGAGGAATAATAAAATCCATAGAAGTTAAAATCCAAATCATTAAAATAAAAGGCAATGATAAAAAAGAAAAAACAAATATTCAAAAGTCAAATTCACATCAAAATATGTGATTCTTCTTTGGCACATCTCCTATTCTAGTTAAATCTCAAACTCTATAGTGGGCTTCATGATAGAGCTGAGGTCTATTGGCATGTGGTAGGCTAGTATATTAGGATAAGAGGTCTCATTATTATATCTAGTGTCACCTAATTCATCATGCAAGTATCCAATCTTCATATTAAATTGATGACTATATAAGGGGTCATGAGAAACAGGGAGCACATCATCAAAAGGTAGGTCCATTTTAATTTTTTTGAATATATAACCATCATGATATGATTTAGGTACTTCACACATCAATGTATACTAGTAAGACTATCTTACATATTTGTTGTCTAAACAAAATATTAGCACTTGCATATTTGTTTAGTATGTCTTATTTCTACTAAATATTGCTAAAATGCATATGTAATGATTTTTACTTCTTTTTACCATAATATAATTACTGATATTCCCCTTGATGCATATCACTTCACAGCTGATCATACCTCTTTGGTTCTCCTTTTGTGCGTTTCAGTGTAAGACCTTAGATAGGACTAGGCCTTCCTCACAAAGTTCCCTTCTCTCCTATAAAAAAATCCTATTTTTTACCTCATTAATTATCCTTTTGTGAGTTTAAGTGTAAGATCTTGGATAGGACCAAGCCTTCCTGACAAAATATAATTTTATCCTATACAAACTACGTTCCATGTTTTTTCATAAAATAATTATACTCATCTACATTATCAACTAACATAAACCCTAAGTTTGGTTTATCACTTTTTTTTCAACTTATATTTTCACATATTTCATATCTCACTTATTTAAATATATTTGTTTGCATATCTTTGTTTACATTGATATTTATTATTTTAATATCTTTTTTCATGCTATTACCTTACATCGATATTTATTATTTTACATATATTTATTTATGTTTTACCTTACATTGATATTTCTTATCTATATTCTTTCATGTATTCTTATCTTATCTTATATTAATATTTATTTTCATTACATTTTATTCACTTTTTACATCTCTCACATGTGTTATCTTTTAAAACTTGGTTTCACATTTTCATTTACTCATAATTCCTCTTTTAATTTCTTTATTTATCATTATTTTTAACCATGCATTTGTTCAAATTTATTAGAAAATAATAACACACACATCATACATTTCTCCATAACATTTATAAATATCAACATGTGTGCTAGGAAGAAAATAAAAACATCCATAACATCCATGAGTCATCAAAATAACATATACGTTTATACAAATGGATCAAAAATGTATGATATAATTTAAAATGATACAATCATAGTATAAAAATAACTCTATAGATGTGGTCTACCCTACCTATCTGGTGGTGGATGGGATACACTACCCATCAAAGCCTATGACTGCCCTATATGAATAGTCTATTGAAGTGACTATGTCTATGACCATAATCCATCCACCTATCCTTGTAGATGGGCCACCTAGCCTTGTACATGTGCCAACTATTTATCTATCTCTAAATGTGTACCTCATTTCATAGCCAATGACTTCCATGCTCATACCTTATCATCACCCACTCCTATTAGTAATGTTGCATGTGTTGCATCGGATAGTCTATATAGCTCTAGAGCTATCTCATTGACAAATTAAAACCAAATAACATAATTAGGTGTCAAAGTCACCATGATGTCAATCATCTATGTAGTATCATGTTAAGGTATCATGTCATTTAATATATCATGATGGGATCTATCAACCATAGTTACCAATTTGGTCATCTCCACTACATATACAAAATACAAACCAAAATTACAATAGATCTCACATATATATCTCCAAATTATACATCTATCTATCATTTATATATTTCTATGTATTCTCACAATTTTAACAAATCACAACTTACTTACCAATAATAGATCCATCTAATTAACCACCAAGTACCTCCTATGAAGCATGACTCCACAGTGGTACAGAACCTCTATAATAATTGGGATGAATAACATGAGCATGATGTGGTCCATTATTAATCTTCCTCATAATCAACCAACTCAGCATAGGTTGTACTATTAGATCTCCATGTAGTGGTACATATGGTTGTAATCATGGCTCTATATACAATTACTCTATATCTTGCATATATATCTATCACCATTGTGGTTTCTATAATATCTACTATTGTGGAATAATATATAAATCTCTTCCTCCTCCAACCATTGCTAGATCTCCTCATTATCGCTAACACTATCATCTCATAGTTCTCAACTGACATGACTATATGATTGGAACATTTGTTGGTACTCTCATACCTCCTACACCATGATGCTCCCTTGCATATCATGCCTAGAAAACTGATGCTACTATATGAGTTTATAGGTGTAACAAAAAAACTATCTTTGTAAGTGAGACATTAGATGTGGCTTTACCTACCAAAGATAGTGCCTTATAATAATTACATGAACATGTGCTTGAAAGGTGTTTGGACATGAGGGATAAGTATCTGTCATGCCTTGATATGGCTATCAAATAATCTCTCCCTGTGTAATCATCTAAAATGTTTGGGCATGTGGTATACCACATAACATATGATCATGTGTTTATCACCACTTGCATGTTAAGGAAACATCTACACATGCAGAAATCTCATAGGTTGATACATCATAAATCTCTCATAAATTCAACTACTCAATAATATAATGGGGCCCATTGTCATCTACCCTCATAATATAATATTATAAAAATCATGCACTAATTACAGCTAGGTCACAAATCCCAAGTCATACATCATACCCTAATCCAACATGGATCAACACATTAAAAAAATATATAGTGGGACCTTCCCATATAAATTTTGATAGATCACATGAGCTATCACAAGTCTAATAATAATCTTCTAAACATCCAAAATGACCAACACATATACATAAAGTAGGTGTACTCATAAACCCACTTGAGTATTTCTCTTAGATCCAGTCACCTATAAAATTAAGGTGCATCTCTATAAATCTATATATAGTGTATCACACACCACAAGGGTGCCTATAATTGAGGCTCCCATCCATGCATGGACATCCTCTAGGGTGATACCCACCTCAATGGTATCCCCATCTACCACCCACATAAAAAGTGTTAGTCACTCCTATGTTCATAAGAGCATGTTGACTAAATCCACACTAAGTGGAATATGTTTCATCTCTATAATATCACTAAAGCCTAATGTTATCAACTATGATTGATCCATTTTAGTAAATCTATTAAGTAGATCAGGTAGCCAAACTGCATTTACTAATCTCTAGAGACTCCATTGCTTCTGTAAAATATTCAATAACAAATCACATATCAGCTCTTTATCCCAAATAATAAGTAAATATACTTTAAAACCCATAAATATAAGTAACTAATATACTTAATTCCTTCAACAATCTAATTTCCTAACTAAATTGACCATGTGCTCTACTACATTAGCACCCCTATTTTTCTACTAAGTTAGCCTGACACTATGTAGTCAGCCACTTGACTTAACAGAGTGGTACGCATCAACCACTTGAATTATTAGTTTAGCCACCTTAATAACTAAGTTATCCATCTAGAAAAATAATGTGGTTAGCCACTTCATACACTGTTGACCACCCTTATTCATTCTATGTCGACTAGATTTTATACTAAGTCGACCATCCAAGTAATGTAGTTGGCCATGGTGTATGTTGTCAGTCACCCTTGATCATTTCAACTAGGTCTCCCACCTTCAATGTTGTCATCCACTTTTAATTATAACTAGGTTGGAAAATTGCAATATAGTCTACCACCTACCCAAACCTACCCAATTCAACTAAGTTGGTCAGATCAACTCCATTCAATTTGTGTAATGATTTTTAACTAGCTCATCATTAATGAACTGACTTTATTTTTCACCTTTTTAATTCTACCCATTATTCATGGCAACGTTTAATCTATTAATAATTTTGTTGGGGTAAATTCCATTACATGGATTTACCCCAACATTTAATTTCTAAACCTAGTTCATATTTATACCAAAATGCTAAAAATTAGTATTAAATAGACCCCATACCTGAACTATCTTGATAGTAGCTATAAATCTTCCTCTAGCTTGTCCTCCTCCTCACATCTAAGACATTATCTCTCTTGTCACTAAATATGTTTACACAAAGATCTAGTTTCCAAAATTTTAAAATGTACAAATGAATAGTTAATTCCCATTTAATAATAAAAAAATTAAATTTTTAACCTTGTAATTATTTACCCAAAAAAATCATATTTTGATCATAACTTTAATTTTGTAAACTCTTTTGATAAATCGAAAAAAGCTATGAAATCTTGACAAAGTAGAGATTTTTTAGTGTTAACCACATATTTTTTCAAAAGTTTCAAATTTTATCTTATTTTTAGGTTAGTCTCTTATTCTGCACACTAGATGCCACTTCCATCTATTTCTCATGCAACTCTTATTCCAAAATACTAATGTAAGTGAAGGTAATATTCATAAATTATTTACTTTGACATATTTTTTACTTTCTACTATAATTTTTTTATTAAGTTTTGCACATTTCCATGTTATTTATTGAAGCACCATCCTATGTTATACTTTTGTGACAAGTGATTATCTTCAAGCGGGGCACATGTATACATAATATTTTTAAACTTTATCATTTACTAATGATTTCTCTCTTGAAGAAACCTATCGAGTTTCAATCTCTCTAAGTGCACACCTCAAAGGGTGCACCAAGAAATGGGTGGGTATACCATTGGTGCTTTGCAATATTTTTGGTTAATTCTATCATACCTAAACCCACTATCATAACCTAAACCCACTATAAATCCTACTTATTTGAATACCTAAGACAATAAACCCCATTTATCCATTTCCCTAAGCAATTATCCTTTAAAATATCACCTAAATAATAAAATGCCCTTTTTCCCTACCAAGTTAGTTTGGTTGACCCTGTTATGAAATTTAAAGTGTATGTTATGGAGATAAGTCAGCTTGGCTAACTTAATTTGAGGCATAAAACAACTTTTTCTTAAAACTGGGTCATGTTGGCTGACTTTAATAGCTAAAATTTTGGAATGTGTAGGACATATTCATTACTATAAATACAACCTTCACTTCAATACAATAAATATGAACATTCATTTTTTCATTATTATAGCTCATAATTCTAGTATATCTATATTTCAAGGATCCATTGCTTGGGTTTTGCCTTAGAGAGAAGATAGTTTATCTTGTGGGAAGTCTTGGATGAAAAGTAAGAGTATTTTAGCTTAGAGATGATTTATATAGTTTGATCCTTACAAATACACAAAAACCTTATGTAAATCACCATTGGTCAAGAGAGATATTGAGACTTGATAAGTTCATCCAAAGGTAAGTATCTCTAACATTTACTATTTCATTTGATAGATATTGCCCCAAGTAATAAGTTTTGATTATATAAATTTTTGATTATATTACCTCTATAATTAAGCTTATTATATTTATATGATCTTATTTTTTTTCCATATTCCACCTTAGGTGATCTAGGCCCCCATTTTCCTATCGTGATCTATGGATTGTTTTTGATCCATTGATTATTTATTTGTGTTGAATCATCCCCTTTGTGCATAAGATTTGGTGAGCACTATATTAGTTTTAATTTATGTATTAGAAGACCTAGCTAGGGTTATTTTATAGTTTTATTTGACTAGAGGATTTAGAACCCTCTCCTTTTATCTTGTGTGATTATAGATCCCTTGGTTAGGTTTAGTGGATCCGATTTGATCATGTCCTTGATATACAAAGTATCATAATAGATGCTAGTTGATTGCCTTATCTGAGCTTAGATCTACTAAGTATAATAATTTTTATATATATCTTAATCTATTGTATACAAGAAGTGGATTGGAAGATGATCTTGGAATAGTCATTAGTTTCTAAGAATATTATTCTTGTGGCCTTAGACACTTACATCAAAACTAGATAGTTGCATCGATACATGTGTCTAAACTTATCACAGGTGTCCTATAAAGAATACTAATTGGATATGGATGTGACCAATTTGAGACTTCTATGTTTGTTTTTGCCTTTATTTTTATGTATACAGATCATGCACATAGGTTTTTACTCTTTTTCAAATGATCAAAACCCTAGCTTCTTCACCCTTAAAATGATTGTGGGAAAAATGGGTTAGTGGGATCATAGTGTTGAGATACCCCAAGAACCCCTCTATCAATGGAATATGCCTACATATCCAATAATTCTAAGACTTATGTAGTTATTCACTATGTGTTAGCTTATGTGTGCACAAGGATGTAATGCATGACAAGCAAAGACATAGAATGACTTGGTTTGCAACTTGGTAGATATGGCTCATGAAATGCTTCGATTTAAACTTAAATTAATATCTAGATTATAATTTTCTAGTGTCAAAGGGGATAGAGATAATTTAAGGTAAAATGGTGGTAAATTATCTTTATAGTAGGTTGATTGGGTGCTAAACTTAGATAAACCTATACTTAATTTATTAAACTGAGATAGCTCAAAAATAGTAAGTACAACTATGTTAGATATAAAAATGATAAATAAGTAATGAACTTAGCTAGTTTTGATGTTGAAATAGTTTTAGATATAGAAAAAACAAAGATTAGATTCGAAGATGATTCTTGAATAGTCATCAAATTATGGATTGAGTTTTTCTGGAGTGGTGGACACCAACATTAACCCTGGATAGCTGTATCGACACTAATATCCTAAACCTAATATAGGTGTCCTATATTTAATACTTATTTGAAAATGATGTGACCACCTAGATGCATATAGGCTTGTCTTCACCTTCACTCTATGTGTTCAGATATAGGTTATGTGTTGTCACTCTTCATGAAATTGCATAATCTTAATTATTCATCTTCATGGTGACCTTGGGTAAAATGGGTTAGTGAGCACATGATTTTGATCTAACCCTAAATATCCCTCTATTAATGAGCATTACATACATAGCCAATAATCCAAAGAGGGCCTTAGACTGATGTAGTTATCCCTTATGTGTTGGCTTGTGTGTGAACCATGAAATATGTGTAAATCAATTAAATTAATGATCTATCTTGTAACTTGATAGCTCTTGGGATGATCCTTTTAATACTTTAGACATGTATATGTGTTGTACCTATGATTGATTTTGAAATAAGAGAAAATAGGGAAGTTTTTCTCACTTGAGTGTTTTATTGAATTCATTTTATAAGTTGTCTATTGAGTAGGTAAGAAGTTTCTAGGTGAGTAATGAATGAGGGTTGATATTATATTTATATTAATCCCTTTAGATAAGTAACTCACATTAAATCACTTAAGCCAGCCATTAAGATACATTTCATTTAAAAATTAAATGACTTTAGGGCACCATAAAATTGCATTAGAGCATGGCACTTGTGTTGATGAAGGTATCTATCTGAGACACTAGTGTTCAGGGAGTGGGAAAGTAGGTATAAAATTAGAATTTTCAAAGGTGGAAGATAAGTAGGTTTTAAGAATTTTGGAAAAGATAAAAGGTCTAGGCCATAAACATAAGACTAGTCAAACAAAGAGATAGGCTAAGGGGCACAAGATAGATTATATGTGGGACTTCAAAAATCAAGAAATGTCCAAAACTAAGAGGAGAGTGATACACTACAAACTACATTTAAAATGGATCTAGATCCTATGTAGGAATTTATAGGCTAGGAAATATCTCACTTATGTCTCAAGGTTATCAAGGATGTCATAGTGTGCAATTCCTATGAGTGAATTTTTGGAGGACTATCTACCAGAGGATAAGAAATGTTGGGATGTATAGGAGAAAGAAGTAGTGGGCCTATATTTAGGGCCCCATGAATCTTGCACATATTTTCTTCTTCTATGACCATGTCCACTATGATGGAAGATGGACAAGTGGGTAAGTCCACCCATAGGTATGATAGAACCTTATTCCACACCTATAAAATGCACACATCTTTCCAAAATAAATATTTTTTATCTTGGTCTTCTTCATACAAGTTGTTATCCATATCAACAAGCATGATATGATACACATATTTCTTTTTTGTACCCTATTTAGTAAGATCATAATTATTTGTGATACGGGAAACACTCAAATCCTCTAACCATGAAGTCTGACTATGAGTTATATGTTGAAGAAGATATGGGGATCATTGGATGCTAGGTATTTTGCACTTGTAATTATCTCCAGGTTGTGTGATAGAGGTAAAAGATGGTGCAGTCAAAGATCCCAAATCTATCAGCTATGGAAGAATAACTTAAAGAGGTGTTACTCATGTGGCAATGATAGCCTTCTATTTGGTGATCTTTTTTTGGGAAATTTGCATGTCAATGAAGAAATGAATCAAGGCACTGGGGACTTTAGGCAATTCATGGATGTGAATACAAATTCCCTTAGGTATTTTTGTGACAATTACATGTTGCCCCAAGTACTACATCACATTTAGAGGAATGTGTAGGTTTGTCATATTGAGTTCAACCAATTCTTCCCATCATACTTTGAATGTTACCTCTTGGGTGATATACCTATGTTCCCTTATCCATACCAAGTTGGAAAATTGGATATCATTCCAGTAATCTACATTCGGGTATACATCACCTTCAGGAGACTTTCATTATGTAAAAACCAAAATCAAGACCAATAAATGGTACTAAAAAGTGAGTTTTGTATCCTAAAGAACCTTATCAAATTTGTGATGAGTTCAAATACTAAAATCTCAAGCCAATCTAACTCTTCCTGATATTGGACCATGGGTGGATAATTTTAATTACCCCCTTGGTTATTTGTTTGGAATTTTTGGTGGTCTACTAATACCATTTGGTAATATAATATGATAATATGTGCACTAGTTCATCTGGGATTTTTTAAGTCTCAAACCCTTTAAAGCTTATTGCATAAGCTTCGTGCAATTCTATAAAAATAGGTGGTTCCTTAGACTTGTATGCATCTAAATATTTCCCTCTCGTTGGGAGGCCTATCACATGCAACATCACAACCATGTTGATTTACATTATCATATATTGGGAAAGATAAATCTTCCCATCTTGTAGTGGCTGAGTAAAGTCTACATGACTTCACCCAAATCACTAAATGTGGGCAACTGAATCCATCACTCCATATTAGTGTTATAAAAATTATTTGGCTAAACCAATGATAGGGGTTATGCACCTTAGACTTGTTGAGGACCAAATAATCATTGTTCATCCACTCAAATGAAGTTGAGTGCTTCAAGGTAAAAAACCTCATTTGATGTAATGTCAATCTGATGCCCATATCCTCTTTTTGTGAAATCATTAAATTTCATTATCAAGTGAGCTACATCAATGGTTGCCATGGTGTATGATGTTGTGCTAGATTTCTATGAAAATTTATTTCAACTCTTGGCTCACTATTATATGCATAAGTTATTGTAGAAAAGTTGATCTCACTTTTAAAATTAGTACAATTATGATGGCACTAAACTAAATGTCTTGATTTTATAAATTGTGGTGTGGGAGTTGTAGATAACATCACTTTAAGTATATTTTGGTGCCATTTGAGCTCTACTCATGCGATTTAAATAAACATGATCCTATCGAGAGGAATTTTCATCAAATTGCTTAGCTGGCATCCACTCTAGTATTTAATAATGATCTTGATGCAATGTGGCTTCTGACCAATTTGACATCATTTATTGATATTCCTTGACTAGATGATAAGCCACAAACTCCTTGACAAGACCTCAACTATTGATCACATACCTTTCCATTAAGGATCATAGCTAACCATTATTATTAGTTATCAGACTCTAAACTAATTACACCTATCATTTCTTAGACTTAATTATTACTTCCTTCCATTTATTTAATTACCTATGAATGTCATCTTGTCACAGAGCATGACATACTACTCTATGAATCCTTAATTATGATATTTATTAACACACATCTAAACTATTTATAAAATCAAATCATGCACAACACACAATAATTGAAAAGGAAATCCTAAGTTAACCTAGTGTGATCCTGCACCTGTTATTATTATAGTCCACTTTTTACTACCTATAGAGTTTTAGTTGACAACCATTAACTTGGATTGATAATATATTTCCTTATAAATCATGAAAAACTATTTTACTTGGCTATGATATCTCATGGACAATGTATGGACCCTTCCACTTGATATTCAGTTTGCTTAAAAAATTATTGAATTCACTATCATACAAGGGAATTAGTTGGTTTATCTTGAATTATTTCATTCATATATTTCTATCATGTTAATCCTTTTGTCTACATTTTTAAATTTCATGTGTCCAAATGTTTCTACATTTGTCTTCATCCATGTGATTGAGGTCCAGCAACCTATGTATGAGGGATTCTTCATGTCCCATATGCATAATTTGAGAAATGCATAGACTGGGTACAACATATTTAATGGGCATCATAGATTCTATCCCATATACCAAATGGAACAATGTGAGGCCTATCACATGTTTGCAATGTGTGTGATAATCCCATATCACTACAAGAAGTCTATCTTCCTAGTCATCTTTCTAAACATCACAAAGTTTGGTCAACATCTTGTAGATAACCTTGTTCATAGCTTTCACCTGATCATTCACTTGTGAATGATATGTTGTGCTCTTATGATGTGAAATCAGAAACTCATCTATCAAAGTTTTAACTATTTTCTTCAAAAAATGAGTGCCTCAATCACTTACCAGTTTGATTGGGAAGTTGAAATGGGTAATGATTTTATTGTATAGGAATTTCATAATATCTTTGACTCTATATCTTGGTATTGCAATATATTCTACCCATTTTTAAAAGTAGTCAGTCATAATGATAATATACCTAGCTTTACTGCATTTTCTTGGTGGGTTGATGGGGCTTACAAAGTCAGTGCCCCATTGCTCAAATGGCAGTTGTGTGAGCATTGGTTGTAATAAGAGCATTTCATCCCTCTAATTTATTTTTCTCATTCTTTGATATATGTTTCACTATTATACAACCTACTATGCATATTGAAATAGGTAAGGCCACCATAATCCATTCTATAGCACCTTTATCATAGTGGCATCCCTATGAAGTGGCCTCCTACAACCCCTTGATGTGCCTTTTGAAGGATCTATGGTCTCTCATGTTCTAAGATAGTTCTGTATAAGACCTCATATTTTCCTAAATAATAGAGATAACCATCAATTATACTATAAGGGAGTGATTTTTTGATCAACTATTTCTTCTCCCTCTCTATATAATATTCAAGAAAGGTCCCCTATTCTAGAAATTGTGTGATATCTTGTAATTGTTCAAGTATCATAGTAACCCAAAATATATGGCTATTAAGGGACTTATCTAGGATTTATTTAGGTTATTCACCATTGGTTAACCTACTCAAATGGTTTAGGCCTACTTTTTCATGCCCAAAATTTACATTGATTCAAAACTAGAACTTTTGAAATAACATCAACCATCTAGAAATGCATCCTCTAAGTAGGGGATTATTGACTAGGTATTACAAATCTTGGTGATGTATAAAGAGCTCAAAGGGTATTGATAAGAGGTAATGTCAAAAATTCTATAGTTTGAATATGATAGTTAATACTTCACGTTCAGTTATTGTGTAATTTTTTTAAGTAGCAGATAGCTTTATGCTTGTGAAATGGATTAGATAGCCAATCTTCCCTCTCCTGGTTGTACAAAAACTATTCCCAATGTGATTATTGAAGCATCTACATGGACATGAAATGGTTTATTCTGATCAAAAAATATTAAAATTGGCACAATGACCAATCTATGCTTGAGGTCTATGAATGTTATTTGGCATTTGGGAGTCCACAAAAATTATACTCCCTTCCACATCAACTTCTCTAATGGCACTGAGATCATACGATATACTTTGATAAATTTGTGATAATACCTTGTATGCCCCAAAAAGGATCATATTTCAAATGAATTAGTTGGTGGTGGCATACCAACTATCACTGTGATCTTTTCCTAATCAAATAATATGCCTCTACTACAAACTACATGACTAAGTGAAACACCAAATGGTGTGAAAAAAAACATTTCTTTAAATTTGGAGTTATCCTTAGATCTTTGCACCTTTCTAACACCAATCACAAATTAGACAAGTTTTCTTTAAACAATGAGAACATTACCCAATCATCTAAGTAAACCTTCAAAAATTCATGAATAACATCCCTAAACATAGCAATGATGACTCTGAAGAACACCACTGGTGCATTTTTCAAGGCGATTGACATTACCTTATAAGTGAATGATCCCCACTCTATTGCAAAGGTAGTTTTTGTCTAGTCCTCTATGATAGGTATCTAGTGGTAGCCACTAAACCCATCCATGAATGAATATACCTCATGACCTATGATAAAATCTAGTACCTCATTGGTGTATAAAATTTGGAAGGGGTCATTGACAAACATCATTTAAGATGCCATAATCATCATAAATCCTGATCTCTCCCATTTTTTTAGTTGTACCACCATAGGACTTACCCAATTATCTTTTTCCATAGGAAAAATTATTCCTGTTGTGAGCATCTAATCTAATTCTTCCCTAACCTTTATTTTCATGTTGGGGCTTATCCTGTAGGGCCACTTTTTTATTTTCCTTGCACATTTTTTTAGTTCAATGTGCATTTATTCAAGAGAGGGATCAACACCTTTGAATCATGTAAATATTGTTGGGAAGATATCTTGATAATCTTTTAGAAACTATAACACTTCTAAGATGTTAGCCTATGTCTGGTAATTGCCTATATGAGCTAGCTTAGGTACATCCTCTATACCAATGTTCCCAATATGTTATTTGAGATTATCTTGGTAAATCTTGTGCTTTCCTTTAGGAATGGTGTCACAGAGTTGTATTTCCACCTCTCATTCTAGAAAATGAATTTGTTGTAGCCTATCTTCTTCTATTTGTTTTGTGACTTCCTTTGGTAATGGTTCTAGGTCCCTTTCTGGTGTAAATAGATATTGAATATCCATATCACCTTTGCCTTATTGGTGAGATTTCTCCTCCAAGTGGTCTTAGATCTAGTGACATAATTAGACTACTCCCTATTCATGCTCTTGAAATAAGGTATAGGAATTTAATGTCTCTTCTAAATTGTAGACCAGATTCTATTTTAGAGTATAATCCATTAGAATTGGCAAATCCTCAACTTGTCCTTGGCATAGGAAAGTCTCCATTTTAAGTAGAGATTTATTGACTATGGGATGATCACTTTCAAATATAAAGGTTTGTATGAAATCACTTTGTATTTATGCCCAATTTTTTTATTTCCTTCTTGCGCTCTTGGTGAATGTACCATGTCTTAGGAATGAGCCCAAGAGTATAAATAAAACAATGAGTCTAGTATTTTTAATCTATTCATTATCCCATCTAAACCTCAATATACCTATAGATATGTAACTCATGAGGTTATCCTTCCTAGAAAATTGTCCACTCCTATATTACTTCTTTTGGTAGTTGAATCCTTATGATCAAAAATTCATAGGCTTGGTCCCATGTCATATGGCCTTATTTATGCACTAACCACTAATTCACAACAACCATTTTGAGCACATAATTGAGAGAATTAACCCTTTGATTCATATCAGGAACATGTAGCTAAAATTGCATAAGTAATTAACCTACATCTTTAGTTTCAAAGTATTGAGGTATCCATTTTTTGTTATGTATACCATACGTAGAGGTCCTAGTTCATGGTCACCCTTGGCCCTATTCAAAATATGGGTATCTAAATCTCCACTTAATAAATATATGATATCCCAAGGTAGCACACCATCATGGGTTAGCTCTATGTAATCCTTGCCAATGTAGTCTACATTATAGATGAAATCAACCTCAAACTATGTTGGTGACCCCACAGATATCAAGTGTGCTTCCTAATTCTTCAATTGATGGTTTTGTGTAGTACTTCATAAAGGTGTAATAGGTAACTCTACATGTTTCAAGACCTATGTTTATAGATTATAATGGTTATAAATAAAATTGTAGTCCATAGCTCATAGATCCTATTGCATGTCATCTATAATCACTTTCATCCAATTGGTTCCTACAATTACATAGGGATAATTTGGCTTATTAGGGATGATATATGGATTTTCATCTAATTTATTTAAGGTAAGAATGATTATCTTCTCATCTTGATATGATTCAAGTTGATTCATGACTATATTTATAGTCATCCACCCATCATATCAATAGTGAGTCTTGGTAGCCTTCATGTCGATGACTTCAAAGTCACCTCACAAGCTGAGCTCTACAACTTTAATATCCACATATTCTAACCATATGATGGTTTTACCTTACCATAATTTCAAATTCTAAGTGTTACATGACTATAACTCAGCATAGGTCATCCAATGACCTCCCATGTAGATCTAGGAATCATGTTGACTATGCTTCCAAAATCAAAGATAGCATTTGTTTTTTCATATTTAACTAATTTGATGTCTATTCTTGCATTGATATCCAATGGTTTTTTGGTCTTCACATACCATACCATCTTGTTATTCAGATGTTAACCTTTATACACACATTCTAATAGATTATTCAAGAAATTCATTTTATTCTAGGATATATCCTCTTTGTGTAAGGTACTAAGGAGCTTTATCAAGTTGGTTAGTGTAGTGATAACTCCTTGTCATAGGATTTTCACAATATAGCCATATATTTGATCATTCATGGTAATATCATCTCCTTAAATTTTCCCTTATTATTGGATACTTTTGAGAATCTACATAGCTTCCTGCATTAGGATTTACTCGACACTGGGCTTTGTATATTTATCAAGATGCACTTTATTTATCCCACTATCAGTAGGCATATCTAATGGAGGAACCTTGTGATTCATTTTGTTTTCATGTGATATCCTATGCTAATGCATTATCTCTTAGCTAAAATTGGACCATGTTGACATTGTGCACAACTTTATCTCTACATTAACCCTCTAGCATTGGGTAGTCTCTATGTCATGTTGATCTAAAGTTATATATTAGCTAAAATATGACTCCTATTGAGGATTCTATGGATATTTTCATTATGCATGGTTCAATTCACCACACAGATAGCACCTAATAGGCTATCTCCCTCATCTTCCTTATGTGCCTCCTCTATATCTAGATCGATAATTTCCTCCTACTCAAGTACCTTGGAAACCCCAACTACCTCATTGTTGTGGCCCAAAATTAGATATGTTTTGGGGTGAATTCTAACCCTACTAATTTTGGTAGCTATCATACCCAACATATTGGTTATATGGTGGATTTGGATCCTAACTAGCTTGTTGTGCCTAAGGAATTATAGGCTTCTAAGGAGTGGAATATTGAGGTGTGAATGACTACATAGTAATGTTCCATTATTGTGAAGTATATGGTCCAATAGTTGATCCTTGTGTCAGATAAGACTATATTTTAGGATCTTAAATTGTAGCAGTCTGTGAAACATTGGTGGGAGATACTTCCAATTGATATGTAACCTATGTTGTAGTATTGACTACTACATTATGACTACAAAGACAATTTTAGTAATGTCTTTCTTGAGTTCCTATAAGGCTCGATAATCCTTTTCTTCATGATTCATAGATTTGTAGAATGTACAATGCAAACTTTGTGTCTTCTTAATATAATGTTGTATTAAATGAAAAATTCTAGTAGATTGACCTACCATTCAAAAAAAAAATAGAATTGAGTTTTAAGTATTGGACATTCATTTCTATGATGTCTAGACTGATTACATTCTATGCACCAGATGTCTGACTTTTGTCTATCAGTCCTATATTGATATTGTTCAAGATTTTGGAGAAGTGTCTAGTGTATATTCTACCTTAGATGAAGTGTCACATTTCCATAATTCTTGATCTATTATAATCTAATTACAGTAGTGTGAGCATCTAATTTAGCACTAAACTATGTCTAAGTTATAGCAAACCTCATGCAAGGTTGTAAAAATTTTACAAAATAGATCAATTTGTCCTTATCTTCCATAATAAATTCCACCTTGTTCATGAAATCTGAGAATCTATGATTATAGTATTCAATGATCTCTCTAAGACCTTGTTTGACCTCCTTTATATCTTGTATATTTTGGCTTGTGCTTTGCTTTACCTTAAACTTAGTGATCATCTATTTCTATATCTAGTCCAAAGTTGATGTGTTGGTATCTTTACAATAGATGAATTCTAAGGATCTTCTAACTTGAACACCAATTAATTCATACTTCATTATATTTTCATATATAATTCCTTTAACTTGCCATTTCATTTAATAGGTAAGAATATATTGTGTAGGGTCTGAGGACCTGTCATAGGGTGTCAGGATAATAAAAGCTCGAGGTTGAAGCATTATACATAGTGCTTGTGTAGTCAAAGGTACGTACTATTAGTGCATATTCTTTTTTATAGAAATATATGATGATTGTGTCTAAGATCCTTGTATGAAAGGATAAAATGCTTGGAGATGTGATCCCAAAGTGGGTTTGGGTTATTTTAATGAAGTTAAAACTTCAAACTCACTATCTTAGTCCACTTATAATAATGTTATGACATGCTCTAGGATAACTGGGTTGGTTTCTATCAATAGAGTTAATATGGTGTACTAATGTTGTTCTCTTAAAATAAATTAAAAAATCTTAGGGCTCTCCTCAATATCTTTAGGTTTTTCTCATATGATTTTCTCTATTCTAGATGAGGCCAATATTAGTATTTTACTCTAGCAACTAAAGTACATTTGTCTATAAAAAAATAGGGCTCGGTGGATGCATGCTCCCTAAGTGAATGGTCTAAACATCCTTTAACTATTTCTTCATCACTTGAACCTATATTGGTACTATGACTATGTGACACTCTACTTCCTTCTCCTATCAGTAACCTTATCCAAGGTTGTGAACCTTCTCTTAGTTATTCTAACACGCTAATCTCTTCCTTCTCTTCTCTTTCCTCATACTCTACATTACTTTCTTTATCTTCATCTCTTTTCAACATGGGCTTCTCACTCTATTGCTTCACTCTATTGCTTCACATTTCTCTTCTTTTTTTCCTCTTTTTTCTCACTCTTAGTTCCTACTCTATTACTACTACCTAACAGAGTCACAGCTGATTGAGTATCTTTACATTGGTTCCACCTTTTTTGTTATCATAGTGTTTGATTTAACTCTAAGGTCTTCCTTCTCTATTCTCATAGTGCTTCCTCTAGATATTGAGTCCTTTTTAACTCATATTTTGTTCGCTTCAACATCTTGAGTCCATGTTCAAGCCTTCCTTATCATCTATTCTCCAATCACTATTCTATTGCACACATCCCTATAGCACCCATGTGACTACTCCATGTTAGGTGGAGTGGGCACCATGGCTTTTTCTATAGTCAACATTTTAATGAGAAAAAGAAGTCATTATAAAAATTTACATTGTATTCCCCTCACAAATTGATCCTTTGCAACTTTAAGGCAATATAACATTGCACTATTAATTTGCTTATATAACTATCAATGTTATGTCCACCCAGTAGTTAATCACATGCATCCAAGGTGCATCTAAGCTTTGTAAACTTTTGATATTTTATTTATTCCATGCTATATTATGTGCACTTATCAGTTGGTAGTATAAATTTTCCAATATTGCCACCCATATAGATATAAAACATGGGAACTCACACCAAAATATCTCATAAAATTTCTTAGTTTGTACTCATGTCTAATATACTACAATAGAGACCATGTTATTAAATGTGAAACTATGTGATGTCATTATGAATAAATAATATGGATCCCTTTGATTTTGGGATAAGGCCATGCTATTTGGATAGGTTAGCATGCAATGGCATCTAGTAGGATTTTTTCCTTTTGTGTAAAATTAAATCATTGTGCCTTCACTTGTAGGTCTTGTATGTGTGATTGGATTTTGGGAGATACTATGTGCCTTCTTATTTACTTCGAATCTTATGTCAATTAATAATAAGGAACAAATATAGTATATGGGTGAAAAGGTTTAGTGGTTGAAGTTGTGCTTGACCTCAACACCCCATGTATTGATCACTACCTACATACCAATACTCTAATGAGGGATCAAACTTCATGTAGTTATCCCATACTATAGTGGTGTGTGTGAAATATCAGTGTAATGTTATATGATGGTGCAATTCTAGTGTAATTATATGCTTTAACAATGACTTCTGACCTTGGAGGTGTATTTAAACTTAGTTAAGGGTTGTTTGGGTTGTGTGGATTAAAAATTGGAAATAATAAGTGTTTTCCTCTCGATGTGTATTTATAATAAATTTGGTGTTCACAATATATAAGACTATTTCTAACTAATGACAAATGAATGGAAAATGTGTTTATATAATGGTCTTTTTAGAAATTCCTCAAATGAGACTTGAATAATGTGCAAAATGATTCTTTCGGTGAATTTAAATTTGATATTTTAGCCATTATTTATTGGGATGACAAAACCAGTAGCCTAAAACACTATCAACAAGTGGGATTATCCTAAACGAGTGACCTCATATTATAAGTAGAGATAGATAAGCTAGAATTTTGAATAAATCAAGGGATGGGATTTGGCTATTTGGAATGAAGAATAAGAATATCAAGTATCAAAATTGCTTTAAGGATAAGTATTTCCCACATAAAAGTAGAATAATAGCAATTTAGAAACGTGGAAATGATCATGAACTGTGTATAAAATAATGGTCACAAGTGCATTTTTTTAGCATTAAATGTTAATCTTAGTGACTACATTTTTCCACCTTTTATTCTAGTAATGCAACAAAAGTGAAAGTACTAGAGTAAAAAAAAAAGATTTGTACCTGAGCTTACTTATGTTGAGTAGGCTTAGATGTAGATCACATGTTGATTCGTGCTTCATGAAAACTTGTAAAGAAACATATATAAATCAATCTTTACTTAGGATAGAAACTTAAAAGTAAATATAAGAAACTTATAGATCAAATAAAAATGAATGAATACACATTTTCATGTACATGAACTGTTATGTTTTTAGGTGCAAAAAATAGTTACTAGAGAGGGTGGAACCCTTAGAGATATATTTTCATTGAAGAACTTAGATTACTTTGTGCATGATCTAATCCTCATTGGTAGGATAATGTGATTGAAAACTTAAGATGTGTTTGAATCCATCATCATTCAACTCAAGGTAGTAAAGTAACTTGCAATCCATATATGAATTCCAATAGATTATTATGGAGAAAAAATTGGTGTAAAAAGTTGAATCAACCACTATAGATGGAATAATATTTATTTATGACACAAAACCTATATAAAATTGGTGAAAACATAATATGATCTGAGTTTGGTATATAAAACATAGAGAATGACATGAATTTCCATTTCTCTTATAGAATTGGTACAAAACTAAGGAATTGTGTGTCATGCACATGCCCCCAATATGATATCTAAGTATATTTATTTTGATAACTAGGCAAAATAATCTAGTAAGTAAACCTATGAAAAAAATTGGAACATGTGTCGCACATTATGCCCCCAATCTGATCAAAATATATGATAACCTATATAAAAATCTAAAAACCATTTTTGAGCATGATTGAAAATTATTCTATAAACTGAGTACAATTATGAAAGTTCTAAAAAATACTTTTGTAATTATTGGGATGAAATTGCATGAGTTTGGATAGCTACGGCCTATGTTGTTTTCCAAATGGCATAGTTCTATCTGAATATGCTTTCCAAGAAAAAATTGAATATGCATTATGATCAACTAAGAAATAACTATAGTATTATGAATCTACAAAGAACTGTTTTAACTTATTCTCTAAGAAAAGCCATTGTGCATTCCCCTTATTTTTAGGTTAGTTTTGAAACATGTGCAATAACTTAGTTCAAAATAAAACATTATGCAAATTATGATATATAAAATATTGAAATCTATAGTAATAATGGTATCATTGGATATCATGACATCACATTCATAATCTAAGAAAATTAGTAATCTATGATACATGTATAACAAAGCATACATAATGGCATGTCTAGATAGATGTTATAAATTAGGAATATAATTAATAAATAATCAATAATTAGTATGTGAAATAGATATAGAACTACTCAGGGAGAGATGCATGAGATGTATCATGGCATCACCAAACTATGGAGATGCATGATATTTATCATGGCATCACAAACTAAGAAAACAATATTTATGGTTATGGTCATGATGAATACATAAAGAGCACATGTAAAACCACAAAAAATAAACAAGGCCAAGGGGCCACATACAAGGGTCATGTTCAAATGTCACTCACACACAGAAACACATAATGAGGCTTAGATCTACAAATAAATATAGGTTCAAATTTTCATTATTCAAAGAAATGAATACACATAAAACGTGAAGCAAAAAAGTAAAACATGAAAACATGCATGAATAAGTGAAGTTATCTACATACATAATTTTTAATATTATTATATTCAGCGACTCAAGTATCCAATAAGGTATTAATGTGAATATAAGTGGTCAAATATGGATAGGGTTTGTGTCATATATGTACATGTAATATGAACAAAAGGGATAGTCATAGAGTGATAAAACCTAAGTAAAGGATGCCCCCAATGAACTTGTGATGCATAATAGCTATAGAAGGCTTGTGACTATTTTTGATTTAAGAAATTAGATATTATGTTCATTGGGACAAATTAATTGTAGTCAGACAAGAGCACAATGCATTATTATTTGGAATGGAACAATTTTATTTATGTAAATTTTCTTGGTTTGAGACAATATCAACACTTATAATTGCATTCAAAAATGACATCCTATAATTTCTAAAACTCCCTCATGTACACTTATAAATCATCTTGGATATAAAACTATAGAAAGAGAAGTATTGCATATACTGAAGCATAAATCAACTAATGTAAATGAACTACACATATCATGCATAAGTACTAATTTTTAAAATTTTATAGAATTTTTTTTAAATATATATAACATGATAGTCTAAAAATAAAAAAACACATCCAAATAATGTGGATAATTGAATGATGGATATAATGGAATATTATCAACTTCTAGATATTTAATCTTATCAAATTCCCATATATCATCATCATTATGATCATCACACCAATTTTGCTCTATAACTTTAGCCTTATATTTTTCATTATTCTAAATCTTACGCATGTTCATAGCATGTTACTCTATTATTTAGGAAGACTCATTTGTTGTTTTTTGAAAACTAAACTTTGATCCTTGCTTATCATTTTTAAGAATGCAATTTTCATCAATACCATCATGAAAAATAAAAAGCATAGTGTTTATTTTAGCCTTTTAGGAATTAGTGAATGTAAATCATATGTTTTTTAAAGAGATGAGTATAGTAAATCAATAAAATAATATGCAATAAATATAGTCATTGATTTGTTATAAAATTGACTAAATTTAACCTTTATAAAATAACAATAAATAATGCAAGTAAGAACTTAGTTTTTAAATAACTAAGATAAATGATTTGGAGGTTGAAAACTGAGGCAAAGACTGATCTAAGTGTTGTAAATGGGATCTTGGTATCAAAACCCCTCCTAGATAGTAGCACCCTAATTGTACATGTGGTACTAGTGTCCCTATTTTAGTGGTAGTGTCCTTTGTGCAAGACTATCCAAAGCTTCTAGGTGTACCTATGTTTGGATCTGGGAGGTCTATTCCTATGTGCATGAGTTTTGAAACCCTATAGATTCCCTATTTTGACTAATTTTGTGAGCAAACCCTAATCCTCAATGTTTTTAAGACATTTGGTTGATATAATATAAAAAGTGTGTTTGTTAGTGGGGTAGGTTGGGCATCCTCAACACCCTAATGTGATGAGAGTTGCCTACATACCAATATTCTGAAGAAGGATCAAGCCTGATGTAGTTATCCCCACCTAAGTGTTGGTGCAAGTTTAAGTGAAGCTAGTATGATAGTTGAATTGAGTGCTTTAAATGTATTTGAGATTGTAAATCTGGGTAATTTGAGCTTAGGACTATTATAGATGGTTTTATCTATAAGTAGATAAAAATAAGGATTGATAACCTTAATTATGCAAAAATTGTTCTGAGTTTGAATATGTGTTTTGCATATGATTTCCATCTAGTGGTTAGACAGATAAAAGACATGTATTTATAGTGTTTTGGTGCTTGTGTGGGTTTTAAAAGGGGTCTAGGCTAAGCCTAAGAGGTTTTAGTATTGAAAAGATATATGTTTGTGAAAATAAGAGAGAAAAGATAATAGTGCCATTATTAGAACACTAGCACCATGTGATTTTATTTTCCCTATTATGGTGTTAGTGTCCAAGTGGTAGAACACTAGGCACAAAGGGCTATGATGTAAGACTGAGGGTCTAAGACTATTTTAGGGATGACAAGGGATACTTTTGGCCCACATGAAGGTTGGATAAGTGTGAAAATAGGATAGGATAGGTTTAGGGATAAGTTAGGGATAAGTACTCTCAAGTATCACTCTTATCACTCAAATACCACTTTTAAGTGATTACATTCCCCCCCCCCCCCGCCTTTATTCTATAAATGTAAAAAAGTGAAATGACTAGGATAAAGGAAAAAGAAGCATATTTGGACTTACCTAAGAGGTGAATCCCGTGAAGCTATTTTTGAGTATTTGAATCATACTCTAATTCATGTACTTTAAGTGAAGCATGCATAAATTAGTCCTTAAGAGATATCAAAATCAAAGACAAAACTAAGTAAAGAATTAAAACTGAGTAAAGGAATAAGAAAGAGGAAACTAAAATTGCTTGGTAGATCATGACTTATGAAAATCTTGGATTGGATTGATGGTTTGTCTAACCCTCTCATGTAGGTGGCTCAATAACTCAAGTATATTATGACTCCATCATTTCCTACCCATGTGTAGTAAATGCATCTGAAACTAAAATTGTGCAATGTAACTAGGAATGTCAGTTCTATGACCACTCAAGTATATTAGGTAGCTCAAGGCCACTCAATAATTCCAACCACTATAGATGGATTAAAGTATGAAATTAGTGTGTAACCTATAAAATGATGTTGGTTGTATCAGTGTTGTAGTTTAATTGAGGTTTAATTTCATTCATTTATGGGGTTAGGTGCTCATTCAGTTATCTAAGTCAATTTTGGACTTATTAAAATTGGGTACAAATATAGTATATCCTTGTAGCACTCAACATTTATCATTAGAATATGTTGGCATTAATTATCATAAGGCACAAGCCTTATGCACTCACTCAAATCATAGTAGAGAAAAAATTAGGGCCCACAGTGGGCTAGTTGTGTCATGGCATAACACATCATATGTAAGCCTTAGTCATTTAGCAAAGGATTTTTAAAGATTCATTGGTACAAGACATTTTTGGGTGGATTATGATGGTCTTTAATTTTAAATCCTATTTTGGGACTTAGTTCTAGTCATAGAAGCATAATCCTATATCGGGTTGGTTCTATGATCTCAACGGTGCAAGCCTTTGTGATACTAATCTTAGCATCATTTAGTGCTTTGAGGGGTCAATGAAATGCCCTAGATCAAGTTCATAAAATATCTCATACTTCTTAAAATTACATCAAATGTTGGGTGCATGAATTTTCTTACACTTAGGCTATTTTAGAAAAGTATGATGATGATGTCATCTTTTACACAGGCATGTCATTAATGACTTAGACCTTAACTTCACTTGATAAATCATTCATATATTGAAATTACACCATTATAACTATTAATAGTAATTGTATAATTCAACAAGGAAGTGAAATACATTCAATAAAGGACACTATGTATCATGGCAACCATTTTTATTCATATACTTAAAGCTTTAAATACAAAATACAATTCATATTATAGAAAATAGAGTACACAAGGTAAGTACAAGATTCACTAACTAATTATCTACTTAGGGGCACATAGGCAAGTTTGGGCTTACACAAAATAGAGCCTTAGTAGAATCCATTCTAAATACTATGCTAATGGCATCCATATCTAGATTCAATTTTTTAGAGCTTCACTACATTAGTTTACCTCTTTTTTCTTTACTAGTTCAAGCTTGGCTTTATAGCACATAAGAGCATCTCCATTTCAGGGTAGAGAGCATATGTTGGGTGTTGAGATGGATCCTTTACTAATAATTTATATGGATCAATCATCTTGAATCCCTTACACTATGGTCACCACATGTATCCACTCATGAGGATTTCCTAAAAATTTGGGCACTAGTTAGCCACCTGCAAGCTAGTGTTAGGTCTGTGATAATTCCTACAGTTGGTGTAAAAGATACCAAAATAACAATCATGCCAAGTGATTACCTCATACCAATATGTATATCAATTTGGTGTAGAACCATATTTATATGAAATAGGGGCTCAACATTACCCCATATAAAATTGCTAGTCCACCCTCAGACTAGTCTTTCAAATATTATGGTACACAAAATTTGAGCATGCTCTCCTTCAGCTCGATGCTGAAGTATTCAAAGCTCTTGATAGCAAGCTTGAGTTCCTCAATGGTGTTTTCTATATCTATGGAGGCAAATATGAGTTTGATAACATTTATATTCTATAATTATTTCTTGAAGGCCTTGAGGTTTGTATTGGATTTTATCACTCCTCCATCCAAGATTTCCCCTTATTCGTAAGCCTTGGTTTGCAAGGCATGAAAATTTAATTAGAGGGTTTTTTCTTGGTCTTGATCTATTTTCTTAAGGCATTAACCTTCCCCATTATCTAAGTACACTTTGACTTGCTTGTAGTATATACCTATGCCATCAGCTCCTCCTTTTTACCCTTTGCTTGTTTGAAGAGCACATCTATGACTGACACCTAGTTAGAGAAGTTGTAGAAGATGGCATCAGTTGGATCTATGACTTATTAAATTTTTTTGAAAAGGTCTTCCACTTCTTATATATTTGCATCTGGCTCCCTTTTTATCATGGTGCATAGTTCCTCCTCTTCTTCTTATGTTGGTTCTACCTTCAACCTTGAGAGCATTTATTCCACTCGCATGCATACCTTATCAACCTCTGATAGGTTAGATGTGTCAACACCATCCAAGAGGAATGGTTCATTTATCTCTATGTGCTTGGATAGCTACTAAAACTTAAACTTCATATCCCTCACTTCCTCTTGTACATCTAAGGTGATTTTCTTCCATTTTGAATCCCTAACATCATTGATGATGTTCTTCCATGTGACTTTAGAGGCCATCTAGATGAGTGCATTTTTTGACCTGACTAGGTTCATGGCACAAGGATTTAGGATGAGGGAGTCATGCCCCTCCTAAGGTTTATCCATGCCCAATATGGATTTATAAGGTACCTCAAAGTAAGGCTCATCCATGTAGTTATCAAACGTAAACAAAAGTTATGGGTGCATCCTCGTAGTAGCAGACTCAGGGGCATGTATTCAACCATGTATAAGTCTTCCTCTATCTACCCCTTTTACATATTTTCCCTGAGGCTTAATTTTGTGCCTTATTCTTCTATGATAGCTAACTATGTGTTTTCTTCTTCCTCTTCATCAATGCTACCACTCTTTTTAGTACTTTCTTCTAAGTTTTCTTATTCCTATTTATGTATGGGTTCTTCTTCAAACTTATTCCCTTTATCTACTTCTTCTCCCTTGGTACTAGCTTTTCCCTCCTATTTTTGTTGGGTCTCCACAACACTCTTTGTTTGTTGATTTTATTTGGCACCAGTATCACCTTTATTTTTTTCATGTTCCCCTTCATTACTTGGGTGTACCTATATTAAAACTTGGTTTGTTATGTTTATGGAGGTGTTAGGTGATTTTTCTTCCACATTCTTAGTTATTTCTATGCTTGTAGCAACATCTTTCTCTTCCTTCTCTTTCTTGCCCTTTTCTTGATGGGCCTTCTTTTTATGACCTTCCTCTTAGTCTCTAGCACTAAGGCCTTTTATTCCTCAGCCTTCCTTTCCTCAACCTCAACTCTATAAATATACTCCTAAGTCATATTAGCTACCTTCATGGCCTCTCCTTTATTTTCTAGTACCAGTGCCATCTCTATTTATTCCTTGTTATGGCCCATTTTCTTCCACAAGCTTCTTTTTTCCTCCTTAGTTTGTGGAGGCTATGTACAGGGCTCTTTTGATGAGGTACTAGGTGACTTTATTGACTCTCTAAGTATGGTAGTAGTGGTGCCTTAGAGGTCCTTTTATACTTCTTCAATTTTGGTATCTTTTCCTACTTTTACAATGTAGACCTTGGTCCTCCTTTATCTCTTTATGTGCCTTTTGCACCCCTATTTCTTCACATGCCTCTTACACTTCCATCTTTACTAGGGTTATTTTTGGACTTTTAATGGGCCCCTTAGACTTCTTCTTCTTCTCCTTCTTACTATAATATGGAATCCCTAGTGTGAAGGTCATGCACTTCTTCTTTGGTGCTAAAGGAGTAGCTTCCTCATTGGAGGTGATCCTTAACTTTATGTGCTCTTGAATTTATTTAAGTGTTTCTCCCCACCTTTTTGGTGGATATTTATTCTACACTACTAGTGTCATCTTCCCTTCAACACCAATTTAGCGGGGGAGATCATCATCCTTCTCATGGTCTGTGCCCTCCTTTCTTAGCTTCATCTCATAATATAACATATGTATGTGCTCGAGTGTTACTTTATTCTAAATGGGATGGAGGTCAGTGTAATCTAAGTCATCCTCCTCATATTTTATAACACATTTTATTGGATTCAAATACTAGTGCCACAACCTGCTCCTCTCCAAATTCATGGCCTTCATTAAGATATCTAGTTGTTGCACATTGGGAATTCTTCTTAGCACATCCCTAAAGTACTTTATGGAAAACATGTAAGGGAGTTTTATCCAACTTAAATGGTTACCATATATGAGCACCAAGCACACTATACAAAAGTGTTGCATGATGGTGAAGGTTGCCATTCCAAACATGTTTTGGGGAAGCTCCTCAAGGATGCACCATTCCATCTTGAATGCCTCTATATATTGGGTGCACCACCCCATTACTTGAGTCTTATATTTTTAGGATAAGGTAGGTAGGCAAGGGAAGTCTTGGTACTTCAATGCTTAGAGTCCTTATATGCCTAGAAGACCCAAATATTATCTTCATCACCATCAGGCATGTCGATCTCCTCTATCATAATTAGAATCAACATTGGCCCCCACCTAAAGGTCTCTCACATCGTGTGACACTCAAGTGCATTCTTAACCACTTATTCAACAATGAATTTTTCTATGTTAAAATTGACCCCATATACCATGTGGTGGGAAAATAATAGGTGGGCCTTATTGATGTTCATCCACCATCCATTAGGGAAAAGTTTTGAACTTATGAGGTATGTTACTACCCTTATGCCAGGATTCTTGATATCCTTTATTGGGAATGTGAATCCTCCCTTATAGTACCTGAGGAGTTTCATGACCCATTATACTTTAACATCATATACCATAATTTGGTGGATGTCTATGATAGAGTTTGGGAGCCCAATGATTTTACCAATTAGGCTCACTGATAACCACATGTACCTTCATACAAAGTGGAAGTGGTCTCTATGGATGCATGAGAGGAGGAACTTCAAGAGTTATTCTAGCTTCTCAAAACATAATAACTTGTAGAGTTGATTTATGTTGGTGGTCACAAGATATCTCAGATGGAGACATCAAAAAATACCACATCCATTTCTATCTTGGTCCCCGTATCAACCACCCAGTCTTACACTAGATCTTGCACATTACTTGACATGTAGTGGTTGTATTATTTTATTCAAAAGGTGTGCACAAAATATGCTTAGTTCTCTCCTACCAAGACCTCTATGGAAAATTACATTTCCAAATATGACATCTTTGCAAACATCTTAGGTTTAAGTACTTTGATGTTAACCCCTTCCATCGGTTATGATTTATTCTTTGCAGCAACTATCTATTCTATCATCCACACCCATTTGGCACCCTTATACACTTGTGGTGGACCAAAATTCATTCATTTATTTCCCATCTTGAACTGGCTAGAGTTGAAGTGTGCTTTATTGATTTTACCAAAGCCTCTAATTTTTCATAGTACTTCTCACAATTATGGGTTCTATCACTATGAATTTGGATTTTGAGATTTCAATTTCCATTAATGGAGGCCTAACATCACTAAAACTTTATCCTATCTATTTCAATAAAAAATTCTTGATCCATAAGCCTCCTTTCTAATCTCAACAAGAACACAATCTCCCTCTATTTATATCCATTCTTATTTTGTGGTTATGGGTGCTTAGGGTTTCACTTTGGTAGTATTTTCTCACTTTGACTATGGTTCAGCTCTGGTTTAGCTCTAGTTATGTGCTTAATTTTTCTTAAGCTTTGTAACCTAAACCAGTCAGCCTTTTGCTTCTTTATACCCTTAGTTTAACTACCATCTTAATTGTATGTGAGTAATGGTGTGTCAATGCCTAGATTTCTTAAAATCTACTAAAACATGTGAAATCCATGAAAATCCATTACCACCTATATATTCAATGCAAATCTTTATGCCTCCACCATCACCTCATTAAATTACCTAAATGTTATTTTTGATGAAGTGTCATGTATTTCAATAGATAACTTCCTACTATTAGGAACCCCTTATTCAACGGAAGCACAATTGATTACTTTCTTATAAGCAATTAAACACGGAATTATACCAGAATGATTAAGTAACTAGAAACTTGAGATAGCAAAGAATTTGAGAGACAATACACACTCTTGTATTAAATACTACTAGAAGAAAATACAATAAGGAAGATGCCACTTCTTCCTCCACCTCAAAGGCTTGCCACACCTCAAGACCTTCTTCCCTCTCTCCCTTGCTCAACACAACCAACTCAACAACCTGAGTTGTTATTCCCTCCTTGAATGCTTCAGCTGATCTCCTTGACCTTACACTTGTAGATCTCCTTGACCTTACTCCTTGCTTCAATACTTTACTTGCTTGCTTAATTTACAATACATGCCTCATGGGTCTTTAAATATAATCCCATGCATACAAAAATAGAACTCTAATTATAATAATTAGACACGCAGCTCATGACCATAATTAGTCCTTAAACATGCAAACACTCACTTCACTTAACTGACTATTCATCAACAGTAGTTCTGGAACCACCACAGGTGACTGACGTCGGTCCCTATCTATCTAGTGTTGACCGACGTTGGCTGACTTCCTGCCGACACCGATTGCCTTCTGCACTGGTCATGACCGACGTCGATCATGCTGTCGATGCCAGTACTTTTGGATCTTCAGCAACCTCTTGTTTCTTCATGTCTGCAACAGTTGAAGCTTTTAGCTCCACACTCTAACAATCTCCCACTTGGAGATAAATAGTTGCAACTATACCTGTACCTGTACACCATCTACTTTGTTCCCTTGGCTCTGTATCCCTTTTCAAAGTCACTCTTGAAGACCAACCACCACAAAACTTGTGATGCTATACCTGTCACTTATGCCAAAAGAATTTTGTTGCTCCCAAATTCTTCATGACATACCTCTGAACCAACTTTACCCTTAGCTCAAAAAACTCTCTGTATATAAAACCCTGTAATAAGCAACACAATATAGTAACAGGATAAAATAGCTAATATTATCCAACCTGGTAAAGATAAAATACAATGGTCAAACTCCATTGTCCTGCATCTTAATCAAGACCATATACCATAGCCTTCTTTCTCACGTATCCATCCACTCTCTTCTCTAACATGGAAATCCAGCCCTCATCCAGTGCTTTCTTCCAGATGACAACTCCACCAACAAATACCTATTTGGTTCTTCTCCAAGGACTCACACTCCTCATCCATGCCAAGCTCCCACTGTTTCTGGATTCTACCTGCATTGCTTCTTCACATCTTCCTAGTTTTTGACCATCAGTAAGCAATATAAAGAAGGTGAACAATGAATATGAGGTTCACTTACCCTTTCTAACCTCCATATGGGTGTTTGAGACTCCTTGACAGCTTGTTGTCCGCCCAACATCTGTTCCAATGACCAATCTCAGCCATCTCCCAGTCTGCTCCCGATCGATGTCGGTTCCTTACACTGACCCTGACTACTGACATCATTTCCCTGGCTAACGCTAGTGTCCCCTCTACTGATGTCGGTCCCTACCTGATCGATGTCAGACTTCTTTTGCCTGACTCTACTGACCCTGTTGGTCTGCACATGATCGATGTTGATATCTGTCTGACCGACGTCGATTCTAAGTGACTGACATTGGTGTTTGTGTGTTCTTGTAAGTGATGAAATCTTCATCCACGAGCTCATCTTGGATCAAACCCCTGTCCATACTACCCTGATCAAAATTATTCAGCCCCTATGACTGATCTCTACCCCTCATCTCCTCCATAAACACCAAGGCTTCTTTGTTCTTGTCAAAAGCATCAAATTTCCTTTTCCTACAATGAACTCTATCTATGCTTTCCAAATCTGAACACATACCTTTTGAATCAAGAATGTCCATTCCCTTCTTATTCATGTGACCAAGCCTATTAAGCCACATCTTCGAATCTACAGCTGAAATAGATAAACTAGAAGTAGAATCAGTAATACAAGTAGATAGATAAAGACTACCTACTTTCTTACCTCTTGCTAAAATAAGTCCTCCCTTGGTAACCTTTCAAGAATCCACTGTGAGGGTTATTGTGCATCCCTCATCACCTAACCTTCCAACAAAAACCAAAATTTGCTTCAGAACTGGGACATGCATGACCTCCTTTAACACCCATGTGTTCTCCATCTGCAATCTCAGCTGCACTTTCCCTTTGCCAACTATTTGACAAGGTGTACCATCCCCTAAATAAAGCACTCCAAAGTCTCCCTGTTCATACTCATGGAACAAATCTCTGTTTGGGGATGCATGAAAAGAAGAACCATAATCTAAAACCCAAGATCCTACCTGACTATCCAAAGAAAGTATGAGAGCGTCCTGTACCACAATATTTGCATCCTTTACTTCTTCATTACCTTCATGTTGATTCTCTTTATCCCTTAACCAACACTCCTTTGTGTGTCCTCTCTTTCCACAAAACTAGCAGGTGACACCTCTAGATTCGGATCTCTTTCCCACCTTTCACCTTGATTTCCCTTGCTCTACCTTCTCTCTTTGCCTTCCCCTACTTTCTGCACCCTGATGATTCACTTGTGCTTCTCCTGTGTATTTCTTCATTCAAGATCACACTCGAAACATCATCAAATTTTAAGATTTTAGAAGCAGATGCAGAATTACTTACTGCCATAACCAAACTATCCCAACTTTCAGGTAAGGAGCAAAAAATTAAAAGAGACTTTACTTCATCATCAAAAACAATATTGACTGAAGCTAGCTAGTTTACCAAACCATGGAAATCACTAAGATGAGTATGTATCGATCCACCTTCCTGCATTTTCAAAGTAAATAGCTGCTTCATAAGAAATACCTTATTAGAAGCCGAGGGCTTTTCATATAAATTTGCCAAAGATTTTATCAACTCTTTCGTTGTCTTGCACTGTGATAAGTTAGAAATCACAGACAATGCAAGGCTCAACCTTATGGAACCCAGAGCCTTTCGATCAAGAACACTCCATTCTTCATCCTTCATATCTGTGGGCTTGTATGCAACCCCACCCAATGGTAAGTACAAATCCTTCTGATACAGATAGTCCTCTATTTGCATCCTCCAATGTTGATAATTCTTGCCATTAAACTTCTCCATTCGTAGCTTACTTTCTTCTACCATTGCTGAACTCCCACTCAATCAAAAACCCTGTGAATGACCTATAATCAACAAACAATAACCTGCTCCCTGCAAATCGTAGCTCTGATACCAACTGTTAGGAACCCCTTATCCAATAAAAGCATAATTGATTACTTTCTTATAAGCAATTAAACATGGAATTATATCAGAATGATTATGTAACTAGAAACTTGAGACAGCAAAGAATTTGAGAGATAATACACACTCTTGTATTAAATACTACTAGAAGAAAATACAATAAGGAAGATGCCACTTCTTCCTCCACCTCAAAGGCTTGCCACACCTCAAGACCTTCTTCCCTCTCTCCCTTGCTTAACACAACCAACTCAACAACCTGAGTTGTTATCCCCTCCTTGAATGCTTCTGTTGATCTCCTTAACCTTACACCTTTAGATATCCTTGACCTTGCTCCTTGCTTCAATACTTTACTTGCTTACTTAATTTACAATACATGCCTCATGGGTCTTTAAATAGAATCCCATGCATACAAAAATAGAACTCTAATTACAATAATTAGACACACAGCTCATGACTATAATTAGTCCTTAAACATGCAAACACCCGCTTCACTTAATTGACTGTTCATCAACAATAGTTTTGGAACTGCCATAGGCGACCGACATCGGTCCCTGTCTATCTGGTGCTGATTGACATCGACCGACTTCCTACCGACACTGGTTGCCTTCTGCACTGGTCATGACCGACGTCGATCATGCTGCCAACATCGGTACTTCTGGATCTTTAGAAACCTCCTATTTCTTTGTGTTTGCAACAGTTGAAGCTTTTAGCTCCACACCCTAACACCTACCTAATTTTGAGTGGATGCCAACTTGTCTTGACGATCTTCCTCCTGTGTTTTATTCACTTGGCATGACCTTCACCTTCCTTATGGAAACTTGGGCATAGTACTTCACATGTGCATGATTTAGCCTCCAAAGTTACATCTTATCTTCTTTATTCACTTTCATTTCAAGCCAACTTTCTTATCTTAGTCTATTTCTCTACACTTTCATCTCTTACATTAGCCTATCCCTACCCCATACAAATCCCTTATGTTGGTCCTCTAGCACTTCACTCTCCAAGTATCTTGTACACTTAGCATCTTATGTACCTCTCCCACATCTTATGCACACTAACATCTTGTGCACCTCTCTTCATCACTTAGTAATCTTATCTTAAAATTTTGATGGCTTCTATGCACCTAGAAACTTAGGTGTCTAGCCTTAATTACTTAGAAAGTAACCTTGCTCGACTCACCTGACTAGTATTATGCATAAAAGCACCAAAATAGTTCACTTGTGGGACTGAAAGTGCCTCACTTATTCACTCATAACCAACACAACATAGAACATAAGGAAATATTTGGTATGCACCAAACTTTATTTTGGTTAACACAACACAACTAAATTTTGATTATGAAGTTAATGTCTAATGGTGCAAGCACCATCCTATTACGTATAAGGATTAAATTAGTTATAATTAAAATTCCCAAGAAACATTTCATCTAATAATCTGTATAACTTGCATGCACCAATTTCTAATATGTTTTAGATGACATATGGACCCATCCACCTAATTTATAGCTTTCCTAAGTTCTTGAGGTACTTAGAGTCATAGTTCAAGATCAATGCTCCTTCAATTACTACCTTGTGCTTAATATGCTTATCATGCCACAACTTCTAGCATGCCTTACTATATATTGGCTCCACCTTGCTTGGGTGCGCACCTCATCCAAGTGATATAAGTATTCCATCCTTACACTCAATGATTCTTGGTAATAAAAATGACCAATATACATAATGCATAATGATGGCACCATGAACTCTAAATATAGAACTACCTCAGTACCAAACACTAGTTAAAATGGTGTAACCTTATTCAAGAACTTCTAGGTTATGTGATATGCCCATAATACTACTAACACTCGATCATCCCAATCTTTATGACCAACATTGTATATATTCATGGTGTTTGCTTCTATTATCTTTTTGAATGCCTGAGTAGTGTCATTCACTTGTGGATGATAATGGGTGGTCTCATAGTGTGTCATCATATATTATGTCAATAAGATCTACATAGTTTCATTGATCAAGTGTGTACTTCTATTACTAGTCAAACTAAGTGGGCACCCATAGTGACTTATGATGGTCTCCCATATGAACCTTGAGGTTATGGTAGCTATGAAATTTTTGGTTGGTGTTGTCTTAACCCACTTAATGACATAGTTAGTTGCTACCATAATATACCTTGCACCTATGTGCCTTGCTGCAGGAGTGATGGCCTAACAAAATCAATGGCCCATTTTTCAAATGGTACCTAGGAAAGTATGGTGATGAGAGGAATCTCATCCTATTGGTTGGGCTTTCTTATGCACTGGCATATGTCACATGCCTTGGTGTAATCTTTTTCTTCTTGGAATAGACTTGGCCACCATAAGCATGATTACAACACCTTGTATGGCATTGCATCTCTAACATAATGGCCTCTTGTTATCCCCTCATGTTCCTCACATAAAATAGATTCCCTTTCATGTTCTAAGACACATCAGTACAAGACTTCATCTCATCTTAGTTTGTATAGTTCCCCACAAATGAGCTAAAAAGGGGCAGCATGAACTATGAGCTATTTCTTCTCTTTGGTTGTCATATTCTAGGGTGTAAATCTAGATGTTAGAAAAGTGGCTATTTTTTCCAAGTCCTCAGGGATGAGCTAGACTCTATAGAGTTTCACATCCAATATGTCATCCTTTATTAGCACTACTACACCATCAAAATTGATGTGGGATAAATGGTTTGGGCCTAAGTTCTATTTTCCAAGTTTGATGACAACTGAGAACTAGAATTCTTAAAATGGAACTATCCATTTACAAATGTGCCTATGGAGAATGGGCTTGTTCATGAGGTACTTAAGCACCTCATGGTCCATGAATAAGATGAATGGGGTCACCAATAAGTATTTCCTAAATTTTTATAGGGCATAAACCATGGCTAACAACTTACACTCAGTTATTATATAGTTCTACTATGCTTGGGTCAATTTTATACTTATTAAGGAGATGGGATGATCCATTTTGCCTTTACTAGGTTACACTAGAATGGCACAAATTGTAGAGCCTAATGTAATGGCATAGACTTAGAATAGGTTTATCCAGTTAGGAAATTATAAAATAGGTGTGCTAACCAATTTGATCTTTAGAGTTTCAAAAGCATTCTCTTGTACTACACCCCAATATAATGGGCCATCTTTGCACAATAGCTCCTCTAGTGATGACAAAATCTTTGCATAGCTCCTTATGAATTTCATATAGTATTTATAATATCCTATAAATGCATGAACATCTTTTTATATTGAAGGGGTCTGGATCTAAATGATTATTATAATCTTTATAAGATCAATGAGTAGACCATATTTACAGATTATGTGCCCAAGCAAGGTTCTAAATGGTGCTACAAATATTCACTTATAAGGTTTAAATATATCTATAAATACCTTTACCTTTCAAACATTAGGAAAAAGTTATAATAATGGTCATTAATGAGCCCATACATATTTCAATCATCTAGGTACACTTAGAAGAACTTGTGAATGAAGTCCTTAAATGTAGTGATCACCACTCTAGATAACATGGCTAACATATTCTTGATTCCAAAGGACATCATATTATAATTGAAACAACCCCATTTAGTCACAAAGGTTGTTTTGGGCTTGTCCTCATCTTCAATCTGGACCTAATGGTATCCAAAGAACCCATTAGTGAAGGTGTAGATCTCACAGCCTATGACATTGTCTAAGACTTCATTGGTGAATGGAATCAACAAGGGATTATTAATGTAAGTAGCATTCAACATTTTATAATCAATGAAATTTTAAATTCACCTATCCCTCTTGATTCTAATCACCATGGGTATCAGCCATTTAGATTCATGTATAGGGTAGATGATGCGTGTGGCTAGCATACCATCAATCTCTATCATGACCTTAGTATGGAGATTGGGGTTCATTCTGTAGGGGAACTTCTTGATAGGTCTTGCATCATCCACTAGATTTATGCTCATCTTCCCAAGGGATGGGTGGGTTCCATTAATGTCTTGATAACTTCAAGGGAACAAATCTTATAACTCCTTTAAGAGATCCATAATTCCTGCTAGCTTTGTGTTAGACCAGTATGCACCTAGAGTAGCCATCTTTGGTTCCCCTTCTACACTAATGTCCACCTTAGTAGTCTTAAGTAGTATGTGGTAGCACTCATTCCTATCTTAATGGGAATCATCAAATTTCCTACTCTTAATTGTCTCTATGTGAAGATGAGTTGGGTCTTCTTCACCGAGGGTGATATCCTCTATTTGGTGCACTAATTTCTTCTTGCCTATCAAGGTCATCTAGTTGTGCTCCTTCCAAGTTTCATCATCTTCATTAATCAAGTCACTATTTAGTGCCTTCTCCTCAAATAAATTTAATAATTTTATCTCTTTTTCTTTGAACATATCTCTTAGGCATTCCTCTCTAAGATTTCAATGTCCTCAAACACTACCCTTTGAATTACTTGTAGTGGCTCGATTAATTTTATTTTCTATGAATAAATAGAGAAGGTGTGCATGAACCTCTCCTTGAGTTCATCCAAATTTCCTATCTCATGGCACATCTCATTGACAAAATACCATCTTTGTACCCATGTCTTTAAGGTTCTATAGAAGGCATGCACCCATAAGTTCCTTGGGGCATTTGTGTTGTAGTCAATCCAAATTTCTTTACACAAGTACATGTGTATTATTGGGTATGAATCACCATAGTATACAAAAATTTATAGATCATCCTTGCTTTTATTTAATCTAGTGCAGATTTTTGCTTTCATAGCTTACTAAGTCAGCAAGCTAGGCCTTTGTGATACCCACCAATGAGTGAAAGTGCTCCTTAGAGTATACACCAGTGTACCCATCTTGTCTACCTCCTTTGGGATGCATGAATTGAGGTCATGAACATATTCCTCCATAGGATTTCTCCCCTTATACCTTGGAATTATAGTAATTTTACCTTTGCTCAGGTGGAACACTCTCTTTACCTTCTTTTTGTTACAACAGACCCATCTCTTCAAAGTGTAATCAATCTAGACCTAGCTAGTTCTCATAGGTTTTGTCACCTTTGTGCTCACTAAGTGGTTCCTCTGACCAGTCATTTCATAAGCTTATTCAACCCATTGATCACAAGTAACATAGGTAGTGTCAAAGGTTGATTGTCTATCATCATAAGAAAGCACTCCTTGGTCATTGGGGTGGAGAGTCTCGGTGCCTTGTACCATGATGTTGTAGATATGGTTTATCTCATACTCTAGATCAACACTTTCTACATAGGGGGTCCTTGGTCACTTGAGAGGGGGATAATTGTCCTTTCCTTGTCATTTTCAAAGGTCACATAGCACTTCTTTAAATGCATATTAGTTTTATTCATGTATCACCATGGCCTTCCCAAGAGCATTAGATAATTATCTTATTCAGCTAACTTGATCACTTTGAATTCAGCATAGAATTCAGCATCCATGATATCTATAATCACACTTTTAAGAATTCTAATTGGTTACATCCTAGATTTGTTGGCCATGAAAATTAAATGAGTGGAAGGCCTCAAGGATAACCTACCCATCTTTTCTCATGCATTATTTGTTAAGATATTGAACTTAATGCTTGTGTTCACAAGGACTTCATATAGAGACCATCCATCAATGGTGGCATTTACCAGGAGTTCTTATTCATACTCTACATTTTATGTATGCGTAACTTCTTGTTCCCTTTCCATGCATGGCATAGTGACTTCAATTGTCTTCTATCTCGTATGTTATTAAAAAAAAATTAATAGGGAAAGCATCCCTTATGTTTGTAGGAGGTGTAATATCTCTTTTATCTCTTTTAACTCAACCTTTTTTCCATCTTGCTTCTGGAGAGAGAAAGTATCTTGTGCTTTTAGGTATCATGCTAGTTGGAGATCCCCTTACAAGTTCTAAATCACACTCATAGCCTATTATAGTACATATTTATGACATGTAGGGTCTGGATAAGTCATAGATTTAGGTTTAGGCCATGTTATGTATTTAGTGTGGCTTTGTTCCCCATATTCTAGGCATAACTTGGGTACTAACACAACTAGTGACTAAGTGGTGAATCCACTATGAGTAGTTACTTGTACTTTAGTTGGCTTCATGTAGGTTAGCTTTGCCTTCAAAGTCCACTTCTCCATTTTTGTCTTATGCCTAATCATTCTTACACCCTTATCTATGCCAATTTTGCCTTGGGTCAATTGTTTGTACAAGTTGGGGCATTCCTCAACCTTTTGTGTTCTTTGACAATACCCACACATTAGATGTGTAGGGTATTCATGTTGATAATACTCTCTCTAATCATACTTGTAACATGAATGAAGTGAGAATCTGCCTCCACTGAATCTTCCACCTCACCCTCTGGTGCATATTTGAATTCTATATCCTATATTATTTTGGCCATAACCCTCATTTCCTTGGGTCTCCTTCCCTCCATATTCTATAGTTGCCTATCATGTGTCTCTCTCCATATTTTCATGAATCTCATTGATCGCATGGTAATCAATTGTGGTATGAGTATAGGCATCACACAATCAATAATAAATGGTTGTGTCAACCTAACTGGTGCATTTCAACAAAGGGAAGTTGTAAACAGCATGCACCTCATGGCAAACCTCATAACTTAGAATCAATCTATGTACATTCTTTTAAGGGTAGTTATTCCTTTTATGGCCTTCCATCTTATAGTCAGTGTATCATAATATACTTAGAGCATCTTACAATAAACTAGTGGTCAAATTTTGGAGTTGGTTAGCCATAGATATAATCTTTGCCTCTATGAATGGGTTAATTCTAGTATCAGTGCTCTCAACTACCTTAGCTCTAAACATGGATTCAATCACTTCATGAGGATTGGTGAATGTCTTCATGAATATTGCTCTTTAGAATGGTACTAAAAATCCTCCAACAAACCATTTCACATGTTGAGAGGAGTGAATGTCATAAAGTACCTTGGAAACAAGTGTCTTATATCTAGCATCATATCGGCTCATGTTTTTAGAGAGCCCTTGATTAATCTCTTTGAGTGTAGTGATCCTCTATTGTTCAAAATTGGGTATGTAAAATTATTTCAAGAATGATTCCTTCAAGGTGGAGTAGTCAATCATAGCCTAGTTAGGATCAAATTTCCTATACTAGGTATGAGCGTAATCAAGCAGAGTTATTATGAACTATGTTACCTTGTGCTGTAATTGGGTTATACCTTGAGTGCACCATTATATTTCACATTTTAACATGTGATCTGTGGCATTTTCCATGCCATGGTATTCTAAAAATTTCATGGCCATCTCATAGTAAATTTATTATGGGGGGGCAGTAGCATCTAAGGTGTTTGACCACTAGTACTTATCCTAGTGGTGGTCCTCTAATGCCTCCATACACTAGGTTAGGTTTTGGCCCTATTATTACTACCAACATTGAAGATGATTAAGGCATTGTATTACTGACTTATAGCATCAAGCCACTTCCTGTGGGCTATTTCCCAGTCTACATAGTTGACATTGGTTGAATTGGATTGCTTGTGCTCATGTTATGTTTTGTCAATCTAGCTCCCAAATGTCTAGAGGTATCATCACTTAACTCTTCATAAGAAACAACTTATTTAATCATAAAATTATAGTCCAAGTATATAAAATTGTCAAATTTTATCTGGTCAACAAGGTCAGTTATCACTCTTCTTTCTTCATGTGGGGGATCCAGTGCATGAGCTAGCACCAAAGGTTCAAAGTGGGTAGGTGATTTTGATGCATCTTCAATGGTCAAATTATGTAGGGACATATCACATTATTCACCCATCAATAATTAAACTTGATCTATGGTTTCATTGTTCCTCTCTTCATGCTACTACAATTTAAGATATCCTTCCTCATGCCCTTCCTGCTCACTATGGTTTCTCTTAACACTTTAGGTTCTATATCTTCCATCAGCCTATACCTCCTCTTATTATAGTTCTATCACTTGAGTTATCAGGTGTCAATTTACTCATCCCCTTTCATTGTGCTTCACTTATACATCCCCTTCTTTCCTATTGTGTTGCTCATAAGAAAAAGGACTTAACCTTCCATTCTCATAATTTCAAATACAAAATCCACCATCATTTTCTTAAACTCTATGCTAAAATATTACACAAACATGCCTCTAGGTTCATGTAAAAACTAATATTATACTTCCTTATGGTAGGAGTATGTTGACACTATGAACTCAAGCACATAACTATTCAGTGCTCCTTGCCACCATTTGTCTACAGCTCTATTCCAAGTGGCATATATGTTCTTAAGCCTCTCTAGGTGCTCTTTCATCCACTCAAGACATTGTCCATAAATTTGACTTCTATGGGTTGCATAGGTATCCAACCATTGGTACACATGCGCAAGTAGTTTTCAAAAAAATACCTCATATAAAGCATCATATAGGTTATTTTGAACCCACTTCCTTGGCTTTTATCCTTTACAAGATGGATAATTTAGCACAAAGTTGTACTCCACCTATTGTATCCAATGCTTGATGTGCTTAAGGAAGAGTGAGAGCATTATTATATTACACCATTACAACAACAAAATTCAACATGGGTCCCAATAATAAAACCAAAATGTTATAGTTAAATTAGGGTTTCAATTCATTCATTTATGGGGTTAAGTGGTCATTCAATTATTTGAGTTAATTTTGGACCTATTACAACTGGGCATAAACATAATATATCCCCATAGCACTCAATGTTTATCATTCAACTACATTGGCATCAATTCACATAAGGTGAAATCCTTATTCACTCATTTGAAGCACAGTAGATAAAGAATCAGGGCCCACATTGGGCTAGTTATGCCATGGCATAACACATCATATGTAAGACCTAGTCATTTAGTGAAGGCTTTTGGAAGATTCACTGGCATAACCAATTTTTGGGTAGAGTTTGATGGTCTATAGGTGTAAATCCTATTTAGGGACTTAGTTCTAGTCATAGAATTATAAGCCTATATTATGTTGGTTCTATGATCTCAAGGGCACAAGCCTTTGTATTACTAAGCTTAACATCATTCAGTGCTTTGAGGGGTCAATGAAATGCCTTAGATCAAGTTCATATTGTATCTCATGCTTCTTGTAAGGACATCAATGCTTAGGTGCATGACTCTTTTTACACTTTGGCTATTTTAGTAGAGTATGATGATGACATCATATTTTACATAGGGATGCCATTAACGACCTAGACCAAAACTTTACTTACCAAAACATTCATATATTGAAATTACACCATTATAACTATTAATAGTAATTTCACAATTTAACAAGTGAAATACATTCAATCAAAGGATACTATGTATCATGGAAACTATTCTTCTTCATGTACTTAAAGCTTCAAATATAGAGTACAATTCATATTGTAGAAAATAGAGTACATAAGGTAGAGTACAAGCTTCACTAACTAATTATCTTCCTAGGAGCTCACGGGCAAGCTTGGGCTTACATAAAATGAAGCCTTAGTGGAATCCATACCAAATCCTATGCCAATGGCATCCATATCCAGATTCAATTTTGTAGATCTTCACTACATTAGTTCACCTCTTTTTTATTTACCAGTTCGAGCTCAGTTTTATAGCACATAAGAGTATCTCTATGCCAAGGTGGAGAGCGCATGCTAGGTGCTGAGCTAAAGCCTTTGTTGATAATTTCAATGGCTCCATCACCTTGCATCCCTTGCACTATGGTCACCACATGTAACCACTCATGAGGATGTCCTAAATATTTGTGTTCCATTTAATTGCTTGCTAGCTAGCACTAGGTCTGCAATGATTCCTCTAGCTGGTATAAAAGATACCAAAATAATAATCATACCAAGTGATTACCTCATGTTGAGATGTATATCAACTTAGAATGAAACCATACTTAGATGAAATAGGGTCCTAACACATAGTATAGATAATTACATGGAATTTATCATTCCATCTAATCAACTAATGTGTAAGTGAGCATACAAAAATAATATGTCATGTGCATACCCCTAAATTTGATATCTAAGCATATGGATTCTAGATTGAGTTGTAATAATATGTATCTGAGTATCTAAGCTAAATTTGGTAATGGTCATGCCATGTATGATACCCCTAATCTAAGTAAATTGGTATGAATCTAAGTTAAACTGGTATGAATCTGAGCAAAATTGATACTCTATAACTAAACCTATACAAACCTATATTGTACCTACTATAGTTTTATAGCCAATCTAGGTTTTTCTAAAACTGAGGCTAATAGATAGCAGCACCATATTTTGGAGAGTATCACCATGTGGTGCTGGTGTCTTAGTTTGGGTGCTAGTGTGTTATTGCTTTAATTTTTTTGCAACTATATTGATCTTTGTGTCACTATTTTCCCACTATATTTATATGAGTCTGATTTCTATAATCTAAGCTTGTGTGCTAAAAAATTTATTATGAGTGTATTATGGGAGCATGATCTCTATGATAAACGCATGTGAATTCCCCCTCTTTTGAGGGGAGTTGTTGAACATGTGCAAGAATTATCCTCAAAATAAAAAATTCTACAAGATATGTGTTAGCTAAATCATATATGATATTTGTGTAATAATCTAATATAGTGTGTATGCATAACATCATAATGTAAAATAATCCAAGCATAAGTTTGGAGTGTGTGACATATGTCATGTCTAGCATTTTACAAGGTTGTCAAGATAGATTTAAAAATGTATATAACAACAAATTTGAGTAATAACTGAGTAGTTACCTAGGGAATGGGGCATGATATTCATCACGACACCCAAATAGGGAGGGGAGATGCATGAGGTTCCTCGTGGAATCTAAAACTAGAGTGTGTAACAATAAAAAGATAAGTTTCATGGCCATGATGCATACAACCAAGGGGCCACAATATAAGGGACATGGGCACATGTCACTAAATTTGAGAAATTAAGACATATAAGGACATGTTCAAATGTCCACATATGCAAACAACAATCAATTTAGCTTAGATCCACATAGAATGACATGTTTAAATGTTCACATACATAATCAGGAAGGCACACACAAGGGCATGGGCAGATGCCAAAAGCATACATACTATGAAAATAAGTGGCATATAACCAAAGATTAATGTCATATTCAAATTCCAAAGAATATAAAAAGCATAAAGATACAATCAAATCTAAACTAGGAACTCTAGAAATGAAATTATGCATGAACATGTAATACAAATGTGTGTAAGAGATAAGATGTACATATGTTGAGTCTAAAGTAGTAATAGCCATAAAAAATATGAGTAATTATATCATGATTAATATCAAGATATAATAATGCTAAATTTGTTATGTAAAGTGTATAAATATATAACTTAGTACTTGAAACTATGTAAATAGTGCCCCCAAATGGGCAAATGTGTCAAATAAAGAAACTATGTATCAGTGTATATGCCCCCCGTGGGTAGATAATAGCAAATCTAGATCGGTGTAGTTGACCTGAGTCCTATAGGAAATCTACAAGCACTCAAAAATAAAAAGTGAAGCATATATGTATGATAAAACCAACTATACCAAGATAAATAGCATATGTAGTGTCTGGAAAATATAATAAGTGTAAACAATAAAAGGCATACAATTGATAATTTTGTGTCTTATGAGTAAAATTTTGAATTTTTTAATGTGTTTGACATCTTATATTATTTTTGTATTTTTTAGATATAAGCTATATACAAGCAACATGAAAATGAAACTATGTATAAGGAGCAAGAGAGAAGGAAAGTTTATACAAGTAGGTACGAATAATACTAAATTATGAGTCTCATGGGAGACTCACTATCACTATGTTCCTATGTCAAATATAGGAATGGTAATCTCTCTTTTAGTATGATTTATATGTTGTAGTTGAATGGTATTGTGGAATGAATCTGAATATTGTTAATCATTAGTATCATAATAATCAGAATCACTTGGAATGCTAGAAGGAATTGCCTCATACTATGTAGTTGACCTTTTTGAATTGTGCTTTAGAATATTGATTGTAATTTTTCCTTTTGAAATTGTGCTTAATTTAGGCACATGGTGTTATAGAGGTTCTTTTGTTAGAAAACCTTTTCTGATAATGTTTGTTGTCTTAGCATGATTTTGACTTTGAAACCTAAGTTCTTGATTTTTTTTAACATTTCCTATGTATCTTGACATATTTCCTAGATAAATTGTATTGTTGAATGATTTGAATTAGTATGTTTAATAAATACCAAACCTTGTTGACCAACATTATTAACTACTAAAATAGTAGTGATGCTTTGGGTTTACTTTCCCAAACCTTGATCATGATAATCAAATTGTTGTAGATATTTCTTACCAAACCATACTTTTTTAAAAGTTAAGATTAATTTTCAAGAGGTATATTTACATCTTTTACTTGCATTATCTATTCTTGTTGTACCATTTCTTCCTCTGATTTTGATTTGTGAACCTTATGTTGTTCTAAGTTATGCGTTGGTAACCATTTTTATAGTATTTCTAAATTTGACCCTTTTTTTTATTTGTACATTTGCTATTATATTTTTTTTGAATCATATGTATCCATTATTTATTGTATTTTAATTTTCAATACTAAACATGAATCGGTGTGGTGTCTATGCACTCTATGATATGCACAATAATATTTGGATCTCCTCACTAGGTGTAGAGGAGGTAGGTTAATCAACTTAGATTTAACAATTTCCCTTAATATATCACTTGAAATCTTATTGTCAACTTGTAATATTTTTGAATCACTTATAAAATATACATTGTGTTTTAATTTATGATTTGGCTATGAAAGAATGTTATACATAACTTTATTAGGTGTAGATGTATATACATGATGAACACTATCATATTCTAAATATTGTATACATGTAATTTGATTTCCCAATAATGTGACCTTTTCACTTAATAACTCATTTTGATTTTGTAAATCTGATATTTTCTTTCTCATACTGATAATTTGATCCCTTAGAGTCTCACAAGTGCAAACCCTAGTTGCTTTTCATTGAACATGTAGACACACACCCTATAGGGGAGAGGTGTGGATAGGATGAGTATGGGCATTAGTAATAATAATATAGGTTGTTTCATTTCATGGAGGAGTGATATCATATACCTTATTAGAGGGAAATTATCTACCACCCTCATGGAGATGAGGAGGATAAGGATATTCTTTCCTATGCATAATATATGACATTGAAACTCTAAACATAGTTATTAGCTTATGTGATAAATTCTATGTGTATGTAAAGTTTTGATTGTTAATGGAATTCAAGAAATGATAAAGATAACATGCTATGAAATATAACATATATTTTAACTAATTTAAAACATCATGTACATGTGTGTTTATGTCATCATTGAATTCATTCTAAATAAAAGGAAACAAGCCTACAAGAGAAGCTAGAAAACTTTGCATCAAAATATAATTAACTTCATCTATGATTATTATCACGATTATATAAAATATAAATCTATTTGAGGGTCCTATAAATCTAGAAACATAAACCCTAGGGTTTTTTAGGGTTAAGGTTTGAGTATTATTTCAAGTAAGTCAAGTTCACCAAATATTTTAACCTTTTAGGACTTAGTAAATGTAAATCTTATGTTTGTTATAGAGCTGAGTATAGTAAATTAGGGTAATAATATGCAATAAATATATTCATTTATTTTTTATATAATTGACTAACTTTGACCTTTCTAAAAATATCAATAAATAATGTAAGAACTTAGATGGAAAATGACTGAGATGGATGATCTAAAAGCTAAAAATTGAGGTAGAGACTAGTCTAAGTGTTATAAATAGGATCTTGGTGTTAAAACCCCTCCTAGATAGTAGTGCCCTAATTATATAGTAGCAACATAATTGGACACGTGGTGCTAGTGTACCTATTTTAGTGATAGTGTCCTTTGTGTAAGACTATCCTAAGCTTTTCTAGGTGCACTTATGTCTAGATCTAAGAGGTTTGTTCTTATATGCATGAGTTTTGAAACCCTGTAGATTGCCTATTTTTACCAATTTTATGAGTAAACCTTAATCCTCCATGGTTCTCGAGCATCTTGTTGATATAAACTAAAAAGTATGTTTGTTAGTGGGGTAGGTTGGACATCCTTAACACCCTATTGTGATGAGAGTTGCGTACATACAAATACTTTGAATAAATATCAAGACCAATTTAATTATCCCCGCCTAAGTGTTGGTTCAAGTGCAAGTGAAGTTAGTATGATAGTTTACTTGAGTGCTTTGAATGTGCTTGAGACTATAAATCTACGCAATCAAAGCTTAAGACAATTATAAATGGTATTATGTATAATTAGGGTATAATAGGGATTGATAAACTTATTTATGCGACACTTATTCTAAGTTTGAATATGTATTTTGCATCTAATTTCTATCTAGTGGTTAGATGGGTAAAATTCATGTATTTATATTATTCTAGTACTTATGTAGGTGCTAAAAGATGTCTAGGATGACCCTATGAGATTTTAGATTTAAAAAGATATCAATTTCTGAAAATAAGAGGGAAAATAGTAGCACCATTATTAGGACACTAGCACCATGTGGTGTTATTGTCCCTATCATGGAGCTAGTGTCCAAGTGGCAGAACACTAGGCATGAAGGACTAGGATGTAAGAATGAGGGTCTAGGATTGTTTTAAGGATTACAAGGGATGCATATGGCTCACACAAAGCGTGAATAAATTTTAAAATAGGCTCTAGGATAGGTCTTAGGTAAGCGAGGGATAGGTAGTCTCAAGTAGCACTCTTAGCTCTCAAGTGCCACTTTTATTTGATTACAGTATCCTCAAATTTGAATGTAAGATAATTTTTTAAATTATCATTTATATCTTTAATTTAATGCAACCATTTTTAACCAAATGTGGTGTTTATCTAATTTCATATTTGTATGACAAAAATTGGTGTGTCCACAACTTTTGAACCACATGCAACTGATATTTTAATATTCCCTATTAAATCTTGGTAATACATAGCTTTATATAATTCATCTTAATCATGACTTATGTGATAAAAATGCAAGTGTATATACATATGTCTTAGTATCTTCATATATTTATAAATGTTTTATATATTCACCTTCAATAAAAAATCATGATATTGAAAAGACTACTTAATGAATGTTTGTAATTTTTACACATTAGAACCTGATTCTAGGCCTAATAAGTGGTAGTAAGGGTTGAATAATATGAATAGTGCCTTTATCTTTATATTTATATATTTTTTTAAATACTAAAAAAGTGTTATTATCATGCCTTATTATTGTTTCAAAAAACACAAAAGGGTTTTCCCTATTGACTAGATAAATTGTTAGTATATGTATGCCTCACTGTTGGAAAAATAATTAATTTCCTATTAAGTAACATATGTAACATAACATTTGGTCATTTTGGTGCACTATTAACTTGTATTATAATAATTGGTTATATATTTTTTATCTTCACATTATTCACTAAATCTGCTAATGGTGACCTAGTAATACCTTTAATGTATTGATCTATTTATTGTGCATCTTGTTCTCTGGTAATGTTATATTTGAAAAATATGTTTGTCAATGTTACACCTAATAAATTATTATTCTTTGTAGTATCTATATTTCAACAAATGTTATTTCCTTTATCAAAATCTGAAATCATTGTTTTTCCTTTATTTATTTTTCACTTGAATGATTACCTTTGAATTATCTTTGTATTCACCTAGGCCAATTGGTGTGAAATTCAAACCACATAAATAAGCATTGATGTTTATGTTTATTGCATTATCATCATCAAAACTAGCATCAGAAACATCATCAATGGATTTTATAGATGTGAAATCTAGATCTTATTAATTTACTAATAAAGGTAATTCTCAAAAATTCTCCTCTTGTTCTACCTTTTTATGTGAATGTTGTTGTTTTGAAATATTTGTAAATTAAAACTTTTTTTTATCATTTTTACTAAATTCACCAACCTCATATATATGTATTTGTTTTATATATGTGATCTTAGGTGGTGGTACTATAGTTGATTAAGGTGCTTTTAACTATGATTGATTCTCAGTAGTAAATTATGTAATCTTATAATATCTTAATGGTTAATTATCAAAGGGGCATGTATATAAATATCCATTATGTAGAAATTTGACACACCAATGTAAATTAGAAGGTATAGATTTTATTGCATGTATCCATGGTATACCAAATTTTAAATTATAGTACAAATGACTAGACATTATTTTAAACTAAGCAGATATTATTTTGGGCCCTACCTTGATATCCAAATTGAGAGAACTCAAATCTTGGTGAGGCACATCATCAAAGCCTTTGATATTCTTATATGTATTTTAAGGAGAAGCCATATTAATGCCCTTTTTTCTCAAAATTTAAGATTAAAAATATTCAATCCTAAATCATTATCAATAAAAACCCTTTTTATTGTTATAGTTTTGATTTAAACTTGTATAAACAAAGGAAGCTTTTGATTAATAGTAGACTAGGTAAGCAAATCCCCATTTATAAAAGATATAAAATATTCAATATCCTTTGACATATTTATAATAGATGAAAAATAATAAGTCTCTATCTCATGAGGCATAGGTGTCTTATTAATGCTTGATATAAAATATCCTTGAAAAAAGTATCTTTCTGAAGTAATCCTAACATAAAAAACTTAGATGGTGTATTCCTTTATTGATCAACTAGTATATTGATTAATTGGTCTCATTAGATTTAATTGGGTATGAGGAGAGACTTCTTGAGTCCATTCCTATTTCCTTTCCTAATAAGGCACCTAACCTCATCTAGTGACAATATCTCAAACCGCAAGATCTACTATAACCCTAGGGTGAATGGTAGAGGTGGGATATGAACTAAGATAGTTGGGATGTATAGGGGTAGGAGGAATAAAAGGAACCATCTGATCCCTCTAATATATAGTAGTAATAGGTGGAAACTCAAATTGATCCATATAATTATTGTCACTTAATTTTTCACTATTGAAGAGGTAGTTCAAACCTAATCCAATTAATTTAAATAATGGGATTACCCCTAGACCTGTGGGTTATCTATAGTGGGGATAAACCTCTAGTTGATAGGGCTAGCTCCCTTGATATGTTTGTTTAAGCTCATCAGGTATTTTCTTAACTTATTGGGATGAAAAGGGAGAGAGAAACATGAAATAAACCTAACTTAATGAGGTGATTCACCAAGTTTAACTCCACAAGACTACCATGAAATTGAACTATGGAAGGTGATTCATAAAACTAATCCTAACATCCAAGGTTTCTCTAACATAAGTATTTTAATATGGAGGTAAAATGCAAAGAATTTCTCAAGGTGGATGAATAAGAGGTCTGATTATAGACACTAGTACTATTTATTACACTTAAAGACATATAATAACACTAACTAGACTTCACATGACCTGTTAAAGAGCAGACTACTTGCACAAAACATTAAAGAGTAAGGTGAACACAAGGAGAGATGACTATCACTTATCATTCAACTCTGAACTACTTCACATACTTAGACAAGAAGTTGAGAACTCAAAAATAGCTTGAAATATTTTATTAAAAGGTAAAATCAGTACTCAAACTAGTAGGTCTTTTCCATACCAGATGTGGATTCTTTACAAACCCAAAAGTGGTTGCTTAAATAGAGAATGGTGAAGAGAGAGAGAGAGGGGCGTAGTAGAATAAGATTGAAAAGTGTATATGTGAGTTAAAAGAATAAATAGGCTTGTGTATCATTCATAAAAACACTTCTAAATCCACGTGTCTCACTCTTTAGTATGTTTCAACCCTCCATGTGGCATAGGAGTGAGAAATTGGCTTGACACCTTGACTAGCTTCTTGAAAACTACCCTTATTTACATAAAAAGAGTGAAAAATGGACTTATAAATCATAAAATAATAATTAATTTATTCAAAAAAACTCATTAGACACTTATCATGCCTTAATAAACTCTTATTATCTGGCATTTCATCATTCATGTGTAGGTGTCTTGAAACTCTTCATTTCCCATGCCTAACTTGGTCCAAGTGGCCCAAAACTCAAGTTCATCTTCTTCAAGTCACTTTTTTTTAGTGTATGATCTTCAAATATATTATCAGACCTAAAAAAATATTTTGGTTCCTAGAAATACTCCCAAGACTCCATTTTGCTCTTCAAGCCCTCATTAGGCCTATTTTCCTTGTAGCCCTAAAAACCAATAAACCTCATTGTGTAAGAGAATGTATGAAGGTTACTGACAAAATGAATGAATATTATAGGACCTATTATGGCCTTATATCTCCATATCAAATTTCATGTTTAGATTACGAGTGAAAGTCCATTTTTTTATGCCTTTCTCTCTCTTCAATTAGGCCTCTTTCCCTTTTTTCCTACTCCAAACTTATCCCACACATGTGGTATCACTAAAAATCATGTGATTCACTTTTTTAGGATATAACCAACCTTCATGTAAATTTTGAGGTCCTCAAACCTTGTGTAATTATGAGAACCATGAAATGACCTTGTCACCTCCAAAATATCATGAGCCTTGTTTGAGACTATCTTGGAAAATGAGCCTTGTTTGACCACCACCAGAATATCATGTGCATATTTTTTGGCTTGAATATGTGTAACACATCCCAAATGACTTACTCAAATTATTTTAAATTTTTCATTGCTAAAAACTCCTATAAAACACAAAAATACAGGCAAAATAGGGCATTTATTATAGTCCATACAACTAAAAGTATGAACAAAGTACATGTAGAGAACCTACTTGGAGTCCTCAAAAACATCAAAGAGGTTTTAGGAGAAAAATGTGTCATTAATATACTTTACAAGTCCATTTGTCTTGATTAGTTATTATGAAGGTTTTAAGAGGGTTTTAAGCATGTTTCATTCATAAGGATTGTTCATAAAGAACAAATAATCTTTCTCTCTCATAATGTCAAAATATTGTTTTTAGGTGACCCCTCCAACACCTCCAATCAGCACTAGGCCCCATACAAATCCGCATGAAATTTATGAGTGTGATAAGGTGTTCTTCGAGTGGAAAATGTGCATTCTAAGAGGGGTTGATCATCTTAGCCTTTGTTTATGTACATCAAAGACCTAAATAAATACATGATGCCTCCATAATTATGTGTATATACCCTAATACCTCTTCATAAAACCACTTGGGTTCATATATTATGTTCATGTCTTACCAGGTAGGAGAAGATTGTTCTTGAAGTGTAGTATTGCATGAAAGAAGCTCAAGAAAGGGTTTAAGGTCAAAATTAGACTTTCCTTACTTTGATTTATCCATGGTTGAACTTGGATAATATACACTACTTATATAATCTCTTTGACACCTTCAAACCATTATTCCATCCTTAACAAGCCACTTGGACATGACTGTGTTTTGGTCCATGCATTGTATTAGACCTATCAGCCCTAAACAGGGTTTTTAACTTTGTACCCTTACTATAAAGTCTATAGGTTTAAATTAGATGTTAATCACACTTATGAGTCAATCTTTAACTTATATCTTCCCTTTATACCTTTCCACAAACCTCACCCTTTCCTCAATCAATCAAAACTCTCACAAAGAGCAGGCAAACTTGTAGGTAATTAATGGTTATGTGTGGGGGTTTAAAACTCAATTTGATAAATCTTCTATAGTACCTTCAACATGTTTCATTTATATATAAATAACCCTATTCATTTTTTTTCAACTTGTAATAGGTTTTATATCTTTCCACCATGCATTTTGCTTCTCACCTTAGGCTTGGAACCAGTGTATCCTCATTGTAGCTTGTAGCTGCCCTTTTTAGGGTCATGACTTTATTTTGGTCTCAATGATCTTATTTCCATTTTAATGATTTTATCAATGGACTTTAACTTAGTTGGAGTCTCAATTAGTTTCCAATAATCTTTCATACATACTTTTCTCCTTCCTTATTTACCCTGAATCTGGGCTAATCCTTCAAATAGTCATGTAGGTGGCCTATAGAAGAGTTTGAGTACATTGATGGCTTTAAGTTTCTCAAACCTCCATTGATGATCATCTCAATGGTTCTGCTCATTTTTCTGAGATTTTTTAATCTTCAAAATGTATTAAAACTCAACACCTCACCAAAATCACTATTTAAGACAACCTCCTTATAAGGGTGGATGTAGGTGTCTATTGGGGATGTATGGATACAAGGTCTAGAATCTAACCCTCTCAACCCTATCATGATCTTGAAGATGTCTAATCCTCATATAATTCTCATTCTCACTATTTTACAAGATTTTTTTGCTACTTCATGGCCTTTTCAACCTTCTTGTCTTCCTAATTTTGTACATAGTCCTATAGGTGGCTATTAGACTTCTTAGCTCAGTCTCATGATTTATAGGTTTTATTTATATGTCCTTCAATGGATTGTGGCTCTCCTTATCTACAATGAAATTAGGTTTCATGATTCACTTTGTTTATGTTGATCTGAATATTGATTTTGGTCCAAAGTGAGGACCTATAGGCTTGGGGCCTGTAGGTAGCCTTTTGATTGTTTTAGGGTTATAAAAGTAACTTATTGAGTTGTTCAACTTATTGGCACTGTCAAACCAATTCTCACTTCCTTCTAATTCTTTCAATGGTCTATAGAGCCAATGACAAGCATCATGCCACCTTTAACTTATCCTTATAGTCTGTGTAGACCTGTAGATGGAAGAAACACTTATGAATCTCATTAGAGGGTGTACTTGGACTAATATCTTAATTTTATCATAATTTTAGTAGTGAAATTTTATCTCATAACCATATACTATGATACACCATTGATATTTGAGCCAAAATTGGTAATCAACATGTATTGGATTGCATAACACATACCATACTTCCAAAGAGTATATCAATTGAACAATGCATATAATAAACACCTTCCAAGAGAGATTTAATAAGTATTATGAAGTTTAAGGATATTACATGAATGGTACATAATTTTTAACCTATTAATATTACCAATATCTTAGGCAAACCAAAACTTGTGGAAGGAGTGAGTGAAACACTTTATACCTTAAGACCACTTTTCCTCCAAGTGAAGATAAATCATGAGATGAGTTATCTGATTAAACCATCATAAAAAGGATATATTTTACCTCTTAAAACATCCCTCAAAATTATTCTTCTCCATTTAATTCTAAAGTGGAGAAACATATGCAAGAATAGACCCTGCTCATATGGATAGGACATAGTTACCTACTATCACTCTTAGTGATTGTTCATAAAATAAAGAATATTAATCTTCAAAATAATTCCACCAATTTAAATCTTAATAGGACATATAAAAATTTCCAAAATTTTATCTCTTAAATCTCTCTCTCTTGGTCGTACCATTCACTTCAATTTTGCCTTTTTGATCTTGTAAAGGTACTGATGGAGGAGAGAGAGAATGTGTGAAGTGTTAGTTCAAATTTTAACTTGGTAAAAATCTAAAAAATCATATAAGGGATCCCAAGGGACACTTTGAAACCATTTCCAACTGAAATTTGATCTTTCAAAGTCATACAAGTGCCCAAAAGTACTTGTAAAGTGTCATTTTGCTTAGTTTAGGCATTGAACTGCAAGTATTATTAGACTTTGACCATCCTTGAACATTATATGACATCATGTACATTTTGAATCTCTTTGAAACATTTTATTCTTGTAATAATACGTGAAACTACTTCAAATAGGCTAAAAGGTGGCCAAATTATCATTTTTGTATATAAGAGCCAAATAAAACATTATTGCATGATATTATTATCCTAATGACACATAAATAAACTTTTATAATTACCTCAAACCATACTAAACATTTGACCATGTTGACAATTTTAAGACCTTGAAATTGACCTCTAAGACTAGATAAGTGTACATAAGAGCAAAACATGGACAATGTTAGACAAGGACAAATATGACCAAATCAAACTCTTTAGGACCATTTAATATCATAATAAAACCATATGCAAGGCCATGAATTTTTTTTGAAAACCCTATGAATTTTAAACCTAGAGGGGGTGACCAATTTTGACTTGAGGTCAAAATTTGGTCAACAATTTGGTAATTCATAGGGGTAACATGCTTGCAATGCTAAATAGACTAGTAACCTTGTCTTTCCATTGGGCAATGGATTAATTATTATGCTACAATATGAAACTAACATGCCTTTTAAATAATAAAAACTCACACCAAACACACAATAAGAATCAAACACACATTATGCCAAAATCATTTAGGGAAACCACTCACAAAATAATCAAAACAACACACCTAACCTACTATTTAAAGACCTTAAAACATGTTTAAGGTGATGAAATAGTTCCTCTTGATTCAACTAGGATCAAAAAAAATATTCCTTGAGTCATAGCTGCTCTATGAGAATAAGTCACCATATGATGGATGCTTGTCAAAGAAAATTTTCTTGTGAAAGTATCAAAGGACTTACCACTCATGGGACCTTTGTTGGATACAAGTGAATCACTTGAAACTCCTTTGAATGGTCTTTTTATCTCTCCTTGAGGTCTAATTGATAGTGCAGCTTATTTGATCTCTTTCATGCTCATTTTATTTTTTTCATTTTACTTATTGGGAGTCATGAGAACTTCCTCAGCTTCACCTTCATATAGACCATGATGTCCTTGATGTTTATAGCCCTCATACTTTCCTTATTTATTAAAAATCATGTCTATAAGTAACTCAATATTAGATTGAGTCCTAGGTTGCTCTTCAACCACACAAACTTCTTCCTTGGATTGATTGCATTCCTCCAAGATTGTAACCTAATTGACAATGAATTTAAAATCCTTTTCATGTTCATTAGGTCCACCAATGACTTTACTATCAAGCTCATGTTATTCAATAAGGAGATTTGGGCCACTTTTGTGGCATGGTATTGCTACCATAGATCATCACACTCTTCTTAATTATCACACTCATGGACTTATTCATCTTGGGTAGTCAGAATTACATTATATTCTTCATTATCATGCTACACACACCTAGAGATTCATCATCATCCATATGAATAAATTAGTTACCCCATGCAGTTTGTGTATGGGAAACATCAAGACTTACATCAGAATGATCATCACCCTCATCATGAATGATATATGTACCAAGATATATCTCTTAAAATAAATAATAGGTATCATACTCATAAATCTCAAACCCATATTCATTTAATAAGAGATCAAAAATGCCTTCAAGAGGGGAAGATGCTCAATCATCGGTGGCATGTTCCTCTTACTCATTAATAGTGAAATTTAGATTGGAACTAGTTTCTACATATGGTTCAATGTGGAAATTGGGAAATGGTTATGTTCTTATTGTCACGTTAGCTCCATACCTCATTAAATAATCCAAGAAATACCAATCATTAGTAACATACCCTCATATCTTTATAGTGAAGCCTCTTGATAGGTAAATTACAAAGTGTGAAGGTAGATCCACCACTACTATGTCTTGTAGAATTAGAAAACATGGGTAGTCATGCAACAACACTTTCAAGCCTTTGATTATCCCTATTGACTTGGTTAGTGTTATATCAGGTTTTAACACTTCTTTGCCATAAGGCTCATACTTCAAGCCCAACTTGTCTACAACTAATTTAGGCATGATTGTGTTTACCCCACTATCCACAATGCAATTATGGACCAGCTTATCTCCCAAAATGAGGGTAAGATAGAAAGGTGGGGGATTTTAGACTTGGTGGAAGTTTAAAAAATATGAGTAGGTGAATTTTTTAGTTCTACACTAATATGTTTTACTAGTTGTGTGTAGATATGGAGTTGGGACAACTGATTTTGAAGTGAATCCTTTTGACCAGGCATATAGAGTACCTCCCAAAGGGATATGATTGTTTTTATGTTATTCAAGGAGTCAATAATATTAAAAGGGGAGACATTATCCTTTTTTTGTATCCTTGGAGGTAATGTATCATCTTAAGCTTGAGGCAATAAAGGTTTGACCACCTTTCCCAAGTTATAATTTTGAAGAAGTGTAAAACTTGTAGAGGCTGCCATATTTGCATCCATACCTTGTTGCTTTGAAACGGGGTTATTTTTAGGTATATCCACATATTGATCATCTCTCGAATATCTCATTTTTGACCTTGTGTTGGTTGCAATTTAGGTCCTCTGATTTAGGACAAATCTATCTTCCATTTGGTAGTTTATAAAGGATGATCCTGAATTACTATACTCTTCACTTGTTTTTGCTTAAATGAAGTTATCATATTATGATTTCAAGAAAGGAGTAGTCTCTTTTTAAGCCACCAAGGCTTGACCTTAGCCCTTATTAGAATTCATGTATTGACATTGATGATACCCCAAATAATTTGGCCATTCCTCTACTTGAACTAGGTTACTATGGACTGGAACCATGGCTCTTGAGGTGGGAGCAGAATTCAGATTATAGGCATTAGGTGAATTATTGAAATTAAATTGACCTTGTCACCTCCCTTAACCATTATGTCGAGGTGTAAATATATTTTCTTGTGGAGGGTAATATTAGGAGTTTTGGTAAGCTCCAATATTTTGATTTGATTGCCTAGTTTAAGCTTTTAAGGCCTTATATTTTTCTTATCAATCAATTACAAAATATGATTTCTTTAGAGTAGCTTTAAACTTGTTATTTGGAATTAGAAATAGATCAAGCCTTGGATGGGTAGTAGGCACATTAGAAAAGATAAGAATTAAGACCTTTGTATGGATTTTACTAGTTTGGATCAAACCATTCTTAGCTATAATATCCACATCATAGGCATCAAGTAAGGTATACCCTCCCATGGATTGTAACATGATAACTATATCAGTCCCAATAGCTCTAAGGTAGGTTGGGAAAATAAAAATTTATAGGGGGTCTCATGGGAGGTCAAATCCTATTCTATGTCCTTTGTAACCTTTCATTGAAATCATGCATGGATCACTTAGGCCCTCTTTGGATGACATTCAGCTAATGGATCAGTGATGTATGATCACTTATATCCTCAAATCTTCTAGTCAAAAACTCCCCAAATTCATCCCACATGGTAATGCATCCTCCTGGTAAAGTTCTATACCAATCTATGGATTTTCACCTAAGGTAAATGGAAAGCAATCTAATTTCTATGTTAATTTATGAGATATTATGGAAATTGTAGAAGTTGGATATGTCTTTATTGTGTTCACTTGGGGTGAGAGGACCTTCCCCATTAAAATTACAGACACTCTTGGTGGAATTAAGAGAGATATCATCATAAAAAGTAAGGTTTGTGGGATTTTTAGTGTTGAAATCTAGAAAATCATGTTGCCTATCCATGTTATCAGCCGTAGGATAACTTGGGTAATCTATAATAAATAAGGGTAAGCAAGAAACAAAAAACTTTTTGGAGTATGGATGAGTGTTAGTAAATATCCTTGATCTAATAGAATAGTAAGGTAGATATAAAAACTCAAATAAAATGCCTTAACTAGATTATATTATGTTTACCTTAGGCACGAAAATTAAGTACTAGTCTACATCAGGATCTAATGAGTGTTGGAGTCATCAAATGTTGCATGAAGGAATCCTTACAACTTCAAATTTGCTAAGGTCAGCATTCACCTTTGACAACTTCTTGGACTATAAGTCCCATCAGGCATTACAAAACTATTGTCACTCAATTTTTCACCCTTGGAGATGAATTTAAAGCTTATTATAATTTATTAAAACAATGGTATTACCCCTAGACCTATGGGATGTCTATAGTGGGGGTAAACCTCTACATGATAGGGATAACTCCCTTGATATGTCTATTTAAGCTCATCGCATATGCTACTGACTTATTGGGATGAACATGAAATAAACCTAACTTAATCAATTTATGTACCAAGTTTAAATCCACAAGACTAAAATGAACTTGCACTATGGAAAGTGATTCACAAAACTAATCTCAACATCCAAGGTTTATTTAACATAAGTATTTCAGCATGGAGGTATGATGCAAAGCATTTCTCAAGGTGGATGAATAAGAGGTATAATTTTAGACACTATTACTCTTATTTACACTTAAATGCATACAATAAAACTAACTAGACATCATGTCACCTATTAAAGAGCAGACTACTTGCACAAAACATGAAAGAGTAAGGTGAACACAAGGAGAGATGACTATCACTTGTCATTCAACTATGAACTACTTCTCACACTTAAACAAGAATTTGATAAATCAAAACCATCTTTATATATTTTATTCAAAGTAAAAATTGGTACTCAAACTAACATGGCTTCACCATACCAGATGTGGATTCCTTACAAAGCCAAAAGTGGCTACTTATATAGAGAATGGTAAGGAGAGAAAGGGGGCATAGTAGAATAATATTGACAAGTGTCCATGTGAGTTACAAAAATAAATGGGGTTATGTAATAGTAATATATATACTTTCAAATCCATGTGTTTCACTTCTAAATATGCTTCAACCCTCCATGTGGCATAGGAGTTAGAACTTGGCTTGACACCTTGACTAGCTTCTTGAAAACTACCCTTTTTTGCATAAGAAGAGTGATAAATATAAGTATCAATCATAAATTCACCATGAAAATATTTATACAAACTCATTTGAAACTTATCATGCCTTAATAAATTCCTCTGATCTAACATTTCATCATTCATGTACATAGATGTCTTGAAACTCTTCATTTCCCATGCTTAGCTTGGTCCAAGTGGCCCAAAACTCAATTTCATATTCTTCAAGTCACTCTTTATCTATGTATGTTCTTATAAAATCTCATCAGACCTAAAAAAACCATTTTGGTTCCTATAACAACTCCCAAGACTCCATTTTTCTCCTCAAGCCCTCATTAGGCCTATTTTCCTTGTACCCCTAAAAACTTTTAAACTTCCTTGTGTAGGATAATTATAGAGGTTATTAACAAAATTAATATATATTATAAGAACCAATATGTCTTTACATTTCCATGTCAAATTTAATGTTCATATTTTGACTAGAAATCCATTTTTTATGCATTTCTCTCTCTTCAATTAGGCCTCAATTAGGTTTCTTTGCCTAGAACCCTATTTTCCTATTCTAGAATTATTCCACAGATATTAAATCATATAAAATTATGTGATTCACTTTTCCTATGATATCACCAACCTCCATGTCAATTTTTAGGTCTTGAGACCTTATGGAAGTGTGAGAACCATGAAATGACCTTGCCACCTAGTCTCATTTTAGGCCTATTTGAGATTGCCTTGTTTGACCACCTCAAGAATATCTTGTACATATTTTTGGGATTTAATAGGTTTAAAACATCCAAAATTACCTATTTAAATTATTTTAACATTCTCCTTACTCAAAACTCATACACAACACTAAAAAACATGCAAAATAGGGCATTTATTATAGTCTGTACAAATGTAAGTATGGAAAAATTATATGTGGTGAACCTAATTGGATTAATTAACAATATATAAGAGTTTTTAGGATTAACAAAATTCATTAAATATTTTTTATAGGTCTATTTTTCTTGATTGGTGACTATCAGGGTTTTAGGAGGGTTTTAAACACGTTTCATTCTTAAGGATTATTCATGTTTCTACTCAAAATTCGCTTTTCAGATTTAAGAGAAAGAAGAAACTAAAAAAAAGAAGATGGACAAGGCATGGGAAGTACCTGGACTAAAGATTGTGCACCGTAAATCCAGACGTTTGTGGGCACTCCTCTTTGGCTGTGGAGGAATGACACCTGCAAGAAAAAAAGGAAAACTTGGACAAGAAAATGTCAGATGAATAGGCGGTGGGTTGCCAAGCAAAAGCTTGTTCCCAAAAGTGTAAAAACTTCCTTAAGGGAGGTCAACCCACTGTTTTGATAAGATAAGCGACTGATAAAAAGATAGAATGCCAGAATACAGAAGTGACAAAGAAATTAGAAAGGAAAGAAAAGACCAAAATGATTACCTGAAGGAGCTGTTGGGCTGAAGACAGTCACCGAGGTCGGAAATGTTGCCGGCGTCGGTTATCTGATCTGTCAGCGTCGGCTATTCTGCCGACGTCGGTTGGGGTAGTGACCGGCGTCGGTCTGGGTTATGGCCTGTAGTCGGGTCTGAGTTGCTTTCTGGACTGTGGATGGGTCTGGTTCGTGAACAGAGGTGAGACAGAGTTTAGGGACAAATTTAGATGGACTGGGGAGTGGTCTAGCTCTAGTCGGGTGCCTTATACAAGGTCTTTGTTGACAGGGGGATGGGGAAGAGGAAGAGACACAGAGAACAGGACCTGAGAAGGCTTTGCAGCCTCTCAGAGGGAAGAACAGAGGGAGCAGAGGACAATAGATAGGATAGATTACTGAAAACTAAATAAATGAAATGAAAAAAACTAGACTTTGCTTACCTTTTTGCTGACTGAAGAAAGGAGGTGCTGTTGTTGGAGCCATGGAAGACTTGTTGCAAGAAGAGAATACCTGATCCAGAGCCTTTTCACCTGTTGCTGCTGTTGCACGAGGTCAAGATAGAGGAGAGACAAAAGCTAAAGTGCCAAGAGAAGTCTGTTTTTGAGCTCAAGGGTCCAGGGGGCTGCAACGGATGCAGAAAGGGGTAATGAAGGATGCCGACGCTGGGAGTTTCGCCGACGTCAGCCGAATGGTCACCGACGTTGGCGGTCGCAGAATGGGGACAGAGGCTAAAAATAGCCTCTGCGTATTCTTGCACGCCGCCGAGCGAGGGGGTGTGGGAAGAACGGTCACGAGGATGCCAAAATGGGCGTGGGGGGAAGATAATGAAGAGATTTGGCCTAATAAATGCTAGGGGGAAGGTGGAGGGATTCAAGGGAGGATCCAAGGTGGCAAGGGTAGGGTGGAAAGGGGGCCAAGGTCAAGGGTTAGGATAGGGGTTTAAGGTCAAGGGGGGAGGACCAAGGTGCAGACACATTTGCGGTGTCTACATTTGCCCCTTTTTGTCTTGTTGGTTGTTCTAGACGAACTGCAAGACAAAAACAGGAGTTGGTTGCCCCAGAAAAGCGATGAGGTGTTCCCCCCTCAAAGCGATAGTCAAGAGAAGGGAACCGAAGATCGAGTGTCGATTTGACAAAAGGTGGATGAGAAAGATGAAAAGTGAGTGAAAACGCTGCAAAAGTCATGATTGCGCGCATACCACTGCACAAGATGGTCAGGTCAAATTGTCGCATGTCGAGGGTCAAGGAGTGCCAAAATTGAAGTAACTAGGCCCCAGCATTTAGTCATCTGCTGATCAGGTCACTCAATTTAAGCTAAAGCTCCAAATGGTCATCGTGTTCCAGGTATCCAGGGCTCAAGAAGTGCTCCCAGAAACACGAAAAAGCCACAAGTAGTAGGGATCAACTGGCTCACGATCCTATACTTGCGAAGGGTCAAAAATAGTCTGCGGACAATTCTGCTAACCAGCCGTGAGGTAGCACACATGTAAAAACAACCAAGGCAACATTGTCTTGGAAGTGGTCGAAGGTCGAAGGAGGGTCATAAAGGGTTGGGTGGTGAATGGTGTGGATGTCATCGCCACGTCACCTGAAAGGTCTCGCGTTGGGTTTCTCGCGAGATAGTTTTGGAGGGCTGCGGTATTGAGGTCCAAGAATCTCTCGAAATCTTTGTCCCCTTCAGGAATGATGGGAATTTGAGTCGGGGTCAGGGTCGGGGTCGGTCCTGTAGGAGTTCTTTCAGTCTCTGAGTGGAACTCCATGATAAGACTGGTTAGAGACAGGATAGATGAAAGTGGCTGTTGGCTAAAGTGGTTAAGAAGAGGTCCTGGTTCCAGAAACTGTGTTTTTGCAGTCTCAGAAAACCAGAATGGAGTTTTTGACAGAGAAGGGACAGGTTTTGGGTTGCTCGTTTTGAAGAAAAAGGACAGTGACAGAGACCGACGTTGATTTAAAAACTGATGTCGGTAATAAATGTGGCCGACGTCGGTCAGATAACCGATGCCGGTAACAGATGAAGCCGACGTCGGTAGCAGAACCGATGCCGATGACACGGGAAGGCCGACGTCGGTGTCAGAACCGATGTCGGTGACTGTGTCTTCCAGAGAACCAAAAGGTTCTTGGAAAACAATGAAGAAGGCATCCTCACACACTCAAACAATCAGATGAGAAGAGGAAAATAGAGAGAGACAGACAAGCCTAAGCGATAAATCCTAGGCATTAACCTTAGAAATTGTGGCTTATGCCTTAGATGGATGTTTGGGGAGATTGGCTGAAAAATGGGTCCTAGAAGAAGGCGGTCTAAAGATGGTTTCAGGTGTTGTTTTAGGTGCTCAAAGATCTGTGTTAGGGTCTGGTACGTGGCCTGGTGCTAAGGAGCAAGCTCCCCTCACTTCAGGATTCCAGTGGTTAGCTGGTTTCGCTTAGCCAAGATATACCTCGCCTAGAGTTTAGACTCCGCCAGAGAACGGAGTGGGCTTCCCCCTTGGTGATGAAATCCAAGTAGGGTCACCGGGACGGGTAAGGTATTCGCTGGGGGATGAAATCCCAGTCGGGCCTTGTCTCAGGTATGTTTTATGTTCGTTTAGTGCATGTGGTCTGGTAGTGTAACATCAAGTGTCTACGATTCATTCAATATGCGTCTAAGTTACTAGATGTGGACTAATGCAAGCACAAGCAGAAATGAAAGTGCAATACGTTTTAATGCCCAAGTCAAAATGTGATGTTGTGATGAAGACAAGCTTTGAGAAAGGGTTGAGAGTATGATGTTTAGACTAGTCTAGAAATGCAAGGAAGAAAGAAGGATTCATTTTAGTTCTGCTTATAGTGTCATTGAGAAGAAGAGAAGGAGGAGAAAAGGTAAGAACCTAATGCTCCTAAATGAATGAAAAAGAAAAAGGAACCCAGGAGGAACCTAGGGTCCCACCGGGCGTGCCATTTATGTTTCTACTCAAAATTCGCTTTTCAGATTTAAGAGAAAGAAGAAACTAAAAAAAAGAAGATGGACAAGGCATGGGAAGTACCTGGACTAAAGATTGCGCACCGTAAATCCAGACGTTTGTGGGCACTCCTCTTTGGCTGTGGAGGAATGACACCTGCAAGAAAAAAAGGAAAACTTGGACAAGAAAATGTCAGATGAATAGGCGGTGGGTTGCCAAGCAAAAGCTTGTTCCCGGAAGTGTAAAAACTTCCTTAAGGGAGGTCAACCCACTGTTTTGATAAGATAAGCGACTGATAAAAAGACAGAATGCCAGAATACAGAAGTGACAAAGAAATTAGAAAGGAAAGAAAAGACCAAAATGATTACCTGAAGGAGCTGTTGGGCTGAAGACAGTCGTCGAGGTCAGAAATGTTGCCGGTGTCGGTTATCTGATCTGCCGGCGTCGGCTATTCTGCCGACGTCGGTTGGGGTAGTGACCGGTGTCGGTCTGGGTTATGGCCTGTAGTCGGGTCTGAGTTGCTTTCTAGACTGTGGACGGGTCTGGTTCGTGAACGGAGGTGAGACAGAGTTCAGGGACAAATTTAGATGGACTGGGGAGTGATCTAGCTCTGGTCGGGTGCCTTATACAAGGTCTTTGTTGACAGGGGGATGGGGAAGAGGAAGAGACACAGAGGACAGGACCTGAGAAGGCTTTCCAGCCTCTCAGGGGGAAGAACAAAGGGAGCAGAGGACAATAGATAGGATAGATTACTGAAAACTAAATAAATGAAATGAAAAAAACTAGACTTTGCTTACCTTTTTGCTGACTAAAGAAAGGAGGTGCTATTGTTGGAGCCACAGAAGACTTGTTGCAAGAAGAGAATACCTAATCCAGAGCCTTTTCACCTGTTGTTGCTGTTGCACGAGGTCAAGACAGAGGAGAGACGAAAGCTAAAGCGCCAAGAGAAGTCTGTTTTCGAGCTCAAGGGTCCAGGGGGCTGCAACGGATGCAGAAAGGGGTAATGAAGGATGCCGATGCAGGCAGTTTCACCGACGTCGGCCGAATGGTCGCCGATGTCGACGGTCGCAGAATGGGGACAGAGGCTAAAAATAGCCTCTACGCATTCTTACACGCCGCCGAGCGAGGGGGTGTGGGAAGAACGGTCACGAGGATGCCAAAATGGGCGTGGGGGGAAGATAATGAAGAGATTTGGCCTAATAAATGCTAGGGGGAAGGTGGAGGGATTCAAGGGAGGATCCAAGGTGGCAAGGGTAGGGTGGAAAGGGGGCCAAGGTCAAGGGTTAGGATAGGGGTTTAAGGCCAAGGGGGGAGGACCAAGGTGCAGACACGTTTACGGTGTCTACATTTGCCCCTTTTTGTCTTGTTGGTTGTTCTAGACGAACTGCAAGACAAAAACAGGAGTTGGTTGCCCCAGAAAAGCGATGAGGTGTTCCCCTCTCAAAGCGATAGTCGAGAGAAGGGAACCGAAGATCGAGTGTCGATTTGACAAAAGGTGGATGAGAAAGATGAAAAGTGAGTGAAAACGCTGCAAAAGTCATGATTGTGCGCATACCACTGCACAAGATGGTCAGGTCAAATTGTCGCATGTCGAGGGTCAAGGAGTGCCAAAATTGAAGTAACTGGGCCCCAGTATTTAGTCATCTGCTGATCGGGTCACTCAATTTAAGCTGAAGCTCCAAATGGTCGTCGTGTTCCAGGTATCCAGGGCTCAGGAAGTGCTCCCAGAAACATGAAAAAGCCACAAGTAGTAGGGATCAACTGGCTCACGATCCTATACTTGCGAAGGGTCAAAAATAGTCTGCGGACAATTCTGCTAACCAGCCGTGAGGTAGCACACATGCAAAAACAACCAAGGCAACATTGTCTTGGAAGTGGTCGAAGGTCGAAGGAGGGTCATAAAGGGTTGGGTGGCAAATGGTGTGGATGTCATCGCCACGTCACCCGAAAGGTCTCGCGTTGGGTTTCTCACGAGATAGTTTTGGAGGGCTGCGGTATTGAGGTCCAAGAATCTCTCGAAATCTTGGTCCCCTTCAGGAATGATGGGAATTTGAGTCGGGGTCAGGGTCGGGGTCGGTCCTGTAGGAGTTCTTTCAGTCTCTGAGTGGAACTCCATGATAGGACTGGTTAGAGATAGGATAGACGGAAGCGGCTGTTGGCTAAAGTGGTTAAGAAGAGGTCCTGGTTCCAGAAACTGTGTTTTTGCAGTCTCAGAAAACCAGAATGGAGTTTTTGACAGAGAAGGAACAGGTTTTGGGTTGTTGGTTTTGAAGAAAAAGGATAGTGACAGAGACCGACGTCGGTTTAAAAACCGATGTCGGTAATAAATGTGGCTGACGTCGGTCAGATAACCGATGCCGGTAACAGATGAAGCCGACGTCGGTAGCAGAACTGATGCCGGTGACACAGGAAGGCCGACGTCGGTGTCAGAACTGATGTCGGTGACTGTGTCTTCCAGAGAACCAAAAGGTTCTTGGAAAACAATGAAGAAGGCGTCCTCACACACTCAAACAATCAGATGAGAAGAGGAAAACAGAGAGAGACAGACAAGCCTAAGCGATAAATCCTAGGCATTAACCTTAGAAATTGTGGCTTATGCCTTAGATGGATGTTTGGGGAGATTGGCTGAAAAATGGGTCCTAGAAGAAGGCAGTCTAAAGATGGTTTCAGGTGTTGTTTTAGGTGCTCAAAGATCTGTGTTAGGGTCTGGTACGTGGCCTGGTGCTAAGGAGCAAGCTCCCCTCACTTCAGGATTCCAATGGTTAGCTGGTTTCGCTTAGCCAAGATATACCTCGCCTAGAGTTTAGACTCCGCCAGAGAACGGAGTGGGCTTCCCCCTTGGTGATGAAATCCAAGTAGGGTCACCGGGACGGGTAAGGTATCCGCTGGGGGATGAAATCCCAGTCGGGCCTTGTCTCAGGTATGTTTTATGTTCGTTTAGTGCATGTGGTCTGGTAGTGTAACATCAAGTGTCTACGATTCATTCAATATGCGTCTAAGTTACTAGATGTGGACTAATGCAAGCACAAGCAGAAATGAAAGTGCAATACGTTTTAATGCCCAAGTCAAAATGTGATGTTGTGATGAAGACAAGCTTTGAGAAAGGGTTGAGAGTATGATGTTTAGACTAGTCTAGAAATGCAAGGAAGAAAGAAGGATTCATTTTAGTTCTGCTTATAGTGTCATTGAGAAGAAGAGAAGGAGGAGAAAAGGTAAGAACCTAATGCTCCTAAATGAATGAAAAAGAAAAAGGAACCCAGGAGGAACCTAGGGTCCCACCGGGCGTGCCATTTATGTTTCTACTCAAAATTTGCTTTTCAGATTTAAGAGAAAGAAGAAACTAAAAAAAAGAAGATGGACAAGGCATGGGAAGTACCTGGACTAAAGATTGCGCACCGTAAATCCAGACGTTTGTGGGCACTCCTCTTTGGCTGTGGAGGAATGACACCTGCAAGAAAAAAAGGAAAACTTGGACAAGAAAATGTCAGATGAATAGGCGGTGGGTTGCCAAGCAAAAGCTTGTTCCCGGAAGTGTAAAAACTTCCTTAAGGGAGGTCAACCCACTGTTTTGATAAGATAAGCGACTGATAAAAAGACAGAATGCCAGAATACAGAAGTGACAAAGAAATTAGAAAGGAAAGAAAAGACCAAAATGATTACCTGAAGGAGCTATTGGGCTGAAGACAGTCACCGAGGTCGGAAATGTTGTCGGCGTCGGTTATCTGATCTGTCGGCGTCGGCTATTCTGCCGACGTCGGTTGGGGTAGTGACCGGCGTCGGTCTGGGTTATGGCCTGTAGTCGGGTCTGAGTTGCTTTCTGGACTGTGGATGGGTCTGGTTCATGAACGGAGGCGAGACAGAGTTCAGGGACAAATTTAGATGGACTGGGGAGTGGTCTAGCTCTGGTCGGGTGCCTTATACAAGGTCTTTGTTGACAGGGGGATGGGGAAGAGGAAGAGACACAGAGGACAGGACCTGAGAAGGCTTTGCAGCCTCTCAGGGGGAAGAATAGAGGGAGCAGAGGACAATAGATAGGATAGATTACTGAAAACTAAATAAATGAAATGAAAAAAACCAGACTTTGCTTACCTTTTTGCTGACTGAAGAAAGGAGGTGCTATTGTTGGAGCCACGGAAGACTTGTTGTAAGAAGAGAATACCTGATCCAGAGCCTTTTCACCTATTGTTGCTGTTGCATGAGGTCAAGACAGAGGAGAGATGAAAGCTAAAGCACCAAGAGAAGTCTGTTTTCGAGCTCAAGGGTCTAGGGGGCTGCAACGGATGCAGAAAGGGGTAATGAAGGATGCCGACGCCGGCAGTTTCACCGACGTCAGCCGAATGGTCGCCGACGTCGGCGGTCGCAGAATGGGGACAGAGGCTAAAAATAGCCTCTGCGCATTCTTGCACGCCGCCGAGCGAGGGGGTGTGGGAAGAACGGTCACGAGGATGCCAAAATGGGCGTGGGGGGAAGATAATGAAGAGATTTGGCCTAATAAATGCTAGGGGGAAGGTGGAGGGATTCAAGGGAGGATCCAAGGTGGCAAGGGTAGGGTGGAAAGGGGGCCAAGGTCAAGGGTTAGGATAGGGGTTTAAGGCCAAGGGGAGAGGACCAAGGTGCAGACACGTTTGCGGTGTCTACAATTCATAAAGAACAGATCCTCTTCTTTTATTATAATGTCAAAATATTGTTTTTATGGGACCCATACATAACCTATAATCACCACTATGTCCCATGTAAATCCTCATGAAATTTTTCAGTGTGAGAAGGTGTTCCTCGAGTGGTAAACGTGCATTCTAAGAGGGGTTGGTGGTCTTAGCCTTTGTTCATGCACATCAAAGACCTAAAAAAATAATGGATGCCTCTATTATGTATTTTATATACCATTATACCTCCTAATAAAACCACTTATGTTCATACATTGGTTTCATATCTTACCAAGTAGGAGAAGATTATTCTTGAAGTGCAGGCTTGCATGAAAGAAGCTCAAGAAAGGGTTTAAGGTCAAAATTAGACTTTCCTTACTTTGATCTATCCATGGATGTAAATGGAGAATATAAAATATTTATATAATCTATTAAACACATTCATACCATTACTCCATCCTCAACAAGCCAATTTCACATGACTACGTTTGGTTTACGCATGGTATTAGATTTATTAGGCCTGAACAGGGTTTTGAACTCTTTACATATGCTATCAGGTCTAGGATTTTAAATGATATGTTAATGACACTTATGAATCCATTATAAAATAATTTAATCCCTTCATACCTTTCCATATACCTAACCCTTTCTCTAATCAAGCAAAACCCTCACAAGGAGTAGGCAAACCTGTAGGTTATTACTAGCTGTGTGAAGGGGTTTCAAAATTAGTTTGATCAATCTTCTACAGTCACTTAAACATTTTTCCTTTATCTTCAAACAACCTATTTTTTTTTTCAAATTTTAATATGTTTTAGATATTTCCACCATGCATTTTGATTCTAATTTAGGCTTAGAACCAACCTATCCTCATTGTAGCTTGTAGGTGCCCTTTTTAGGGTCATGACTATGTTTTGGTCTTAATTCCATATTAATGATTTTATAAAGGTACTTTTACTTATTTAGAGTCTTAATTAGGTTCTGATAATATTTCATACATACTCTACTCCTTTCTTTAGCTTGAAGTTGGGTTGATTCTTCAAATAGGCCTTTAGGTGGCCTATAGGAGAGTCTGAGTACGTTAATAGATTCAAGGTTTTCAAACTTCCATTCATGATCATATAAATGGTTATAATCATGTGGTTGATATTTTTTAATATTCAAAATGTATTAAAATCAACACCTCACCAACATCACTATTTAAGACAACCTCTTTATAAGGGTGGTTATAGGTGTCTATTGGGGAAGTCTAGATACAAGGTCTAAAATCTAACCCTTTCAACCATTTCATGATCTTAAAGATGTCTAATCCTCATATAATTCTCATTATCATTTCTTAAAATATTTTTTAGCTACTTTATAGCATTTTCAACCTTCTTGTATTCCCAATTCCGTACACAGTCTTATAGGTGGCTATTAGAATTTTTAGCTCAGTCTCATGATTTTCATGTTTTTTTTAGTTGTCCTTAAATGGTTTTGATTATCCTTGTATTAAATTAAATTAGGTTTCATAATTCACTTTTTTTTTATTGATCTGAATATTGATTTTGGTCCAAAGTGAGGACCTACATGTTTGGGGCCTGTAGGTAGTATTATGCTTGTTTTAAGGCTATAAAATCCACTTCTTGAGTTATTTAACTTCTTGTAACTATCAAACCACTTATCACTTCATTCTCATTATTTAAATTGTCTATAGAGCTTATGACAAACATCATGTCACCTTTAACTTACCTTTATAGTCCATACAAACCTGTATATGGAAGAAACACTTATGTATCTCATTGGAAGGTGTACTTGGATTATTATCTTAATTTTATCATACTTTAAATAGTGAAATGTTATCTTAGAAATTTATACTATGATATACCACTAATATTTGATCCAAAATTGGCAGTCAACATGTAGTGGACTACATAACACAGACCATGTTTCCAAAGATTATATCACTTGAAGAATGCATACAAAAAACACCTTCCAAGAGAGAGTGAATGATTATTATTAATTTGAGTGATATTATATGAATTTTTAAGCATTTTTAACCTTTGAATATGACCAATATCTTAGGCAAACCAAAACTTGTAGGAGTGAGTGAAACACTTTGTACCTCAAGACCACTTTTTATCTAAGTGAAGGTAGTTAATGGAGATGAGTTATCTGATAAAACCATCATTAAAATGATATATTTTACCTCTAAAAACACCCCTCTAAACCATTATTCTCCATCAAATTTTGAATAGGAAAAATAGATGCAAGAATAGACCCTCCTCAAATAGATAGGACATAGTGACCTACTATCACTCTTAATGACTGTTTATAAAGAAAAGGTTATTAATATGAATTTTAATTTCACTAATTCAAATATTACGAGGTTTTCTAACAATTTACAAAGTTTCATATCTTAGCTCTCTCTCCCCTGGCCATACTATTCACTTTAATTTTGCCTTTCTGATCTTGTAAAGGTAGTGATGGAGGAGAGAGAATGTTTGAAGTGTCATTTCAAATTTAAACTTTTTCCAAATCTATAAAATTATCTAATGTATCCCAAGGGACACTTTAAAGCCATTTATAACTAAAATCTAATCTTTCAAAGTTGTACAAGTGCCCAAAAGTGCTTGTAAAGTATCATTTTACCTAGTTTAGGCATTAAATTGTAGGTGTTGTAAGTCTCTGACCATCCCTAAACATTCTCTGACCTTTTTTTGACATAATGTATGTTTGGATTCTCTTTGAAATTTTTTATTCTTGGAATAGTACATGTAACTCCTTTTAAATAGGCCAAAAGGTGCCCAAATTATCTTTTTGGCATATAAGAGCCAAATAAAAGGTTAGTTCATGATATTATGATATTAATGGCACTTTAATAACATTTTATAATTACCCTAAACCATAATAATCATTTTACCATGTTTGACAATTTCAATACCTTAAAAGTAACCATTAGGACTAGACAAGTGTACATAAGACCAAAACTTGGACAATGCTAGACAAGGACAGATATGAACATATGAAACTCTTTAGGACCATTTAAGATCATAACAAGACCATGACAATTTTTTGACAACCCTATGAATTTTCAACATAGATGGGGTGACCAATTTTGACTTGAGGTCAAAATTTGGGCAACAGTAATAATAAACATTGTATAATTATTCATTATTAATCTCTTGATTGATATGTAATTTTATCTTTTCCTTTAAATTATGCATCCATGAACTTACATTCAATTGAAATATTTCACATATTATAGGCAAAAAACATGTGAATAAGATTAAGCATCTTTGAACCAAAAAATAATAGATAGATTCAATCATTATGATCATGAGTAGTATATCAATATGAAACCCTAATAAAAATGTTATAAGGGATAGAAGTAAACCCTAAGGGAAGTTAGGTTTTTAAATATTTAATAATAATGATTTCACCAATATTTTGGAGAAAAAATTAAGGAATTAAGCTAGAATTAATCCAATTATGACAAACTACTGATTAAAATTAGAATGTATAAGATATGAGATCAATCACATAAGATTTATTTGGACCTTACTATATATGGAAAGATACTAAAATGGGAAAATACTAAAGATATATTACTTATTTGGCACTCATATCTAATAGACTACAATAGAGATTGTGTGTTTGACTATGAGAATGTGTGAGGTCATTTTGAATAAGGAATAGGACTCCATTTTATTCTAGGATAAGGTCACACTATTCAAATAAGGTCAGCATGCATTGGCATCTATTAAGGTTTTTTTCCTCTATGTGAAATTAAATCTATGTGCCTTCACCTATAGGTATTGTATGTGTGATCAAATTGACTCAATTCACTTTGAGAGCCACTATGTTCCTTATTCTTCACATATAACCCTAGATAAATTAACAATGAGGAAAAATATGGTAGATGGGGAGAAGGGCTTATTGCGTAAAGTTTTTCTTGACCTCAAAACCCCTAATTTGAGTGCTACCTACATACCAATACTTTGAATAGGTATCAAACTCCATGTAGTTCTCCCATGCTGTGGTCATGTGTGTGAAATATTGGTGTAATATTATATTTTAGTGTAATCCTAGTGTAATTATGTGCTTCAACAATGAATTATGACCTTGGAGGTGTATTTAGACTTAGCTCAGGTCTACTTTGGTTGTGTGGACTAAGAATTGGAAAAAATATGTGTTTCCCTCTCAATGTGCAGTTATAATAAATCTATTTGATATAGAAGCCTCTTGCCAACTAGTGAAAAAATGAATGTAAATTATGATTATATAATTGCCTTTTTTTAAATTCCTCAAATAAGACTTGAAAAACATGTGGGATGACTTGTTAGGTGAATTTTAAGTTGAATAATTAGTTGTTGTTTGGCTAGAGGACAAACCTAATAACTTAAAACACTACCAACAAGCAGAATTATCATAAAGGAGCAACCTTATCTAAGAGCTAGAGATAAGTAAGTTATAAGTGTGAATCAATTAGGGATGAGCATAGGTTATTTATAATGAGGAATAGGAATATTAAGTATCATAATTGCTTAATGATAAGGGTCATTTGCATATATAAGTGGAGGAATAACGGTTTAGAACCATGTAATTGAGCATGAGTTAAGTGTGTATAAAATAATGGTCATAATTACATTTTTTTAACATTAAATATTAATTTTAGTGAGTAAAATTACCACATTAGGCCTGAAATGGATCATAAATCTATGTTAGGTGCCTCTGAGCTCAAACCTGATCACCAAGTTTTTCGAGCGATGAGGGAGACTCATCAATACATTTGATTGGGTGATGGATGGTGATAATATAAAGGTTATGATCACTTAGAGGATATGAATTTGATCCTCTTTATTCTTATTATGGGTATACTTATGGTGTGAAATACTTTGTATACTCTAGATGAGAGATAATAGCTAGCCCAATGGGCCATGAGATCAAACAAGTATGATGGTCATAATTTGGTCGATATAGTTTAACTAAAATATATATGATGATTTTAGATGATGTTGATAATAAACTAAAAGGAAAAACATGAAACTAATTTAACCAAAGTTGGGATAATTTTCACATCAATTTCACCAAAATGTATGTGCAAGTTAGGATGATCTGTAACTATCCTCTTTTTCTCAATTGACTAAGACTCAAATAAGTTCAATAAAATAAAATCTATAATGCAAAATAGGAAAGGGTTCAAAATCCTAAGCTTATGGTAAAAGGATATAACTATTGTGAACAAGGAATCCATAGAGGGGAGATTACTATAGTGTTAGTCAATAAAACCAAATCAAAACTAACACACTAAACACTAAAACCTATATCCTAGACTCTAGGGAGAGAATAGGTAACAAGCATATAATAAAAACAAACTAGAAAACAAAATAAACCATCCTTTTACTTTTCTCGTAGCTCCAAAATTTCATGTTGAAGTGGCTTGCTTACCTATATGCATCAAGAAATATTCATCCATAGATCTCTATTTTCTCCACCTCTCCTTGGCACCTTGGTTTGGTTAATTAGCTTAGATTAGCTTATGAATTTGGAATGGTAATGCTATTTATAAAGGATTTTTACATCTATTTGAGCATAAAAAAATTACATAAAAAGATCTTAGAGATCAATAGGTATGGCCTTGTATTTATAGCCTCTAAAAGTTAACCCACCCCCAAGGTGAGTTAAAGTTGAGTTTAAACATGGAATGATTTCAAACTAATCCTAAGTGAGTTGAGGATAACTCAAATTGTGTTAAAAAATATCATGTAATTATGATTTTTAATTACTAGGCATAGTCTCAAATTGGATATTTTGAGATATTTTGGAAGAGTTTGACAACTCATAAAGACAATGATGAAAATGCTTGATATTTTTAATTTTAGAATTTTCATTTTTAGATATTCATTAATTATAAATAGATAATTCAACTAAATATTTAATCTTATTTAATTAGATGATTCATTTTGATTATCATTTTATCTCTTTTTATAATTATTCAAGTGCCCCACTTAATAGGTCCATAGGCCAAACTACCAGTTGTTAGGTTGCAAGGTGATTGGGGATGAATTTGTGAGAAGTTATTGTTGTGTATGGTCTAATACCTCAAATAGGGACACCTCAACATGGTTAAGAGTATTTATTAATGATGTGCAAATGAAATTAGGATGTTCATTGATTTCTAGGCTTAATTTACAATGTATGGTAGAAATTAGTCTAAATTTTGGTCAAAAGCCAGTTGAGGCCAAAATGGGGTGTCTATAATTCTCACTAGACCTCAACAAATATATACTATGGTTTTACAACAAATGATTATAATATATTAAACTTAGGATGGGTTTGAATGATTGTAAAAGGGTAAGGTGAAATGGTCAAGCAAATGAGGGTTTATGTAACCTAAAGTGATTTATGTAATTCTAAGCAATCCTATAGCCACACTAGTTTATTCAGTGTGGATAAGGCCTAAACAAGGATACACATACATACATCCATAATTCAATAAACAAATCACCATTTTTTTACTAAGTCAATAAAGGAAAGAGTGTAGGGATATAAATACTTACCCTAGGGAGAACTCGTTGACGTTTCAATCTCCCCCTTGGCTCAAGTGGAGATTTACAAGAGATTTTTTAGGTTGAATACCTCAAATGGTTGGATGAATACCTAATAGATAAATACGTAGGAATTCCTAATTACTCCTCTTATTGAGCTTCAATTACACCACAAGATAATACTCCTCAAAATAAGGTTCTAAGCCACTAAATCTCCTAAATGTACTTAAGGCATAAGTGCAAGTGAAATCAAAGTGATTAAATGGTATATGATATGATATGAATGAAATATGACCCTTATATTTATTAATCCAGTACCCAAAATACACTGTGGACTCTAATATGATAGTATTCACTCAGTTGATACAATTGAAAGAAGTCATCAAACATAGAATAGTATCAACCAAGCTAATACCAATAAAATATTAAAAGACATACTTAGAACTATATCTGGTAGGTCAATACATTTTAGGAAGGGTAAAGGCACAAAATATATGGCATCAGCTAGGCTGATACCATAGGATATATGAAATCTATAAAATATTTACAAGAGACATATATGAGAGGTACATAGATATACACTTAGAAGATGTCAAACTACAAAAAGTAATGGTGAAATCAAGATATAATAGCAAAATATCTCACAAATCATTATGAGCCTTTCCCACACCATTCTTGATGCACCTTTTAAGACATGCACTTATGGATATTGAAGTGTTAATAATTAGCTACAAGAAAAAGCATTTATAAATTATAAAGTGAAAAATATTATATATACACCATGTGCAGTAATTAAAGGAGGTGTGTATGATGATTATATAGAAATAGAGATATTAATTTGTTATAAACCATGTGATTCTCCCATACCTAAGGATGATGTCACATGTGAAATTATAGGAGTTGATATAGGAATAGAATTAATAGTAGTATCTAGAACCCCTGAAATGGAAGTGAAAGTTTAAACTAATTTCTTTTGTTCATCTCTTGTAATGTATAGGAATGTGTCAGTATTATGTGGGTTGAAATTAAGATATTTAGTGAATTTATTTTTCATTAACTTAATTCACCTGATATTTATTAGATTTATTGTTTTCAATAGATGTGATAAGTCCATAAGCATGGTGCATACTATGCCTTATAGTATTATAAATGTATAATTATTATTTTTTCTAGGTCATACTTTATTTTTAAAAATATTTGATTCAATGGTACTTGTATTCTAGGAGCGTTATTCCAACAATGTGAGTTGACTAAGGCTTGATATTATTTTTAACCTTTTTTTAAATAAATATTAAATGAAATAATAACTTAATCAACTAAAGATAAAGCTACTCTAAAAATTAGGGCAATTAAATAATTTAGATTCATAATATATTTTGATACAATGTTAAATTATGTAAATAATCTAAATATAAAAAGTACAATGCCAAAAAATAATTTTCATGCTTAAATATAACAAGAGATAATACTTAGCTTGTTTACTGATGTTGAAGTATATATTAGAAGTATAGGTGTAGAAACAGTTAGGATGATGCTCAGTTATGATTCATCATATTTTGTAAATTAGCTCTATATCAATCAAGACATTGCCAGCAAAATAGGGACACTGGCATCAATGTTTCTATCCTAAAAATAATGATTTTATCTATAGATAAGTATAGGTCCTTTATATAAATTCCACCTATTCATATTAGGGTTCTCTATCACCTTGAAAATTATTTGTTCAAATCATGTGCCTAGGTTCTATATGTCATTTTTTTATCGAAACCCCTGGTCCTAGGGCATGTCATATTGTAAAATGTGGGTTATTAGGCTCAAGTGAATTCAATCTAACCTCAAATATCCCTCTATAAGTGAGTGTTTACTACATATCCATATACTCCAAATAGGGACGCATACTGATGTAGTTCTTCCCCTTATGTGGGCATGTGTGTGAATAATGGTGTAATATGTTATATGCAAGTGCATGTAGTGATATATCTTTAAAATTGAAAAATACTAATCATATATTATTATTTAAATTATTTAAACCTATAATAAGATTACTCCTATGATAGATTTGGAGATTAGGAGAATGGAATAGTAAAACTCAATTGAGCAGATGATTTAGTGAGCTTGATAGGTTCTTACTTGGTAAATTGCTAGATGAATAATGAGTGGGATTTATTTTTTATTTATACCACACCTTTTGAAAATAATATTATGGAGGGTTAATTAATAAAAATAATCCAACCCATAAAATCTTATATAATCTTAATGGTGGAGCAGTAGAAGTTGTAGGGAGAGGACAAGGAAGAAGGTGAAGGTGATGAGGAGGAAGGTGAGGGTAGCATTGGTGTCAGGGATAAAAAGATAGGAGAGGATGTTCATATAAGGGGAGCTATGGAGAGAAGGCATTCTAAAATAGTTTATGTTAGCCTGTCTAGGGGCACTAGGACAGGGTCTAAGGTTAGTTAATTTTAGAAATTTGTGGCTTAAATCCAAAAAAATAAAAGAATACCTACATGAGTGATAGGTGTGGAGTGATATGGGGGTAGATCAACACTTCCAAAATTGGCTTTCTCTAACAAGGAGATGGTGTATTCATAGTGAATTAATGCATCCAACCCTTATCAATTTTGTAGTGAGTTTTGTAAATCAAATATCTTACAATCTAACCTTAATTGTCTTCTTTGGTTGGTTAATAGGAAATATCTTTTAATCTTGAGTGATGAAGGGAGGAATATTACGGTAGCTTCTCTTGAGGAAAGGGCTGATTTGGTGGAGAATCAACAACATAGTTTTGAACCTAGATTTTTTGGAGATGTTCCCCTGATCTTTTCCAATAACCCATTGGTGTTTGAGTTTATTGAGGAAGAGATTTCAGAGATTGATAAGAATTCTAGTGGCAAATTTATTATTTGTAGATGCATGGGGAAAAGACCATCCTGGGAAGACCTTACTATTTGGTCCAAAGCTAAGTGGCCAAAACTCAGAGTAGTTTCATTTTATTAGATTTAAAATGGTTTTTTCTTAATCATCTTCCAATTAGTGGAGGATTGGGAATTCATTTGTGATAAGGCTTTATGTTTTTTTGGTAAGATTGGGATTTTTATGTGTCCCTATACCCCTTTTTTGATCTAGTTGGAGAAGTAATTTCAAAAGCTCTAGTTTGGGTCAGGATTTAAAATGTTTCGTTGGTCATGCAAGATCTTAGATAGCTTCAATAGCTAGCATCAAAATATGGAATCTCATCCAAACTTTGTAAGGGTTTGTGTTTTGGTATACTTTTTTAAACTTTTTCATCACTCTATTAAGATTTTGTCTTCTACCAATTTATGCCTTCAATTTGTCAATTTTGAAGGGACGCCCTTCAGGTGCTTCAAATGTAATTAGTTAGGGCATAAAAATGTGGAATGTCCTAATATTTTTTAACAAAGAAGTGGTGCTTATTGTCTAAATAAATGGGTAAGAAAAATTGGCTACCCTAATTCTGATCTTGTGTTTAATTTTTAGAAATAGGTTATTTCTAGTTCTTCTCTTCAAGTGGATAAGAGTGTTGTTGAAGTTTCTATTGGTATCAAGGTGAGGGAGGCTCTTCCTCCTTCCCAAAGTGTTTGTAGCCTTTACTGGGTGATGTTTTGGTATATGGTCACTCCCCTTGTGGGGATTTGGGGTTGTATTATCAGTTGGCTTGTCAAGATGCCTAGCTTAATCCTTCTTATGCAAATAAGGGCTTGGAATATCAAAGTCTAGAAGGTTTAAATTCTTTACACAAATCTTCCTCAAATTTTGTTAAAGTGGTAGCTTCACCTTTGCATCAATAAGATTTGTTTTTAGAGGTTTTAAAGTTTGGGAAAGAATAATGCATTGAGGTGGAGATGGATTTTGAAGAGGAAACAGAGCTTTTTGGTTCTAGAAAAGTCTTAATGATAGCATAAATCACTTGTACTCTTTCCAAAATAAATTATGGCAAGAAAAGTTTCAAGAGAGGTAATAATATTGAATCAGAACACTTGTAATTGGATACTTTGAACTCTATTAATGGAGGAACTCAATGGACCTTAGAAGTGCTCTTGTCAAGTAGGGGGAGAAGAACTCTTACAGCTCAAGGTTGAGTATTTCCTAGTTGGTTGTTTGGTAAGTGTCTCCTTTCAGGGCTTCAACAATGGGTGTGGCTTATTTTGGTTGGGAGGATTTTTGGTTTGATTTTTATGAAATGTTCTAATGATGTTTCTTCTTATTGTGTATTTACTCTTTTTGGATTTTTAGCTTTTGTTTCATTATCTTTTTGTTCTTTGGGGACTAGGGCCCCTGTTGTGATCTAGATCTAGTTAAATCTCCATTCAAAAGTTGATATCAATAAAAAAAAGTAATAATACTCCAACCCTTACATATCAAAATATTTATAAATTTGAGTGTTTTTAGTATGCAAACATTAGCATTGGATTTGGGACACTAGCATCGATGCTCGTGTCCAGGTCTAAATGGTAGTGTCCTAGAGAATAGAGAAAAGATTAAGCTCTATAACTGACAGTGAAGGATGTATATCAATTTTTAAGCATACTATGGGATACATGTGATATGGGTATTCATAATGTCAAGATCATATCATAATATAATCATTTAGGTATAATGAGATGAACACTATGAGCCTTTCAACAATGGGAAAGTAGAGATATAAAAGGTAGAGCCTTGAGTGATATTTGTCAAGTGCAAAAGACTAGTTTATTATGTAAAATATATATTTAGGTATCTACATTCCCCTTCCCTCTTTAATCTATTAAATTCATAAGGATGAAATTATTAGGTTAAAGGAAAGAAATATGTATCGTGGTGTGTACAACACACCCTACTTTGACTTTAGCCTTGTTTTAATTTGTTGTATGTGTATGACCTAAAACCAAGAGCATATTATAGGTGTAATTAGTGAATATAATCTAAAAAATAATGAATGAAATTTATTGAAATAAAAATGAGCAAGGAATTAGTACACTTATGTGTCGATAAAACCATGTTTCCCCTTAGTAGTTTTTTTTGGTATGGATGATTCCTAGCTAAATCATTGAAAAGAGGTTCACAACTAAACCTTGGAGATGTGAATATAAGAATTGGAGGGTGATCATGCCCTCAATCTGGTGAATTATAAGTTGTTCCAAGTCATTAGACTCACTGAATATTAATCGCATTACCCAAATGTAAACATAATATAGCCAATCTCACCCAATTTAAATAGTGTAACCATATCAACCAAAAAAATAGAAGTATTTCAAAGTCCATCAAGGGCATTGAATCTCAATCACACTACTTAAGAGAGCCAATTTTTGTAATAGATAAAATCTCAATTAGTGCATCTTGGTAAAGTTAGTGCATGAATAAGTGTATAATTTGAACATTATCTATAATTTGGTGCATTTTCATGTCATATGTAACTTAAATGTGTCTTAAGTTTAACTATCTATAAAAATGTAACCTTTGCTCCATAAACTCTATATAATATATGTCACAATTTTAAAAAACTTTATCCTAAATCTATGAAAATTGATGTCAAATACATAAAATTCTGACCCAAGTGTATATTTGAATCATGTCAACTATATTAAATTCTTCAAATTATTCCAACTTTGTGTATGTGGACTCATGTCTCTATGATAAACCCCCACTGATATGCCTCCTTTTAATGTGAGGGGAATGTAATGTGACATTCACCTTATCTTAAAAGGAAAAGATAGACATACTATATTTGTATCAATCATGTGGTAAAGAAGCATATAATAGTATCACATCTAAGTATATATATATCAATGAAACTCAAAATATGCAAACATAATAAGTCCTGAGATGCATGATAATAATTATGCCAATGTCTATAAGTAATAATCTCAAAAAAAAAATGACACACACAAGATCACTCAAATGTTAGTAAAGAGAGGTCTAAGGATACATCAAACAATGGGCATGTTCAAATTCTAGACACTCAAAAGGGGAGGACATGTTCAAATGTCCCCACACCAAATAAAAAACCTATACTTTAGATACTAGGGCCAACAAACAAAGAACATACTCAAATGTTCCACAACCAAGACAAGGAAAGCAAATAACAAGTACACTCAATTAATCCATGTGATAAGATGAAATAAGTTAAATATAATCAATTATCATAAGCATACCATACTAGTCTCTGCATACATGTGTCATAAAAATGTCATGTAAAATAGTATATCAAACACGTGTAAGTAGCATATTTATAGGCATGTGTAAGAATTAATGTATAATCTCAATGTGATAATGTAAAATTATCATAAAAAAATACAACTTGTATCAATCATGATAAATATAAGAAATATTCCCACAATGTAGTGTGTCATGTAGGTATAAGAAAGGTCTAACATCATCATCTTCATGTATCATGGATCTAGTGTATGCATGTATCACACTCAAATACCCATGAAATATATGTGTGTAAAGAAATGATATGTGATATATTAATATAAAGTAAACAACATATGTAAAAACTAGTAAACATGTGAAATTCTAAATATTTTTGAATTTTCTTTATTTGAATGTTTTTTTATTTTCATGGTTATTTGATTTTTTTTTATTTTTCAATTTTTTAATTTTTTGAATAATAGTATGATTAGATAGGATGTTATGGACAAGGAAAAAGTGATACTAGAATTGAATAATGTCATTAAGGAGATACCTCTGTGTAGGATATGTATCATGTTCTTATATTAATGGGATGCATTAATTAATATATTGTGCCTCTTGTTCTCTAGTGATGTTAGATTTAACAAAACATTTATTCCAATATGCCTTTGATTTAACTTTTGCAATATGTTATATATATTTTACATTTACTAATATGACATTACTTTTATATGCTTGTATATATACTTCCTTTCTATTGCTTTCACTCTAAATATATTCCTTCTTTTGAAAATCATGTAACCTTGCGTTCATGATAAAATGATATGAAACCTTTGTTTTTATCAATCATTACTCCTATTGAGTGTAACCATTTTATTTCAAGCACAATTTTTTATGCACTTGGATTTGAAATAACTTGAAAATTAAGATAACACTCTTTTGAATTAAAAGTAATAATTAACTTGATTGATCCCATACATGTTGTATATATACTAGTTCAATCCATGTGTTGATACTTATTTTCAAGAGAGCTAAGAAATGATGTAGAACAAAAATTTATATCTTGATAGTCCATAACCTTGATATCTGTTAATCATTTTCCATCTATGTGAATAATGATAGTGAAAGAGGTCATGGTATGAGGAAGGACTTATAATATTCCCCTTTCATCCAGATTTTAAATTTTATATTTTTAAAATGTCGCTTGTTATTTGACCTCTTTTGTTATAAATCTTGTTTTAAACATGTATGTTTGTTTACCCTAAATTGACTTGTTAATTGCTCTTTTTGTAACATTTCCATTGCAATACATTACTTTTTTATTATTCATTTTTATCTTATGCCTTTTTTTAATTTTATTTTTCATCTTGATCTTTTTGTAATATTGTTTATTCTAGCTTTGTTTTTTTATATTGTCTTACTCTCACTTTTGTATTTACAATTGTTTTTGCTCTAAATTTTCCTTTGGTTCCCGTACTTGTTCTTTTTTAACTTTTATTTTAGGAGATGCATTCATAAGGTGAATGGGTTACTTTATTTATGTATATATGAAAGGATCACCACTATTTATCTTTTGTATTTTGTACTTTAAAGTGAGACAACATTCTTTATGATGCCCATGCATTCTATAATATGCATAATAGTATTTTGATCTCCTTATAGGATACAGAGGAGGTAGTTTGATTAACTTGTTTATATTAATTTCCCTTATAATATCACTTGAACTCTTAGTATTATTTTATATAATTTTTTAATAACTTTTTGTATAAGAGTTTTGTTTTGGCTTCCAATCTTGATTTGAAGTCTTACTAGGCATAAAATTGCTAAAATGCAAATACATGATTAACACTATCATATTTTGGATTATTTGTATGTGTGATACTATTTTACAATGATGTGATATTTGAAATAAAATAATGATTTTACTTTTTTAACTCTTGTATTGACTTTATCATAGTGATTATTTGATCTTTAAGGTCTTTACAAGTGCAAACCTTAGGTACTTCAGATTGAATATGCATACACACACCATCTAGAGGAGATGTGGGAAGTGGAGGGGTTTGAGGAAGGGTATGTTGGTTACATTCATTTAACATTATATTATGGGCCACCTTACCCCTTGAAGTAGTGGTAACATGAACCTCATTAGAGGGAATTTAGATATCACATTATTGGGGATTAGGAGGAGGCCTTACAAAATCTTGAAGATATGAGTGCTTTTGTTCCCATATCACACTTGGGTTGAAAAAAATTTACTTAATGAATCTTGTGTAGAGAGTTGGATATTTACTACATCATAGTCATCAAAAAATATCTATATCATCCATGATGAGAAAAATAGGAGAAAGTGCAACGATAGAAATAAAATCATGGAAAATATCCAAGAGAAAGAGAATAAAGGATAGGGAAATAAGGATCTAACAAGCATCAGCTATACTATACCCATGTAAAAATCATATTTAGAAAAAATAAATGAAGCAATCTAAAACTCTAGAATGTTAAAACCCTAGAGCAAGCTAGGGTTTGGTTTAATTAGACTCAGAGGTCATGTTCACCAAAATATTTCACCACTTTTGAAAATAAAGATTAAAGGAAAGAGTAGCCTAATCAACCAAGGATAAATCTATTCTAAAAATTAGGCTAATTGAATAATTTAGATTCACAATATATTTTTATATGGCTTTGAATTATAGAAATGTTCTAAATATAAGAAGTATAATGCTAAATAATAATTTGCATGTTTAAACACAAATAAGAGATAATACTTATCTTGTTTACTAATGCATAAGAAAATATAAGAAGTACAAGCATGGAAACAATCAAGATGATGCTCATATTTGATTCATCATATTCTATAAATTAGTTATTTATCATTCTAGACACTACTATTAAAAGAGGGACAGTGGTATTGATGATTTTATTCTAAAACTAACGCTTCTATCCAAAGTGAAGTATAGTTATTTTTTTATAAATTTTACATGTTCCTATTATGGTTTTTTATCACCTTATATATTATCTATTTAGATCATGTGCATAGGTTTTTAATGTCAATTTTTTATCAAAACCATTGGTCCTCCAACTAAGACATGCCACCTAGCAAAATAGGGTTCAGTGGGCTCATGTGAATCGAGCTTAACTCAAAGACCCATCTATTAATGATTTCTACTTACATAGCCATATACTTTGAAGAGGTCCTCAAATTTATGTATTTTTCCCCCTTATGTGGACTTGTGTGTGAACAATGGTCTATTATGTTATATGTGACTGCATGTAGTGATCTAGCTTGTGACTTGAAAAATACTATTCATGGGGTTTTCTTTGAATGCTTAAAACCTATAAGAAAACTACTCCTATGATTAATTTAGAAAAAAGGAATAATAGGGTGGTATAACTCAATTGTACAGATGATTTAGTGAGTTTGGTAGATTCTTACTTGGTAAATTTATAGATGAATAATGAGTGGGATTTGTTTTGTATTTATACCAAACCTTTTGAAAATAATATCACGGAGGGTTAATTAAGATAAATAGGACAAACCATATATATTAAAATAATTTAAATTTTGAATGTTTTTAATGTACGGACACTAGCATTGTATTTGGGATACTAGCATTGATGTTAGTATTCAGACCTAAATGGTAGTGTCTTATAGAATAGATAATGATGAAGATATGTAACTGATAGTGAAGTATATATATCATTTTTTTAGGATATTGTGAGTTATATGTGATCTAGGTAATCAAAATATTAGGGTCACACCATAAAATAATCATTTAGACATAATGAGATGAAGTTTGTGAGCCTTTTGATAGTAATAAATTAGAGAACTAGAAAGTAGAACCTTGAGTGATATTTTTCAAGTGTGTAAGACTAGTTCATTATGTAAAATCCATATTAGAGTATCTACAGCTATACATAATTCATTTTAGCCTTCTTGTTATGTTTTAGTTTGATTAATCTTAGTATATAATGAATCCAAATAACACTTTGGAAATTAATATATAATCTGATAATGAACCTCAACAAATTTAAGCATAATTCACTCATTATTTTTATGATTTGATTTTAAAAAATTTAATTTACAAAAAGAATTACGTTTGTAACTAGTTAGGGTGTGTTTGCTTTGTAGGCTCTCAGATATACTGAAACTAGTTTTAAAATAGTAAACACATCCCAAATGGCACTAACTATAGAGGATTCCACTATTTTTTAGCCACACTAACCCATCTCTGGGGTACAGATTAACTTATTAGGGTTAATGTCTTATCGATGCACTATAAAAACAAACTATTGAAGGTTTTTTATGGTTAAAACATAAAACCTACATGTTTTTTATATACTATGAGGTAATTAGAAACTATATATATATATACATACAGTGTTATCTAATGAATTGAGTATTAGGGTAGTACCCCTCACACCACAACTTAGGTAAAATTGAAGACCACTTTGCCCAGAACAATAACTTCTATCAGGACACCATTTCTAGGAAAGTAAATAGAGATAATAATTTTAAATTTTAAATTGAAAACAAACAAAAGAAAATATTTTTGTGTAAGGAAATAAATATTTCAATTTTAAACCCTAAGGTCAAATACAATTTTAATTTAGTGTCTATAAATCTTGAATTTAATTTAAACCCATGAATAAAAATCAAAAGAAGTAATGCTCAAAAAAATGTATATGTTCACCTATATGCTTTACCCTATTTTTTATTTAAAAATACAAATGTATATGTTAATAGTTTTAATACTTGATGGATATCAAAATGCTAAAGATGTACAATAATTAACAATTCTGATTGTGGAAATTGATAAATATGGAAAATTAATTTTTTTGGAAAACACTAGGAAGAAAACAACTTAACTCAAACTAGGATTTTTATTGACTCTTCTATATATCTAGGAGTAGAAATAAATGAAATATATGACTATGCATACTTAGGATTAGGAACAAAGTTTGAAACTATTATTGGACAAGTTTGTGGTAGCTCGATATCAATATAAGCCAATTGTATTTATTGACTATGGATTTGTCCCAGTTGACTATGACTGACGAACAAAAAAGATTAGAAAAATAAAAATTTTGATAATGATAGCTAAAAATTATAATACGAGAATATTCTTGAACATGACCACTTTAGGTGAACAACAATGTAGTTTGCTTAAGTGCATTGACTGTAGACTTATTTATGTTGATTGTGATGAAAATCTTATTATTATACCTTCTACACTTGTGTCTATTAAGTAAGTTGATATATCATAATTTTTTTTACCATGTGAAATTCAATGTTTTTCTTATTTTATATTTTTGAAACCTTAACGTCACCTTGAAAGCTTGAAACCTAAAATAAAAAAGAGGGGGAGTGTAATGGGTTGAGCTAACCCTAATCACTTATTTATGATTAATTTTCACCTCTACGTATCTAATACTTTAAGTAGGGAAATCAATCCCACATATTTCTCCCACATGGAGTAATTATGCAGTTATTCTCTTTTACTATGTGTATGCAGCTAGAAATATGGATTTCATACTTAACAATAATAGTTGTTTACTTTCTTTGAGCTACTTTAGACTTGGCTCATTGCTACTCCTTGTGAATGATCTTGAAATTGGAAAAATTATGGCAAAATTTACTTAATGTGTAATTGTGTTTAAACTATAAAATAAGTGTGAACTAGGTGGAGATAATAAATGATCTTTGATTGTATTTATAAGAGAACCTTTTGATAATTATATAAATTTGAACTCATGAAACATGTGGAAAGACATAAAAATAATAATTCAAAATTTGGAAACTAGTCATTATTTGGTGCAGGATGTGATTACTCTAGGTGGATAAGCCCATGACAATAGTTTTGTCTACTTCGCATGAAACTGTCCTAGAAAATTAGCAATATTTATCCTTAGTGGGAGACAGTCTAAGGGTAAGATAAAGTAATTTGAGCATTCAACTTGGAAATTTTAATGTACAAATAATGGAAATAAAATGTCAACCCCATTTATAGATAAATGGCTTAAAGGAATGGCAAATAAGAGTCATGTATTTGATCACAAGTCATATAATTTAGGATGTGACAATAATTAGTATTGTCAAATACAAGTGACCATATTTATGTGTTTGTAGTTAATTATTTCTTTCACATGTAAATATGAAGGGTGAATGTTTGATTGAAGTCATTAGAGCCTAAATACAAGTAACATGTCATAGAAGTATCACCAAATAGGTTAAAAAAACAACATACCATATTATTTCACCCTAAAAGGTCCAAATAAACCAAGATGCCTCAAAGGAAACCCCCACTTTGGTGGAAGATAATTGGATAGAAGTCAAAACTTTGAAAAATGAGAAGAAGAAAGTGGCCCCGAGCACCACTACAAGAGGGAGAAAGACCCAAAATCGCAATGAAATAATCTCTGATAATACGGAAGGAAGTCGACAGAGATCAATAAGGATCGTAAGATAATCCAAGCTTATATAATTCCAATGAGTCTTAAATTAATGTTTTGGGGTTTTTTTGGATTCTCTAGTCTCGAAGTGACCTTTTTGAAATCAAAATACTAGAGCCTTATCAAATTTTCACTAATTATTGTCATGCCTTTCTTTAGTATGAAAGATATTAAATGTGGTTGGTATTGCACTTTTGGCAAAGATATGTTTGATCTTGTCATTGATCTTAATAGTTTCATTTTGGTTCATTAATTATGAGTTATTTTCCATTTTAATTTTGAATCTTTGGGTCATCACTCCCCCAAAAAAAGTTGGTGGGATGTGCATTTATTTGCTCTTTTGTATATGGGGGATATAAAATTCAAATTTATTTGAAAATATTTTATAATCATTGGGTCTATAAGTCACATTTGAAATTAGGGTAGTTTATTCTCTTTTATCAAAAGAATGGAAAATATTGGAGCCTTTGATTCAAGTACTAAAAATCTACAAAGGAGTTCTTGCATGCATTCGAGTGAAGATAAAAATAATATAAGTCTAACACTTTACATCCCTGATAAGATATTCGATGAAACAGAGGCTAAATATAGTAATTCTCTCATTGGGATAATTATTGGAAGAAGATGTGACATTTTTGCTATCAAGAATTGGGTTAATAAGAAATGGGTTGAGGCTGGAGACATTAAAATTATGTCCCTAGCTAATGGTTGCATGTTATTCTCTTTTTAAAGATGGGAAAATTATCTAAAAATTCTCAATGAAGGCCCCTGGCTCATGGTAAAGGCATTCCTCATGCTTAAACATTAGAGTCTCAATTGGTCTTCCTTGAATTTCAAAATAGATAGGATCCCTCTATGGATGTAACTTCCAAGGCTCCCTCCTTCCTTCTAGGATGATATAATCCTATGAAGCATTACTAAAAGTATACATACACTATCAATTATCGACCTCATCACCAGTTCCTATAAAATAATGACATCAGCAAGAATGTTTGTGTTAGTCAAGACAAACAAGATGCTTCCCACTTTAGTCCATCTCAGGTATTCTCTCAGCTCTTAGAACCAAATTATTTAGATTGACACTAAAAAGGATAATTGTCCTCATTGTAAGTTTTTTGGACACTCCAAAGACTATTACCCAAAGTCACAAAGAATTAGGGATGGGGTCCATAAACTTAAATAATTGGGTAGCAATCAGGTTTCTTGGAAGAGGAAATAAGTCATGGTCAAAATGACCACATTTTATGTTCTAATAATTTATGGTTCATTCAATAAACTATTTTTTTATTTTGATAATCCTATAAATACTCTTCTGGTCATTTCTTTTTTGGCACTTATTTCATTAGTTACTTTTCTCTGGTTGGTTCTTTGTAGGTCATGTTTTGGTCCTTTCATCTTTTGGTCTCTACTAGTTTTTTCTCTATTGTTATTTTTTAGGGAGATCTAGGCCTCCTGATGTGTCCATACTGGTTTCCACACTAGTCAAAAGTGGGATTACCTTAATCTAAACAACATACCATAGAAACAACATCAAATGGGATAGAAAAAATAACATAAAGACCTAGATCTACTTTTCATATATTTAAAACGTATATTAAAGGTCACAGTACCATAGAATGAACACCAAATAAAACATACAACTAATTTGAGTTAAAAAATTATAGATGAAAGTTAACAACTAGTATGAAATGAACCATGATAAATAATGACACTAATTATGTTCATTTTGATATTCATTGGAGTTATGATGCTTGGATGCAGTTGGAGAGGTTGGTGGGAAAGTCATGTAATGCACTAAAAACTTTGTCCACACTCTGATATCCTCCTCATTGTATCTAACATTCCTATAATTATATTCTTCCAAAACAATAGATCGAACAATTTCAAAAGCTTCAAAAAATTTCATTGATGCAGTTTAATCCTTGAGGTAGATCTCAACATGAATTTTTCTATCCTTAGAGTTTAAATATGAAGCTTTAACTCCTTACTATAATTTATTAAAGAGTAAATCACTTATTCAATGTTTTCCTTGAGGTTGTCCTCCCTATATTTGTTAACCTTTTCATATTTTTCCCATACATCTAACCTGATTTTCACATTTTTGTAGGTCATCATCCACCTTCACATTCATTTATTCAATGTTTTCATAATTGTCCACAAAATTTCTTGGTGGAATGGGACAGGACATCTTCGAAGCTACATAGAATCATAACCATGGGGAATAAGTCAATAATTTTTACTCCAAAAAATTAGACATCCATTTCAATGAAGGGGTGTCATTTGAAGTTTCCTTATTCACATTATAGTGTATAGTGAATATCTCATTTAGTTTCCTCTTCACATGTTCATTATTTCTTATCCTTTTATATCTATTTCAATCCATTACTAAATAAACACATAGATTGTAATATTATCATTGGAAACATATATGATCTCTTATATTAACCAACAACATAAAATTTTAAAATCTTGATCCTAGACACATGGTAAGAATAATTTTTGAACATCTCTTATTTGTGTCTACTATCATCTAAAAACTTGGAACCCAGGTAGAGACTGACATAATATTAATAACTTATACTTTAGGGATCAAATTTAGATAATTGTAAATTTTAACTATGGGGATTCATATTTAGTTTATTGGGATCTCAACCCTTTGGGTTTAACTATGGTAGTTATGATGTGACACTCATTATAGTTATGTTGGCCACAATTTTTATGGTGTAATATTATGACACTTACCTTTTTATTTTATTTGAATGTTATTTTTTTAGATAAATGAAAGATATTTTATAATAAAAATTAAAATTAAAAAACCATTGATTTTCATAATTATGTTATCTATGAATTTTTTTAATTATGTTATTTGCTATGTATGATTAAAAGATATGAAATTTCTTCCATCAATAAACCCATAAAATCATGTATTGGATCCTTATTCCATCTCAAATTTACATACCAAGCTTAACTATATATAGATGCAAGATAATGTAAGACAAGCAAACAAATGTTGATTGATTATTACATTTTGGATTCTATATATATCCACATATATTTGGGTATAAGAATATTTTCATTGTGCGCTCTTGTCTTGTTCAATGTGATAGATATACAGGGTTTGGCCTACAAGACAATTGACTACAGTTTAGACTTTGGCACATAACAGAAGGGAATATTCTAGAGTGTTTTGAGCAAATTTCTCCATTTCTTTTACAGTAACATTCTTTGCAAACCTTGGTGGCCTCTATGCAATAAGTATTGCTTTGTTCTCTTTTATCTCCTAGCATAAGAGAGTGGCAGAAGATGAACCCACTGAGGTAGATTTTTTCATCTGTATGTCGAGCTAGGGCATTTGTTCCCTATCTCGATCCTCTAGTTTTTTATTGGTTGTGTGAAGTGTGGGGAGTGCATGTATTTTGGTGTGGTTTGGGATTATGTTTTTATCACTGCAACATTTTTCCATCAGCATTGATGTAACTTCTTCCCTGAGCATGTGGGGGTTTTATGCCTGGTTGGAGGCCGTAAGTGGGGCTTTGGTGCCTGGTTGGTTTGGTTCTATAGTTTGAAGGTAGTGCTGGGTGGTGGGTCAGTTAAACCCTAGTGGTGGTTCTTCATTCTTAGAGGCCTGCTTGCCTACCCTGCATTTGGTTTAGTGTCAATGTCGATTGGGGAGTCTTCAGGGGCTAGTCCCAAGATGGATTTTTGCTTAGTAATAGTTGGGGTAACTTCTCTTTTATATGCTTCAAAGTTTTTTAATAATAACTTATTCTCACTAGATCTGGGGTTGGTTGGTTCAAGTTTTTTTGGTGGTACTCAAATTATGAAGATCAATGGATGTCTTGAACGTTATGAGGAGAGGCCAAAATTGGTTATCCCACTGGAGATGATTGAGGAAGATATTGAATATTATTTGAATCATGTTTTATTGTGCAAGTTTATGGGGATGCAGGCTTCATTACAATTTCTTAAATCATGGACCCAATAGATTTGGATGCGAGAGGGATAAATGGAGGTTATGATTTCAGAAAATAACTTTTTCATGGTTTCATTCAATTGCTTGGCAGATCAAAATAAGGCCTTTGAAGGAGGCCCCTAATTTCATAATCAGATTGGGTTATTTATTAAACCTTGGCATGTGGGCTTTAATCCTATTGAAGAGCTTCTAAATTGGGTTCCAGTGTGGATTTGGCTTCCAAGGTTTCCTATGGAATGTTGGCAGGAGGATGTTTTACACTTATTGACTTTGATGTTGGGAAAACTAGTTGGTGCTTCACAGCAGACTCAAGTTAAAAAGGGGATGACTTTTTCTCATATCTGTGTTGAGATTGATTTAAGTAAACCTTTGCCAGATGTAGTGGATATGTGTGCAGTTCCTTACTCTTGAGTGTAATATTTGGACTATGAAACTCTTCCTTTTAGGTGTCGTCTCTGTCATGAATATGGAAATTTGTATAAAAAGATGCCTGAAGGCTAGGCCTATGGATTCCTAGCCTTCTCAGCTTCCCTGCAATCCCCCTAAGGGTTAAAAAGGGGAAGGAACCCATTCTTGGTGATGTGGATGGGGTGATGGTTTCATTCCTATCAAAGCTCAAAATAAGAATCAAGGTCAAAAGAGGACTTTAAAGGAAAGGTAGGAGGAAGATTCTTTCAACAGATTTGAAGTTTTAGATGATCTTAGCTAGCAAGAAGTGAATCCAAGATTGATGAATCTGGATCAGGGTGCTTTGGGTATAGGATAGGAGGGCCTTCTTTCTGAAGCTACTCAGGTTTTGTAGGATAATAGGGCTTTGCAAATGGACACAAATGTTTAAATGGAATTCAATGTGGAATTAGTTCCTATTATAGTAGGGAAGAAGGGTGGTGAGGATGGATCTCCTCTTGTTTCAAATGTAGGTATTGAGAGGATGAAGATTAATAAGCCTTCTTCTTCTCATTTGGGTCTTCATCAAAATTATCCAAAAAAAGGGGTTGGGGAGAAGTCTTCCAAGCTTGGTAGAAAAAAGGATTTGGAAAAGATTAAATTAACAGGGGAAACTTTGGTAGAGTCAGGGTTTGTTAAGACTCTAGATTCTCATTTTTTGATCCCCTTGAAATGATTGTTCTATCCTAGAATGTAAGGGTCTTGAACAGTGGCCCTCGACAAAAATTTGTTCATGATTTGGTTAGAAGTCAATCATCTGATTTTTTTTCTTGTAGGAGACTAAGGTATCAATGGAGTGTATGTTTAGTTTAGTGCCTAATTTTTGGGGGAGTGGAAAGTGCCAATGTATTGGTGCTCAAGGGTTTGTGGAGGGAGTGGCTTATTTACGAAATCCTCAAAAGATCTGCCCTCTTTGGTGGTTATCCTTTCAGTCTTCTATCTCTATGATTGCATCTTATTTTGAGATGGGGGAGTCTGTTCTCTTCTCCAATATCTATGCACCTACTTAACTTTAGGGTAAATAACTTTTGTGGTCCCATATCTGGTTTGTCCGAAGAATGGTTCCTTTCCATCTATGGAATATGGCTAGAGACTTCAATGTTATTTCTGAGTTGGCTGAGAAGTAGGGTGGTATTGCGAAGCTTAAGCCTTATGCATTGCTACTTTAAGATAATATCTCTACTTTAAATCTTGTGGATATCAATCCCATTAATGGCCAATTTACTTGGAACAATTGGAGGATTGGGAATAATTGCATTATGGAATGACTTGACCGCTTTCTACTTTCTTGCTACTGGGTTGGTGGGTTGTGGTGTTCTAGCTCTAAAATTTTGGATTGGAGGGGTTCAAATCATTGGCCTATCAAGCTAACTATTTCTTCATCTTGTGTGCCTCAATCTCCAACTTTCAAGTTCCAGCTTATGTGGTTGTGTGACTCCTATCTCCATGATTGTATTGCTAAGTGGTGGAGATATGGTAGACCTACTTATGGTAAAATAATGTATTCTTTTGCTAAATTACTTCAATTTGTCAAGTATTAGCTTAAACATTGGAATCAATAATGCTTTGGAAACATTTTCCATGCTAAGATTTCTACCCAAGTTGAGTTGGATGGTATTACGAGGTTGATTAAGGAAGATGAAATGACTGAGCACCTATTGCAGGAAGAGACTAGGGCATTGAAATCATTGGAAGAGTGTGAGCTACGAGATGAAGTTTTTTGGAAACAAAAGGCTCAAATTGAGTGGCTTTAGGAAGGGGATAAAAATACTACTTTTTTCTTCAACTCAGTGAAAGCCAGGAGACATGGCAATTCTATTTCTGCTCTGGTGAATGATAGGGGTGAAACTCTTTCTTATTTTCATGAAATTACATGTGAAGCTATGCAATATTTTGCTTCATTATTTAGGGAGGACTCACAAGGGGGTTCTAATGAGGAAGCTCAGGTTCTTTCTTATATCCCTTCTTTGGTTTCTAGGGAGATGAATCAGTAGCTTATGAGTGATATTTTGATTAAGGAGCTAGAGGGGATTGTGTTTCAAATTAAGAGGGGTAAAGCTCCTGGCCCTGATGGTTTCTCGATTGAGTTCTTTCAATAATTATGGGAGATTATCAAGTTGGATTTGTTGGCAGTTGTTCAAGAGTCTCATAAGAATAAATAGATGTTACAAGCTTTGAATTCTACCTTCCTTACTCTCATCCCAAAGTGTGATGGGGCAGATAGGTTACGTCAATTTTGTCCTATCTCTCTTTGCAATGTGATTTATAAAATTATCTCTAAATTTACTGCTAATAGGTTGAAAAAGTGGCTTAAAGTGCTGATTTCTAAGGAACATAGTGGTTTTGTGGTGGGACATCAGATTCTGGATGGGGTGGTTATCGCAACTGAAACCATTCACTCTATGGCCAGCTCCAAAGATAAGGCAATGTTCATCAAGCTTGATATGGCTAAGGCTTATGACCATGTTTGATGGTCCTTCCTTTGGAATGTTCTTGGTGATTTTGGTTTTGGGGATGAGTGGATTTATTGGGTTATGAGTTGTGTTACTTCAGTCTCCTTATCTGTGTTAATAAATGGTGAGCACTCTAAGCTTTTTGGTGCCTCTCAGGGTCTATGATAAGGTGAACCCCTCTCTCCTTACTTGTTTCTTCTTCTTATTGAGGGTCTGGGATGCTTGATAAGAAGGAATGTGGAGTTACGTTTCATTCAAGGGTGGGGGTGGGGAGGTGGTTTACCTCCACAGTCTCACTTGTAGTTTATTGATGACACTACTTTGATGGGTATGTCTACAATTAGGGAAGCTTTAAATTTGTGCAAGGTTTTGGATGTTTATCTTGTAGCTTCAGGCCAATTGATTAATGAAGATAAGTCTTCCATCTTTTTCTTCAATACTCCAGGCTCCATTCAGAGGTGAATTGCTCATATCTTGAGATTTTAGACTGGGGTTCTCCCTTTGAACTATCTTGGTATTCCCATATCTATTGGAAGACTTCCTAAGGAGTCTTGGTAGAATATTCTAGATAAATTTCATGTGAAATTTAATCATTGGACCCATTTTTGGTTGTCCTTTATGAGTCAGGTTCAATTGCTCAAGTCTATGGTGCAGGCCCTCTCCATTTATAGATGTATGATTCAGGTGGCCCCCTTGGGTTTTGTTAGGGAATTAGATTCATTATCAAGATAGTTTTTATGGGTTGGTATCTTATTATCCTCTAAATGGAGCCTTGTCAGATGGGACATTATTTGTAGCCCAAAGCAGCTTGGTGGCCTTGGGTTAAGGCAGTCATCATTGTCAGGGATGGCATTAGCTGCTAAATTGTATTGGTGGTGGTATGAGGAGTAGGATGGGATTTGGGCCAGGATATTAACACAAACTTACCTCTTGGGGATCCCTCAAATTGATATCCCTCCTTATCCCCTAGTGGGGAAAGGCTCAGTGATTTGGAGTACACTCAAAAAAGGGGCCGCTCTGATCAAGGATGGCTTATTTTGGATTTGTAAAAGAGGGCCAAAAGCTCATTTTTGGTCTGATTCTTGGGATGGTTTTCCTCCCATTATTTCTTAGTTTCCTAATTTGATAACTCTGTGCCAGAGGTTTTGTGAGGTAGGATGGTCAAGGGTGAGTGACTTCAAGTCCTTTTCTTCTCATGCACAATTGGTGGTGGCAAGATGGAAGAATCCTGATGAGTGGCCTATTGTTGGTATGGAAGAGTGTGTTGAGCTTCATAGTATCCTTTCTCATAGATGTTTTAGCTCCCTCCAATAAGGGGATGTTCTTTCTTGGTCTCCTAATCGTAAGGGTGTCTATATTGTTGCTTTTGGATCTCAGGTGTTGTTATCTCACCAGCTGGATGGGGTGGAGGTTCACTGGTGGAATAAAGTGTGGAATAAGCTTTCTTAGCCAAAGTGTAACTACTTTATTTGGACTTTGGCTTGGAATAGGTGCTTGACATGGGATAAGATTTTGAAGCAGGGTTTTCAGGGTCTTTCTATGTGTGTTTTGTGTGGATGTGGATAAGAGGACCCCTCTCACTTGTTTTTCCACTATCCCTTGACTCTGCAACTTTGACATTATTGGTAGGAAGTTTGGAAAAGACACTGTGTTCATGCGTCCTCCCCGGTGAATTTTTGGAATAGTCTGGGTAGACCTCCTTCTATGGCCTCTTTCTTGTAAGATGTGTGGTATGTTGGGCCTTCTTTCATACTCTGGAAGATTTGGTTGGAATGAAATTGAAGAATATTTTGAGGTGAGAAGTTGTTGATTCAATAATTTTGGCACAAAATCATGGGTATGATTCGGGAGACGGTAGAAGCTAAGTGTGATGTGGTGTTCCCTTTGGAGAAAGGGGATGTTGAGTTAGTGGATAGATTGGGTATTCAAGGGTTGTCTCTAGCTTTTTCTTATGTCAAGAGAGGAAGGTAGGTGAATAAGAAATTTCAAAGGGTGGGGAGTTGGCTACCCTCTCTGGCTGGCATTCTGAAGCTCAATACTGATGGTTCTTCATAGGGAAATCCTGGACCTACCGGGATTGGTGGGGCTGGTAGGGATTTTTTGGGATTGGTGGTTTTTTTATTTTATATTCATCAAGGAGTTCAGACTATCAATCTTATGGAAGGTTTGGTGATCATCTACGCTTTGGAGAGAGCTTATGCTTTGGGATGGTGCAAGGTTATCTGTGAGTCTGATTCACAGGTTTTGATTAATTTGCTAAATAAACAGAAGGTATTTGATGTTAGTTAGAAGTTGGCCATGATAGTACAGTAGATTTTGTAGATAATTTCTTTGATGGAGATGGTGTCTTTTATCCATATCCTAAGGGAGTGGAATAGGGCAGTAGATTGTTTGGCTAAGTGGGCCTCTGAGCATTTAGATGGCTAGAAGATTGATGAGTGCGAGCAAGTTCCCCATGAGCTCCGACTGACTTGGAGAGGATTTTTGCTAAGGATGGGAATGGTATTGATGAAGGATAATGTTGTTTCATGCTTTGTATGACTGTTTCGTATGGATTCCCAGGGCCTTGGCCCTTTGATGTTTTGTAATGCTCTTTTCTGAATTTCAATAAAGTTTTTACCCCCTTTTTATTTTATTTTTTAAAAAAAAAGAATATTTTCATTGTATATAAAACATGTCTTGAGAATAAAATGATTTAAAAAGCATGATAATATATCAAGAAATAAAAATATTAAATGTTTATAGGATCAGATTCAAACCAAGCATGAGAAAAAGTGGTAGAACAAAGGACTAGAAGAACAAAGACAAAATAAGGAAGGTTCTCCCTTACCTAACTAAGAGTTTTTTAATGCCTCATCAAAGTAATATTTTTGTCACTAAATTGGGACCCTTCTCTCCCAAATTAAGGTGTTTTGGAAAAAAGATAAAATTGGGATGGGTGAAACTTTGGGATAAAGCAAAAAAGTCTCACCTAGTAGGAACAAGGGACTGGTCTTCATCATTAAGTTATTCTTATTTTTTTTATTATATTTTTGTGGTAATGTAACCTATGATGTGTAATCATATTTTGATATTATATCAATTTTATCTTATGACCCCGATTCTTTAATCAGTTTTTTTATTATGATGATTCACTTTCAAACACATGCAATATTCCTTATCAATATTGATGTTTACTTCATCCAATCTTGAAAATTATAGATAAAATCTTCTAGGTGTCCTTTATATAATACATTCCACATGTCCTTTATATGGTAAAATCACACTCCCATTATTTGAATCATTAGTATCACTCATAATTAAAATGTAATTTTCTTAAGTGATGACCACGAATGTTGTTACCGTATTCATGTCTTAATGTAATGATTGTTTCAATAAATACAACTATTATTTATTGTATTAAATTAATTATAGTTTTATAAATTATAGGTCATAGTTCATGAGTTTGGAATTTTTATTGTAAATTATAATTGCATAGAAATTCACAACAATTATAATTTTTTAATTTAGAATTACACTTATAAATTGTAATTTCCTAGAAATTCACAGTAGTTACAGTTCATGAGGTTGGGATTATAGATTTTAATTATATTTTCATAAAAAAATTAAATCTTTAATTAAAATTCCATACATATTATGTTCATATATCTAATAATATGATAGTATACAAGCACTAAACCAAAGGCTACCCAATTATTTATGTGGTCCTCACAAAACCCAAGAATTTCTTAAACTTGTTTGTTGCCATGGTAGACAGTAAAATGTCAACGAAATCCTACAATAATATTATATCAATAATTACATTTATGTCTAAAATAATCTAGCTAGTGTCAATTTCATAACTTCTTAACAATGTCAACTTCATATACTTATATTTAATGGTACTCATCAATATAACATGTTATTTGTATATACTTTAGCTACATAATTATATAATTTCATTATTCTAATTTTTAATTGATCATTGGAGTAATGTGACCCATTATCAGTAATAATATTTTTTGATTAAGTCATTTTAATCATGTAATCACTTTTTAATTGTATTATGATGACATGTACAATCTAGATAGTTCTAGATAATACATGCAACGGGCAAATAATTTGAAAGTGTACCCACATCCTTCAAATTGTTATTTTGAATCATAATGGGGAAAATGTCACCTCTACTTTGAAATCAAATCAAAATGGATCAATTGTTTCAATAATTTTCACATGAATGAATTGAACCATCCTATTTAGTCATTCTAAAATATTTTAGAAACATAAATTATTATGAAATATTGAATACATGATAAATATAATGTAAGGATATTATAAACATAGATTTGTGGGGTATGAAAACTATAGAGATAAGCAAGTTATAAATATGGAGAGACACAACTAGACCACAATGACAAACCTAGAATTATAACATTATTTATTATGATCAATCCCAATATTCCCAAATATTTATTTGGTCATCACAAATGCAATCATATTCCATAAAATCTAATGAAACTTCTATAGTTGACATACTAGACTTTACAGCTTCACTGAAATCAAAATAAATGAATAAAAAAATAACACTCATGAGGCTTTTTGGGGAAGTTATTTATACTCAGGCCACATCAACTAAAAAAATGTATTGTAATGCAAGGGATTGTAATAAAATTGGTCAACCAATTTTAACATAATTTAACCAAATGAAAAAAGTTGTCCAACATTGAGCAACAAAATAAAATTAAGTTACCATTAAATATTGACTTGAGTTAGAAACATAAGGCATATATTTTCCCAAATATTTTCCATTGATTCAAGTTGTCAAGTAATACATATTGCCAATAGGGCATATTCCTTGTAAATTTTCCCAAATATTTTCATTTATTCAAATTATTAATTAATACATATTGTTATTAAGGCATGGTCCTTCACATCAACAAATTCAATAATAACATATTCAACTCTGAAGCAACATATTTCAATACTTTGAAGTAAAACATTTAAACTCTCATCATGGATGATTTCACTAGGATTATCCTCATGTTGTGTCACTTGTAACACAAATTATCATTTTGAGTAAATTGAAATACCAAAAAAATAATAATGTGAAAAGGAAACAAATGTTGTAGTTTATGAATACTGAAAACAAATTTGGTAAAATGGAAATAAAAATTGAATACAAACTCCACTTGCCTATTCAAAAAATAATTACAACAATTCAATTGAAACAGTCATAACACTTTTAGTACAAAATTAGAACCATATATCGAACTACATTTCACTCCAAAAAATAATCATATCATATAATAAGATAAAAATTAAGTAGAGGAAGTAGTTAAATGTGGTCATACAACGTAATTAGATGAAGTAATAACATGATTAGTAAGTACATGCCAAGCACAAATATGATGAAAGGTATTAATAAATAACATGGGAAAAAATACACATTCAGTATAGAGATGATGGGCAGTAAATACACACCTTTTAGTTTCAATGGGGTATCATTAGAAATTTATTCCAAAAAAAAAAATTGTTGTACAGTTGTCCCATGTAACTCTCAGTGGGTCACAGATAGGGAAACATTATTCGAAAATAATTGATGTGTATAATGTGAACATAAAGTAAATCATTGGGTGTATGTTGCCCATGTAAAAGATAATCCTTTAGTATGGAAAAAATGATATCAATATCAACCCTCTTCCATCCACATACAGATCCATTACTTCATTAGCCTTTAAGGCACAATCAAAAGTATAGTGTATTTGCCTTGATTTAAAACTCATATTAAATTTTCCCCATGTGATTTTTTTTCATAATGCATCTCCAATAGTAACATACCCCTTCAATAAGGCAACACATTTTGAGGCTTCAAACACTTCATAACTTGTACCAACATGCAACCTTCAGGAGAAGGTTTGTGAGTAAGTTTTTGTGGCCATTTTATCTTACATATGCACCCCAATGCAACAATAATTTGACCTATTATAAGCTCAAAAATGTCTCAAAAATGGAATTTAATAATATAGTCATTTATAGATATAGTTGGCATTGACTTAAAAAATATTTTTTGTTTACCTTTTTCTTGTCATTGGTTTTTGTAACTTCATTTTCATTATGTAACTCAGTGTGATGTTCCTTTATCCTTTTATACAATGGACTTTTCACCTTGATACTATTTCCAGTTTCCTCATCTATACCAACATTGTTAAACTCTCTCTACATCCATGTTCCCCACATTTAAGGCAATCACTACATTAGTTACATTAGGTGGTGGAATGACATGAAAACACTTCAATAGTGTGTCCAAAAACACCAAGTTCTCATCCTAGTGCAAAAAAATTGTTATACAAACATTTCATACTAAAAATTAACATTATATTGGTATATAAATAATATAATAAATACAACTATTCACAAATCTCACTGATTCTATTTTCTTTTAACTCTTCCCCTCCTTTGGCATTAATTGGACACAAGTAGAGATTGAGTCATTAGCTTTTATTTCAATTTCTTGATCATTATCTTACATTTAGACAAAAAACTAAATTATCTACAAAATAAAAGAAAATTAAAAACCATTTAGTACAAAATTCTAATTAAACCATTTTGCACCATTGAGTATAAAGATCAAATTAATTACAAAATTAATCAAAAATAATGTAATCGACAAATGCATAATGTGAGGTACTATATACATTGACCTTTGAATCCCTTCTTCTCCCTTTTAGTTTATTTTTTTCTACCACATTATCATTATGCTACTATTACACACAAGAAAGCTAATTAGTTACATAATTAATGAAAATCAAGGGCAAATAAATCACAAATTGCACCTCTAAATGGATTAAATAAAATATTGATACAAAATCAAGGGAAAATTAGTATTATCACCTTAGACTCCCTTTTTTCCCCCTTTCCATTCTTCTTTGCAACCAAGGCATTCTCTTTTTCCTAACAAGTTTCAAATTCCATGTATAGGTGCAACATGCCAATGTATTACTCAATAGAATAATATGACATAAGAAATACAATGAATTGAACACTTCTTCAAAATCCCCTCTCCTTAATATCTCTCACTTACTTTTCCCTCAATTTCTACAAAATCATAAATATCTATTTCTTCTTCTAATGTTTTTTATCCCCTCTTTGCTCAAATGATCAAAGTCATAAACATTATCTTTGATCTTTATCAAAAGTTTCCTTCTTTTTCTCAACTCATACACTTGTTGATTCAAATTCTAGTCAATGGACCTCTGTTTTATTTTATTTACTGCATTTTATTTTGGTTGGAATTCTACAATAGGAATTAACATGTGCATTTTAACATGGTGTGAATTAAATTTTTTTGGACCAAAACTTCTTGCCATTCTTATACAATGCACAACATTGTGATGCAATATAAAATAATTAGTCTCAACTACCAAATTTTTTAACAATATTATAACCATCCGTCTCGTACTTAAATATATCCTACACACATATGAATCACTTGAAATTAGATGTAAAGATATTTAAAATGAACATTAAGAATGTAATACACATATATAAGTGACTTTAAATGGATTAAAATTAAAAAATATATCCTTGTACACCACATTTGTAGCACATCATTATGGGAAACATGTGGTAGCTCGTATTTTGTGTCGTCCTTATCCTCACATAAAACTTATAAGTTTATTTATTTATTTGAGATGATTACATATTATTATGCATGACAAAGTAAAATAGAAGATCACAAACATGTTTCATATTATAAAAAACTAAAAAACCCAACATTTAAAGAACATAACTAATATATTACCTTATCCTTTTTATTATGTCATGGTACATGCGAAGGGATTGCAGAACTTGTTTGTTGTATATGTTATAGTCTAAATCTGCTCCTATAAATGGAATGAATACATTCCTTTACACCATCATTGTTTATATGGAAAAAAAGTACACTATTTAGATTTCCCAATTTAAATTAAGTAATAATATAAAAAATGAATAAAAACAACTTATGTATAAGGAAGACATAGGTCAAGGTTGTATTCGACACCTCCTCATAGGTGTGATATGGGAACCACCTTCCCCACTATCATCATTACTCCAAAAAATAAATGTAGTAGTTATCATTCAAAACTATAATTGAAAATTCCTCGATAAATGGTTTAGATCGATGGTAAAACTATCCTCTCCATCTTTATGGTGTCCCCCTAAGGACGAATGGATCAAATTGAATTTTGATGGAGCCACAAAGGAAATCCAAGACCTATTGGGTGAGGAGTAATTTTCATGGATGATAAGGGTCAACCCATTTTTATATTTGCATGGGACTTTGGCTATAAGTCAAATAACATGGTAGAAGTAAAATCCTTGTTGAAGGAGCTATAATTAGCAGGTACCCGATGTTGGACTTATTTTAAGGTTGAAAGAGACTCCCAATTTATTCTACGAGAAGTTGAAGGAAATAGAATGAAAACTTGGATGATCAGAATGGTGGTAGATGAAATCAAATGGTTAAGTGATAACTAGATTGAGGTAAACTAGAATCACATAGCAAAATAAGGCAATCAGATATTAAAATGGGCTACCAATCAAGATGTAAGGCTCCAAACTGTGACATATATTATTGAGAAGACATGGTGCCACCCCTTCCAAATTCCCTTAAAATATTGAGCACTTAATATGTGGTTAAAATAACCTATCCCCATCTCAGCTAGGGGAATTAGGTGTAAGTTGGCTAATCAAGCATCCATTAAAATTTGGGTGACTTATAAAATATTTAACTAGGTTTTATTTCCACCCTATCACCACAAATTTATAAACTTAATTGCTTTGATTATTTTTCACATTTAAATCATTTAAAGGTATGCACTAGTACTCAGTACATTGTTATTCAATAAGCATTTATGACCTAAAGATCACCTCCACCTTCGCATGAGCCCAATCTTCACATATGTTTTTTATCACCCCTCTTTCCCCAAAATTTCTTGGTGAAGAAGGTAGTGGTGATGGAAGGGCTTGTATATCGGCATTGTATGATGTTTGGAGGGATTCCTTTTTCTCTTGGCATATTCAAGTAAGCCTCAAAAGGTATATTACTCTTTAGTTATGACAATAATCCTATTTGGTAGTCTTTGTTTTATAATTTTCATGTTTTCCCGTCCACACTATTCGATGATGTTATCTTTGAGGGTGTCGATTTGCACTATGAATTGCATTTTCTCTACACTCTTATCTCTTTAATGTGAAATTATTCAACATAGACAAATGAAAATATATTTTCTAACTCTATTGAATATTTTTTTTTAGTATCTCTTCTCCTTCCCCTATTTCATGGCTTGCATTATGAGTGATTTTTCATATATTTCTTGCCATGTAGGAAAATACCCCTCTCAATAGGAGATAGTTGAGTTCCTTGGGGATCATTTCATTGTTTCTCTAGTTATAGGGATAAAAGTGGGTTTGAAGAATGCTTTAGTTTGTTACCAATGATGAAGAAGTGACTGAAATAAAAGTGGCTATGCTACTCAAAAACATATTGTTGGATATTGTGAACATTATAGTCAGATGAAATGTGTTTGAATTAGCTCATAATCTTATCCACCTTACTATATATTTTTGTTGCCTCTTTTTCTCTTCATGAGGATATTAATTTTGTGGTTGACTCAATCAGCTACCTTGGGGTGGATGTTTTTCATTATCAACACCTCATCATGGAGTACCTAGAAATTATCAACAAGGGATAGGCATAGATCATGGAATCGATGGGGATCCAAATCTCTATATATTCCATGTATATTATTAATCCTTATTTATATTCTACCACTACGTATGATGTTGAGGGTAGTCCAACTCGGTATGAAAATATTGAATAGGGTTCTACCTTAGACATAGTAATTGTGGTGGATGAAGAATAGGATACCTTTGATGAAATTTTTGTCTTTTTGTATATGGTAGATGGGTATATGGGCATATTTAATTTTCCCTTTCCCCTATTTATAATCGATACTTGGTGTTAGTTATGAGCTGATATACTATCTATATACTCATCATTAATATAATATAAAACTCTTGCTTCTACTTTTTATGTAATGGTTATTGAATGGCCATGGTCAGTTGGAGTTTTAAGTTTGAGATTTTTCCTAGTTTGGTGGATAAAAGTGAGCTCAAATTGCTTTTGGTTCACATGATTTTTGGGACGGTTATTATTATTCATTTTACTGGTCTATGGCCTATCCCTGCTTACCTAGGGTAAATTTGTGTTTTAATAAGGGTTAGTCCTTTGTTATCTTGGTTAGTTTACTTTTTTATTGTTGAGATTTATTCAACCAGTTTCACATAGTGTTTGAAAACTAAATATTTTTAGTTTTCTCATTTTGTGCATACAACAATAGTTTGTTCACACACAACAAACTATTTGTGTTATATATTACACTGCATAGTTTGTAGGTGAGAGAGAAATATATAGAGCTTTCATTATTTTGTTTCAACAAATTTGTTTTGAGTTTATTAAGAATTATTTGCATGTATTTACATTGTATCCCTATCCTCTGAGTTGATCATGTGGATCATTTACATTCTTATTTACTTCTTTCAATTTTGTCAAAATTGAAAGGACCATATAGTGTATTTTCCTCTGCCTTTTATACCATGATGGATACATTAGGTGATGAATTCATATGGCCTTCTTTTGAAGTTTTTTATGAAATATTAACTAGAGATTAAATAAAACTAATGGCCCTAGATGTTCTACCTAGTTCTCGTCATGCATTAGTGGATAATACCTCAAAAGGAAAACCTTCACCTAAATCCAAATAGAGCCCAACATATTTCAACAAACCTACAGACACCACTACATAGCCTCCTCAATATTCTAAAAACAAAAAATATTTTAAGCAAAAGAATAAAAAATTTGGTCCTTGTAACTTTTGTAGTGGTCCTAATTATGATGAAAGTAGATTTTTTAAGAATATGGAAGCATTAGAGATAAAATTGAAACAACACAAGATTTTTGTGTCTTTTCCAACTTCCACTCCTTCTACAAGGAAAGGGAAATTACTTTCATCAAGAGCTATATACTCATCTCATGATTAGTGGATTTTTGACTTAGGTGCCTCTCATCATCGCACACATTCTCATGATCTCATATCTTCTCTTATAGATTTTAGTACATCATATATTGTCATGGGGAACTCTTCATAGATTAAAGTTTTGGGATCAGGTACTGTTAACAAACAAGATGGTTGTTTTAATCATGTATTACTTGTACCCCAAATCTCTTCTAATCTTCTCTATGTGTATCAAATATGCCATTCTAGTACTGGTAAAACTATGGAGTTTACTCTACATGATGTTGTAATAAGATAATGTAATGATCTTAGTGAGATAGTTGCTATAGGTATATTAGATCATTCTTCAAGACTCTACACTTCTGATAATTTTGAGTCTTCTTCTAGGACTTTTGGTTCTTAACTTGTAGCACATGGTGATAGTCTTAGCAATTTATGGCATGAAATGTTAGGGAATTTAAGTTATGGATATTTGAAGTAAATGTTTGCAAAAAATCTTATAAATGGCCTTCCAAAGGTCTCATGTATTGATGGAATGTGTCCTAGATGTCTAGTTGGTAAACAACACTAGGATCCATTTCTAGTTGGTAAGGCCACATGTGCACATGCACCCTTAGAGTTGGTTCATAGTGATTTGATGTCTTTTCTAACTTGTTATTTTTTAGGGGCCAAATATGCTCTCACATTCATTGATGATTTCACTCATAAAAATTTGGTATATTTTCTCAAGTTAAAAAGTGATGTATTTGAGACCTTCAAGGCTTTTAAAGCCTTTGTTGAAAAATAATCATCTCTTCCTCTTAAGAATATACGCACAAATAATGGGGGAAATATTATAGTAATGTTTTTTTATAATTTTGTATTGAGAATGGAATCTAGCATCAGTTCATTATACCATACACTCCCCCAAAAATGGTGTAACAAAGAGGAAGAATCAAACATTGAAAGCGATGACTAATTATATGATTCATTCTAAAAATTTAGGTCCACAATATTAGGCCAAAGAATTAAATTATGCAAACTACATTCAAAATTCTATGCCTCACAAAGTTATGCAGAATATGACGCCTATAAAAGCTTGGTCAGGGATCAAGCCTAATATTTCATATTTTTTGTGCCTTCAGGGGTTAGGCACAGGTCTTTTTTCTTGATGACAAACATAAATCATTGGAGAATAAAATCCAACCATTCATTTGTGTTGGCTATTGTGAATATGTAAAAGCATACCGCATTTTTTATCCTGTCTCATATGATGTGTTATTTTGACAGGATATATGTGTTGATGAGCTACCCACTCCACAGGAGCCTACATCTAGTACTTCTCCTCCTCCTTATTCTATAGATGATAGTGAAGACTTTATTTCTAGTTTTTATCATGATGAGGATGATTTTGATGTTGTACCTATTCATCCACCATAGCCATATTCTTCACCATCTATGCCCAAGTGGGCATAGAGGACTCTGTAGGTGGTTTGTGATCCATATGATTCTCGTCGAACTCGCTCACATAAATTTGGTGTTTTTATTATGGGAAAATCCATTACTAATGATCTAGTGTTATTTTTTGAAGCCAATGGTAAACCTGAGTAGGATGTTATAATGTTCGATGAGTATTCTTCATTGATGAAGAATAATACTTGGGATCTTGCTCCTCTTCCTAAGGGAATAAAATTTGTAAAATGTAAATGGGTCTTTAAGACCAAATATGCTATAGATGAATCAGTTGATAAGTACAAAGTTAGACTAGTAGTTAAGGGTTTTTCATAGGTTGAAAGAGTTGATTACTCTAAAACCTTTACCCCTGTAGCTAAGATGGATTCTATTCAACTTGTACTTTCTCTTGTTGCTTCACATCATTGGTCAATTTTTTAGATGGATGTGAAGAGTGCTTTATTGCATGGTGATCTCCAAGAGGAGATCTTTATAGAGTATCCTCCAGGATTTATGTAGGACTCATCATTGATTTGTAGACTCCATCATTCTCTTTATGGTCTCAAACAAGCTCATCAAGCTTGGTATGAGAAGATAGACTATTTTCTTTTGAGTTCTGATTTATATCATTGTGAGTTAGATCATAATGTGTATATCCTAAATCAAGGTGAGGATATTGTGATATTATTTTTATATGTTGATGACCTTATCCTCACTATAAATTTAGACTTCTGATTTAGGACATCAAGGATAAGTTGGCAAATAGGTTTGACATGACAGATCTAGGACTTTTGCAATATTTTCTTAGCCTTTAGGTTCATCAGTCTTTTGAGGGTATCTCTATTTGACAATAGAAGTATGAAATAGATCTTCTTCATAGGTTTGGCATGGCTAATTGTAATCCTTCCTTCACTCCATATCAGTCAAGTGTTGTGTTATCTACCACTTACATGACTTCTCTTATTAATTCGACATTGTATCGACAAATTATGGGTAATATTTTGTACCTGACTCATACACATCCTAACATCACATTTACTATGAACATTATCTCTTATTTTTCATATAAGCCTCATGAGAATCATTGGCAATTATCCAAGCATATTATATGCTACATTCAGAGTACCACACACTTTGGTATACAGTACACATCACAAATTTCTACATAGCTTATTATATATATTGACTCTGATTAGCCTGGTGATGTTGACACTCATAAATCCACTTATGGATTTGTATTGACACTTGGTTCTGGCCCAGTTGTTTGGTCATGAAAAAAATAGACAATTATTAAATTATCCTCCACTAAGGTAGAGTATTGAGGTGTTATCAAATCAAGTCAAGAGATCCCTTGGCTTTGACAGTTGCTTAGAGAGTTTAGCTTCATCCAATATGGTCGTACTATTCTTTGGTGTGATAACCAAAGTGTGATTTTTATTTCACATAATCTTGTTGAGCATCAATTAACCAAACACATTGAGAATCACATGCACTTCATTTGATAGCTTATTTGGGATGGAGTTCTTTCATCAGAGTCGGTGCCTATAGTTGAGTAGATTACAGACATCTTCACTAATCCCTTGGCTTCTCCTCATTATCTTCAGTTTTGAGTGATGCTGAGGGTGAAGGAATTTATACTTGGGGGGTACTTCCCATTAAGTCCTTCCTTTATTTTTTCATGTATTTTATTGGTTTGTACATGGGTACCTTATCAAGCCTAGTAGTCGGGACCCATATTTGTTTGTCATTCTCCCTATGTTTTGTTTATGGGATGGTGTTATAATTATGTGTGTTTTTAACCTTACTTAGGATAAATTTGTGTTTTATTGAGGGTTAATCCTTTGTTACACCAATTATTTTATTTTTTATTATTATTGAGATTTACTCAACCATTTTCATGTAGTATTTGAAAACTGAATATTTTTAGTTTTTTCATTTTAAGCATATGATAATAATTTGTTCACACACAACAAACTATTTGTGTTATATATTGAACTGCATAGTTTGTAGGTGAGAGAGAAATATACAGATCTTTTATTATTTTGTTTCAGGAACTTTTTTATGAGTTTATTAAAAATTATTTGAAGGTATTTGCATTGTAGTCTTGTCGTCCGAACTGATCATGTCGATCATTTTCATTCTTATTTGCTTCTTTTAATTTTTGACATTTCTAAAATAAGATTGACATGAGTACGAAGTGACTATCTTCCCCATATATTCTCTTTTTTGTTGAAGTCATCAGAAAAACTTATGTAAGCTTCTCCTAGGTGTATAATGGCCCCACCTTCCATAGTATCATGAATATATTGAAAAATAAATGAACTAATTAAAATTCCTAATTATAATTGAACAGAAGAATATAAGAGATGAATACCAACAATTCACCTTTTTTAACATCTTCAATGGGGGGAAACTCGAGTATGAATTTGTCAAGATTAACATGTTATGTTGCCTAAAAACCACCAAGTATTGTATGTAATCAAGTAACAACATTTAAATCATAAATATTAAATGGTTAGAGTAGTGTAAAAAATATAAACATTTACGAAATTAAACAAAGCAAATGAAAACCAAAGAATCTTGTGATTTTACCAAATTAATTTGTTGTGTTCCACTAACGTGTCTTCAATTATCTACGTTTGGGTCTCTACTACTTGATGATATTTTTTTCCAAAACAAAACAAATTCTTCCTTATTTTTCAACCAGACCCATGTAACTTATTTGGAGACATATCAACTGTCAATGACTTAAGGCTCTAAAAAACATCACATCCATGTTCTTGCTCATAAACCATTTCTAAATAAATTAATAACATATATTAAATTTCATAAGCATTAGATTAAAATAGTATATACTAAATAAATTACAATTTTATAAATATCATAAACATGCATTCATCTATATGAAAGTGCCAACTTGTCTAGAGAACAAAATAATAATAATTGAACAAAAATAAACAACCCAACATGTTTTTACAAATTGGGGGACTAAATAAGTGCCAATGTACCAATTCATTGTGATTTTAATAAATTTGGGGCATAGTAAAGACAAGGGTATGGTACTCTCCTAGACAATGAATTTGGTCGATGTTTGACAATAGGGTATTATTACTTGTTATGATAAATAATTTGATAACAAACTCTTTTTACTTGTATGCTAAATTATGAATTAGATAACAAGATCATATTTGTCTCCAATTTTATTTAACTTTTACTTATTTACATCTATTTTATAGGTGGAATCAGACTTTAAATTTGTAATACAATTAGACAACATCGGTCATTTACATGTGATATTTTTAATATGGCTACCATCACAATCTGGTTAAAATGTAATACCATTCAAAATAACATGCATTTAAAAATATGTTTGACTTGATATTTTCATATCCAATCAAAATATATTTTTTAAATTACAAATAAAAAGTGGAAAATAAACATAGAACTTTAAATATCATCTTTCATATAAAAATGTATAGCTAAATCAACATTGCACTATCTTCCATTCCTTAGTCTTCTACTCCTAAACTAATGTTTTATTTTTATTATTGGTAAATGGTTTTGAAGGGACCATACGCATAACAAGAGGCTAAAGATCCAAAAAAGAAATGAAGCTTCAAGACACAAGAAGGCTCAAAATCCAGATAAAGCGGGAGTACAATCTAGGACATAAATAAAAGAGAGAACATCTCCCTTATTTCAAGAAAGTACAAAAACTAGAAGAAACAAATGATAACAGTAGTAGGGAGCAACTTACCAGTGAAGGGTACCAAAATAGCAATTCAACAGCAACTCCATAGAACCAAAGTAGCAACAGATCAGCCAAAATAGAGAATTAGAATGAGCCAAATCACTTAGTGAACTTGTTAAAACTATTCTTCAGTCCCTACTAAGCATTAAACAGATTGAGTGCAATGATTTGAGAAGGGTCTATCTTGTCAATAGTGTCTAGAGCCAAAGTCTTTTCATTGCCTCCCTTTCACAAACCTAGATGTAAGGTGTTGATGGTGCACACTTGTTTCACTTGAAACTCAATGAACTCCAAAAAGTCTCAGTGAATGGAAAAATGATCCATCTACCTACTCCTAATATAGTTCATGGTGTCCTCCATGTATTTAATTCTCTTTAGAATGTCTTCTATTTTAGTCTTGAATAGGGAGGAGTTTTCCATTTTCTTCTTTCCCTTTCCACTAAACTTGTTGATCTAAGTGATCTCCTTCTTAAGATCATTGATTTCTTCCTCAAGCTATGTAATTTGACCTTTGTGCCAAGGATCCTTGGGACAAGAGGGACCAGAGTCCATATCATCCTACCTCATGTGAAGAAGACTCTCAACTATGTCAATTTATTTACCCCTGTGAAAATTAGGCTCCAAGCCCTTATCTTTGTTTCTACTCCTCAAAACCCCTCTTAGGAGAGGGAGAAGGCGAAGAATGAAGGCTGGGGTTTTTAGACCTAACCCTACTCTAAAAAGGAGGTTCAAACATGGGAAGGGGAATAGAACTGTTAGCAGTGATAATGTTGCAATGGTCATGTAAGAGAAAGATAACCCCTTCATGAAGGGGCAGGGCACGCTTGTGAGCCTAAAAATCAAGAATTGAAGCCTCCAAAGATTGCAAGATGTAATAAGGAAAAATAAATCTAGGGCCTTTGTGGAAATGGTTCAGGAGGACAAGGTGATGAAGCAGTAGTGTTTTATACGTACCTTCCAATGTGACAAACCTAACCAGCATGCAGGCCAGCTCATTAAAAGGAGCAGGGAGAGAGGAATGAATAATGTCAGCTTTAACAAATTCCAAGGTGTTAACCAAGGAACCCTGCAAGAACCTTTTCTCCTCCACAGCATTGTCAAATTTGTTCTATAAAAATTTAGACCATCCCTATGGAGACATGTAAAAGAGGCAATGAGTTCTTCCATGATAGAGAGATTCTTACCTCTATAAATGACTTTCCTATTCTTCCAATTATTTTCAAACTTGATCAAAATGTGATTGCCGTGCCCCTTGATCCTTTGAATGAAAATGTAAAATCTTCCCATATTTAAAATCTTCCAAAGGTCTTCATTCACCCTCCAATTTAGGTCACAGATTGGCTCAACGTGACAAGGAGATCCACCCATGATGAGAACAGCAAGATTTTGGGTCGAGATTACATAAAGAGCAGATAATAGATCACCCCCACATTGCCTCTACTCAGCCTAAAACTAAAAATAAAGAAAATATTGATGAAATTGAGTGTGATCTAAAGAATGATTATCCTCTAAATGAGATATCAATTCATCAGTACTCTAGCTAAACTTAATCGTTTGCCCCTTCTTTAATAATGATTATTTTGGTATTATGAGGAATTTGATCATGAGCATACCAAAATTGAAGCTGATTATCAGACACCCCCATGTTATCAAAATAATATACCACATGGTTACCCTCTCTATATGTATGACAAGTCTTATGAATTGAAAAGACCCCTCAAATGCTTATAGCCTCTTGAATAAAGTCTTTGGCAATCCAACTGGCTAGATGAGAACCCTTAAGGTGATTAATAATATTCAAAGAATCCCCTTCAATGATAATACTTCTTATATGACAGTCTCTTTCCAACATGATCCCCCAGAGATCAGCAAGTGCCTCAACATAAAGGCTGGATCGAATACCCATAGGACCCACATATGCAACAATTAGATTGGTGAAGTGATCCCTAATGATCCCACCTCCTCATGTTTCTCTTGGATTGCCTTTGGAGGCACAATCAAAGTTTAGTTTTGACCATCAAAATATTTTTTGAGAGATATACATAACATTTTGATCATATAAAAAAGATAATTTTAGGATCATTTCAAAAAATGTTTGCAATGGAAGTCTAAGAGCAGAACTTTTCTCATCCCAGGGTTAAGAACTCATGTTGCCAAATTCTTCTTTGGATGTGTGACACCTAAAATTTTATAATGTGGATATAAGTTTTTGATTTTATTCAATTTTGTATTGTTTTGAGGCATCAACACATCAATAATTTTAAGAATTTTAATTTGAATCAACACAACATCAAAAAAAGTCAAGATTTAGGTTTAAAGAAAAAATGGCTAAGACCCTGAAGAGGGTTTGATCGATCTCCATTTTTAGGTTGGTCTTTACCATTTTTTTTCCAAGATTAAATTCAATGCATTGTCTATATGTATTGTTTAGGATTAAATGGATTATAAGCAATGCATTGTCTATATGTATTGTTTAGGTTAAATGGATTATAACGAAGGTATTAAATGGATTATAATGAAGAGATTAAATGAAATGATTGTTTATATGCATTGTCTATATATTGAAGGGATTACATGAAATATTTTTTTATATGTATTGTTTATATATTTTTTTATAGATTTTAGCTTTTGTCCTAAGCCTAAACCAGTTCTAGGGCATAGTAGGAGGCCTAGTCTCCTAAAAAGGTAAAACTAGAATTCAAATAGAAAATACTATAAGATGAAGAGCCCTATTAAATTGGAGAATATTCAAAGCTATAAAAATTGAAGCCAAACCTAAAATTAACATCCAAGCCAATTACAATATTAGTATATAACCCATTCAACAACTCTCTTTAAACATGGCAAACCCAGACTTCAACTCAACCTTTTATTGTTTGTACATGCCTACCCCTACTAGAGAGCAAGGATTCCATAGTTCATTGAGTACCACCATTTATGAATTCTTAACATCAAGTTGTAATATTTTAGCTTCCATAATCCTGCCTCTTTTCCCTTTCTTTTCATAGCTAGGAGACTTCAGTTCACAAAGATGTTGAGCTATAGACAAAAATGCCTTACTAACCAGTTATTCTCCTTCTTCCTTCTAACCTTCCTCTTCCTCTTTTAAAACTTCTTTATGTTGGGAACAATCTGTTAAGAGAGAATATTTATCTATACCCTTTGTCCCAGTAGTTTTAATAGCCTCTTCCTCTTCCAAAATGGGAATAGAAGGTTGCCCTGCTTCCACATCAAACATACCCTCTACTATCACTGAAACCTCACCCTCCTAAGGATTGATCTAAGCTTCCTAAACTATTAGATATGGGTACTCAACAGAAGTGGTTTTTATTGGGACCAGCAAACTATGAACCAAGTCTCGGTAGACAACCAACCTTTTTGACCCATTTCTTCAGAATCATTGCTTAGGAGCCTTTTAAACCTTTTTTGGGGCAAGAATCAAGCTTATGATCAGCTTGATTACAATTGAAACATCTAAGGGAAATCCTTCAAAATTAATAAACTAAGTCTAAAATCCAAATGAGGATGAAATATAAATATAATGATGAAGAGGTTTGGATAAATCAACCAATACACACACTCTGATAAATCTCATATTAGCCTCAATGGATTCATCAATTTTAACAAAGACTCTCATCTTACTAACTAGTTGATTAAAAAGACCAAGATCATGCAAGGCTAAAGGAAGATTATAAAATATTATCCATATCGGAGCTTGTGAGATAACCGTAGTAGCTGAATCAAAAAAATGGGCCCATGGACACAAAAACACCCCATACTTGCCAATAAACCATGGGACATTCCACCACACAAAATCTCTATCTTCCAAAGATTGAAATAGAAGTAGAAAGAAGCCATTAGAAAGCATTGAGAGAGAAGGAATTTTTAATGAAGGCCAGGCATCTTTCGACCATTGTAACAACACTTACCATGAAGGCCTCTTCCCTACACATTTGCCAATCAATGACTTCTTCCCCCTATCCAAACCCATCACTGTAAGCTCTGAATCTAAAATTTCTAAAATAGGGGGCATATTAGAGAAAATCAAGGTAACATCACCTAGGCAAGTCATTTCTTGGGCTCCTTTTTTTTAAAGTTCATCTTTTGAATTCCCCTTAGAACCATCCTTCACTTCTTTTTATTCCATAGCTAGCTCTTTTGAAGAGATCTGACTTCTAGGAATGAGAATAGGATTTAAATCAAGGTGAACCTTGAGAATAAATTACTTGCAAAATTCTCCACATGAATGATAAGGATTAGAGATATTCATGCAACTGGAATACCCCAGATCCTTGGATGAAACCCTATCCATCCCCTCTGTTGTTTCTGACACCCGCTTCCATGGAGAGGCACCTCCACTAGACCAACCTCTATCTTCATCCAAATGCTTCGGCCCTAAAAATTGATCAAACTGATCAAAATAAACTTTACCTTGTTTAGACCATGGAGTGGAAAAATAGGTTTTGATTTGGTCTTTTTATGTTTATACCATCCCCTACCCAAACCATGCCTAGCCTAAAAACCTCTCACTCCCAACCCCTCACCAAAATCTACACCTGCTAACTTATTTGCACCCTCTTGGTTGCCCCTTTGCTCCTTCTCTTATGCCCCAATCTTCCTTGTTGCATCATCCTCTGCCATTGCTACCAATCCTATGCATGTATGTTATGTTTGCTTATCCCCAACCACCTTTGTCATCACCTGTCATTTACCAGACTCTGCCTCCACATAGTAAAATACATTACTTGTATATTGAAGGGATTAAACGCAATGCATTATATGTGCAATTTATTTATATATTGAAAGGAGTATACCTTGTTATTTTAATATTTTATTTATTGTTTTGAAGGCAAGATTTAGGTTTAAATAAAAAATGGTTTAAACTATGAAGAAGGTTTGAACAATTCTAGGTAGGACACAATATCAGAACAACATATTTAAGTTCAAATAAAATATAGTTGAAACCATAAATAGGGTTTAATCAATAATATTATAATGCCCCACATATAAATAACACAACCTTGGTAACCCTATATCAATATAAAACAATAAAAGTTGGTTGACATTATTTTCCATGTTTCTACACTCTATTTCAAAATAAAACATAATTAGAGTGGGAGAGTTCTTATTTTTATTTTCTTCTATGGAAATTGAAGCATTGTGTGAAAATATAGTTGAGAAAGAGTGTATATGCAATCAAGATAATATAAACTGAATATCAATAAAGCATAGTTCAAATATAGGTAATGTTTGTCGTAACAATAATCTGAAGCGATCTCTTGTCAATGTCATCGAAGTCATCTCTAAAATTTATTACAGTCTAGAAGGCAAATGAAATAGGTAATGGATGTAGCAGTTAGGATTACATGGCATTGGATGCAAGTGTAGTGAAAAAAACAGGTGTTTTAGAAATTATGAACATGATTATTGAGGTCTTGTTCACTATTGACTTTTTCTATCGAAGGATGGGGTTTTCACTTCACCAGTGAGTGTGCTTCCTGATAGAAGGTACTTTAACAAAGGACCATTTCTTGTTCATTTGGCAGTGACAGTTAAATTCCATGATGTCAGTCCACTTCGATCACAGCAGTAAGATAAGGCTTAATGCTTCTTATGTCCCTACTTATTCATTTCCTCATATTGTTAGCAATATTTATTTACCTAGTGGAAATAATGGGGATCATCTTCCAAGTGCACCTCTTACACATGCTTATGCTCTTGAGACTCACCCACCTCCATAGTGGGTTAGGAATCCATCTAGATATCATCATCCATGTGATGATGAGTCTTATGATTCCATTTGAGATGACTGGCTTAGTCCCTTTGCACTATTTCCTTGGTCATTACATTTCATAAAAAGAAACTAGAATTATAATTTCACACCCTGAATATGTGCTTAATATTCATTAAATATTTATATGGATGATTGCAAACCAACCTCCTCCACTTTTGAATTATGAGTGAATCTCACAACTCAATCGACTTTGCATAATTTTGATTCCACCTTGTTTTGATGGTTGTAAACATTCTATACTAGAATCATTTGAACCAACATTTATCGTTGTTGTTGGCCTAGTCTCTCACTTCATAGATGGTTAACGTGAGAGCCACTCGAAAGTAACAAAGAGGATTTTTTGATATATTCAAAGTACTTTAAAATTTGGCATTGAGTACAATATAGGGGATTAAATATCATTAGTGTGTTATAGTAACTCCAAATGGGCAGGGGATGTTGACAAATGGAAGTCCATTGTAGGTTATATATTTTGACTTGATTCGAATTCTATCACTTGGTCTATCAAGAAACAAACTACAATTGTTATTTCTTCGATTTAGACAAAGTATCATGGAATTGTTCATGTTGCCAAGGAGTCTTTCAATCTAGCTTTTTTTTTTTAAGTTTTGGTTTCTACAGCATGATCTATCCACTACCCTTTGGTGCGACAATCAAATTGTTATTCATGTTGCTTGCACTCTAATGCAATGCTATCAAACCAAACACATTACTATCCACATGTGCTACAATTGAAATCTTGTTCATCATCAATTCATTGATATGAATTTTATTTCAAACAAAGGATTAAATTGTTGACATCTCCATTAAACCCCAGTTTTCCACCTTCAACCTTTGTTGGGTGTGAAGAAAGTTGTTCTTAGGGGAGGATAGTATGTAATTGTTCCTTCCCTTCTCCCTTCTTCTCTTCCCCAATTTAATCTTAGAGGAGGATGTTATTGTGAAATTACATATCAAGATGTCTAAGCTTAACACATTTTCCACATTAAGGAAACTTAAAATTTTAAGGTTTTGTTCAATGTTGCATCATAAAAAAATTGTGGAAACAATGTCCAACATAACTTTGTTTTGCTTGTATTATAATTTTTTATCTTATATGACCCAAAATCAGAGGTAATGGTTTTTTTCTTATCCATAAGTGATCAAGGATCACAATCAGTTGTCCAAGTAAACTCATTTGCACTTAACATGGATCATTTTCTACATTAATGTAACTTAGTTTTTTGAGGTTTTGTTCAATGTTGCATTGTGAAATGCTCAAGGAAACAATGTCTAAGGTGAAAAATATTTATTTATTATAATCTTTGTCTTATATGACCCAAAATCAAAGGTAATGATTTTTTCTTATCCATCAGGGATGAAAGATCATAATTAGCCATCGATGTGATGTCAAATCCTCATCTATTTCCTATAAATTGAGGCATAGGGACAAAGGTACCATAGAGAAAATCAAGATTCTTGCATAATATTTTTCATTAAAAGAGTTATGCTTATAGTAATAAAAAGGTACCATGCTTCCTATATCAAAATTATTATTCCCTGAGAGTTGTCTTTATGAGCTAGTTCATAAGGTTTGTTAATCATATTTTATATAGGTGCTTATTGTTAAATTTAATATCCTTAAAGGCAACCAAGCACATTTCTCTAAAATACACTTCTTTGATTGTAAATAATAATGGAGGGTGTGATGCAATTAAAACTTTATTTTGTTTACTAAAATGACTAACAAGGGATTTGATGCGCTTGAGACAGTACATATCCACATCCTTTCTCTTTCAACACTCATTGAAGTACTTGTGCTTATTAGTGAAAATGAATAGAAAATATATATATTATTTGGCCTGATGATGCAATCATAATTAGGGATCTCAATTAATAAATGTCTTAGACCATGCAGTCCTCAGAATACTCAACAAAATAGTTGCATAAAATGTAGCAGCAACAACTCAAATCTTTATTTGATTTCAATGAAAGAAAATAAAATAAACACAATCACACCATGATCTCACAATGAGATTCATTACAACATTAGATTCATATATCTATGTTTTTGCTAACTCACGGACTTTATAATCAAACTCTTATAAAACATTCGCTAACTAGAACTAGTTCCCTAGCACAAGTGTAGGGGAATGCTTATATAGACACATAACCGCCAACTTACATTAAGTGCTTTTATCCCACTAACAACTTTAACACATCTTAGTGCATCTTAAACATAAAATGTCACAAATATTAAATGTCTTCACAATTCCAAGGAACAAGAACACAATAGAGCTCACCATGTCCCAAAATACATTATGGACATTATTAAATGAACAATTATCATCTTCCATGACTTTCAAAATCAATTTTCAAACAATCAGCAGCGACTCCTTCCATAACACATCACAGTTGCACAATAAAGTAACATGAGATCCACAAGGCTTCTCACTCACTAATTTCCATGAAAATCTTTGCACCATCATCCTCGCATCATTCCAAGAACAATGCCATGCTTTATCCCAGGGTTTCTAAATAATCAAAAATTTGATGCACAACTTATGTAATGAATATCTAGCTATCTCTAGAAATATCTCCTACTCATTTGTCACTGTAGTGAATAATCTTCTCGATCAAATGTCATGTTGCTCAAGTGATATCATAGGTTGATATAAAATTATTTCATAGTTGTACAGTAAGAGAATATTACCACAACATCTTCTCATAGAGTTTCACAGACTTATTCAGACAAAAGAATGGTACAAAATCATGTAACAAAATAATGTGTAAAACATTGCAGACAAAAATGTGCGTACAGACAACATTGAACTTTAATAAACACATGCGCACCACAAACAATGCAAAATAACACAAATACAATCTGCACAACACATAATGTGTGCACAAACTTATAACAAGACATATGTGTAGTCAAAAACCTTGTATAACACAACACTTAGACAAATTCCTAAACTGAGATATTTTTGGTTGATACAACATTGCTCATGAAAACCAAATGCTCCTACATCATACACCTGTTAAACCTTCATTATGTTTTTTTTTGATCTAATTCTTCGACATTAAAACTATCGGTATGCATAATTGTCTTCCTTTGAATAATAAAGCTTCCTAAATAAAATACTCTAACTATGGTATTTTATCTTTACTCATTGGTTCTCTACATGAATTCCACGCTTCGTGCAAGTATTTATATTCGTCATATTGTTCTTTCATAAGATCAAATCCTATGACTTCCACAATTAATTCATTCAACAAAATAATTATTTTACTCAATGCATCAGCGACTTTGTTAAACTTTCCACTCTTATGTTTCAATAAAAATGAATAATTTTGTAGGAATACAACCCATTTCATATATCATCAATTCAACTTATGCTGACTATTAATGAACTTTGATGCTTGATGATCTATATACAACACAAATTCATTTGACAACAAATAATGTCTCCATTTCTATAATGTAAAATACTTGTTCATATACGTAATACTTACGCTTTGCATCTTTCAATTTTTTATTAAAATAGGCAACAACAAATAATGTCTCCATTTCTATAATGTAAAATACTTGTTCATATACGTAATACTTACGCTTTGCATCTTTCAATTTTTTATTAAAATAGGCAATAGGTCTTCCTCTTAACTCAATATTGCTCTTATTGTTGTGTCATTCTCATCACAATCTACTTGAAATACTTTATTGAAATCCGACAATGCAAACACTAGTTGCTCTATTTCTTTCTTCAACTACTAGAAATTATATTTTGCTTCCGTTGTCCATACAATTTCTCTTTTATCTGTTTGCATTACGTCAATGATCAGTGTGCATATCTTGTTGAAATTTGTGATAAACTTCATGTAAAAACTTGCAAGTCCATGAAAACTACATACCTCAAATGTACTATACAGTGACGACCAATTCAATATAGCTCACACCTTTTTTAAATCCATCTTCAAACCTTCTTGAAAAAAACACAAATCCCAAGTATACCAATTATTTATGTATGAAATTGCATCTCTTCAAATTCACAAGTAATTTTTTTTCTCTCAAACTTCTTTAACACTTTGCACAGATGTCACAAATGTTCTTCCTCTATTCCCCTGAAAATCAATGTCATCAAGATACGCAATGACAAATTTACCCAAAAATGGTTTAAAAATCTCATTCATCAATCTCATGAATGTACTTAGTGCATTAGTCAAACCAAATGGCATAACCAACCACTCATACAATCGTTCTTGTATTTTGAATGTTGTCTACCATTCATCACCCTCTCTTATGCGAATTTGATGACAACCACTCTTCAAATCAATCTTTGTAAGTATATCACTCCATTTAAACAATCCATTAAATTGTCTATACATAGCAATGGAAATTTATACTTTATAATAATCAATCAACAACTCTTGAACTTGTCTCCACACATTTGCATTCTTTTTCGAAGTCGATATATGTGCAACTTTATTTGGTAAACATGAACTAGGTATCAAATCCATGTGATGACTTATGCTTCTCATTGGCGGTAATTTATCTAGAATAGCATTAGATACAATCTCCTCAAATTCACTTAGTATCTCCTCTAGTTCATTCGAAAGTGTTTCTTCGTCCATGGCGTCTTGCGTTGGTTTTGAGATCAATGCATAACATTCACTTTGTTTCACTTCCTTTACAAATTCCTTTCCTAAAATCATCAACACTTTTGGACTCTTCTCCACTTCTTTACACTTATCATTCAAAGGATTCAACATATGTTTCACTCCATCCTTCCACAATGTATATGTATTAGCACAACTATCATGTTGTGACCTACAGTCAAACTGCTAAAACTTTTCAAGCAAAATATGACAAACATCCATAGGCATTATGTCATATTAAACCTTGTTTCTATAAGTACCAATCTGAAAATTTACCAAGCAATTTTCATTCACCAAAACTTGATATCCTTCTAACAACCAAGATATTTTATCCAATGCAAAATTCTCTTAGACTTAAGTTTATCTACCATCTCTCGTGAAACAATATCATTTGCTATCATTATCAAGAATCAATTTGCTACACTTACCTTTAGATTTGTAAACTATTTTGAACAAATTATTTCTTTGCATAAGACTATTTTCCTTTTTCGTAGGGTTCAACAATACCCTCTTCATCATGAAATATTTTCCAGTCTCCAGTAGATGCAACATTTTCTTCAATTTCTTGTGCAATATGAGCACTCGCATCAGTCCTTTTGTTTCCTTCAATATACATATGAGGACACTCAAATGCTATGTGGCCAATCTCACTGCATCTGAAACATGTTCCAATGAATCCACGAGGTCTCCTTCATCCATAGATATAGGATCATCTGCCTCTAAAATTACCTCTACCTCTATGGGTATTACCACCATTATGCAACGAAGTATTTGCCTCGCCCTCTTGTGTTGTTCAAAATAACCTCTACCGATTCCACATCCACAAGTGAATCTTCCTCTTCCTCTTGATGTTCCTTATTGTTTGTGTAACAACTTTTCCACTACCTTCAATGCACACCAATAGGCTTTTCAACAAATTGCACACTAATCATACCAAATTCATCTTGAATTGCTATGCGCAATCTATTCACATATCTTGAAATTTTCTCAACATCATCTTCCACATGATCCTCTCTGATAATAAGTCTATAATACTCCTCAGTGTATTCTTTGACACTCATCTCCCTTTGTCACAAGGTTTGATGTTTCTTAAACAAACTCATATTATAGTCCACATAAATGAATTTAGCTTTCAGCTTCGCAACAAATCATCCTAGTCTTTTCTTCACCTTTGTGCAATCTCTTAGCTTGTACACGTTTTTCCACCATAAGGATGCACGACCTTTCAACTTTATGCCAACAAACTTAACCACTTCGGATCTTCCATTCTTTCGTACTCAAAGTATTTCTCTAACTTAGTGGTCTAGTCAATAAACTCTTTAGAACTCAAACTTCATGAACAACTTCCAGGGTCTAATTTTTGTTTACTTGTCATTCTCGCAACAACGCGCAAGAATCCATCTTCAGGTTCAACCTTTTCTTCTACATCTTGATCTTCAAGGGCTTCTTCCACAACTTATGTATCACTTTTATCATCTAATACTTCAACTCCACGACAATGTGTAGTTTCCACAACTTCCATTTTGGGTTGCATTTCTCTTATCACTTCTACCAAATCTGGTACTTTGGGTGCTCTAACCACTCAAGCTCTTTTACCACCTAAGCCTCCTCTATATGGGATTTTTTTTAAAAAACAAAGATCTAGATACCAACTAATGATATAACATTAAATGATGATTTGAGATCAAACACACACCTTACCCTTCCCCAATGATTGTGTCGAAAGATGTATACAACTACTTTCTAGCCACACTCGCAAATGCATACAACCTTGCTCTGATGCCAAATGATGTAGTCGCAATTAGGAATCTCGATTAAGAAATACATTAGACCACACGACCCTCATAATATTCAAAGAATCAATTGCATAAAATGCAACAACTCGTATCTTTATTTGATTTCAACCAAATGAAATACAACAGACGCAATAACACAATCTCGTAATGAGATTCGTTACATCATATTTGTAAATATGTGTTTGCTAACTCACAATGTTTACAATCAAACTCTTAAAACTCTTTCACTAACTAAATCTAACTCCTTAGCATTGATGTAGGGGCATCCTTATATAAACACAACCTACCTACTTAAGTTAAATATTTGTACCTCATTAACAACATTAATACACCTTAGTGCATCTCAAACATTAAATGTCACAAATATTAAATATCTTCACACTTTCAAGGAACTAAAACACGTTAGAACTCAACATATCCCAAAATAGAGTACAGGGATTAATGAATGAACCCTTGTCAATGTTCATGACCTTCAAAATCAATTGTCAAACAATCAACAACTCTTTTCATAACACATCATAGTTGCATGATAAAGTCATACGAGATGCGCAAGACTTCGCAATCACCAATCTCCATTAAAACCTTTGCACCATGTTCCACGCATCATTCCAAGAACGATGTCATGCTTTATCACAAGTTTTCCAATGTCATGCTTTATCACAAGGTTTCCAAATAATTGGAAACTTGATGTATGGCTTGCACAATAAATATCCGATGGCACCTAGAAATCTCTCCTACTCATTTTTCACTGCGATAAAAAAGCTTCTTGATCAAATATCTTGTTGCTCAAGTAATATTGTGGACTAACAGAGACATACATAAAATCTCTGCAAGGACACAATAAGAGAATTTAACAAATCTTCTCAAAGAGTTTCGTAGACTTATTTAAAGTAATGGTTACCAAAGCACGTAACAAAAGAATGCACAAAATATTACGAGCAAGTGTGCTCACAAACAACACCGAACTTTACTAAACACATATACCACATACAATGCAAAACCACACAAAGACGGTCTACGCAACATAGAATGCGTGCACAAACTTATTACAAGACACATGCACAATGAAAAAGTTTGGGCAACACAGCACTTGAACAAATTCTTAAACTAACATATGTTTAGTTGAGATAAGATTGTTCATAAACCCAGATGCTCCTGCATCTCCCAGCAACATCCCTCACATATTAGTGTCAATATTATACAAGTTACATTCATTGTCGGTTATTAAAAGTTTGCAATGGAATGCTAGAAGTGGTTACAATTTGAAGCAACTAAAAGCTGCCAAGCTTAGGGCAAAGACCCATATTAGAATGGTGAACCAAATATTCATAATTCAAGTCATGCCCTGCAAGCTTCATGCACAAAATATAGGTAGATTTCTCCCTCACTACCCCTTACCTATAGCATGATGCCATATGAAACTCTACTCCTCATTTTTTGTCTTTAACTAGATTTCAACTAAAAGATGATCTAAAAGAGATTCTATTGGCGGCAACTTCATTTATAAAAGTGTATCTTTCCCCTCTCAATCTTTGCCCTGCACTTCTGGCCCAATCTCAAACTAGTACATTATCTGAATGGCTTTAACGTATATCCAGCCTGAAACTTAGGGCTTCAATAACCTTGTATAGTATCTTAACTTATCAAATATTCTTCCAGAATTTTAAGCAGATAAAATATTGCAAATAACATACCAAAAAATCATCATCAGCTGACGCACATCTTGTTTAGAACCATATAAGCTTCTTGTTTTAAAATAACCATATGCAGTTTATATTGAGAACAGCTATATGTACTGAAATAATTGCAGTGGATTAACCAAAATCATAAGCGAACAAGTACAAGAGATCATCTCACTTACCAGCCACCTGGCATCTTCCCTTGATACTTAAATCAGTCTAGCAACCCAGCCATTTATTTGTATCCCATTTTGTGCACGTTACATGTGTTACAAAATTAAATACAGAAGATTACAATTTCTCAGAGCCCTCTAATGATAATCTTCTTGTAATCAAAAGCATTTAAGTTGAATGAGCTGCAGAAACTCCAAAGGTGATAGTTTGTACGAATCCATTATCTATTGTCATGTTTGAATAAATAGCTGTCATTCTCTACTTGATATTCAATTGTATTGAAATGTCATCTTTATTCAAGCAAAAGACCACCTTCAGCTTAAAAAGTGGAGCAAAAAGCAATCAATTGCTCAACGACATCCTTCTGAATCACATGAATGTACAAAGTTGACACTCTTTTAGGGATAAATGAAGTTCAAACAATCAGCTATTGCCAAAATTGAATGAGCACTCTTGATCACAGCCAGCACACCACAAGCACCATAACACCTTTTATATGCCAATTACACATCGCCACTTACATTGGCAGACCAACACAATCTAAGTACATTCTAGACCTGAATGGCATATAGAAAGTCCCAAAACAAATGCCATCTCCCATTGGTTTGAGTAATAGAAACTCATAACATTAAAGTTCAGGTAGACATCAGACAGGCTGCTGCACCAAACTTCAGAAGCATAGTTTAATATTCATTCACAGATTATAATAATGAAGACCACAACACCAGTAAAGAATCTCGATAGCTATCAGTGGGAAATCTTATAGTAAGCAATCAACATGATAACTACAAGCAGAACACCTATAAGTCCACCCATAATCCACTTATTTCGGCTCATCCTCCTGGTCATTGAAGTAAGAATCTTTCTGCTCTTACCAATGCTGTCATCAACACCATGAAGCTGCATTGACCAACAAACATCCATACAAACAAAAATGTTAACTCATACCGATAAAAATACAATTGTCTTGAATTTTAATTCTGAAAGAAAAAATCAATGTATTCAGAAATCTACACAGAGATCTCCCTGCAGCTTAAATGCTAGCAACTAAAGACACTGTAAATTTGGAAGAGCATGTGAAATCTACAAGAAGAATAACAAGATAGATAAAGCAATAATCTCTATCACTACATTTGCCTCCTTGTCAAAAGTTCAATGCACGCAGTACTGGGGTTAGTGAAAAGCCAATGGAAATAGCAAGGCCAAGTCAGATGTTCCTCCCACAGAGTTGATCATAATGAACACAGATGATGCTTTCATAGGTAATAGACACCTAAAAAAATTGATACAAACTAATTGTGGTATTGGCGGCCCCACACCCGTTCTGGGACACAAGCGGGGGTTCCAGTCCCTGTACTTCCACTATACCAATCAGCCAATTTTATGTCCCCCGCTGTAGGTAGCCTGATCGGTGGTGGTATTTGAACCTGCATTGCTCCAATACAAATGCATCCGCTTTAACCGTTACACCAAACCCGAGGGACACCGTACCCTCAATTTTTTATTTGCATTGAATCCAGGAACCCAAGCTGATAACATAGCTGAAAAGAGAGGCAATTAAATTTGGGTTTCAGCGAGGCCAGGAAAGATGAATATGCTCAATCTATCATAGAGATGTATTTTGAAGGTGTACTCCCTGAAACCATTAGTAGGGAGGTTAATAATAGCCATTAAATAAAGTCCCATATTAGAGAAATTAAAGAATTGGGCCCATTGCGCTGTTATGATTGGAGAGGACAGGATTAAATTGGATGGTGTTTGTTGAGAAGCTGAATTATTTATTCATGCAAAACATGGAAGGTGGAGATGAGTTCTCTACCGATACCACAGTTCATTATTTGTAGGACTCAATAATTGAAAACTAATCATCTGTCTGGAGGGAAACCAGACCATTGATAACTGCATAGGAAAAATATTTTTTTGAGGATTAACAACATTTATTGCAAAACTGGAAATCCTAGGGAAAAACTAATGAGATGAAATATGACCAGGAAGAAGCAACTGAGGATGATGTGGGTTTGGTGGATCCTGTAGACCCTATTCAAGCAACGGCAGGGCCAACCTTTTTAACACTGCCACTAAGTCTGCATTACCAAATAATGGAATTGCTATGGGGTTGGATCGCTCACTGCTGCGCAAAATGTAGGTGTACCACCTTGATCTGAAGGAGGATGTTAGGAGGATTGATAAGAAAGTGTTAAGAGAGTGCTATTTGTTTGATTGTAGAGAAGAGCAATAATCGTAATACTCCCAAGGTTTCCAGGAGCACATTGACACTGCCTTCTGAGCCTGCAATGCAGGCAACCTCTGCTCTGTCACATTTCCAGTGAAGTATACAATATGATTCCATATGGAGACGGCCAAGCTGGCTTTGTAGCTTGGATTCCAGAGAATGCACATCATGATCTAGACACGAATTCTAAGAATTCTTGTGACAAAATTTATGAGAACACTGACAGCCTTTTAATGTTAGGATGGCCATGTTGAGTAGGAGACTAAGGAGTGTCAGCTTTAGGGACCTCCGGACACCAGTGTTCATGCCACAGGAGGGAGCAGAGATGGACTTCAGGCCACATCTGCTAGGAGCCCAAATCTGCAAGCTTTACTATGAGTAATCTTAGATAGGTTTTGCTATTTTTAGTATATGACTCGGTTGATACATGTTACTGTTCTTCCCCTGTTTGTTGCTGGGAACAATTTTTTAACTAAGTTTAGAATAGATGGGTGGTTCTCTGCATATGGGATGCTTACATTCCTCCAGATCAAACAAAGTTCAGGCAAGCATTAAGATTACATTAGGGGTCGTTTTGGGAGTATCTGGGAAAGTCCAGTGATCTCCTTCCAAGATGGAATTTTATACCATCTTCTCTGAATATATAATATGAATATTAACTCTTTGCTCAGCAAAAAAACATGAAAACATTCCTTGAAACTAACCGGACAGTACTAGAATAGTGTATTCAAGGACAGCTTCTTCCGAATAGGTTACCCCTTGATTAATTGACAAAACCATTACACTTGTTCCGACAAACAACAATGCATGCAGCATAGAGCATAGAGTGTGAAAAATTGAGCATAGTATGAAACGCATTTGAAAATTATTGATCTTTTACATGCCATAGTTTTATAATTTCTTGACTTGGCATAGGTTTTACTACCATAGTCTTTAGCCACGTCGCTGGATTAGAGCTAGATTAATATATTTGTTAATCGGGGATCCTGACCAGAATTTGCAGGAATATCGCACAATGCAAAAACTTGATTTGGAGGAGAAAAATGGAAAAGAATTTCACCATCAAGAAAAACCTCTAAGCATGCCATAATCTTGTAAGCCATGTAATATACAAATTCTAAAACTGAGATACCTGTACTCCACGGTGAAGCCTTGAAAAACATTTACTTGTCTACAATTCTAAGGATGCTAAAAATACAGGAAAAGCAATATTTTGCACGCTACAGAACCAGTAATCCATCACTGGTTATAGCTGTATATGGCTTCAGGACATAGGAATCCAGTTTGCAACAAAACGTCTTTTGCAGTTACTGCTGGACCAGTACTGTTTTAATCGTTCAATAATTAATTATTTTTTTGTGGATATAAAAAGCTGAATCTATTCCATTATAATCATTACATAGCATTTAGCGACAACAAAGTTGAAGAATTTTAGAAGAATTTCAAGAAATAGCACGAGAAAGCCTTACAGAAAAGTATTGTCACAAACTAACATGGTTACGGATATGGCAGCATTTTAAAAAACTTCGAGACACAATATGGCACGGAAACTACAAATATATATTTTTATGGGATACAGCTAAGACTTTGGGCTGTCTGTATCCTATACATCTCCCAACCTTACCTGGGACATATCTGACCAATATGACATAGATGCCTATCTGAGCTGTATTCAAAAAGTATCCAAGCTGAATTCAGGAAGCATCCACTCTGAATTAATATCTAGTGTGGAAACCCGTATCTGGGAGGGGGAAGCATATAATCACATGGATCACAAAAAGCAAGTTATACAACACCAACATCAATGTTTATTGTCTTCAAATGCACTCTCTGTTCATGAACCCACAATTACAACGAACCCCCAACTTCACAACTTGTCATTCAAACATGTAGAAACCCCTGTTTCCCTGATTTCTGAAACTGAATATTTTTTTGGACTGTTTGTGTATTTTGATTTTTTTGTGTTTTTGGCATGAAATAAAGAATGCGAAATTTGCAAGATAATTTCGTATACAATTCAAATAAATATATATTGAAACAGTAAACTCTTCGTTTGGCTAAACTATATTATTATTATTCTTCACAGATGATTACAATATCATTTCTCTATCATGCATATAAAATAATATCAAATATTGTTAAAACCCTGATTTTTTCCAGCAAACCCTAGATCTGGTACACCCAGTACGGCTGCAATAAATACCCCGTTCTCCGCGCTTCTGAAAGTACAAAAAGATGATAGAAGTGTAGGCGCTCAAAAAAGTATCATCAATTTTTCCAAAAAGAAGGCGTTTTGCCCTAGGAGAGAGAAAATGCCCCTGTTGTAACTATACGGCCTGGTACAGTACCGTACAAATTCCGTATGGTGACAGAAAAAAACAGTACGTACTGGTACAGCTGTACTCCAGAACCTTAAAAAATTGCGCCACAACTGTTAATTTTGTTCTGGATGATTTCTGGATCAAACCCTGATGAAATAAATACATGTAAATCTCTGTAATAATCTGTGTGAAATTATCTCTTAAACTGGTAATAGATCAGCTGATATCTCACAACCTCTAAATTGCACACACTGAAGATTGCACGTTCTCCAATGCAAAAGAATACTGGAAACCCTTGGCTCAGTCTTCAAGAATATACTTAGCAAAAATTGTCTTCCACATGAATGATGGCGCTTCTCCCAATAAGAAACCCTTATATCCTCAAAAAAAGTGTGCTTGCCCTAATTAGGGTTTTACAATAAAAATTAGGGTTTCTTTTTTTTTTTTAAATTTTCCAAAGTCTAAGACAATTTTAATTATAAAATATAATTAAAACGGCCCCCTTCATAATGAGCGCCCCCTTGGCCCAAAACGCCTAAGTCATAATTACGCCAAATAATTAATATTTAATTAAATCAATTAAATATTAATATCTCCCTCGATACATATCCGATTCTCGATCTGTCTGAAGCTGGCGAACAAGGGAGTGATTCCGCACATGACCATACCAAAACAGGGGTGCTCCGCTGCGTGCCAAAAATCCCTAAAAAATAGGAGCTCAGGCAAACGTGTCCAAAAGCGCCCTAACGAACACCAACTGGAAAAATTTTGCTAGTTGAAGCCAAGCCAAGCTCCATCAAGACCCTCTATCCATCCTATCAGCGTACGAGGGTCGCATAATAGACTAATCATCAACTCTGAAAGATGTCAACTGAAAGGGGACATGACAGTCCGCCCCTCCTGAAATTGCTTGTCCTCAAGCAATCTCAACTGCCAAGAAACTCTACTCCGCCTAGATCCCAAATGATTCTGTAGAGTGCCCGAAAAGACACTGAATCATGCTCAGCACTGTTGTGAACCACTATCAGGACGAAAAGCAATCTATCATACGAAATGATCCCTGTATCCCAATACAATCTGTACTTACATTCATCTACCAAATCTTCCTCTGGTGCATGCTCTGCATCTGAATTGCAGCATATGGGTATATGCAAATCTGATCCAATAGCAACCATAGCATCAGATTTAGAGCCTGTGTGTGGCACACTATCACCTTGCTTCATTGAAATTCTTGAAACAACATGGGATTTCCAGTGACATATGTGCTGGATCCCTGCACTTCCATGTGATGAAGGTTCACAACACGAGATATTGAATATAGCAATCAGGACAGCTGCATCAAGCGCTGCATAGTGCAACTGACTAGTGGCCAAAGGACGTTGCTCCCAGTTGCTCATCCGTCTTGTTTTGTTTAAATGGCCTCCTAATGCAGTCTTTGTAAGGCCAGAAAGTCCTCCCTTAGAAGATCCATGAAGCTTTTGAAGATCTAAAATACCTTCACAGAAGTGGAAACACTCCATTTCCCTGTAAGACTGATAAAGCTGCTCCAGATCATTGTGAAAAGCATAACCTAACTTCAAAATGTTAGTAGAATGAAAAACAGCTTTGAGACAGGTGTCCAATGCATGAGGTTCTGTCTGAAATAGTCCTACCAGGTCAGATATTAACACTTTTTCTGCAGTAGCAATCTGTAAAATAGAAACCTTATTTGGTCCCATTCCTTTCTCATAGTTTGGCCTCCACTCACAGTTTATTCCAACCACCTTGACCTCAGCAAAATATTTTGTAGCATTTACCAATCCATCAATTGTATCAATCCTTACAATATTTACTTCTGAAACAAAGTCTGACAATTGCAGATAATGATTCTCTTTAGCCTTTACTGGATATGAAGGTATAGTCAAAGAATAACGATGGCATATGTCAGTTGCCTTTTCCACATCACCCATTTCAAATGCCAGAGCAACCAGGCATTGAATAAGCTGAGGATCACCATTAGCAGTCATCTCTGCAATCTCCCAGCATGCTTTCCGGGCAAGCCTCTGCAATTTGCTTTTTTTATACTGATAATAAACATCTGGGAATTCTTGCTTCAGTTTGTACATTTTTACAATGTTATATGCCTTCTTGAACATTTTCCTATTGGTAAGATGTTGCACTAGAGAGCAAATCATATCTTTCCCCATGTAAGATGCCCATTGTTCTGCTACTTCAACCTGGTTACCATGAATCATAGTATCCAGAAACCCCTGGGGTGTAGAATGCTGAAGAGAAAATTGCTTTAACATACATACGGCACTGGAATAATTCCGAGATCTTATCAACTTCAAAATAAATGCCTCCAGATTTATCTTTGCTTTCACAGACTTCTCAGACTCCCTTGTTGAACTGTATATTGCCTCCACTAAATCATCCATTCCAATGTCAAAAACTATTGCCACTTTGATAAGGATGCGCTCCTCAAGTTTGACTGATCCAAGCACCACTCTATTAAACAACTGAGCTGCTAATTTCCTCGCTTCAGCAGCATCAGAAAATGTCCTGTTTATTTTATCCAAACAACTTAAAGCTGATGTCAGTAAGTGGCTTAGGCCTTCCCCATAAGGTGCTTCAACAAGGAGTAAGACATTTAGACAACATATGACATAAGTATCTGGTCCAGGAGGTGGAGCACTTGGCAAAGCTTCCATTACTTGTCGGTGAAGAGTCTGGGATTTCATAACTGCCTGCATCTCCAAGTTGTCCCCGTCCACCTCTTCTTTGATGAACTGGATGCGAGTCATAAGTGATTTCTCTTTTTCCCATTCCATGTTGGAAAGATTGACCTTTCCTTTTATGTTTTGAAGATGCTGTCTCGCCTTGACAGCCACTAATCTAGCCTCCTTGGCCCTTTGTGACCACATATCACATAAATTTTGTGTCCTTTCCACAACAACAGCATTCTCATCATTGGTTGATATGAGGCTACGTTTTACTCCTGTTGTGTCCTCTATTTTCTGCTGCACTTTCCCTCCTTTGCCTTTTACAAAACGCAACAAAGCAGCATCAACCTTAACTGTGCTTGAGTGCCTTGATGTTTCAACAAATTCTTCCGCTGCTGTGCAATTTTGCAGAATCTTGGAATCTGTATCTTCTTCTCTTTGCTGCTGCTTATCCTCCACAGAATCTTTTTCATGGTCAGTAGCAGTTCGCTTTATAATTACATTTCCTTGACTTCCCTTTACACTTTTTACTGGAGCTTGAGACTCATGAAGAGACTCCTACTGCTCACTCTTGGGAACATCTTCAAGATTAGCCAAGGTAATTGACTCTATATTCAAACCCTCTTGGTTTAGTTTTAGGCATTCCACTGAATCTTCAGACTTTATATGTTTTACTGAAATAAATGATTTTATAGGTATAGTACTTGAGTGTTGATCAGCAACAGCTTCACTCTTAGTCTCAACATCTTGCGTCGAGTTTTGGACTTCAGAATTGCTAGCAACGTCACTATCTGAATGTTTTCCGTTGCCATTTACAACAATCCAACATTTAGCGTTTGCCACTAAGCTGCACTCCCCCTGTACACTTTTGATGTGGGAGTCCGTATCCTCATTTTCTGTAGAGACTTCTTGTTTCTCCTTCCTTTTGTTTTGTGATGTGGACCCTTTAAAAACGGATGCCATATACCGTGCTAATTTGTCTTCGGTTGTAGGGTGTGAAAGAAATTCATTCATCCTCCTCTGGTTTTCAACCAACTTGTTCAAACTTTGTTTAAGCTTCTCCATAGTCTTGTCCCACTGTTTCTGAGTAGTTGAAGTAACCATGATTAACTAGCCGATTCAATGTCCAATCTACCCAACAGGATGGCAGGACAAAAGCTCTGATACCACTGTAGAAACCCCTGTTTCCCTGATTTCTGAAACTGAATATTTTTTTGGACTGTTTGTGTATTTTGATTTTTTTGTGTTTTTGGCATGAAATAAAGAATGCAAAATTTGCAAGATAATTTCGTATACAATTCAAATAAATAAATATTGAAGCAGTAAACTCTTCGTCTAGCTAAACTATATTATTATTATTATTCTTCCCAGATGATTACAATATCATTTCTCTATCATGCATATAAAATAATATCAAATATTGTTAAAAACTTGATTTTTTTCAACAAATCTTAGATCTGGTACAGCTGGTACGGCTGCAATAAATACCCCATTCTCCGCACTTTTGAAAGTACAAAAAAATGATAGAAGTGTAGGCGCTCAAAAGGGTATCATCAATTTTTCCAAAAAGAATGCGTTTTGCCTTAGAAGAGAGAAAACTCCCCTGATGTAATTGTACGCCCTAGTACAGTACCGTACGGATTCCGTACGATGGCAGAAAAAACAATATGCCCTGGTACAGCTGTACTCCAAAACCCTAGAAAATTGCGCCACAACTATTAATCTTGTTCTGGATGATTTCTAGATCAAACCCTGATGAAATAAATACTTGTAAATCTCTGTGATAATCTCTGTGTGAAATTATCTCTCAAACTGGCAATAGATCAGCTGATATCTCACAACCTCTGAATTGCACACACTAAAAATTGCACGTTCTCCAATGCAAAAGAATACTGAAAACCCTTGGCTCAGTCTTCAAGAATATACTTAGCAAAAATTTTGTCTTCCACATGAATGATGCCGCTTCTCCCAATAAGAAACCCTTATATCCTCAAAAAAAGTGTGCTTGCCCTAATTACGGTTTTACAATAAAAATTAGGGTTTCTTTTTTTTCTTTTAATTTTTCAAAGTCTAAGACAATTTTAATTATAAAATATAATTAAAACGGCCCCCTTCATAATGAGCGCCCCCTTGGCCCAAAACGCCTAAGTCATAATTATGCCAAATAATTAATATTTAATTAAATCAATTAAATATTAATCTCCCTCAATACATATCCGATTCTCAATCCGTCTTAAGCTGGCGAACAAGCGATTGATTCCGCACATGACCATACCAAAACAGGGGTGCTCCGCTGCGTGCCAAAAATCCCTAAAAAATAGGAGCTCAAGCAAGCGTGTCCAAAAGAGCCCTAACGAACGCCAACTGAAAAAAAATTGCTAGTCGAAGCCAAGCCAAGCTCCATCAAGACCCTCTATCCATCCTATCAGCCTACGAGGGTCGCATAATAGGCTAATCATCAACTCTGAAAGATGTCAACTCAAAGGGGACATGACAAATCAGAATTACACACTAATGACAACAATGCAATTCAGAATAAGTTTAAAAAAAAATGTATAATCTTTAAACACGCAACCACTCCAGTGAAAAGGGTATATAGCGTAGAAAAGGAATACAACAGGCAACACGCCAAATCTTTTACACATAGTTACCAAGAGACATGGGGGTATAGGAACTGCTACGTGGATGGAGACACCATTCAAACCAAGTATGTGAGTAAATGAACAAGGGTATGGTTATCTTCTATATAAATATTGTTATAAAAAAAAGTGGGTACAGGTACAGGTACATGGTCCTTGTCCGTATATTGGAGTTTCCTGGTAACTATAATTTTACATAAGAATGAATTTTAATCTGTCAATACACAAGTTTTTTGCAGGAAACAAAGTTTAAACTATATCATGTATCCTTCCAAGCACTACACTAATCTCAAAAACATTGTTTTTGAGTCCTATTAACCTTTTTCATTCACCCATGGACATTAATCCAGAGAACATTGTTTTTTATTTCTACTTCGGCCTTTGATTCTTTCAAACAAGAACAATAACATTTTGCCCTTGCATGACCAAATCCTTACCTGAATTCTCCTTAGACAAGTCACCAAGAAAGAACACTCTGACCTTTCCAAATGCCTGGGAATTCTAATAGTTCACTTCAACACCAGTTGTAAATTCTGTTAAGCAATCTAATAATGACAACCCAACCTGGCAGTAAATGACTCCTCGGGGCATATAAAACCATTACACAGGTGACAGCGTGAATTTGTAAGATTTAACTACAAAGAAAATTAGAATGTGCTTTATCAGAGGAGAAAGGAGGAAGCAAATCCTAGGCAGAGAAGGTGAACCAAATCGATGACAATCAAGCAGAATGGGTGATTTGTGCCAGTGTCTGTCTACTAATAACAATTTGCAGAGGCGCAATCCTTTTTCTCACGCCAGTCAGACAGACATAGCAACATTTGGTTGGTTATGTTATATCCCGATTTCTTCAATAAACTTGATTTGCTTATCAAATAGATATTAATGACGTTAATGTTGTTACTGTTGTAGCAAACTATTTTCATTTATGTTGATATATGGACAGACATATAATAATTATTTGTGTGTGACTCATTACTTGATTGATTAGTTGTACATGAGTTTCATATGTATGTAGATTATGTTCATTCAGTATTATTGTGCTTTACCAGCATTTTTATTGATTATCATTGATATAGGCCAACTACCATTTGCATTTGTGAGGTGGATGTAGGAGAAAGTCCACTCTCCAGACAGATATGGAGGGAGAGTATCATCAGGGAGGGTGTTGCAAATAGAAATGTTGGAGGTGTAGAAATTCAACAAAAAACTTAGCACACACCACGTAACACAAATAAATGCATGATTGCTTTAATTTCGGTTGTGTTTAATTAATTTGTGCTTGGTCATGATTGATTTGGTTTTGATTCGTGTTTTGATGCTATTCAGTCTTAATTACAATTGTATACGTTCGTTATATAACTTTACTTATAGTTGATTGCATAACCCATACAGACGTGTACCTACAAGCATTCAATAGAAGAGTATCGTTAGAACATATAAACATAAATGGCATGGAAATAAATTACATTATTGATCATGTAACAAAATGATTTTTATAAACTACATCTAACCTAGACCTGAGTGGAAGTAACTAAGGTGGTACCTAGGGTGACATAGTTCTAAATACCTAAGGGTTAACTAGGTATGAAGCTTTGATTGTTTAAATCTTTAAAGTGGATAGACATTCGAGTTGTATTAAAACATAATTTTTATGTTTATTGGACATAATACGATGTCAACCCTAATTTGGGAGTCATCATTTGGTTGTCTTTGTTGATTTGAACCATGCAACTCGGATGGCTAGGGTTCAACTGCGAGTTGGAAGGAAATAATGACACTATGATCTATGACGGTCGAGCTGTGAGTTGTTGGAAGCATGCCGAGAATTTATGGTGTTATAGCAAGTCATTCTTGGGGAAATAATGGTGGAGAAGAGTTCGCCATGAAATTAGGGATTTTTGAATAACATGCAGATGACTGTGAAAACACAAAAGGAAGAATGGAATTTTTAGAAAGATATAGAGGCCAGGGTTGACAAGGGAGAACAAAAAGAAAAAAAGGAACTTTTATTGGCAGACCAAAGGAAAAAGACTACTTCGAGGGCACTAAGAGGTAGGGTTTGTTTTGGGTTTACTCTAAAATTTTGTATTCCTGTTATACAGTTTGTAGATAAAATTGTTTTAGGATTTTTAGAAACTGTTGTTAAAGAGTTTCAAACCCTTGAGAGAATCTAGGTTTCGAACCTGTGGGTGGAGGAATCCCCCCCACAAAATTGAATCAATGATTCGATTGTATAACATGGGCATAAAAGGTTAGGGTAACTTTTAAAAGTGAGATCTTTGTGCGGTTTATTACACGGCTGAGTGTTGCTTTGTGTACTATATTTATATATGACTGAGTGTTGTTTTATGTGTTAATAAAATGGCTTAAGACATTGTTTTAATAGAGATTCGAACAAAGTTTATGATGATTATTTATTTGACTGTGTTCAATAATAAATTAAAACGGCTCTGTGTATCCATTTAGCTATTACAACTTGGGATATTGTTTAAGATTTTGGGTTAAGTTGGATTCCGGAATTTAAACTGGGTTCTCTGATGCTCAATAACTTGATTGTGTTTTTCCTTGGTTCGTTTATATATATAATGAAACGGTTGTGTATTCATTTATCCTACGGCTTGGGATATTGTCTTAAATTTTGGGTTTTGTTGGTTGTTATTTGGTTGTGTATAAATTTCATTTCAATCTAGAAATGGCGGACTGTTATCACCTGTTCATGAACGTTTTTTTGGGACAGCTGAAAGTTGCTATTCGACTTAACTTAGTTAGTCAACTGTGTATTAATGATTATGAGTTGACTGAGCATAAAGAATTATGTGTTGACTATGTATAGAAGTTTATGGTCGACTATGTGTTATTTTAGTCGATTACCAAACCGCAAGGTTAAGTTATTTTGAATGGGATACATACGAAAGTTATATTATTGTAGGCTCACAGGTTTAAAATACATATTAACTCTAAATTAGCATTAACCATAGTTTGTATGAAATGATTGGGTTATTGCTTATGATAAGTTATTTGAATAGAATTGTTATTAAGATTATAAGTTGAATAACATAAACATTTATGCAATAGACTGGCTGTGTAGTATAAAAATTTCTATGGTCTACATCATCTTGAACATACACAGATGAGTATAAAGATAGGGATATAAATATAAGTTGGATTATTTCCTTATGTTAACCGGCTGTGTAATATGGATAGATGAATGTTTGATTGATGTTTGTTGGATTGCATTATATCTTCGGATCAGGTTGAGTTTAAACATTTATAAAATGGTTGACGTTGAACTAATTTATGGTCTTGGATGTTTAATTTAAGGGTTAAACTTGTGTTGAATGATTTCAATAAGTCAACGTACCTTATGGTACATAACAGAATATTTCATGTTTTGAGTTGTGTTTAATGCATTTAATTGGGTTTTAAGTGAAGTGTGGTGTTAACGTGATTTTTATTTTAGTTTAAATATGAGTTAATATTTCTTAAGTAGGGAACTTAAAATATGAGAATAACTCTAAACTTATATAAGTATGTATATATGTAATTGTGGATTATACATAAAGACGATATAATATTCTTTATGAATAGTTCATTAAAACACACACACACATATATATATAATTAATACGTACAAATTATACGCATATGTATATATATATATATATATATATATATATATGCATGGCTATTTATATGTATATATCATGCCATTAAAAAATCAATGGCTAAAGGTTTTTTAATATAAATTAAGTGGACATACTTGATATATATGTATGCAGATAGTTTGGTATGTAAGTAGATGTTTGTTTATAGTGAATAAATGTATTTATATGCAAACTGGAATGTGTATTATTAATTCATAATATGTTGAATTTAATTATAAATTACAAGAAAAATGATAAATTGTTGATTAGAACATATAATGTTGTAATTATTATTATTTGTTGGTTAGCTTAAGAATTATTGTGAATTCCGGAATTGTATTATTTTTATTATAAATACTTGTGAAAAAGGGTGTTTATATGAAATTAGTAAATATTTTAATATTATGAAGATTGTTAGAAAACAATTATATTTGTAATATTGCCTTATTGGATAACGGACTTTGGGCTATGTTGGAATTTAGAAAGTGTGATAGAAGATATAAAGTTTTTATTCTATTGCATGTAATTATTTCAAGTTGTTTCTTGTATTTCATTATTATAGTATTAATACTAAATCTATATGAGAAATTCGTGGAAATCTTGTATATGAATTATTTAGTAAATCTAGTATTAATGACATTAAGAAAATATTATCGTAAGAAGGTTCTCATGCATTTATTTAGAGTCTTTAATACATGGATTAAATGAAATCTGATTGAGTGCGTATGTGAAGATGATTGGTCTATTGGATCATTAAACTATATGAAAAGTTTGGCCAAAATTATATTTATAATTAAACGTTATCATTTCACCTATTTGATTAATATGCATGTATGCACGATGTCATGTTAGAATGAAATTCTTTATAAGATGTTGCATGTAGTTAAAATATTACAACACACGAGTTCTAGTTGATTTCTCGATCCCTGCACCGTTATCATCTGTTCATCTGTGAAGGAAGGGTCATTCACTAGTTGAACAATTATGCGAGGGATCTATGGTCCGTGGTTGGTGTGGACAAGCACTCTGATGATACTCTCCCTCTCCTTCAACATTCAGCTGATAGACTTTTACTCCTGATTACATTTTATATACATATGACGAGTTTGTGAATACTCGTTCGTTATGTGGAACAGTGTATTTATTTATATTCACTATGATGTAATAACTTTGTATTATTGTACTTTGATAAAGAGCAGATTGATTGTTCTTATTGTATAACTTTCAACAGTTGGCTAAATTATTATTCAGCAAATATACTTTATGTGATGGATTGAAATTGTAATTCTATTGAATGTGTTGAATTGATCATTATCTAAATGAATCATAATTAGTTTATTATGCAAGATGCATTTGATTAAAGATCAATTAACTTATCTTAATTGAGAATAATTTGGTTTGATTATTAAAGTAAAGTTTTTTATAAAAAAATTACCGTTTTCGAGTTAAACACAGTAAGGTTCTAACATTGTGGTATCAGTGCTGAGGCTCAGACTCTAAGACTTAATGAGTCTGCTAACATATCTATATTCCCCTGTTAATCATAAACGCAAATGGTGCGCGGTAGACCTAGAGGTGAGGGCACTTCAAACACCAACCCTTCAGTAGATCCAAACCAATTTGCCACAGAGCAAGTTGCATAGTTGGATTAGATTCTCGCAAACATGCACGAAACTATGGACCAAATCACGGCCTTAGAGTAGGAAGTGCATAGACATGATGAGGAAGTCAATCAAGAAGAAACTGAAGAGCACCATGTTCAACAAGAAGCTCAGCAATAGGCTCAACAAGAGCGTAGGCATGATGAGGTGCCGCAGGTTGCGAGCGCTCGTGCAACTGCAAAACTTGCACGAGACATGAAGAAAGTAAATCCTCCCAAGTTCAATAAAACTGTGTTAGGGGATGGTGTTGAAGCTTGGTTGACAAAAATGAATAAGTATTTTGAGATCTGTAATTACTTAGAAGTCACTAAGGTAGTTTAAGGAACGGATCAATTTGTTGAAGCAGCAACGTGGTGGGCAAATAAGAAGCTCAAGATAAACCTAGACTCCACTACCATCACATGGAGCAATTCGTGGTTTTGTTCAGATCATGATGGTTGTCACAGTTGTATTTTGACTAGAAGCTGACAGATTTTCACAATCTGAAATAGGGAAACCTTTCCGTGAACAAATACTAGGAACAATTCACTAAACTCTTAAAACATGTTCCTCAATATCAGACAGATGAAAGGTTACGCATTCGAAAGTTCATCATGAGATTAAAACCCCAAATTGAATGTGAGGTAGATGTGCATGGGCCATCTATGATAGATCGAGTCTTTGAAAAGGCAGTTAAACAGGAGTCAAAATTGAAATCTCTTGCTCAGGTTAGAGAGAAGTTCAAGAAGTTTGGCAGTTCCAAACCCACTCTTAAGAACTGGAAAAGGAACAGAAATTCCAAGAATCTGAATGCTAAATTCAGTAACTTCTCAAATAACAAGAAAGCGGAAGCTAGATTCAACCTTGATTTCAAAGGAAACCCACAGACGAAAAGAAAAAGACCACTTGGCAGATATTTCATTTGTGGAGGTGATCACTATGCCAGAGAATGTACTCAAGGAAACTCTGAGGGTAAAGCTAAGGGTCTTATGCAACAAAGAAATTTTCAACAGAAAATCCATGCAACTGTTAACAATCATCAAGTTGATTTTCAAAACTCACCTACTGAAGTTGCCGATAATCTTTTTGGTCAACCCATTTCCATTTTGATTGATATTGGAGCTGTGGAATGTTTTATTTCTTCACGAATGCTTTCTAAGTTGTCTAGAAAAGCTAGTTCAATGGTAAATACATGGTCAGTGCAATATGGGAATGAAGCCAAGGTCAAAGTCGATAGATGTTTAATGGAAACTAAGATTGAATTCCCTGAATTCACCACAATAGTAGATCTTTATGCAACTCCACTAGAGTCAAGATGTAATCCTAGGGGTGAATTGACTTGTTAAGCATAAAACTAAAGCAGATTGCTATCTTTAGAAGGTAGAATGTCAAGGGATTTTGAAAATCAAACTCAGATTCAGGGTGAAAAAAAAGAGTTAAAACTTAGGCAGATTTCTGCAATTCAGTTTAAGAAGGCTCACAGGGAAGGATTGTTTCCAAAGGAATTGTCAGGATTACCACCCAAGCAAGAGTTCAATTTCTCAATTGACATAATCCCTGGTTCAGAACCGCAATCCAAGGCACCTTACAAGATAACGACTACAGAGTTGGTTGAGTTGAAAGCTCAACTACAAGGTTGTTATCTAAAAGGTTGATTCGACCAAGTGTGTCACCATGGAGAGCACCAGTCGTGTTTATTAAGAAAAATGGTACTCTTCGTCTATGCATTCAGTACAGGTTTGTGAACAAAGTGACAATCAAGAACAAGTATCCATTGTCTCACATTGATGATCTCTTTGATCAAATGCATCAGGGGACAATTTTCTCTAAGATAGATCTCCAAGAAGGATATCACCAGTTGAGGATTCGAGAAGAAGATATTCTCAAAACAACGTTCAAAATTCGGTATGGGCACTATGAATTTACAGTGTTGTCTTCCAAGTTAACAAATGTTTCAACAGCATTCATGAATCTCATGAACATTGTGTTTAAGGGTTATCTAGATCACTTTGTGTTAGTTTTTTTGGATGATATCTTCATTTATTCTAAGAATGAGGGAGAACATCTACAGCATCTGGAGTTGGTGTTGCAACATTTGCAAAAGCACAAACTTTATGGTAAATTCTCCAAATGTGCGTTTTTCCAGAAGAAAGTGCAATATTTGGGACACCTTATCTCCACAGACGGAATTTCAATTGTTCCGACGAAGATAAGAGCCATAATGGAGTGGCCAACACCCAAAAATGTGCACAAGGTAAGAAGTTTTATGGGACTAGCCGGGTACTACGGAAATTTGTTCCAAATTTCTCGAACATAGCTAACCCAATTACCTCTCTTCAACGGAAGAATCAGAGTTTTGTTTGGTCGGACAAGTGCAAGAAAGCCTTTCAAGAGTTAAAAAGGAGGCTTACGTTGCACCTATGCTAAGAGTTTTGAATCCTAATGGTCAGATCTCGGTAATCACTGATGCATCTAGGGATGGTCTTGGAGTTCTTATGCAAGATTGTTTAGTTGTAGCATGAGTCCAGGAAGCTTAAACCATATGAGACAAATTATGCCTCTCGTGATCTGGAACTTGCTGCAATAATGCATGCTTTGCAAGTTTGGAGGCATTATCTGTTGAAAAAACTGTTTTGAGCTCAAGACTGACAACTTGCGGCTCAAATATATCATCACCCAACCGAACATGAATGCTCATCAGAGACGTTGGTTAGAGTTCTTATCCGACTATGATTTTGATATTAGCTACATCAACGGTAAGGAAAACAGAGTTGCTAACGTCCGAAGTAGTAAAAGGTATAGAGCAACTTTGGCTACTATCAAGAGTACCTTTTGGAATCAAGTTAAATTCTCCCCAAGAGATGAATTCTATGAGCAAATTAAGAAAGCTTTGTCAGAGGATGCTCAGAACCCTCAATTTAAAGGATTCAAAATGGAGAACAATGGTCTCTTAAGGTACAAGAGCAGAATGTACGTCCCTGATAGAGAGGATTTGAGGAGCACAATGCTGAAGGAATTGCACAATGCCCTTTATTCAGGTCACCCTCGAGTGACTAAGCTCATGGCTAAGCTAAGACCTCTTTATTTCTAGAAAGAAATTAAAAGAGATGCAGCAGATTTTGTCTTGTTTGGAGTGTTAGCGTGTGAAGGTTGAACATGTGCACCCAACAGGTTGTTGTATCCTCATGATATACCGGAATGGAAGTGGCAAGTAATGCGTATGGACTTTGTCCAAGGTTGTTATCACAGAACCGACTGGTGGTAGTTGACAAACTAACCAAGATAGCTCACTTCATACCATGTAATTTGACTGATGCACCAATGCTTGCGAAAATATTCATGAAAGAGGTGTACCAATTACATGGGTTTCCAAAGAAGATCATTTATGATCGAGATCCAAGGATGACATCTAGGTTTTGGTTGACTCTAAATTCAGCATTGGGCACACAATTGAATTTTAGTATTGCATATCATCCAAAAATGGATGGACAAATAGAGAGAGTAAACCAAGTTCTAGAAGATCATCTTCGAATGTGTTGCATGGATCAGCAATATAAATGGGAAGAGCATCTTCCACTAATAGAGTTTGCTTATAATAATTCTTACCAATCAGTTTTAAAGATGGCTCCATTTGAAGCATTGTATGGAAGGAGGTGTCGAACACCAATCAATTGGGACAAGCTTAAAGACATGGTAGTCTTTAGTCCTGAAATGCTTATGGAAATGGAGGAGCAGGTCAAATTGATCAAACAAAGGTTCGCTGAAGCCAACAATAGGCAAAAAAGCTATGCTAATCTGAAAATGACAACAAGACAATTTTTTGTTAGCGATAAAGTATTATTGAGGATTAAGCCTCAAAGGAGCTTGATTAAGTTTGGTAAATCAACTGAACTTTCACCAAGATATGTAGGACCCTTCGAAGTCTTGGAAGTGGTCAATCCTATTGCGTATAGGCTTGCCTTGCCATTAGCTCTAGCTCTCTTACATAATGTTTTTTATTTGTCCTAGCTTAAAAAATATATAGTTGATCATTCTCATGTATTGGATTGAAATGCTTTACAGGTTCTGGATCCTGAGGTAATAACAGTAGAACCAGTCAGAATAATTTACACTCGCAAACTTAGTTTGCGTAACAGAGAAGTGTCACAGTGCAAGGTCCAATGGGACCAATATTCTGAAAATAGTGCCACTTGAAAAGACTATGATGAGTTCTATAGGTTGTTTTTACATTTATTTGTTTAGAGCATTTATTGTTGTTATTTGATTTGCTACCATGTGTTATTTAATTCCAAAATTTTGGTTTGAAATATGTGTCATCGAGATGATGACCAATTTTAAGAGAGAAGTATGTTACAGCGTAATTTCCTCACTAAACTTGATTTGCTTATTAAACAGATATTAGTGGGATTAATCTTGTTTAATTACTATTGTGGCAAACTATTTTCATTTATGTTGATGTATGAACGATTAAGATATGTAGGACCCTTCGAAGTCTTGGAAGTGGTCAATCCTATTGCGTATAGGCTTGCCTTGCCACTAGCTCTAGCTCTCTTACATAATGTTTTTTATTTGTCCTATCTTAAAAAATATATAGTTGATCCTTCTCATGTATTGGATTGGAATGCTTTATAGGTTCTGGATCCTGGGATAATCACAATAAAATCAGTCAAAATAATTGACACTCACAAACTAATATAATAGAGAAGTGTCACAGTGCAAAGTCCAGTGGAACCAATATTCTGAAAATAGTGCCACTTGGGAGGACTATGATGAGTTCTATAGGTTGTTTCCACATTTATTTGTTTAGAGCATTTACTGTTATTTGATTTGCTACCATGTGTTATTTGATTTTAAAATTTTGGTTTGAAATGTGTCATCGAGATGATGACCAGTTTTAAAGGAGAAGTATGTTACAGCGTAATTTCCTCACTAAACTTGATTTGCTTATTAAACAGATATTAGTGGGATTAATGTTGTTTAATTACTGTTGTAGCAAACTATTTTCATTTATGTTGATGTATGGACAGACATATAATGATTATTTGTGTGTGACTCATTACTTAATTAGTTAGTTGTATATGAATTTCATATATATATGAATAATGTCAATTCCATATTATTGTGCTTTAGCAGCATTTTTATGGATTATCATTGATATTGGCTAACTACCGTTTGCATTTGTGTAGTGGATACAGGGGAAAGTCCACTCTCCAGACAGATATGAAAGGAGAGTATCATTAGGAAGGGTGTTGCAGATGGAAATGTTGGAGGTGTAGAGATTCGACAAAAAACCCAACACACACCACGTAGTACAAATAAATGCATGATTGTTTTAATTTCGGTTGTGTTTAATTAATTTGTGCTTGGTCATGATTGATTTGGTTTTGATTCATGTTTTGATGCTATTCAATCTTAATTACAATTGTATACGTTCGTTATATAACTTTACTTATAGTTGACTGCATAACCCATACAAGCATGTACCTACAAGCATTTAGGAAAAAATTATCGTTAGAACATATAAACATATATGGCATGGAAATATATTGCAATATTGATCATATACAAAATGATTTTTATAAGCTATATCTAACCTAGACCTCAGTGGAAATAACTAAAGTGGTACCTAGGGTGACATAGTTCTAAATACCTAAGGGTTAACTGGGTATGAAGTTTTGAATGTTTAAATCTTTAAAGTGGATAGACATTCAAGTTTTATTAAAATATAATTATTATGTTTATTTGACATAATGCGATGTCAACCCTAATTTGGGAGTCATCATTTGGTTTTGTCTTTGTTAATTTGAACCATGCAACTCGGGTGGCTATGGTTTGACTGTGACTTGGAAAGAAATAATGAGGAGACTGTGTTGTGTGGCAGTCAAGCTGTGAGTTCTTGGAAGCATGTCGGGAGTTTCTAGTGTTATGGCGAGTCATTCTTGGAGAAATAATGGTGGAGAAGGGTTCGCCATGAAATTAGGGGTTTTTGAATGGCATGCAGACGACTGTGAAAACATAAAAGGAGGAATGGAATTTTTGGAAAGATATAGAGGTCAAGGTTGACAGAGGAGAACAAGAAAAAAGGAACTTTTGCTAGCAGACCAAAGGAGAAAGACTACTTTGAGGGCACTACGAGGTATTGTTGGAAGTATGCCAAGAGTTTCTAGTGTTATGGCGAGTCATTCTTGGAGAAATAATGGTGGAGACGGATTCGCCATGAAATTAGGTGTTTTCGAATGGCATGCAGACGACTGTGAAAACATAAAAGGAGGAATGGAGTTTTTGGAAAGATATAGAGGTCGGGGTTGACAGAGGAGAACAAGAAAAAAGGAACTTTTACTTGCAAACCAAAGGAGAAAGACTACTTCGAGGGCACTAAGAGGTAGGGTTTGTTTTTAGTTCACTCTTGTTATACACTCTATAGATAAAATTGTTTTGGGGTTTTTAGAAATCGTTGTTAAAGAGTTTCAAACCCTTGAGAGAATCTAGGATTCGACCCTGTGGGAGTAGGAATCCCCCCATAGAATCAAATCAATGATTCGATTGTATAACATGGGTACTAAAGGTTAGGATAATTGTTAAAAGCAAGACCTTTGTGTGGTTTATTACATGACTAAGTGTTGTTTTGTGTAGTATATTTATATGACTAAGTATTGTTTTGTGTGTTAATAAAACGGCTTAAGACATTGTTTTGATAGGGATTCGAAACAAGGTTTCTAATGATTATTTATTTGACTATGTTTATTTATAAATTAAAATGGCTCTGTGTATCCATTTAGCTATTACGGCTTAGGATATTGTTTAAGATTTTGGGTTAAGTTGGATTCCAGAATTTAAACTAGGTTTCTTGATAGTCAATAACTTGACTGTGTTTTTCCTTGGTTCGTTTATATATATAATGGAACGGTTGTGTATTCATTTATCCATACGGCTTGAGATATTGTCTTAAAATTTGGGTTTTGTTGGTTGTTATTTGGTTGTGTGTACATTTCATTTCAATCTAGAAATAGCCGAGTGTTATCACATGTGCATGAACGTTTGTTTCGAACAGCTGAATGTTGCTATTTGACTTAACTTAGTTAGTCGATTGTGTATTAATGATTATGAGTTGACTTGAGTATAAAGGATTGTGTGTTGACTATGTATAGACGTTTATAGTCGACTGCGTGTTATTTTAGTCAATTACCAAACCATAGGGTTAAGTTATTTTGAATGAGATATATACAAAAGCTATATCATTATAGGCTCGTGGATTTGAAATACATATTAAGTCTGAGTTAATATAAACCATAGATAGTTTGTATGAAACGACTGAGTTATTGTTTATGATAAGTTCTTTGAATAGAATTGTTATTAAGATTCTATGTTGAGTAACATAAACATTTATGCAATGGATTGGTTGTGTAGTATAAAAATTACTATAGTCTACATCATCTTGAACCGACACAGACGAGTATAAAGATAAGGATATCAATATATGTTGGATTGTTTCCTTATGTTAACCAACTATGTATAATATGGATAGATGAATGTTTGATTGTTGTTTGTTAGACTGCATTATACCTTTGGATCTGTTTGAGTTAAACATTTATAAAATAGTTGAAGTTGAACTAATTTTAAGTCTTAGATGTTTAATTTAGGGGTTTAACTTGTGTTGAATGATTTCAATAAGTCGACGTACCTTATGATACATAACAGAATATTTCATGTTTTGTATTGTATTTAATGCATTTAATTGAGTTTTAAGTGTTGTGTGGTGTTAATGTGATTTTTATTTTAGTTTAAATATGAGTTAATATTTCTTAAATAAGGAACTTAGGATATGAGAATAACTATAACTCGAAACTTATATAAATATGTGTATATGTAATTGTGAATTATACATAAAGATGATATAATATTCTTTATAAATAGTTCATAAAAACACATACATATATATATAATTAATACGTACAAATTATACGCATAGGTATATATATAGATGTATGGCCATTTATATGTATATATCATCCCATTACAAAATCAGTGACTAAAGGTTTTTAATTTTAAATATAAGTGGACATACTTGATATATATGTATGCGAATAGTTTGGTATGTAAGTAGATGTTGGATATAGTGAATAAATATATTCATATGCAAACTGGAATGTGTATTATTAATTTATAATATGTTGAATTCAATTATAAATTATGAGAAAAATGATAAATTGCTGATTAGAACAAATAATGTTGTAATTATTATTATTTGTTGGTTAGCTTAGGAATTGTTGTGAAATTCCTAATTTAAATTATTTTTATTATAAATACTTGTGAAAAAGGTTGTTTACATGAAAATAGTTAATATTTTAATATCATAAAGATTGTTAGAAAACAATTATATCTGTAATGTTGCCTTATTGGATAATGGACTTTGGGTTATGTTGGAATTTAGAAAGTGTGATAGAAAATATTAAGTTGTTATTCTATTGCATGTAATTATTTCAAGCTCTTCCTTGTATCTAATTATTGTGGTATTAATACTAAATCTATATGAGAAATACGTGAAAATTTTGTATATGAATTATTTAGTAAATATGGTATTAATAACATTAAATAAATATTATTGTAAGAAGGTTCTTATGCATTTATTTAGAGTCATTAATACATGGATTAAATGAAATCTGATTGAGTGTATGTGTGAAGATAATTGATCTATTGGATCATTAAACTATTTAGAAACTTTGACTAAAATAATGTTTATAGTTATACGTTATCATTTCCCCTGTTTGATTAATTGCATGTATGCACGATGTCATGTTAGAACGGAATTCTTTATGATATGTTGCATGTAATTAAAATCTTACAACACAAGGATTCTAGTTGACTTCTCGATCCCTGCATTGTTATCATCTGCTCATCCATGAAGAGAGGGCCATTCCCTAGTTGGGCAATTGTGAAGGAGATCTATGGTCTGTAGTTGGTGTGGAAAAGCACTCTCCCTCTCCTCTAGCAATCAATCGATAGAGACTTTTATTCATGATTACATTGTATTTATTTATATTCACTCTGCTGTAAAATCTTTGTATTATTATACTTTGATAAACAGCAGATTGGTTATTCTTATTGTATAATATTATTGTATAACTTTCAGCAGTTGACTGAATTTTTATTTAGCAGATATACTTTATGTGATGGATTAAAATTGTAATTCTGTTGAATGCGTTAAATTAATCATTGTCTAAATGAATCATAATTAATTTATTATGCAAAATGCATTTAGTTAAAGATCAATTAACTTATCTTAATTGGGAATAAACTAGTTTGATTATTAAAGTAAAGTTTTTTTTTTTTTTTTTAAAATACCGTTTTCAAGTTAAACCCAGTGGGGTTCTAACAGGTTAGTAGTTGTGCTGGATAAGCTGCAACAACTTACTCATCCAAATGCATTTAGTAAAAATGATGATTTGCAAAGGGGAAACCCTTTTTCTCACACTCATAATGCAAATAGGGTGTTGCATCGTATGCTTGGCTAGCTGATGGTGCTGGATAAGCTGCATGATCTTACTGAGCAAACAAATGAACAGGAATCAGAATCCTCCAATTGGCAAGCCAGCCACAAACTACTTTAGACCCAATTGATTCCTAGTTTCGCTCCCTCTCTCATTCCTCTATTTACATGAACATCAGTCCTTTGAGACTTCCTTTTTGTGTCCACAAGGATGACACTGTGGAATGGGTAATTCTTGACAGTACTTTTATCAATATGGCAAAAACAATGCGTGCAGAGGCATAGCCCTTGTTCTGACTTCCATTTAAAGGTATAAAGCTGCATTGAACCACAGCCCTCTTAGGCCTACTCTGAATTCTGTTGAAAGGTGTAACCTGCAATGAGGGACAATCTGTACTGACAGATAAGTCGAAATGACTTGCTGATCACACAATGAACAAGTAACCTGCAAATTATCTAGCTGTTGGCTACTTCTGATCCAATTACATTTGGTGATTCTCTTTTTCACCCATTATTTTGTCTTAGCCCTGCTCCAGAGAGATCCTATCCATTATCTGCAATTCTCTTCTCATTACATTAAAACTGCAAGTGCACTAATAATCCTGGTGATTGCTTCGTCTTCACTTAAGGTTTTATATATATTGGTAAAACTATATTTAAACAAGAACTTGGAAGAGGGGCAAGGATCCTAGATTGAAAGTTATCACTAACAAAAAAAGGCTTTCATGTTGCTTAAATCGCAGAATATTCAGCATGCTCCATATCTTCATGGACCCAGCTTGGAACCAAATGCCTCTGGATAATAGCTATAATTCATACTCCGTAATGCAGAACTTAGAGCAAGATAAACTCACAGATCTAATGGCTCTGGATAACAGCTATAATTCAGACTCCATAAGGCAGAACTTAGAGCAAGATAAACTCACAGGCCTAATCAGGTACAGCTCTAGGTACCATAAGAATACCACTGGTACAGATATCTTAAATACATTTATCTGAAAAACACCAGGAGATATCAATCTCAAGGCCCTTATCTTGAATTTTCACATACCACAATTATTAATAGCTTCATTACCTTCTTCACAAATTTCCCACTAGCTAGTGACAAATCGTGTCAATCTACTACACTAATGTGTGAAGCTCAAAAAAATATTTCTAGATAAAAATGGGGGCTCCAAACTCCACCATATGTCTAAGGCTAAGATATTAAGGAATTAAAGGAAAAAATTCTAAGTGATGGACAGTTGGACGTCAAATTAAAGGGCAGAATTAAAAGTGAACACCCTCACAAACATTTCAATAGGTAAATTTACCTTTGGCTTCAACACTGCATCACGTCTCTTGGGATTTGAACAGGAGGGTCCCTTCTGAAAACCCAGATGCTTTCTCACTTGAACTCATCCCATTTAGCAAAATGTTAGGGTAAAATATTAGGGCAGAGCTCACAGAGAACATTGGGACAGGCTTGGGTCCATAATATGGTTACACAACCACTACCTCCAGCTGCCCTCATGGTGACACATAGGAATGGGCTTAGGTCCATGCATTTCCATAAGTTCAACCCCTACCTCCAGGTGTCCTCATGGCAAACGCAACTCGGGATTGTAAAGCAAATATAATATTTGGGATTGTACAATAACCTTCCATTGGTATCAAATATTAGTGAACGAATGGCCCTACCAAAGCCACTGTTGTTTGGAATTGGCCAACAATATACACGGACACAAAGGAAGACCTGTTATAACTGCTTATCGAGTGCAATAAAGGCTCCACTTCTTTCCATGCCACTTGCCACCCCTCCTCCCACAATGACATCATATCAACCCTTACAACACATTGTCTCACCATACCAATACTGCCCAATTTTTAATAAAATTAATACTAAAGCATTTATAATGATTTTCAAAATACAGGCAATATCCTTCTCATATTGATTAAATACAAAAGAGAAGCAAATACATTTATAATTTCTGAGGAAGTAGAAGAGGAATATCACATTATATAAATTCCAAACTATGCATCACACCAGACTTCGAAAAGTTTGACAATAAAATATATGAATTTGTAAAATATACTACCGTGTCATGTGTATGCAACAGTGATTGCCGTTGCTGATGCAGATCTTGAAGAATGGAAACACCAAGATCCTCTGTCTCAAGAAGCGTCCTCCTGCTTTCCTTGATCCGGTCACTTGACTGGTTAAGTCTCTCTGTTGACGTCAATAATCTTCCCCTCTGATCTGTTGATGCCTACATCATTTGATAAAATGATTAACAAAACAAAGAGAAAAACTACAGGCAATGCAAATGGTCAATATGGACAAGAGGTATTAATGTTGACAGCTTCAGAGTTTGAATTTATGAATAAACTTAGACAATATAATTAATATAAAAGCATACAGAAACCTCAATGATGTGAAATACCATGAAAATAGAAAGTGCTAAAAGAAGCATGGCAAAAGTATTCATACAAACGAGTAGCTTCCATAGAGATAGAGAAGTTGAGAAAAAGGATGTGGAGAACAGGAGATTTGCCAGCAGTGAAAAGAAAAGCTTGATGAGTAACAACTCAGAGGATAAACATTTAGACAGCAACCAGATCATAAGGGAGAAATAAAGGACATGGTTGGATCTCTGATGCTTTCCACTTAGACCCTGGCCCTGACAGAGACCCCAACAACCTACAAAGGTGGTGGCAGAGATCGATCAACACATGTAGAAAGAATGTTCTAGCATGTTTTTATTTAACTATGTTGGTAAAACTTCGAGAGAACAACACAGAAGTTATGGATGCTAAAAGCAAGGGCACAATGAGTTTGGCCCACCACTGAAGATAACTACATTATTGATAAAAGAGTGGCAGCTTCAGAGAAGAAATTTGTTAGCCCAGAAACTCATCTCCGTAAAATTAGATTGAATAGTGAAAAGGGTATTATGCTCCTATGAATGAAGATTAAAACTAGTCAACAGATCCTGGCTCTGGTGACCATGAACTCCCTTAATGAAGACTATTAAGGCATGCCAAGCAGCTGCCATGCAAAGGTCAGACAAATTAATGAGGTGAAGTACATTGATCCTGCTGTTTCATCTCCAAAGAGATGACGGTTTACCTTCTCGGTCTTGATCTATCTTAGCATGTCAGGCATGGTGATGGTTAACTGTATGTAAGCTTATGGCCTTCATGATCTCATCCATTTGCCAGGTTTTGTATTTTCGACTTTTCCTTTGGAAGTGGTGGCTGGGTTTTCAATTATATCTACGGTTTACTATGACATCTCTAATGTTAACTTCCCAAAATTAATATAGGTCTAGCCTTGATGAAAAAGAACGACAGGAATCATTAGACTGAAAAGTAATTCAAAAATTTTGAGGATAAATTTACTCAAACTTGTAAAGACTTTCAAAATTTGAACAGAAGAGAAAGCTAAACAACAAAAAAACAGGCAACTGTAAAAGAAATTCTCAGTTATTTATGACAGACTGACAATTGCCTCATACAAAGATCCAAAACCCCTGCCTTACTAAGCATTCTGATCAGAAACTCTGATAGCCTTTACACTATCTGTACTGAAACAATTGCCAGCACACTCGATAATTTATTTCCTAAGAATATGCCTTCTTCAGACAGTATCAGTATTCAGTGGCATTTTTCTTAATCTTCGGTGATTTTTTTCTCTTGGAAGCTAGTCATTCATGTCATAGAGGATATCACAATTTCATACCAAGATCTTGAACTGACTGCACTTGCAAAGTTTGGTATTTATGCAGTGTAAGTTGGAGTAATGCATAGTCTTGTCTACTTTGAAATGATAACAAGAGTTTATTGCATATAGTGCATTTGCTGTGTCATATGCGGTAGTGAACCAACAAGACTTATTATGTAGAGCTAATCTTTAGACAGTCATACCCAAACAACAGAGTGATAAATATTATATTCGACCATATTTTTACAAGTGCACTCTTCCAATAATAATACAGCATGAAAAAAGGACCTAGGACAATCATATGATGGAATAACATAGAATTTGCATCCTTTTTAAATGCTGTTTATATGGCAAACAATATATAACTCCATGAAGAGGCATTTCAGTTATTACCATCAACATATCCCCCGTTCCTGATTCAAGTAGATCATCTCTTGCAGCCTGGGAATCATTAGCCGATGAAGACTTTTTAACTTCTCTTTTTAAGTTGTTCAGATCTGACTTGTATTCCCTCAATTTTGCAAGAAGATTGGCCTTCAGACTTGGCTGCAGGCTTCTTGCTTCAAGATCCATTTTCCGAATCTGATTGACACATATTTAAAGCAATCTTGTAAGATTATGCACATCTGTGTAGAAGCAATTGCAAATTTTATATCAAAACAGAAGATAAATGTTAAACAATATGATGTCAACAGCAGTTAGATAAGTATCTCTGTACCAACGCTTCAGCTTCTTCCACTCCAGCTTGTATCTCCAAAAGCTTCTGCTTCTTCTGTTCTGTACTAGAAAAAAACCTAGATCAGGGAAAATTAAAGGGGTGGAAATTTCATTACAAGTATAGAATGGGTGGTGAATCATTTTGGCTCAAAAAATAAGAGATTATGTATTAATAAAAAGTTCATGAGTAAAAATCATAGGATTCACTTTTAAAACATGTATATTTTGGGGAATCTAGCAAATTTATGTACATTCAATACAAAAACTTGGCAAACATTTTTAATATTTTTTTCTAAATTACAAATACGAATTGTTTTTGGTTTAAAAATACCAATTGACAAAACAATAGCCCATAAAAAGTAGCCTGTTCCAAATCCCAGGTATATAAAACAGCCAAGATGTTAAAAGGTACTCTGAATAGTCAAAACAATGACAATCAAAATTTAAAACAAATGATCAACCAACAGCTTAATTAAGATTGGAATAGATTGTGAACGACCCCAGGAAAGTCCATCCAGGCATAGAAGAGAACAAAATTCATCACAAAATTACAAAGGGAATACAAATCCTAGCATGTGACAGGAGATGCAAGAACAAGAAAATACAGACTAACAATTGCCAACATTCGCCTGCATGATTATTAAAGTAGAATCGCTCATGCATTTTTCAGAAATTGAGTCTTGCTAATTTCAATATCTTATCTGGATGTCTTTGAACAAATAAAATGAAGAAAAAAATGAAAATGAGAAGGAATTGATAGGGTCAAATGATAGTGTGATGTGTTTTTTGACTCTTATTATATATATATATATATATAGTATATTACTTATGATCGTAACTAATTTTGTATGAGAATGAACAAAGCAAATTGAGTCAATGATGGAAGAGAGACCCAGCCCTATTATTTAAAAAAAGAAAAAGTTTTGAATGATATTCATCATGAATACTATGTATGTTAGAATTCATATTCCCATACTCCCTATATTTTAATTTATCGTGATTTAACATGAGCATATCTAATATTTTTAAGAACTGCAAGCGTTATAAAAGTAAAGATAGTTATTGACCTCCTCAGTAATGCATGCACCTGCTAGAGGACACTTCAAATCATTTCTACAGCTCTGCCACTGGATACTGAGACACATTGTGTTTCCAAGGAAACTTATTCTGAAAATTATGGTATTTAATTTCAATATTTTAATAAAAGATACAGGGAACAGGGTAAAGCCGTAGACCCTGGCACAGCAGATCATCAGTTTCAAGCCTAAGGAAACAATATTGTTAGGAATATAGCTGCATATTTGCAGGTCAGCACAATTAGTTAGTTAGTAATTAAATTAAGGAAGTAAAGGTAAATATAGTGGTAGATTTCCAGGTCACCAATGAGCGAGACACCAATTTGGTGTATGAGACCCCCCTTGTGGAAGCCCACAAGGGGGTTGTTTTCCATCTACCTTATATATTGTTCAAAGTTGTACCTTTTCAGGTTTTGACCCTATAACCACACTTGAGACAGCCCTTGTGGGCCCAAGAGGAGGTTGTTTTCCATTTACCTTATATATTGTTCCAATTTGTACCTTTTCAGGTTTTGACCCTGTAACCACACTTGTGATGACTCAAGTCTTTTGAATCCAAAAGATGAATGTAATAAGTTTATAAAAGGAATATAGTTCAATTGTATTTGTATCACTTTTACCATTAATAAGATGAACGTAACATTCAAGGGATTTGCTGTTCCATGTTTGATTGATCAATGTGTCTGTCTGGTTGATCCAACAGTCTTGTCAGTGCAGCTATGAAATTTCATAAAAGACCGCTCTGTTGAGTAATGGTATTTCCATTATTCTTTTAATCATCATGCTTTTCTCATTAAAACCCCTAAGAACTAGTGCTTCTAGTTGCTCCTCGAATTTGCCAAAATCCTTTTGAATGGTGAATGGTATGGAATTAGGATGGGCATAAATACTCTAAAGATTTAGATTCTAAACGTTGGGGGAAATCCTAAAGGCCTTCGACTTCCTCTCCCCGACTCTGCACTCTCTCCTATTCTGATTAATTAATTTTTGCATTCGTTATTCCTTCTCTGTCTCTCTGGTCGATGCATAAATCATCGTCAACATCTGAATGCCCATAAGAAAATGAAACTCATCTAATCATTACATGACAAAACATGAAAATGAACCGATCTAAATATTCTGTCAATTGAAGATTGAATGAGGACAAGGGATCCTTCCCGATCCCTATTTCTGCAGCCAAAGTAAGGCCCGATAGTTAGGATTATTACGCTTCCGTAAGGCATTCTAGAAGAAAACGGCTTCTGAGAAGACCTTTGTTAGAGATTTTTTATCCACGTTTCAAATCACCCTATGTGATCAATCATCGGGGTACAAAGCTCACCTGATGATGGATCATATAGGGTAGGTCGAAACAAAGGTCTTTTCAGAATCTTTGTCCTAAAATCTAACCTTACAATTTTCCAAGTTAGGTCTCGACTCTTGATAGATAAATAATTTTAAAAAAAGGGCATCCGTTGAATGAAACCCTAGGTCAAAATGTAAGGTGTGTTTGTTTAGAGGGATGATTGGCCAGTAATATTAAAGATAGTACTTACCTCCATTGAGGAGAGGCACAGACGTGCATTTCCGCGAGAGATTTGCAGAGAGCTCGCAGTACTGCCGCTCATATCCTTCGAATACCTCACTCATATTCTCAATCCTGGAATTCGATCCGATAACCAAACCAGAGTATAATTATGGGCGATCGCTTCTTAAACTAGTTGTTCCCTGCCATCTTTCGACACAGAAAGGGAAGATGGTGTAAAAGCAGGGAGGAGCCTAATTGATTAAAAATATTTGAATGTTATTCGAGGGTAAAAACAAACGACTCGGGGCATCCCTTTGTTTGGGACTCTGGAATCATCTTCAAGAAATTCTTTTCCTTATTGGGTCGTTTGGGGATGTGGGGATGGCCTGGCCTCCATGAAATTTTTAACCGGAACACTCCATCGTATTTACTATGGGAACGTGGGTTTTACTCAAAAATGCAATGCATCAAAAATAAATTTATTTCAACCCAAAAAAAAATGGTGGGGTTTAATTTTTGGAGGTTTATATTAAATTTGTTATATCAATAAATGTGATATTTTTTACACAAATATATTTAAGAAATTTATATTAATAGTATTTTTAAATGTGACATATAAAATGTTAATAATATTTATAAATGTAATATATAAAATGTTAATTCTGCGTCCAAAAAATATAATGTAAATATTTTATATTCATCCACATGCATAATATACATCACACTAAATGTCAATTAATCACATATTTTATATTCATTCAAGTGAATAATATATATTATATTATATGAAAATTAATGAAGAATTTTGTTTTCATCAAAATGTTTAAAGGAATATAAAGTATTTGAAAGAAGATTGTTTTGTCAATAGACTTTAAATTCATAACATTATTATAGTTCCAATGACATGAATATGTCTTCCTCAACTTTCCATTTAAAACGTTGTTTACTTGTTTTATTTTTTTTCATAGTGATCGTATAAAGATGGCAATAAAATTATAAGTCCTTCCAAAGACTTTATATGAAAAATAGCCACAAATATTAACTTTTTTCTTTCTTTTTGTTATATATCAATTGTTGCTTTTGAAAGAGTTAACCCTTATTATTTATGTATTGTTAATGTTCAGGGCAATTGTAAAGGCAGTTGCTTGTGCATCTCATTTATATTGGTGTTGTTAGAATCGTATGTGGAGATGCATCTTCAAATGACATTCTGAATTAATTGTCAAATTCTACCATACCACATGTAAATGGTTCTTGTAGGGTGCTTCAGGGTTTGTATGGTATACTTCAAGTATATCATATTACTTTATTTACAAGACCTAATTATATCCATATATTAGAGGTTAAAATCACCCTTGCATCCTAAGTAATTAATAAATATGCATCAAGTTCATTGCTCTAACCTCCTAATGGATTGGTACTCTTTGTTTTGTTTGCAATGCTATGTGCAATCGATTGTTTCAATTAATGCAATTTCTTTATGTTATGGTTATACACATTGTCATTTGTTATGAATAAATGAATAGTATTATCAAGTTCTTCCTTGGTGGTTGGATTTAATGCAACATTAGTTCTTCTGGTCAGTAATTTATAATCATCAATTATTGAATGTGTACCACTTGTTTGCCTTGTTTGATATCTTCCATGAGTAAAATAATGTCACCAATACGATAAGTCACAAACCTGTACACACCACACTATTGTTGGTTAATACAAGACTATTGTTATATCCCGCTTGGGCAAGCCTTGAATATTATCTCGACTGTATTGTTTTAATGAGCCATTTTGCTATTATGATATTTAGCATTTGATCTAATATGTATTTACTTTATGAACTTATATTTCAGTATTTCAATTCATGTTTAAATTATCTATATTTCATTAAGTGTTTGATTTGATGATGATTATACAGAGTCGATACTATTGATGTCATTTATGATTTCAAGTAACAGCCGGATGACTAAGCTAGATTGGAGCTATAAGACTTCATCAAACTGTTACACCGGTGTTATACAAGTAAATGAGCATAAGAAAAATAAAGAAATCAATTTAATTATCCACCATTCCTTTATGTGATGTCTTGTACTATGTTAACCAATATTGTGTGTAATGTTTAGTATTATTTGTTCAAAGGTCATCATTGGCTTATAGCCAATTGTGTTCGTTATGTTTTGCATGAATGTTTAATTATAAAACACAAGCCTACAATTGTTGCCAAGTTTCTTAAACTTGCATTAGTTGTTTATAGAAGCTTAAAAGCATTGGTAATGTTTTAACATGTGTTTTAATTAAGGGCTTATTGATTGCTTGAAAGTATTAGGGACTTGGTGGTAAAAGGGTTTAATTATTATGTTGTGGCATATTTGTTAAAAGGTCTTTTGACCCATGGTGGGGTCACGAGCTTGTCATGGCATTGACTTTAGTCTTATGGCATAATCATCTAATTTTAGGGTTTTTGTTTGGATAGCATTTGATTTAGCTAACATTTTGGACTATCACTTCATTCGTTGACTTCAAAGGAGGAGTGAAGAGTGTGTGGAGCAAATATAGGGTTTATGGTATGCATTTTGGTCACATCCATGATGATGGTGGAAATTTAAAATCCATGTTTTGGAGGAATTGGTGTTTTCAGTAGTGGCCATGGGATCTGTTGAAAGGATATATGGTAGTTTGGGACTATACCCAAACATACGTGGTGAAGAACATAGTGGTTGTAGAAAAAGAAGAGAAACGTAAAAGAAGGGCATTTTGCAAGTAAGTTCTTTGCTTGTTCATTTATATGCATGCTTAAATACTATTGTTTAATTCTTAAGGAAAACCTAAGTAGTGTGTGGGTTACATGGAGGGTCCTCACCCTCCCTGAAATTCACCCATTTCCTTAATAGTGTTTCCAAACTACTCTAGTTGCTATTGCATTTGGATTTAAGCAAGGTTGTTGTTGAGATGGTATTGTGAGTTGTTCATTTAACCCCAATGGGTATGTTTTGGACTGGTTCATCTTACCCTTAGATGGCATATAGATGAAATGAATGTTGTTATTACAACCATGAATGATTTCTTTGTTGATATTATATGATCTTGCGTATCTCTATATGTTGGTATGTGGGTTATTTAGTTATTGCTTGTTCGTTGACTTGTGTGGAAACCCTAACTTTGGTGAGCATTGATCTCATTATGAATCCTTACTCTCATTTGCTTTTATAACCTTGGGCTTCATTCAATTACCTATTCCAAACCCAAGCTAATGGTTAGGGTCGATGGGGCTTACCACCATATGGGCTCAATTTTCACATTTTTTTTCCTATTGGTGTTCAAGCACAAATAATGTTTTTAGGGATACATAACTAGTTGGGTGATTTATTTCAAGTTTTTGAATAATTTGTAGTGGTATCAACGATATGTGAGGCACTAGGGCAGGTTATACACTTATTAACATTGCTTTTATGTACTAGTTGTTGATGCCCAATAAGGATTATATAGTTCATTAATAATTATACGTGTATATGAACTTACTTTAGCATTGCACTGTATTATTTGGTAATTATAGTAAAAACCTCTATCAAGGAATACTTGGTGATTGTGTAGGTTTCCTTGCTTGACACAATACAACATGGATGGAATTGTGGTTAGTGGTTGTTCTTGTTATATTTACCTTGCTTATGGAAATATGAGTTGTGTTATTTCATTGTTAATATTGACTATGCATGTGAAATCATCTAATGACTACACTATAGGGAAGAAAATAACTATGGAGATCTTACTCATGTGTTATCTTATTTATCCTAAATGCTTTTAGAAATTTGAGTTCATTTCTATTATAAACAAGGTTGAAATCGTTGATTAGGATTGACTTGGTTTATAAAATCTTAGGTTAAATTTTAGCATGGTTGTAGCAATAAATTCAAAGGATACTTCAATAACTGTATGACTGATTTGTGACAATGCTAGGGCTCATTGTCGGGAGCTATTTTAAATAGATAATTATTGTTACAAAAGTGTTCATTGATATTGTGCTATTAGAAATTTGAGAAATGGTGCATACAATGGTGATATTTGGATTGTGCTTTTCATTATATAGTTGGTTTCTTGGTTTATTATCTAGAATAATGAATGAAAGGAAGCTTGTAATAGCATTGCCTAAGATCGGTGTGTCAATCTTGAAATCACACGTATTTACCTAGACCAAGTGAGTTATTCTCAAAGTAAGTGTCTTTGTTAATACTTTTGTGATCTTGCATTTTCTGAGTGGAGATGTGCCATGAATCAATAGTAAATGATTTTGATTCAATCCTAACAGTGTTGAGAAATAACTAGTTAGAGTTGGAAAATATATTAATGTTTTAACTAAAGAGTAATATGACTACAGTATGTAATGTGAAGGACATTTGGTATTTAGTATGTTTTAATTTTATGATCATGTACAATTGGCATATTTAGTATTCTCTTGGCATGGATAAATATGAAGTTTGTTTATCTAGTTGTCAATTGCATTGGTTATCATTTAAGCTATAGTGAATGATTGAGACTGTTAAGTAAATTAGGACCTTGAAGCACTCATTTTTTTATAAGGTCATTCTTATTACTTGTTTTCTTTACTTATTTAATTGCAACTAAAATAAGGATGTATGAATAAATTATAAATAAATAGTTTAGGATTTGTACAAGATGGGCTATTTGAAACAATGTGTGCCCTATTCCATTCAAGGATACCAAGTGAGAAATGTTTGTTTTTATATGAATTTGATGTGACTCGGTGGAATTAATATTAACATACATTATTTAGTGCCACTTGTTGCACAGTAATGTATATTGTGTACTTTGTGTCATTGTAATGAATGGTATATGTGGGAACTTAATCAATCTGGCCTATATAGTGGTATGTAATTAATAAACTTGTTATATGCTAAACTGTGATGAACATGTATTCAAGTTTCTTATTATTGCATTATTGAAAATTGACTTGGATCTCTCTATAATGAAATGGATAAACATTGCTAGCCTCAAAACTGGACAATCATGACCTTAAGGTCTGATTATAGGAAGCTTATAATAAAGGTTTATTAGCATAAGAACCTATTTTTTAGAAGTGTTGTATATAAAATGCTTTATAGGGTGTCAAAAAGAGTGAATTGCATACTCCAAGATAATGCCTTCCATCACAAGCATTATTATATAAGACTCCTTTCTTCTCAATGTAGATCATGTGTTGAGTGTGCAATCTTTGAATGGTTTTATACCTAACAAACATGAATCAATGGTGTTCAGTGTTGAGTATGAATTTATGATTTGAATAGTGTGAAGTTGACTTTATAGTCACATGAATTCCAAATAGGGTATTTTATCTCTATCTGTTATGAAATATTTATTAGAAGTATGTAAGAAATAAAAAGAGTGATAGAAATGAAATAAACAACTTTTTATGTCAGGGTGTTAACTGTTATGATTAATAGCGTTATTTTGAGTCTTTTTATACCTTGGAAAGCTCATTATGTTACAATAGATTCGACTAACAAAATAATATATTTGTAAATCTCTTTTGAGTAATTAACAAACTAACTAGCTAATCAAATTTAGGTGAAATTTTGAGGAATCTATTAGATTCTATATAAGTTGTTATAATTGATTTTATCGAATTAACATAATGGTCACTCTATCAAGCTATTTTAACCTTTTAGGGTTTTATTGATGTAAATCCTATGTAGTTAAAGGGCTAAGTATATTGCTAATCTAAAATGAAAATTGGAAATTATTGATTTAATTAAACTTTCCCAAAATAGCAAGTGAAAGGAGAAAAGGTACTTATCTGGAGATAAACAAATTTTTACACAGATCGGGGAACTAGAACAGACTGAACAGACAAGCAAGAACCTTTCATCTCCTGACTATTTGTTGAAATTTGAATTTGGACAATAGTACCCATATTAGGACAGTAGTGTCATGTGGTGTTAATGTCCAATTATGGCATTAATATCCTTTTTGTAGAGACTATCTAAAACTTTTATGGAAGTTATAGAAGGTCTTGGAGGTACTGTTTACAATTCTTTATCATTCGAGGGCTTATATGTGTCATTGTTTTGACTGAATCTATTCCAAACACCTAATAAATACCTACAAACATGAAACAATAAATGGATCAAATGCAAAAAAGGAAAGAAAAAATTGGGTTGTGGGATATTACAATAGCACGAAGTAGAATCAACTTACATAGTATGCTAGAATGATTTTTTCGTAGGCCCTTCTTTGATCAAGCATGCAATGTCTATGTGTGATGACTAAGTAGTGTGCAGAGTATTGAGTTGTACTATTGATTGATTTTATGTAATTATGTGCCAAAATAGTAAGTGTTAGATGTAAAATGCTTTGTGAGGCTCTTTATATATAAGGAAATTTATTTTGAATATAATACCTTGTTCATTGGTTGACAAGTCATAAAAGAGGGATAAAAAACATAAGAGAAGGCTCACGAAGGGGTTAGGACTCAAACACGAAAGAATGGGCCCATAAGACACTAGAGCCATAATTAGACACTAGCGCCATATGGTGCTACTATCTTGAATGTGGCGTTAGTGTCCTAAGGCTTTAAACAAAGCTAAAATCAGGCAAGGCAGGTCAGGGGCCCTTGTGATTGGGAAAAGGTGATTTATGACTACTAGGAGTGTCATAAATAAGGAAAAATAAAACATAAAAAATATCAAAAACTCAAAATGAACATGTGAACAAGGGATATAATCATCACTAAGACATTCATGTGAAAGAGTAACAAAAGACGGTACTTTGTTAGCAGAGGTTCCTAGGTTCACCATAACATGATAATTACAGGGATAACTCCTACGATTTTAAGGGAGAGTTTGTAGTAAAAGGAAAATCATTACTCAATTTTCAACTTTTATCTTAGGATCGTAGAGGTTTATCCAATTAGGAGTAATCTTATGACTATCTACTTTGAAAAATAATTGATGATAAACTCAATGGTGATGACATCATTGCCAAACTTGCAAAGAAAAGACCTTTTTGACTATTCATTAATCTACTAAGATTTCTAGCAGATGGAAGTAATTAGCAGATGTTTATAGCTAAAGAGTATCAATTCATGAGGTTATTATGCAATATTATCTTACTTCAAAAAGGGTAGATGATACCAATTAGAAGACAAACCTAGAGTCATACAAGATAATCTGGTGACATGTGACATTACCTAAAAGATATATCTCACATAAGAAGCACATAGCTATTATATTAACCATCATATACTAATTCAACTTACAATTTTTCAGATCATGAAAATTCATTACACTTTTAATCTAAAAATCCAAGGATTTACTAAAAAAAGGCTTGAAAATAATATTACTTGATAATTTTTTAGCATTATTTAACATTGTCTAACCCATTATACTATAATATGCAAGAATATATAATTTTTTAAGATATATTTTTATAACTACTAAGTCTATACTTGGCATCCAGGTATGTCAACCTATATTCTATTGCTAAATATTCCATTTACCTGATCCTAGCTGAAAATAAAATAACTTTATAATAATCATGTAGGATAATCGCTAACCAAAAAGAAACCCTAATCTATATCCATGTGGTACATTCAAAGATGAAAATGGTTAGTATACACATTCCCCATCTAACACTTTCCTAGACTTAAACATTTATCTCATCTTGAGATAAGACTACAAAGAAGTAGGAGTCTACAAAATTAAAAGCAAGTAGAATGCACAAAAACCATAGATCGCTAAAGGTGTTGTTTGTAGACATCCAATTCCTAACACCATTTATGTTGAAATTGTCAATCTTACTCGAATTGTACTCAAATGCACATTTTAGGTCAAAATCCATCAAACGTGCTAAATGGTTCAAACTTGTTGTTTACAGGTGCCAATTTAGGTCAAAGTATCCCTAAATAGGGCAATACAATTTATGGGCCAACTAATTTTGATCAATTCATTTCGAGTCAAAATGATGATTTCACCTTTTGTGCTCTATATCACTCTTTTCTCCTAAATCTGTTGGTACATACCACATACCTTTGTTATTTTATGTTGGAAACATCCTAAATGGAAATACAGTTTTGACACATCTAACATCACCTTCTAATTCTTATCGAGTCAAATTACAACTCAGTAATATGACTTTTTGACCATTTTGATCAATTGAGGGCCAATTTTCAAATAATTACACAAATGTTGATTAACCTTGCTTAAGGCTAATTAATCCAAATCAAGAGTTGAAGTGGATTTTCCATGAGAGTTGTTGAATATTTCTTTTTGAAAATTGATTCCTATTAACTGCATCATCAGGTGACATCATTTCTTAGGAAGACATCCCTTGGCCATAAATGCCACAAATATCAGGATTATGGGTTGCCCATGCCTAGTTAATGCCTCCCATGCCTCTTCAATGCCCCTTCTTCCATGGTCATGATGAAGATAATTATGGATTTAATTCCAAATATTAGGATTATCCATGGCCACACATCTCAATCTTGAGATGGATGGTCATGGTTGATCCTGACCAATTTCAAAAATCTATAAATATAGAGGCCATGGACATGAATTTTAAGCTTGAATATTACAAAGTTATAATGTTAAATTGTTTCCACAAGGCTTTGCATTTGATCATTGATTTTGTTTGCAAGTTTCATTGATAAGCTAGTTTAGTGATTTGGAATCATGAGCCTAGGTTTTATGGAGTGTTATTGAGGCATTGGAGGAGCTTACCACCATTGTTGACAAAGACAAGGATGCTTGATCAAAAGAGAACATGCTTTTGAGCCACATGGGTATGGTGAATCCATTTGAGAAGGTAATATGATGTTGCTTTCTTTCATTTGTTTCTTGTTATGCTTTGTAATTCCCATAGGAATAGATAGGCTTGGTTAGTTAGTTCTTTATGCATGTTTCATTATTTATGGACTAATGCTTGCCTAACTTGCTTTGTAATCCTCTCTACATCTTGGCATGCCCAATGGGACAAGATGCATCTCACACCTAAAGAAGATCATTTTGTAACTTTAAAACATTCATTTGGACCCTTAAAACTCTTACAATTTGATTTTCTATCTTTATTTTGCCATTTTTGTTTACCATAGTTTTACACAGTAACTGACATCGGTAAGTAATACCGACATCGATTACCTGGCTTAACTAACGTCAGTTAATAAAATTGACATTGATTAGATCTCGGTTAGCCAAAGTAACTATTGTCGATTGTAATAACTGACATCAGTCACTGTGTTTTTCTTAAAATATAGACCTGAGAGCTATTTTTCCAAAGTTCATTGTTTCAAGCTAAAAAGAGCTTCAAAGCTAAAGGTCATGCTAACATTTTTGCTACAGAACCAAGCTTGACATTTGATAAAAACATGTTTAAATCACCTTTGCATGCTTAAAAATCAATTAGGAACCTTATTTTGGGTGTTTAACAAATGATTTAGATGTTTTTGGTGAATGTTTTCAAAGTTTGCAACTAAGATCAAGGGGTCAAATGAACACCACCAAATATTTCATTTGGGCTTAAAATTGAACACACTTGTCAATTCTTGTTTGCAATAGTTGTTTACTTAGGTTTTGTTTGGCAAAAAGATGAATGTTGTGTGTATGCTCTTCCATTTTTCCCCTATAGGGAACCCTTAGAATCAAAAGCGCCATTCCTATTGTAAATAGCCTAGTCCAAGGCTTAGAAATAATGCCATCTAAAGCACTCGCCAAAAACTCATCAAAGTTTGGGTGATCTTGAAAATGACCCTAAAGTCTTTCTATTTTATACTTTCTTTATTTTCATGCAAATTTGGCTTATGAGGGGGACGTCATTACCTCATGTGAGTTCTTTAGGGAAGCTTTGACCTAGGGTTTCACCTCCCGACATTGACTTCATTTGACTCCTTTGGAGTTGCACATGGGACGTATCTACATTTGGACATCACACTACATTGAGCAAACAACATGATGTAGTGGTTGTAAAAAGGACTAGACCTTTTTACAACTAGCCAATGTTGCAGTCACCTAATTTTCATGCTTGTCTTTTGCATAATTTGACGTGAAAGTCATTGTGTAATTGATTCCCTTAGAATGATCGAAAGCTTGCTATTTTAGTAGACCCCACTTTGCCATACCTTGTCAGTTTAGACTCAAGACATTTATTTTTTATCATTAGCTTACTTGGTCTTGATTTGTGTCTAAAACTACTTGTTAACTCAAATAACTTAACCAAATCACATTATCCTCAATTTTCTTGAGCAAGGGAGGCGTTACGATGTCCAAATGGAAAATTCACCTTTTCCTTGTTCAAATTGTTATCAAAAAGTTTCTATCATGTCATCCACTTTGGCACAGTCATGCTGCGCAATTGAGTCTAGATATTTTACCCAATTTGTTTAAATCCTTTATTTATAATCCACATTCAAAATTGAACCTTTCTGAGTTCTAAGGGTTGGTGTGTCAAAGTGGGTTCTCCATTTATGCACTAAGCTTGTTTTAATTTGGGTTCAATTTTCCATTTGGATCAAAAGTCATTTATTAAGACTCAAAATCACATCGTCATCTTGGTGGTCTCAGTCATCTTACGTATCACTCATGCTTTAAAACCTATAACATATTTTATCCTACTGGAATCATGTGGTGACATTATGCTACCTATTTGGTCCTAGCTTTATACTTAGTGATTCATGTATGTTTTTACATCTTGAGTTGCTTAGTCCATTTTGTCTTCTTTGTAATCCGAAGAGCTTTCCTCTAAACTTCTAGGGTCAACTTTTCAAGGTTGAAGCTAGCTTTTATAGTGCAGGTGTATCATAAAGATCTAGGCTTTGGTGTACTAGTTTTCACCTTAGGTCTTTGAGTTACCTTACTCTCTTCCGATCTATATGATTTCAACTTTACCAAAGGTTGAGTAAACTCGTGAACCAAATCTTATAAGTTATGCATGGTTTCAAACCACCCTCCCTTATAGTCTCATTGGTACCTTGGTTATTTGTTTAAAAGAGATCCAAAACATACTTTGATTAGTTGCTGAAGTATTGGTTCAAAGTTAATCAAATACACAAAACAACTCTTTTCAAACATGACTCAAAGGTTCACTTGTAGTGGGGCCTCTTATAGTCTTAGTTATGAATATGAGAAATTTTATGATGGTCAATATAACCCCATTATTTTTGATGATATCCCCACAATAGTAGGATTTGAAGATGATTACAATGGATATCAACTCCAAGAAGATCAAGATGAAGCCTTTCTTAGATTGATAGAATTAGGTGCTAGACTACCTTCTGATTTTCCTATAGAACAATTGCATACCTTAGTTAGAAAAGGAGAACAACGATGGCAAGAGAAAGTTTCTGCACAAATGGACATACCTTCTTCCTCTAACAAAGGAAAGGAAATACAAACAGAGTCAAAACCCACAAATCTAGATCTTCTAGCTAAGATCAAGATAATAAGTCAACGATATGTAGATCAACTTGTCACAAACTTAATTGACTCCCTAGTTGCCACTTAAATTCACAATAATGCTTCAAAAGAATAAGGAAATGTGGTCAAAAATACTCAACAAATATTGGATGAGGACATTACCATAGTAGATCAAGGTAATCTAAACGAACAGTTAAAGTCACAAGAGACCTTACAAAGTATTCCATTTGATATGGAATATACATTCTTCAATCATCAAGAACCTCTTGTTACTTTACAAACTCAAAAACCCAAACATTCAATTTGAATTGAGGAAATCCCTCAAGGCAATTTGGCTAGTTCTTTTCAACCAACCCAAAGATTGATAAATAAACATAGAAATTTTCAAAATCAACAAAGTGCAAAATAGACAAATTCAGGGAATGTTTTACAATCCAAGAATCAACGACCTATGTTCTCAACTCAAGCAACAAATTAGAACAAAATCATGGATCGAAAGGTATACATTCCCTATAGATCCACACAAAACTAGGGGCGCATTTCACCCCAACAACAATAAAACTAGGGGCACATTCCACCCCAACAACAACAACAAAACCAAGGGGACATTCCACCCCATAAACAACAAAATTAGGGGCACATTCCACCCCAACAACAATGAAACCAGGGGCACATTCTACCCCAACAACATCTTATCCAATCCATAAATGCACCAAACATATAAGAATGGAATTCTATGGAAGAAATTGTCCAAAGATTGGAGATGAATAATAGAGTCAAAAAGTACAAATTTGATGAGATATGCCCATATCTATTTGACTTATCTATTCTCCAAAACCCCTTTCCACCTCATTTTAAGGCACCCAAATTTGATAAATACAAAGGGAAAGGAGATCCGCGTGAACATATATAAGCATTCTTCATCTTGTGTCAAGAGGTTGCTTATAGTAGCGAGTACTTACTATGACTATTTTCGTGAAGTTTAACAGGACAAACTCTTGATTGGCTACTTAAACTACCCAAAGGATCAGTTGTGGATTATAACAAATTATCAAAAAAGTTTGTTAACCATTTCTCATATAACATAGAACATGAATTAACCGTAGTTGACTTATGCAAAGCTTATTAGCGTGATGGTGAAAGTTTTGCTGCATATCTATAAACGTGGAGAGCATTGGCGGGCTGCTTTCAACACAATTTACTAGACAAATAGTTGGTTGATATCTTTGCACAAACTTTACATCTTGAAGTTGTGCATAATCTATGATTAGCTTGTGCTAACTCATTTGAAGAAATTATTGACAAAGGAGTGCAGATTGAGAAGGTTCTTATTGCTAAAGGCCTTGTTAAGATTTTTGTGCAAGGTCAAGCATCTAATCAGACTAAATCATCAACTCCTATAGCTATGTAGGATAAACCTAAGGGATTTATCAAAAAATAAAAACATGGTTGGAAATGGGGTGATAGAAACAAGACATGTACAAATGGTACATGTTATGCTTCCTACAAATTTACAATTAACTCCCTCAAATCCACTACCTACTTTGTGGAGACAACCTCCACGAAGGACATTTCATAACAATTTTAGAGTCTTTAGCAAATTAGGAGAATTGGTTTAAATAGTGTTACAAAAGCTCATTATAGCTAATTTAATTATATGGCAAGTATCAAGGCCATTTCCTCAAGATCAACCAAAACTAGACTGGTATAAAGAGAATGAATGATGTAACTTTCATTGTGTTGCTGGTCACAGTACATATTGTTGCATTCAATTATGACATATTATTGAGGACTTTATTGAAAGTGGTGAACTAGAAATTAAGTTATCCCCTAATCAAGACACAAATCAATAAATGGGAATCTACAAAGACTTTTTTCCTTAACATGATCCACCACCACCAAGAAACAATCAAAATGGTCATAATTAAAGACTGAGGTAAAATCAAAACTAACAACAAGGTCAGAATCGTAATGAGCATAATCGAGATCATAATGCCCACATTAATAATGTGGCTTATAATAATGTACCTTATGATCATAATAACACTATGGGACACATTACTGCTGTTATTGTGAAGTTGTGTGGCCAATCTCATGTTCCTTACAACATGGGACCCATCATTATAGGGTCAACATCCTCTCCCCCTAGTAATACCATGCTGGGTTCACATCATAATGTTGCTACTATGTTTGCATAGGTTACTAATCCTGAACAACAATACCTTTCTTATAAAGGCTCCTCACTGACCCAAAATTATCACAATATTATTAATCACCTGTGAGTCACCATCCAAGGTCCTTTGCCTCCCTCTTCTAATTATAATAACTCCTTACCACCTCTAGGTTGTGCAGTTACAACTATACGCCCGTGAGTTACCATCTAGGACCCTTCACCCACTTTTTCCATAAAACCTAATGAGAACATTATGCTAATGGTTCCAAAGTCAAATATTGTCCCAATAAAGACTAAACTAATTCAATCCATAGTTCAAAGGCTTTATAGTTTAACAGATCAATTAGATAAAATCCCTACACGAATTTCCATATTAGAACTCTTGCGAACATCTGATGTCCATAGAACCATGTTCAACAAACTTTTACAAGAGTCTATTGTGCCTAATGATATAAACCTTGATCAGTTCCAGAACCTAGTTAGACAATTGTCTTCATTTCGACAAATCACATTTGATCAAAATGACATGTCCACCCTTAGCTCAAACCACAATAACCCACTATACATTGAGACAATCATTGCAGAGCACAAGATCAAGTGGGTTCTTATAGATAATGGTTCAGGTTTGAACATCATATCTCTTAAATTGGTGCGATGATTGGGTTACATGGACAAAGACATTTAGCCAAAAACTATTACAATCAAAGCTTATGACAATGTTGAGAGGGAGTCATCTGATATAATTTGGTTGTTAGTCATGGTTGGGTCTATTTATCATCACACATTATTCCATATTTTGGATATTGAGATTCCTTATAAGATACTTCTTGGTCATCCTTGGATCCATGAAGTACAAGCAGTTCCATCTACTCTTCATCAATGCCTTAAATTTCCCCATGATGGGATCGAATTTACTATTCCCACTGATCAACAACCATACCAATACTACAAACATTTTAAAGTAGAGTTTCATAATTATAACTATTGCCCAGGTTTTGAATTCATTGCAAAGAATAACAAAGCCATCATTTATCATCCATATCCATCTAATTATATAGACCCTGGTGATCTAGCCTTCACTTTGACTGATCCATTTCCTATAGCTCTGGCTAAACAAGTTATTATTAAATATGCAGGCATTTCCATGTACCATCTAAAGGACGTCCTCCATGTTGCAAAATTACCAAAATATCCTAAAACATTTGGTAAGCCTAAAACTTCCCAGACTCCTAACAGACTCGATCATATTTGACAACCAAAGAAGAAGCAACCAAAACCTCATGTGGTTTTTGTACCTACAATTACATGAAAGAAAGATCAAGAGGCTTTTATTGAGGGAGATTGGTTATATTCTGAAGGCCTTGCCAATTATTTTCAAAATCTAAAGTATCCTATCCCTAACGGGATAATGGATCATCTTGACTATATAGGGAAAGGCCTTGGCCCACAGGTGCAAGGAATTTTAGAACCCTTATTAGCTGGATTTGTTAATTGGAATCATGGTCTTAGATTTAAACCACTAGAGGATGACCTCATAACATTTGGGAGTGACTCTTTTGAAGTGACTAGTAATGAGACTCCTAGTAGTGACACAACATCCAATTATAGCCTTTTTGATGAGCTTGTTGATTCAGATTTGTTTGATTTAAATGCCATATTGACCATAACACTATTGGAGCTTCCCATCCTAAAGCAAAAATCCATCCTATTGGAACTTCCCATCTTGAAGCAAAAACCCATCCTAGTGGTGCTTCCCTTCCTGAAGTAGGACGTTATATCTTTACCATTGGTGCTTCCTATCCTAAAGCAAACTCTCACTGTAACCTATGCCTTTGCCATCGTGAACTCATAGATTGGGATCAGAAAAATTTGGTCATATGCCTCAATGAGTTTCAAAATGAAGAATCAATTTTAGAATACATGGGCCTATGAGATGCATTCCCCATTGGTGATCATAAGTAGGGTTTTGATTTTTCATTAAATTCTTCTACCTACTTTGAAGAGCAGGCAAAATTTCTTGGTCATAATAAAGAATAAACATCAAGATCTTCAGGTGAAAACCTCTTTAAGGCACTTGTTGATCAGGGAAAAAGTACAAAAAAAGACAAGCCTTTGAGTGAAAACCTATTTCAGGCGCTCTCAGGCAAGAAAGTTTGCTCATCCCCTCAGGACATAGAAAGTCCATCTAGCCCAAGTTCCATAGCTAGTACAAGCATCTCTTCAGAACAACCCCAAATATTTGAGCATCTTACTCTCAAGTTTATAGAGGTTTTTGCCAATTGGCCTTTACCTAAGAAGGCAGATTCTGATTCTTCATATTATCTAGATCTTTGGGAGGAATAATAAGAAGATATATAAAAAAAATGATCATGACCATACATTGCCTACAATTCAAGAAGATGGATCCACACTCCTTATGGAGAGCACAATAGAAGTGAATTTGGGAACCCATGAGGATGCTAAAATTATTTATCTTAGAGCTTTCCTTACTAAAGCAGAATGTGAACATATTATATCCATTCTTGAGGATTATATAGACATCTTTGCATGGGCATACTTTGACATGCCAGGCTTGGACTTAGATTTAGTTGTGCATCATCTTGTTGTTCACCTTGATGCTAAACTAGACAAGTAAAAGTTGAGAAAGATGCATCCACGCATCACCCTTTTGGTTAAGGCCGAGTTAGAAAAGTTGTTAGGAGCCAATTTTATCAGACCACTAGACTACTCTGAATGGATTTCTAACATAATGCTAGTAAGTAAAAATACCCCAAGCATACGTGTTTGTATTGATTTTTGTGATATCAACAAAGCATGCCCCAAAGATGATTTTCCTCTGTCCAACATCGACATGATTGTTGACTCAACTGCTGGGTACGAGATGCTATCCTTAATGGATGGATTTTTTGGTTATAATCAGATCCAAATAGCTCTTGAAGATCAACATAAGACCACATTCACCACTCTGTGGGGACATTTTGTTACCAAGTCATGCCATTTAGTTTGAAGAATGTTGGAGCCACATATTAGTGTGTAATGACTATCATCTTCCATGACATGATGCATGACATTGTCGAGGACTATGTTGATGATATACTAACAAAATCAAGAACAACAACTCGACACCCTGACATTCTATGAAGAATATTTGAGAGGCTTCACGCATATAAAGTCCTCTTGAATCCTTAAAAATGTATCTTTGGAGTCAAATCAAGAAAATTGCTAGAGTTCGTTGTATCACAATGAGGGATTGAAGTCGACCCTACAAACATCACCGCTATTATGGAAATGCCTCCACCAAACAATCTTAAATAGTTGCAAGGTCTACAAGGCAAGATCCAATTTATACACAGGTTTATTTCTCAATTGGCATATAAGTGCCACCCATTTATCCATATCTTAAAGAAAGGGGTAACATTTTAGTGGGATGAAGATTGTTAGATAGCATTTACAAAGCTTAAAACATACTTGGCTAATCCACCAGTCTTACGACCTCCAACACAAGGAAAGCCACTGCTTCTTTATATATTAGCCATGGAACATGCACTGGGGGCACTTTTGGCTTAGCATGATGATCATGGTAAGGAATACATGGTTTATTATTGAAGTTGCACATTGGTAGCCTATGAACATAATTATATGCTTATTGAGAAGCCATGTTTAGATATGGTGTTTGTCATTCAGAAATTATGACATTATATGCTAAATAACAAAACTATTATTATCGCCAAGGTAGATCCTCTCAAGTTCCTCTTATCTAAAGCAACTCTTCAAGGATGCATGGCTAAATGGATTATGATCCTTAGTGAGTTTGATATTGAGTACCAGAATCAAAAGGCAATCAAAGGATAGGTTCTTACAGACCAAATTGCAGAAGCTCCTATTACGACCACTCAACCTCTCAACTTTGACCTTCTAGATGATTCTATCATGACGATAGAACAAACATCACAAGAACTTGAACAGTGGCCACTCTATTTTGATGGATCCTTCACATCTCAAGGGTCTAGAGTAGGCATATTATTGATCATGCCATAAGGGAATTTGATCCCCAAAGCATTCCATATATAATTTTAGTATACAAATAATATGGCCGAATATGAGGCATTAGTTGTAGGGCTCCATCTTACCATCCAATGAGACATTCAAAGCTTAAATGTCTATGGAGATTTGTAGTTAATCATAAATCAGATAACTGATTAGTATCAAACAAGAGATGATAAGCTTGTTCCTTACAAACAAATTGTTGATGACCCTAAAACTCATTTTAAATCTATATAGTTTGAGAAAGTTCCACGAGTCAACAATAAATCTATCAATGCCATGGCAATAATTGGTTCCATGATTCAAATGCATGACTGTGCTAAAGAATACCAGTTCCTGATTGAAAATCTTCATCAGCCGGCACATATTCTATCAAATTCAGAGAGGATATGCACCATTGTTGATCCTAATCCCTCACCTGAGCTACCATGGTACCAAGATTTTTATAACTATTTCCCTAGTCATGTATTTCCCACCAATATTTCCAAAAACCAACAAAAACTATTCCTTCATCGCTTAACACGTTATATGCTCCTTTGAAACACGCTTTATAGAAAAGGCTATGATGGAATGCTTCTTTGGTGTTTATCTTTGGGAGAATCTAAGCTGGCACTAAAGGAGGTTCATGAAGGAATGTGTGGGTTCCATACCAATGGTATATTACTAGCAAAGAAACTTCTCAAAATAGGCTATTATTGGCCCAAAATGGAGACAGATGCTTATAATTATGTAAAAAAGTGTGTTCCTTGTTATCAGCATGGCAACTTGATACATACACCTTTTTTACAATTGCAGTTGATTATAACACCATAGTTGTTCTCAACGTGGGGTCTCGATCTGATTGGGAAAATTAACCCAACATCTTCAAATGGCCATAAACACATTCTAACATCAATTGAGTACTTTACCAAGTGGATTGAGGCCATTTCTCTCACTTATGTTATCAAGAAATAAATAACCAAATTCATTCATTACCATATCATCTGTTGATATGGCATCCTAGCCCGTATTATATTCGATAATGGTAGATCCTTTGTAAACCAAGATGTAAAATCTCTTTGTGCAAAATTCAAAATCAAGCACAAGAAATCTATTCCATATAACCCACAAGGCAATGGACAAGCTGAGGCATCAAATAAAACCATTCTAGCCATCTTAAAGAAGATTGTCAATGATGTTGGCCGTAATTGGCACTTGCAACTCTTTCCTACCCTTTGGGCTTATAGAACCAATCATCACACCCCAACTGGAGCTACTCCATACTCTATTATTTTTAGCATTAAAACTATCATCTCAATCAAGATTGAGATCCCATCATTATGAATATCACTGGAGCACATTGAGGATAATGAAGACTATAGAGCCTCACGACTGCATGAACTAGAGTTTCTTAATGGTAAGTGTTTGGTTGCCTTAGAAAACTTGCAGGCCTATTAGAACAGATTGTAACGAAGCTATAACAAGCACATTCTCCCTCAAGAATTTGAGATTGATGACTTAGTTTTGAAAGAGAACCAAAAGAATACAAACGTTGAACCCAAAAATAAAGGCAAGTTTTAACCTAATTGATTAGGACTATATATTGTCACAGCAAACTATGGATCAAGAGCATATCGACTGGCTAAACCTAATGGTGAAGAAATTTTAGAGCCCATGAACATCATACACCTTAAGAGGTTCTACACATAAACAACTTTGAATCATTGTCTATAAGACCCATGACTTGGGGGCAACTTGTGATGTCATAACTTTATCCCACCCTTTTATCTTACCTTGAACACATTTTATACTACCCTGGTCCACTTTTCGTGAATCTTGACAGTAAAGGCTTTGAACCCTTGGCACTCTGAACAAATTCTTCATCCCATTGTGGATTGCTCTCTTTGAGAAGCATATTCTTTATTTTGTTTAGGACATGTTATAAACTTGAACACTTTTTATCCCTTGACCAATTATGATCTCGATTATGTTTGATGAACATTATGAACATCTTCAACAACAATTCTACAAAGCAGTTCAACTAGGATAGTTTTATGTAGTTTCAGGCAAGTGAATAGTCACATCTTCTCAGTTCAAGTATTTGCTGCTCTTTCTTATTTTATCAAAAACCTCACTCTTACCGATTTGTGAGCATGGGCCATTATAACCGATTTAGTTGTCTTATTGGAACCTCTACTCTCAAGAGGTGAATCTCCTCAACTAGATGGTCCTACTTTGTGCATATTTTATCCTAAAAATATTAGAAATAATTTGAAAATACCAAAAACATTAGAACACGATCCACAAAAGAACAAAAACATTATCTCATGCTTTTATACATTTGTACATCCCTATTCTACCATCCCACACTCTTACTATTTTACGAGCAACTATTAAGTTTGAACGTTGTTTCCATTTTGCAAGCACAAAAACACCAATTTATTTCATCTTATCCCATGCACTTGCCATTTTGTAAGATCATTATTTCTCATCTCATCAACTTCTTGTTTGCCATACCATTCTCATTTGTTTGTCATATCTTCCATTTCTTCTCTTAATTATGCTGGTATGATCATCATTTTTCTTTTATCCCATTTCTTGGGAGAACTACATTTAGCATGAAGTTCATGTTGGAACTTGCATCCATAGAACTATGTAGGCAGCGTCCACTTGTCTGATAAATCTAGAGTCAACTCAGCTAACCCCTTCCTTTTCTTCTCTTCCCCCAGTTCTTCTGTCATTATTCCTATTTAATTAAGGAACGATTGTCTTGTCATTGTTCTTTGTTATGATGTGGTAGAAAGTAATGCCTCTACCACACATGCATGAACATTTTTCTTTAAAATACACTAACTGGGTTTTTGTGTGTGTGCGTTTATTTGAGTTTTCTTGGTGGTTTGTTGTGCTTTCAAACCTCCCCTTTTATTTCTTCTCCTTTTTTTCATTTTTATTTTTTCTTGTCTCATCTGGTCTTGTGTTTCCTTGATTTTTTTTTTATTATCTCTTTTGTGTTTCAGAACATCTTGATGATTCACATGGATCTCGATTATTTATATCTTGATCTTATGTTATTATGTTGTTCTTGGACCATTTTGTTTATTTGATTGTTGTTGGTGTCTTGTTTTTCTATTTGATTTTGCCTTTATTTTTTGTGTTCAGGAATGCCTTGATGGTCCACATGGATATTTATTATTTATATCTTGGTCTCATGTCGTTAAGATGTTCTTGATTTTTGTTTTTAAACATTTTTTTTCCTACTTAAGTCTTGATTGATCATATCATGATTTCAAGTTAGGTTCAATTATGTTTATCTTTTTCTCTATTTTTATTTTTTTGTTTAAGCGTAAATCATTGTAACTCTGGTTTTGGTCATTGATTTACCATTATCCTTAGTTATATGTATTCACATTTGAATTTGGTTCAGCACAATTGGAATCTTATGTCATTCTAAGTTATTCATACTTATGATGCCCAATTTATTTTTCTATAGCAAGCACTTTGTATTTGGTCTCAAAGTCTTAACATCAACATCAACTCCGATGAATGATTCTCAAGAACACTTTGTAACACCTAGGCTCATGATATGGAATATACTTCTAGGTAGCATGCATTTCAGGCTCCTTTGTCTATGCTTAGATGTGCATCTTTTTGCATACATTACAAGTCTAATTAATTCTTGGTCATTTTTCATCATTCCCCATTCCATTCTCTCCTAAACTTGGGTGAACTACATTAGCCTAAAGTTCATGTTGGAACATGAGTCCATGGAACTATATAGGCAACGCTCAATTTCTATTGAGGTCAGCTTGACTATCTTTCATTCTTCTTTTCATCTCTCTCATCACTTTGTGCATTCTCATATGCTTGGTTTTATATGGATTTCTAAGCCATTACACCATTACATGTATGTTTGCACCCGCTCACTTTAACTTATATTTTTGATTATATCCTTGAGCTATTTTGCTTGCCAATTACCCATGTTAGGGCACAACATCTGAATAATGTTTGAATCAAATCAGCTTTATAAGGGCAAATCATTATTTATTCTTTATCAATGATCAAGATTTGCCCTACTGGGGTAAAACTATTTTATCACGATCACATTTGCTCTACTGGGGCACTTCTTATTATCTTCTCTTTGGAGACCCCATTCTAGTGGTGCTTCCCTTCCTGAAGTATAACATTCTCCCTTTCCTCTAATTCCAAGCTCTCCACATTAAAGCCCATGATGGTAATATTTTAGTGTGCAACTTATCTTGAGATTGATCAATGCCATAAGTGTACAATTTGTACTCTCAAATTGGGTACGTTTAAAGTGTGTCCCTTACATTTATGGATTATATCCTTCCCATTCCCCCCATCTCTAGGACCTATTATACCTCTCATTGTATTTTGATCATTGATGGTAATTTTCATGTGCAAGCATTATCTCATCTAGATGTGATCTATTCCATGGGTTAATCTCTCACTTTCTCTTTTTGAGAGTCCATCCTTCTCTTTCATCCTAGCATGTCCTCTCAAGGGGGCATCATGGGTCTTTTTTAATTTCTTCTCAAAAACTCTTTATTTTGAAAAGATATTGCTTCACCTGAATGTCTCACTACGCCTTCTCAAATAGGGGCAAAATTTAGACATCCAATTCCTAACACCATTTGTGTTGAAATTGTCAATCTTAATCAAATTACAGTCAAATGCACATTTTAGGTCAAAATCCATAAAACACGCTAAATGGTTTGAACTTATTATTTATAAGTGCTAATTTAGGTTAAAGTATCCCTAAATGGGGCAATATAATTTATGGGCCAACTAATTTTGATCAATTCATTTTGAGTCAAAATGATGATTTCGCCTTTTATGCTCTAGATCACTCTTTTCTCCTAAATTCATTGGTACATGCCACATACCTTTGTTATTTTGTGTTTGAAACATCGTAAATGGAAATATAGTTCTGATGCATCTATTGTCACCTTTTAATTCTTCTTGAGTTAAATTACAACTCAATAATATGATTTTCTGACCATTTTGATTAATTGAGGGCCAATTTTCAAATAATTACACAAATGTTGATTAACCTTGCTTAAGGATAATTAATCCAAATCAAGAGTTGAAGTGGATTTTCCATGAGAGTTGTTGATTATTTATTTTTGAAATTTTATTTCTATTAAGTGCATCATCAGGTGACATCATTTCTTGGGAAGACATCCCTAGGCCACAAATATCAAGATTATGGGTTACCCATGCCTAGTTAATGCCTCTCATGCCTCTTCAATGCCTCTTCTTCCAAGGTCATGACGAAGATAATTATGGATTTAATTCTAAATATTAGGATTATCCATGGCCACACATCTCATTCTTGAGATGGACGGTCATGGTTGATCCTGACCAATCTCAAAAATCTATAAATAGAGAGGCCATGGACATGAATTTTAAGCTTGAATATTACAAAGTTATAATGTTAAATTATTTCCACAAGGCTTTACATTTGATCATTGATTTTGTTTGAAAGCTTCATTGATAGGCTAGTTTAGTGATTTAGAATCATGAGCCTAGGTTTTATGGAGTGTTCTTGAGGCATTGGAGGAGCTTACCACCATTGTTGACAAAGACAAGGATGCTTGATCAAGGGAGAACATGCTTTTGAGCCACATGGGTATGGTGAATCCATTTTGGAAGGTAATATGATGTTATTTTCTTTCATTTATTTCTTATTATCCGTTGTAATTCCATAGGAATAGATAGGCTTAGTTAGTTTGTTCTTTATGCATGTTTTATTATTTATGGACTAATGCTTGACTAACTTGCTTTGTAATCCTCTCTACATTGTTTACTAGTTTTCACCCCTTGTGTACTACTTAGCCACCCTCATAGGTTTTCAACTACGTATCAAGACAATCTACTACCCTTTCAGGTTTTCAATAGATTAGTCGTGTGGGTTTCTACAGTCCTACTAATAATAATTCTAATAATTAAAATTACAAAATTCCCCACTACAAAAAAAACTTAGTGGATTGAGGAGGCATCAAAAAAGAAACTAATGTAGTTAAAAGTTACAAACTGGACAGAGCACTCTATGAAGAACTCAATTCAATAGTCTTCATCTGGCACAACCATAACTGGAGTTGGTTGGGAGGAATGATGGCAAAGACATCAATGAGTGGCATGATGATACTATCAAATTAAGCCATGTCCATTTTGTAAATCTGCCAATCAATTAAATATTCTTGAATACTATACAAGAGAGCCCTCAAAGGAATTTGGGCATACAACAATTATGAAACATCATTATCTACAATAGAAGAGAGAGTGGCTTTGGTAGTAGTCATTTTTCTAGAGATGTCTGCATGTAGATGAGTGAGCTTCTTGACATATCATTGTGTTTGGACCCCAGTAAATTTATTGTGAAGCATTTAAGTCTATACATATTGCAATTAGTGCATGAATGAGTCATGAGCTTGCACAGACACTTGAAATGTGGATGTAAAACCAATAGAAGTGATAGTGGGATCATGCATGGTGGATTTAGAGGAACTCGCAGTGGTGAATTCAAGGAGTGCACCATTCCATATCACATTCACTTGAGATTTTTAATCTATCAACCCATGGGATATAGCCATGGCTTGTCTAATTATAGTAGTAAGGTTAGCTTGAAAGAGCTCTAAGAGTTCACATATCTAATTTGACTCCTCCTTGATAGCCTAACCCTATAATTAAAGATAGTTAATATATTGGATGCTCACCCAATCTTGTGTAAGTTGGGCCACCAACTTTGGAAGTTTCATGTGATTTACCATAAAACTAGGGCCCAAAACTTGAGAGTAAAGGGTGGGGAAAGAGTCTTAAATAAAAGTAACAGTGTTATTTAACACACTCTATAGGTCAAAATTATCCTAATGTAATTGGGACACCCTACTATATAAGGAAATAATAATCTATATAATGGACTCTTAAAAAGTAGAAGCACCTTCCAACTACTTAGCCAAGGAAAGTTTAGAAACATCAATAGATGCTTCCATGGTTGGTGGATGCATATAAAAGGCAATGGTGTGGGTTGTGGTGGGAAGGCATTACAACAAAATGAGGGGAAATAAAAATATGGTGTGACAAAAGGGAATAAAAGGAACATCTATGAGGGCTAAGTATTGGAACCTAGGTGTCACAATGAAATCATGTTTTGGCGAGGCCTAACTTAGGGTGGGATGGATGGAGAAGTGGATGAGGTGGAATCATAAATGATGGTTGTGGAAGAGTAGTTTATGTAGCCACAACTTATAGTGGAAGAGTGGCGGGATCATTAGGAAACATGGGCGTAGTGGCAGTCTCAACTACTATCGATGGAAGAAATAGAGGGAAAGGCATATAATGGATGGGTTTTGCATCCCCATATTTTTTAGTCTCTTAAGTGGATTGAGATGGAGCTTTCGGTAGTGTAGGTGACACCTCCATGGCAAGCTTACACTTAACCTTCTCAACAGCCTGTGACTTTGATTACTCAGCAACAACATTTGACTGGTGAACTTCCTTGGCCTTAGTGGGCAAATCAACCATGGGTTACAACTCCACTACTCAGAGGAGCACCTTAGTCTACAAAGGCTATTGTGGCTCTAAATCCTTTTATTTGGCAACCTCTTTTTGCTACTTCTTCACTTCTTTTCTTCTTTTGTGTTCTGTAGCTCATTATGCCTCTTCTCGAGTAACCTGCTTCTCTTCAAGTATTTGTGCATCCAATACCACCTCTTTAGTATCCATTAGGGGTTCATCAAATTATGATGAAGAGGAAACTAAAATGAACCTATACATCATGTCCCTTGACACACATCCCTTCTTATGCCAAAAGCTAGGGGAATCCTCAAGAAATGACAATGCCATCTCTCCTAAAGATAATAGAACTACTAAAGATGGTTGGGCTATAGGTGCAACATCCTACTCTTCTTCTTCTACAGTCAGTTTAGACCTGCATAGTGGGTAACACCTACATTGGAGTAATTGTGGTGGACTTTCATGAAGAGGGTCAACTTGTTAGGCCTAAGAGGACTCACTAAAAGCACCTCCTATCGTAATCTCTACTTAAAGCTATTACAATTTAACTTCCTTGCACATAGTATCCATAATAATGGATTGTGGACAAGCAATAAATTCTACCCACAAATGTGGGGGCACCTACTTGCAGACTTGTATTGTGCGCATTGCTTTCTAAAAGGAGAACTTTTTTCTTTCTCCCTCTCATATAAATTACTATCTGTGTCTGCAATCATAGTTTGGTAGACCTCCTATTTGCTAGTTTTAAAGTTCTTCCATTTATGTTTCATAGTAATTTGAGGCACATGTGGGTTATCCAACTAGGTCTTCTAGTTACGAGTCTTCTTTCATAGGGGAGAAAGTGAGCGATGGCTCATAGGAGATTTGTGATTGCCTTGATCGGATCGAACAAACATTATCAGGGAATTTTGTGTAGTGTCCTCCAAAATGGGAACATCAAGAAAAATTGACTATAAAGGGGTCACTTTATGAGTAGTCAGAATTTTTGACTGAGAAACTTCCATCTGGGCCATATGCATATCTATAAAGAACAACAAAAGTGCAAATAGAGCCTCGGGAAGCTCATGAATGTGAACTGAAATCCCCTGTGAAAGCTTTACCACCATCATGTGTTGGCCTAGAAACTACATCATAGGCAAAGGGATTCATGGGTTACTAAGCACTAATTATATGAGTTCATCCCACTTTGTGCTAAATAACTATTGATGCACAGGTTAACCACTTTCACTATGTTTCTAGATGAGGTTTTAGAATGTAATGTCCAGCCAATAGTTGACATCTAGATTAACAATACCTTTAGGAGACTTCTACTATGTAAAAACCAATAATAATACCAAAAACTAATAGTAAAAAGTTTATTTTATAGACACGAGGACTTTTACAATATTCATTGTCAGCTCAGTCACAAGGAATTCTAACCAATTGAATTGTTCCCCTTATAAGATCATGTGATGTGCAATGTTGATGACCCCTTTGGTGGCCTCCTTCGTGGCTTTAGTGGTTTGCCAAAAATGTGTAGCAATACACTCTGTTAAGATGCAAATGACTTAATTGAGGATATCATCCAAAAGAATATCATGATTGCCATGGGTATATGCCTCCTTGATCTTTGGTATAATTAGAGGAGTTTTTTATTTGTAAGGCACCAATGAGCATCCTCATGATGTCATGCTTGTGGCCCTTGCCATTGCAATCTCATTTACATATATAGTGATATCTGTAGATAAATAGATCTTCCTATCATTATCCTGACCCAACAAAATTTCCATGATTTCACAGAGTTGATCAAAGGTAGGAAGTCAAATTAAACATTCCACATCGGTATTATGGAATATATGTGGTGATACAATTGCTAATGGTTGTGCCTCTAGTACTAATTTGAGAACAAACAGTCTTTCTTCAACTTATTTGAGTGAAGAAAATGCCTTAGGATCTAAAAATTTGGCCTAGTGTATGTTTGCATTTACCCTAATATTTTCTAATTACATAACATAGAGGGTTTTAATGAAGTGAGGCAATACAATTACATCCATTGTGAATATCTCTACACTGAAGGGAAATTGGTTGGAATACAAGAGTACAAATTGGTATGAGAGACAGGGAGAGAAGCTCACCAATTCATTTAAAAATACCTAAGGATAAAATAACAATCCAATTGGAAACATGGGTTATATATAGAGGTGGCACACACCCGATGTGATTATTGAGATTTAAATGCACCAAAATTATCTCAGGATCTTCCTTTTGAAAACATTAGTAACCAAATCTTAGAATTGATTAGCTAGCACACTTTTTGCCGATGTGGCATCTTTTTTGTAATGATTAGGTAAAGTGATGTGACCCACTAAATCTATGAAATTATTATTCCCTTATCTGATATGGATCATGATAATGATTTGGAGTTGATGCTACCTATCTCACATGCTTAGGTATTAACACCCATCTCTTAGTTATTAACCTCATCAAGATTATGACTATACTATTGACCCTTAAATTTGGTACAAGTATTGTTCCATTTGTGGTGCATGACGTGGAAGAACCATTGCCTATTTTGTTGGAAAAACCAACATGGTGTGGGAAGACCATGGCGTGGGAGGACCATTGTGCATAAAAGTACTATGGCATAGAACTTTCCAAGCATGGGAGGATAATGGAGCAGGAGACCCAACGCGAGAGGACCCAATTAAGGAAAAAACATGTCATAAGAAACCTAAGACTAGAGGACTCGAAACATAAACAAAAGACTAGGGGAGCATGAGGAAGTAGAGCACAAAGAATGTGGGAGCATTTAGAAGAGTAAATCGAGTAGGATACTTCGACCCCGTCGATCAGAGGTTTTATACCAGCCTAAGAGGAGTGAAACATTTAGACACAAATATATAATATAGAGCAAGCATCTAGGGGCACAAAGGTTAGATTCTATAAGAACAATCAGTTGTAAGAGCCATAACTCTCAGCCTGTTGGGAGTCCATGTGCTATTTTTCCATATTGAGTTAGAATCTTGACACTTAGATAGGGCAAAACAAGTATAAAAACCCCTATTGTAATCATTTATGGGAGAATTCATGAGTGTGTACCTTTAGAGGACTTACAACTTTCTATCTTGTAATATAATAAATAATCTAATGAGAATTCAGTGTTCATTATATTGTATTTAAAACAATGAACTATTCTAAGTTTTGTATGTTGAAATGTGTTTTTATTATGAAGTCATGTTTTCCTCTCGTTTATAACTAGTTAGTAATGGTAATCTTGGTTATCATGGTAATTTAATCTAAAATATTAAGAATAATAGTAGTATAATTATGGCATTGGAATGAGATGAGCAAACACACATTCTATTTCAAAGCCTTCAAGAATTGGTCTTTAGTTATGTGCTTCAGGTAAGTGCACAAGAATTATCCCTTGCATGATAGGGCCAATGCGTTAACCTATTGGGAAAAAGCTTCAACACCCTAGTGAAAGTAACTATAAGAACCCCAACATTTTGGTTTCATTTGCTGGGACCTGAAGCAATTAGAACACGATTATGGGAAATGTTTGAGCATATTACATTAGAGAATATTAAAAAATGGGTTACCAGTGTTGAAGATAATTTTGCGGTCCCATATCTTGAAATAGGAGTTTTTGCGTAATAGTGGGTAGAGCAAAATCTCTATAACTCTTTGTATGAGACTTTCTTTTTTGAGGTCCATGTTCTCTTGCATTCTTGGATCTTAGCATATGCTCAAGGACAATCCCATAATCTTGGATAAAGGCAATCATGGATACTTGAATGGCAGAGGAGATTAGTACAACTTAGAGTTTCCTAGATGTAAGCAGTGAATTTTTGGTGGAAATGTGTTCAAAATAGTTACATTTTGGAATATGCAATAACCACCTATTCATGTCCTAAGGAAGCAAAGTTCTATTTTATACAAGAATCAAGGGGACATTATCTTTTGTTGTTTTCCTTCAAGATTAAGAAGCTACTTATTGATCTTGGGTTGGAAACACTACCCATGGAAGGATAAAATCTCATGTGCATGAGTTGCACATTTGGAGGGGAGACTAATGGTTGATTAAAGATTATGGTTTCAACATGGTAGCAAGTTTGCGAGCATTATGAAAATTAAAGTATGATGAAGCTTGGTATAGGATCATAGGAGTTAGTGCTATGAGATCGAGAAAACTTGAGGAGCACTGTGAAGAGCCACAGGGAGCCAGACGTGTGTGAGGAACCCATCACCTTCAAGCCACATCCTTTGCCAGTTTTATCCTATAAAGGAAAAATGAGTTGGATACTAGAGACAAAGAACCAAGTATGAATCAATAAGCCTCCCCTACCATAGTGCATGCTCATGCCTTTGAGTTAGACAAAATACATATATAGAATTGGGATACAGATAGTATAGACTCTAAAACTGAACGGGTAAGGGAGACTAAAACTAGGCCATTAGGTGATACCCTAAAATCTATATCTTTCCCTCTACATGGGAATTCTATGGCACAACTTGGAATTCTTAGAGGAACTGGTCCTTAAAGCCAAAATACAAGACCAAACCTAGGAAATCAACCCTCTACCACGCCTCTCCCCATGGGAACTGCTACTAGAGGTGCTAGAGGCAGATTTAGAAGAGGCATTGGAGGAAGCAAAACACCTCATAGAATAAGAGCTGGATCATCTCAACAACCACCTGCTTAATTATCGTAACCTATGATAGTCTACTATGAAATGATGTTACATTTACCTGAGTATCAAGGAGTAGAAAATGTAGCTAAGCATGTTCATAAGTGTGAATTGATTTGGCTAGCATGTGACATCACGTCATCCAAATGAAAAGCTACATAGTTTGTAACCACACTTTTAGAATGCACCCATACATGGTATCATAAGTTTGAACCCTAATAAGCAGTGGTAGACTATGACTAGCTCAAAGCAGCCTTCTTACAAGAATTTGATATCTTTGAGTTTGAGTAGCAAAGTATAGTGACATTAAAAGACATAAAGTAGGTACTTACTAAAAGTGTGCAAGACTATGATGTATGATTCAAAACCCTACTTTCAAAATTATCATTTGAAATAATTCATGCTCAACATGCACAGTGGTTTGTGGGAGGCTTATTATTACCTTTTAGATGGAAACTATAAAAAAGAACCTTCTCCAACGTGCATGAGGCTCTTGAAGCTGCCTTACACATTGAAGCGATTGGAAGTATAGATACTGGAATTAATCCCTCCATGGAGGCACAAATAACATCCATGGCTTCATAGTTAGAAAAGTTAATGACAAACAATGCACATGAGACATGCAGTGGTGTTTGGTGTACTGACTGTGAGACTAAAGGACACACAAGGAACAATTGCCTGTGTAAGATTATTCGTGTAATACTAAAACAAACCTATGAGATTTGTCATGAAGAATACGATGTCTATTCTTGTCCACTTTTTTAATGGGATACAAACACAAAGGTATTTATGTATTATAAGATTTGTGATGCTTACACCCATAACACCAATGATTATTGTTTGATCAGTGATATACATGAAGCTCGAGTGCATAGCATGCATTAAGCCTCAATCACCAGTACCCAATATAATGATGGCTATCATGGGTGAGGAAGAGGATAAGGCAGTGGTTATTTTCTAATAAGGACTTTTTATAAGTGTGGTTCTCTAGACCACTATCAAAGGGATTGCCCAAATCATTATATTTATAGAAGGAAATTAAGAGAAATGTAGCAAACTTTGTATCATGTTGTCTAAAATGTTAGTGTGTGAAAGCTGAGCATGTGTATCCAACTGGGTTGTTATATCCACATGATATACAAGAGTGGAAGTGGTAGGTGATCATTATGGAATTTGTCTAAGGTTTATTGATGTCATGGAATAGGCAATCGATTAGAAGAGTGTCCATAATTATATGCAAGCATCACAATGGATTAAAATGAAAAGGGCACCATCATGATCCACATAGACAAACCAAAATGGTGCATATGGCTAACCATCGCCATAGTACAATAAGTAAATATCACCACTCATAGTGGGGGTCAGACTTAATCCACAAGTAACCTGATCAATAAGATACATTAGAAAGAACCACAAGCAAGGAAATACCCTGATGCGATGTAGCAAAAGGATGTCCTTCAAGATACAATGGTGCTTGTGTGAGAGCTACAAGGCAAGATTCAATACCTCAAAGATAAGGATGTCACACAATGTGTCATAGTACAAAGGGAAGCTAAACCTTGAGTGGTGTGAGACAATTTTCAAGAGCTATGCAAATGCATGCTCGATGAAGACTTTGATGCCTAGTTTAGTGCCTAACTTAAATTAAAACTCAATCCTACTCACAAATGAATTTCACTCTCATCTCAGTCAATAAACTAAAGATTGATATTTAAATCATGCCTAACATCAAGAAAGTATTAGTTCCACTTCCTCAAAAGATGGAAAAATATTAGTTAATATTACTATCAATGGATGTGTAATCTGGGATATTCTAATAGATACTGACATAAAAGTAAATGTTCTTACTAAGGATGCTTGGCAAAAAATGTCTAGTCCAGCCTTACAAGCCTCCCCTCATGTCTTGTTCATGGTAAATAAGAGTCGTGTACATTTTATTAGAGTCCTTAAAAATGCCATCATTGAAATACTTGGGGTTCCCTTCAAAGTAAATTTTGAGGTTTTGGAGTCGGCAGAAGCTGATGACTATCTAGCTTTGCTCGAAAGGCCTCAGTGCTATAAAAATCATGTAGATTTGAGTTTTAAAAATTGATACATTAGCTTTGAGAATACCAATCAATGCATGATAATACCCTTAAACCAAGCATAGGGACCACCTTATATCGAGCCCGTCAGTGCGGATGAAGACATCAATAATTTATATAATGTGACCACTCGACATGATGAACAACATGATCCAATGCTATATGGTATTATTTGATGGATGAATAACCAATCTATCTCAGATACTACAAGTCCTTGCAATTTTTGGTCCCATGGTGATTATGATTTGACTGGAAGATTATGCAGCACTATAAACATAAGTGAAAGCATCTCATGCCAGCTCCCTAAATGTCACAAGTTTGTGTGCCTTGTGGGTTTAATAATATGAGTACCATTAGAGGGACCACTGTTGGAGAGACTTGATGAAGCTCCATAGTTCTAAGGATAAATGGAGGTGCGTGATTTTGTCTAGTGCCTCAAAAAATTATATGATATCAAAAATGAATGGATGAGATAATTAGACCACATTTCTTATGGCATCACCACCAGATGGTGGTGTACTCATAAAGAATGCCTTTTATATTGGGATCAAGTGCAAACTACTCTACATCACATATTTCAACATGATAGTAAGATTAGGGGCACACTCAGTTACAGTGGCATGAAAGCACCTAAACCTCACCTTGAGGCTTGTGAGACAATATGGTGAGCCGAGGAAACATTTTTACCAGAGTACCTCTGGGTCCATGCATTCAATGGAAATTTGCACACTTGGGCACAGTCTTGGTACATTCATGAAGAAAGGCACATGAGAACAAGGTTCTAACACCTATTAAAGGAAAACATGATGATGACACTTTCTTACTCTTCACCAAGGATAGACTGGTACCTTACCCTTTAAACCATGCATGAAGTAACCATTGGAGATCCAAGTCCCATCGAAGACTGCCTATGACATATTCATAAAAAACTTGAAGAACCCTTGTGATTATTTGCGAAACTTCCCACATAATCAAATTTTTTGCCATCAATATTTCCTAGTGAAGAACATCATGAGGAGATCCACCTAGGAAAGTAGAAACTCATCTTCCAAGTAGACGAAAGGTGAAGGGTCCACTTCACTCAACCCCTTTAATAATTTGCATGTTCCAAAAAGTACTAGCTCATGAATTATTCAAGACACAAACTTTCCAATAGGTAACCCTTATCACAAGCCCATTAAAACTATTCAACTCAACATTGGCATAGAGTAAGAGCCTAAGATGGCTACCACTGGAAATTACTAGACATAGATAAAAATTTCACATATTTTTGAGTTGTTGAAAGAGTATCAAGATGTATTTCCAATAAATTATAGTGAAATGAAAGGAATCAACCCTTATTTAGGGAAGATGCATATAAAGCTGATTAACAGTGCTTGCCCTATGAAAAAATGACCATATAGAATGAACCCTAACCTCTTGGCATGTGTGAAAGAAGATATTGATAACATGCTCTACATCAAAGTAATTACTCCTATTGATGAATCTGAATGGGTGAATCCCATGGTAATCAGTATCAAGAAGAATGGACATATTCATATCTATGTGGATTATCATGTTTTAAATGCATATTGCATGACAGATCCTTTCCTAATGTCATTGATGAAGGAAATTCTAGGTGTTGTTGGTTGTGAAGTATACTCTTTCATAGATGGGTTCTCAGGGTACCACCAAGTCCACATAGTGGCAGAAGACCAATACAAGACTACTTTTACTACTAAATGGGGATATTTTGCCTATACCATCATGCCTTTCAGGTTGAAAATACACCAATAGTGTTTTCTTGGATAACAGTTGAGGCTTTCAAAGATTTTATTCATAAGTTTCTCCAAGTCTACTTAGACAATTAGATGGTATATGGGTTGATCAAGGACCATTGTGCCAATCTGAGACTTATACTTGAGCACTATCAACTATTGAAAATTTCCCTAAATTTAAAGAATTACATGTTCATGACACCTTTTGGTGTAATTTTTGGGCGTAATATTTATAAGGAAGGACTACTAGTAGATCTGGCTGAAATCTCCATTATTCTTCGTCTGCTAATGCCCAAGACACAGTGCAAAGTGCATGCCTTCTTTGTGCCTTCTTAAGACATATGGGTTACTACTGTCAGGGGATTTGAAGCTCTACCAATTAGAGCACAATTGATTAATTTCTTATATGCAATTAAACACGGAATTATACCAGAATGATAAAGTAGCTAGAAACTTGAGACAACAAAGAATTTGAGAGACAATACACACTCTTGTATTAAATATTACTAGAAGAAAATACAATAAGAAAGATGCCACTTCTTCCTCCACCTCAAAGGCTTGCCACACCTCAAGACCTTCTTCCCTCTCTCTCTTGCTCAACACAACAACTCTAAAGCCTGAGTTGCTATCCCTCCTTGAATGCTTCAGCTGATCTCCTTGACCTTGCTAGCTTCAATGCTTTTCCTTGCCTTTTTGATACAATTACAGTACATGCCTTATGGGTCTATAAATAAGATCCCATGCTTACAAAAAATAGAACTCAAGTTACAATAATTAGACACGCAGCTCGTGACTATAATTAGTCACTTGCCATGCAAACACTCGCTTCACTTAACTGACTGTTCGTCAACAACAGTTTCGGAAATACACAGGCGACCGACGCCGGTCCCTGCTGGTCTGGTGCTGCCGACGTCGACCGACTCTCTGTCGTCGCCGGTCTCCTTCTCCACTGCATCTAACCGACGTCGGTCATACTACCGATGCCGGTGGCTCTGGTTCTTCAGCATCCTTCCTTGTGTTTGCAAATAGTTGAAGCTTTTAGCTCCACACCTTAACAATCTCCCACTTAGAGATAAATAGCTGCAACTTGTACCTGTACCTATACACCATCTATTTTGTTCCTTAGGCTCTGTATCCCTCTTCAATGTCACTCTTGAAGACCAACCACCACACAAACCTGTGATGCAATACCTGTATCTTATGCCACAAGAATTTTGCTGATCCCAAATTCTCCATGACACACTTCTGAACCAACTCTACCCTTAGCTCAGAAAACTCCCTGTACATGAAACCCTGCAACAAGTAACACAATACAGTAACAGGATAATGTAGCTAATATTATCCAACCTGGTAAAGATAAAATACAATGGTCAAACCTCCATTGCTCTGCAGCATAATCAAGACCATATACCATAGCCTTCTGTCTCATGTGTCCATCCACTCTCTTCTCTAAAACGGGAATCCCTCCCTCTATCCAGTGCTTCCTTCCAGCTGACAACACTACCAACAAATACCTGTTTGGTTCTCCAAGGACTCACACTCCTCATCCATGCCAAGCTCCCACTGTTTCTAGATTCTACCTGCATTGCTTCTTCCATCTTCCTAGTTCATGACTATCAGTAAGCAATATAAAGAAGGTGAACAATGAATATGAGGTTCACATACCTTTCCTGACCTCCACATGGGTGTTTGAGACATATTGATCCACCCAACATCCGTTCCAGTGACTGATATCAGCCATCTCCCAGTCTACTCCCTACACTGACCCTGACTGTCGATGTCGTTTCCCTGACCGATGCCGGTGTCCCTTCTACCAACATCGGTCATTATGACCAACATCGGGCTTCTCCTGTCTGACCTACCGACCCTGCTGGTCTGCACATGATTAATGTCGGTATCTGGATATCTGACGTCGGTGCCAAGCTATCGACATCGGTGTCTGTGTGTTCTTGTAAGTGATGAAATTTTCATCTGCGAGCTCTTCTTGGATCAAACCTCTGTCCATGTTGCCCTGCTCAGATTTATTCAGCCCCTGTCACTGATCTCTGTCCTTCATCTCCTCCATAAACACCAAGGCTTCTTTGTTCCTGTCAAAAGCATCAAATTTCCTCTTTCTGCAATGAACTGTATCTGTGCTTTCTAGATTTGAACACATACCTTTTGGATCAAGAACTTCCATTCCCTTCTTATTCTTGTGACCAAGCCTATTAGGCCACATCTTTGAATCTACACCAGAAGTAGAATCAGTAATACAAGTAGACAAATAAAAAGTGTCTACTTTCTTACCTCTTGCTAAAACAAGTGCTCCCTTGGTAACCTTCCAAGAATCTGCTGTGAGGGTTATTGTGCATCCCTCATTTCCCAACCTTCCTACAGAAATCAGACTCTGCTTCAGAATTGGAACATGCATGACCTCTTTCAACACCCATGTGTTGTCAATCTACAATCTTAGCTGCACTTTCCCTTTGCCAACTATCTGACAAGGCATACCATCCCCTAAATAGAGCACTCCAAAATCTCCCTGTTCATACTCATGGAACAAATCTCTGTTTGGGGATGCATGAAAAGATGAACCAGAATCTAAAATCCATGATCCTTCCTGACTATCTGAAGAAAGTATGAGAGCATCCTGCATCACAATATTTGCATCCTTTGCTTCTTTCATACCTGCATGTTGATTCTCTTTATCTCTCAACCAACACTCCTTCGTATGTCCTTTCTTTCCACAAAACCAGCAGGTAATACCTTTGGACTCGGAGCTCCTTCCCGACCTTGATTTCCCTTGCTCAACCTTCTCCCTTTGCCTTCCCCTGCTTTCTGCACTTAGAGCATTCCCTGATGATTCACCTATGCTTCTCCTGCGTATTTCTTCATTCAAGATCACACTCACAACATCATCAACTTTTAAGATTTTAGAAGCAGATGCAGAATTACTTACTGCCATAACCAAACCATCCCAACTTTCAGGCAAAGAACATAAAATCAAGAGAGCCTTTACCTCATCCTCAAAAACAATATTGACTGAAGCCAATTGGTTTACCAAACCATGGAAATCACTGAGATGAGTATGTACCGATCCACCTTCCTGCATTTGCAAAGTAAATAGCTGCTTCATAAGATATATCTTATTAGAACCTGAGGGCTTTTTGTATAAATTCACCAAGGACTTTATCAACTCTTCCGTTGTCTTACACTGTGATAAGCTGGAAATCACAGACGATGCAAGGCTCAACCTTATGGAACCGAGAGCCTTCCGATCAAGAACGTTCCATTCTTCATCCTTCATATCTGTGGGCTTGCATGCAACCCCACCCAATGGTAAGTACAAATCCTTCTGATATAGATAGTCCTCAATCTGCATCCTCCAATGTTGATAATTCTTGCCGTTAAACTTCTCCATTCGTAGCTTACTTTCTTCTGCCATTGCTGAACTCCCACTCAATCAAAAAACCCTGTGAATGACCTGTAATCAAAAAACAATACCCTGCTTCCTGCAAACCATAGCTCTGATACCACTTGTCAGGGGATCTGAAGCTCTACCAATTAGAGCACAATTGATTACTTTCTTATATGTAATTAAACATGGAATTATACCAGAATGATAAAGTAGCTAGAAACTTGAGACAACAAAGAATTTGAGAGACAATACACACTCTTGTATTAAATATTACTAGAAGAAAATACAATAAAGAAGATGCCACTTCTTCCTCCACCTCAAAGGCTTGTCACACCTCAAGACCTTCTTCCCTCTCTCTCTTGCTCAACACAACAACTCTAAAGCCTGAGTTGCTATCCCTCCTTGAATGCTTCAGCTGATCTCCTTGACCTTGCTAGCTTCAATGCTTTTCCTTGCCTTTTTGATACAATTACAATACATGCCTTATGGGTCTATAAATAAGATCCCATGCTTACAAAAAATAGAACTCAAGTTACAATAATTAGACACGCAGCTCGTGACTATAATTAGTCGCTTGCCATGCAAACACTCGCTTCACTTAACTGATTGTTCGTCAACAGTAGTTTCAAAAATACACAGGCGATCGACGCCGGTCCCTGCTAGTCTGGTGCTGCCGACGTCGGCTGACTCTCTGCCGTCATCGGTCTCCTTCTCCCCTGCATCTAACCGACGTCGGTCATACTGCCGACGTCGGTGGCTCTGGTTCTTCAGCATCCTTCCTTGTGTCTGCAAATAGTTGAAGCTTTTAGCTCCACACCTTAACAAATACAAGAAGTTCATTCGAGGTTATGCCATGATTGTAGCACCCTTGGAAGAGATATTAAATCATAATTATTTGGACTAATTCCTACAAAACAACTTTTGAAACACTAAAGGAAAGACTAGTTACCATTCCTATCTTGCAATTTTTGGATTAGAAAAGACCCTTTCATGCCCATGTTGATGCATCTAGGATATTAGTGAGTGCCATTATCACACAACTAGGAGAGGGAAACTTGGATCATCCAATCTATTTTACCAGTAGGAAGCTTGCATTGACCAAGAAGAACTATACCACCACTGAGTGCAAAGCCTTGTCTATGGTTTACTCTCTACAAAAATTTAGACAATACTCTTGGCCACTCTATTTGTATTCTAAACTAACCATGGGGATTTAAAATATCTTGTTAATAAGCCATTTTTCCATAGAATAATATGTCATTGGATTGTTCTCTTCTAAGAATTTCAGTTCTTCGTAGTAGTAAAGGCCGAGAAGACCAACTATGGACTTGATCATTTATCCCAAAATGAAAATGGAGAACCATCACATGCTATAGAAGATGACCTTCCTGATGTATAAATTTTCCAAGTTGCTCAATTACCTAAATAGTTAGAGGATATTACATCATTCCTCAACACTAGCTCTATACTTGACTCTTTATCTTCATAGGAGAAAAAGTAACTTGCGATCTGCACCATACCTTATCAACTGATAGCAGGGGATCTATACAAAATGGATCATGATGAGGTATTGCACCATTATGTGATGTAACATGAGCACCCTAAGGTATTATGAGAAGTCCATGAAGATATTGCTAGAGGACATTATGTTGGAGAGGCTATCATACACAACGTATTGGTTATTAGACTCTGGTGGCCAACTTTTTTTTAATATGCGAAGTCATATGTAAGGTGATGTGATGTTTTTTACCATATGGATAAACCTAATAGAAGATATGTCATGCCATTAAACCCTATTCCTTCTCAAGAACCATTCAAAAAATGGGTTATTGACTTTATGGGGCTTGTTACTCTAATAAGATGACGAACGGGCTAACAATACATCATTACAACAATCGACTACCTCACCTGTTAGGCTGAAGCAACACCAAAAAAAAGACTTTACTACAACAACCACTACATGATTCATCTAGGAAAACATTATAACATGTTTTTAATTCTTGTTAAGATTCATCAGTGATTGTGGAACCCACTTTCTAAATGAAATGATATGTATCTTATTATTTGAATTCATGATGGCACACCACAAGATGACACCATACCACCCATAGGCTAATGAAACAACTGAAGCCTTCAACAAGATCCTTAGTACCACCTTGACAAAAAATTTGTAATGTTAGTAGAACTGACTGGGATGATAAAGTATTTGTAGTACTTTGGGCTTATCAAACCACATACAAGCACCTCAATAAAAGTACACCGTTCAACCTAGTATACGGAAAAAAAGTGGTCATCCTAGTGGAGTTTCTAGTTCCATATCTTTAGATATCATGTATAGGAAACCTCGATGATGAAACCTCTTTGAAATCTCAACTTGATGAATTGATGAAACTAGATGAGGCTCGATTCCTCACCCATTAAAGTCAAGATGTTGAAAAATGTAAACAAAAAGCATGGCATGATTTCCATATTAAGAACAAAGTCTTCTCTCCAGGCATGAAAGTTATCTAATATGATTTCAGGTTCACATGCCATCCAGGGAAGCTCCACATCCATTAAGATGGACCATTCATATTCCATAGAATTTTACCAACCAGAGCGAATGGATGGACAATTTCTCCCAAGACACTATAATGGGTGTCAACTTCAGCCGTATTATGATTATGTTTAGTTCACATTTTGTATTCAATAAGGCTTAAGGACATTAGGTTAAGATTTACTATTTTCAATAAAAAATGTTGTCCTTGAGGTGCGTGACTCTTTAATATAATTTGAGTTTATGTTTGTAATTTCATGGAGGACCACAAACCCTTTTAGTGTGGGGTGAGGGATCATGTATATAAATATAAGACATGAGAGGTGGGTGCATAAGTTCTTAAAGTGAAAGAGTCATACTGACACACAAGTGATTATGGGCATGTGAATCATTAAATGCACTTTAAGATTATTTTGAAAGGTTCCTGCCATTTGGGTGACAACTGACTTCCACTACTCTAGAAAAATGGGACACAGTTGTCATCTATTTCCAAGAAAGGTGTGGGAAAGAATGGACCATTAATGTGACAAGGTTAGTCATAACAACAAGCATGTGAGTGGAATGATGGGACAAGTTTGTTAAAACACTAAATGTTTGATGCAAGTTTTGAAATACAAAGACTATTAAAAGATACACATTTATGGCTAGATATGACAAAGAGCATAAGGAAATTAATGAGGTAGCCTTCCCACAGGACTTATAAATAAACAAGCTGATCTCATTTTACACTTTACCTTGCTATAATTTTTGAGTGTTTAGCGAACTAGAGAACTAGAGCAATGAAATTGAATCTCTTGCAAAGCAGAAGTGCTTATAGAAGTTGATAAAGACATGACGGTGGTTCCCAAGACAAAAAGAGAGGTTGTTAGTTTGGATTACTAAGTAGGAGTAAAGCTTAATGTAGGTTACAAGTTATGCCATTGTTGAAGCATGAAGCTTGAGAGTTGAGACTAGTTTGATCACCACAATGTATTCATTTAGGAACGTGGGATAGTCACGGGTTAACCTTTGAGTGCCATGAAGGGTAATACGACCGAAGAAAAAGGCCAAAAGACTTGAAAAGCTACCAACCATACCAGAGGAGGAAGTGGTAAGCAAAGGAGTGTGGTTTCCTATAAGGGAGGAGCCTTTAGAAAACTAAGAAGAGACACCAAAAGTGCAACACGTAGGAGTTCTAAGAGAGAGTGCAGAAGAAGCCAAGATGGTGAAGAAGGGAAAACAAGCATATGCCTCTTCATCACAAACTAATCCACCATCTCTCCTTTAGTCCTTTTACACAAAAGAGATGTAGTACCCAAAGTCAATCTTGTGTGTAGAGAACTGTGTCTCCAAGGCGTCAACTACTATTATATTTGATTACAACCACCACCAACTAGGGAATGAGGTGGAATTATAGAATGACTATTAATTTTAGACTAGAAACACTAGAAATTAAGTGGTATATGGCCTTTCAATGAAGAACCAACTAGATAAAGCCAATGTATTCCAACTGTTTGAGCTTTTATACTTTGGCAAGCCTACTAAGGTGGTTTAGTTCCTCCTCTCACATGATCATGAGGACTACATCCAATTCATGGGGCACAACATAAAGATCAACATAGAGAGGGTAAGTAAAGTCATGGGGATTCAGTGCTTAGGGGTTAATGTGTTGGACCACTTGGCAAATATGGAGGAGATCTAGTAGACTGCCATTACACTAATGTACCAAAAATAAGGGCATGTGATGTATATAAAAAACCTACAAAATCTCACCTTAAGAGTTGTAACAAGGATAATTTCTACCAAGGTCAGAGGGATTGACTAATGGAAGGAGGTGTACATGGCCCACCTACACATTACACACCAAGTTACTTAGGGAATGTAGTATAACTAGGCACTATATTTTGCCTAGAAAATAATGGAGGATGTAAAAAAGGTGCACAAAATGCCCAAGTCTTGATTTGCATAGGGAACAATTTTGTTATTACTAATGTTTGATGAGATCGAGGTCCTTGACTATAGCTCAGGTACATTGAAGTGGGTGTACCCCCCCACTCACAAGTCTCCAATTGAGTACTTTAAGGCCTTCACCTATCCCCAACACATCACCCCAACATATAAGTTGAAGATGAAGTACTATTTTCATAGGATCAAGGTGAATATTAAGAATGAATGGTGCATTCTCAAATATTTACCCACCCTGACTATAGATCAAGCAAAATTCATTGTGAAGCAACACTTCTCCCTGTCGTGCATTCGAATGAACCCTTTGGGAAAACTATTAGCATGGCTCAAGTTGCCATATGCATTCTCTATATGCTACTTCATTGATTTTGTTAATTAGATTTATGATGTGTAGCCAATCAATCTACAGGTCGAATGGATCGACATAGAGCACCACACCCTCTGAAAAATATTTGTATATATCAACAAAAAGGCCTTCATAGAGAGGGGATAAATAGGCTTAACCGATATTAAGGTTAAGAATATCTCAGTTGGGGAATAGGTCCACACTACATGTTAAGCCCCTATTAATACCCTCAAGATGGAGACCCCAAGGAAAGGCTCCCCTAGGCATCACAAAAATGAAGCAGCCCGAGCCAAGTTTCAACACAAGTGGGTAGCAGGGCCCCCTAAAATGATAGAGGACAATAGAGGCATAACCCTCAAGTCCAACTCATCATCGCTAGTCAGTACCACAACCACCACTTCACACTTTACTTCCACTTCATTCCTTACCTTCATCACCCCTTTTATATCCATCTCACACTTCTCCACCTACTTCACCTTCTACTCATTCCACTCCATCCTACTCACCTATCTTGAGTTCACCTTTACCTCCATCACTTTCACTTCCATGACCACCTTCACCTCCACCTTCTCCAAAAACTACCATTGGATCAGTACCATAACACCTCCAAGTCAAGCACCCTAAAGGAACCCCTCTCAAGAACATATTCATAATTTGGGATTAGACTCAGAGAAGACTCGATTCGTAGTACAAGAGGGCCCATCTGGTGGTGAACTTGAGCAAGACCTTGAAAGGGGAAAGGGGCTAGTCAAGGGGGAATAAGAACAGAGAGGGTTGTCCACTCTGTGTGAATGATACCAGTCTAGCATAGAAGAAAAGAACCTCTATTTATGGAACCATTTCCACCCCAAAGATGCAACCCCTGAAACAAAGAATTAGTTATCCTTCCTTTTGGCAATGTATAGTAAAGAGCCACAATTTGACATTCTTTTAGATTGTATTTTTTCTAGCCTAGATACTCTAGGTCTACCTAACTTGATGAAGGTTAATCCATAACTGCTCTCTCCAATAATGATGAGCACTACATTTTTGAAACTAGCCATGAAAGTAGGACACCAAAACATTTTGTTAGATTTAGATGTGTGCACGATGGAAAGAAAACATGGCCAAGTAGTAGAGATGTATAATAAAGCAATGGTAGAGAAGCATGCACTAGTCAAGGAAGTGGCCTTCTTAAAGTAACAAATTTAAGAGGCCACATAGACTCAAATAAGGGTTTTAAACCTATGTAAAAACATTTTGAAATAAGATTCGGTAGTAGCGGATGGCATACCACTAGATATAGACACCATCAGGAAATTAGAAACATTAGTTGAGCCATTGCTCAAAAAAAATAAGGAGCACCCAAGGATGAGGCCAAGGAAACCCTTGAATAATTCACCACAGTAGTCAATATCTGCAAAAGTACTTTAGAGAATTGAGGGATGTTATCCCCATTTTGGATGGCATTTTTTGCACGCCTGACATGACCAACTAAAATAATATAAGCCTAGCTCCATGATGAGGATATCCTAAGGCAACAAGTGGCTGATGCTGCCTTATTAATAAAAGACCACTCTAAGCACACCAAAATATTTAAAGATGTTGAAATGATGGAAAAAGCCATAAATAACCACCATCAACAAATAAATGTAGATTTTGCCATACTCTGAGGAAAGGTTCACAAAGAGGTCTCTAATTTAGAGGACATTTAGAAGGAATCCAGTGCAAACCTGGATGAATAAGTGAAAAATATTAAGACTTTGACTCAGCTCAAGGAGTTAAAGGAAGTAAAGGATGCCATTAAATGAATAACTGCCAAAGTCCTTTATGCATTGTCCCATTGGGACAGGTGCAGAAGGATCTGAAACAAAAAGGGCCATTATTTTTGGAGGACACTAGTGCAGTTTAGTCCAAAATGGACTAAAGACTTAGTGTGGGGTGATGTTGGCCCCTAAATTTGGTACATGTATTGTCCCATTTGTGGCACATGACATGGAAGAACCAATATCCATTTTGTTACAAGAACTGGAATGGGATGGGAGGACCATGGCATAGGAGGACCATGGCGTGCAGGAGTACTATGGTGCAAAACTTGCCTAGCATAGAAGGACAATAGAGGAGGAGACCTAGTGCAAGAGGACCTAGTCAAGGAAGGATGTGTCATGAGAAACCCGAGACCAAAGGACTCAGAATAGAAGCAAAAGACTAGGGAAACACAAGTAGATCATGAGGAATATAGGAACAATATGAAGGGTAACTCAAGTAGGACACTTCAACCCCACTAATTGGAGGTTTTGCACTAGCTTATGAGGAGTGGAACACTTTAACACAAATATAAAATATAGAGCAAGCATCTAGGGGTGCAGAGGTTTGATTCTATAGGAACAATCAGTTGTAAGAGCCACAACTCTCAGCCTATTGGGAGTTTGTGTGCCATTTGTCCATATTAAGTTAGAACATTAACACTTGGATAGGGCAAAACAAGTATAAAAACCCCTATTGTAATCATTCACAAGAAAATTCATGAGTGTGTACCTTTGGAGGACTTACAACTTTTTATCTTATAATCTGATAAGCAATCTAATGAGAATTCAGTGTCCATTATATTGTGTTAAGAACAATGAACTATTCTAAGTGTTGTATGTTGAAATGTGTTTTATTATGAAGTCACATGTTCCTCTCATTTATAACTAGTTAGTAATGGTAATCCTAGTTATTGTGGTAATTCAATATGAAATATTAAGAATAATAGTAGTATAATTGTGGTATTGACATGAGATAGGCAAACACACATTGTGTTTCAAAGCCTTCAATAATCGATCTTTAGTTACGCACTTTGAGTGAGTGTGCAAGACTCATGCCTTGCTTGATAGGGCCAGTGCACTAGCCTGTTGGGAAAAAAGCTTCAACTCCCTAGTGCAAGTAACTATAAGAACCCCAACACGTACAGAGCTTTCATATACTTAATTATCTTGCCTTACCACTTGTTTTAAATATGGTATAGCTTCTTGCCTCCCTTTATGCTCATTGTCTCCCACTTGAGGTTTACTGGAGCCAATTTGTGTACACAAACTTATAAACTACACACATAACATAATAAAAAGCAAACCCAATCCACACAACATAAAAAAATTGAATCCTATGTTAAACTAGTGTGAATGAGCACCTGTTCCTTCCTGAGTACATTACTTATTGGTAGTAAGGTTTGAGCCTACTACCATTCATCTTTTCAAACAGAATGTTCCTTTATAAATCTCATAGGATCACTATTCCTGGATGCGATAATGCATAAATAATATATGGTCCCTTCCAATGCATGTTTAGTTTTCCTAGAAAAGCTTAGAATTGACTATTATACAACAGGATGGGCTGATCTATCTGAAATTCTTTAATGCACATATTTTTATCATGCCAGGCTTTTTACTTTCACTTATTTACCTCTTGCATCTATGATGCTTTACAATGGTCTTCACCCATCTTATTGAGGTCTAATAGCCTATTCCCTAAAGATTCTTGGTCTCCCATACACATAATGATTATGATCCATAGACTAGGTACGACATACTCTAGGGGCATTACTGCTTCTAGACCATAAACTAGTTAAATGAGGGTAAACACTAATGTACATTTGTAATGCGTGTGATATGCCCATAAGACAGTAGGAATTCTATCTTCCCAATCATTATGCTAAACATCATAAACTTTTATAAGTATCTTACCTCAGCCTCCACCTGACCATTTGCTTGAGGGTGATAAGTTGTACTTTTGTGGTGCAATTTGAGGAATTCATTAGTAAGTGTTTTTTATGGTTTTGTTCAAAAAGTGTGTAACTCTATTGCTTACTAGCTTAATTAGACATCCAAACTTGGTGCTTCCATTCTCTTATAAGAGCTTTACTATGTCCTTTGCATCATAGTTAGTTATATCAATAACTTCTATCCACTTAGTGAAATAGTCGGTCACAATGATTATATAGCATGCATGGCTACATTTTCTAGTTCGACCGATATGTCTGACAAAATCAATCCCCCATTGTTCAAAGGGTTGGTGTGTAAGCATTGGTTAGAGCGGCATTTGATCTTGATGGTTTGACTTTCTCATCCTTTGATAGACATTGCACAGCTATGCGATTTGATACACATCCTGAAATAAATAAGGTGACCATAGGCCATTTTCCAAAACTATTCTAGTTGTAACATCCCCAACAAAGTGACCTCCAGTGATACCTTGATGTGCTTATTTAAGTACTTAAGGTCGTTCATGCTTAAGTGCAACTTTATGTGACACTTTGTCCTTACCTAGATAGTATATAAATCCTTCAATGATACCAAATGAAAGGGCCTTAATATTCAACTACTTCCTTTTCACTCTATATAGTGTTTTGGGAAATGTCCCACGTTCTAGAAACTATGTGACCTGTTCTAATTGTTCAAAAATCACATACACCCAAAGTAAATGTGCATTAGTTAATTCATTAGGAATTTCCTATAGCTCTTTGCCATTTTGGAGCTGAGTTAAATGGTCTTGTCCAATATTCTCTCACCTAAGTTTGACATTAATGCAAAACTGAAACTCCTAAAAAATTATTAACCAATGAGATATATGTCCTCCCAACAAAGGTTTATTTACCAAGTAATGCAGGGCTTGATAATTGGTGAACAACTCAAATAGTGTAGCTAATAAGTAATGGTAATTTTTTTACAATGTGAATACTATCTCAAGGGCTTCATGCTCAGTAGTAATGTAATTCTTTTTAGCCATAGACAATTTCCAACTAGAACTAGAAAAATGAATTAGGTGATCCAAACCACCCTCTCCTAGCTACGCCAATGCAATGCCTATTGTGATCCTTGATGCATCCACATGTACACAGAAGAACTTACTCCAATCTAGAAAATCAATATTAGTGTAGTTACCAATCTCTGCTTTAAATCAATGAATGTCACCTAACAGTCATCTATCCAACTGAACGGTGTATCCATCCTTAATAGTTTTTCTAAAGTGGTATATATTACAACATACCCCTTAATAAAATTTCGATAGTAGTCTGTATGTCCAAAGAAGGATCACACCTCTGTCACATTGTGGGTGGTGGCATTCCCATAATCACTACAATCTTGGTTGGATCTACTAAGATACCTTTGTTACAGACTACATGACCTACCAAAACCCTAAAGGATTTAAAAAAACATTTTTTTAAAAATTAAGTGCTATACATAATGTTTTGCATCTCTCTAACATCGATCTTAGTTTGATCAAGTGATTCTTAAATAATGAAAAGAGTGCCCAATCATCTAAATAAACTTATAAGAAATCATGGATGAAATCCTTAAACATAGCTGTAACATCTTTTGAGAAAATCGTAGGTGTATTTTTCATTCTAAACAACATTACCTTCTATGCAAAATAACCCCATTCTATTACAAAGGTCATATGGTCTCTATCTTCTTCTGTGATTGAAATCAGATGGTACCCACTGGAACCGTCAGTAAAGGAATACACCTTATGGCCTGTGACTACTTCTAGAACTTCATTCATAAATAGGATAGGGAAAGGGTCATTAACGTAAGCCTCATTTATAATACGATAGTCTTTATAGATTCTTAACTTACCAGTCTTCTTTGGTTGAACCACTGTAGGACTCACCCAATCAAATTTCTTCATAGGAAAAATAATTTTGGCCTCCTGCATGCGATCTAGTTTAACTTTGACTTTTAGCTTCATATTTGGGTTTAAACAATAGGGTATTTTATTAATTGGTCATGTTCACTCCTTATTTCAAAGATGGGTCCATACCCTTGACTTCAGTGAACTTAGTTGAGAAGACATCCTAATAATCCCATAGAAGTTGTAGTACTTTAGATATGTTTTCTTGCAACCAATAATCACTAATATATGCCAATTTTGGAATGTCACCGGTCCCAATGTTCTTAATGTTCTCCTTTAAAGGTTCATGGTAAATATTGCATTCATCCTCAGGAATGGAATCATGTAATAGCCGTTCTGTTGGCCATTTTAGCCCACATACCAAACTTATGCCTGATTCAAACAAAATGAGTAAGGACCCAATTGATGAATGGATCAGGTAGCTTGGAAATAGGCTCAACATTACAAGTGAAGAGATCTAAGTGGGTTTTCATGGTGCTAAATAATTGCAGGGACAGGTCCAGAAGAAGCCTAAGTTTACACATCTTCAATTGTTGGGCTAACTGTTAACATTCAAATTTCCTTCGATGGAAGTGTTCCATACAAAACCTTTAGTAAAAGTACAAGGCTTATTTCTTTCGAGAGTTTTGTTCCACATTGCTTGGCTAAGTGTTGAAATTCTTTCAGGAGTTTTGTTTCGGCCTTTTTGTTCAAGTTTTAGGAATTATTTTAGATATTTTATCTGAAACAATTTCCCTAAAGGGTCGTTTCTTTGAAGAGTGTCCTCTTTAGAAGTTCCAAAGGGAACTTTTGAAGTCAAGTGTCCTCTTCATTTTGCCTGAAGGATATATTTTTCAAAGGAAATGGTCCACTTCTTTTTTTTTTCAAAGGGAACTTTTGAAGCCAAGTGTCCAAAACAATTTTCCCAAAGGATCATTCTACAAGAAAGTGGACCTTTGCAAAAGCCCAAAGGATATCTTCTTCAAGTGAAGTATCCAAGACGTTTTTCCCAAATGGTACTTTCTTTCAAAAAATGGTCCAATATAGAAATCATGAGTGGCACTTTTCATGCAAAAGTGTCCTATGCACTTTTTTTGAAAGCTCTTTTTGGTAGCAAAGTGTCCCAAATAAAGATTCTGAAGGGTACTTTTATTTTAGGGAAAATGTTTGGGAAAGGTTCTAAAAACATGATTTCTTCTAGACAAAATGTCCAAAGCAAAAGATAAGGATTTTTCTTTTGGGAAAATTATTCGAACAATTTTTTTGAATGGCACTTTTTTAGGAAAATGGTCCACTACACTTTTTCTAAAGGGCACTTTTCTTCACCAAAAGGTCCAGTTCAAAGTTTCCAAAGGGTATTTTTGAAGAGGTTAGTCCTTTGTAAAAAGCTGGAAGGGTTAGTTTCATGGGCAAGTGTCCTCTTCATTTTTCTTGAAGGGCAGTTTCTCATGAAAATGGTCCACTTCAAGGTTTTTGAAGGGTACTTTCTTTCGAGAAAGGTTTCAATGCAAAAGTTCTGAAGGGCCAAAGGGCAATTTTAAGAGCACAATTCATTTGGGAAAATTATCTGCAATAATTCTACCAAAGGCAGATTTCTTTCAAAAATTTTGTCCTAAAGCAAAGGCTAAGGCATAATTCTTTCAAACACTTTATCCAAGATAAAGATCCTGAAGACACATTCATTTGGACATTTTGTCTACAATAATTGTATAAGGAAAAAATAAGGTAGATAAATTTCTTCAGAGTAAGTGGCTGAGATACAAACCCAAAAGAATTGTCAATTGTCCAATGAAAGGTCTAAAGGAAATAGCCATTTGTTTTCAAAAAGGAAAGGTCTTAGATGGCCCTATAGACATCAAATTTAAACCCCTACAAATATCCATTTGAATTTGAAAATCTTAATACGTTCACACGAATGTCAAAATAAAGCTTGGGCAAAAATCTATCTATTCTTAAATTTGAGAGTCTGTAAGATGTCAATCACATTTTGTGGGACATCGATTGATGGTCATCGAGACATCAAATTTAAAGACAGAGCAAGACAAATCATATTGATCTTAAATTTGATAGTTGCATTACCTTCAACGAAGGTCATGTAAACATCATTTGATGAGAGTGAGGATGTCAATTTTAGGATAATGAACTAACCATTGGCTTTCAAATCGTGGGTCCTGACAGATCAATGATTAGTTTTGATCTAACATTCAGATCTAATGGTAAGTGAGTAGTGATAGGATAGTGGGCCCAAATAAGATCAATGACGTGCATTCAATCATGAATTTTAGATCAATAGCATGTAACTAAGTCAAAGAGTTAGTGAGCTTTGAGTGTAGAAGATTGAAAACTCATGTTTAATTGCATCAGGTAGATTTGATAGTGCGAGCAAGAGTCAAAGATCTAAGCTAGTTATTGATGACCAATTAGAATAAAAGAGAGCCCAAATGGCTTAGACAGAGGTCAAAGGGTCAATCCTTGATCAAGGCAAACATATATTGGTGGATTCGAGTTTGAGAATGTTTTAGATCAAGCCAAGAGTGGATATGATCGGGCGATGCCATTAAGAACTCATAGAGGTAGACACGTAGGCTTCAATGAACATCACCAAAGCTAGTTACATGAAAGTGACTCTTTTATCCACTTTAGCATGCATCGATAAACCAATCATGAGCATTTTCACATCAAGAGAAAGCAAAAATGACTTGATTTTGTTGTTGTAATTGCTATGGAACATCATAAAGAAGATATTATAATGATGTAATAGACTGGGGTGACCTGGATCAATCAGGAAGGGTTGAGTGAACTTGATTCATGGATTTAGTTGTAATAGATTTTCAATGGTTTTGAATTCACTTGTTTCCCTTTGGAGCACCAAAAAATTCCTTCTCTCTTGCTTCCTTTCTGCTATAAATATAACATTGAGCTATTGTTTTGTATCCCTCAGGCTGGTACGACTAGACTCTACTAGAATTGTATTCGATACCTCTTGGAGTAGTGAATAGAGTATTTTATAGTCATTTACTATTCTATATTTAGTGTTATATATTTTTTAATACACAAATGTGAATGTTATCTTCATTTTGTATGTGCAAACCCAAACTAAGCGATAGAAACTTTCTTTGTAGGTCATATAGTGTGTCTCAATGTTTATCTCTCAAAGACATAGTGGATGACTAAACTTGAGTGTCTATAACTATACCTTATTTTCATTGCTCCCTAGTCGGAGTGTATGAAACAAACCTCTACATGAAATATTGTTGCATAGAAACTATAGTAAGCATTACACTAGTTTCTTTCATAGTTCATTAGTGTGTAAAGGGGTCCAAGCTTAAGAGTGGATCTGATAATTTCTTGGTGCATCACCATAACTTAGAATAAGGTTTTGTTTTATGCAAACCTATTAACCCCTTTCACCCCAATCAGTCTTATATTTAGAAGCAAAGGTATAAATTATAAAATTTAAGGAGCTAGCCTCATAAAAAATCCTAGAGGTCTGGTCTAAATATAGGCAACCCACAACCTTAGAACATTCCCATGTTAGTCCATGTTTGAAATTAGGACTAAAACTTTCCTCCTTTTAACTAGAGTGCAATATGCATAGTTAACAATTTATGACATACCTGGTGGGACCCGAATGTGCATATCTGAGTATTATAGTAGTTTCTAGAGCTTCATTTATAAATTTGCATAATTTTCATGCCCCATAGAGTTATCACAAGATCCACTGCAAAAGGGAAGGAGACAAATTTATCTGAGCTACCTTTCTAATCAATAAAGAAAAATAAAGCCTCTTAGTCAAAACCTACACTTACCACTCTTATTCCCCATGTGGTCACCCAAAATCCTCCTATTCAAGCTAGTATTATTAAGCCAATCATTGTTATAAACCCCATATCTCAGATGGCTATTCTTAGAAGGTAGGCCTTTATGCATTCAATGATGGTAATCCTCTAAATCTTACTCAATAGAATTATATTCCTATCTTGGCTTTAAAGGCCCTTACCTATCATACAAGAGAAAATCTAGTTACTCTTATAAACCATATAGTAGATGTTGCTAAGTATGTTCAGTGCATCATGTAACCCAAAAAAAAGTAACAACGAGGTTGTTAGAAACTTCTTTCAAAGATAAAACACTTCAATGGTATAGAGGATTGGCCTCTGCATCAATTAATAGCTAGGATGAGTTTAGAGAGGTCATGTGCAAGAACTTTGAGGACAAGAGTGATCATCTTTCACTTGTGGAGTAGCTTACAGTGATCAAGAGATTCAATCATGAGTTCATGGTGGATTTCAACTATAAATTCTAGAAGCCCTGGGACATGATTCCTGCAGTGAACAAGCCTATACCTAACTATGCTTTTCTATACTATTTGAAGTCTCTCAATTTGGATGTAGCTATAATGATTCAATCCATGGGAGGGAACACCCTAGTTGGAGCTTTTAAAGTAACAATTAGGGCTATAAATTACCTTATACAAATAGGCAAGTTATCCTCAAGGCCACCAATGCCTCTCTTCTCAGAGATACATCCCCCTACCCCAATTGTTACTCCAGTTCCAGATTTAGCGAAGTTTTATCAAACAAAAGGTGAGAATATTGATAGATTGGGGAAGATAGAGAGTCTCCTAAAAGCTTAGAACAACAAGTTGGTTGCAATGGAGAGGCAACAAGATCCACCCTACAGGGCAGTTCAAAATAATAATCAAAATTTATAGTACAATAGGCCATGTTATCAACCTAATCATCAAGGACAAGGGAAAAAGCCTTAGTCAAGGTAATACAATTCTAATGCTCCAAGTAATTCTAGAGCTATTATGTCAACTCAGAACAACTATGCTCAAGAAGGTCAATGGTAGTCAGAGGGACAATCTAATGAGATGGTGGTGTCCACTACCAGAGATATGTATCAAGACCCTGGTTGGTAGCATGCTCCTTCTTTTTAGGGTCAGGACATGATGCTTCCTCCACCACAATCCCCCCAAATAAGTAAAGACAACATGCCAGTCATATCATGATCATAAGGTCAAAACTAACAATAAGGGAGTATGGGTAGAGCACCAGCTTATACCACATGTGTGAATTTTCAAGAAGGGGAATATGTGTTTGAGCATGTAATAACTAATATGGGACAAGCTTCATAAAGGATAAATGAATTAGTTGCATCTCAAATAAGGGCTAAGAAGAGGATGTTGGAAGATAACTTGAGGCAATCCAAGATTTATTCATCTCCTCCATAGACTGGTCAGGAACCTACTTCTTACAAATGCAGCTACCTTCAAATGCAGCTACTAAGTCTCCTACAAATCACTAAGTGCCCCAACCTCCTAGACAATAAAAAAGGTCTCCCTTCATTTTTCATGTTACTCAAGTGCCAAGTGATGCTTCCTCTTCCAAGGTGTAGCCCAAAGGTACTATTATTCCCTTTAATATTGTGGATCATTTAAAAAAAGATAATGTAACTATGTCCATGTATGATGCTTTGTCTATCCCAGGGCAAAATCAGATTCTCCATAAATAGCTCTCCAAGCTTTCTCAGGTGGAAAATATGGTTGATAAAGTGAATGTTGTTTTCATCAATAATAGTCAGCTTAACCAAAGCCCTAGCCAAGCTCCCAATCAAGTGCCAAATAAAAGTCAATCTCAAAATGTTGTTCACCTTTCTAAGGTTGTTAAGCCTCCCCCATTTTATCTATTAATCATCATAGGGGATTGTTTAGTATATAATTGCATGATTGACTCGAGAGTTTCAACCTCAGTGATGCCTAAAGCCATCGTAGACAATATTGGGCTCAAATATGTGCCTAATGAAAAGGGTGTGCTCCAACTGGATGGCTCCCCCACTAAGATAGTAGGCATCTTGAAACATCTATAGATTACATTAGTTGGCTGTCCAAAATTAATCATTAAGCAAGATGTAATGATGGTGGACCTACGTCCATATTTTACATTATGATTTTTTGGGGACTTTACTACTAAGATTGGGGGATATTTTTCATCTAATTAGTCATACATGATTTTTATAACCAGATATGGAACCAAAGGCACCTTAAGATTTGAGCCTATTGCTAGGTTTCACCTAGAACCCTACATGCCCAATATTATAAATACCAACTATACCATATTTAAAGAGGTTGAAGAGGTTATCAAACAAGAACCATATAGTCATCTTGAAGGCATCTCAGATCTGTACTTGGGTGTGTGGGTAGTTGATAACCATGGATTTGATCCATATAACAACATTGAAGAGACAGACTTAGGAGTCCATTATATGCATGAGGAAGGTGTTGTAATATCTTTTTTAACTAACACTACTCAAGAAGAGGATGATTTATAGACTTTGTTCTTTGATGGCTCAAGATATAAGAATGGAAGTGGGGTGGGAGCCATGCTGATTTCACCTTCAAGTCAAAACTATCATTCTGTGACAAGACTCCAATTTAGTTGTACCTTAAATACAACTGAATATGAAGCTCTTTTGCATGGTTTTCAAGAAAAAGTAAGAGAGGCATCCATCTCTTCAAGGTCAAAGGTGACAATGAACTCATAGTGTAATAGATAAGAGGCTTAATTGAGATTAAAAGTCACCATTCTAAAGCCTATAAACATCAATTATCAGACCTCATGGAGGATTTCTTGGCCTTTGATATCTAGTCCCTACTAAGAAAAGCAAACCAACATGCAGATAGGACTATGGCCATTCGTGCCCAATATGAGATAGATAAAAGAGTCAAAGGCAACCAAAGCCAAAATTATATGTAGACTAGTTGTTCCTGATAATGAGGTGAGTTGGCAAGTATTTGACAATGATGATCAAATCATATGTTTTTAAATGTAAGAGGCAAAATTTTACCATAGGAACCAAGGTAATTTCCATAATCAATATGATGATCAAATAGTACAACTAAGATCTAATAATCTTCCCAAAGGGCTTGTGACATTAGAAAACATATTAAATGAAGATGACCAAGTAAGAAAAGGAAAAGCCTGTATCTTAGCCAAGGAATAACACTATGAAAAGATAGAGATCTGTAAGGGTAAGTTTTTGAAGCTAGGAAAGGTCAATACAACAAAGGAAAGAGTTATATTTGTTGCTTTGTGCCAAGAATTTTATGATATATTTTCTTGGGAGTATCAAGATTTGAAAGGGTTAGACCCTAAACTTTCACAACACACCATTGAATTAGAAGGCAATGCCAAGCCAGTCAGGCAGAGATAAAGGCTTGTCAACCAAAGAGTGGAGGATCTCATGAGAAGAGAGCTCTATAAATTGATTGAGTCTAGGATAATATTTCTAATTAAACATTCCTCTTGGGTGGAAAACCTTGTGCTAATGAGGAAAAAGAATGGAGAGATTCAGTTATGTGTTGACTTCAGGGACCTCAATAAGGTCTCCCTAAAAGATCATTACCCACTACCCTCCATAGATTAAATTCTACAGAAGGTGGTAGGTTCTCATTACTTGATGGCTATTTTGGATATAATTAGATCATGGTAAAAGGGGAGGATAGGCATAAAACTGCCTTCACTACAAAATGGGGCACCTATGCATATTGTAAAATGCCTTTTAGACTCTCCAATGCTAGAGCAACCTTCCAAAGAGCAATAGATGTTTCTTTTCATGGCCTTTTGAATGATATGGTTTTAGTTTACCTTGATGATATAACAAATTTATCAAAGAGTCATAATGATCATATGATGCATTTGAGATTTATTTTTAATAGATGCAAATAATTTAAAGTTTATTTAAATCCAAAGATATGCATTTTTTTAGTGCACAAAGGAGGACTTCTAGGACATGTGGTAGCCAAACCTGGGCTTTCCATTGATCCTGAGAGGATAAAAGCAATCCTTGCTATATCACTGCCTAAACACAAGAAAGGGTTGTAGAGCTTCTTGGGCAAGATCAACTTCATCAAGAGGTTCATTCTAAGCTTTGCAGATATGGTTAAGCCTCTCACTCATATGCTGATAAAAGGTAAAGAGTTCACATGGATACGAGAAGGTAAGAGGAGCTTTGATGCCATCAAGAAGGCCATATCTCAATCCCCCACACTTTTAAATCCATATTTCAATAAGGAGTTCTATCTGTATGCCTTTTCCACATTAGATGCAATTTTAGCTATGCTTATGCAACAGAATGATCAAGGTCTGAAGCAACCCATTACTTTCTTTAGCCAAGCTTTAGAAGGTTATGAAGAAAGATATAACTTTATTGAAAAACATGTGCTTGTTGTTGTAAGAAGTTTGAATAATTTCATGCACTAGTTTCAAATAGTGAGATCATACTAATGGTGGCTCATCCAAGTGTGAAGGATTTTATCCTCAACAGAGACTTGAATGAAAAGAGAACTAGATGGGTCACCAAGTGTATGGAGTATGAAATTAAGGTTAGGGTCATAGAGCTAATCTAAGGAAAGGGACTATGTGAACATGTTACTGAAGATGTGAAAGAAGAAAAAGAGACAATCCTGGTAATCCAAGACACTTAACAGGAAGATGAAGATACTCTTCCATCCAACTAGACATGGGATATTGCTAGATTCCTCCAAATAGGAGAGTGTCTAATGGGTTTTAATGCATCAGAAAGAAGACACTTTAGGCTATAAAAAATTAGTACCATACATTTTGATTGATGGAGTACTATTTAAATAGGCAATTGGAGGTATGCTCTTAAGATGTATTGAAACTAACCAATTTGATAAGCTTTTCAGACAATTTCATGATAATCTTCAAGGAGGCCATTTTGCAACCAGGACCACAATTGTAAAAACCATCAGAGTTAGTTACTTTTGGTCTAATTTATTCATATATGCACATGAATGGGTGAAGAAATGTTCAAAATGTGCCATGTTTACAGGGAAATAGAAACTAGTTGCTATACCACTGAAGCCTATTGAAGTTGAGCAACCTTTCATGCAATCGGGTTTAGACTTCATTGGAATGATTATCCATTTATATAGTAATAGCCATAAGTGGGTATTGACATCCACATACTAATTCATTAGATGGGTGGAAGCAGTTCCCTTGAAGGAAGCAAATGTGAACTCTATACTCGAGTTCTATGAGAGCCTAGTCACCTGTTTTGGGGCACCATCCACCATAATATCAAATAATGCTTTGGCATTTAGCAACATAAAGGTATATGAGTGGACTATTGAGAAAGTTATATATTTGACATATTCATCCAATTATTATCCATGGGTAATGAACTAGCTAAGTCCACTAATAAAAACTTGATTCTGATCATTAAAAGAATAATGGAAGATAATTAGAAATCCTCACATACAAAGCTGAAGTTTGCCTTATGGGCTAACAAAATCACCCCCAAGAAGGCCATTGGTAACTCACCTTATCTCTTAGTCTATGTAAGAGAATCAAGGCTACCAATCTCATTGGAACTTCCATCTTTAGAGCTTGCACACCAACTAGAGCTTTTAGAAAGTGATGCAATGGAGGTCAAGATGAATGAACGAAGAGAGTTAGAAGGAAAAAGGGATGATGCCATGTATACCATGTGGTCTAATCAGTAGCATGTTAAGATGACCTTTGACAAAAGGGCTTCGTTGAAGACATTCTAGTAAGGTGACATAATCCTCAAATAGGATGAGGATTGTGCAAAACTAGGAAAACATTCCAAGTTCAACAACCTTTGGAGTGGACCCTATGTCATCACAAGTTACAAAGAGAGAAATGCCTTTGAGCTTGCCATATTTAATGGTGAAATCTTTCCCATCCTATTAATGGGAGTTATCTAAATTTTTGCTACTAGTCTCATATCTTGCCCCCTTATACATTAGTAGATAGGTCTGTTCTTTTCCTCCAAGTGTTTTTGCACATTACTATTTTAGTTGTTCTATTTATAGTTTAGGTTGTTACTTTGTCTTTTGTTGTTTTATTATTATCTACCCTCCCCATTACTCTAAAAAGTGTTTCCATAAGTTAAGCAAATTCTAATTGTAAGTAGCTTTTCATTTGAGCAAGCTTGATCAAGGTCTGGGTTCCATGACCAACCAACTGGTCAAGCCAACTGAGTCACCAAAATTGTTGGCCATTTTGGCCCACATACCAAGCTTTTACTTGATTCAAAAAAACAAGTAGGGACCTAATTGATGAATGGATGAGGTAGCTTAAAAATAGGCTCAACATTTTAAGTGAAGGGATCCAAGTGGCTTTTTATGGTATTGAATAATTGTAGGGGCAGGTCCAGAAGAAGCCTAAGTTTACAGATCTTCAACTTTTAGCCCAAGTGTTAGCATTTGGATTTCCTTCGGCAGAAGTGTTCTAAAAAAAACTTGTAGAAAAAGTACAAGGCTTATTTCTTTTGAAAGTTTTGTTCCACTTTGCGTAGCTAAGTGTTGGAATTCTTTTGGGAGTTTTGTTTTGACCTTTTTGTTCAAGTATCAGGAATTGTTTTAGACATTTTATCCAAAACAATCTCCGTAAAGAGTCATTTCTTTAAAGAGGGTCCTTTTCAGAAGTTCCAAAGTGAACTTTTGAAGTCCAATGTCCTCTTCATTTTGCCTAAAGGATATTTTTTTAAAAGGAAATGGTCCATTTTTTTCTTTTTCGAAGGGCTCTTTTGAAGCCAAGTGTCCAAAACACTTTTCCTGAAGGATCATTCTAAAAGAAAGTGGACCTTTGAAAAAGCATGAAGGATATATTCTTCAAGAAAAGTATCGAAGAGATTTTTCCTGAAGGGTACTTTCTTTCAGAAAATGGTCCAATACAAAAATCCTGAGGGGCACTTTTCATGCAAAAGTGTCATATGCAATTTTTTTTGAAAGGTCTTTTTGATAGCAAAGTGTCCCAAACAAAGATTCTGAAGGGTACTTTTATTTCATGGAAAATGTTTGGAAAAGGTTTTGAAATCATGATTTATTTTGGATAAAATGTCCAAAGCAAAAGACAAGGGTTTTTCTCTCAAGAAAATTGTCTGAACAATTTTTTTTCAAAGGGCACTTTTTTAAGAAAATGGTCCACTACACTTTTCTTGAAGGGCACTTTTCTTTGCCAAAAGGTCTAGTTCAAGGTTTCCAAAGGGTATCTTTCAAATAGGTTAGTCCTTTATGAAAATCTTGAAGGGTTAGTTTCTCAGGTAAGTGTCCTCTTCATTTTTCTCGAAGGGTAGTTTCTCAGGAAAATGGTCCACTTCAAGGTTTTTGAAGGGTACTTTCTTTCGAGAAGGGGTTTAATACAAAAGTTTCGAAGGGATTTTAAAAAGGGCCAAATGGAAATTATAATATCATAATTCATTCAGGAAAATTGTCTAGAATAATTCTCCTGAAGGTAGATTTATTTCAAAACTTTTGTCCCGAAGCAAAAGGCTAGGGCAAAATTCTCTTAGACATTTTATTCGAGACAGAGATCTTGAAGACATGAATTATTTTGAATTTTTTGTTGTTGCAAGAATTGTAAAAGCAAAGATAAGGAAAACAAATTTCCTCAAAGAAAGTGGCTAAGACACAAAGCCCAAAAGAATTGTCTAGTGAAAGGTCCAAAGGAAATAGCTATTTGTTTTCAAAAAGGAAAGGTCCTAGATAGCCCACATACGTCAAATTAATGTTGTGTTATGGAGCCTATTTATAAATTACAATGTATTTCAAATATTATACATTTAAAATGTACTATACACTCTTTTATGTATTCTCACTAGGGACTCGAGGGTGGCAACCCCAAAATTTCTTTTTGGACCCCCTTAATGGGGAACCGTTTTGGGTTGACTTGGCCCATGGTTTTAGTACACATTGTTTTGTAAAACCACTATATTGATGTATTATGTATAGATGGATATTCAGTAGGTAATATATTATGAGAATAAGGGTTTGAGAAGGAAGAATAGAGTGTGTGCATTCATGAGGGTTTGTTGAGCATAGCTCCAAACAATATTTGTGCATTGTAATTATGAGAAAATAGATCTAAGAGTGGATTGTACTCTTGTGGATTGTAATAAAATTTGAGCAAGTGTTTCTTGGTGGACGTAACTCACATTGGGTGAACCATGTTAAATCTAGTCTTCTTATTATTTATGTTCTTTATGCATCTTTGTTCATATATATTATTATTGTGATTTTATGAAATTATTCTACATCATTTTCTATTTTTATTCCTAACAACTAATATCAGAGCTTCAGTTTGTATTTACTGAAGTGTTGAATCATAGGAAGGGTTATTAGTTCAAGTGGGAGCTATGGTTGATGATCATAGAACAAAGGTTGAAAATTTCAACAGACAAAAATTTGGTTTATGGAAGATGTAGATGGAGGATTACCTCTATCAGATTGACCTCCATACTCTACTAGGAGGAAAAGTAAAACAACCAGTGAGTATGATAGATGAGGCTTGGGAGATACTTGATAGGAAATCACTTGGGGCCATTAGGTTATGCCTTGCATCTTTAGTCATGTTTAATATATTTTAGGAGAAGACCATGAAAGGTTTCATGAATGTATTAGGGAAGTTATATGAGAAATCTTGTACTTTTAATTAAATATTTTTAACGAAAAAGTTATTTAATATGAAGATGTCTGAAAATGATTCAATTGTTGATCATCTAAATGAATTTAATATGGTTATGAGTATGTTAAACTCTGTAAAAATTGATTTTGATGATAAAGTTAGGGCTTTACTTCTTTTATGTTCCTTACTAGAGAGTTGAAATAGCCTGGTAATGGTTATGAGCAACTCGGTCTCTAATAATGCCAAGTTAAAGTTTGAAGATGTCATAAGAGAAATCCTTAACAAGGAAATGCAAGGAAATGTGAGGGAGATAAAATTTTAGAGGAAAAGGAAAGTGTGGAAAGTCAAATGGTCCTAGAAGGTCAAAATCAAGGAGCAGGATGGTATGTTGGCACTGTGAAAAGACTGGGCATGTGAAGAAGGATCATTGGTCTCTTCAAAATAAGAAAAAAATTAGGAAGACACCAAGGAGGTGAATGTGGTGATAGGTAATGTTTGTTAGGATGTATTAGCTCTCTCCATTGACAATATTATTGAGTATTGGGTTTTAGATTTAGGGTCTTATTTTCATGTTACACTATACAGGCATTATTTTATTGATTATGTTCAAGGGAATTTTGGACATGTTTATCTTGATGATGATGAGCCTTACAACATAGTAGGAAAAAGAAGTGTTTAGATCAAGATGTTAGGCATGTGTCTAAGTTGAGATATAATTTGTTATTTGTAGGACAACTAGGTAGTGAAGGTTATATGGTAACATTTATAGTAGATTCTTTGAATGTGACCAAGGTTGATCTTATGGTAGTAAGAGGTAAGAAGGTTGGTACCCTATATTTATCAAGTAGTGCTAACTATTTTAATTTAGTTTCTACAGATACATATGCAAATTTGTGACATAACATGCTTAGTCACATGAGTCAAAAGGGCATGCAAATTTTGAAGGATCTGTTGCCCATATTGAAAGGGTCTAATTTAGTTTTCTATGAATATTGTGTGTTTAAAAAATAGAAAAAGGTAAAGTTTCTCAAGGTTGGACCTATGAGGAAGGAGAATAAGTTGGTTCATTTAGATGTATGGGGGTTGACTCGGTTATCTTTTATTGATGGGTCATCTTATTATGTTACTTTTATTGATGATGCAACTAGGAAAGTTTGGGTGTATGTAATTAGGAGAAAATTTAATGTGTTTGATACATTTAAAAGATGGAAAGCCTTGGTTGAGAATGAAATAGGTCTCAAGTTAAAATGTCTCAGGTTAGATAATGGCAGGGAATATTGCAATAATGAATTTTTTGATTATTATTCAAAGAATGGAATTCATAGATAGAGGACAGTTTCAAGAACTCCATATTAGAATGGAGTGTCATAAAGGATGAATAGGACTATCATGGAGCATGCTAAGAGCATGAGGTGGCATGTAGGACTACCTCTTTAGTTTTTGATAGAAGCAGTAAACATGGCTATATATTTGATAAATAGAGGACTTTCATCTTCTTTGGATGAAGGCATACCTGAGGAAGCTTGGTCTGATAAGAAGGTTGATTATTCATTTCTTATAATATTTGGTTGTGAAGCCTTCGTTCATATTGATAAAGATGATAGGACCAAGTTAGAGGCTAAGTCTTAAAAATGCACCTTTATTTGTTATGATGAGTATGGCTTTAGTTTCTGGATTTGGAGTTTTAAGGAAAATAAAATCTTTCAATCTAGGGATGTTGTCTTTAATGAAAAAGTAATGTATAAACAATAGTTGCAGGATGAAAAAGAGGATTCTAAAAAAGAATAAATAGTATTGGAGGACTTTCTAGATGATAATGTGTCAAAGCAACTAGTTCAGACACCTACTCCACAAGAACCCCAAACTCCTGTGGTGAGAAGGTCTTCAAGGATAAGAAGGGAACCTAAACATTTTTTTCCATCTCTTAATTAATTAATTACTTACTGACAATGGAGATCTAGAGTGCTTTGAAGAAGTAATGCAAGTAGATGCCAGAAAGAAGTGGGAGCAAGCAATGGATGAGGATCATTAGTCTCTTATTAAAAATCAAACTTGGGATTTGGTAAACCCACCTGAAGGTAAGAGAGCATTATAAAACAAGTGGGTGTATAAAATTAAAGTGGATGATGGAGGAAAGAAAAGGTACAAGGCTCAATTGTTAGTAAATGGGTTTACATAGAAGGGAATTAATTTTGATGAGATTTTTTCCCTAGTGGTAAAGATGACTTCTATTAGGACTATTCTTGAGATAGTGGCAATGAAAGACTTGCACTTAGAGCAGCTAGATGTGAAGACTACATTCCTTCATGGTGATTTAGAGGACTTAAATATGGAGCAGCCATAAAGATACGAGGTCACAGGGAAGAAGAACATGGTGTGCAAACTGAAGAAGAGCATGTATGGCCTGAAATAAGCTCCATGATAGTAGTATAAGAAATTTTATAGTTTTATGATGGATAAGGGATACTCTAGGTGTCATTTAGACCATTGTGTATATATCAAGAAGTTTGATGATGGTGATTACATTATCTTATGTCTATATGTGGATGACATGTTGGTTGTAGGTAAGAACATGCAGAAAATTAAGGTACTTAAGGAACAACTTAGTAATTCTTTTGTTATGAAGGATTTGGGAGTAACAAAATAAATCCTTGGTATGAGAATAAATCGGGATAGGAAGAAACAAAAGTTGAATTTATACTAAGAAGAGTACATTAAAAAAGTCTTGGAAAGGTTTAGTATGCAGGATGCTAAACCGATTGGGACTCTTTTGGTAGGTCATTTCAAATTATCAAAGGAGCAGTGTCCCAAAACAAAGGAGGAGAGAATCCAGATGTCACATGTACCTTACTCATCAGTAGTTGGCAGCTTGATGTATGCCATGGTGTGCACTAGGTCAGATATTGCCTATGTAGTGGGAGTAGTAAGTAGGTATATGAGTGATCTAGGTAGAGAACATTGGAAGACAATGAAGTGGATCCTTTGATATTTAAGAGGGACCATGGGGACAATTTTAAAATATGATAGATTAGGCACCACTTTGCATGGTTATGTAGATTTAGACATGACTAGATATTTGATTAGTAAGAAGAGTACAACAAGATATGTATTTATTGTAGGTGACACAATGATGAGCTAGATATCATGACTAAAAAAACTTATTGCTTTGTCAACCACAAACATTCAATATGTTTCTTCCATATAGGAAAATAAAGAAATGATCTGGTTACAATAGTTGCTTGAAGAGTTGGGGCATAAGCATGAGGAAGGGAAGCTATATAGTGATAGTTAGAGTGCTATACATCTATCAAATAACACTGCTTTCCACTCTGGGATGAAGCATATATAGTTGAGGTACCATTTCATCAGGATGACTTTGGAAGAAGAGAAGTTGAAGCTAAAAAAGATTCATACCAATCATAATCCTATAGACATGATGACCAAGGTGGTCACAAGGGAGAAACTTAAGCTATACTCAGTTTCAGTTGGCCTTCACAATTGATAGTGAAGGGTTGAAGGCTTATCAGAGAAATCAGTCTCAAAGTGGGAGATTTTTGTGTTGTGGAGCCTATTTCTAAATTATAATGTATTTCAAATACTATATATTATATTGTACACTCTTTATGTATTCTCGTCAGGGATCAGGGGTGATAGCCCCTGAATTTTTTTTTGGACCCCCTTAATGGGGAACCATTTTGGGTTGAATTGGCCCATGGTTTTAGTACCCATTATTTTGTCAAACTATTATATTGATGTATTACGTATAGATGGATATTCAATAGGTAATATATTATGAGAACAAGGGTTTAAAAATGTGAATTTAGGTGCGAACTTAGGAGGGTTTGTTAAGCACAACTTCAAACAATATTTGTGCATTGTAATTGTGAGAAAATAGATGTGAGAGTGAATCATACTCTAGTGGCTTGTAATAAAATCTAAGCAAGTGTTTATTGGTGGATGTAGCCCACATTGGGTGAACCACATTAAATCTTATCTTCTTATTATGCTTGTTTATTTCTATTCTTTATGCATCTCTATTTATATCAATTATTATTGTGATTTTGTGAAATTATTTTACATCTATTTCTATTTTTATTCCTAATAATTCAAGCCCCTACAAATAGCCATTTGGATTTGAAAATCCTAAAATATTCATGCAAATGTCAAAATAAAGCTTGGGAGAAAATCTATCTGATCTTAAATTTGACGGTTTGTAGGACATCAATCATGTTCTACAAGATGTTGATTGACAGTCAGCGAGATGTCAAATTTAAAGACAGAGTAAGATAAATCATATTGAGCTTAAATTTGATAGTTGCATGATCATCAATGATGGTCATGTGAACATCATTTGATGAGAGTGAGGATATCAATTTTAGGATGATGAACTAGTTGTTGGCTTTCAAATGGTGGGTGTGGATAAACCAATAGTTGGTATTTGATCAAGCATTCAGATCTAACAATGAGTGATTAGTGATAGGATAGTGGGCCCAAATCAGATCAATGGCATGTGTTCAATTCTAGGTTCTAAATCAATGACATGTGGCCAAATCAAAGAGTTATAAAGTTTTGAGTGCAGAGGATTTATTCAATCGCATCGAGGAGATCTGATGGTGTAAGCAAGAGTCAAAGAGTCAAGGATCTAAACCTATTATCGATGACCAATTAGAATAAAAGAGAGCCCAAATGTCTTAGGTGGAGGTCAAAGGGCCAGTCTTTGACCAAGGCAAGCAGACATGAGTGGAGCCAGTCTCAAGCACATTTTAGATTAGACCAGGAGCATATATTTTTGGATAAGAAAATGTCATTAAGAACCTATAGAGGTAGACATGTAGGCTTTAATGATCATCTCCAAAGCCATCTACATGAAAGTGACTCTTCTTTCCACTTTAGCCACATCAACAAACCAGTCATGTGTAATTTCATATTAAAATAAAACAAAAACAACTTGATTCCATCGTTGTAGCTGCCAAAGAGCATCATAGAGAAGATATTATAATAATGCAACAGACTAGGGTGACCTGGATCAATAATGAAGGGTTAAGTGAGCTTGATTCATGGAATCAATTGTAATAGCTTTTCAAATGGTTTTGATTTCACTTGCTTCCATTTTGAGTGCCAAAAATTCCCTCTCTCTTGCTTCCTTTCTGCTATAAATATAGCCTTCAAGCTATTGTTTTGCATCCCTTAGGCTGGTATGACTAGACTCTGCCAAAATTGTATTCGACACCTCTTGGAGTAGTGAATAAAGTATTTTATAGTTATTTTCTATTTTGTATTTAGTGTTATGTGTTTATTTAATATGCAAATGCTATCTTACTTTTATATGTCTAAACCCAACCTAAGTGCTAGAAACTTTCTTTGTAGGTCATATAATGTGTCTCAACATTTATCTCTCAAAGACATAATGGATGACCAAACTTGAGTGTCTATAACCAGACCTTATTTTCATTGCTCCCTAGTTTGAGTGTATCAAACATACCTCTATACAAAATACTGTTGCATAGAAACTATAATAAGCATTGCACTAGCTTCTTTCATAGTTCATTAGTATGTAAATGGGTCAAAGCTTAAGAGTGGATCTAATAATTTCTTAGTGCATTACTATAGCTTAGAACAAGGTTTTATTTTATGCAAACTTCTTGACCCTTTTCACCCCAAATAGTCTTAGATTTAGAAGCAAGGGTCCTAATTATAAAATATGAGGAGCTAGCCTCATAAAAATTCCTAGAGGTCTAGTCTTGATATAGGCAACCCACAACCTTAGACCATTCCCATGTTAGTCTAGGTTTGAAAGTAGGACTAGAGCTTTCCTCCTTTCAGCCAGGGTGAAATCTGGATAGCTAACACATTTGGTTTCCCATTATGGAATGTTAATATTGCACAACCTTTCTTCTTCAAATGATTCTGCAACTAGACCTGGAAGTGTCTTAACTTCCCATTCTAGTTTTAATAATTTTTCAAGAGCCATATCATCCTTCTCGACTGAATTTGTTGTCCACTCATCTTCATCTTGTATTCTATGACATGGTTTAATAGAGATCTTTACCTTATCCTTCTCTGATTTATAAGCTTGTAGAGCTTGAGTCAAATCGTAGGTTGCATTGTGAGAGGATGATGAATCAATTAATCCATTTAAGTATTCAATCCTACCATGGCATATAAAAACCTTTAGATTCTATAGTGCCTTATGTGTCGAAGGGTTATCATCTTAAAAAAAAAAGGTCTAAATGAAATTGCACTTTGAAGCTATGTCCAATATCCTATTTCCCTTATGCACTCTTGGTTGATATACCAAGTAGTAGGAAGGGTACCCAAAGTGTAATGGAAAATTTGTACCCAATACTTTGGAATGATAGCCTCCACAATCTAGAACTCAACACATTAGTAAATATGAAGGCTAGGGCAATCTCCTTCATGAAACATTGGTCAGTCCTTCCTTACTCATTTTGGTAACTAGAATCAAGCTAGAAGGATTTTGTAGGCTTTATCCCATCACACAGGTGCCTCTTTATGTACAAACCACATATTCAAAATAATCCCTTTTAATGCATATGTTAGAGCACTAACTCTATGGTCAATGTCAAGCACATATTTTTGAAATTGTAGTATAAATTAACCAACATCCTCGGTGGAAAAATAGTGTGTTAGTTGACGTTCCATTACAAAAACCATGTGTATAGGTCAGACCTCATGGTCACCCTTCATCTAATTAAGAATGTGAGTGTTAGAATCTCCATTGACTGAAGAAGACCTATTCTAAAGTAGAAAGCCTTATCTCATTGGTTTTATATAATTTTGATCTATTTGACCAACCTAATGTAAAAAATCTATGTCTGACTGAGTTTGTGACCTTATAGACATAAAATGTATATCATCTACCACTAATGGTATAATCTCCACACATGGTAACATAGACTTGAGAGGTAACTCCTTTAATCATAAAAGTACTTTGGGTAAGTTTGTGTGATTATAGAGGAAGTCACATTCAGTGGCTTTCAAGACATGTCGTCTATCTTTAGTGTTCACCTTCATCCAACCATTCTCATCATAGACATATGGAGAATCAACCTCTTAAGGAATACAATATGCTTTGTGTTCATCATTATTCAAAGGAATCACTATAATCTTATCTTCTTGAAGAGCTTCTAACTGGTTCCTTACTGTATTAATGGTAATTTGACCATCACAGGCCCATTTTTTTCCAATGAGAATAGGATAATGCATCTCATCCATCTTCATATTTATGAATTCAAAGTCACCAAACAAGTTCAATTCTATGAATTTTATCTCCACATCTTCTAGTCAACCTATTGGTTTAATGCATCCATAATCCATAAGACTCAATATAAATGGGTTGTAACTTAGCACAGGTTAGCCAATAGTAATCCATGTCACAAACTGATGGATCATATTTATAGTGCTACCAAAATCAAACACTGCATTGGGTACTTCATACCCTATGATTTCAATGTCCATCCTTAAATCAACATCCCATGGCTTCTTGGTTTTTACATACCATATCATCTAATTTGCTCATTGTTGGCCCTTCTGTACACACTCTAGCAGATTATGGAGCAAGTTGATGATGTTATGTGAGATGTTCTCATTCTTCAATATACTAAGGAGCTTCATCAAGTCTATCAAGGTGATGACAACACCATCTTGTCAAAGGATGTGCACTATCTACCCATATATTTGCATATCTATTGTTACAACATCATCTTCAATGGTTTTTTGTTGTTAGAATTGTTTTTAGAATATGTAATGCTTTATGCATCAACCCTTTTTCCATGGAAGGCTTCAGATACTTTTTTGGTTGTGCTTTCATGATCCTTGTTGGGCACCTAACCCATTTTGGAGTGTTTACACCTACTTGATATCCACCTCAACACATCTAGATGTTTTTTACATGTGGTTAGCCTAATGGTTTTGGTAGCTAGCTAGAGGATACAACACAAATCTTGCACTAGCTGGCTAATGGCTAACCATCTCCTAGATATTTAGGGCATCAATGAAGATTTGAAGATAGATGGAAAGTGGAGCGTAAGAATCGTAGGGTCATGGAGCCAACAATTATGATGATAAAATTCTAGCTCAGTACTCAGCATGCAGCTTCCATCCAAGTAAAGATGCTCCTAAAAGGCTTATATAAGGAGCTCAAACTAGAGGATGAAGGAGGAGATGGATAATTGTAGTGAAGCTCTGGTAGAATGACTTTGAAACCATGCTCTATAAACTTTATTATAGCGGCCATTGAGGCTTAGATACAAAATAGAGGCCACTTTAGCTCTAATCGTATGTGCCCAAGCTCATCTGTGAGCCTTTGGGATGTTAGTATTATGATTTTGAATATAAAATTTGGCTATGTACTTTGAACAATGACAAATTGTGTTGCCTTAAAATGTACTTAAGTTGTCTGGTTTGTATGTCTTGTAGTATTACTAATGGGATACAAGTGTTTTTGTGATGTCACTCTTTTGATTAATTATATAGATTGAAGTTCATGTATTTTACTGGTTTTGCTATTTTAATGGAGTCTCTATAATTTTCATGACATCATCATCATTTTACATGGAATATGAGTATAAGTCTATGCCAGTAGACCTAACCCCTATTTAATATGCATCTATTTAGTATGGAGAGTAAGTTGAACCAAAGTAGTCTCATGACCCACTAAGTGCTTGTATGACCCCAAGCTTATCTTGAGAAAGGTCTATGCCTATAGATCTACCCTAGATTTGAGTTTATAGTGTATTTCTTAAGTCCCCATAGTGAAGCTTCATGCCATGGCACAACTAGCCCAATACGGCCCCCAGTTCCTTCTTAACTATGCTTCGAGTGAGCGCATAAGGCTTGTGCCTTATGTGGATTGATGCTAGTGTAATTGAGTGTTTAAATTTTGAACACAAAGGGAGTTATCCCATGCTTGTGCTTGGTTATAGTAAACCACCCATAGAATTTCATAACATTTTAGTTTCATTACTGGGACCCATGTTGAAAATTGGTGCTATGATGGTGTGACAAAATGGTGTACCAACTTTCTCTTGAAAACATCAAGCGCTAGCTATAACAGGTGGAAAATAGTTTTATGTAGAAGCATCTAACATGAAAAGGATAAAATCCAAGAAAATGGGTCCAATGTAACCTATATGATGCTTTATACAAGGTCTTTTTCTATGAGTTACCTGAGTATGTGTACAAGTGGTTGGCTACATATTCAACCCATAGAAGAAGAAGCTATGGATGACACTATGAGTGGACAAAGGAGCACTTAGAGATGCTTGGGACCTTAGATGTTACCTAGACTAGAGTGATGGATAAATGGTGGCAAGGAACTCTGAATAACTATGTACTTGAGTTCATAATATCAACTTATTTGTGCCTTGAGGAAGTAGAGTACCAGTTCTTGCGTACCCCTAGAGGCACGTTCATGAAGGAGTTTGGCACATAGCTCAAGAAGCTAATGGTTAACTATGGGTTAAAAAATTTGGTAATGAAAGGCTAAAATATTATTGTGTATGAGTTGCACAAAGGTGAAGACGGGGATGTTTAGGTGAGGTATAATGGAAAGGGATGAACAAGTTGACACCCAAGAGCTCAGAAGACAAGCCTATAATAAGAGACGGTGCCTATTAATTGAGGATATATAATTTAGAAGTGTCAAAAGGACCCATAGAAAATGAGAAAGGCATGGGGAAGGATATTTTGAAAAATAATCGCATGAATAAGAGAGGTATAATGAAGTGATAGACTGAGTTCGACACTTGATAGGTGTGGAAATCACTGAGTTCTTATAGAATCTGATGACTACAGATACACTTGATGTGCCTACCCCTTTTGAACCTATGATGCATGATCACATGCTGGATCCCTCACTTGAAGATAGTACATAAATGATTATTGACCCTATCAATGCCTTATATCTTAAATGTTTTGTAGATTTAGATTGTAACTTTGTTATTAAACAGATTATTCCATACAAGGAGGGAAGTGTAACTACCTCTAGACCATTAAGTGCTATCTCACCAAAATAATACTTTAACATGAGCATACCAACACAACCAATGTCAATAATTCAAGGTGGGTAACAACCCTCAAAAAGTGGTTTGATGCCACAAATGAGCAACATAACACCAATGATATCAACTGTACCAACAAGAATAATAAGACCAGTGCCTATCTCTATGGTTGGAAGCATTAGATGACCACCACCAGAATAAGAACTTGGAAGATAAGTGCCATAAGTACCAGTTATCCCCTACAACAGATCTGCTATGAAATGGTTATGTACCTCTCAAAGTATCATGTCATGGAAAATGCTGTAGAATATGTGCTAAAGTTGAACTACAATGGTGTGCATGAGGCATAACCCAGTTAGAATGCAAGGTTACTTAGTTTTTAACTACTTTACTTGATTGTGCCCACACCTGGTACAAATTTTTTGATCCCAACTAGGCCATGGTTGACTATGATACCCTTAAGGATGCATTTTTAAAGGAGTTTGACGTCCTGAAGTTCAAATAAAAGAGCATTATTGTGCTGAAAAAATTACCCTAGGACTCTCAAAGAGTGTGCGATTATATGATGCATAGTTTAAAACTCTCCTATCAAAAGTCCTATATGATATTCACCCTTCCCAACATGTACAATGGTTCATTGGGGGTTTTATTGTGCCATTTTGAAGAGCACTTTACATGAAGACTTTTTTAGACCATCGAGAAACACTTGAAACCACGCTCAGAACTGAGGTAATCAAAAGTGTAGACATTGAGATTAGCCCATTTATGAAGGTGCATATTGCATCTATGGCATCCCAGCTCTAAAATCTTACTACTATCTTTGTGCATGACATTCAAAGTAGACTATGGTGTACCAACTATGAAGTAGAAGGCCATAATAGAAGTAATTGCCCATAGATGAATGTGTGTGCTCTTCTTCTAAGCTATAAATTTTGTTGAGAAATGAATGATGTGCAAAACTATCCTTTATTGAAAAGTGCCAACCAAGTCAACACAACCATCTATTGTCATTTGTGTGATGCTTACACCCATATCATTGTTGATTATCAGTTGATCGACAAAATGCACAAAAATATGGAAAGGCGTGTCTGATAGGCTATAAAAATAGTTGGAAGGTAATAAAACCAAGGGAATGATGGATATAGACAAACTAATATAGGCTTTATGATGTAACAAGGTACTAGAGGGCAAGCTGAAGGATGTAGTAGTGAAAGGTTCCTACCCCATTCATGTTATAAGTATGGATCAATAGAGCATTATCAACATGACTGCCCTACACATCTTATATGTGGGTATTATTAAGGGTCCTATAAGGTCAAAGAATGCCCTGACCTTTACAAAAAGTTGACCCAAGGTAGGTCAAGTGCAAACAAGGGCACAAGGATGATCAATCATGAGTAGAAGATGGAAAAATGGATCCCAAAGGTGCAACCTACACACAACAAAAGTCAAAGTGCAGACAACTACTCATAATGGATTCACCACTCAAACACTAACTATGCCAATACCTGAGTTATGCCTTGAATATGGGGATAAGGGTCAAAATGAATGCATAATGTGGCCTAAACCAAAAGTTGCACCTTATCCAAACACAATGCACCAAAAAGATGTACTACAGTAGGCTATGAGTGTAATCCAAAACTTACAAGGGGAGATCTAATTAGTGAAGGACCTAAAAGCATAGGCTATCACCTCTTGAAAGAAGCAAGACAATCGAGAGGTTGAAGTACAAAAATTGACTGAGATCCTACACCTCCTATAGATCAAGGGTATGCTGCCCTATTAAAGAACTTACTCCCTGAATATGTAGGTCAAAATCAAATTGAGGTCACCATGCCCCACATAGAAAAGGTGTGACAACTCTGATTATAGTGACCCTAATAAGATCTCAAGAAAAAATAAATAATTAACTTAAAAAACCCCAAGCCAATTTGAAAATAAACTATATGCTACCCACAAACTCAACAAACCCTAGCCATAATGATCTTCCCAAACCCTTACAATAACACTCCACAAATGCTTCAATAAATAACAAATGCAAAGCTATACTTTTGTACCTTTTTGTAGCATGAATGATGTAGCTGCTATAAATAGATGAATTTTTTTGCTAATTAAACACTGGTACAACAATCCTATACTCTGTAAATAACCTTCAGAACCCTTGGATATCTTTTTAATAATTAGGCCGAAAACCCTATGATTTGTCAAAGCTCCCAAAGAGCAAAATTCAACTAACAAGTAAATCCTCCACATAAATCACCCAACTCCATGAAAATAATATAAATATTTTTTAGATTAAACCCTTGACAAAGATTAGCAACAAGGCCTCCCAAACCTACAAATTAATTTGATCTCCTTGGGAAAGATATATAAATAATTTTGAATATTTTTCAAAGCATAAATCCTTACCAAATAAGGTCCACAACCTCCCAATTTAGTTCGTTGGTCCACAAAAATAGATAATATCTTTCTGAGTGCCAAACCCTCGAAAAATCCATTCACAACACTCCAAACCCACTCACCCACCAAGGATAAATAAGGAATAAATTTTTGAATATTAACCTCTCACAAAAATTTTCTCACAACCTCAAAATTCCCTCCAAACAATTCATCCCACTAAATAAAATTATGAAAATAATTTTATAATAATTTTAAAGCATTATTAACCCAAAACTCACCAACATACCTTAGGAATAATTCACTCCACCAAGGAAAAATATCATAAAAATATTAAAACCCTAGGAGAGGGTTTCTACCAACAATAAGCCTCTGAAAGGATGTTTTTCAGGCCCTCAAGCAAATCACCCAAGGAGTAATCAACAACCTTCGGTCCTCAAGAAAATCATCAACTCTTGGTGGCCTCATAGACCCCCTAATTGGTTCACCTTAGTCCTCTAAGCCAATTCACCATAAGCTACAGGTATTAGATAAAACCTCAAATAATTCTTCAAAGGATTGAGCACGATTTCCAATTGATGGATGGTGTTGATAGACACCATTTGTAGAACTTGAAGGGTAACATTATACAAGCATCTACCTTCAATAACCAAGCTTGACATATTTGATCACCAAAGCCAATTATCATATGTGCATGATCTTTTATTGAATCCTCTTTCTTCTTAAATACCCTCCTCAAAGTATAATGCACTAAAATAGAAAGAAAGGGTTAATCTTTAAAAATAATTTAAGTCTTACAAGTCAAGACTCATAAATTCCCCCACTTAAGTGAAATAAACATAAAGTACTTTTTTCTCCAAGAAATAATAAAAAATTAGAATCATAAAGTACATTTTCTTTGAAATATCCTTTCACAAGTGGTGTACTAAATTCCTTCTTCCTCTTTCACCCTTAGTTATCAAATTATTAATGAACTAAGGGTCCTCCAAAGATCTAGATCAAAATTGGGGACGTTACAGTCCTCCCCACCTAAAATTGCTTGTCCTCAAGCAATTGCAACAACCATGGGGCTCTCCAACATCCTCTATTACACACACATTCCTATGGATTGTTTCCCATAAAGAAAATACTTTAGTTTGAACCCTTGCCTTGTTCAAAGAATCGTGTCACTTACCATGAAGACTAACATGCTCCAAACTTACCAAATTTACCTTCTCAAGGGCTGTAGTTTCCTTTGCAAATCTGAATATGTATTTAGGTGGGATATAATAATGAAGTAAAACCATGCTTCTATCCCATATCCTCAATATTTTCAATTCCAAATTTCCCCTTAGTGACCCTTTTCACTCCATATTTCTCCAATAATCATTCCATGATTCAAAATTTTCAATAAGAGAGTTAGGGCTGCCAAACAAAATTACTTTTTCATAGTACCTAAGGCTGTTCATGGTCACACTTTCTCCTTTAAGGAGTATTGAAAAGAGCATACCTTCATAACATTTATTCCCAAATCCCCTTTTGATGTCATGCTTCTCATGAATGTTTTCATAATGTTACATAGGCTAGAAATGATCAAAAAAATCAAAATCCATACCTCCAATACATAGTTGTACCTCCCTTGTGAATTAAGAGTTTTCCATGCAACACATTTCAATATTTCCACCTTTGTTATATGGCTTTACCTTCTTATAAAATTCAGAAATATTTTCAATCAAATCAAAAGTTTTACCATGAATATGTGGCTGTACTTTCCATAGAAGCTTATAATTTTTTATGCAATCAAAATCAGAACTTTCATCTTTGTCATATCATTGTACCTTTTATTTCAACTCAACATATTTCAAGTCATAATCAGCCCTAATATTACTTTTGCATTTAGGAATGAAGTGTTTTTGACAACAAATTTTTAGTTGCCCTTGTAAACAAGCAAATTCCTTTATCCAATCATCATGTGGCAAGCAAAAATAAGAATCATTCATGTTTATTTCTTGCATCCTTACCTCTTCTTTTTGGCAAGTAGATGAGTGCCCATAGTGCCTAAAAACAACCCTACCCTTGTCTTTCTTTTCAATCCATCCCATTCTCATAAAACATCATTTCATCATATGATTTAATGAGGGTGGGGGTGTTTTTCTTTCGCTCAAACCATGCAAGCTGATATGATTGTTTCCCACTTTGAATTAAAATTCCATAGATTGGTAATTTTATGTGTACTCACCAAGGGAATGTAGCCATTAGATGCCAATGACCATATTGGTCTCTCTAATACCAACAATATAGAAATAATCATATACCATGTGCCTCTCCAAAGTAACGCAAAGCTTTGGAACCTTGGTAGTGCAAGGAATAGTAAATCATTCTACCACCATGAATCTAAAACCTTTGAACTCAATGGGTTATAGACCAAAACAAGTCACAAGACCTCTATCAATAAATTTGAGAGTTGCCCCATTATCAATGAGTATGGTATTTGGCTTGCCCTTCAAATACCCCTTTAATCTAAATGGATAATACCTAAGAGTTCCTGAAAGTGATGCCAAGGTGCCACTCAAATCCTCTTCCCCTTCAATCTCAAAAAACTTCCTCCTCATAGGTGGCTGCCCCACCATCTTCCCCCTCATCCTCCTCTTTTGGAATTCTCTCTATATAATGAACCTGTCCTTTGCCATGATAATTGTGGCTTCTAACCTAAGGATCCTTGCATTCAAATCAAAGTCCTTTCTTCATTAATTCATTCCTCTCCTCAAAACTAATTTGAGGTAGTCTCTTTGGCTGCCCCAAATCCAAAAGATTTGATCTAGTCAAAGGACCCTCAAGATTGGCCTTAGGAGGCCCTATATAGTGGCCCTTGGGTTTCCCAAAAATTCCACCTCTAGGCTATTCGGTAGATGGTACAAAATGTCCCTTTGGCTTCCCCAAAGGTGGAAACCTACCTCTAGAAGTATATGACTCCAAATCATAGGCCTTTTGGATGGCCTCTCTCAAATATGGTGGATCAAATGCCTTGACCAATCCCCTCAAGAAATCAATCAAGCCCTTAGTGAATAAAATCACAAGCCTCCTCTCAAAAATGTCATTAACCATGACTACAAGTCTCTAAAACTCTGAACCATACTCATCAACATAGGCCTTTTACTTCAATTGAGCTAGATATCAAAAATGAAGTTTAGGATTTGCTCTATCAAATCTATCTATTAACCTCTTACTAAACTCCTCATATGAATGCATATGCTGATGCCCCTGCATGATCAATCCATGGTACCACCAATCATGGGCTTCCCCCTCTAAATGCAATTTCACAAACTAAATAGCCTCATCCTCTGCCATAGGGCAAAGTAAAAATAAGGTGTCTACCTTCTAAATCCAAGCCCTCACTAAACTCCTATGTGACCCATCAAAAGAAGAAAGAGATATCTTCCCCAACACATGTTGGAGATCTCCCTAAGTGCCTCTAAATCTTTGTCCGAACTTGGGACCAATGTATCCCCTTTTCCAAGTTGAATACTCAGAAAAGGTCATAACCTATCTTATTGCATTATCCAAAGCTTCATATTCATTTATCTCCTTATTTAGCTCCTCACTAGGATTAGATGATCCCTCCCTCCTAGGTATGGTTTCCTCTTTCTGAATGAAAGTAGGGAAAGTGGGCCTAAGAATGGATGACCCATTCCCCATATCTGGCTTACTACCTAAAGCTCCACTATTCCCATTAGGTGCCCTAAAATCACTCTTATCACTAAGAGTGCGTAGGAGACCCTCCAAAACTATAGCTATCCTTTCTTGATTTTGATCATATTTTTATGATCTCTCATCTTCTATCCTCTCCCTCCTTTCTCTTTCTATCTCTTCATGATCCATGTCATGCATAACCTATTCTAATTTTAAACTCTCAACACTTAGAGTCTCAACTTTCTTCCTCTAATAAACTAAAAATTTCATTGCATCACTCATACAATCAAACCCTCACACCCACCAAATACGGCCAAAATATGGATCTGATACCATTGTAGTGACACCAATAGGATCTCAAGCAAAAATAAATAATTATCTTAAAAACCCCAAGCCAATCTAAAAATAAATTATATGTTACCCAAAAACTCAACAAATCCTAGCCATAATGATCTTCCCAAACCCTCACAATAACACTCCACATATGCTTCAATATATAACAAATGCAAAGCTATACTTATGTACCTTTTTGTAGCATGAATGAAAGATGTAGCTATTGGAAATAAGTGCAAAAATTTTCTAATTAAATGCTAGTACATCAGTCCTATACTCTATAAACAACCTTGAAAACCCTTAGATATCCTTTTAATAGTTAGGCCAAAAGCCCTACAATTTGTCAAATCTCCCAAAGAGAAAAATTCAGTTAACAAAGATCACTTCAAATCCTCCACATAAATTGCTCAACTCCAAGAAAATAATAGAAATATATTTTTAGATTAAACCATTTAAAAAGATTAACAACAAGGCCTCACAAACCTACAAATTAATTTGATCTCCTTGGTAAAAATATATAAATAATTTTGAATATTTTTCAAAGCATAAATCCTTACCAAATAAGGTCCATAACCTCCCAATTTAGTTTGCTGGTCCACAAAAATAGAGAATATCTTTCTAAGTGCCAAACCCTTGCAAAATGCATTCATATCACTCCAAACCCACTTACCCACCAAGGAGAAACAAGGAATAATTTTTTGAATATCAACCCCTCATAAAAATCTTCTCACAACCTCAAAATTCACTCCAAATAATTCATCCCACTAGATAAAATTATGCAAATAATTTTATAATAATTTTCAAGTATTATTCAACCCAAAACTCACCAACATACCTCATTAATAGTTCACTCCACTAAGGAAAAATAACATTAAAATATTAAAACCCTAAGAGAGGGTTTCTACCAACAATAAGCTTCTGAAAGGATGTTTTTTAGGCCCTCAAACAAATCACCCAAGGAGTAATCAACAACCTTAAATCCTCAAGCAAATCACCAACTCTTGGTGGCCTCAAAAACCCCCTAAGTGGTTCACCCTAATCTTCCAAGCCAATTTACCACAAGATGTAAGTATTAGATAAAACCTCAAATAATTCTTCAAAGGATTGAGCACAATTTCCAATCAATAGTGGTGTTAATAGACACCATTTGAAGAATAATTAGTAGAACTTGAAGTGTAACATTCTTCAAACATCTACCTTCAATAACCAAGCTTGACATACTTGATCACCAAAGCCAATTATCATATACACATGATCTTCAATTGAATCCTTTTTCTTCTTAAATACCCTCATAAAGTGTAGCCCTCCAAAATAGAAAGAGAGGGTTAATCTTTAAAATCAATTTAAGTCTTATAAGCGAAGACCCATAAATTCCCCCACTTAAGTGAAATAAACATAAAGTACTTTTTTTTTCTGAAATATAATGCAAAATTAGAATCTTAAAGTACCTTTCCTTCAAAATATCCTTTCACAAGTGGTGTACTAAGTTCCTTCTTCCTCTTTCAGTCTTAGTTATCAGAACAATAATGAACTAAGGGTCCTCTAAAGATCTAGATCAAAATTGGGGACATTACACTGAGATACTTAGAATGCTAAATATGACCAAGAAATCCTGGTGGATTCCACTATTGATGAATGATCTATCTATGGGATTCTTATAAACACAAGTGCTGAGGTCAACATATTGACAAAGATTGCTTGGGAGAAAATGTAATGAAATTACTTCAATAATAAAGTAGAATAATAGAAATAGATCCAAATATGACTGAAATATATTAGAATATATGATAATATACAAGCCACTTCGAGGGGGCAACATCCACAAGTTTCAATAAGAGCATAATTCACAATATGATGATAAACAATTACCCACTACCTCATATATATAGTCTATCTAGGCCATGGTTACTCCATAGTCTGACCTACTAACCAAATGAATGCATAGAGAAATGTGATATATCATCAAAGAGGGATAAGTAAGCCACAAGTCGGCTATTCCTATCCTAATACATGCGATAGGTTAGGGGCGTAGCAAAAAGTGGGTAGCCCAACTTTGAGACTTTGCCCTCATGTGATCTTCAAGGCTAATAAGACCTGGGCACATCCTATCATAATTCTAAAAATCACAATTGTAGATATCATGGGCACTAAATTTGGGGTTGACTTTGAAATAATAGAGTTATTAGAGTATGACAATTACTCGATGCTTCTGGGAAGGTTATGGTGTTATGAAAATAATGTAGATATGTGCTTTAAAAGGCACTACATGACCTTTGAGAATGGAAAGAAGAGGGTAGTTATACCTATTTTAAATGACCAAGGACCCCTTATGTCAAGAGCATGGACATTGAGGATGAAATCAACCATATCTATAACATCACAGTGTAAGGCACTAAGACTCTAGAGCTAAACAATCAAGGGATCCTCTCTTGGGAAGATGGATAATCAACCTCAGACACCATAGATGTTACTTGTGATCGATTGTTCGAGGAAGCATATAAGACCACTGGATGATAGTGTTGTTTGGTGTGAGCAAAGGTGCCAAAATCAGTAAAGACAGGCTAGATACATATTGATCACACTCCTCAAAGATGGGTCCCTTATTGCAAAAAAAGGGTAATAAGAGTGTTTTGCCTCAATAAGGGAAAAATTACTATGCTCCTAAGATATAAGGGAAGTAATCCTGTGGAAGATTATATATATGATATTGAATCATGTGTTCTAAAGGAGTTAGATAGAATGGGTGCGCTAGTGTACACATTGAAAAGCACTGTCACTTATTAGTGGGTAGTGTAGAAGCCTAGTTTACCAACTTGGTAGGATGTAAAGGTGACCATTTGCACCATATTTTGATAAAAATTAAGACTTGAACATTTCAACTTACTCTAGTGACTCTGACCCCATTACACATGCACATATTTGTGAAGAAATATGGATTGTTTGTGATGAAAATGCCCCATAAAATTTATTGGTGCATGCCTTCTACAAAACCTTAAAGACTTGGGCATGGGAATGGTACATAATAAATGAGATGTACCATGAAATAGTAGACTGGTATGCCCTTAAGGAGCAGTTTATTCATACCTTCTACTTTTCTTCATAAAATCTTAAACTGATTGAGCCATTACAGATAGTTCAAAGGTCAGTGTTTGAGGACACCGCTATGTTGGAGGAGTGCCTAAGGGACATACTCAATGAAGAAAGGTTAGCACTCCCAACCTTCTTTGAAGAACAAATTATGAATAGTGAATCTAGTGATGAAGATGATGACACATGAAAAGTATACAATTGGAAAAATTTGGTAGGGAAAAAGAAGTTAGTGTGCTAAGTTGAGGATAACACCCTAAAAAAGAAGACTCTACCCATATTTAGGTAGAGATAATAATGACAGTAGACAATTAAAGGATTCATACCATGAGAAGCATGAACCCTACCAGGCATCATTAAAAACTACCAAAGTAGATATCAATTTAGAGTGGGAACTCAGAATTTCCACCTTGGGCACCTATTGGTTTGACATGAGCTAGCACATATTATTGATCTCCTAAAGAATTTTAAGACCTATTCCCATGAAACTATAAAGATATGAAAGGCATACACCCATCCCTTAAGAAGATGAACATCAAACTAGTCAATGACATGAGACCCATCAAGAAGCATCCTTATAAATTGAACCCAAATCATCATGCCAAAGTCAATACTGAGATTGATGGCATGTTAGATACAAGAGTTATCTACCTAGTGTAGGAGTATAAATAGGTGAGCCCCATAATCATCAATGTAAAAAAGGATGGGCTCATTCAAATTTATGTTGACTACAAAATGTTGAATGTTGCTTGCATAATCAATCCCTTCCTAATTCCATTCACTGATGAAGTATTGGATGGCATCATAGGTTATGAAATATACACATTTACTGATGGATTCTTAGGATACCATCAAGTCAAGATCGAAGAGAAGGATAATCCCAAAACCACCTTTGCAATCAAATGGGGATGTTTCATGTATAACATAATGCCTTTTGGGCTGAAGAATGTGCCAACCATTTTTTCCCAGGTGGTGATCACCACATTCAAAAACTTCATTCAAAAGTTCCTCCAAGTATATTTAGATGATTAAACAGTGTATGGATTGGTAAAAGATCACTATGATAATTTGTGCCTAATATTTGAAAGGTTCTGATAGTTACAAATCTCTTCGAATCTTAAGTAATGTATTTTTGTGACACCATTTGGTATATTGCTTATGCAAAACATCTGAAAGGATGGTTTGCTCATTGATCTCACCAAGATTACAATCATCCTTCAGCTTCAAACACCATCAATGCAAAAAGATGTCCATGCCTTTCTTGGACATTACAAATATTATAGGAAGTTCATAAGAAATGAAGTTAAGATCATGGTGCTACTATAATAGCTCTTGTGAAAGGATGGCTCATTATTTTGGGGTACAACATAGGAAGATGATTTTAAGACTCTAAAGCTAAAGCTAGTAAACACATCGATACTATAATTTCCTAACTGGATAATTCCCTTCCATGTCCACATCGATGCCTATGGTGCTACAATCAGTGTTATTATCACATAACTAGGCGAAGGGAAAATGGATCATCCTATTTTTTTTTCAAGCAAGAAACTAACCAAGGCAAAACAAAATTACACCATGACTAAGATTGAGGTGCTTGCCATAGTCTACGCCTTACTTAAATTTAGATAGTATTTGCTAGTAACCCCATTTATCTTCTTTATTGATCATGAGGCATTTAAGTACTTGGTGAACAAAACCATTTTACATGGGCACATTTGTCGATGGATCATTTTGTTTTAATAATTCTAATTTTCCATTATAATCAAACCTAGAAAGCAAAACTCAAGCCCAAACCATCTGTGTGGCATCAACTCTAGAGATGCGATAATGATAATTGAAGATGATATACCTGAAATGTAACTCTATAGGATCCAATGCATCCCATAAGACTTAGTAAAAATTTGGATTTTTGACCTCTAGATCTATACCTCAGACCATGATAACTAAAGAGAAGAAGCAGTTTGTGGTTCGTGCTAGCCCTTTCTAACTCATTGGCAGGGAACTATATAAATTGATCCATGATAAGATCATGAGTTGATGTGTCCTAGAGCATGAATGAGACTCAGTACTAAAAGAGGTGCATGAGAGGATTATTGGAGGCCATTGTGCTAGAGATGCCATAGTGTAAAAAGTACTACAATCAAGTTTGTGGTGGCCAACCATGTTTCATGATGTAAAAACATACACCAAAATGTGTGACATATGTCAGTGAATTAGAAATCCAAGCCATTGGGATGAGATGCCACTCATACCCATCCTTGCCCAGGTGCCATTTGAAAAATGGGCCATTGATTTTGTTGGGCCTATTACTTACACTGTGAGGCAAACAGGGGTCAGGTACATTCTAGCTGCTACATATTACTTCACCAAGTGGGTCAAAACAATGCCAACTAAAGATTTTATAACCACCATAATAGCAAGATTTATTTGGAAAAACATTATCATTAAGTATGGGTGCTCAATCAGCTTGAGTAGTGATTATGACACACATTTTATCAATGAAACAATTTAAATCTCACTATCTGAGTATCTGGTGGTGTACCATAAATTGATACCCTACCACCCCAAAGCTAATGGCACTATAGAAACATTCAATAAAATACTAGGGATATGCCTTATAAAATAATGTGATGTTGGTCACAAAAATTGGGATGATCATGTGTTAGTATTGTTATGGACTTACCTTATAACACACAAGTGCCTGAATAAGGATACACAATTCTAATTAGTGTTTGGTGTAGAGGCCGTTTTACCTATGGAGTTTTTATTGACCTCATTATGCATCACACATATTGGTTGATTATATTACAAAGAGTCTTTAAGTGCATGATTGGAAGATTTGGAGAAGTTGGATAAGACACATACCCAAGCATGATTGAGCTAATAGATAGAAAAGGCCTACCAAAAGGCATGGCATGACAAGCATATCAAAGGCAAGGTGTCTATAGAAGGTGCCTTGGTCATGTTATATGATTATAATTACCTAAGGCACCTAGGCCAATTAAACATTAGATGGATGGGACCTTATGTCATCCAAAACATCTTAGAGACTATCACATACAAGCTATGCACATTGACTAGTGAAATGCTCCCTAGGCATTTCAACAACATATTGTAATTATACCATCACTAGGATGGTACTTGAGCCATATAATACTAACTTTTTAGTCAAAATTCAATTGCTTTGTCTTGTGACCATAATAAAATTAACACGAGCCAAATCATTTCCTTATGGTTTTGGTTCTTTTATGTTGTTTTAATAAGCATGGCACTTTTAGGCCTACAAGCGAACACTCTAGCACTTGTACACACATAAATCCAATTAGGTGAGTTGATTCTTTTCATTTTTAAAGCACTTATGGCCAAAAACCTAAGTTTTTGGGTGCATGTGAAGTCTACTAGGATAATTAACATATAATTACAAATTAATGAGTAAAGCACACAATGTGTTTATGCATACAGGACCATGAGGAGACAATGAGGCATTGGAGGACCAGTGCAAGGATTTGTATGGGGTAGGGGAAATCAAAGCAAGAAATAGTAAAGTGTAGATAAATTGACCGAGAAAGTGAGGTGCACTTGAAAGAAAGTGAAACACTAGAGAAGAGATGGAACTAAGGAGGTTGAATCATGTGCATGTGAAGCACTACACCTAGGTAACCATAAGGAGGGCGAAGGTCACGCCAAGATGAACAATGTGCAAAAAAGTAACCATTTTGATAGTTGGCACCCACCTAGTAGTTAGCTGGAAGTGATCATTTGAATTACCTATCACTTCCCTAAAGAAAATATTAATAGAGTTAATGATATGGTACTAGAAGAACAAAGATTTGCATTGATGAGTAGATGGTAGTGGATTTTAATAGATTTTGTGTGTTTTAAGGATCTAAATGATGCCAGCCATAAATTTGGTAGATGAGAATAGTGTATAAAACCAAAGATGGTATAGGTAAGAGTTTTACTTATCATTTTCAAAGAGATCAGATTAGAACAAGGAGCCAAAGCCATCAAAATACAAAATGCTACCAAAGAGGAAACAAGTTCCCCATAACCTCCCCATGTGTGAATGGAATAGTAAGTAGGAGATTGCATTTCACCCCAAGGTGAAGAAGAGGCAAATAGAGGGAGTTTAAGGGAAAAATAGGAGAGCAGAGATTTCAATAGAATAATTGGTCCACCATTAACAGGGAAAGAAGCTCAACAACCAAATGCGTAGTCACATTTCCCATGGTTATAAAGCAAATTAGACATAATTTTGGGCTTTGACAGGATCAATAGATTGCGCTTCAATAGTAGCATGTTCAAGATGGGGAAGAAAAGACTAAGATCAGAAGTGATATAAGCACACACGTATGTAAAGAAAATGAAAGTAGTGAGAGAAGCAACCACCATAAAATATGAGGTGTGGTTGGTAGAGGGAGTCACCATTATAGAGGTCGATCCATTTGCGAGTGAAAAAATTGCCTAAAAAAAGATGGAGCACCCACCAAAAGTCATGATGGGTAAAAAGTGGGTATCCTTTGCCCATGTATGCAAGTTGAAAGACTATAACCATGGGATAGGCAACAACGTGCAAGAACTAAATAAAGAATAGATGGTAGACACAGGCAAGAAGACCAAGGTAGGCATCACACTCTTTGATGTCTCCATCAAAGACAAGTTACAAACCACAAGTGCAACACAAATTTTTGATCTACCAAGCTTCGGTAAGCCAAAAGACTTGGTATATTTCTTTCTCTAATGAGTGCATGATAACCGGTTCTATTTTTCTGGATGATGCATGAAGATTTTTGTAATCCACATAAGTAGAATCACAAGGTTACATGGCATAAGAGTAGACATACTAGAGATAATGGAGTATAATGTAGAGGTAGATAAGGTCATAAAGCTCCTGAATTAGTACAAGTTAGGATTTTCATTCCCTATCAAAAAAATCCAAGATCCAGGCACAAGGGAAACAATTTACTTGGTAAGTGCTAAACTGTGCCTTGGCAGCCTATGGTTAGATATAAGTAAAACCTTCTTTTACATTACCCACCACATGGCATAGGGAGAAATGTTTAATATCTCTAAGTTTATCACATAGGAGATCATAAAGAATGTGCAAGAATGCCATCAAGCACATTAGACCTTCTAGTGGGGATACATGCTTATCTTGATGGTGATGGAGGAGATAGGTGTGTTAGATGGTGATGATGACCACCTATGGGTGTTTCCACCAAACCATGAATCCACAAAAATTAAGTACTAGGACTTCATATTCCCCCCCAACTTCTCACAAAAGTACAAAACTAGAGTATAAGGGTAGTTTGATAGGTATGTGGAATATTTTAGAAAGGAATAACATATCCTATAAGAACTCCCTTAACAACTCATGGGAACATTAACCTTTACCATGATGCAACACTTCTAGGTGGTGTGCCTAGTACTCAAAGATAGAAATATATTAGGTTGGGTCTGATTACCTTATGCATTCTCAGAAAAATACTTCATGGTGACACTGAAGAGAATTCTAAATGCACAATATATTGATACCCAGGCCAAGGCTATGGATTGCGATAGATGGATGATGAGGTGCCAATTTGTGCACCCCAAAACAAAGGCAACCAGGGATGAAGAGGATGATAGCAATAAGCCTAACATCCATCCCTTTAAAGGGTAATAATCAATAGAAGAATTTTCAACCTTTACTATGAGATAAAGCCACAAAAGAAGGGCAGAGATTCTAGCAAGGATGATGATCGCCCCCTCCTAGTCGGTGATGAAGGAAAGGATGCACTAAATTTTTAGATGAAGTCACTCCCAAGGAAGAATGGTGAGAAATTAGAAGAGATTATAGAGTGCATATAGTTGAAAATAGCCTTTGAGGAATAAATCATGCCACCTGCCCCAAAGAAGCACATGACATTCAAACAAGAGGGTGTTTCTTCGAGAAAGCATCAAAGGAAAAAGACTAAGGGACCTATAACATTCCCTACCAAGACCATTATGAATATGGAAAGAGAGGTGGACCTAGCACCCATAATAGAAGAAGAGACTGAATAAGATAGGGTAGAGACTTACATCTTGCATTTAGAGGAAGGTGAAGATGAGATTGACATTGAAAATGTTCAGGAGGCCTTACAAAGTGGCATGGCCACTGTGTGATGTAGAAAAGGGTGCATAGTTATCTTAATAAAAGTTTGGCTTATTATAACTAGACATAAACATGGGATATTCCCTTTACACTCAAAATTTTACACTCAACTACATTGGCATCAATTCACATAAGGCATAAGCCTTATGCACTCACCTGAAACACAACTGAAAAGGAACTGAGGTCCACATTGGGCTAGTTGTGCCATGGCACAAGACATTAATTATGGGACTTATTCAATTCAAAGAAGGCTTAAGTAAATCCAAATGTGCTATCCTTTCATGGAATAAGCCTAGTGGCCTATAGGTGCAAGCCTTTTGGTGGACTAATCTCAAAGTCATAAGGGTGCAATCCTTTGTTAAACTAAGCCTAACATCATATCAATGCAACTACACTGGCATCATTTCACATAAGGCATAGGCCTTATGCACTCACCTAAAACACAATTGAAAAGGAATTGAGGTATACATTGGGCTAGTTGTGCCATGGCACAAGACATTAATTTTGGGACTTAGTCAATTCAAAGAAGGCTTAAGTAAATCCAAATGTGCAATCCTTTCATGGGATAAGCCTAGTGGCCTATAGGTGCAAGCCTTTTTGTGGACTAATCCTAAAGTCATAAGGGTGCAAGCCTTTGTTAAACTAAGCCTAACATCATATCAATGTTTAAAGGGTCAAGGGGTTGCTTTCACTTTAAGTTTTCATACTAGGATCACACTTCTAGAAAGGGAAGGAACACTTGGTGCAAGATATATATACTTAGTCTTTATACAAGTTACAACTGGCATCATCATTTATCATAGGGACTCTATTAACGATGTAAACCAAAGCATGCATAAACATTACTCAACATAACTGAAATGAAATTATAACATTACACTCATTTCACATTTCAATAACAATAAAAAAGATGTATAGACCAGATTATTCACATTTTATTGCAACCATATTTGTCATTATCTAAGTTTAAAAACATAGTATACAGTTCATGGCATTTAGAACAAAGTAAATGCCTAGCTCAAACTACTTAAACACCCATAATCTCACAGGCAAGCTTGGGTGCTTACAATTGGAGCCTTCATGGTGTCCATGCTAAACCCAAGTCTAATAGCTACTAGATGTATATAGAGTAAATTATAATTTGCCAGAGCTTCTTTTCACTATTTTCATATACTTACATTGACTGGTTCGATCTCCTTTTATAGATCTTCAAGTACATCTTCATCAGGGTGGAATGTGCATGATGAGTGCCAAGATGGAGCCTTAGTGATCATTCTTGTTGACCTAATCACCTTTTGAGCTTCACATTATAGTCACCATGTATTGCCAATCCTAGAAGATGACCTAAAGATTTAGGAAACAGTTAGCCACCTGCCAGTGGGTACAAGGTATGTGCTAAACCCTCCAGCTAGCACCAAAATGCCAAAATGTCATCATCATGAAAAATAATTGCCTTGTATTGATGTGGATGTTGAGTTGGCATAAATCCTTACTTAATGAAATAAGGGGCTTGGCATTACCCCATATAAAAATTTTAATCCATCTTCAAACTAGGTTATTAAGCTCTTCATAGCACAAAACTCAGGTGCACTCTCCTTAAGCTTGGTGCTGAAGTATTCAAATCCCTTAATGGTGATCTTGATTTCTTTAGCGATGTTGTCTATTTTTATGGAGGTAGCACTAAGCACAAGCACATCAATCTTCTCCAACTCCTTTCTAAAGGCCTCTACATTTGCCTTCACCTTTTCTACACTCCCATCTAGGATTACTTCTTGCTCATAGTCCTTGGTCTTTAGAGCATGGAAGAGTGTTTCCAAGTTTTGATCTTGCTTCTTTATCCAATTATTGAGTGCATTAATTCTCTCTATGATTTGCATCTGCTCTGCCTGCTCACCGAGCATACCTATGTCATCATATTCTCCTTCTCCTCCTTTGACTACTTGAGGTGTGTATCTATGAATGATACTTGGTTGGAAAAGCTCAAGAAAATGGAATCAAATGCATCTGTGCCCTCCTTTATTTTTGTAAATATGTATTCTACCTCTTTGAACTTACCAATAAGCTCCTTTTGTAATGTGTAGGGATCTTCTTCTTGTGTTAGCTTGGGTTTTAACCTTGGGAGCATTTTCTCCACTAACACATAGATTTTGTCAACTTAGAGAGGTTTGAAGTATCTATGTTGACCATAAGGGATGGTTTAGTTATCTTTATGCACTCACAAAGTTGTTATAGCTTGAATTTGGTAGCCTACGCTTCATCTTCAACTTCTTTATGGAGCTTATTCTATTTTATTGCCCTACTATCATTGATGATATTTTTGTATATAACTTCAGTGGCCATTATGATTCGTGCATTCCCAACTTAGAATGGGTTCATGGCATGAGGGTTTATGAGGAGGAAGTCTTTCCCCTCCTCAGGCTCTTTCAAGCTTGGAGTAGTCATTCTAGGTGCCTCAAAATGAGGCTCATACATATAGTGATCAAAGAAAACACAAGTTATTTACATGTCCTAACTATGGTAGCTTGGGGGGGCATGATATCATACATGTAAACCTCTTCATCCCCCCATCCCTTCTATGCCTTCTTTTTTATGCTTAGCTCTACATCATCTTTCTCGATGATGGCCATCTCAGTTTGTTCTCCTTCCTCTTCAATGACACCACCAATCTCTTTGGTGTTTTCCTCATATGAATCATCTATTTGTTCCTTGGGGTTTTCTTCCTCATACTCTTCCCCCTCATTCACTTCTTCCTCCTAGGGTTTCTCAATACTCACCTCCAAGGTAATGCTTTTAGTGCTAGTGTCACCTTATTACTATTGGGGTTCTATTATCTCCATTTATTTTTCCAAGGTGTTAATATCACAATTTTTTCTTTAGGCACCCCTTCACCACTCAGGTGTGCCTCTTGTGTAGCTTCTTTTGCCTTCCTGGTGGGGGCATTGGGCACTTTCTTGACTACTTCAATAGCTGGTCCTGTACTTGTGGGAACTTTCTTGACCTTTTTCTCTACCTTGGCCTCTTCTTTTTCCTTGGCCAGTTTGTGCTTCTCTTCAAGTGATAATGCCTTCTCAATGTCTTCCTCACTCAAGCCCATTTTTTTCCAAACCCTTCTCTTATTTTCTATTTGTGGATGTAGTGTGGAGGTTTATTCACTAGATGAGGAGCTTGATAACTACTCTACTTCTTCAAGTGCAGTGGTTGTGCTACTTTGGATGACCTCTTATACATCCTTGGTACTTGGCTCCTCTTCCTCTTCTATCTATAGGATATATTTCCTTGATATTTATTCTTCAGTGTCCTTTATTCTGGGTGTGAGGGTTGCCTCTTTTTCCATCTCTTCCAGAGTTATAGTAAGGAATGCAACTGGTCCCTTTGTCTTCTTTTTCTTGTGATTTTTTTAAAGGAAGCACTCTCTGTCGTGAAGGTTATGTGCTTCTTAGGAGATGGAGGTGTAATTTATTCTCCAGAGGTAATCTTCAACTTGATTTGCTTTGTGATCTTTTCAATTTTCTCTCCCTATTTCTTTTAGAGAGTCTTCTCTTGCATATTTGGTGCAACCTTCCCTTCATCACCGATCACGAGGGGCGATCATCATATTTTTTAGATTTAACACCCTTATTATAGGACTTCATTTTGTAATAGAGGTTGAATATGTGCCCTTTTATTATCTCCCTCTAGAGGGGATGAAGGTCTGTTATATCAGAGTCATCCTCTTCATCCTTGGTGGCCTTGGCTCCAAGGTACACAAACTGGTGCCTTAACCTAATCTTATCTTGATCCATGGTCTTGATCGAGATCTCTAACTATTATGAATTTGGAATCCTCCTTAGTGCCACCATGAAATACTTGGTGAAAAATGCATAAGGCAACTTAAGCCATCCAAATAGGTTCTCATATGTGAGTGTCAGGTGCACTACATAGCAATGCTGCATTCTGATGAAGGTTGTCATTCTTATCAAGTATTGGGGGAGTTATTTAGGGATGCACCATTCAATCCCAAAGGCTTTGATGTACCTATTGCACCACCCTTACACTCTTATATTATACTTTTATGAGAAGCCAGGTGGGTAGATGAGTCTTGATACTTCATCGCAGGGGACTCATAGTGGGGTGGGCACACCCGTAGGTTATCATCATCACTGTCTAACACACCTATATGCTCCATCACTATTAATATCATCATGTATCCCCAGTTGAAGGTCTCACACACTTTGTGGCACTCTGATGTGTTCTTCACAATCTTCTCAACAATAAATTTGGAGATGTTGAACTTTCTTCTTTACACCATGTGGTGGGCAATGCACAAGTAGGTCTTGCTAGTGTCAGACCATTGACCACTAGGGCATAGTTTGGATCTAACTAGGTGCACTAATACCCTTGTGCTAGGGTCCTAGATATCTAATATTTAGAATGTGAACCCTGACTTGTAGTAGCCCAAGAGTTTTGTGACCCTCTCATCTTCCATCATTTGGTGAATGTCTTCCCTTATTCTTGAAAACCCCTTAATATAATTGATGAGGTTGATTGAGATCCTCATGTACCATCCTAAAAAGTAAAAATGGTCATCGTGGACATGTCAGAGGAGGAATTACACCAATTCTTTTGTCTTGCCAAAACTTGATAGTTCAAATAGTTGAGTTATATTGGTGGTCACCAATTTATCTCAGATAGAGACATCAAAAAGTGTAGTGCCCACCTTAGTCTTATTTCCTATGTCAACCATTTAGTCCTGGTTGAGTTCCTACAAATTGATCCCCATCCAATGGTTGTAATCTTTCAATTTGTACATGTGTGCAAAGGATACCCATTTCTCCCCACCATGTCCTTTGGGAGGAACTACATCTCTCTATAAGCAAGCTTTACACTTGCTTCTGGGTCTATCACTACAATGTTGATGCCTTTTACCAAATGCACCTCCCATTTCATGGTGGTTACTTCTTTCAGTGTCTGTGCTTTCTTGATTTCCTTTTACACCTATAATGGACATATACTTAATCTTTTCTTACGCATTTTAAATTGACTACTATTAAAGCATGGTTGGTTGATCTTTGTAAAGCCCTTAATGGTGCTTTCACTTCTTTATAGTCAAAAGAATTTTAGTTTTTATTTAGCTCTCAAGTTTCATGCACCATTAATGGTGGCCTTGATGTTCTGAAAAAATTCTACTGCTCTATCTCTCTCTCAATTCTTCTCTACTTGCATCTTGTTCAATTCAAAATGGAATGCAATCTTATCATGGTTCAATCATTCTCACTTGGGGGGTTGTGGGTGCTCTAGTTTCATGATGGTAGCATTTTTATTGTTTTGGGTGGCTTTGGCTCTGTTCAAATATATGTTCTGGTTTGAATTCATACAAGGTTTGTAACCTATTATAGTCTATCATTCACCTCTTTATACCCTATTTACAACTACCTCATTAATGGCTTGGTGATGCGTGGGTTTCTTAAAATCTACTAAACCTACAAAATCCATGAAAATACACTACCAAATTCTCATTTATTGTGGATCTTGGTGCTTCTACCATCATATCATTAAATTTTCTTAACAATTTATTCAGTGAAGTGATAGGTGATTTAAATGATCATGCTGTACCAACCATTGGGTGGGTACCAACTATTTAGACAATCTTTATCTTGTGATTTATTCATCTTGGTGTGACCTTCACCCTTCTTATGGCAACCTAGGTGTAGTGCTTTACATGTGTGTAATTCAGCCTCCTTGATTCCATCTCTTTTTACTATTGTGATTTCTTTCAAGTACCCCTCTCTTTCTTGGTCAATTTCTCTGCATTTTCATGTCTCTTACTTTGGCCTTCCCTACCCCATACAAATCCTTGCACTAGTCCTCCAACACTTCATTATCTCTTTTCAATTTTTTATGCATGAGCATGTTGTGTACCTTCCTTTGTCAACTTGGTACTCATAGCTTTCTAAATCTGACAAACTTCACATGCTTAAGAACTTAGGTGTATAGCTTTAGGCATTTAGAAAGTGTCTATGCTCGACTCACTTGACTAGATTTATACATGTAAATGCCAAAAGAGTTCTCCTACAGGCCTAAAAGCACCACATTTATTCACCTAACACAAATTAAATAAACATAAGGAATATTTGGCTTACATCATTTTATTATGGCCAACATAAAATAACCAACTTGTGCTTGAATAGTCAGTGTTTGATGATGTATGTGTCATCTTAGTGACTATAGGGCTTTAATATGTTGTCATTGAAATGCCTTGGGAGCATTTCACTTGTCAACATGCACAACTTTCATGCACTAATCTCCAATATAATGTGGATGATATAAGGTCCCATCCACCTAATCTATAAGTTGCCTAGGTACTTGAAGTACTTTGAGTCATATATAAATACTAGTGTACCTTCAATAAAAACCATGTGCTTAATGTGTTTATCATGCCATAGCTTATAGCATGCCTTTTCTATTTGCTAGTTCCATATTTCTTGGGTGTGTGTCTTGTCCAAATGCTTCAAGTCTTCCAAGCATGCACTCAAAAATTCTTGGTCATCCAGTCGACCAATACATGTGATACATAATGAGGGCACTAGAAATTCCATAAGTAAAATGGACTCTATACCAAACACCCATTGAAATGGTGTAGCCTTGTTAAGGTGCTTGTATATAGTGTGATAGGCCCATAATACTATTAACACATGGTCATCCTAATCTTTGTGACCAACATTACATATCTTTATGAGGCAAGTTCCCAATATCTTATTGAATGCCTCAGTAGTGCCATTTGCTTAGGGATGATAAAGTGTCATATTATGGTGTATCCCCATATACTCAGTCAGTAGGATATGAATGGTTTCATTGATGAAGTGCGTGCTATGGTTTGTAGTCAAACTAAGTAGGCATCCATAATGACTGATGATATTATCCTAAACAAATCTTATAATTATGGAAATTGTATAATTTTTCATCAGCACTACCTCGACCCACTTGGTGAATTAATTTGTGGCTACCATAATGTATGTATCATGCACATGTGCACCTTATAGCAGGAGTAATAGGCCCAATAAATTCAATGGCCCATTTCTCAAATGGTGCTTGGGTAAGGATGGGGATGATAGGCATATCATCTTAGTGGTTAGGCTTTCCCATGCATTGGCAGTTGTCACATGCTTTGGCATAATATTTTGCATCTTCAAATAGGGTTGGCTATCACAAGCTTGATTGTAGTACCTTGCATGATATAACATCTCCATCACAATGGCCTCCAACAATCCCCTCATGTGCCTCTTGAATGACTAAGTCCCATTCATGCTCTAAGACACATTGGTGTAGGACTTTGTCATGGCTCAACTTATATAGTTCCCCGCTAATGAGTTGAAAAGGGGTAGCATGAACTGTGAGCTACTTCTTTTCTTTAGTCATCATAGTTTGGGGTGCATATCTAGAGGTTAGAAATGTGTTGATCTCTGCCAAGCCTTTAATTATGCCCTAAACTCTATAAAGTTATGTGTCAGGCATATCATCCTTAATAGCCACTACTACATCACCAGAGTTGATGTGAGATAGATGGTCTAGGCCTGAGTTTTGCTATGGAATTCTTGAAATAAAATGATCCATTGATAAATACACGCATGGAGAATGGGCTTATTCACTATGTACTTAAGTGCCTCATGATCAATAAAGAAGATGAAGGGGGTCACCAATAAATATTATTGAAACTTTGGTAGGGCATAGACCATGGTAAATGCCTCACACTTATTTATGGTGTAGTTCTATTCTACCTTGGTTAGTTTGCTACTTTTAAAAGAAATGGGATGATCAATTGTGCCTTCACTTGGTTGTGCTAGAATGACACCGATCATAAAACTAGATGCATCAATGTTGATATGAAATAGAGTCACCCAGTCAAGAAATTATAATATTGATGTGCTTTCTAGTTTGAGCTTCGGGGTCTTAAATGCATCTTCTTGTGTTGTACCCCAATAAAATGGGCCATCCTTTTGCAAGAGCTCATCTAGTGGTGCCACAATCTTGACATAATTTATTATGAACTTCCTATAGCACTTGAAATGTCAAAAAAAGGCACAAACATATTTTTTTATTGATAGGGTCTAGATTTGAAGGATGATTGCAATTTTTATTGGATCAATGAGCAGACCATCCTTGAAGATGATGTGCTCGAGCAAAGTGCTAAATGGTGTTGCAAAAACACACTTCTTGAGGTTAAAAGAAATTTGTAATTACCTACACTTTTCAAACATAAGGCACAAGTTGTCATAGTGATCCTTCACTAACCCATACATAATCCAATCATCTAAGTATACTTGGAGGAACTTGTGAATGAAGTCTTTGAAAGCAGTGATCACCACTCGGGAGAACATGGTTGGTGCATTCTTAAGTCTAAAGGGTATCATGTTATATACAAAACATCCCCATTTTATCACAAAGGTGATTATGGGCTTGTCCTCTTCCTCAATTTAGACTTGATGGTATCCTGAGAACCCGTTAGTAAATGTGTATATCTCACAACCTATGATGTCATCCAAAACTTTATCGATGAATGGAATTGGAAATGGGTCAGTTACGTAGGTGGCATTCAATAATATATAGTCAACACAAATCTATATGTACCCATCCTTCTTGATACTGATGACCATAGGGCTAACCCAATCATATTCTTGCATAGGGTAGATGATGTTTGTGGCTAACATGCCATCGATCTCTATTTTGACCTTGGTGGGAAGATTTGGGTTCATCTTGTAAGGTTGCTTCTTATAATGTCTTGCATCATCAACTAGCTTAATGCTCATCTTTTTGAGGGATGGGTGTGTGCCTTTCATATCTCAATAATTATAAGGGAATAAGTCTTGGAATTCCTTCAAGAGGTCCACAATATGTGCTAACTCTGTGTCGGACTAATAGGCACCTAGAGTGGCAATCTTTGGTTCCCCCTCTGAATTGATAGCTACCTTGGTAGTTTTTAACGATGCATGATAGGGTTCATTCTTCTCTTGGTGAAAATCCTTGACTTGTCTACTACCCTTAGTTGTTTCTATCCAAAGATGGGTAGGGTCTTCTTCTGGGGTGCTATCCTCAACTTGGCACACAAATTTTCTTTTGCCTGCCAAATTCTTCTAGTTACATGCCTTTCATGTTTCATCATCTTCATCATTAGAGTCATTATTAAGAGTTTACTACTCAAATAAATTTGGGAGTGCCAACCCTTTTCATTGGACATGTATTTTATGCATTCCTCCATTATTACAGTATCCTCAAACATCAACCTTCGAACTACCTGTAGTGGCTCAATCAATTATAGGTTTTACAAAGAAAAGAAGAAGATGTGAATAAACCATTCCTTTAGTACATCCTAGTTGGCTATCTCATAATGCATCTCATTGAAAATATACCATGTCTACACCCAAGTCTTTAAGGTCTTATATAAGGTGTGCACCCATAAATTCCTTAGGGAATTTTCACTACAGAGAGTCCACATTTCTTTGCAAAGGTGTACATGCATTATAGGGTCAGAGTCACCAGAGTATGCTGAGATATCCAAGTACTCATTACTATTTCCAAATCTATTGAAAATGGCTACCTTCACATTTCACCAAATTAGCAAGCTAGGATTTTGCACTACCCACCATTAAGTGGCAGTGCTCTTCAATATATACATTAGTGCACCCATTCTATTCACCTCTTTTAGGATGCATGATTTGATGTCATGGATATAGTTTTCCACTGGATTACTCTCTTCATATCTTGGAAGTGCTACAAGTTTTCCCTTACTAAGGTGAAATTCTCTCTTTCCCTTCTTGGCATAAGGGACCCACCTTTTAGAAGTGTGATCAATCTAGACCTAACCAATATTTAATAGTTTTGATTTTTTCATGCACACCAAGTGACATATTCGATCAATGGTATCATATGATTCCATAACCCATTGGTCATAGGAAATATCGATGGTGTTTGAGGCTGATTATCTATCTTCCTAAGAGAGGACTCCTTGATCATTTGGGTCTAGAGTCTCGGTACCTTGCACCATGATGTTATATATATGGTTACTCATCCTTAATGTCCATGTTCTTGACATAAGGGGTCCTTGGTCATTTGAGAGGGGTATAACTACCCTCTCTTTTCCATTCTCAAATGTCATGTAGCATATTTTAAAGCACATATATACATTATTTACATAACACCATAGCCTTCCTAGAAGTACTGGGTAGTTATCATGTTCTGCTAACTCGATCACTTCAAAGTTAACATGGAATTTGGTGCCCATGATATCCACAATTGTTCTCTTTAGAATTATGATAGGCTACACCTAGGCCTTACTATCCATGAAGAGTACATAAGGGGAAAGCCTTAAAGCTAGCCTACCCATTTTATCTCAGGCATTCTTGGTCAAGGTGTTGACCTCGGTGCTTGTGTTTACAAAGACCTCACAAACAAACCATCCATCAATGGTGGCATCCATGAGGAGTTTTTGGTTGTAATCCACATTTTGTGTATGCTAAAATTCTCGTGCCCTCTCCATGCATGGCACAACAACCTCAACCTACTTTGGACTTGTATGCTCTAAGAGTAAGTTCTTCAATAGGGGCAACATTTCCTTTGTTTGTAGGAGGTGCAAGATCTTAGTTAATTCTTGCATCTTAACTTCTTAACTATCCCAATTATTTTGAGAGGTAGTAGCCTACACTTCTAGGTCTCATGCTAATTGGATATCCACTTGCAAGTTTTGGATTACACTCATGGCCTACTATAATATAATCTTTTGGCATGCTGGATCTAGGTAAGGCATAACTTTGGGTTTAGGTCATGTTATGTACTTATTGCAGCCTTTATCTCCATATTATAAGCGTAGCTTAGGTATTGGTGCAATCGACAACTGAATGGTGAATCCATTATGAGTAGTCACCTACACTTTAACTATCTTTGTGCCTTTAGGGTCCATTTTTCCATTTTTATCTCACACCTAATCATTTCTATGCCCTTATGTTAGGCCTACCTTGGGTCAACTTTTTATATAAGTTATGGCATTCTTCAACCTTATGGGACCCTCAACAATACCCACACATGGGTTATGAAGGGTAGTTGCACTGATAATTCTCTATCAAGCCATACTTATAAAATGAGCATGGTGGGAACCTTCCACTACCTCATCCTCCACCTCACCCTCTGACACCTCATCACATCCCAAAGCCTATAAACTATTAACCATAGCCTTCATTGCCTTGTTTAGCTTGCCCTCCAACTGCCATGGTGGCCTTCCATGCACCTCTTTCCATGTTTTCATACATTTCATCAATCACCCATTAATCAACATTGGTATGGGTATAGGTGTTGCACAATCGATAATAGATGGTTAGATTAAATTGGATAGCATATTGCAATGCAGGGCAATTACAGATGTTATGTACCTCTTGAAAAAATTCATAGCTTAGAAGTAGGGTGTATATATTCCTTTATGGGTAGTTATTCTTATTATGGCCTTCTACTTTGTATTCAGTACACTATAGTCCACTTTGAGTATCATGCAAAGAGCTAGTAGTAAGCTTTTAGAGTTGCGAAGCTATAGATGTAATCTATGCCTCCATAAATGGGCTGAATATGGTATTTGTGCTTCTGATTGCTTCATCTTTGAGCGTGGCTTCAATAAATTATTAAGGGTTTGCAAAAGTCTTCATGGAAAGTGTTCTTTGGAATGGCACAAACAACCATCCAATGAACCACTACACATATTGGGAAGGGTAAATATCATATGGGAGCTTTGATAGGAGAGTATTGAACCTTACATCATACATATGCATGCTTTTTGAGAGACATTGGGAATATTTTTTAGCATGATGATGCTCTATTGTTCAAGCTCAAGAATGTCAAATTCCTTCAGGAATTCTTCCTTAAAGATATCATAGTCAACCATGGGCTGGTTAGGCTTAAATGTCATGTACCAAGTGTGGGTGCAATCAAGCAAAGTGGTCATAAATTGGGTCACCTTGTGCTTTGATTTGGTTATGCCTTATGTGCACCACTACAATTCACACTTCAACACGTATTTTGTGGCATTCTCCATGCCATGATATTCTAGCAAGTGCATGGTAATTTTGTAGTAGATTTATTATGGGGGGCATATAGTATCTAGGGCACTTGTCCCCTTGGTATATATCTTGGTGGTAGTCCTTTGATGCTTCCAACCATTGGGTTAGGAATTAGTCTTATCATTACTACTAGCATAGTTGATGTCGATGGCACTGTACTACTTACTTGTGGTATCATACCACTTCCTATAGGTTGTTTCCCACTTTGTGTTACTAATATTGACTAAGTTGGTATACTTACACTCAAGTTATGTTGTGGTGAGCTAACACTCAATGGTTTAGAGGTAGTTATGCTCACCTTCTTGTATGGAATAATTTGTTTGATAACAAAATTACACTCTAAGTCTATAAAATGTCAACGATTTATGTCAATAGAGTTAATTATTACTTATGTAGTTTCTTCAAGTCAAGGATCCAACACATGAGCATGCACTGTAGGTTCAAATAAGGTAGGAGAATCAAGCATATCTTTAGTCACTAAATCTCTTAGGAACCTAGTGAATTATACACTTTTCAAGTATTGAGCTCGATCCATCACTTCATTATATTTCTCATCCTTGCACTGTCATATTTCAAGAGATCATTCCCTATGCCCTTCCCACTCACTATGGGTTTTCTTGACACTTCTAGGTTTTGGATCTTGCATCAATCTATGCCATCTATTATAATAAGTCTATATTGTAAGATCTTAGGTGTCAATCTACTCATCCCCTTCCATTACACTTCACCTACACATTCCCTTTTCCCATTTTATGCTGCTCATACGTGAAAGGACTTTAGCCTTCCATCCCCAAAGTTTTGAAACCATAATCCACCATTTGCTTTTTGAGCTCTGTGCTGAATTATTTTACAAATGTGCCTCTAAGATTACACAAAAATTGGTACTCCACTTCCTCAGGGCATGAGTATATTGAGCTTGTGAACTCAAGTATGTAGCTATTCAACGCTCCTTACCACCATTTATCCACTGCTCTAGTCCAAGTGGCATCTACGGTTTAAGCCTCTCTAGGTTCTCCTTCATCCACTCATACTGTTATCTATAGCTTATTATTTTGTGGGTTAAGTATGTTGCCAACCACCAGTACACATGCTCAAGTAGCTCACAAAAATAGATCTCGTACAAAGCATCATATAGGTTATTTTGAACCCATTCTCTCAGCTTTTGTCCTTTGCAAGTTAGATGATTCAGTGTAAAGCTATATTCTACCTATTGTAACTAGTGCTTGATGTTTTTGAGGGAGAGTTGGTACATCATTCTATTGCACCATTCAAACAAAAAAATTCAACATGGGTCCTAGAAATGGAACCAAAATATTTTAGAAAAGGGTACATAATTGCCTTAGTTAATTCTTGGCTTATTACAACCAGGTGTAAACATGGGATATTCCCTTTGTGCTCAATATTTTACACTCAATTGTACTGACATCAATTCACATAAGGCACAGGCCTTATGCACTCACCTGAAGTATGATTGAGAAGGAACCAAGGCTTGTGTTGAGCTAGTTATGCCATGATACAAGACATCAATTATGGGAATTGCTCAATTTAAAGAAGGCTTAAGTAGATCCAAAGGTGCAAGCCTTTCATGGGATAAACCTAGTGGCCTATAGGCATGAACCTTTTGGTGGACTAATCCTAGAGTCATATGGGCATAATCCTTTGTTAAACTAATCCTAGCATCATATCACCACTTAAAGGGTCAAAGGGCTACTTTCACTTTAAGTTCTCATACTAGGCTCATGCTTTTAGCAAGGGAAAGAACACTTGGTGCAAGATCTATATACTTAGTCTTTATACATGTTATGACTGACATCATCATTTATCATAAGGACTCCATAAATGACATAAACTAGATGCATACATAAACATTACTCAACATAACTGAAATGAAATTATAACATTACACTCATTTCACATTTCAATAGTAATACAAAAGATGCATAGACTAGACTCTTCACATTTTACTATAACCATCTTTGTCATTAACTAAGTTTAAAAATAGAGTATACAGTTCATGGCATTTAGAATAAATTAAATGCCTAGCTTAAAGTACTTAATGACCCAGAGGCCCATAGGTAAACTTGGGTGCTTATAATATGAGCCTTCATGGAATCCCTTCTAAGCTTAAGTTTAATGGCTACCAGATGTATACAGAGTAAATTCTAATTTACCAAAGCTTCATTGCACTATTTTTGCATCCTCACATTGACTGGTTTGAGCTCCTTTTATATCTCTTAAGGTACATCTCTACCAAGGTGAAATGTGCATGCCAAGTGCCAAGTTGGAGCCTTGGTGATCATTCCCATCGAATCCATTACCTTAAAAACTTTGCACTACAATCACCACATATTTCCAATCTAGAAAGATGCCCTAAAGATTCAAGAACCAGTTAGGCCCCTGCAGCTAACGTAAGGTATGTGCTGAACCCTCCAATTAGTGCCAAAATGCCAAAATGTCATCATCATAGAAAATGATTACCTCATGCTGGTGTGGATGTCAAGTTGGCGTGAATCCTTTCTTAACAAATTAAGGGGACCAATATCGTGCTCAAAGTAATGGAATAAATAATGAGCCTTACCTTTGATACAGCCTTGCTAAAGAGCCCACTAAATAAAATAATGTTGACATCTAAGGATAAGGCCTCCCTATAGCCACTCAAACTATCAAGGAGAAAAGAGTGACCTGGAAGAACATGGGACTCAGTGATAAAGATATAAACTAAGCTTTAACACTTGAAGAGAAGTGAAAACTTGACCAATAATAGAAAAAGGCTAAGTTAGAAAAGAAGGCCCCAATATTATCCTCAAGCATAGGAACATAAGTATAAGTGGTCAAATAAAGGCCAAGTGACCCTACCAGATAAGTAAAGGAAGCTACAAAGGCATGCCCAAGTAATGAAGGGGTGTCTGGACAAAAAGAAGGTGATATTGACACCTTAAATCAACAAACAAAGATAACTAAGGAGCATCAACAACAACAAGGCAACCCTAGCACTGAAGGAATAACCCTTGAGGTAAATATTAATAAGCCCTGAGATGAAGAAATAAATGAGGGGGAGAAGTCTGTTGAAGCAACCCCTAAAGACCAAATAAGTGATTCCTTAAAGGAGCACATTGAAGAGATCGGTGGTGCTAGTGAAGAGGAAGAAGTGCACATGGATACGGCTATCATCTAAAAAGATGATAAAGAGATTAATATTAGGGAAATGACATAGAAAAATTATGGGGCTAAAGAATACTTATACAAAGCTATGTTATCTAAGATACCATGATAAAGATGTGCAAACAAATCTCATTTATGTTGGATCATTACATGGATGAGCCCTAATTTGACTCACCAAATGCTACTACTTTGAGCTCATAAGATTTTAAAGAAGGGAAAGAATCATTTCTTATTGACCCATGCAACAACTTTATGAGTGTGTATAGTTAGCTGAGCCATCTCTTCTAGTTGGCATCAATAATTTAGACCTTTCAGAGGTTGATAATATTTGTGTATTAGTAGAGTAAATACTCCCAAGACTATCACCTGAGCAGGTGCAATAAGAAGGAGAGGAAGACCCTTGTGTCACATTGAATAAGGAGCTATCCAAAAAGCTCCAAGAAGTAGATGATCTCTTCATAAATTTGAAGGAGGGCATATAAGCAATGAACACAATATTCTTTAACTTTTCTAACCAAGCCTTGGTGATAGAGACATGCCTAAAACAAGTGAAGGATGAGAAGGAGCAGTTGATGGCTAAGGTATACTCTGCATGAAAGGCAAAAAGGTTTAAAATCATGAGCAACGTTAACACATTAAATAATCAGATCAAAGACTAGGAAAGAACCTTGGAATAACTCTTCCATGCTCTATATACTAAGGCCTGTGAGCAAGGGGAGATCTTAGATGGGAGTGTGGAAAAGGCACAAGACAATGTAGAAGCCTTTCATAAAGAGCTAGATAAAATAGATACACTTACATTCACTACTATATCAATCAAGATTTATAACACTACAAGAGAGATCAAGCTAGCCATAAAGGGCTTTGAAGATTTTAGCGTATAATTCCAAGAGAATACTCCTAGGTTTTGTACTCCCAAGAGTTTGATGGCTTAGTTTAAGGGTAAAATACATTTTTTGTATGGGGTAAAATGTTGGGCCGTTAACCCATTATGGAGTGTTTGTGCCAACTTGATACCACCTCAGTGTTTGTAGATATATTTTTTAAGTGGTTAGCCTAATGGTTTTGGTAGCTAGCTGGAGGATGAAATGCAAATCTTATGCCAGCTCGCTGATGACTAACCATCTCCTAGATATTTAGGGCATCAATGAAGATCTGAAGATAGATGGAAAGTGGAGGATAGGAATTGTAGGGTCATGGAGCCAGTGGTTATGATGATAGAAATCCAACTCATCATTCAGTGTGTAGCTTCCACCTTGGAAAAGATGCCCCTGAAAGGCTTATATAAGGAGATCGATCCAGAGGATGAAAGAGGAGATAGAAAATTTTAGTGAAGCTCTGACAAAATGACTTTGAAACCATGCTCTGTAAACTTTGCTATAATGGCCATTGAGGCTGAGATATAAAATACAGGCCACTCTAGATCTAATTTTATGTACCCAAGCTCATATATGAGCCTCTAGGTTGTTAGTATTATGATTTTAAATATAAACTCTAGCTATGAACTTTGAACAATGACGAATGGTGTTGCTTTAAAATGTACTTAAGTTGTGAGTTTGCATGTCTTGTAGTTTTATTAATGAGATGCAAATGTTTGTGTGATGTCGCTCTTTAGATTAATTATGTGGATTGAAGTTTATGTGTTTTATTGGTTTCATTATTTTAATGGAGTCTTTGTAATATTCATGACATCATCATCATTTTACCTAGAAGATGAGTATAAGTTTACATTAATGGACCCAACCCCCATTTAATTTGCATTTATTTAGTATGGAGATTAAGTTGAACCAAAGTAGTCTCATGACCCACTAAGTGCCTATATGACCTTGAGTTTAACCCAAGAAAGGTTTACACTTATGGATATACCCCAGAGTTAAGTTATTGATGCATTACTTAAGTCCTCATAATGAATCCTCATGCCATGGCACAACTAGCCCAATGCAAGCCCTGGTTCCTTCTCAGTTTCACTTCAGGTGAGCACATAAGGCCTGTGTCTTATGTGTATTGATGCCAATGCAATCAAGTGTTTAAATGTTGAGCTTAAAGGGAGTTATCCCATGCTAGCACTTGGTTACATTAAATCACCTTTAGACTTTCACAATAATCTTGTGGTCATGTGGAAATTCTAAAGGGGGTAATCCTTTCTTAGTGTGTTGCTAATGAGTGATGACTTATAATAATGCATCTTCTTGAGGATGTGTGGTTACCATATTTACATTTTGAACAACCTTGTCCTCATGTTGTTTTGATAACTATGAATAGTCCTCTATATCATGTTGTTTAGAGACCCTGTAATAGGCACAATAGGATTGACATTTTGGATTCATAGGGATATTTTGTACATAATTTAATTCATTGTACATATAACACTAAATTAGGGGTCAAGGTCCATTTTATTTACCTCCTTATGGTCCTCCTCAGTAACCTCCCCTTCTTCCTCCATGATATCCTCCTTTATTTGGTTGGAGGATATGTCTCTATAGAAATTAATGTCGTTATGTTCTTCTTCTATGGGTCTGAGAAACTCTACACAACTTCATGATATGCAACCTTTTATACTTTTAGGGTTTTTCTATGAAATTTTTATGGAATTGGTCCTTTCCAAGTGTCATCATCTAAATTTATATAGGAATTATTATGATTTTGTACAAAATGGGCTCGAGGGATGTGCGTTTCCTTGAGAAATGATCCTTACCTCTAAAGACTTATCTCTCTAAACTTAAACCTATACTATGTCTGTGACTATAAGGTAACCCTTGATTTTCTTTTTGGGATATCCTTCTTGGAAACTAAAAACTTTTACCCATATGTTCTACTTTTATACTACTACCTTCTTCTTTCATCCATGCTAAATCCTCATCACTTTCTCATTCTCTATCTCTACTTGGTTTGGTCTCCTTGATCTATTTCTCTTCACTACACCCTTTTTCTTTTCATCTCTTTTCATCCAAATCATCAATGCTACCACTATGCCTCCTATTCATAGCTTCCTCTGTTGTCACAACTCTATTTTTAATTCGAGAGTCTTTTTTTGGTCCTTTTCCTCTAGATTCTCTATTTTAGACTCAGGTTCAAGCTTTATCTTTTCATCTTTGATTCATTCTCCCTTATCTCGCACACACCCCCATTATTCCTAAAGTGATTGATCCATACAGAAAGGAATAGGTACCATTCATTTTTCCACAACCAACTTCTTAATGAGTGTATGAATTCATTTCAAGAATTTTCCTCTTATCCCTCTCATAAACAAATCCTTCGCCACTTCAAATGCTACGTAGCCTTGTACTATGAATCTATGATATACTCGTTAATGGTCAAATCCAACCAATGATCTATCACATGGGTCCAATTGGTGTTTAAGGCCTAAATATATTTGATCTTCTCCTTAGACTATGTAATGCCAATAGTCGCATGAGATCTAAAATAATGATGTTCTAGGTGAGCCAACCAGTCAGCTAGCAATCCAGGTAATTTACACCAGAATATCTCATAATTTCACCATAAATATGTTCTTGCATAATTTTTTGTTCATAACACCCTATTCTCTAAGCTTCCTTATGTGCAAACTTATCTATTTTTTGATCTAGCTAATGTTCCATGTCTCTTTGACTAGGCAATGACCTTAGCATATCCTCAATAGTGAGTTCCATGCTCACCAAACCATTATTAGCAGAGGTTCCTAGGTTCACTAGATCATGCTAGTTATAGGGATAACTCCTACGATTTTAAGGGAGAGCTTGTGGGAAAAAGAAAATCATTACTCTATTTTCAAATTTTATCCTAAGATCGAAAATGTTTATCCAATCAAGATTAATCCTATGACTATCTACTTTAACAGATAATTCATGGTAAACTCAATTATGATGACATTATTGCCAAAATTACAAAGAAAATATATTTTTGACTATTCATTAATCTACTAAGATTTGTAACATATGGAATTAGTTTGTAGATGTTTATAGCTGAAGATTATCAATTCATGAGGTTATTATGCAATATTACCTAACTTAAAAAAGGGTAGATATTACAATTAGAAGACAAACCCAGATTCATACAAGATAATCTGGTGATACATAACATTACCCAAAAGATATATCTCACATAAGAAGCATAAAATTATTATAATAACCATCAAATACTAATTTAACTTACAATCTTCAGATCATGAAAACTCATTACACTTTCAATCTAAAAATCCAAGGATTTACTCAAAAAGGACTGAATACAATATTACTCAATAGTTTTTTAGCATTATATAACATCGTCTAACCTGTTTTACTATAGAGCAAAGGAAAAAGAGGAACGTGTACCTATACTTATCTATGTGAATGTAATCTGGATTTGTCCCACTTCTTGACCAGAGAAGTGGATATAAACTAGATTGCCATATGTGAAGAGGAAACACATGGTGTGGATGCCTCTTATACTAAATATAAGTATGTAAATTAAATGTATCTATATGGATGTCTATGTAAACCTGTGTATCTATATGTATGATAACTTGTGAGTCTAAACACCTATGTATACCTATGTATCTAAATCTATGTGTTTGAAGTAATCTATATATGTTCCCCCCTCTTTTGGTGAGAGGGCCAAGACTATGGTGAGGGTATGTAACCAAAAGTTTTGAATAGTGTATTTATTGTGATGGAGTTGATAATTGAATGTGTAATTAGATAGATGTTTTGTCTATTTGGAGTTTTCTATAGTGATATATATATATATATATAGATTTTAAAGTGATTAGAAGATTAGTTTAACCAATATAAGGTGTTGCACATTGATGTCAAGTCCTACATTCAAGAAATAGTTCACAAATTAGAGCTACGATTCTCAAGATACAATGCTGGTAAGGGATTTGTATTAGTCAGTGAAATTGACACGCAAGGTTAACTTTAATAAGGTGGAATTGGGTAATTATGACTTAAATAGGTCACTTGATTAGTTTGGTAATTCATTTGAAGCATTTGATTTTAGAGCAATTATGTGTTTGAGTGAGAGAGATATGCCTAGGAGATGAGGAGCTAGCTTGACTTTCTATGAGGAGGTTGAGGCACAAATTCAAGCTAGGGAGGAGGTTTACTACATAAGGAACCTAAACTATTTCCTACTTTTGTTATTTATACTGCATTTTTTACTATTTTTATTGAAAATTAACTAGTTTAGGGATTGTTTTTCAAAAATGACACTACTATCCTTGTTTGGGTGCTACTGTCTAAGACTTGGCACTACTGTCTAGGATGTGACACTACTATCTAGCGCTATTATCTTTTAGGTAGTGCTAGTGGCCAATAAGCTTGAGTTATGATGTTGGTTATTGTTAACTAGTTTTTGATGTGTGTTGTTGTTTATTGATGTCTAATTTGGTTTTAATTTTTATAGGTTGATGCCTATATGAGGGAGTTTCCTATTGGATGAATGATGAAGGCCCTACGGGGTCTTCCCCTGGTGGATGCTGAGATGGTTGTGCTCAAGAGAGTAGGTTTGAGACATATTGCATTCTTAGAGCCTATGCCCTAGGATAAACACATGATGAATACAGTATGTGAGAGATGGGATGCTGATACATGCATGCTTTAGTTACCAACTAGGGAGATGACTATTAAACTAGAGGACATGTACCAAATTCTATGATTACAGATTTCTAGGAAATGAGTTATACTATAAGAAGATACAGGTGCTCAGGCCATACAATAGGTTTTTAGATATTTATCTACTATGACAACAAGGAACCATCAAATAGGAAGTCTTAGTGACATATTTTTGAACTTGATTTTTGTTAGTAATTTGACTTGTCAAGGACAAATTACTACCCCCATAACTCAAAACTTTTAAGAAACTGGTCATTAACCCTTTATAGCTGGTCAAACCAAGGAATTTTGGCCTAAAAGCACTAATTGTGGTAAAAAATGGATTGTAAATGGTCATTTTATTTTCAAAAAAGCATTTTTAAGTTCAAATATGTAGACAATCTATGCACAGGGGTCAATTTTGATAGAAAATTGAGCTTTTTGCTAGCTATAAGTGGTTTCAGGACATCAAATTTTGTACACAAGGTCATAATGACTTGAGGAAAATTCTAAAAAAGTTTCATGGCCATTGGAAAAGTGGAGATATTTTCTATTTTGTAACAGTCCTCAGCATGTCCATTTGAGATCACCATTGGAGCAGGTAATATTCTGGAGTGCCACATAAGTTTCTAAGGCTAGGTAATAGTCTAAAAAGAATGGGATGATAATTTTACATCATAATAAGACATTTTGAGGGTGTAAATAATCTAAATTTTAATCAAACCATGCTTATATAAGTTTTTGCAAGTAAATAAACATATAGGCCAAAAAAGGTTTTTTTGACCTTTTAAGAAAAATGTACTTTCAGAGTGTTTTGATAGCATGGTATAGACTTCATGATGATTTTTTTAGGAAATGAAAAATAGGTGAATAGTTATTTTTATTTTGGTTAATTTTTCATTTTTTGCAGTTTTAGACACCCTTCCAAGCCTCCTGTTCAAATGTTCATATCTTTCACCACATAGGGAGTTTAGAAAAATGATCTTAGAATGTTTTGAGGAAAATTATGTACTTATAATTAATGAAAAATTGACACCATTTGAGCATTTGTGATTTATAAACAATTATTAAGAGTGTAGGTAGCCTAGAATGTAGTCAAAACCCCACATGCAGATTTCTCCACAAGGTAAATTTTCATATATTTTTCATGAGAACCCAATATTTTTTAGGGATGTTATGGGGGTAATTATGATACATATAAATATATATATTTTAGGATTTGGAGGTCTGTACTTCATGAACCATCATTTTGAAGATTCAACTTCAAAGCCCTCTTAAACCCTAAAAAAACTAGTTTTGAAAAAAATTGATTTTATTGACATAAAATCATCTTGGATCAACCAAAAACATTAAAAACTTCAAATAAACTCAGATATGATTCCATAAATGTCAATTTTATGCATGAATTTATACGGATGAGGGTAAAAATCATGTTTTTTGTGGAAAAAAGCATGTAAAATGAAGTAAAAGATAATTCAATGAAATATAATCAATGGAGATAAAATCATAATACTTTTAATTCATCATAAAATATTTATTTGGTTATAAATAATCCCATAAGTGTCCCAACTATCTTGATCAAAATGGCTAGTCTACAGAAAAATAGAGCAAAATAGGGCTAGTCAACCCTGTTGACTGAATGGTGAGTGTTTTCTCACCAAAATCAAATATCTTGTGATGATAAAAGTTGTTAAATTTTTTTTTTTTTTTAGGATTCATGTCATGTTTTTCTATATTTAATAGAGTTCAAATGCATAGATTGGCTTTTAGGCCTATTTGGTCTAATAGACCTAGTTGGTCAAATGATCAACTTGAAGAATGGTGTTGAAAATATATCAAATGAATTAATTTTGGAGTTACCACATGATATATATTTTGTTTAAGTGAATATATAATTATCAACTCAATCCAAAAGTTCCAATTCATGCAAGTTGAGCTCAAGTGGAAGTTGACAAGTCTTTGAGTCCACATCTCTTTGGTTGACTAGTTTGACTAGTTTCATGCATCTCCCATGATTTTTATACAAGATAAGGACATTAAATAATTTAAATAAATTAAATATAGATTTATATTCAAATATATGGTGTAATTTTCATGCAAAGAAGGTTGGGAAGTCAACATGGGCCCACCACTTCTCAATTTAATGCCAAAGTAAAGGTCATGCAAAATTTTGAAGACTTGAAGAATTGAAGACTTTGTTTAATTTTATAAAATAAATTTATTATTTAGTAATGACGTGGATTTTCATACATGATGATTTTGAGAAGTTAAAATGGGCCCACCACCTCCAATTCTATGCCAAAATTTGAAGATTATACAAATTTTCATAAAGTATGGGGATTTTGATAAATTGTTTTAGCATTATAAAAGGATTAGGTCTTGATTTAACTAACCAAGACTAATACTTATCTAAAATCAACACCACTTTGGATTTAGGTTAGTTTTAAACATATATATTAGCTTTTTCAAGCCATTTTTCATGAATTTTGAATCCAAAACATAAATTGTAATTGGCATCATTTATCAATAAAGGAAATTTTTTGCATGAGTCGATAGCAGAATAGAGTATATTTTTGAATATGTACTAGCATACAAGTGGAATATATATACTCTTCTTGAAGGTCCTTTCCACACATACTATGAAAATATCATTCTCTATAGGTCAACTGAAGAGATAAGAAAATAAATTGCATTGCAGCTTCTATTAAGCCTTCTTTTGAAACACTTATGTTTAAGATTTATTGAAGACTTTCTTTTTGGTTCATATGTTTGTCTTACTTAGTTTTAGAAAAGATTTTAGAGAATACCAATCATTCAGGTGCATCGCCCCATTATTTAAGATTTTCCATTTCAGTTTCCTTCTCCCTTTTCATCTAAAAAATCAAAAGTAGATTAGTTTTAGTATTAGATCTTAAGGGAACTAACCCTTTCTAGAGGTTCTTCTCAATACAAAGTCACCCACACTCTGAGAAGATCAAATTGTATCAACTGGAGAGAAGGTGTGCCTTGTACATTTTAAAAAATGGTGCACTCTAGAGTGATAACAATTTATAACATGTCTAGTGGGACATTATTCTACATATTGGCCTTTGGAGGCATTCAAAAGATCAGGTATCATTTCAAATATTGACTACTTTTAGCAATTGGTTTACTAATTGTATCTAATGGCTTGTTTCAATATAGATCCATATAATCCTCACTATGATCAGTATGACTAACCACAATATGATACTTACCAGTAGTATGAGGACTTATATCAATCATATATGTAGGAGTACTACCTTGATCCTCCCTATGAACAACCATTTCATCATAATACTACCCCTTACAAAACCTATCATGAGATACTTACCCATCTAACCAACCTAATCATAGCCATTTTACATCTACCCAATCCATATCAACACTTAAAAAACCTCTAGTGAGCCTTAAAAAGCATGCACTAGACCTGTACTCATAGATATATTATGGCCAAGATACCGCTACTCATGTAATTCATCATTTGAGGGAGTCATTTTAGCTAGTGAAGGAAGAATGGAGCCCTGTTGAGAGGGCGAATTGGGGCAATCTCACTGGTGAGAGGATGGATGTAGGTGGTTACATCAAAGTATTAAGGAAAAACTAAAAGACATCAAAGAACAATAGGTTCAACCACAACTTTCTTATATGCCATCCATTCTTCCTCAGGAGACCATTCCAAGAGCCCCTTTGAGTTTGCCAAGTTCTTCATGTGTTTCTCAGACCTTCCCTTCTTGGAGATATATTTAAGAGAATTGTTAAAGAAAGAAAGAGATTGCTATGTAATAACCTATTGTTGAGATCCAAGACTCCATCCTCCAAGAGTTTTCTTCTATTCTTTATCTTCATGAAACAACTGACCACTTTAAAGAGAAGATATTCCAAAAGAATATTGATAACTAGATCGGAGAGTTAGAATTGAAGACAAGGAAATAGGAAGAGAACCAGAATCAAAATATCAAAAAAGAGCCTCTATCTTTCCCATCTTGGAATCAAATCATGCAGTCAAGCCAATCTAAATATACTAAGGTACTATCCCTCCCTCCTCAACAATCTAACTCATTTCCATCTTAGAAATCCATCCAGACAAGCATGCAAAAGAAAAAAGAGGAACAATAAATTGCAGATTCAAATGAGTTTCAAGAAGAATGTGCTGAGGAGGATGCAAGTGTTCATGAAGTTGAGGATGCAGTGCTGCCATCTTATGAAGAGAATGAATAAATTAATGTGTAGTTGATCAAATTGATGAATTTTTGGGACAACAAAAGATTACCAATAAACTAGAAAGCTCATTGGAGGACTTGTTTGAAGTTTTGGAAGTAGGATATGTTCTCCTCCAAGGGGATTATGATATGATTACAACTAAAAGAGAGCAACCTTGTCAAGAAAATCAAAGAAGATGGAGTGGTAGTCCTTTAATTCTACCACCTCAAGATTTTATGAGTCACATAAACTTGTTTTAGATCTTCAAAATGGGCTATCATCTCCTTGATGAGCCTACAAACATGGATATGCTTCCAAAAGGTAATATAAGTATATTTTGTGCTCAACTTAGTCAACTATATTGTGAAGAAATGAAGCTTGACAAAGTAGAAGAGACACTAAGTGAGTATGTCTACATTGGAGATTACTTTGATCCTACTGTTCCACATATGAGCATGTCAAAATAGTTGGCAAAGAAGATAATTGATTTCTCAACCACCGAGCTTTCAAGGGAACATGTAATACATCATTTTCCATCTCATCATGGAAGTGAACTCAAGAATTTTCCTTTTGATCGAGGTGGACTAGCAAGTTGGAGGTTAGTTTATGCATAATATACTTCTTATTGTTGCTTTCATCTAAGTGCATATTTGTACATGCTTTCAGTTGTTGTATTTTCACTTTCCAATTATTGTTATCCATTCCTCTAAGTGCATATGTGCACATGTTTATTGTTGTTTATGTCAGTTGTCTTGTTGTGTCCTTGTCTACAAAAGATATTCCAAAAATTAATGTGTATCCAAGTCAATTTTATGAAAGTTTCTGAGTTATTTGACCAATAGGCTGGTCAACCCCTGAAAGTTGTCAAAATTGTTAGTAATTTAACTTGTCAAGGCCAAATTACTACCCCCATAACTCAAAACTTTCAAGAAACTGGTCATTAACCCTTTATAGCTGGTCAAATTGAGGAATCATGGCTTAAAATTATTAATTTTAATAAAAAATATCAAAAATGGATTGTAAATGGGTCAGTGTCTTTTCAAAAGAGCATTGTCAAGTTCAAATATGCAGACAATCCATGCACAATGGTCAATTTTAAGAGAAATTTGAGATTTTTGGGAGCTACAGGTGGGTTTAGGACCTCAAATTTTGTATATAGGGTCATCATGACTTGAGGAACCTTTTGAAAATGTTTCATTATTATTGGATGAATGGATGTACTCTTTGTTTTGTAAACAATCCTCAATATGTCTGTTTGAGATCACCATTGGAGCAAGTAGTGTTCTAGAGTGCCATACAGGTTTCTAAACCTAGGTAAAAGTTTAACAAGCATGTGATGATGTTTTTAAATCATAATAAGATATTTTAAGAGTGTAAAAACTCTAAATTTTAATCAATCCATGTTTATATAGGCTAACATGGATTGTACAAGCAAATATGTATATAGGCCAAAAAGTTTTTTTTTGAATTTTTAAGAAAAATGTGATTTAAGAGTGTTTTGATAGCATGTTATAGACCTCATGATGATTTTTTTAGGAATTGGGAAATGGGTGAAGATTTATTTTTATTTTGATGATTTTTTCATTTTTTGTAGTTCTAAACACCCTTCCAAGCCTCCTGTTCAGATGCTCGTATGTTTCACCACATGTGGAGTTTATCCAAATTATATTATTATATTTAAATAACACTTATGTAATTATAATTAATTAACAATTAAGACCAATTGAGGGTTTGTGATTTATGAATAATCATTAAGAGTGTAGGCAACCTAGAATGCAGTCAAAACCTTATAGGTAGATTTTTTCACGCGGTAATTTTTCATATCTTTTGCATGGGAATCCAATATTTTTATAGATTTTTTGGGGGGGAGGGGTTAATGTGATACATATAAATAGAAATATTTTGGTATTTTGAGGTCTATAATTCATGAACCATCATTTTGTAGATTTAGCTTCAAAGCCCTCCTAAACCCTCAAAAAACTAGTTTTGAGAAAATTTGATTTTATTGACATAAAATCATCTTGTATAAACCTAAAAAATTTTAAAATTTCAATTAAAATTAGATAGGATTAAAAAAATGTCAATTTTATGCATGGAGCTATACGGATGAGGGCATAAATCATGTTTTTAATGCAAAAAAGCATGTAAAATGAAGTACAAGACAGTTCAATAAAATATAATCAATGGAGCTTAAAGATTATGACTTTTTATTAATATTAAAATCTTCATTTGGTCAGAAATAATCCCAAAATTATCCCAATAGCTTGATCAAAATGGCTAGTCTGCAGGAAAATAGAACAAAATAGGCCTAGTCAACCCTGTTGACTGAATGGTGAGTGTTTTCTAATAAAAATCAAATATCTTGTGATGATGAAAGTTGTTCCAAGTATATTTAAATTTTTTTACAAGTTTCATGGCATCTTGTTTTAGGCTTATTGGACTTCAAATGCTAAAATTGGCTTTTAGGCCTATTTGATCTAATAGGCTTAGTTGGTTAAATGGTCAACTTGAAGAATGGCATTGAAAATCTATAAAATTAATTAATTTTAGAGTTAAAACATACCATATATGTTTTTTAAGTGAATATATCATTCTAAAATAAATCCAAAAGTTTCAATTCATGTAAAATGAGTTCAAGTGGAAGTTGACTAGTCTTTGAGTCGACATCTCTTTGGTTGACTAGTTTGACTAGTTTCATGCATCTCCCATGATTTTAATGAAAGATAAGGACATTATATTTCAAATTATCACATTATTTTCATGAAAGGAATGTTTGGAAGTCAACATGCGCCCACCACTTCTCAATTCAATGCCAAAGTAAAGGTCATGTAAATTTTTGAAGACTTGAAGAATTGAAGACTTTGTTTAATTTTATAAAATAATTTTATTATTGAGGAATGGCATGAATTTCCATGCATGAGGATTTTTAGAAGTTAACATGGGCCCACCACCTCCAATTCTATGCCAAAATTTGAAGATTATGCAAATTTTCATAAAGTTTGAGGATTTTGATAAATTGCTTTAGCATTATAAAAGGATTAGGTCTTCAATTAACTAACCAAGACTAATTATTATCTAAAATCAAAACCAATTTTGATTTAGGTTAGTTTTAAACATATATATTGGATTTTTCAAGCCATTTTTCATGAATTCTGAAGGCATAATAGAAATTGTAATTGGCATCATTTATCAATAAAGGAAATCTTTTGCATATGAGTTGATAGCAGAATAGAGTCTATTTTTGAGTATTTAACAACATACAAGTGGCATATATATACCATTATTTTAGGTCCTTTCCATACCTACTATGAAAATATCATCTTCTATAGGTCAACTTAAGAGCTAGGAAAAGAAATTGCATTGCAGCTTCTATCAAGCCTTCTTTTGAAACACTTATGTTTAGGATTTACTAAAGACTTTCTTTTTGGTTCATATGTTTGCCTTACTCAGTTTTGAATTTTTTTTTTAGAGAATACCAATCATTCAGGTCTATCACCCCATTAGATAGGATTTTCCATTTTAGTTTCCTTCTCCTTTTTCATCACAAAAAATAAAAAGTAGATTAGTTTTAGTATTAGATCTTAAGGGAACCAACCCTCTCTAGAGGTTTTTCTCAATATAGTGTCATCAACACTCTAAAAATATCCAATTGTATTAGTTGGAGAGAAAGTGTGCCTTGCACATATTTAGAAAGGGTGCACTCCAGAGTGACAATAGTTTTTGGCATGCCTAGTGAGACATTATTCTATATATTGGCCTTTGGAGGCATTTAGAAGATCAGGTATCATTTCAAATATTGACTACTTTTAGCAGTTGGTTTACTAATGGTCTCTAATGGCTTGTTTCAATATGGATAAATATAATCCTCACTATGATTAGTATGACCAACCACACTATGATCTTTACCAATAATATGAGGACCTACATCAATCATATATGTAGGAGTACTACCTTGATCTTCCCTATGAACAACCATTCCATCATAATACTACCCCTTACCAGACCTATCATGAGCCATCCTACCCATCTAACCAACCTAATCATGGCCATTTTCATCTACCCAATCCATATCAATACTTAAACAAACTCTAGTGATCCTTGAAAAGCATGCACTAGATCCATACTCATAGAGCTATTATGGTCAAGATATCCCTACTCACCTAATATATCATTTGAGGGAGTCATTGTAGCTAGTGAAAGAAGAATGGAGACCTATTGAGAGGGCAAATTGGGGTAATCTCACTGGTGAGATGATGGATGTAGGTGGTTACATTCAAAGTATTGAGGACAAACTAGAAGGCCTTAAGGAACAATAGGTTAAACCACAACTTTGTTATATGCTATCCATTCCTCCTTAGGAGACCATTCCAAGAGCCCCTTTGAGTTTGCCAAGTTCTTCACGTGTTTTTCAGACCTTCCCTTCTTGGAGTTATATCTAAGAGAATTTTCAAAGAAAGAAAGAGATTGTTATGGGATAACCTACTGTTGAGATCCAAAACTCCATCCTGCTTCAAGAGTCTTCTTCTATTCTTTATCTTCATTAAAAAACTAACCACTTAAAAGAGAAGATATTCCAAAAGAATATTGATAACCAAATCAAAGAGTTAGAATTGAAGACAAGGAAATAGGAAGATAACTAGAATCAAAATATCAAAAAAGAGCCTCTATCTTTCCCATCTTGGAATCAAATCATGCAGTTAAGCCAATCCGAATATACTAAGGTACTATCCCTCCCTCCTCAACAATATAACTCATTTCCATCTTAGAAATCCATCTAGACAAGCATGTAAAAGAAGGAAGAGGAACAAGAACTTACAGATTCAAATGAGTTTCAAGAAGAATGTGCTAAGGAGGATGCAAGTGTTCATGAAGAAGTTGAGGAAGCAATGCTGCCATCTTATGAAGAGAATGAAGAAATTGATGTAATAGTTGATCAAATTGATGAATTTGTGGGACAACCAAAGATTACCAATAAACTAGAAATGTCATTGGAGGACTTTTTTGAAGTTTTGGAAGTAGGATATGTTCTTCTCCAAGGGGATTATGATCTGATTGCAGCCAAAGAGAGTGACCTTGTCAAGAAAATCAAAGAAGATGGAGTGGCAGTCCTTCAATTCTACCACCTCAAGATTTCATGATTCACATAAACTTGTTTTAGATCTTCAAAATGGGCTATCATCTCCTTGATGAGCCTATAAACATGGATATGCTCCAAAAAGGTAATACAAGTATGTTTTGTGCTCAACTTAGTCAACTAGATTGTGAAGAAATGACACCAAGTGAGTATATCTACACTGGAGGTTAATTTGATCATACTGTTCCACATATGACCATGCCAAAGGAATTGGAAAAGAAGATACTTTATTTCTCAACCACCGAGCTTGCAAGGGAACATGTAATACATCATTTTCCATCTTATCATAGAAGTGAACTCAACAATTTTCCTTTTGATCCAGGTGGACCAACAATTTGGAGGTTAGTTTATACATAATAGACTTCTTCTTGTTGCTTTATTATAAGTGCATATCTACACATGCTTTCATTTGTTGTTTTTTTCCTTTCTAGTTGTTGTCGTCCATTCCTCTAAGTGCATACGTGCACGTGTTTGTTATTTTTTGTGTTATTTGTCTTATTGTGTCTTTGTCTGCAAAAGATATTATAAAAATAAATGTTTATCTAAGTCAGATATACCAATTTGTTTGAGTTATTTGACCAACAGGTTGGTTAACCCCTGAAAGTCACCAAAATTATTAGTAATTTGACCTATCAAGGCCAAATTACTACCCCATAACTTAAAACTTTCAAGAAACTAGTCATTAACCCTTTATAGTTGATCAAACCAATGAATTGTGGCCTAAAAGAACTAATTTTGTTAGAAAATTTCAAAAATGGATTGTAAATGGGTCATTTTGTTTTCAAAAGAGCATTATCAAGTTCAAATATGCAGACAATCCATGCATAGGGGTCAATTTTGAGAGAAAATTGAGCTTTTTGGGAGCTACAGGTGGTTTTAGGACCTCAAATTTTGTACACAGGGTCATCATGACTTGAGGAACCTTATGAAATTTTTTTATGGATATTGGATGAATTGAGATACTTTCTATTTTGTAATAGTCCTCAGCATGTCTGTTTGAGATCACCATTGGAGCAAACAATGTTCTAGAGTGCCATAAAGGTTTCTAGTTTTAAAGAATGGAATTATGTTTTTAAATTATAATCAGACCTTTAAAGAGTGTTAAAACTCTAAATTTTAATCAAACTATGCTTATACAAGCTTTTACAAGCAAATATGCATATAGGCCAAAAAGGGGTTTTTTGACTTTTCAAGAAAAATATGCTTTCAAAGTGTTTTGATAGAATGGTATAGACCCCATGATGATTTTTTTAGGCATTGGGAAGTAGGTGAAGAGCTATTTTAATTTTGGTGAATTCTTCATTTTTTGCAGTTCTAAACACCCTTCTAAGCCTCCTATTTAGATGCTCATATATTTCGCCACATGTAGAGTTTAGTTGAATGATATTAGTATGTTTTGAAGAAACATATGTAATTATAATTAATAAATAATTGAGACTATTTGAGTAGCTATGATTTATGAACAATCATTAAGAGCGTAGGTAGCCTAGATTGCAGTCAAAATCCCATAGGCAGATTTCTCCATGTGGTAAATTTTCATATCTTTTGCATGGGAACCCAATATTTTTAATTATGTTGGGGGGGTCAATGTGATACATATAAATTGTAATATTTTAGGATTTGGAGGTCTATACTTCATGAACCATTATTTTGAAGATTCAACTTCAAAGCCCTCCTAAACCCTCAAAAAACTAGTTTTGAGAAAAGTTGATTTTATTGACATCAAATCATCTTGGATAAACCCTAAATCTTTTAAAGTTTCAAGTACACTTAGATAGGATTCTAGTTAATTTTATGCATGTAGCTATACAGATGAGGGCAGAAATCATATTTTTTGTGAAAAAAAAAATGTAAAATGAAGTATAAGATAGTTCAATGAAATATAATCAATCAAGATCAAATATTAAGAATTTTTATTCATCTTAAAATATTAATTTGGTTAGATATAATCCTATAAGTGTCCCAACCATCTTGATCAAAATGGCTATTTTGTAGGAAAATGAAGCAAAATAGGCCTAGTTAACCCTGTTGACTGAATGACAAGTGTTTTCTCATCAAAATCAAATATATTGTGATGAAAAAAGTTGTTCTAGGTCTATTAATTTTTTTTATAGGTTTTATGGCATATTATTTCAGGTTTAATGGAGTTCAAATGCACAGATTGGCTTTTAGGCCTATTTGATCTAATAGGCCTAGTTGGTCAAATGGTCAACTTGAAGAATGGCATTGAAAATCTATCAAGTGAATTAACTTTGGAGTTACCACATGAAATATATCTTGTTTAAGTTAATATATAGTTCTCAAGTCAATCCAAAAGATCTAATTCATTCAAGTTGAGTTCAAGTGGAAGTTGACTAGTCTTTGAGTCCACATCTCTTTGGTTGACTAATTTGACTAGTTTCATGCATCTCCCATGCTTTTCATGCAAGATAAAGATATTAAATAACTTAAAATAACTTTTAATATGGATTTATATTCTAAATTATGGCATGAATTTCATTCAAGGAAGGTTGGCAAGTCAACATGGGTCCACCACTTCTCAATTCAATGCCAAAGTAAAGGTCATGCAAATTTTTGAAGACTTAAAGAATTGAAGACTTTGTTTAATTTTTTAAAATGATTTTATTATTGAGGAATGGTGTGTATTTTCATGCATGAGGATTTTTAGAAGTTAACATGGGCCCACCACCTCCAATTCTATACCAAAATTTGAAGATTATGCAAATTTGCATAAAGTTTGGGGATTTTGATAAATTGTTTTAGCATTGTAAAAGGATTAGGTCTTGAGTTAACTAACCAAGACTAATATTTATCTAAAAGCAACACCAATTTGCATTTATGTTAGTTTTAAACATATATATTGTCTTTTTCAAGCCATTTTTCATGAATTCCAAAGGCATAATATAAATTATAATTGGCATCATTTATCAATAAAGGAAATCTTTTGCATATGAGTTGATAGTAGGATAGAGTGTATTTTTGAATATGTACCAGAATACAAGTGGCATCTATATACCATTCTTACAGGTCCTTTCCACACCTACTATGAAAATTTCATCCTCTACAAGTCAATTGAAGAGCCAGGAAAAGAAATTGCATTGCAGCTTCTATCAAGCCTTCTTTTGAAACACTTATGTTTAGAATTTACTAAAGACTTTATTTTTGGTTCATATGTGTGCCTTAATCAGTTTTAGAAAATATTTTAGAGAATATCAATAATTCAGGTGCATCACCCCATTAGATAGGATTTCCTAGATCAGTTTCCTTCTCCCTTTTTATCCCCAAAAACCAAAAGTATATTAGTTTTAGTATTAGATTATAAGGGAACTAGCCCTCTTTGGAGGTTCTTAGCAATACAGAGTCACCCACACTCTGAGAAGATCCAATTGTATTAGTTGGATAGGTGTGACTTGCACATATTTATAAAAGGTGCACTCTAGAGTGATAATAATTGTTACTAATGAGGTTCCATGACTACAAAAGTTCTTATCCAGTTTATTATCTTTGTTTGTGGCTATAGATTTGAGTGGGGTGTCGATTTTATATAAAATACATGACATAGTGTAGAATATCAAGTACCACAATACTATGTAATCTTGGGGTCAGATGATGCTAGCTCACCTATATAAGGATTTATATCCTTTCTCACAAGAGATGTGAGGTGGAGGGATTGGAGCATCAACTTTGTTACATTATTAGGCATATGAGCATATAGTTGTGAGTAGGCTAGTGGTGCATGCACAAGATGGTTGGGATCATCCACAATTATTTGTAGAGAGATGGATAGGGATGGGTCATGTGCACAGGAGGAGTAGATGATAGTTGTTTGATATTTTGATAGTGTGGGATATTATTTGGAGGCCCTATAGGGGCTACAAAGGGTAGCCTAAGGATATTACTTAGCTAAGATATGTTTAGGAGAGTTAGCTACATGACCATTAGGTCAATGTATATAAATGATTTTAGTATGAGTGAGTCACATGATAGTTTGGTGTGGTGAAAGATGTGCTCCTAGTACCCATGTTATGGTTGAGGAGTTCTCATGCTGCTACAAGGCCAAGGAGTATTATAAGGCCATCTATTATTGAGTTAGCTCTATTCCATTGATAGAGCGAGACCTTGATATTGATATACCAGATATAAATGATGTGTGAGTGACTGGTGCTTATATATCTTAGTGGAGGGATCATGGATGGGCACCTCTACTTTTGAGAGGTGGGATTATTGTAGATGATGTACTAGAGGTAGAGCCCCTTAGGGTTGTTGATGGTAAGTTAATATATTGTGTTCACATATTCTATGTATAGTTGATTATATCTTTATGTGATTAGGAATCTTATATACTTCATAGACATATATAAGTTTAGGAGATCATGAATACTAGGAGACCGCCATCAATTTGATGCTTTATGAGTTGACAAAACATATTCCTAATGATGTCATGGTATATGGATTTGTGGAGAGGGCCACTAATGTGACCAAGGTGCATGCCCATTTATTTGATTGGGATATGATAGCTATTACAACATATAAATGAGTGGTGGTAGATGATGATGCATGTGTTGAGTTGCATAGGCATACCATGCCCAAACCTGATACTTTAGGTGGGGATAGTAGGCATATAGTAGATGATTACATACATCTTCAATAAGAGCATGGAGAGTGTATGGTTGAGTTATGTATATATCATGAGAGAGAGAGAGAGAGAGAGAGAGAGAGATGAGAGAGAGAGAGAGAGAGAGAGAGAGAGAGAGAGAGGAGAGAGAGAGAGAGAGAGGAGAGAGAGAGAGAGAGAGAGAGAGAGAGAGAGAGAGAGAGAGAGAGAGAGAGAGAGAGAGAGAGAGAGAGTCAATCTAGGTTACAAAGAGATAACAAGGCCTCTAATTCTAGATTTGATATACTTTGAGAGTGAGAGAGTGAGGGAGTTGGTCTTAGTAGTCATGTCTACATCATTGAGTGACAGACTATATTTGTACTAAAATTATATTCTAAGTGATATATCTAGATGTTTATTTTTTAAGTTTGCACTATGTGTATTCGTAAATGGATCTTGTTATATTATACATATTGATATGTGTTTAATTGGTTTGATTTTTTGAAATGATTATATTTATAATTTGTTTTAATTGGAGTAAAATTAATGAATTTGTATGAATTTTGAGGCTGATGTGTAGTGGATTAGGATTCTATATTTATTAGTATAGGGTTTTATTGTATTATGTAAGATTTTTGCATGTAGATCATGTGATTTCCATATGCCCTATCTTAACTCAGATGGCATGGAAAACCAATAACCATACTGTTCATGTTGTGTCTGTGTACAAGGGGACTCTAAAATTGGAGTTTCATGTGATACACTACTTGTGTGTAGATGTGTAGACTCTGGAGTAAAAATTTTGATTGGTTGACATGCTAAAACTTCACTTTGAGTTGTATGATTTTTGGCAAATATCTTGATTAGTGTACAAATTGGAGTTGTATTCTGATCTCTGTAATGATTCACATATATCTTTATTGGTGTATGAATTGAAATTATGCCCTTGGTTTTGTATTTATTCCCATATATCTTGATTGGTGTATGTACTAGAGATATGTTCTAATTTCTATAGCTATTTCCATATATCTTGATTGGTGTTCATAATGGAGATGCATTTTGATTTATGTGATTTGGTTCCCATTTTTGATGAAACTATGGTGCATGAGTCTATTCATAAATAAGTGTCCTAGAAACCACAAATCTCGTACAATGAGTAACTAATGGTTCCTTAAAAGGAACATCCTAAGATAATTATGTTGTAAGGAGTGTGATCTAGGAGAATATGGAGAATGAGATCTTGGTGTCCCTTGTGTAAATTCTATAATGCCTCAAATGACATATTAGTTAATGTGAGCTAGAATATCATCTGAATGTCCATTTATCTTGTGAAAATGAAAATATGGTTTGTGTGGTACCCAGTGCAAATGGTGTGGTAGGTGATGATTAGTAGAAGGAAGTGTGATCATCTCCCTATCTAATAGTGTAAGCAAAATGTTATGAGGCCTAGCCTTATCTAAAAATTATATAATCCCTCTATGTATATCTTGTGTTCTGATCACTATAGAAGATGCTTTGTAGAGTGGCTCTTTGACCTTATTGAGTATATTTATCAGTGGTCTTTGTTTTATTGAGTTTTTAATTGGAAGTGGAGTAGGCTCTTATACCATATCAGATGATTGAGGCTCTGAGGGGTCTATATCCAAATTTGCCTCTGATTGTGTAACTACTAATCCTAATTCTACTTCTAATGCTATAGCCACATTACATAAATTCCAAAATGATTTTGATGTTTGATATAGTAATCTCTCCTTAAGAGGATAAATTAAACCTCTAGAAAAGATGTGTTATACTTTCAAATCTGTCGGTTGGATAAATCAACTAATGTAAACAAGCTTTGAACCTTATAATGTATTTAGATGTTGGATCTATCTCAACCTAATTTAATGAAGGTAACCTCTCATGTGTGACTCGAGGTCCATTATTTTGTATGTAATGCTTGAGAAATACTATCTCTAGCTCCTCATATGTGTGTAGAGACCCACTAGGGATTATATGTTGGAACCAATTTAGTGCTTCCACGTCTAAGGACCTTGGAAACAATTGTAGTAGATTCAACTTATTTGACATGGCTTTATCATAAGCCTGAAGGTGTAAGTATGGGTATCTATGCCCATCAAATATAGGTAATACCAATATATGAAAATTGTGTGGCAACTTTTTTGTTGAGATTCTACGTAAAATAGGGTTGCCATGTATTACATTGTCATCAACCCAAGATTGGTATGCTTTATTCTCCAAAGTGAGATGTTTAATTGTTGTTGCAAAACACCCACAACATGCATTAAGGAAATAACACTTGTGAAGGTATATTATCATCATCGATGGGTTCATTTAATTCTTGGGTTTTGTTATTTATCTTAGCCATTGGTACATTGTATTGGAAATATTTTTTAGAGAGGGTTGGTTTGTTCTCAGTAACCTTTGAAGGTGTGATAGCTAGGACTAGTTAGAGGGAAATGAGTTACCACCCTTGTTTAGGTTAGTTTGAGAAATAAGTTTTATTGTAGTAAGGGGGTTTAAGGGAGATTCATCAGTATCTCTTATATTTTTAAGTTGTAAATAATTATCACATGCTACTTGAATAGAAGGTACTTTATTCTCAATTAAATGTAAATTATGAACATAGTGTGTGCATCTTTTTACATGTGACCTAGTATTTGGTTGAATAAGAGAAATAGGTAAAGTAAGAGAATAACTAGAAGCTGTAGATTCTATGTCCTCTTCATCATAATCATAATAATCATCATTATCCCATGGTTCATCAAAATTAAAATTTAATTTATTTGTAGAAGTAAGAGTAGAATAAGTATCAGCGACATGCTCATTAAGAGAGAGAGAGAGAGAGAGAGAGAGAGAGAGAGAAGGGGAATATTTTAACTTTTTACTATGAAATGTGTCATCATATTTAGGTGTAATCCTATCAAATACTTTAAACTAACAATTTTGTTACCTAGGTACATATACTTTTCCTTTAAACTAACAATTTCGTTACTATATTAAAGGGAGGGGTAAATGTAGACACTATTTTAATATTTTAGGATTTTACTAGTGTAAATCCTATGTAGTTAAAGGGATGAGTATGTTGTTAATATGGAATGAAAATTGTAAATTATTGATTTAATTGAACTTTCCCAAAATAGAAAGTGAGAGGAAAAAGGTACTTATCTAGAGATAAATAAATTTCTATGCAGATCAAAGAACTGGAATAGACTAAATAGATAGGAAAGAACCTTTCATATTATGACTATTTGTTAAAATCTGGCTTCAAACAATATTTCCCATATCAGGATAGTAGTGCCATGTGGTGCCACTGTCCATTTTTTGCGTTAATCTCCATCTTATAAAGACTGTTTGGAACTTTCAAGGAAGTTGTGGGAAGTCTTGTAGGTAATTTTGTATCATTAAAAGGCTCATTTATGTCATTATTTTGCCTAAATATCTTCTAAAACCCTAATAAATACCTACACACATGAATTAATAAATGGGTTAAATGAAAACAAGAAAGGAAAAACTAGGTTGTGGGATATTGCAATCATGTAAAGCAAAACCCCTGTTATCTTGGCCACTACCTACATTAACCCAAATGCTAGGGGTCTTAGATCATATGTAGTTCTCCCTTAGGGAACATGCACCATCATCTTGCATGGTATGATAAAATGGTTTTTTCCTAGGCCCTTCTTTGATCAAGCATGCAATGTCTAGGTGTGATGACTGAGTAGTATGCAAATTATTGAACTGTACTATTGATTATTTTTATGTAATTATGTGCCAAAATAATAAGTTCTAGATGTAAAATGCCTTATGAGGATCTTTATATAGAGGAAATTAATTTTGAAAATAATACCTTATTCATTAGCTGGCAAGTTATAAAAGAGGGATAAAAACATAAGAGAAGGCTCACTGAGGGGTTATGACTCAAACATGGGAGAAAAGGCCCATCAGACACTAGAGGCATAATTGGACACTAGGGAAATATGACACTACTATATTGAAAGTGGTGCTAGTGTCCTAAGTCTTTAAACAAATATAAAATTTGGGAAGACAAGATAGGGACACCTATGATTGGGAAAATATGACTTATGATTGTTTGGGAGTGTCGTAAATAAGGAAAAATAAAACATAAAAAAGATCAAAAGAATCAAAATGACCATGCAGATAAGGGCTATAATCATCACTAAGAACTTAATGTGAAATAACAATAAAAGACATAGTACTTGTGGTTACTTGACCAAATTAGGGTGTTTACACAAGCCCTAAACCTTGACTACACCCTTTTGATGATGTTATTTCTATTGTTTGACTACCATACTCCTCTTAGAGGTTTCACTATAATATTTTTGGTTTAAATTTAGTGTTGGAAGTGCATGCCTCATCAAGGATGAAATGGTTAATGCTTTAGATAACTTTTGTAAAATCATTTCAGTTGTTTGAGTTATCCTTGGGAGAAAGTGCTCAACTATTCAACCTTTCACCTCACTTTGTGTTTGTCACAAGAATATGATATCAATCAAGTACATGACATAATTAAGTGTTAGAATTTGGTATGCATATACATAGTTGAATGTTGAAATATAGGTATCATAACCCTAAAAAGACAAAGAAAATAGGTTGGTTTTTAGTGGTTGTGACACTTGTCAACTCCTACATCACCATTGAAATTTTATTTTTTAATTATCAACACTGATTATTTTTATTGTTATTGTTATTTTTTTCTTTAGTTATTAATGTTAACCTTGTTATGAGTATTATGATTAATAAAGTAATATATAATTTAGGTAAAAAATATTAAAATAATATTTCTAAATAATAAATCAATTAATTTTCATTCTTTAATATTATTTTACTATTTTTAAATAAATATTGTGAAGGGACTTGTACTTGCATTAATGTTATAAATTCTATTAGATTTTTGTTAGAAAGTCCATTAAGATTCCCTCAACTAAAAAAAATCTAACATATGCCAAACAAATTATAAAAATGTTATATTTTGGAGGAAGATCATCATACCAAAAACAATGAGTTTTTTTTTTCAAAAAAACACCCAAGTTCCCATAAAATTATACTCAATATCCAAAGTGAATTAAATCAATATATAAACCACATAAAGTGAATTAAATCAATATGTAAAACATATATTGATGATATTTGTATAATATATAATAATTCTCATATAATATAATAACTAGCATATGTATCTCAAATAAATCTATGTAAAATACATTAAGAGATATCATTTTTAAGGTGTCTAGTCTAGTTATGTCATAAATATAATATCATATAGGCATGCACCTTGAGAATAATATTTTTCAATGTTTTTGCATAAGTTTATCTAATATATAAGCTAGTTATAATAATATGTGATGTAATTGGAGCGTTTTTAAAAATAATTAGGGCAAAAAAAGAGAATATATTCTTAGATAATTAGGAGATAAAAAGTAAATCTAGATTCACCAGAGATGAATATGGGTCATAATAATTAAATAAATAAGGTGAAAATTCTTATATTTAACCCTAAATTGTATAGATTATGGGAATTTAGGGTTAAAAGGATATATATAGCATAAGGTACAAGGGTGATAAATTATTTCATAGTAGGCCAATTGGGTGCTAAAATTAGATAAACATATACTGAGTTTATTATGCTAAAATATGCTAAAAATAATAAATACAACTATGTTATATATGGAAATGACAAAGAAGTAATGTAATTAACTTGTTATGATGCTAATGTAGTTCTGGATCCAAAATAAGTAGGAAGAAAACTGGAAGATGTTTCTGGAATAGTCATCAGATTATGGATTGGATGCTTCTAGAGTCACAAACACTAGCATCAACTTGGGGCAGTTGTGTCAATGCTACTATCTAAACCTGATGTAAGTGTCTTGTAAGGAATAATTGATGGAAAAGGATGTGACCACCTGGATGCTTATGGATTTGGATTCACTTTAACTCTAATGCATTTAGATCTAGGTCATGGACTATCATTCCTCATGTATTTGTAAAACCCTAGTTCTTCATCTCCATAATGACCCCATGAAAAAATGGGTTAGTGAGCACATGATATCAAGATAACCTCAAATAATCATCTATAAATGAGTATTTCCTACATATACAATACTATGAAGAGGGCCTTAGACTGATGTAGTTATCCCCTATGTGTTGGCTTGTGTGTGAATCATGCAATATATACAAAGCAAGTATAATTGTGACCTAACATTGTAACTTGGAAAATTAAGATCTTGGGATGCTCCTTTAGTAATTTAGACCCATATATGTGTTTTACCTATGATTGATATGAAAATAAAAGAAAATAGGGAAGTTTTGATTTATCGAGTGCTTGATTGAGTGCTTTGATAAGTTGCTTTAAGTCTTTTTTAATGTATGTTAGGTGACGAATGGATGAGGGTTGATCTTTTATTTATATCAATCCCTTTGGAAAATAACTCACACTAAAGCACTTAAGCTGATCATTAGGATACATTTCATTTAAAAATTATATTACTTCATGGCCCTGGACACTTGCATCAAAGGACACCTATATTAGAGGACACCTGCATCAACGTAGGTCTCTATCCCAAACACTGGTGTCTAGGGAACAAGAAAATAGATATAGACTTAGAACTTTCATAAGTGTAATATAAGTAGGTTTTAAGAATTTTGGACAAGATATAAGGTCTTGGTCATCAACATAATACTAGTCAGATTAAGATATAGGCTAAAGGAGTATACGATAGAGTAGATGTGAGACTTCAAAAAATGGGAAAGGTCCAAAACATAGAGGAATAGCCAAAGTCTAATTTTTCCAATTATACAAGTCTGAGGTACTTTATAATCCATAAAATAGTGTCTACATTTACCCATATTTTTAATATAGTAATGAAATTATTAGTTTAAAGGAAAAGTATATGTACCTAGGTGTGTATAACACACCTTACATTTACTTGAGTTTAACCTGAGTGATTTAGTATTGATTAAACTACAACCAAGAACATGTTACAATACATAATAAATGCATATCATTTAGAATTAAAAGTATTTAAAAATATTTAAATTGAAAGAGCAAAGTTTAGGAGTGCACCTATGTATCAATGTAATTGCCTTACCTATTGGCAAGTTGATTTGAAAGATGTATCATTGTATGTCTCTAAAATTAAGATTAGGACATGTTTGAGAGTTGTCAATGATGTCATGAAGGTGTCCAAGTGAGTGGATGAAGTGATTTTATAGCCTAAGTAACAATGACAAAGTGAGTAATGTGTTTGTCAAAGTGTGCTTGAAGGAGGCTTGGTTGATCTTTAATTTTGGCATGGTTAGATATGTTCAAGGATGAGTATGGAGTATTGAGAATGTGCAAGGGGTCCTATCAAAAGTCAAGAATTGATCTAGGTGGATCTCTTCATTTATAAAAAAATGAATTCATCATATTATGATCAAAGTGATTGCATAGCATAGAGCTCATTGAGAGCTTTCTAGAACTTCTCACGAAATGTAAAATGGAGTTCAGATGCTCGAGTTATGGCCCACTAAAGCTCTATTATGGTAGGGAAAAATAGGGTGTCAGAAGTGATGTGGTACCATGCTATCACGTCAAGTGGACCAATCAAGAAGTGACATGTGGAAAAATTCAGAAGAGGAGGTTTGAGTGATTTGTGCCTTCGATCTTTGATGGTTGAGAGCAAAAGAGCTAACTACTGGGACCATAGCCGATAGAGTCTACTTTTTGTTTGAAAGGGGACCACGCCACTACCAAAATTATGGAGCATCCAGTGATCGACATGTGCCAGTTTGGGAGTGGTCCACATTGGTCCTCAAGCCACCCCGTGGCTTGCCACCATGTATTGCTATTTCCTATGAGGTGGCTTAAAGCCATGTGAAACCCAATGTGCTAGCCACTATATAACTGTCAAAGTTTCCATGATGGAGAACGTGGCCAAAGCCATGAATGACATGGTGGAGATAAGGCTTTATTAAGCCTTTTTACATGTTAAATCCCACCAAATATGGGATATTCCACCCCATGGGAATATAAATTCATGCCCTTTTGAATATACATGCCCCTCCTCATGGAAAAAGTGGAGTAAAAGCCCTTAGCAACATTTGTAAATAGCCTTCAAAGGCTATATTAAACCTTGGAAGTGTTTCACCCACATAGAATGTGGGATAAAAATAAAACAACATACTTTGTTTAACGCTTTTGATAAAGCATGGGGATTAAACCATGGACCAACTATGTAAAAAGATAATGCCTTGACTGTTGAGATTTTGGGGCTGCAAATAATGTTGAGTGGTTGAAATTGTATTTAAAGGGGCATAAGGTGCAGACTATGGTATGAAAATTTTTAAGAGTAGTTTGTGTATTTCCCTAATTGTGAGGCACTTAAGGTCATTTTGAGACTTTAGAGTAAACTAAAAACTTGTTCTAGACTTTGAGATGAATCCATCCATATATTGAACTTCTTGATTTGAGTTTATTAAAGCCATTTTGTAGGTCTATGAAAGTGACTAGTTAGTGAAGAACTTTAGGAAGGCAAGATTGCTCATGCAATGGGAAGGTGTAGGGTCTGGCTGGGTATTCTGAGGCTTTATAAAACATTGTTGCTGTGTTGTGAGCAGTCTAAAAAGGTCCATTAGACCATTGTGTTGTAATTAATTTGCATAGAAATGGATCGGTTCATGTTCTAAGTGAACTCAAAGACATATCCCAAGTAGCGGGTGAACTCCATTATCAATTTGGTGTCATGAGTACTTTATTTATTTTGCATTCATTTCAGATTTTTTGAGTTAATCAGTTATTTACTCAATTTGAATGGATAAGTACCTAAATAGAATAAGTGACAATTTAATCAATAATTAATAATTTTGAATTCATAAGTTGATAAAAGTATCCAAGGTAAATGTTGATCAGATTTGGTATCAGAGTAGTTGATCAATGGGATTTAACAGTGTGGTTTACCTGTGATTACCAGTTGGTTATTATTTTTGCTTCCATTTTTGACATTTATTTCAACTTTGTGATTGAATAGATGTAATGGGAAATTTATCAAATAGAGCCAAGATTGATGAGCTTGAATCCATTAACCACTATATCTAGGAAGAAAACTCTTTCCTAAGAGCCAAGTTTTACTCTTTAGAAGAGGAGATTGTGCGGTTTAAAACTGAGCCACAATCCTCAACAAAAGAGAAAGAGGATTATGTCAATGAGATGATTATATAGAGTAAGTAGTTGATGAAATTTGTTAAAGAGTTACAAGCTAAGATTCAAGCCAAAGATAAACCCTTAGCTTAGTTAATAAGTGAATAGAAGAAGGAAAATCCTTCCACTTCAGATGTAGAAACCATGATAGATGAATGCACTATAAGTTATTCACCGCAAGAATCTTCTTCTTCCTCACATTTAATTTTGAATTTAGGTAATGATGTCTTTGGTTCATTTGAAAAGCATACTAGAGGCATTTGATCCAAGTTATTATTTAAAATGGCATTTGATGGAAATGGCCTTGGCAAGAACAACCAAGGTACTGCTAACCCAATACAAGTCAATAATCATCATCATTTTGAAAGATTGGGATACACTAGTGAGAAGGTGGATGTTGGAGAGAGTTCCTCCATTTTTGAAAGAGGATAAGCTTCTGATAGCCAAGATCTGAGGCCACTAACAGAGTAGAATTCTTCCTTATGAAGGAATAATGAGCGGTGTAAGAAATTAGGTAAAAGAGGTATTGAAATTCCACCTCCTCATTCTTACACTAGAAAAAGCACTAATAGGAATGTGAATTCCAAGAATTTTGATTCATTTTTTCCATATAAACAATTGGTTTCAATATTCAAAAGATGTTGCATTCTTTTCCTTATACATGTTATGGATTGAATAACCATTGTGCCGCATTTAATTAGAAAAGACAAGCTTTACTAAAGTAGCTTGCAGGTGTTAAAGACCATTCTCATCATGGTAAAATGAGAAGTGGAAAAAAGAAGACCTCATATAAGAAGAGAAATATTTTTATTCATTCCCATATGAGTGGACATCAGATAGATTATTGTTGGAAACTTCACCCATCTCTCCATCTTAAAAATGGTAAGACTAAGATGGTTTAAAAAACCATCAATAAAACAATTAATGAAGTTAAATCAACCCATACAAATGTTAGTAAATCTACTAAATAAATCTAACCAAATAAACAGGGAAATCTGATTAAGAGGGTTGGCAAACAATTTTTGAATTTCATGCTATCATGATTAGTGGATGACATTTCAAAGTATTTTTGGAAATTTCTATTAAATGTTGATAAAGGAAATTTACCATGCTTTGACATATGCATTATAGAGATAGTGAAAAAAATTTGAGACATGTTCATCATGTGAAGTTTTTCATTCTCACACTTATGTTTTGAAAATCTCTAATTGTTGGAATCTCTTGATTAGCTTTATGAGTTTCCTATTAAATGGTTAAGGAATGCAACTCATTTGATTAGCTTGGGGATTGGATAGTAGTGTACAAGTTGTTTGGATAGGATTCAATTTTCCTACAGTACTTATGATAGAATAACTACTATTTTTGGATGCATCTATTTTTATCATGTGTATGATTAGATGCACTTGTAGACCTACTGGGCAATATTTGTAATGCTAGACACTATACAATTTATGTTGTTCCCATATTGTTTAGCATTTTAAGACCCATGTTAAGGCAATGAATTGCAACATGATCATAGACCATAATTATTTAGCATAATAAGACCTATGTTTTGGGTAGTGCATTTCAACATGGTTACAACATTTAATTTATTTTGTTTGCATTAACAAACTTATTTTTTAGTTGCATTAGTGATTGTTGTAGTGTTTGGCATTTCACCACTTACATGATGTGACAAATGGGCAAATAGTTAAGAAATGTTATGATCATAATGATAGTCATACGAATCAATATAACTCATGCCTTGTGTTTAGGAATTTATAGTTTGAGTTATGATTTAGCATAAATTTTACCATTTATATCATAAGCTATGATCTAGTTCTATATTTTATGTGTTGCAGAGCATTTTAATGGAGACCACACTTTTGGGGTCCAAAAGTACTTAGTGGGGAGGTTTGATCTAGGTGGATCTATCCATTTGTCAAAAATTGAAGTCTTCATATTTTGATCGAAGTGATTGCATAATGTATAGCTCATTGAGAACTTTTTGATGTTTCTCACAAAATGCAAAATGGAGTTTGGATGTTCAAGTTATGTCCTGCTAAAGTTCTATTGTGATAGGGAAAAATAAGTTGTCGTAAGTGATGTGGCACCTTGCTAGCACGTCAAGTAGACCAATTAAGAAATGACATGTGGAAAAAGTTAGAAGGAGATGTTTGAGTGTTTCGTAGCTCTGGTCTTCGATGGCTGAGAGCAAAAGGGTTGACTATGGGGACCACAGTCTGTAGAGTTTGCTTTTTGTTTGAAAGGGGACCCTACCACCACCAGAATTATGGAGCATTTGGTTATCAACATGTGCTAGTTTGGGAGTGGTCCACATGGTGGGTCCTCAAGCCACCATGTAGTAAGCCACCATGTATTATTATTTCTCAATTATTTCCATGGGTATATTCAATTGTAAATTATAGTCATATTTTGACTATATCAAATCCATGTAATATTCATAATACCAAGGTTAAGTTTGAAGGTTCCATTACAATGTACATGGAGAAGAGACCAATGAAGCATGAGGTGGCCTAAAACCATGTAAAACTCAACATGCTAGCCACTATATAACTGTCAAAGTTTCCATGATGGAGAACGTGGCCAAAGCCATGAATGGCATGGTGGAGATAAGGCTTTATTAAGCCTTTTTACATATTAAAGCACACCAAATATGGGATCTTCCACCACATGGGCACAAAAATCCATGCCCTTTTGAATATATGTGCCCCTCTTCATAGCAAAAGTGGAATAATATCCCTTAATGACATTTACAAATAGTCTTCAAAGGCTATATTAAACCTTGGTAGTGTTCCACCCATGTAGAATGTGGGATAAAAATAAAACAACATACTTTGTTTAGAATTTTTGATAAAGTATGGGGCTTGAACCATGGACCGGTTTTGTAAAAAGATAATACCTTGACCATTGAGCCCATGGAGTTGTAAACATTGTTGAGTGGTTGAAATTGTATTTAAAGGGGCATAAGGTGCAGATTGTGGTATGCAAATTTTAAAGAGTAGTTTGCATATTTACTCAATTTTGAGGCACTTACAGTCATTTTGAGACTTTGAAGTAAAATAAAGACTTATTCTAGACTCTGAGATGAATCCATCCATATGTGGAACTTCCTGATTTGAGTTTAATAAATCCATTTTATAGGTCCATGAATATGACTAGTTGGTGAAGAACTTCAGGAAGGCGAGATTGCTCATGCAACGAGAAGGTGTAAGATTTGGTTGGATATTATAAGACTTTGTGAAGGGCTATTGTTATGTTGTGAGTAGTCCAAAAAGGTCCATTAAACCATTGTGTTGTAATCACTTTGCATAGAAATGGATCAGTTCATGTTCTAAGCGAACCCAGAGACGTAGCCTAAGCAGGAGGTGAACTCCATTATCAATTTGGTGTTGTGAGTACTTTATTTATTTTGCATTCATTTCAGATTTTCTAGGTTAATTAGTTATTTACTTAATTTGAATGCATAAGTACATTAAAAAAATAAGCAACAATTTAATTAAGAATTAATAATTTTAAATTAATAAGTTGATAAAAGTATCCAAGGTAAACATTAGCACATTTAGGTGCTATTTACAGATCAATAATGGTTTGAGTGCTTGTGTACATGAGTGGAATTCACTTGGTTCATCATTGTTCTCATCTTGAAATTTTAGGTTCAATGGTAACAATTCTGAGTAGGTAATTTGATGACATCATGAGTACCATATGTGGATGAGTCAGGGGGAGTTGGTCATATGTTTGTGATCACACTAGTATGTAATTAGTATGTGCTAATTCTTAGGTCATACACCTAAGTGTAGTAAAATATATATGGGTGAAAATTTGGGCTCTCAAGAATTTTGGCAGTGTTTTTGATGTTCAAATAGAGCTGAGTAAGCATGTTGATGATGTCATCATTCACAAGCATGAGGTTTCAAGAGGAAATGGTCACATGGGTTTGTTTAGTATTTTGCCTAATTATTATGTGCTAATCCTAGGTCATGCACCTAAGCATGAAAAAATATATGCATGTGTAAATTTGGGCTCTTAGGCAGTTTGATATTGTTTTCCCATACTTAGCCAAATTTGCACGAGCCAATAAAGAGCTAAGTAGGTATTTTGATGGTGGTATATCTCACATGTTTGGAAATATCAAGAGAAGGTGTTCATATGGTTTAGTTTAGTTTTGTGTTTAGTGTATTTGTGATTAAATTTATATCATGCACTAAAGCATGTCAAAAGATATGCATGTGCAAAGTTGGCCTTCCAGGTAGTTCTTGACATAGTTGGCTATGTGGTAGAAATAAATATGAGTGAGCATTTTAATGATGTTATATCTCATACATGAGAAGATTTGAGAATGATTTTGACACATGGTTAGATTATCCTATGTGAGGAGATCATATATTCCAAATTTGAGAACATGTGAGTGAGCGCAATAAAAGATATAGAGGTACAAAGTTGGCCTTTCAGGTAGATAGTAATAGTCCCCATACTTAGTCATTTCTGCACAAAGTTAAAGTTCAAAACCAAATGGATATAAAAAGGCTCATGAGAGTTTTTACAATGAATATATATAGTGTGCATTAATTCAAAGAGGTTAAAGTGTTCATTGGTTAACAAAGTTAAAGATCAGGACCAAATGAAGATCCAATAGTGCACGGGCGATCGTACAAGAATGATATAATGGTGCATGTTGATCAAGATGGTAAGAAGTGTGTTCAAGGTTTAAAACTAAGCAAAGGTAAAAAATAAGGATATAATGGTGAGTGTGTGTTCAGATATATTTTTTGAATGGTGCATATTGCCTAATAAAAACTTGATTGATCTATAGAGATCGACAGAATGTGTCAAGTCAAAGTTTCTAGGTTGCACGAGATGAGGTCAACATGTTCAAGGTTTAACATTTGAGCATTGGTGATTATATGTTAAAGTTATAATAATATTGATGATGCACATTTAATCTGAGTAGTGAGGACATGAGATGTGAGCATAGTGTTCAAATTTTAACTGTGACCGTTTGCATTTGAATATCTGAATTTGCAAAGGAAAAAACTAATGCTCTATATTTTGATCCAAGAAATTTTTTCTCATGGTGTAAAAATTAAAGTGTTAGAGGAATCTAAGGCACACATGTAAATATAGATTTAAATATCTAGACGTGTGTACAAATAAAGATATTTAGCTTCAAAATTGACTATGTGTTTGTGCATATTCTGCAAGTAACCCAAGAATTATAATTGAGCTCATTTTGATGCTGTTTCACTGTTTAATGATGAATTAGATATTGGATCATGTTGTATACTCCATAAGTATGATCTATGTGCATTTTTAATATTTTTATAATTGTATGTAGTATGAACAAAGGTTTACAAGTCGACTGTGTATTTGTTCATGATGACTGTGTACATAAAATATTATTTAAGTGATTTGTGCTTAAGCAAAAGTGTACTATGATGGATATGGAAACTTAAGGAGGACTTATAGATCATGTGGAATGGGTCCATGCATTTGGAAAGTATTACCATGTTTTTAGTTTGCTTGGAAAAGTGTCAAAGAGATGAACGGGTCTCCATAGGACCTAAAAGTGACTTAGGTCTATTTGCAAGTGGATTGTGCTTAAGTGTGACCCATGTGAGATGCCTTAAGGGTGAAGGTATGTATTATAGATGACATGGAAATATTTTGATCTTGTTAATTCATGATTTATTTATAAATGGTGAAAGTAAATGTGCTGGTTTCTAGGCTTATGGAAGACTTGTGAGAGAGATTAAGGTGGATGTGAGAGTTGTGAAGTAAAGGAGAGGTAGAGTGCCCAGTTAGATGAATTGATAAGCAAAAAAGATTAATGAATATGTGTATGATGTATAGGTTATATTTATGATGTCATAATATTTATCTTATAGTTTGAGGATATGTAAAGAGGTCTGAGTGTGCATGTGAGGATAGTTTGAGTTAAGAAAGAGAGAGATTGTGACATGCCTATGTGAGAGGCTTGTATGAGATAGAGAGGGTGTTTGTGTAGAGGTTAGAAAGTAGAGATCCATCATTAGGTGTTGAATACATCAGTTCTAAGGTGGAGGTGTTCACTTCAAAGGAGGGTCTAAAGGACTTGGTCTTCCTTAGGGGTAGTTGCTCCTTATGAAACAAGTGTTTCACTAAATACCTTTGGTCAGGAGGACATGGTCAAGGTTTGCTAGTCTAAAAGATTTGATCAATCTCTTGTTTGTAATTTCTTATAATAAAATAGTCCATTTGTGTTGTAATATTGATAGTGGGTTTTATTCCCCATGAGGGTTTCCCACATGAACTATGTGTTATGTGTTTGATCTTGTGTATGCATTGAATGAATGAGCTCTCTTATTAATGTTGCTTGATCAAGTTGATATATGCTGATTGTTTAATAGTTTGAAAGGACTGTAATTGTAATTAAAAATTTTGGGCTCACTGATTCACCCCCTCTTAGTTATTGTACCTCTAATAATTGGTATTAGACTGGGTCCTTTGGAAGAGCTTTAACAACTTGAAAGTGATCCAAGGTACAATATGAGTAGTCATTAAGGAGGTTTATCTACTAAGCAAGAACTGATGTTTAATGGATCCGATTATGATTTTTGGAGTGTGATGATGAGGAAATACATTATGTTTATAGGGTTTGATGTATGGAAATTTGTTGTGGATGGTTATCTTACTCCTATTACTCCTCTATCTTATGATGCAGACAAGAAGTTGTTTGAGAACAATTCCAAGGTAATGAATGTTATCAATTGTGGTCTTTCAAAGATTGAATACATAAAGATAATCCATTGTAAATATGATAAAGATATATGGGACAAAATGTACATCATTTATGAATGAGATTCAAAGGTCAAGCTTGCTAAGTGGCAAACTCACAGAAGGCAATTTTAAAGTCTCAAAGATGAAGGAAGAAGATTCTGTGGCATCCTTTTTGTAGAGAGTTGATGAGATTGTGAACATCATCAGAGGTCTTGGAGAGAACCTTGAAGAGGCTACTATTATTCAAAATTTTTTAAGGTCTCTATCCCCCAAGTTTGATATGAAAGTATTTGTTATAGAATAAAGTCTTGAACTTACTTAGTTGAAGATGGATTAATTGCATGGCACCCTTACTGCCTATGAGATGAGGAAGAATGATGATAAACCACCAAAGAAGGAAGAAACATTCAAGATAGAGTTGAATACAAAGAAGAAGTTCCAAGGTAAGAAACCCAAAGAGGATGACATTCTGATATAGATGAGGATGAACTAATTACTTTGATTTCAAGAAAATTGAAATCAAATTTAGGCAAGTATAAAGGTAAACTACCCCTCAAATGCTTTAATTTTGGTGAGATAGAACATTTTGCTAATAAGTGTCCTTATAAGTATAAGAAGGATGATGTTGAAGAGCATGATCAAGGTCATGATGATGGCAAGAGATCATTTAAGTCTGATAAAATTAAAAAGGGATTCAAAAGGTTTAACAATAAGAATTACTTTAAGGACAAGAAGAGTCTCTACACTAGAGAAGATGGCATCTCATCAGATGAGAGTGAAGCCAATGACTCAGAGTGTGAGCATGAATATGATGGTCCTATTGAAGATGAAACTTTGTTCATGGCTGAGGAAAGGAATTGCTCACATCAAAAGGAGTCTACTTGTAGTGATTTAGATGATAATGAAAATGAGATGGACTATGAGACTTCTTTGATAAATGCTCTTGAATAATTGAATATTGAAAAGAATATTAACAAGAAGATTAAGTCTTAACTCAAAGACTATGAGGAGTAATTCAATATTTTTGAGGCAAGAATGAATGAAGATTCCAAGGAACATGAAGATATGGTCAAGCATCTCAGTTGTCAATTAGAAATCCTATCTACAAGCCTAAAAGATAAATAAGATGATTGCTCAAGGTATGCTTCTGAGATTGTATATTTTAAATATGAGTTAGAGAAGTCTACAAGCAAGGTGAAATCATTTGTCAAATTTGATAAGATTTCTAATCATCTGGATAATCTCATAAATAGTCAAAAGTTAGCTAGTGATAGATCTAGATTGGGTTTTAATGAAGAGCCCAAAGTTACTTCTCAAGTTGACATGAATGTCAATAAGAGCAAGGTGGATGAGATTTTGAACACAAATCATTAGACAAGGAATGAAGGTGATGAAAAAATAAAGACAAATTAGATGAGACAACCAAATGCCATGATGTATGCCAATTTAAATGGTGACTACTATACTTGTAATCAATTTGAGCATAGAGATAGAGAATTTAGAATACCTATTAAAAATGAGTTTGCATGGGACTATGATGGGGGTCATCATTCAAAAAGAGTAAGCAAGGTTAAGCTCTTCAGTTGTCTTAATGAAGGACACTTTGCTAAGCATTATCTAAATAAGGAAAGGCAAGGTAAGTCTTCTTCAAAAAGAGTAGTTTGTTTCAATTGTCATGACATTGGACACATTGATAGTTTTTGTCCAAACAAGTTAAGACAAGCTGAGCTTCCATTAAGGAGTATGGTTTGCTACAACTATGAACAAAGAGGTCACATTGCTAGTTTCAACACGCAAAGGCCATTAAGTTAGAATATATTTTATTAAAGTGAACTCATGGAGACCAAAGGTGGTAAATAGGAATTATGATGAGTATAAAAGTCCAAGTAATCTATTTTTTATGATGGAGAATGCTTTTGAAGTTGAAGAGTCCCAAGAGGTCTCGTTGTCTGCTCATGTTAAGAATGAAGGGACCAAGCTCAAGTTACTGATTGAGGCTAGTTTTGAGGTAAGTATGGATCCAAGTGAAAATCCTATTGTTGTTGAGAATGCTTCATGTAGAGTACATTAGTTGTCTATTCCTAGTAATGAGGTTCCAAGCTACAAGTTTGATTCTTCAAATGAAAAAGTATGTCAAGATTCCATAGTTGCTCCATGTGTTGTCAATTCTATCTTAGAAGAGAAGGAAAGTGATATAGAAAAGGAACCAATTGTCTTATTTAAAACTAAAGAGAAGAATAACAATATAAATAATTCTTATAGATATAAGAGGATTCCAGTGGTTACTAAGGAGATGTGGGTCACTTTTGGCTTAACTTTATTTTAGAGCATTGTGGTGCAAAGGATGTCTCTATCTATGGTTCTTAAGAGACTCATTTTAGTAGAGAAGCAAGTGTTGCTATGGTGTTATTTAAATTGTCATAGAAGGCTAGAGATGAGTAAGGAGCAGGTATGTCCAAATGGAAGATATGTTGTGGTGATGTCAGAATGATGTCATAGCTATATATGGTCAATCTACAAGGTCAGATTAAAGGTTTTCAAGTGGTAAAAGAGGATTTATGATTTGTCAAGATGATATTTTTACATAAAAAGGTATATTGACCTTATTCTATCATGTTATAGGTGGTTTTATGGTATGAAGGTATGTTGAAGTCAAATTGGAGATGTTTGTTTGCTCTTGGCTTTCCTAGTTTATGCTTAAGAGTATGCAGGTCCTAAAATGGGTTATTGGATGTATGGGTTACCAAAGATGTGAAAACTCAAATCTTGGTCTAGTAGTGTGTAATGGTTGTATATAGGTGTACAAGAAGTTTTAAAAGTGGATGTTGACCAGAAGGAGGTTTCTTGACTTTGTTTGTTTTAAGATTCTAGGGTTTTGGGCTTTGATATAAAAGTGATCTACCTTATGAGTTAAGGTCTAAGGATTCTTAATAAGTTTAATGGGCCAAATGGGTAGTAAAATCAAGATTCATAAATAATTGAAGGTTTGTGGTTCTCAAGTTATTCAAGTTTTTATCAAATATGAGGCCTAATTGGGTAGTTGGTTTTATGAAGGAAGTATGTTGTAGAAGTTGATCTAGTTGTTAAAAATTAGTGAGATTTAAATTTAATATGAGAGTTCTCTATAAATGAAGTTTTAGGTCCTAAATATGTGACTACTTAAAGTTATGGGCTATGTAAGTTCCATGTAGGGCTACAAGGAGACTAGATAAGCCTAGTGTGAATATGTGTGCTTTTTGATTCAGTTTCTACAAAAGAGAAAGACATGAGTATTTCAAAGTGATTTCTCAAGTTTTTTTAGAGCATGTTACCTTCTTGGTGTGTAGCATGAAGTTCTATTGGTGGATATTGAGGTGGCTTGAGAGAGAAGGCTAGTAAGCCTACATAATGGTTCTTCATGGTGTATGGAGATATGAGGATGCTCAAGTGGTGAAATGGATCAGAGATATTAGGGTGAGTCCCTCTTAGATGATTATTGGTGAATTATATCAATTTTTAGTGTTTTGTGTGTTCTGTCTTCATTGGTTATAGTGCTTGGTTGAAGTGAGTGTTAGCATGGAGAAAAAAGGATGTTATCAAGGCAAGAAGAGGTAGGTTAAAGGTAAAGGAGAGTTTGTATCATATTTTTAAGATGGTCATTTTATTTTGATTATATTTTCAAGTCCTTAAGATCAGTTGGCACCCACATTGTCATTGTGTCAAAGGGGGAGAAAGTTCCTATTGTGGAGTGTTTGAAGAGAGAAGGTGAGTTATAAATTACTATAAGATGTCTGTTGACATCAATGAAATAGGAGTTTTGGAGAGTTTTAAATGATGTCATAGAGGCATCCTAGTGAGTGGATGAAGTGATTTGATAGAATAAGTAATAATGACAAAGTGAGCAATGTGCTTGTCAAAGTGTGCTTGAAGGAGGCTTGGTTGATCTTCTATTTTGGCATGGTTAGAGATATTCAGGGATGAGTATGGAGTATTGATAATATGCAAGGGGTCATATTAGAATTAGTTAATGGTTTGAGTGCTTGTGTGTATAAGTGGAATTCACCTGGTTCATCATTGTTCTCATCTAGACATTTTGGGTCCAATGGCAACCATTCTAAGTAGGAAGATTAATGATGTCATAATTACCATGTGTGGATGAGTTGGGGGGAGTTGGTCATATGGTTGTGATCACATTAGTCCCTAGTTGATATGAAATAATTATAAAGTCATGCACCTAAGTTTAGTCAAAGATATGTGTGTGCAAAGTTGGGCTCTCAAGCATTTTGACAGTGTTTTCTATGTTCAAATAAAACTGAGTAAGCATGTTGATGATGTCATCATTTGCACACATGAAGGTTTTAAGAGGAAATGGTCACATGGGTTTGTTTAGTATTTTTAATAGTTATTATTCAATATATACAAGGTCATGTGCCTAAGTTTGAAAAAATATATTCAAGTGAAAAGTTGGGCTCTTAGGTAGTTTGATATTGATTTCCCATACTTAGCCAAATTTGCATGAGGTAAAAAAGAGCTGATTAGGCATTTTGATGTGGCATATCTCACACATGTGGATGTTTAAGGATAAGGTGATAATATGGTTTTATTAATTTTTATGTATATTTTATTTTGGATAAAATTTATATCATGCACCAAAGCACGTCAAAAGATATGCATGTGCAAAATTTGCCTTCCAGGCAATTCTTGACATAGTTGGCTTTGTGGTAGAAAGAAATCTAAGCGAGAATTTTAATGGTGTTGTATCTCACATGTGAGAAGGTTTGAGAAGTATCTTTACACATGGTTGGATTTTAATACTTGAGTAGATCATATGGTCCAAATTTTATAACATGCGAGTGAGCGTAGTAAAAGATATGGAGGTGCGAATTTGGCCTTTCAGGCAGATAACAATGGTCCCCATACTTAGTCATTTTTGCACAAAGTTAAAGTTCAGAACCAAATGGAGATATAATAGCTAAAAATAGTTCATATATTTAATATTATGGTGCATATCAATTCAAATAAGTCAAAGTGTTAGTTGGTTAATAGAGTTAAAGATCATGACCATATGAAGATCCAATGGTGCATGAGCGATCATATAGGAATGATCTAATGGTGCATGTTGAGCAAGATGGTAATAAGTGTTTGACATTTAAAGATAATAAAAGGTATATTATAAGTATATAATGGTGAGTGGGTGTTTTTATATATTTATTTAATGGTGCGCATTGCATGATAAATACCTAACTGATCCACAAAGATTGATGGAGCGCATTGAGTCAAAGTTTCCAAGTTGCACAAGATGAGGTAACATGTTTAAGGTTTAAAATTTGATGAATAGTGCCTATATGTTAAATTTAAAAAAATATTTATGGTGTGTGTTTAATTTTAGTAGTGAGGACACAATATGCGAGCATAGTGTTCGATGTTTAATTGTGACTATTTGTATTTGAATATTTGAATTTGTAAAGGAAAAAACTAGTGCTATGTATTTTGGCTATATATTTTGACTTAAGATGAATTTACTCATGGTGTAAAAATAAAAGTGGTAGAGGAATCCAAGTTTCATATTTTAATATAGATTTTAAGATCTGAAAGTATGTATAGATAAATATATTGAGCTCCAACATTGACTATGTGTTTGTGCATGTTCTGCAAGTAACCTAAGAAGGGTAATTGAGATTGTTTTGATGTTGTTTCAATGTTTAACGATGAATTAGCTATTGGATCATGTTTTAAACTAAATAAGGATGATATATGTGAATTTTCAAGGTTTATTTAATCATATGTAGTATGAATAAAGGTTTATAATTTGACTGTGTATTCGTTCATGGTGACTATGTACATAAGATATTATTTAAGCAATTTATGCTTAAGCTGAAGGGTATTGTGATGGATATGGAAAACTAAAGAGGAAATATAGATAATGTATAATGGGTAAATTCATTTTTAAAGTGTTCTTATGTTTTTATTTTTCTTAGAGAAGTGTCAAAGAGTTGAATGGGTCTTTATAGGACCTAAAAGTGACTTAGGCGTATTTGAAAGTGGATTGTGCTTAAGTGTGACCGATGTGAGATGACTTAAGGGTGAAGGAATGTATTATGGCCAAAATGGAAATATTTTGATATTGTTAATTCATGATTTTTATATAAATGGTGAAACCAAATGTGTTGGTTTTTAGGCTTGTGGAAGACTTATGAGAGAGATTTGTGCAAGGTGGATGTGAGAGTTGTGAAGCAAAGGAGAGGTAGAGTGCCCAGTTGAATGAATTAATAACTAGAGTATATTGATGAATGTGTATTACCTTTAGGTCATATTTTTGATGTCAAAAAATTTCTCTTGTAGTTTGAGGATATGTGAAGAGGTCTGAGTGTGCATGTGAGGATAGTTTGAGTGAAAAAAGAGAGAGATTGTGACATGCCTATGTGAGAGGCTTATATGAGATAGAAAGGGTGTTTGTGTAGAGGTTAGAAAGTAAATATCCATCATCAAGTGTTGAAGACATCAGTTATAAATTGGAGGTGTTCACTTCAAAGGAAGGTCTAAAGGACTTGGTCTTCCTTAAGGGCAGTTGCTCCTTGTGAAACAAGTGTTTCACTAAATACCTTAGGTTAGGAGGACATGATCAAAGTTTGATGGTATAAAGGAGTTGATAAGTCTCTTATTTATAATTTATTATAGGATATTAGTCCATTTGTGTTGTAGGCTTGAGAGTGGGTTTTATTCCCCATGAGGGTTTCCCATAGGAACTATGTGTTATGTATTTGATCTTGTGTATGCATTAAATGAATGAGCTCTCTTGTTAATATTGCTTGATCAAGTTGATATATGCTAATTTTTTAATAGTTTTAAAGTAATACAATAATAATTGAAATATTTGGGCTCATTGATTCAACCCCCCTCTCAGTGATTATACCTCGAACAAGACAAACACATATAAATATGGTAAGTGCATATATCTAAGGAGATAGATTGGAAGGTTCATGCACCCAACCTTGGAGAAAAGGTGAGTTCCCACTTGACAGTTGAGACTAGATCAACTGTGCAAACCAATCATACTTGTAACTTGGTGAACATGACTGAAAAAAGTTGACTCATACTATAAAATTGGTAATGTTGGATGATACAATCAAGTCCAACCTAAAAATTTGGCAAGATTGAGTGATTTAATCACCTCAACCATACCAAAAACTAACTAACTACTACAATAGATTGGCTTGATATAGTCTATAAAAGTACATCATGGATATCAATGTGTAAAAGTACATCCTAATGGGTGATAAAAGTAACTGAGAGTGTTTAAAATTTAAAAATGATTTACATTTTGTAATATTAGGTGCACATTGCATAGCATATGTACCTTAGATATATCTCATGTTAAAACTATGTATAATAATGGTACCAATATATATAATTCTACTGCAACTATGAATCTAAATTATATAACTATGTGCTTTGGCCAATTCAAAAATGGTGTACTTGTGAAGAACATAATTTCAAATTATGCCCCCACTATATATGGATAAATCTAAAAATTGAAATAAATACCAATGTGGAGGACATATTTCCAAAACATGCCCCCACTAAATTTGGGTGTGGTAAATACTAAAATGTGGAGAATATGCTTCCAAAGCATGCCCCCAATGAGTATAAAACTATGAATATGTGGAAGGCATGCCTATATGACATGCCCCCATTAAATCTAAAAACTTGTATGGACACCAAAAACTAAATAAGAGTGAAGATCATGCTTCCAAAGCACGCCCCCATTGAATCTAAAAACTGTGCATGTGTGGAAGCCATGCCTATTTGACATGCCCCCAATGAATCTAAAAACTGTGCCAAATGTGAAGAACATGCCTATAAAATATGACCCCACTAATATTCCCCCCCTTTAAGGTGAGGGAAGAATATAAATTATTAATTACCTCACCTTAAAATGATAAGACAATTGTATAATATGTAAATGAAACCATGTAACATAAAGAAGGAACATGCCTAGGTAGATATAAAATTTAAGTGAATAAAATAATGAGATCAAATGAAGGCCTCAGATACATGATAAAGAACATGGTAATGTCTAGATAATAAAAATACAAGCTCAATAAGTAAATTAAGCACACACACATAAGAGCACTGAAATATAATCAAAATGCAATGGTCTAAGGATATCGTAAATAAGGGGCATGCTAAAATGTCACATAATCAAAGGGACATGACTTAGTTAAATGTACACAAGATTAAGGATGACATATTCAAATGTCCATACTATAATCAATGACATGTTTAAATGTTAAAGAAAGTATACATAGGCACATGGGATGCAAACAAAGGAACATATTCAAATGCTTGAATAAGTAAGACAATAACAAGACAAGACATTCAATGAAGTTCACAAAGGAAAGCATAAGCAACTAACACAAACATGTCATAATAGCCTATGGACCAAATGTGTTAGAAAAAAAAGTCAAGTGCATAGTATATCAAGTACCTTGTGAAAGATATAATCATAGATAAAGGCATGTGCAAGTATATATATGAGATCAAAACATGATAATGTAAACTGACCATAAAATTATATAACTTGTAAGTATCATGATCATAGAGGTAAATACACCCAATTTCCATATGACATGAGTAGAAGGAAGGTCTAACATCCAAAATAGGAATAGATCATATATTTACATATGCATGTATCACATTAACATAGAAGTGTGGCACACGTCTATATAGGAGTAGCTGATATGTCATCCATTAGCATGAAACTAATACATAGATGCCAAGGATCCAATAGAACATGTAAGTGCCAAAAATGGTTTTTGATTTTTTGATTTTTTTTAAATATATTTTTTGGTATTTTTGGAATATTTGAAGAGACTATTTATGATCTCATCTAATGGATGATCATAGGTATCTCCCCACTCAGTGCTTGAAAACATTAAGTTGGATCTTTTACATTATTTGTATCATGATTGGATAAGTTAAAAATGTACATAACATGTTCATCCTCATGTTTTACTCATGAGTATAAGAACTAACACTATCATTTGAAATATGGATCAATTTTCCTTCATGACAAAAGGAAATACCTTGCTGACTTAGATCAATTTTTGCTTCTATTTGGTATAACCAAAAAGTTCCTAGTATAAATACATATGGAGATTTTGTAGGCATAACCCAAACCTATGTTTAAATTAATTTAGGACCATAAACAATTGGTATTATTATGTTGACCAAGGAGTCTTTCCAACCTCCTTTGTTTTATATGTTTGTTAGATTCAAGTCAAATTATTGTAAATGTCATACATTACAAGTAGTTTCCACTTGTGTAAGATCAATATGGTAATGCTAAAAATAAGCACTACCCATGCATATTATAATAGTTAAATCTTGTCGATGTGGATGCTTTTTATGTTGTTTACTATGGGGCTTTTGTATAGGATTCATAACTTGTAGTGGTCTCATTTTGAGTAATCCTTGTTGAGCACCCATGTAAATATTAGGAACTCCACATTTTTATTTATAATATTCATTTGGTAATTCATATCCCTCATTTGTATGAGGAATAAAAATTTGATACTTAAAAGGGGATATGTTAAGCTCTTTATATGAGTAAGGATGAACAAAACATATCTATGCACATCCACATACAAATTTGTAAATGACTCATATTGTTTATGCAATGGTCTTTCTTTTAATAGGGAAAAAATACCTCTACTAAAAATAAATTACAATTCCAAATATGAGGTTTTAAATGTTAGCTTATATGATGTAATTTTGAATCAAATAATATAATCTCGAAGGGATTCATCATCACGTTGTTTGAAATTATGCAAATGTTCTAATGTAAGTTTTAACACCTTATGGATATTAAAAGCCATGAATAACACATCTTGTAATTGTGAAAAAGTGGTTAAAGACTCTCTTGGTAAGCTATAGAACCATTTTTTAGCCTCATCAAAAATGCTCATATGGAATACTTTTAGAATTAGTTTTTCATCTTGTGCCTATTGACCAAAAGAATGTACATAATTAATAATGTGGTCAAATAGGTCCTTGTAACTCAAAAAGAGAGGTAAATCTGGTAGTTCAAAATCTTGTGGATAAAGATATTCAAGTATACATTGTGCAAGAGGTTGATTGTTAAAAGAAGACACATTTTCATTCGTATTAGGGAAATCCATTTACATTTTAAGTATAATAACCTACTTTTGAAGATACCCAATATTGATCATTATAGAAATAAGATATTACAAGGGAGCAATGGTGTTTGTCATAGGTGTTATAATTGGTTCCGATCCACCATCTTTTTTAAATCAAGTCATATGAGTATCATCAACCTCATGGATAACAAGTGCAAGTTCATGATCACTAAATTTAAGATATGTCAGTAGTGGTATTGGATCTTTGAATTTTGGTACTTTTAGTATATCATTTGAATATCTTGGGCCATTAGAAGAATTTGGTTCATTCCCTTTATAATTAGTTTGTAAATAAGTCATAATTTCCTTATGTATTTGTTAGAAATTTTTATGATCATATGAAGGAGCATCTTGGTCAAATGTAATCATTTTTGTGGTAGGAGATGCATGAAGGAATTTAGTAAATAACTTGCCTTGTTGGTGACTCATGGTTTTTTCTAAAAATCCCAAGCCTTATTGATTTGTATTATTTTCAAGAGATACATGGTGGGTTATACCTTGCTCATGTTTTCCCAATCCTTGGACATTGTATCCATATTTTAGAAAATATCAAGTGTTAAAATCATATAATGGTGGTGTAGGAAATATAAGAAAAGACTCTTTATCTTACTTAAGATAGATCAAATCATCTCTTAAAATGGTGAGAGTATGAACATAATTAGAGGGATGGTAACTACCACCATTCAAAGATTTTATATTTGGGGATTTAGCACTTGGAAGAATATAAGAACAATCAATTTTCACCCCTTCCCTAATATAAAGTTACAGAGTTTCATAATCATAGTCATCAAAGCAATTGATATCATCCATGATGAGAGAGATAAATAACATAAATATTAGGATAAAGTATGTAAGATTAGGTAAGAATTATATTCAAAGATTAAGTTCACCAAATGTTTAACCCTAAATTGGATAAATTATTGGGAATATAGGGTTAAAGGGGATAGAGATAGCCTAAGGTACAAGGGTGATAAAATTTCTCTATAGTAGGCCAATTGGGTGCTAAATTTAGATAAACATATAATGAATTTATTAGGTTGAGATATGCTAAAAATAGTAAATATAACTATGTTAGATATGGAAATGATAAAGAAGTAATGTACTTAGCTTGTTCTAATGCTAATGGAGTTTTAGATCTAGAATAGGTAAGAAGCAAATTGGAAGATGATTATAGAATAGTCATAAGATTATAGATTGGGTGCTTTTGGAGCTGCAACTATGATGGTTGTGTTGATGCTACTATATGAACTTGATGCATGTGTCCTATATGAAATATTTATAAGAAATGGTTTTAAACACCTAGATGCTGTTGGGTTTGAATTCATTTTCACTCTAGTGCATTTAGATCAAGGTCGTGGATTATCATTCCTCTTTTATTTTCAAAACCCTACTTCCTCATCTTCATAGTGACCCTAGAGAAAAATGGGTTAATGGGTACACAGTGTCGAACTGATCAAAAAGACTCCTTTGTTAATGAGCACTACCTACATTACTAATACTCTGAATAGGGCCTCAAACTAATGTAGTTTTCTCCTATGTGTTGGATTATGTGGGAATCATGTAATATGTGCAAATCAAGTACATTAGTGACCTAACTTGTAACTTGGTAAATCGATATCTTGGGCTACTTCTTTAATAATTCAAATATATGTGTGTATTACCTATGAATGATATGGAAATGGGATAAAATAGGGAATCTTTGCTCTATCGAGTGCTTAATTAAGTGATTTTATAAGTTACATTAGGTATTTTTGAGTGTATGCTAGGTAACGAATGAATGAGAGTTAATATTGTATTTATATCAATCCCTTTGGATAGATAATTCACATTAAAGCACTTAGGCTGACCACTAGGATGCATTTCATTTACAAATTAAATGAATTTAGGGTATTGGGCACTTGTATTAGAGTGGGACACATGAGTTGACACAGGTGTGTGTCCTAAATGCTAGTGTCCAAGGAACATGAAAACAAGTACAAACTTAGAAATTGTAGAGGTGGAAGATAAAAAAAGTTTTAAGTATTTTGGGTAAGATAGAAGGTTTGGGTCATCAATATAAGACTGGTTAGACTAAGATATAGGACAAAGGGGCACAAGATAGAGAAAATGTGAGACTAGAAAGTGATAAAGGTCCATAATTGAGAGGAACAACCAAAGTATGAGTTTACCAAGTGTACAAGACTGAAGTGTTATATAATCCATAAAATAGTGTCTACACCTTCTCCAAAACAAAATTATTAAAAAAAAATCCAAATACATTGAATAGAAAAACTTTAACCTTTGAATTTAATGGTTATGTATTTTCCAAAGAAATGAGTTCAAAGTGGTAAAATATAATCTATTGAGGCATTCTCAAGATATACATAATTAAGTAATCATATCTAAATCAAAAGCTTATCCAAACAAGATAAGTTATCAAAAATAAAAATTAATTATTAATTATGCAAACGAGAGTATTGTTTTTGTTTAAATTTTTTTGGAAAGAGTTAGGAGAGTAGACTAATCAAATAAATGGATAACATATTATAAAATAAGGCCAATTAAATAATTAAAATTTATAATATTATGATATAGTGCTAAATTATGAAATTATGTTAAATATAAAAAAGTACAATGCCAAATAGTAATTTTAATGTAGAAAAATGAAGAAGAAATAATACTTATCTTATTTATTGATGTGTAAGTAGATCTAGCAGATGTAGGTACATGATAAGATAGAATGATACTCTACAGTGATTTATCAAATTTTGAATATTTATTTTCTATCAACCTAGACACTACCATCGAGATGTGTACACTACCATTGATGCTTTTATCCTAATTTTGACACTTCTATCATATACAGAATATTGATCATTTCTTGGAATGAACACCTACGCTTTTTAGATCTAACTATCACCTTTCATATTTTCAACTCAGATTGCATGCACAGGTTTTGGATATACTTATTTTACTCAAAACCCTAGATCTTCCAACTTGGCTTGTCACCTTGTAAAATGAGAGTTAGTGGGATCATGTGAAATCAAGCTAACCTCAAAGACCTCTTTGTTAATGAGCAATTCCTACATATCCATAGACTCTGAATAAGGCCTTATACTAATGTAGTTCTCCTCCTTATGTAGGATTTTGTGTGAGAAATTATGTAATATGTTATACGTGAGTGCATGTAGTGATCTAGCTTGTAAATTGACAAATAATATCCATGGGATACTCTTTGAATGCTTCAAAACTATAAAAAGACTACTCATATGACTGATTTTAAAATATGGTGGTTTTATAAGCTTCAAAGGTGATTTTTCATAGTATAAAATAGATGTATACTTGATTTGTACTTTATTATAGTTAATGGTGTTTTACTTGTATTTATACAACATAATTCAAAATTATCTCACATGAGGGTTAATTAAGACAAATATATCAACCCATACATGCTAAAAGAGTTTTAAATTTGATTATTTGTGAGGCTCATACACTATTGTCAAACCTAGGACACTAACTTCGACACTAGTGTCCTAGTATGGATGATAGTGTTTGGGTAATAGAAAGTTGATGAAGATGTGTAACTATTAGAGTAGGATATAAACCATGTTTTAAGTAGACTATGGGATACAAGTGATATGAGTAATCAAAATATCAGGGTTGGACTATAGGATAAGTATTTAGGCACAATGAGATGGTGAATGTGAATGTTTTGGTAGTGGGAAGGTCCTAAACTGAAGGGTTGAACCATGAGTGATATTTGTCAAGTGTAAAACACTAATTTATCATATTAAATCATATTTTAGTATCTGCAATACCCTTTGACACTTTAATATAGTAATGCATAAGAGTAAACACTATTTCTAAGTTATATAGCACCTTAGTCTTGTACACTTGGAAAATACATATCATGGATGTAACTTAAGCTTCTAGACCTTTCTTGCTACCAAAAGGCTTGCATACACTACCTCTTTATTCCTCATTGCTTATTCCTTAGTCTGACCAATATCATTGTGATGACCCAAGCCTTCTATCTTGCCCATAATACTATAAACTTGCTTATCTTCCATCTCTACAAGTTTTAGACCTGGACTTATTTTCAAACTACCCAAATACTTGTGTCAAAGTTAGACACTTATGTCATTACAAGTGTCATATCTCAACACAAGTGTCCAGTGACCTAAAGTCATCTAGTTTTTAAATGAAATGTATTCCCATGGTTGGCCTAAGTGATTTAATGTGAGATATTCTCCAAAAATATTGGTATAAATACAATATCAACCCTCATTCATTCTTCACCTAGAAATAACTTGGAAAAACCTAACAACTCACAAGGGAGCTTACTAAAAACATTCTATTAAGCACTTAAGTGAGAAAATCTTCCATATTTTCTCCTATTTCTATATCAATCATAGGAACAACACATCTACTTGTTTAAATAACTCGCTTATCATACGTTACTTAATTCACACACAAGTCACCACATAGGAATAACTACATAAGTTTGCGGCCTTATTTAAAGTATTAGTTATGTAGGCAATACTCATTGATAGAGGGGTATTTGGGTCAACTTGACACCATGTGCTACTAAACCCATTTTTTACATAACCATTATAAAGATGATGAACTAGGGTTTTGCTATTTGATAAGGAAAAATAGTACATGACCTAGATATAAATGCACTAGAGTGAAGGTGACATAGAACCCAAAAGCATCCAATTGATTACATCTAGTTTTTGTAGGTATTTTATACTAGACACCTACATTTGATACAAATAGTAATGTTTATGCAACGATTCCAGGTCAATGTAAGTGTCTGCAACTATATATGTATAATTTCTAGAGTCAAGTGACTATTTTAGAATCTATATCCAGTTTAATTTTTGTTTGTTTTAGATTTAGATATGTACTAGCATCAAAACCATATAAGTATCTTGTGTTCATTATCATTGTAATATCTAACATAGTTATAATTTCTATCTTTAGCATCTTAACATAATAAATTTAGTATATGTTCTAAGTTTCACAAACAATTGGCCTACTTTAGAGATAATTTACCATCCTTGTGCCCTAAGATATCTCTACCCCTTTAGCCCTAAATTCCGCAATCTATATTTTAGGGTTAAGCATTTGGTGAACCTGACCTTTTGTATGTAAAACTTTAGATATTAATCTAGGGTTTCTTATCGCTATGTTTCTAATTTCTAATTTTCAAAAATTGATTTTAAAATTGACAAAAAAATATGTTTTTTCCCCAAAAAGGCATGTTTAATATGGATATATTCCTTAATTACTTCATATTCCATTAATTTATAGTAGTTTTTACTTGTTATGTTTCATTCAAGCTTAAATCAATCCAATCTATAAAGGTTTCCAAATATGCTTACTATAAATCACATTTATTCTTGCATACCCCCTATTGTTACAATGTCTATAATGAGCTCCTACCTTTTACTAAACAATTCCAAAGAGAATACATGAAATAATTTTTCTATTCCCACCATGCCACAAACTCTTCCAATGATGTTATATCTAAAACTTCACTTTAGGACTTACTCCACCATCCCTCCCATTACAAGGATGTTCTTTTGGATGCATTATGTATGACATTTTTACCAAGTAATGTGGAGCCTCCATATGTGGGTTCTATGTTAAATTCCATCAAAAGGATTGAATATAATATATCCTTTGAAAAGGAATATATACCAAAAAGACCTCATAAATTGTTGTTTACAATTATACATTCAACTTTGTGTGTGCAATAAAATTGTAAAAAGAGTCCTTGTGGATAATGGTTCAAGGCTCAACATTTGCAAATATACATTAGGAGAGATGGGTTGAGTTATACCCTACTCAGGTTGGGTGTCATGTCCCCTTTCCAGTTGACATCTTCAGAGTTGAGGATTGGCCTATTATGCGACCTTCGTAGGCTGATAAGATGGATAAAGGGTCATAATGGAGCTTGGCTTGGCTTCGATTAGCAGAATTTCTATAGTTGGTTTTCATTCGGGCTCTTTTAGACATGTTTGCCTAAACTCCTATTATTTAGGGACTTCAGACATGCAGCGGAGCACCCTTGTTTTAGTATGGTCATGTGCAGAATCACTCCCTAATTCACCAGCTTCAGTCAATTTGAGGATCCGGCATGTATTGAGGGAGATATTAATATTTGATTGATTTAATCAAATATTAATTATTTGGGCTATTTTTAATTAAGAAACCCTAATTCTAATTTAAGAAACCCTAATTAGGGCAAGCACATCTTTTTGAGGGTATAAGGGTTTCTCATGGGAGAGAGTTGGAATTATTATGATGATTATTGATTATTGATATTGATTGTTGCTAAGAATTCTTCTGTGAAGACTAAGCTAAGGGTTCCAAGATTCCATTTACATTGGAGAACATCCACTCTTCAGTGTGTGTGATTCAAAGGCTATGAAATATCAGCTGATCTATTGCCAATTTGAGAGATAGATTCATATAGAAGTTATCACAGAGGTTTACAGGTTTGGGAGATAACTTCACATAAAAGTTATCACAGGTATTTCAGGTATTTATTTCCTTATGTTTTGATTTAATAAATTGTCCATATAGATATCTTGAGATCAGGGACTAGAATACATGCCACAACATATTATCTTGCTTTTGTACGGAATCCGTACCAATCCATACAATTCTGTACCATTCTACCACAGGCTAAACAGTGCCACAGGGGACAGAGGAACCAACATCAACATCCTAGTGAACGACATCAGCCGACTGAAGACTGACATTGGCAGAGTAGCTGATCGACAGAGACTGATGTCAGCAATATATCGATCGATGATGGTAGAATAACTGACATCGACAACTGTGTTGTTGACATAACAACTCGAGAGCCATTCCAGATTTGCAAAAGATCAGGTTTTGAGATGATATTTGTATTACTTTATATGCATGCCAAAGATACATTATTGTAATCATTCTAAAGAATAATAAGAGCACTAATTTGCAAGTTAAGAGATTTACTATGGTTTATTTGAATTTATCTTTCAAAATCGTATCTTTATTCATGCAAAATATCAAAAAGCAAAATACAGAGGAATAGTCAAAAAAATATCCAATTTCAGAATTGAAGGGAAATAGGGGATATTACAATGGTATCAAAGCTTTGTCTTTCTAGAGTCCCTATTGGTTGGGGATACTACAGTGGTATCAGAGCTTTTGTCTTTTTACAGTCCCTATTGGTTGGGGATATTACAGTGGTATCAGAGCTTTTGTCTTTTTAGAGTCCCTATTGGTTGGGGATATTACAGTAATATCCCCACCCAATAGGGACTATAGAAAAAAAAAATCTCTGATACCACTGTAATATCCCCAACCAATAGGGACTGTAGAAAGATAAAAGCTCTAAATTGCTTTTTTGAGTATTCTGATTTTTTATGAAATAAGAACAAATTGTGATTTTTGCAAAATAATTTCCAAATAGATAAATAAACCACAGTAAATCTCTTAACTCGAAAATCAATGCTCTTATTAGTCTTTAGAATGATTACAATAATGTATCTCTGGCATGCATATAAAGTAATACAAATATTGTCTCAAAACCTAATCTTTTACAAATCTGGAACGGCTCTCGGGTTGCTGTGTCAACAACACAATCAGCGATGTCAGTTATTCTGCCATCATCGATTGATATACGACCGACATCAGTCTCTATTGGTTGGCTACTCTATCGATGTTGGTCTGTCAGTCAGCTGATTGTCGGTCACTGGGATGCCGATGTCAGTTCCTGTGTCCCTTGTGGTGCTACTGTCTGACCTGTGGCATAATCAGTATAGAATTATACGGATCGATATGGATTCCATATAGAAGCAAGATAATATGTTGCGGCCTGTATTCTAGTCCCTGATCTCAAGATCTCTATCTGGACAATTTATTAAATCAAAACATAAAGAAATAAATACCTGAAATACCTTGTGATAACTTTTGTGTGAAGTTATCTCCCAAACCTGTAAACCTCTGTGATAACTTTTGTATGAAGCTATCTCTCAAATCAGCAATAGATCAGCTAATATTTCACAGCCTCTAAATCGCACACACTAAGAGTGGGCGTTCTCCAATGCAAATAGAATCCTGAAACCCTTGGCTCAGTCGTCACAGAAGAATTCTTAGCAACAATTAATATCAATAATCAATGAATAATCATACTCTCTCCCCATGAGAAACCCTTATACCCTCAAAAAGATGTGCTTGCCCTAATTAGGTTTCTTAAATTAGAATTAGGGTTTCTTAATTAAAAATAGGTCAAATAATTAATATTTGATTAAATCAATCAAATATTAATATCTCCCTCAATACATGTCAAATCCTCGAACCAACTAAAGCTGGTGAATCAGGGAGTGATTCTACACATGACCATAAGAAAACAAGGGTGCTCTACTGCATGTCCAAAGTCCCTAAATAATAGGAGTTCAGGCAAACGTGTCTGAAAGAGCTTGAATAAAAACCAACTATAGAAATTTTGCTAATCAAAGCCAAGCCAAGCTCCATTATGACCCTCTATCCATCCTATCAACCTACGAAGGTTGCATAATAGGCCAATCCTTAACTCTGAAGATGTCAACTGAAAAGGGACATGACAATTTGCCCCTCCTAAAATTGCTTGTCCCCAAGTAATCTCGAAACAATAAACCAGTCAATCCACTTGGATCCCAAATGTAGTCATGATCTATACTAATGACAATCAACACAAGCTCCTGCAATATCCTCTGAAGTATGACCAATAGGAATTGATAATCAAACTAGTGAATGAAACTCAACCAAACTCCAAGATTACAAATACCATGTACACATTCCACCATGCTATGCAGAAGGCACACTCCAACTCTACAACAAATCCCAAATGGAACTAAGCCAAGTGTGGAGAACCCACACACTGTACCTCTATTATGACCAACATATCTCTGATGTAAGTCATGCACCAACAAGCTATCAACCCCAGCACCCCTGACCATGCCATGACTATCACAACTCTCATCCCATGGCATCAAATCATCTCAAGTACCAAGATAAGGATCCCAACAGCCAATCCATGAATGGAAAACCACTGGAAACTAATCACTAACCAAGCTCGAACCAACTACTACCTCCCAAGACACCTCCAAAGGAGTAGTATCACAAATAGGAACCAAACCAACTACTGGCTCACCAACATCACAACTGATCTCTGAAGTACTACCATCCATACTCTGTGAATTAACTCTAAAGCTCATATCAACATACAAAGTATTAAAAACTATAGCATCACTGTCCAACTCCTCCATACTAAAAGAAACTAACGAAGAAACTAAGTCCTCAAAATTGTCCACTACATTCTCCTGGGTGACATATGCAATAATCAGATCCTGGGACTCTTCTAAAATCTCTATCATATCTAAGAGATCATCAACACTCAGTGTACTAACATCTAAGCACACCTCCACACTCTGAATGTAAGCATCGGATTCATCCTCATCTAACTCTGAAGAGGCTGCTGCTGAAACTATCTCATCATCACCATCTCCTATCTCATGAGAATCATGGGACATGCTACTGTCCTGTCTAACTAATTTGTAGTGCTCTCTCCTCAGATTAACAAAGTGATCAAAAGACATCCTCTTCTGAACCTCAAGTGATAATAACTCCCACTCCTGATTCACTGCCATAAGTGTGTCAGCAAATAGGGGCTCTCCTACCGCCTCCTCTGCTAGAGCCTCTGGTTCCTCTTGAACAAACGTAGGCCGTGTAGGCTTATCAGCTGTCCTAGAATGGGTCAGCAGTGGTCTCTGATTAACAGTAGCACTCCTATTATCTCCTTGCTTTCCACTTTGTGTTGTGGACCCTTTAACAATAGATGCAATACTTCATGTTAATTTGTCTTCGAATGTAGGGCCTAAAAAAATTCATTTAACCTCTTCAAACTTTGTTTCAGCTTTTCCATATCCTTGTCCCACTATTTCTGAGTACTTAAAGTACCCATGATTTACTAGCCGGTTCAATGTCCAAACTACCCAACAGGATGGCAAGAATTTAGCTCTGATATACCCAATAAGATGGCAAGAATTTGGCTCTGATACCACTGTAATATCCCCACCCAATAGGGACTATAGAAAAACAAAAGCTCTGATACCACTGTAATATCCCCAACCAATAGGGACTCTAGAAAGACCAAAGCTCTGATACCACTATAATATCCCCAACCAATAAGGACTATAAAAAGACAAAAGCTCTGATACCACTATAGTATCCCCAACCAATAAGGACTCTAGAAAGACAAAGCTCTGATACCACTATAATATGCCCAACCAATAGGGACTTTAGAAAGACAAAAGCTCTGAATTGCTTTTCTGAGTATTCTGATTTTTTATGAAATAAGAACAAATTGCGATTTTTGCAAAATAATTTCCAAATAGATAAATAAACCACAGTAAATCTCTTAACTCGCAAATCAATGCTCTTATTATTCTTCAGAATGATTACAATAATGTATCTCTGGCATGCATATAAAGTAATACAAATATCATCTCAAAACCTAATCTTTTGCAAATTTGGGATGGCTCTCGGGTTATTATGTCAACAACACAGTCATTGATGTTGGTTATTCTACCATCGTCAGTCGATATACTATCGACATTGGTCTTTATCAATTGGCTACTCTACTAACATCGGTCTTTAGTCAGCTGATGTCATTCACTAGGATGTCGATGTTGGTTCTTGTGTCCCCTGTGGCACTGTCTAGTTGGTGGCAGAATGGTATGGAATTTTACAAATCGATATAGATTCCGTACAGAAGTAAGATAATATGTTGTGGCCTATATTCTAGTCCCTGATCTCAATATCTCTATCTAGACAATTTATTAAATCAAAACATAAGGAAATAAATACCTGAAATACCTATGATAACTTTTGTGTGAAGTTATCTCCCAAACTTGTAAACCTCTGTGATAACTTCTGTATGAAGCTATCTCTCAAATCGGCAATAAATCAGCTGATATTTCATAGCCTCTGAATCACACACACTAAAGAGTGGATGTTCTCCAATGCAAATGGAATCCTGGAACCCGTGGCTCAGTCTTCACAGAAGAATTCTCAGCAATAATCAATATCAATAATCAATGAATAATCATACTCTCTCCCCATGAGAAACCCTTATACCCTCAAAAATATGTGCTTACCCTAATTAGGGTTTCTTAAATTAGAATTAGGGATTCTTAATTAAAAATAGGCCAAATAATTAATATTTGATTAAATCAATCAAATATTAATATCTCCCTCAATACATGTCAGATCCTCGAACTGACTAAAGCTGGTGAATCAGGGAGTGATTCTACACATGACCATACTAAAACAAGGGTGCTCCACTGCATGTCTGAAGTCCCTAAATAATAGGAGTTCAAGCAAACATGTTTGAAAGAGCCGAATGAAAACCAACTATAGAAATTTTGCTAATCAAAGCCAAGCCAAGCTCCATTATGACCCTCTATCCATCCTATCAGCCTACGAAGGTCGCATAATAGGCCAATCCTCAACTCTGAAGATGTCAACTAAAAAGGGGACATGACATTAGGCTTACCATATTCATTGTCATTCACTATCCCTCATCATATTTAATCACTCCCTCATCATCCCTAATCACTCTAGGCTCATTGACCCTCACCATCCCTCATAATCCCTAGTCACTACTTCATCATCCCTCATCACTCCCTCCTCATACCTCTTCATCCCTAATCACTATTTTTTTCACCCTCACCACCCCTCATCATCTTTAATCACTTCCTCATTGACCCTCACCATCTTTCATCATCCCTAATCATTCCCTCATCATCCCTAATCACTCCTTATTGACGCTCACTATCCCTCATCATCCTTAATCACTACTTCATCATCCCTCAACATCCCTAATCACTCTATCCTCATACCTCATTATCCCTAATCACTCCCTCATTGACCCTTACCATCCCTCATCATCTATAATCACTCCTTCATTAACGCTCATCATCCCTCATCATCCCCAATCATTCCCTTATCCTCCCTAATCACTCCCTCATTAACCCTCACCATCCCTCATCATCCTTAATGACTCCCTCATCATCCCTCATCATCCCTCATCATCTCTACTCACTCTATCTTCATCCCTCCTCATCCTTAATCACTCCATCTAATACCTTGATGGTGGGTGTAGTAGCTTTTCACTTGTGCCTGATTGGCTAAATTTTCATTTTTAAATTTTACTCATTCAAATAAAGCCCAAAAAAACTCTTATTTCACTCAAATAAGGAACTCAGAGATATCATTTGATTTTTTAGTGGGATTCAAAGATATATATGTTAAACCATGCCTAGACCATGGAGAGAGTGTGTATCTAGAGCCTTGGAATATAATAAATAGGCAAGAAATCAAGTAAAGGGTGGGATGAAATTATATTACTTACATATATAAATTAGGATCTAGGAATCTAAGAATCCCAATCCCATAGTTGAGAATCCAAATTTATATTTATATAGATATGGTAAAATATAAAATAGTTAAAAATATTAACCCCAACCCATAGTTGACATTATATCCATAGTAGACCATATTTCCAGATAGATAGATAGGTGGTCACCAATATGATAAAGTGTGTTATAATCCGGTAATTGATAGTGTGTGTTTCTTAACCCAACTCGATCTATACCCAAATTGATATATAAAGGGAATGAAGGGTATATGCCTTAATCTAATTTATCGAGGAGGGGCCACTTAGAGTCTAGGCATGGTCTAGTGGGCCTTAAAGGCCAAAATAGATTTTTGTCATACTCAGAGTATTCCCTGGTCCCTATATAGTATATCAAAAGATATCATATGAATGGGGCCCCTACCATAGATATATAGGGGACACCATTTCAAAGGCCCTACCCTGATCTCAAACTTTCCCTACCCATTAAGTCAATAGAATATTTCCATACCTACTTCATTTATGCCAAGGAGTAGGCAAGAGAAGCGTGCCTTTTTTATATCTAGCTTTCTTTTACCCAATAATTTATCAAGGGAATATTTCCTTCTTAATGGATATCAAGGGAGTAAGGGACATCTATCAGGGGAAGTTTTCCTTCCTGGTATCTAGATTTGATTTGCTTCTAGTTTATGGCATGAATATCAAGGGATGCTTACTTTATGATATATAACTTTGTTCTTACCCTACCTACTGAGCTACTTTCTTCTAAATATATAACTTTGTTATTGTCATACCTACTTTCCCTTTCTATAATATATTATTAGCTATCAAGGGAAGCTTGATTCTTGATATATAGCTTGCATATATTATTTATCTACCTACTTAGATATGACCTACCTAATTAGATTTTGTTGTTGTTAAGGTGATCTAAGCAACATTTTAGGTGATGGTTCTACCCCAATCGGTGGTAGAACTTTCAGGAGCCATAACTTTTGCACCATAGCTTCATTTGACTCCCCATTTAAACCATTGGAAAGCTAAGAATGAGGAGAACATCATGATATAGAAAGAGCTCCACTTAGTGGATTTTTACCACATAAAACCAAATGGAAGTGCCACAATTTTTAATTTTAGTATTACAGTCTAAAAATAGTAATTCCTTAAATTTTGTATTGTTGTGAATCATGGAAGTCAAACCACTTAATCTACCTCAAGATTGGTGACCTTCCACATCCTCCTACCTTTAAAATGTGTATAAATAAATATGTAACTTGAAAATAAAATCAGATATCTCTTCTTAGAGATAGGCATATGTTTGGATCTATAAATTTGATCAATAAAATATATCTTCTCAAAGATAGCATTATTATAATTATGTTGTTCTTATTTATTGAATTATATTATAACCAAAGCTTCTAAGTTTTGGATGAGTGGTATTAGAGTAGTTTGTCTTTAGAGTGTATGATCCCAAGGATGAGGTCAAATTATAGGAAGCTTGGGTGGAAAATAGAACCACTAGACTATCTACCTATTCATTCCAAATGACCTCAAATGGAGGACAACACCGAGACATCCAATCATTTCAAGGAAATGGTGAATGAAGCCCTCTATTAGTAGCAAACGTAGATGCTACAATAATTCATTCAAATTATCCAACAAATCCTAATGGGAAATTTTAGCTCCTCATCTACAACCCCACATCTTTTCAGTGCCCCAACACCCTTCAAGGTTCAAGTGAATTTTGATATCCCTACATTTGAAATAAAAATCAATGTAAAGGTAATAACTTCACCAAAGTAAGGAGCAGTCTATTCAAGATTACACTAACATTTTTCATTCTCTATCTATGAGATTGGGCATCTAAAAATGTTAGAAACACAAGGTTCTCAAATATCATTATGGACTAAAATGGTATATATAGGGGGAAATGGAACTCTTTAATTTTGAAACCCTCAGTGAGGCATATAAGTTTGTGGTGAAGATTGAGTAGAAGCATGGAAGAATGAATATGAAGAGTCAGCCTTCAAAATGGAAAAGTGACAAAGAAGGTCAAACATGAGGCCAAAATTGGAAGCAAAAGGAAGGGAAGACTAGAAAATGATGTGATTACCACAAATCTAGAACTCACTCCAAAGAAGAATGTTGAGTCATCAAGTCCCTGCTTTTTGAGTCACAATCCTCAACATCTACTACTCTACCTCATACACACCCTACAATCGAAGAGGATGAAGAAGAGATTGTAGATGCTGAGCTTGATGCCATCATTTATTCATCATAGACCTATGAGGAGAGGCCAAATGATAAGGAAAGGTTGTTTCACTCTAATTTATGGATGAAAGGTAAGCCTCTGCATTTCACTCTTGATAGTGGGAGTCAAAAGAATTTAATCTCTGCTAATGTTGTGAAAAGCTTAAATCTATCCATGAAGCCTCATCCAAAGCCATACAATATTATATGGTTGAGTCCAGGGAGAAACCTTCATGTCACCCACCAATGTCTTCTCTCATATGCAATAAAAGCTTTCCAAGATGAGGTCTTGTGTGATGTGGTGAATCTAGATGTTTGTGATGTACTCGTTGGTCAACCATTCATGTATGATTGAATTGGCATCTATGAATCAAGAAATTGAAGGATCACCCTCACTCTTAGAACATGATGCTACAAGGTACCAAAGGTACCACCTTATATATTTTTCTCCTTGATTAGTGCCAAGAAATTCATTCTCATGGTGGTCAATCCATAGAAATCTAAAAGGGCTGATGTTGTAACCCTAACTACATAAACAACACAAAAATAGAAGTAAATAGATACCAAGATAAGAAATTTCATGGCCTTCCATCCATAGATTGATGGTTAGTTAGAAATGGTGAATCATCGGGCCCAACACAACTCTACAAAGTACAATCCATTCCAAGTATGCATCGAGAATCAAATCAAAACAAAATTGCCACATTTGATGAAAAATATTGATGTAATGGGGATCATTACTTTTCAAGGGGGGAGGAATGATCTAAATGACATTTTAGGTGGTAATTTAGGTGATGGTTCTACCCTAATTGGTGATAGAACTTTTTGGAGCTATAACTTTTATACCATAGCTCCGTTTGACTCCTCATTTGAATAATTAGAAAGATAAGAATGAGGATAACATCTTGAGATGGAAAGAGATTTAGGAAATGGGTTTTGACCCCCAAAATCCAAATACAAGTTCCCTAATTTTCAATTTTAGTAGTTTAGTCTAAAAATAGTAAGGTTTTAAAAATAGTAATTCCTCAAATTTAGTATTGTTATGAATTATGGAAGTTGAACCACTTAATCTCCCTTGAGATTGGTGACCTTTCAAATCCTCCTCCTACCTTCAAAATGTGTATAAATGAAGATGTAACCTGAAAAGGAAATTAGACATCTCTTCTTAGAGATATTATTATTACAATTATGTTGTTCTTATTTTTTGAATTATCTTTCAACCAAAGCTTTTGAGTTTTGGATCAATGGCATCAAAATAGTTTGTCTTTAAAGTGTATGATCTTGAGGATGAGGTCAGATTATAGGAATCTTGGGTGGAAAATAGAACCAACATACTATCCACCTATTCACTCCAAATGAACTCAAATGGTGGACAATATTAAGACATCTGATCCTTTCAAAGAAATGGTGAATGAAGCCCTCTAGTAGTAGCAAGCGTAGATGCTACAACAATTCACCCAAATTATCCAACAAATATTGATGGGAAATTTTGGATCCTCATCTACAACTCCACATCTTTTTAGTGCCCCAACACCCTTCAAGGTTTAGGTGAATTTTAATATCCCTACATTTGAAGGAAAAATTAATGTTGATGTAGTATAAAATTGGTTAGATCGATTGTCATTTTATTTTTCTATAAATAAATTCATCAATAAAGAGAAAATCACTTTTGCTCTTTTGAAAGCATCAATACCTATCAAAAATTGGTGGAAAGTGAATAAGAAGAGATTCAATATAGATGATATTGGCCTTGCGGTGGAACCTACCTAGGATGATTTCATAGAAGATGTAAAGGAAGAATACTACCTCATTAAAGCATATGATGATCTGTATATAAAGTGGCAACAACTTCACCAAGGTAAAGAATGGTCTATTCAAGATTACATTGACATTTTCATTCTCTATCTATGAGATTGGGTATCCAAGAAAGTGAGAAACACAAGGTTCTCAAATATCATGGTGAACTACAATGGTATATACAAGGGGAGGTGAAACTCTTCAATTTGGAAACCCTCAGTGAGGTGTATAAGTTCATATTGAAGATTGAGTAGAAGCATGGAAGAATGAATATGAAGAGTTAGCCATCAAAATGGAAAAGTAACAAAGGTCAAACATGAGGCAAAAATTAGAAGCAAAAGGAATGGAAGACTAGAAAATGGTGTGATTAACACAAATCTATAACTCACTCTAAAGAAGAATGTCGAGCCATCAAGTCCCTATTTTTTGAGTCACAATCCTCAACATCTACTAATCTACCTCATACACACCCTACATTCAAAGAGGATGAAGAAGAGATTATAGATGTTGAGTCTAATGCCATCATTGCTTCATCATTGACCTATGAGGAGAGGTTAGATGATAAGGAAAGGTTGTCTTACTCTAAGTTATGGGTGAAAGGTAAGCCTCCGCATTTCATTCTTGATAGTGGGAGTCAAAAGAATTTAATCTCTGATAATGTTGTGAAAATATTAAATTTTTCCATGAAGCCTCACCCAAATCCATATAGTATTCGATGGTTGAGTCTAGGGAGAAACCTTCATGTCACCCACTAAAGTCTTCTCTCATATGCAATAAAACCTTTCCAAGATGATGTCTTGTGTGATGTGGTCAATTTGGATGTTTGTGGTGTACTCCTTGGTCAGCCATTCATGTATGATTGACATGGAATATATGAATCAAGAACTCAAAAGATCAACCTCACTCTTGGAACATGGTGTTACAAGGTACTAGAGGTACCACCTTCTACATTTGTCTCCCTGATTAGTGCCAAAAAATTCATTCTCATGGTGGTCTAGCCATAAAAACCTAAAAGGGTTGATGCTATGGCCCTAACTACACAAACAATACAATAATAGAAGAAAATATATACCAAGCTAAGGAAGTTCATGACCTTCCATCCATAGACTGATGGTTAGACAAAAATGGTGAGCCATCAGGTCCAACACAACTCCATAAAACATAGTCTATTCTAAGTATGCATCAGGAATCAGATCAAAACACAACTACCACACTTGATGACAAATATTGATGCAATGGGGACCATTTATTCTCAAGGAGGGAGGAAGGATTTGAGCAACATCTTAGATGACAATTCGGGCAATGGTTCTACCCCAATTGGTGGTAGAACTTCTGGGAGCCATAACTTTTGCACTATAGCTCCGTTTGACTCCCCGTTTGAACTGTTGGAAAGATAAGAATGAGGAGAATATCATGAGATGGCTTGAGATCTTATCTATGGGTTTTGACCCATATAAACCAAATAAAAGTGACTCAATTTTCAATTTTAGTAGTCCATTCTAAAAATAGTAAGTTTTTAAAAATAGTAATTCATCAAATTTTGTATTGTTGTGAATCATAGAAGTTGAAACACTTAATCTCCTTCAAGATTGGTGACCTTTAAAATTGTACTCCTACCTTAAAAATATGTATAAATGAAGATATAACCTGAAAAGGAAATTAGACATCTCTTCTCAGAGATAGGCATATGTTTGGATCTAAAAATTTGATCAATAAAACATCTCTTCTCAGAGATAACATTATTATAATTATGTTATTCTTGTTTAATGAATTATCTTTCAGCAAAAGATTATAAGTTTGAGATTAGTGGTATCAGAGTGGTTTGTATTTAGAGTGTATGATCCTAAGGATGAGGTTAGATTATAAGAAGCTTGGGTGTAAAATAGTACCAAAATACTATCCACCTATTCACTCCAAATGACCTCAAATGGTAGATAACACTGAGACATCTGATCCTTTCAAGGAAATGGTGAATGAAGCCCTCCATTAGTAGCAAGCACATATGCTACAACAATTCACCCAAATTCTCCAACAAATCTTGATGGGAAATTTTGGCTCCTCATCTACAACCCCACATCTTTTTAGTGCTCCAACACCCTTCAAGGTTTAGGTGAATTTTGATATCCCTACATTTGAAGGAAAAATCAATGCTGATGTAGTAGAAAATTGGTTAGATCAATTGTCATCTTATCTTTATATAAATAAATTCACTGATTAAGATAATATCACTTTTGATATTTTGAAAGCATTGTTGCCTATCAAAAATTAGTGGGAAGTGTAAAAGAAGATATTTAGTACATATGATATTGGCCTTGAGGTGGAACCTACCTAGGGCAATTTCATAGAAAATATAAAGGAATAATACTACCCCATTGTAGAATATAATGATCTGTATATAGAGTAGCAACAACTTTTCCAAGGTAAGGAACAATTTGTTTAAGATTACACTGATATTTTTCATTCTCTATCTATGAGATTGGGCATTTAATAAAGTGAAAAACACAAGGTTATAAAATATCATGGTGGACTATAATGGTATATATGGGGGGAGATGGAACTCTTCAATTTGGAAACCCTCGATGAGGCATACAAGTTTGTAGTGAAGATTGAGTAGAAACATGGAAGAATGAATACGAAGAGTCAGCCTTCAAAATGGAAAAGTGACAAAAAAGGTTAAACACGGGGCCAAAATTGGAAGCAAAAGGAAGGGAAGACTAGAAAATGGTGTGATTACCACAAATATGAAACTCACTCTAAAGAAGAATGTCGAGCCATCAAGTCCCTGCTTTCTGAGTCATAATCCTCAACATCTACTGCTCTACCTCAAACACACCCTACAGTCAAAAAAGATGAAGAAGAGATTTTAGATGATGAGCTTGATGCTATCATTGCTTCATCATAGACTCATGAGGAGAGGCCAAATGACAAAGAAAGGTTGTTTCACTCTAAGTTATGGGTGAAAGGTAAGCCTTTGCATTTCATTCTTGATAGTGGGAGTCAAAAAAATTTGATCTCTACTAATGTTGTAAAAATCTTAAATTTGTCCATGAAGCCTCACCCAAATCCATAAATTATTAGATGGTTGAGTTTAGGGAGAAACCTCCATGTCACCCACCAATGTCTTCTCTCATATGCAATAAAACCTTTCCAAGATGAGGTCTTGTGTGATGTAGTCAATCTGGATGTTTTTGATATACTCATTGGTCAGCCATTCATGTATGATTGACATGGCATCTATAAATCAAGAGCTCAAAGGATCACCCTCACTCTTGGATCATGGTGCTATAGGGTACCATAGGTACCACCTTCTACATTTTTCTCCTTGATTAGTGCCAAGAAATTCATTCTCATGGTGGTTAAGCCATAAAAATCCAAAAATATTGATGTTGCAGCCCTAACTATATAAAAAACACAAAAAAAATAAGTAAATAGATACCAATTTGAGGAATTTCATGGCCTTCCTTCCATAGGTTGATGGTCAAACAGAAATGGTGAACCATCGGGCCCAACATAACTCCACAAAGCACAGTCTATTCCAAGTATGCATCAGGAATCAAATCAAAACACAACTGCCACACTTGATAACAAATATTAATGCAATAGGGACCATTTATTCTCAATGAGGGAGGAATGATCTGAGAAACATTTTAGGTGATGATTTAGGTGATGGTTCTACCCCAATTGGTGGCAAAACTTTGGGAGCCATAACTTTTGCACCATAGATCTGTTTGACTCCCTGTTTGAACCGTTCAAAAGCTAAGAATGAGGAGAACATTGTGATATGGCATGAGATTTTATTGGTAGGTTTTGACCTATAAAAACCAAATGAAAGTGCCCCAATTTTTAATTTTAGTAGTGTAGTCTAATAATAGTAAGTTTCTAAAAATAGTAATTCCTCAAATTTTGTATTATTGTGAATTGTGGAAGTCAAACCACTTAATCTCCCTCGATATTGGTGACCTTACACATGTTACTCATACCTTAAAAATGTTTATAAATGAATATGTAACCTAAAAAAGAAATTAGACATCTTTTCTCAGAGATAGACATATGTTTAGATCTCTAAATTTGTTCAATAAAACATCTCTTCTTAGAGATAACATTATTACAATTATGTTGTTCTTATTTCTTGAATTATATTTCAACCAAAGATTATAAGTTTTGGATCACAAGGGAACCTTGATTACTAATAGATAGAATGAGAAATGAGGTTTTGAATCATGTTTTATATGTAATATATTTATACCATTGAGTATGCCCTACCTAATTTACCTACTTGAGTATACCCTACCTACTTTACCTACTTGAGTATTCCTTACCTAATTATATACTTGAGCCATACCTTACTCTTGAGCATGTCCTACCTAAATACCCAAGCCATATCTTGATCTTGACTATGCCCTGCCTACCTTCTTATACTTGAGTATACCATACCTACCTATCTTATACTTGAGTAATGAGGACCATATATAATTGATTTTAATTATATCTATCTTGGGGGAGGAGGGCCTAATCACTACCTACACCTCCCTTCATATAATACCCAATACCCTAGTTTCCTCTATCTATTGACATGGCCTAACGATCTGGATATAGGTTGTGTAGGAACTATCCCTTATAAAATAATGCAATTGATAGATGAGAGTGCTACCCTACCCATGTAGTTTAAATTGGCCCAAATGGGACTAGTGTTGTAGGTAGGGTCAAACTTATAGGCATGGTTAGATGGATGGTCGTGGTTGGGTTGGACAAATATATACTCTATATGGATTGGATGGGGAACTAGATAATTAAATTAGACTCCAACTAAATTAGATAAGGAGCTATCACATATATAATAGAATATAATATTATATAGAGAGGAATAGGTCACTACTGGTATAAGGATATAGATAGCTAGGTGATCAATTCCTTACCTCGGTATTCCATGTATTCTCATCCTCATAAGGGGCCAATTCCACTCTATCTTATCCCACTTTAGAATGATATTGTCTCATCTCATCTACTATGTTTTGTATTCAACTATATATAGCCTCATAACCAATCAATCCAAATCGATAATATCAAATCTATATCTCTTAATCCCAATCAAACATATCTATCTCTATCTATCCCAATTGATTGGTAGTATCGATTGACTATATATAGCCTCATATTCAATTAGGTTGATATTTATCAATTTGAATTCATAGGATCCCCATCCCCATACCCATATAGATAAAAGAAAAGAAAGGAAAAGAAATGAAAGGGGAGGGAGAGGGTCCAATAAAGAATACTTGGTGGAATCTAAGGTACTAACTGTATTCTCAATCAATCCTTGATGCTCATAGCTAGTCTTATCTCTAATGAGTGCTCAATATTCTAATCAAGAATATCCAGTCAAATTTGAGGGAATATATATATGCTAAATCCCATCTAGATAGAGGACCCAATATATCTAGTTGACCCCTCTCTATCAATAATTTCCCCATCCAGATAAAGGGAGAGGTCTTAATTGACCATACAATGGACTCCCCATCTAGCTATAGGGTCCACATGTTGATTCTAATCTATCGGTAGACTCCAAATACCATCTAGATAAAAGGCCTCATCTAGAATAGTCAAGTTATATAGTTATATATATAGGATAGTTATTTCTATTAATATATTCATTTTCATTGAAATAAAACTAGAGATAATGAATTGACCTATGAAAACCTTTCACTTGATTTGGTTTATTCCCTCACAATCAAAAATATCGATGGTCATGAAATAATGGACATGGATATGGGATATGACCTACTCATGCTAATAAAAATCAAACATAACATAATGTCTTCAAGTCTATGGATTTATGACATGCCCCACAGGAGGGATATAGATATGGCTATATATATAATCTATGGATAATTTCCTTAATCCATGAAATATCAAAACCTATATAGATGCCTACTTTTCAACCCTTATCTCTATAAACACTTGCACCTTTCATATTTCCCTCCCCCCTCGATTGATAATAATAAGGCAAACAACAACCACCCATATATATATAATCCCACTAATCACTTAAAATGACCTCATTATGAGATATATGGGCATATGACACACTATATAGCCATTATTCCCACCAAAACATGCTTAGAATAATGGAATGACCTTTAGTGCAACCCTATATTGTAGTGTAGTCATAATCACTACCCACAAAATACATCTATCATCTTCCTCCCTTTAAGGAGCCCCCTATCTATATATGGTCCCCTATCTATATATGGGCCCAATGGATCGTAATTCACCTAGTGACAATAGATGAAGAATGAAGGCATAAAATAGAGTGTGATGAATCCCTCTACTAGAGACCTTTTCATATATACCCTTTAGTTTATCCCTTATGGATATATGTCTATATATATAGATAGATAATGTATAATTATCTAGATAAAAAAATAACTCTATCTATTTGGGAGGATCATATCCTAGATAGATAGAGAGGACCTCTAGAGGTGAAGGGGGAATTGATACAAATATTCACAAGGGAGGGACGTAGGGATAAAACCATGGGAGAGGTTAGTCTATCATATAGAGGGGAGGCAAAAAATCTTATACACTTGGCCATTTGGGCCTGAAGAAGAGGCCTTGACTACCATAGATAGGAAAAAGGCCCTACCTACTCTATAACCTCTAACCCTCACACACTATGGATAGGGTTGGGTGGCCCAACTGAATATTCTATCTATCTATATAGATGTCATGTTAAGTGCATCTATAGTCATAATTAACACTTAACCAACATTTTACCCCTCCTCTATAGATCTTGAGCCTATAACTAGGCTTGAATAACCCAATTGAGAACCTAACCAAACACTTAAGGAGGGGACATAAGGAATTGCTAGTAGAAGAAATCAAGTCAAACATTGAGCCTTATACTCATCATACATAAATATGATATATAATAATTCACATATATCATATCCAGTTACTCTTGTTTCCCATCTTATATAGTCAGGTTACGTATATAGTTAAGTTACTTATGTTACCCATCTAATAGATTCAACCCTATAATGACTTGTGTTACCCATCCCATAGAGTCATTTTACACATAAAGTCATATCATTAAGTAGTCTATAGTGTAATTATAGCTCTGCACATTTAGTCCAGTCATGTTATTTGAAAAGGGTCACTCAAAGGGTGAGGTGAACTAGAAAATAAAAATAAGCCCACCTAAAGGATGAGGTGTTGAGGAAGGTAGAGAGAAAAAACATTATGACCAGTTTGACTTTACTACCCTAGAGACAAAGAAGACTGAATGTCAATCCCTCAAATGTGGCCAAGTGATTGATTAATGGGGGTGAACATTCTTATTAAATAATTGATATATTAGATCACCATACCATATAGAGTATTATACCATTGATAGACCAGATCATAACCCTACCCATGTAGTTCAAGTTGGTTTGATTGGGATTAGTGATATAGGTAGGGTCAAATAAATAGGCATTATTAGATAGATGAGCATGGTTAGGTTAAATAAATAGATACTCTATATGGATTATATGAGGAGATAGAAAATTAAATTAGACTCCAATCAAATTAGAGATAGTCATCTTGATCAATCAAAGACAATGGAGCAATGATTAGTGATGATAAGGGATGGTGAGGGCTAATGAGGGAGAGACTAGGGATAATGAAGGAAGAGGAGGGAGTGATTAGGGATGTGTTGTTACTCAAATTTTCACCCTTGGAGAGGTAGTTTAAGCCTACTCTAATTAAGTGAAATAATGGGATTACCCCTATCCCTGTGGGTTGTCTATAGCAGGGGTAAACCTTTAGATTGAAGGGCTATCTCCCTTGATATGTCTATTTAAGTTCATTACCTATGCTACTAACTTCTTGAAGTGAAAAGGGGATAGAGGAACATGAAATAAACCTAACCTAATGAGTTGATGAAATAAATGTAAATTTATCACTACCAACCAAATATAATTACACCTCAAATAAGAGCCCAAATTGCACATGACACTAATCCAAATCTGCCTTTCTATATAAGTATTTTTCATGGAGATTTATAAAGCAATCTTAAGCTAGGAGGACTAAATAAGAGGTCATAACATGACAATAGTGAAGAGAAAACTCACTAATCTCATACACAATTAATTTGAACACTTTAAGATACCTAAAAAAAGACTTTCAAAACTGAATATGAATGTAAACAAGGATAACATGCCAAGGAAGTGAATCTATCACTTAGCAAGATCAACTAGTCTAACATTCACATTGAAATAGTCCATGGAGAAGGTAAAACCAAGTTGTTAATTAATGAAAAAAGGCTGAAAATAGGTAGGGATTTTCCATACCCAGGTGGAGGATATAAATTTAGCCAATTAAGGCTCAATATATGGCATAAATGAGAGAGAAAAAGATAAAGGCATAGGAGAGAGAGGGTTGAAAAGTGTCTCATGAGTTAAACCAATAAATGGGGTTATGTAATAGTCATGATAAGACTTATAAATCCATGTGTCTCACTCTTTAATATTCTCTAACCTTCCATGTGGCGTAGGAGTTAGAGTGCTTGCTTGACACCTTGACTAGCTCTCTAAAATTGCCCTTTACTTTGCATTATTAAGTAACAAGTGGATTTATTGATGTTAAAATTAGGTTCTATTACATATTTTATCTACTCATGGAACTACCAAATTATCTCCTCAGGTTCTCCTTGACACATCACTTCATTTTCTTACTAGGTGTCTAGAGGACTCTTTATTTCCTTAGGCCAATCTTGCACAGAAGTGTCAAAACTTGAATATTCTTCTTCAGCTCATATAATCTTCATGGCTTGATTATTAAACTCATATCAGACCTAAAATAATACATTTTTAGGTCTCAAACTAACCCCAAAAATTTATTCTTTACCAAAAGTTTCAATTAGGCTTCATTTCTTATAGCCTTAAAATCATGCAAACCTCTTTGTGTAGAGATTTGTACAGATGGTAATAAGAATATAAGGGTATATTATAGTATTTATTATTTCATTTCAACTCTATGTTCAATTTTAGGATCGTAAAGTGAGTGAAGGCATCTTTTTTTTTACTTTTATCTCTCCTCACTAGGTCTCAATTAGGCCTCCTTGCCTAAAGACTAAAAATTGAATCTACAAGATTCCCACACATTACAAAACCAAAATAAATGTGTGATTAAGTTATATGAATTCCTCCTTGTTATCCATGTCAATTATGAATCTCTGGCACCTTGTATGAACCTATCAAGTAATATAAAATAATCTTTTTAGGCCCATTTCATACAATCTTGTATAAACTAGGGGTGTGGGGCAATGCTTAGGGAGTTATGAACATGTTTAAGGTCCTTTGAGAGTTTTTCAAATCCATCTAGAGGCATAAAAGTTCATTTCTCTCTAATTGGGTCATTTGGCTCTCCTAGGTAGCCTAAAAGTGCCTTAAGGTCTTAAGGATGATTCATACAACTTGGGGCATGAATCAACCAACCAATTCCACAAAAAAGGAGTAAGCCAAGGTAGATAACTTCCCCTCGGATCCAAAGCTCCCATGAAACTCCATATTAATATACCAAGAAAATGAAGATAACCTCTTGGGTTGTTAGTTGGCATTTTATGAAGTCTGATATATAATTTAGGTCTATAAGTAGCATATTGAAGTTTTGATAAATATGAGAAATTTAGGGAGGTCAACAAAAAAATACTTGAATTTTATCCATGGTTCTCCAAACCTTATATCTCCATTAGATCCCCTACAATCTCATTAGTCAAGGCTTAGGGTTCTTAAGCCATCTTGCTCAACTTACCCTAAATGACTATATATATCAATTTTTCTTCAGTATTGGGTTCTAGGTCCTTCTTAAATGTTTTTGTATACCAATCACCATCTATTTAGGGTATCCAATGTTTCAATCCAACTTTTATTGACTAGTCATCTCTTAGTTTTGATTACCCATACAGGCTTGCCTATGCAATTATCCTTGCTAGGCTTAAATAGGGTTTACCATCAATCTGTTTGTCTCTTCAGTGAAATTGATGGCCTTATGGATTCATTTATCATTAGGAAACCATCCTATAATGGTTTTACCTTCTCTCAAGCTTCACATAGACTTCAAGTCCACTAAAGCAAGCATATTCCTTTTGTCAAAATATGTAAGGATTGTGTGTGGCTAGCTAAGCATGCAAGGTTTTGGTGTTTGTAATTAGGTCTAAGATCCAAATGATATTATATTGAATGAATTAAAAATATTTAATTATTTACCCTTTCCTCTCTTAGACTCAAGCTTCCTTAGTTGAGAAAAACTTCTCATAAGGCAAACAAGCTTGACTATGTATGTGTGGGTTTGAAAACTCTATTTTGACACAATTCATTGGTCATTTCATCATGCTTTATTTTGATTTCCAAATTTACTTATAACCTTCATCATTCCTTGAGTCAAACTCCAACACTCTTCAACTACTCTACCCCTCTCCTTAGGGTTGAAAATTAGCCCATATCATCTAGTAGATTTGTAGGTCTCTATTAGAGAGGTTTGAGTGTGTTTGAGGGCTTGTAGGACCTCCATTTACATTATTTAAACTTATCAATGGCTCTACCTCATTGTTGAAATCTTGGGACCATTAAATTTGTAATATTAGATCACTATGACATTATAGTCTATAGTAATTCTCATCAATCTTCTCTAAGCTCTAATTATAGGTTTCATCTTTGAGGGTTTTGACTATATTTTTGATTTCATGGTCTTTAGTTATCACCCTTAAAACTTCCTAATGACTCTACCATGTTTTTGATAGTTTGATGACTTCATAGTGTCTTATAACTCTACACTTTATCAATCCACTATTCAAGGCAATTTCTTTAATGGATGGTTGTCAATGACTGCTTGAGCCTGTAGCTTTGAGTTAACTGTTAGGTTGTGGAGCTAAAAGCTTCACTGATGCAAACAGGAGAGGAGGCTGCTGAAGGTTGCTGAGTTGCAGAGAAGCTGGGGTCAGTCTGATCAACCGACGTCGGCAGGATAGCATAGAGAAGCAACTGACGTTGGTCATATATCGGCCGACGTCGGTCACCTCTAGGCAGACAGGGACCGACGTCGGTCGCCTGTGTGGTTCAGACTGCATTTATTATGGGCAGTTAGCTAACGAACCAAGTGTTTGCATGAAGAGATCTAATTTTAGACTCATAGCTGTGGATCTAATTATTGTAATTAGATGTCTAATTATTGTTTGGATGAGATCTATATAATAGACTCATGGTTGTATTGGAAAAGTGGGCTAGTTTGAGTTGAGCAAAGTTTGCTCCTTCTGTGTGTGAGGTGAACAAGGGTGTTCCTCCTAGTTCCACAGCAGTACCAGGCGTGTTGGTGCTGGTTTGGAGAGTCAGCTGAATTCTTCAGGAGTGTAGGATCTTGGTCACAGTTGCATGGCCTATATAGGAGATCTACATGGTAAGTAAGATCATTGATCTGCAGGTGTATGTGTGTGCAAGGTCAAGGTTCACAGGTGAGCAGAACCGTTGTTTGATTTGCAGGTGTGCAAGATCATATAGACAGCAACACAACAGGGAGCAGTATCAGGCAGGATCTACTTGGAGTACGGTTGTGTACTCGGATAGAGCTAAGAGGAAGGCAAGGGAGTTCCTTCCATAAGTATGGTCTGTTGAATTACAGGTTGTTGTAGATTCATGGGAGATCTACTTGAAGTACCTTGAGTACTTGTGGAGCACGTGGAGTGCTTGTGGAGTGCGTGGAGCACTTGTGGTGTGTGTGGAGCACGGGAGGTGAACACCAACTCTGTATTTGAGTTGGGTGTTGGGACCTGAGAGGGAGAGCTTTGGGGAGAAGAATTACTATTCACTTGAGGTGTGGGAAACCTCTGTAAGGTGGTGGAGAAGAGGTGGGATATTCTCTATTGTATTATTTTCTATATAAAGTGTTAATACAAGTTATGTATTGTCTCTCATATGCTGTGTTATTCTGAATTCTAGTTACTTGTTGATTCTGGTTATTTCTGCATATTAAGTTGCTTGAAGTTTGGTAATCAATTGTATGCTTCCAGTGTTTCGCATCCTGACAAGTGGTATCAGAGCTAAGGTTGCAGGAAGTAAGGTTGTGTTTGGTTACAGGGCACTCTCAGGGGTTTCTAATTGAGTGGGAGTAGAGCAACGACAGATCAAAGTAAGCTAAGAATGGAGGAGTTGAAAAGCACAGACGGTCACTCACAGTCTGATGGAAAGAAAGAGCAGGTAAAAGAAGATTGTTGGTTGGTAGTAGATCAGCATGAAGAAACTGAAGATACAGATGTAGCAGGTGTTGTTACACAGGATGTGTTTGCAGGTTTCTTGGATAAAGTTGAATCTTGGATAAAAGATTCGGTTACCTCTTTCCATGCAGCCCCAGGTAGAGGAGCTGGTAAGCCTTGCCAAAGAATTGGCAAAGGGGAAGTGAAGCTGAAATTGCAGGCGGCCAACACACAGGTGTTGATGAAGGTCATGCAGGTCCCAGGTTTGGAGATATGGCTAATTTCTTCAGAAAGATTGGGTGATGAGAGATGCACAAGAACTCTCACAGCGGTAGCACTTGAATTAGCTGGTGGTAAGAAAACAGGTATACTTTATCTACTTGTTTATATTACTGATTCTTCTTCTGTTGCAGAGACGTGGCTTCGTAGGCTTGGTCACATGAGTAGGAAGGAGATGCATGTTCTTAAGTGGAAGACAGATATATTTGACAGGCTTAAGAACTGGAAAGCCTTGGTGTTCTTGGAGGAGATGGCGGACAGAGTTTAGTGGATGAGGCTGGATACATCTGAGTAGAGCAGTTTGCACATGTGTTTTGATCTAAAGGAGCTCGCGGGTAAAAAGTCATCACTCACAGGTGAACACAGACACCGGCGTCGGTTAGGAGGAACCGGCATCGAACAGACAGGTGCCGATGTCGGTCATGTGCAGACCGAAGCCAGCAGTGTCAGGCAGAGTAAGACCGATGTCGGTCAGGGGGACCGACGTCGGCAGTAGGTAAGACCGATGTCGGTCAAGAGGACCGACGTTGGCAGTAGGGACACCAGCGCTGGTAGGTTGGTAGTTAGGGACAGATGCATAAGAACCGACGTCAGTCGGATGCAGACTGTGGGGTGGCTGAGGTCGGTCACTGTAACGAATTTTGGGTGGACAGCATGCTGTCAAGGAGTCTCAAACACCCATACGGAGGACTGAAGGCGTAAGTAGGCCCTCAAATTCATGTTCCTGTTCTTCATACTTGTTACTGATTATAGAGCAGGAAGGATCCAGGAAACAGGTGGGAGCTAGGCAGGGATATGATACAGAACCAGACGGGAGTTTTGGTAGGTTTGCCAGCTGGATGAAAACACAAAGATGAATGGATTCCTTAGTAGAAGAATAGAGAGAATGGATACGTGAGATGGAAGACCAGGCATATGGTCTTGAGGAAGCTACAGGACAGTGGTACAGGTTTTGATAGGTGGAGGACGAAGCATGGCTTCAGTCAATGTCAGGTAACTACTATGGTTTGCCTTACCAAGTGGATGATGAGTCACGACATCATTCTGTTGCTGTATGTGGATGGTATATTTGCTAGCAGGGTTAGTACATACAGGGTTTTGTTGAGCTAAGGGTAAGATTAGTTCAGTGTCATGTCATGAGGAGTTTGGAGCAGCGAAATTCTTTGACATGGGAGGCATGGAGATCACAGGTTGATTTTGTCTCGAGTGGGAGCTGATGTGAATCAGGTGTTGGTGAGGTTCGAGATGCAGAGCTGGAGCACACTAAGGGCTGGACAAGTACAGTGTCTGAAATCACATGAGGTCTGGTATAGACCTGAGTATTCCCATGCAGTGTGAGCTGTCAGAGTTAGGAGCCAATTCGGGGAAGTGGGTTCTCAAGTTTTTGAGAGGGACCGGTAGCAGGGGTTGCTATGTAGGGTCAGGACTTCACTACAGGTGTTGTAGGTTCGGATGTGGCAGGGTACTCGGTTGACAGGTGGTACACCATGGGATGTGTGGTGGGTTGTCTTCAGGTGGGAGCTTGAAGAGGGATACAAACCAAGAAATAGATTAGATAGAGTACAGGTACAGGTACAGTGCAACTATTTATCTCCAAGTGGGAGATTGTTAGGTTGTGGAGCTAAAAGCTTCACTGATGCAAACAAGAGAGGAGGCTGCTGAAGGTTGCTGAGTTGCAGAGAAGTTGGGGTCGGTCTGATCAGCCGACGTTGATAGGATAGCATAGAGAAGCAACCGACGTCGGTCATATATCAGCTGACATCAGTCACCTCCAGGCAGACAGGGACCGACGTCGGTCGCCTGTGTGGTTTGAACTGCATTTATTACAGGTAGTTAGCTAACGAACCAAGTGTTTGCATGAAGAGATCTAATTTTAGACTCATAGCTGTAGATCTAATTATTGTTTGGATGAGATCTATATAATAGACTCATGGTTGTATTGGAAAAGTGGGCTAGTTTGAGTTGAGCAAAGTTTGCTCCTTCTGTGTGTGAGGTGAGCAAGGGTGTTCCTCCTAGTTCCACAGCAGTACCAGGCGTGTTGGTGCTAGTTTGGAAAGTCAGCTGGATTCTTCAGGAGTGTAGGATATTGGTCACAGTTGCATGGCCTATATAGGAGATCTACATGGTAAGTAAGATCATTGATCTGCAGGTGTATGTGTGTGCAAGGTCAAGGTTCACAGGTGAGCAGAACCGTTGTTTGATTTGCAGGTGTGCAAGATCATATAGACAGCAACACAATAGGGAGCAGTATCAGGTAGGATCTTCTTGGAGTATGGTTGTGTACTCGGATAGAGCTAAGAGGAAGGCAAGGGAGTTCCTTCCATAAGTATGGTCTGTTGAATTGCAGGTTGTTGCAGATTCATGGGAGATCTACTTGAAGTACCTTGAGTACTTGTGGAGCACATGGAGTGCTTGTGGAGTGCGTGGAGCACTTGTGGTGTGCATGGAGCATAGGAGGTGAACACCAACTCTATATTTGAGTTGGGTGTTGGGACCTGAGAGGGAGAGCTTTGGGGAGAAGAATTATTGTTCACTTGAGGTGTGGGAAACCTCTGTAAGGTGGTGGAGAAGATGTGGGATATTCTCTATTGTATTCATTTCTATATAAAGTGTTAATACAAGTTATGTATTGTCTCTCATATGCTGTGTTATTCTGAATTCTAGTTACTTGTTGATTCTGGTTATTTCCGCATATTAAGTTGCTTGAAGTTTGGTAATCAATTGTATGCTTCCGGTGTTTCGCATCCTGACATTAACCTTCTTCAACTCCACTATGACATTATAATAGTGGTAAGTCCTTATCAATATCTCATCATTACTACCTTCAAATCCATTAACATTATCATACATTTCATAACCTTTGCATTCACTTTTCACACACATAGTCCTGTAGGTGCATTAGGCTTGTAGACCTCTTAAACACTTTGACTACCTAGTCACTTCAACCTTATTTAAATTTAGGTGTTTGGAAATACTCATTTATCTAGACCCATTTCAAACCTAAATCCATCACCATGTTTCATGTTTAGGTATATAACTTTGAATATTAACACCATTAACTTTTTCTTGGATTTGTTGACCTATAAGTTTGTAGACTTGTAGGTTTGCAACCCATGTAGAAACATTTGAAAAGTGAAAATATGGTAATTAGGGCTCAAATATCATTATTTACATTGCATAAAAATACTTAAAATGAATTTATAACTCTCATTTTATATGTAAATGCATATTCAAACCCATTCAAATCAACTTATTATGCAGACACACAAGAACACAATCTATAAGGTGAATGAAGATGTGACCATTTTAAAGATAATGCAAAATGTTTAGATAGTAAAAGGGCCATGAATGGATTGAGATGATAATATAATATAATTAAGGGTCACTTAAATTCATTATACCATTTGAATAACTCTAAAACACAAAAAACTAATAGTCACTTGCAAATTATATACAAGAGAAGCTTTTCTTACCAAAATACCTTTCACACATGCCATAATAGTGAATGAAAGTGTATGATGCATCTACAGACCTTTGATAAATCAATCCAATTGTTTTCATGCATCCATGAGCTCATACTTTGCAATATATTTACATAAAACTCAGTCTATGTGGATTTAAGCCTTCAAAAAGTAGTCTAGATACTTAGCAATTGTTCATAAAGCTAAAGAGTTCAATCCAATGACGAATGTCACAAATTGAAATCCCATATGGATCATAAAATTTGGATAAAATATTATCCCCCAACTCTACCTATATGACCTATACCATGAAGTTGAAAATGTCCTTCGAGAGCTTCTCAATGGAGCGATGGAAGAGAGATATTTATGCAACTGTGTAACTTAGAACTTCCCATGATTGTTTATTACTTATAAGAGATGAAAGGACACCTCTACAAATTTTTTACCTAAAATTTAATTAAAAAAGTCTATACAAGCCTCTTAACTCCTCTCTTTGGAGTTGAAACTCAAGATATTGACCTTTTCTGACTTTTTGATAGGTGGGTAGTTGTGTAACTCTAAGGTCCTTGAAAGGTGTATGGTATGGATTTTTCACTTGGGTAAATTTGACACACATGAATGTTATCCAAAAATAATATTTTCACTCATTTTCACCACCTTAAAGTTTTCAAATGAACCTTGAGAGACACCTAATCACCTATGACAACACTTGACCAAGTAAAAAAACTTTTAAAACTAAATATCAATGTAAATAAGGATAACATGCCAAGGAAGTGAATATATCACTTAACAAGATCAACTAGTCAAATAGTCACATCGAAATAGTCCATGGAGAAGGTAAAACCAAGTTGTTATATATTGATCAAAGGTTGCAAATAGTTAGGGTTTCACCATAATCAAGTGGAGGATACAAACTTAGCCAATTAAGGGTAAATATATAACACAAGTGAGAGATAAAAAGAGAAAGGCATAGGAGAGAGAGGATTGGCAATTATCTCATGAGTTAAAACAAGAAATGCGTTTATGAATAGTCATGAGAAGACTTCCAAAGCCATGTGTCTCACTTCTGAAGATGCTCCAACCTTACATGTGGCGTAAGAGTTAGAATGCTTACTTGATGCCTTGACTAACTCTCAAAAACTACCATTTTATTTGCATTATTGAGTGATAAGAAGCATTTTTAATGGTTATATCAGGTTATCTTACATCTTTTCTCTGCTATTGACACCTCTCAAATGATCTCCTCAGGTTCTCTTTGACATATCACTTCATTTTCTTACTAGGTGTCTAAAGGACTCTTCATCTCCTTAGGCCAATCTTGCACAAAAGTGTTAAAACTTGAATTATCCTTCTTCATATCATAAAATATTTATGCATGGCCTATTAAACTCATATCATACCTATAAAAATCCATTTTGAGGTCTCAAACTAAACCCAAGGATTCGTTCTCTACCAAAAGATCTAATTAGGCTTCATTCTTGTAGCCTAAAATCATGCAAAACTATTTGTGTAGATAGTTACATAGATGGTACTAAGAATATAAGGTCACATTTTAGTACCTAGTATGGAATTATAGCTTCATGTTCAATTTTAGGATCATAAAGTGAGTGGAGGTATCATTTTCTACATTTCTCTTTCCTCACTAGGTCTCAATTAGGCCTCCTTACCTAGAGATTAAAAATTGAATCTACAGGCTTCCCACATGTGCCAACCCAAAATAAATGTTTTATTCAATTATATGACCTCCTCATTATTTTACATGTCAATTTTTAAGCTCTAACACCTTATACAGACCTATTAAGTAGCATAAAATAGTCTTTTTAGGCCTATTATGTACAATTCCATACAATCTTGTACAAACCAAAAGGCATGGGTTGATGATCAAGGGAGTTGTGAACATGTTTTAGTTTTTTGAGATTTTTTCCAATCCATTTAGAGGAATATAAGTTGATTTCTCTATCATTGGGTCATTTGGCTCTCCTAGGTAGCCTAAAAATGCCTTAAGGTCTTAAGGATGATTCGTAAATCTTGGGGCATGAATAAACCAAAAAATTCCATAAAATTAGATTAGACAAAGGTATATAACTTCCCTTAGTATCCAAAGGTCCTATATAAATCCTTTGTACTATACCAAGCAAAAAATGATAGCCTCTCAGGTTACTAGTAGACATTCTATGAGGTCTGAGAGAGAATTTAGGTTTATAGGTAACATCTTGAAGTTTTTATGAATATGAAAAATTAATTGAGGTTAATTACAACCTCATTTAATTGTCTCCATAGTTATACAACTCTTCTATCTCCATTAGATCCCCTGTAATCTCATTAGTCAAGGCTTAGGGCTCTTAAGCCATCTTGCTTAACTTACCCTAGCCGACTGTATTTATCTATTTTCTTCATTGTTAGGGGTCTAGGTACTTATTAAATGTTTGTATAGACCCATAACCATCTCCTTAGGGTATCCAAAGTCTCATTCCAACTTCAATTAACTAGCCATCTCTTGGGACTGATTGCCCATACAGGCTTGCCTATGCAACTAGCCTTGCTAGGGCTGAACAAGGTCTGCCATCAATCTATTTGTCTCTTCAATGAACTTTAAGGCCTTATATATTAATATGTCATTAGGAAAACATCCTAAAATGGTTTTACCTCTTCTCAAGCTCCACACAAACTTTAAGACCACTCAAGCAAGCATCTTCCTTTTGTCAAAGTATGCAGACATGTGTATGTAGGGATTGTGTGTGGCTAGCTAAGTAGGCATGGTTTTGGTGTTTTCAATTAGGTTTGAGATCTAAATTATATTATATTAAATTAATGAAACATATTTAATTATTTACCCTTTCCTCTCTCAGACTCAATATTCCTTAGCTGAGCAAAACTTTTCATAAGGAAAAGAAGCCTGACTGTGTATGTGTGGGGTTTGAAAACTCTATTTTGACCCAACTAATTAGTCATTTCATCATTATTAATTTTGATTTCTAAATTTAATTATATATTTCATCATTATTTGAGTCAAACTCCAACACTCTTTAGGTACTCTGCCCCTCTATTTAGGCTTAAAATTATCCCATATCATCGAGTATATCTATAGGTCTCTATTAGAGAGCTCTAAGTGTATTTGAGGGATTTTAGTACCTCCATTCCCATTATTCAAAATTATTAGTGGATATTCCTCATTTTTGAAAGCTTTGGACCCTTGACTTTACAATCTTAGATCACTATGACCCTACAGTCTACATTACTTCTCCTCAATCTTCTCTAAGCTTTGATTTTAGGTGTCATCTTTGAGGGGTTTTAATGTGTTTTGGATTTCATGGTCTTCAGTTATCACCCTCCAAATTCCCAATGACTCTAACACATTTTAGATATTTTAAGGACTTCATAGTTTCTTATAACTCTACACTTTATAAATCCATTATTCAAGGTAATTTCTTCAATAAATGGTTATAGGTGACTTCCTGAGCCTGTAACTTTGAGTTAACCTTATTCAACTCCAATATGAAATTATAATATTGGTTAGTACTTATAAATATCTCTTAATTACTACCTTCAAATCAATTAGCATTCTCAGGGCATTTCACAACCTTTGCATTCACTATCCACACACAGTCATATAGGTGCATTAGGCTTACAGACCTCTTAAACACTTTGACCACCCAGTCACTTCAACCTTATTTGAATTTATGTTCTTATAAATAATAATTTTTCTATACCCATTTTCAACTTTAATCCATAACTATGCTTCATGTTTAGGTATTCAACTTTGAATATTAACACCATGACTTTCTCTTGGATTTGTAGACCTATAAGTCTATAGATCTGTAGGTCTACAACCTGTGTAGATGCATTTGAAAAGTGAAAATATGGTAGTTAAGGATAAAAAATAATGTTAACCATTACATCAACATAATTAACATGAATTCACAACTCTCAAGTTCTATGTAAATCCATATTCAAACCCACTCAAATCAGCTTGTTATCCAGACACACAAGAACATAGTTCACAAGGTAAATAAAAATGTGACCATTTTGAAGCTAGTACATAATTTTTATATAGTAAGAGGGACATAAATGGATTGATAGGATATTATAATATAATTAAGGATCACTTATATTAATTAGACCATTTGAAGAACTCTGAAACACAAAAAATTGATAGTTACTTGTAAACTATGCACCAGCAAAGCTTTTCTTGCCAAAAGGCCATCCATACATTCCATCATGTTAAATGAAAGTGTATTATGTATCTATAAACCTTTTATAACTTAATATAATTGGTTTCATCCATGATCTCATACTTTGCATTAGATTTGCACAAAACTCAACCTATGGGGATTTAAGCCTTCAAAAAGTAGTTTATCTCCTTAGTGATTCTTCATAAATCTAACGAGCTCAATCTAATGATAAATTCCATACATTGGAATCCCATATGGGTCCAAAAATCTATCTATATATCTTGTCCTATGTAGTTGAAAATGGCCTTCAAGATCTTGTGAATGGAGCAATGGAAGAGAGAGATTTTTTCAACTGTGGAACTTAGAACATCTTCCCATGATTTTTTATGACTGTAGGAGATGAAAGGACACCTCTAAAATTTATTTACCTATAAGTTACTTCAAAAAGTCCATACAAGTCTCTTAAATCCTCTCTTTGATGTTGAAACTCAATATTCTGACCTTGTTCTAACTTTATGATAGGTGTGGAAGTTATGTAGCTACTCCAAGGTCCTTGGAAGGTATATGGTAAGATTTTTTCACTTAGGTAACTTTGACACACATTAATTTTAGATATAAATAAAATTTTCACTCATTTTCACCACTTTAAATTTTACAAATGAATCTTGAGATATTCCTAATCACCTATGACAACACTTGACCAAGCCTTATCTTTCCATGACTTGTCTAGACCACTATATGACCAAAACAAGATATTACCTTAAGTTCTCCAAAATAACCTTAAAAAATAATAATAATGTTTTATAAAGACTTTTATGGACCATATAAGGCATGATAATACCACATGACAACCGTATAAAAGTTTCAATTTAGAGGGGGTGACTAATTTTGACTCGGGGTCAAAATTTGGTCAATAGGATGATGAAGGATAATAAAGTAGTGATTAGGGATGGTGAGGGTCAATGAGGGGGTAATTATGGATGATGAGGGAATGATTAGGGATGGTTAAGTATGGTGAGATTCAATGGAGTGATTAGAGATGATGAGGGAGTGATTAGAGGTGATGAGGGATGTGAGGGTCAATGAGGGAGTGATTAGGGATTATAAGGGATGAACTAGTAGTGATTAGAAATGATGAGGGGTTATGAATAAATAATTAGGGATGATGAAGGATGGTGAGGGTAAATGAGGTAGTGATTGGGGATAATGAGGGAGTGATTAGAGATGATGAAGGATGGTGAGGGTCAATGAGGGAGTGATTGGGGATGATAAGGGAGTGATCAGAGATGATGAGGGATGGTAAATGTCAATGAAGGAGTGATAGGGATTATGAGGGAAGAAATGGAATGATTAGGGATGATGAGGAATGATGAATAAGTGATTAGGGATGATGAGGGAAAAATAGGTTCAATGAGAGAATGCTTAGGGATAATGAGAGAATGATTAGGGATGATGAGGGATGGTGAGGGTTAATGAATGAGTGATTAGGTATAATGAGGGTTGAGGATGGAGTGATTAGGGATTATTAGGGATGATTATGGAGTGATTAGGTATGATAAGGGATGATGAGGGACAATGAGGGATAATGAGGGAGTGATTAAGGATGATGAGGGAGTGATTAAAGATGGTAAGGGATGATGAGTGTCAATGAGGGAGTGATTATGGACAATGAGGAATAATGAGAGATTGATTAGGGGTGATGAGGGATGAGGAGGAAGTGATAAGGGATGAGGGAGGGATGATGAGTAAGTGAAATTAACACAAAGTGGTCATTTGATGTAAGTCATCACTATGACTTATATTTCCCTAATCACACCACTTTGGATTGAGTTCAAAGTGAGTGGTTTTAAAATTCAATTTTTACAAACCTAAGACTTTTAAAACTTTCAATAAGCAATCCAAAAGGCACAAAAACTTTAAAAATGACTATATGTTTACCAAATATGGACATCGATTGCAAAATTTATGCCCTAAAATCCCTAGGTTCAATATTGAGACCCTAAAAATTCTTGAGTACTGACCATATTAGATTTTGAAAAACTATCTTCCACATTGTAAGGCATGTAAATATGAGACCAACTCTATCAGATGTAGAGTGGCCCTAATTTATTATTTTTACTAAAATAAGTTTTTAGTATAACTTATATTTAACATTTATTTTAGTAAATTACCCCCCTCCCCCTGACTTCTAATGCATCCCCCTTCTACATTTTATCCACTCATGACTTCACTAAACCATAACACATACACATTATTACCACTAGACTTAGTGGTGATAACATCTATGCAATATGTAGATAATGCATGCGTGCTTTGGTTGTTTTACATTTCAAACGTGCATGTTTTTTCAATTTGTGCAATAACATGTATGTGCTAAAAAAATGTACATGTTATATTACATATATGATATGGTGATTTTGAATTTAAAACCTAAACCTTTTAGATTAAAAATGTTTGGATTCTTGAGCCAAAGGTTGGGACCTGCCAATACATAGTTGAATCTAAGAGTTTTGAGAAAAAAGATCAAAATTAAACTTTGATCATCAAATACACTATTAATTTCAATGATTCATTTCATAAAATTATCACCATGATGATGAGTACACTCTCCCCTTTCCAAATATATATATATATATATATATATATTTAATTTTTGGATTTTTTAAAGGTTTTTATATATGTTGATTTCTAACTATAGCTTTTTTAGGCCACTAAATGCTAAAAATATACATCCTTGTCTATGTTTATATATATATTTTCATATATTTTTCTTCATTTATCCAAATGCAAAAAAATTATATGGTTACAAACTATGCCTAACTCTACTCACATTAAAAAAACTAGTTTTCATTTTTTTGAGGCAATTAGGGGGCCGCACAACTAGATATCCATTTTTTTGTCAATTTTTAGGATCTATTTACTTGTAAAATTAATAAAAAATTACTCATCAAAAAATTATATAAAAATATAAGTTACAAACTAGATGATCTTATCTAAAGTTTCACCAAATTATTTTAAACAATTTTAAACGATGCTCAAAAAATGAGTGGCTAACAGCCAACTATTTACTCTATGTTCCTAACAAAAGTAGTTCATATTCAAATTTTAGATGTTTGACATAGTTAAACTAAATCATTTAAGGAAAAAAGTGTTTTGAAAAATAGACTCAAAATGATACAATTTATATTCTTACACCATCCTCAAATTTTGAGTGTAACCATCTCAAATTATCTACAAAAGTTCATATTTCTCAATTTCTAGGAAAAACATATCCATGGGTAGGCCCCTTTTTGTCCCTCAACTTTATACACTTACCTCGAGGCTAATACAAAAAAGGTAAAATATATTATTAAGATGCCACCTCCAACTAATCTAAAGTATCTATGATGTTTATAATGTAGAATCTAGGCTATTTAATGCTTCATTGCTTATTGGTTGATAAATCAATTCCTTTTATGTGTTTACTAAGAAAGGACACCAAATTTTTATGGGACAACATTTGTCAATAAGACTTTGATAAAATAAAATAATATTTAGTAAACCCACTGGTACTCATACTTCTTATTCCAGATAGACCATTACTTATTTATATCTCATCCACTCAAGAGGCCCTTGGAGCCCTATTAGCACAATATGATGATAATCATAAAGAAAGGGCAATCTATTACATCAATTTTCAATTGGTTGATTATGAAGGAAAATATATGGCAATAGAAAAATTATTTTTATCCTTGGTTTTTGATACATAAAAACTATGACATTATTTGATCAACAATGAGGTTCTTTTGACAATTTTATGTCCATTAAGGTTCCTTATGAAAAAACACACCTCACTAGATGTATCACAAAATGGGTGATATAAATTACAAGTTTGACCTCAAATTTATATCCCAAAAGTTGATAAAAGGTCAAGTTATAGCTGACCAATTGATTGTTGCTCCACTACTTGGTTCTTTTCCAATTATAGATGTTTTTTATGATGAATTTGAGGCATACAATATATCTTCAAATCCGTGGATAATGTTTTTTGATGGATTCAGATGTAGAGCAGGAGTGGGTGTTGGTATCATATTTTTCACCCTTGAGGGAAAATACATGCTTTTATCTCATAGATTAACCTTTTCTTCCTGAATAATATAGTAGAATATGATGCCTTGATAATTAAGTTGTCAATAGAATAAAAGCTTCATATCAAAGACATTCAGATCTTTGGTGATTCTTAGTTGATCATTAATCAAGTTACTAATCATTACCAAACTAAAGAAGAACATCTTCTACCATATAAATAAATGGTGGACAAACTAAAAGAAACCTTTGATACATTTTCTATTAATAGTATCCCCAATAAATATAACCACCATGTAGATGTAATGGCTAGTGTGGTATCCTTGATGACCTTTGATATTAACAATGATTATATAGACTTTACCATATCCTAGTTATGAGAGCCTACCATTTCTTATTATGAAATTGATTCCTTAATTATTCTTGCTATTATTCATAGTTTTATGAACACAGAATGGTATAATGATATTTAAAATTTCCTTTACCAAGCTTATATACCAAACCACTTAATACAAAATGATAAACATAAATTATAATGTGAAACACTTCATTATGTTATTATAGGGAATGATTTATTCAAATCAAGTTTCAATGGATAACTCATTTTATGTTTAAGCATATATGAGGCACATACTACATTATTATAAATGCATGATAGTGAGTGCAACAAACACTTTAGTGGAAAGGCCATGTCCTAAAAACTCTTACATCAAGGCTATTATTGGGCTACCATGGAACACGAATGTATTAAACATACCATATTATGTTTATAATGATAGAAATATAAAAATTTAAACCATGCATCATCTCACAAGTTACAACTAATTATCTCACCTTAGCCTTTTTCTTTATGGGGATTTTATTTGATTGGCAAGATAAATCTAGTGTCCATTGGTGGACACAAGTTCATAATCATAGCTACATAATATTTTAAAAAATGTGTGGAGATAATACCACTTGAATTTATTATAGGGGATGACATATGTAGGTTATTTATGACCAATATTATTATCTATTTTGGCATAATTTTAACTATTATTTCTGATAATGGATCATCATTCAAAAATAACACAATAAAAATATTTTATAGTAAATAAAAAATAAAACATACCTTTTCTACTCCTTACTATCCATAGGGTAATGGCCAGACAAAGGCAAAAAATACAATCATTATCAAAATACTTGGTAAAATAATTGAATGATATAGTTTAGATTGGCATCAACAGATGATGTATGCTTTCTAGGCAAACTGTACTAGTGTTTACACACCTACTCAGGCTACACCTTATTCTTTGGTTTGTGGTATAGAGGTAGTGTTATCAATTGAACTTGAGATACCTTCCCTCCATGTCTCTTTCAAAGATATTATAAAATATAATGAATATTGTGAAAAGAGATTGCATCAATTAAAATAGCTGAGTGAAAAACACAAAAAAGTTGTTGAACACTTACAAGTTTATCAAGATTGAATTATGCACGCACATAACAAAAATGTTTAGACATATGTATTTATTGTGGGTGACCTGGTATTAAAATAAAATCAAAAGAACACCAATGTAGAAAATAAAAATAAAATAAAATTCAAATCAAATTGGTTGGGACCATTTATCATTACAAAAAAATTGAGAAAAGGTGTGTAATACCTATCTACACTTGAAGGAAAACCTTTAAAAAGTCTAATGAACATCATGAACTTGTGTAAATATCTCACTTGATATATTCCAAAAATATGTTCAATGTTTACATGTTCTATGAGCTCCTTAGCATATATGTTGTTAGTTCCATGTTAGTAGATTGAATATCAATATTTGTTATATATACATTATGTTCACATGTATTTTTAATGTAATTCAAGCATACACATATACATGATCTATACACTTTTAGATGTTGGGTTTTCCCTATACTCACATCACCAGGACATTACGGGCATCCACCTCTATGATCACACATCTAATTTATATCATTCTATGGTCACTTTACATTATCATGTTTGAGCTCATATGTAACTACACATTCATATATTTTATGCTTATATATTTTACAATGTACTTTATATGCTATATACTTAACATTTTTTTATTAACACATATATCCATAGGCTAGTATGATTTATTTATGTTGGTTTCTTATTATTTCATTTATGTTCTTAGTATGAAGACAAGGACTTAAATTATCATTTGAATAATTTTGGGGACATGTATGTTTAATTAGGAACAAAATTCATGTTGAATGTTTTCATTGAGTCAATGTACCATAGGGTACACAATAAAATATTTCACATTTGGATTTTTGTGTTTTAAGGCATTTAAATGGGACTTTAGGTGTTGAGTGGTGTTATTGTGTGTGTGTGTGTGTGTGTTTTCTCAAAATAATGGAAAACTAAAATATTTTTTTGTATTACTTAGATAAGCCTAAACATATACTCATCATAACCAATCAAATAATAACAATCCCATTTATAAAACTATCACAAATAACAAAATTAGTAACTTTATACATACCAAACCACAATTATTTATCAAATTAGTATTCATAATTCAAAATTACTAAATCAACTATATGCCTTTTTAACTACCGTGGCTAAATGACCAAACCCACAAACCATATAAATAAACAAAACTTACATTTATCCTAAATAAATATAATATTATTCCTATAGAATATGTTTTTGACTAAATTTACACATAGTCAACTAATAAACCATTTTATACACAATTAACTTATAACTCAAGTTAATTTAGAAACCCCTAATTTATTCATAATACCCTAACTTTCTAGGTAATACTATCTAACTCTGATAGTCCATTTAAACTAAACATACATCCATTTAAAAGTAATAATAAAATAATAACATAGCCATATAATGATCACTAAAACCCAATTTGTGTTCCAAAAACCAAATGAACCCAATATCCAAATCAATGTCTCAAGTCATTTGCTATTTACTAATACACAATTGTATGACAACAAAAATAATACACAATCACCTATATACCAAATAAAATTAAAAATGCCAATTTATTCATAATCCCCAAACTATCTAAGTAACAAATGTAACCCCTAATCATTCTTAATTAAACCTATTCACATAGTCGTTGAGCAAATGATAACACATAACCATTTCATATACAAATGAAATAGAAACATAGCCATATAATGATTTATAATTTATTTTCCATTCATAATATCCTATATAACCATGTTTATGGTTGCTTTTATTGAACCAATGGTTTGATTATGTGGGGAGATTTCTCTTCCCATAGGGTTGATCCCTAGTTCTATTTTTTAAACAAAGTAAACTAGTATAATACACACTTAACATTTCTTAATAACCATAAGGACATGAAACTAGGTATGTAGGATAAACAAAATGAACAAACCCTACCTCCTAAATGTTGATGAAGAAGATTTTTCCTCTTTAACTGTAAATGGAATCCATTTTCTTTTCCTTTATCTCTTCTCTATCATCCGTGACCTCTCCACATTCCAAAAACCCATCTCCATTTATTATTTTCATATCCATCTGCATGCCATGCAAAAACCCCTAATTTCATGGTGAACCCTTCTCCATCATAAATTTCCAAGAATGACTCACCATAACACCAAAAATTCCTAGCATGACTCAATAACTTTTAACTTTAACTACCAAAACAACACAATCATCTCAATATATCTTCTCAAATCATAGTTGAACCCAAGTTATTCCAACTTACATGGATCAATCGAGAAAAGACAAAACCAAATAATGACTCCCAATTAGGGTTGACAAATGCATTTTGTCAATAAACATAATAATTATGTTTAATAAAATTTAAATGCATATCATAAGTTTAACCATTAAATAACATAAAGTCTCTTACCTAGTTTAACCCCTTAGGAATTTAAAACCATGTCACCCTAGGTACCTCAATAGACACCTTCACCTAGGATATAGGTTAGATAACACTGGTTTAAAATCAATTTATAAAATGACTATAAATGTAATTATTTTCCATGCCATGTGTGTGTGTGTGTGTGTGTGTGTGTGTGTTATAAGGATACTTTTTTTGTTGAATACTTGTAGGTACACATCTATATATATTTATACACTCAATAATAAGTAAAGTTATCTAAAGAACATATACAACTAAAACATTCTACAATGGCAACAATATTATAATCTTAGAAAATAGTATCAACTACAACCAAGACTAAAATAACATCTAAACATAGATACAAAATAAATCAACATGATCAAGTACAAAGTAACCAAACATATTAAAATAATCACATAACTATTCACTAACAAACAATCATGCATTTATTTTTACTACATGGTGTGTGTAGGGTTCCTTATCTAATATCTCCACCTCTAAGATAATCATCTGCAACACCCTCCTTGATGATACTCTTCCCCCATATATGTATGGAGAGTGGAATTTCTCCTACATCCACCTTGAAAATATAAATGGCAGTTAGTTCGTAATAATAATAATCAATAAAAATACTGCTAAAGCACAATAATACTAAATGAGAATAATCCACATACATATGAAACTCATGTATAAGTAACCAAAAAGTAATGAGTCACACAACATAATCATTATATGTCTCTCCTTACATTAACATAAATGAAAATAATTTACTACAATATTAATTAAACAACATTAAACCCATTAATATTTATTTAATACGAAAATCAATTATAGTGAAGAAATCAATATATAACATCCTTTCCCCTTAAAACTGGTCATCATCCCAATAAAACTTATATCAAACCAAAGTTCTGAAATTAAACAACACAGTGAAAAATAAAATAACAATAGTAAATACTCTAAACAAATAAATGTGGAAACAACCTATAGAACTCATCATAGTCCTCCCAAGTGGAACTATCAGTAGAATATTATGCCCATTAGACCTTTCACTATGACACTTCCCTATTATGCAAACTAAGTTTGTGAGTGTCAATTATCCTGATTGGTTCTATTGTGACCACCCCAAGATCCATAGCCTGTAAAGCATTCCAATCTAATACATGAGAAGGATCAATTATATACTTTTTAAGATAGGACACATGAAAAACATTATGCAAGAGAGCTAAATTTGGTGGTAAGCAAAGCCTATACACAATAGGATTGATCACTTCTAAGACCTCAAAGGGTCCCACATATCTTGATGAAAGCTTCGCTAATTTACCAAACTTAATCAAACTCTCTTGAGGCTTAGCCTACATAAATACTTTATCACCAATAAGAAACTGTCTTACTATCCTTTTTAGATCAATAAAGCTTTTTTGTCTATCATTAGGCTCAACCAATATTTGTCTAATTAAATATACTTGCTCTTCCATTTCTACAAGAATTTCAAGACCAAAGACTACCCTATCTTCAAGCTTGTCCCAACTGATTGGTGTTTGACACCTCCTTCCATACAATGCTTCAAATGGATCCATTTTTAAAGTTTATTGGTAAGATTTATTATAAGCAAAATATACCAATGGAATATATTCTTCCCATTTGTATTGTTGATCCATGTAATACATTCAAAGATATTTTAGAACTTGGTTTACTCTATTTGTTAATTCCTTTCTAGATGATATGTAGTAATGAAATTTAACTGTGTACCTAAAGTTGAATTTAAAGTCAACCAAAACTTAGATTTCATTCTTAGATATTGATCAAAAATGATCTTCTCTAGAAACCCATGTATTTGGTACACCTCTTTCATGAATATTTTTGTAAGAATTGGTGCATCATCAATACAATTACATGGTTTGAAGTGAGCTACTTGGGTTAGTTTATCAACTACCACCAAGATCATGTCATGTCAGTTCTATGATAACAACAAACCTTTAACAAAGTCCATACTAATTACCTTCCACTTCCATTCTGGTATATCATGAGGATATAAAAATCTTGCCAAGTGCACAAGTTTAACCTTCACATATTGACACTCTAAAGAATGAGACATAAAATCCATTACATCCCTTTCAATTCTTTTCTAGAAATAAAGAGGTTTTAGCATAACTATGAGCTTAGTCATGATAGGGTGACTTAAGTAAGGGGCATAATGCAATTTATTTAGAACCATGCTCCTCAAATCCTCTCTATTAGGTATTTACACTCTACCATTGTATCTTAAGATACTATCATTCTCCATCTTGAATACTTTAAAGTTGGGGTTTTGAGCATCCTCTAAAAAAGATTTCTTAACTTGATCATATAATTCATCTCCAGGGGAGAATTTAAAAACTTGATCACAAAAAGTACTCCTGATAGTATCTAAACTTACTTTGTACCTTGTATGACTTAGGGCATCAATAACTCTATTTTCCTTGCCCTATATGTAGCGAATATCAAAATCATAGTTGAATAAGAAATCTAACTAACATCTCTGATGAGAATTCATGTTCAATTGGGTGAAGATATAATTGAGCCTCAAGTTTTTAGTCTTGAGCTCAAATAGTTTCCCTAATAGATAATGCCATCAAACTTGCAAGGCATGCACTATTGTAGTAAGTTTTAGATCATGTGGGGAATAATTTAACTCATATGGCTTAAGCTTCCTTGAATCATATCCTACAACTAAACCATCTTGCATAAGAACTCCTCCAAGACTATCCCTAGATGTATTACTGATTACTAAGAATTGACCATTAATATTGAAAACTCTTAGCATAGGTGTCGAAGTAAACCTCCTTTAGCTCTTGAAAGGCTTTTTTGTACTTGTCTAACCAAATAAAACTTTTATTCTTCCACTGAAGAGAGGTGATTGGGTTAGCTATTTTTGAGAAGTTTGAAACAAATTTCCTATAATACCTTGAAATCCCCATAAAACTTCTCACCTCATGCACATTTTTAGGTTTTGGCCACTCCATTATGGCCCTTATCTTTGTTGGATCAATAGAAATTACATCTGTGGAGATAATGTGTCCCAAATATTCCATTTTGCTTTGGAAAAATGCACATTTGGATAACTTACCATATAGTTTGTGCTTCTATAAATGTTACAAAACTAACTCTTGATGTTGTTGTTAAGGTATGTTCCTAGTATTGGCATTAAGGAATTAATGTTGTCATTGATATCAAAGTTAAGTTGAAAGTCCTATGAATGTCCTTCATGTCAAAAGTTAGAATTGATGTCATGATTGGTGAAGTGGTGTGTGACAAAGAAGTTTTTGTCTCTCTGATGAGATAAAATTTGAAGGCAAATTGGTATTATTTATGGATTGATGACATGTAAAAATCATTTTCAAGATATAAAGGAAGCATCTTGATTTAGTTGTAAGCACTGAGGAGCATACAAGATATGCACATGGGTCAACAAGTCCTTGTATACTATATAAGTTCTTAGTACAAATTTGTAATGTGATAGAGATCATAAATTCTATTAAGAATGAACTTGTATTCAATAAATCATGTTTAAAGAATGATATCATTGAGATCTAGCTTATTTATGTCTAAACTCTGAGTACTAGGTATTTTGAGTAGCCTGGTCTAGTTCTGTGAAGATGTATGCATGAAGCATGGTAAATATTTGTGTTAAGGGCCAATATAGGCATGCGTAAGTTTTATAAGTTGTTTGAACATGGGAAAGAGGCAAATAAGCCTTCAAATGAGTTCAAAGGTCAAGTTTGAAGCTTAGCTCCTACATGAAGAGACTTGATGAGAAGATAAAGGCTTGGTGCCTTAGTGAGATAAGCTATATGAGACTTGTGTAAGGAAGGTTGGTAGAATGTGAGAATGTTATGAGGTCACATAATGTATGGATTAAGTGTTGAAGATATTTTAAGTGGTTTCAAGGCATGATCATAGTCCAATTATGACTAACAGTATAAAGCCTAGTATGCAAAGTGACCTATAGTGACCGAATGAGGGGTCAAGATCATTTCTAATGGTGGAAGAGATCTTGAAAGCATTGAAAAATATGTGAGACATAATTTTAAGTGTGTGGACAAAGTTTTAGGTCAATACCTAAAGGATAAACATGAAAACCCATGGTAAGGTTGCTTATGTGCACAAAATGGGGTGTTGCGAACCCGAGAAGAAGTTTTTCATGATCATTGGCACATGTAACCTTTGCATGAGATCCTAAGCACTTCATGGTAGTTTGGGAAGGCCCCTATATTAAATTTTATATAATTAGTTTTAGATTTTTGGGGAAATAATTTATGAATTATTGCTAAGAAGGTAAGGTAGTTAAAACCCTCATAAAACCCTTATAATTTACTATCTGCAATGCCTCTTTTGAATCCTTAATCCAACAGATACCTATCCAACCTAGCATACCAAGCTCTAGGAGCTTTATTTAGATATTAAAGAGCCTTTTTCAATCTAAAAACATAGTCCTTATCACCTGATAGTGATAACCCCTCATGTTTCTCTATGTACACCTCCTCTTCCAAATTTCCATTCAAAAAGGTAGATTTGACATCTATCTAGTATACCTTGAACCCTTTGAATCCTTTATAAGCCAGAAACAATCTAATGGCCTCCAATATTGCTAATGGTACAAAGGTATCATCAAAGTATATCCCTTTAACTTATGCATATCCCTTGCATACAAATATATTCTTATTCCTAGTGACTTCTCCATCTTCATTCAACTTGTTTCTAAACACCCATTTTGTCCTAATGAAATTCTTGTCTTTAGGCCTAGGAACTAGTTACCAAGTCTCATTATCCTCTATTTGGTCTAAATCCTCATTCATAACACCTATAAAAAATTTATCTTTGTTTTATTTTATAATATTATTATGTTCAATATTAGATAATAGAGAAACATTCTCTTGATTTAGTTTACTTACCAGTCTCTTCCTTGTCTATATACCTACATTCTTGTTGCCAATGATTTGAGATTCTGGATGATCTATTTGAATCTATCTTGAGGGGAATTTTGAGTCCTATCTCTCCTTAACTTCTTTTTCTTCCTCATAAACCTCTATAGTTTCTTCTTCATTCTTGACATCTAGATTCTCTAAAGTATCCTTTGACTGTGAGTGTGGTTTCCTTATCTCATAAATCTTCACATTGGTGTTTTCCACTATCTTTTGTAGCTTCTTGTTATAACATCTATAGGCTAAGATCATTGATGATTATCCTAATAATATACCTTCATTAGATATAGAATCAAACTTTGTAAATTATTCATCATCTCTTTTGATGAAACATTCACTTCCAAACACTCTAAAGTGTTGCACATTGGCAAGTCTGTCCTTCCATAGTTCATAAGGAGTCTTGTTTCCATTAGTAATTATCTATCCTCTATTAAAAATGTGTTTTTTAGTGATTATTACCTAATTTAAATATCCATCAAATAATATAGACTCATTTAGTATAGTTCAATCCATCTCTTGAACTGTTATATTCTTTGTTTCCACTACCCCATTCTATTGAGGTGTCCTAGCTACTGAGAATTGTCTCCTTATTCTATGAACCTCAAAAAATTCATCAAAGTCATTGAACCAAAAATATCATCCTATATCATATCTTAGTCACTTGATCTTCCCATTCTTCTCATTCTCAAAAATAGCCTTGAACTTGTCAAGAGCTTTTAACTTTTATTTCAAGAATACAACCCAAGTCATTCTTATGTAGTCATCTATGAGTAACGTGAAGTCGTTATCTCCTTGAATGTCTTAAATTATTGTAGGGTCATAAATATTAGTGTGTATTAATTTTAAGGGTATTGTATTAGAGTACTCCTTGGAGTTGAACCTTCTTCTAGTCTGCTTACCATGTTGACATGCCTTGCAAAGTATGTTTGTAGGTTTGGTGATCTTGGGCATGTCCTTCATAGATTTATTAGTGCTTATCTTGATCAGAATATCAAAGTTTAGGTGACCTAAACTTCTATGCCATAACTAAATTTCATTCATATTTATCATAAAACATCTCTCATTCTTGATCTCATTCAAAACATATAGATTTTTCTCAATCCTCTTAGCATTGATAATTAGCCTTCTTGATTTGGATCTCTTTATCTCAAACCCTCTATCATGAAAGGTTAGTGTGTCCTTGATTTCAAAATTGAATTACACTAAGTAGGTTATGTTTCAAACCTTCCACATACAACACATTTTGTGTCTTGGTCTTCCAATTTTCGAAACTCAAGACACCCTTGCCAAATATATTAGCATTTGTGTTGTCTCCAAACCTCATTGTTCCTGTATAATTATTATTTAATGAGATGAACTTATCTTTATCTCCTATCATATGGATTGAGAAACCACTATATATATCCCATTTCATGCCTTCATATTGAATGTGAAAGGTAGTCTAATATAGCATAATAAGATCCTCTTTATTCTTTTGTTCTTCCTTAGCAAATAGTCCATCTTGATTATTGAGCTCAATATGATCAGTCCTAACTTGCTTTGGCTTCCATACCAATGTTTGATTTTTTTCATGCATTATAGGAGATTCATATGTCTTGTTGAATCTTTAGGGCCTTATAACTCTATTAGAGAAAAATCTTGTTATTTGATTCTTTTCATGCATTCTAGGAGTTTCATATGTCTTGTTGAATCTTCAGGGCCTTATGAATTTATTAGAACAAAATAATGCAATATGTCTATAGACACCAAAAAACCACACACAATGGTTATAAATGTTACAACTCATCTAGACCACCTTAGGACCCCTTTCAGGCCCAACTTTGACCTTTTAACTGATAACTAAACCTAACTCTAGTTAAATTGTCCTGCTAGTTAAACCCATCTTTTTAACCCAATTTACCTTTGACCCTTGATCATTGACAATCACCCTAACCATCGATGTTCACCATGACCACTAATGATCAGGTTCTACCATCTACTCTGACTTTATTTTTTAATAATTAGTTTGTCTAATTCATGTGCAAGCCTATGCATGTGAGATTTAAATTTGGACAATAAGTTAGATGTCTTGTTAACATCTTTTTGTACCTCTCCTTCCTTCCTATAAAAAGAGAGGAGCAGGGGTTGAAAAAGGGATCCTATAACTATAAAGAGATTTGTATTTAGAGTTTCTTTTGCAGCCATTTTTCTAGAAATTTAGTGATCCAACCATCATGATAGAGAGATGAAGTGTTTCCATCCATCGACCAACAACCAAGTACTATTATTCTATGAGAATTTCTCTAGGCTCCACCACCTCAACCATTCATCTAATCAACCACTGACAAGCTAAGTATCTATTTTTAATTAATCAGTCACTTTATTTGTATTTCATAATTAACCTAGTTCAAGCTAGTATCTCAGAATCCCATTCTATAACCCCATCCAAACAACCTTTTATTACCCAAACCCAACCCATAGTAACCACCGATGCACACCTTGACCATTGACGGTCTACCCACCGTCAATGGTTACCCTAACTATTGGTGGTCACTTTAACCACTGATGGTCACTATGGTACAAAATATTATCAAGCTATTTTCACCCACTTACCCTCAACCAAATCCAACTTTCGTTTCCTCAACCTATTCACAGAGCCCCAACCTATTTTTTGAAGCATACCCAACTTATTTAGCATTAGTATTGACCTTCTTATTACTAAAAGTAGTTAATTTAGTCAATTTCCTTATCAAGCATTTATTGTACCTAATTTTAGTGACTTCTATGATTTATGCAAGTAATTTATTTTTCAAGTTTTGAACTTAATTTTTTGAAAGGCATGGATTGATAGCCCCTGAGGAAGCTCTTGTTTTTGAGATCTAGCTAGTACTAGGCAATCCACCAAACTATCTATCTAACCAACTATTTTCTTTAGTGTTGTCTTATCTAAGGGTCATTCCTCCTAAGCCAAAGAGGAGCTCTCTACAATCATCTAATTCAACATGCACATAACCAAATAGGTTTTTCAATCATACTCGTATCTAGTTTCTTTCTTCTTCCTTTGTTAGAACATAATTTGAAATTCTCTAAAACATTTTGGCATGCCTTATGGGATCCTTGAGTCTCTACTTGGATTTTTTTTATTTACATCTACATACTCTTCTCCCTATTTTGTGCTCATAAATGAAATAAAAATTTATTTTGGGTTTAAAATCAATTGAATACATTAGTTTTTTATAAGTTTAGCTCACTTAGTTAAATTAAAGCAAATTAATTCAATCATAGCATCACTTGTATCACACACACAAACCAAACCACGTACATCAATCAAACATCAAAACAACTTGACATAAGGCTTGACTAGGATTTCATCACTTAGCGATCACCTTACCCTTTCTTGATAATCCTACTTGGAGGTTAATACCAAGGAGGAACCAACTCAACTCTCTAGTTGAGTATAAAATCTAAAAATCGGTATATAGTAGCTAAGCACCTGACACCCTTATCACTCCAGTGTGTGAAGTGAGGGGGTAGGCCCCAATACCAAGCCATGTATTGATTTCTAATACATATATTTTTTGAGAGCCTAAACACAACCTAAAACCATCCATAGATTAATTTTCTATTACTTATTCTATCAATCCAAGTGGAGTCACACAATTTCTTACAAAGCTTAAGGCATAAGACAAAAGAAAGACTAAAAAAACTTTAGGACTTAATGTATTTTTTTGTTTGTGTTTGATATCCTTGCTCATTTCTTGTCTTCTCTATGTTTTAGTGGTGAGATTGTTTTTGAATTCTCTCTCCCTTATCTTGTATGGTCCTAACTCACCAACATCAAAAGAACCTATCAAAATAGAACCCATCACCAAACTAATCAACCTCTTCTACCTCCTTACCCATGGAGTATGTCTCTGAACCAAAAGACTCTCCTCATCCTTCAAGAAGTCCTTATTTTCCTTGAGTAGTTCCCCAAGGAGATACAAACTTTGCCACATTCTTAGCTAATAATCATGTGGCCCTTCAGTACTATCTCAACACCATGCCTCACCATACCCCTACTTTAATTCCACCTATGGACCCACCTTATGACATGCCTTCCCACCTTATTGGGAACACTTATATTTACATAGTCACCACCCAACCATTGACTACCCAAACATCCTTTCCATTCCCACCTTATTAGAACACTTTTATGGTAGCCCCTTTTTTTTTTCATCTACATGTTTAGCCTTGGACCCCTAATTTATCAAAAAGATGGGGAAATTGTAACCATCCCCATGACCCATCCTAGGATTATAGGAGATGACTCTCCTACCATTAATATTGTATAGTGTTAGGATAATGATACTATTCTCACCTATCTTTTTGCACCAAATTCTTCCATCCAAAAATCTCTTCCTCCTGAGACTTCAACCATGTTGAATGAATCCACCATGGATATCAACTTAGGCACTCTAGATAGGCCCTATATTGTTAAAATTGGTCAATCATTGAATTTTGAAGAGATTCAAGACTTCCCCTGCTTCTTGCATGATCTTAACATATAATTTGCTTGGTATTATAGTGACATGCTAGGAATTGACCCCTCCATCTCTACCCACAAAATAGTCACCAACCATGATGCCAAACTTGTTAGGAAAAAAATTTAGTGAATGCACCCTTGCATAGACATTCTAGTCAAAGAAGAACTTTAATGTCTCCTATCTGTCAATTTCATTTAACCTATTAACTACCCCCAATGGGTCTCAAACATTGTGCCTATCACCAAAGCCACAGGGGGACTATGCATTTTTGTGGACTTTCATGACATGAACCTTGCTTACCCAAAAGATGACTTTCCTATACTAAGCATTGACCAACTAGTTGATCTTATAGCTAGACATGAGATGTTATCTCTCATGGACAGATTCTTGGGTTACAATCAAATCCAAATCACCCCCAAAGATCAACACAAAACTACCTTTATCACCCCATGGGGGACCTTTTGCTATAGGGTCATGCCTTTTGGACTAAATAATGTTGGTGCAACCTACCAATGTGCTATGACTTACATCTTCCATGACCTTATCCATAATATTGTAGAAGACTATATTGATAACCTTCTTAGAAAATAAAAATGTTGTAACAATCATTTGGTTATTCTCAACATCATATTTGAGCACCTCATCCATTACAATATTTGTCTTAACCCTAAGAAGTGCATTTTTGGGGTTTTATCAGGAAAGCTCCTTGGCTTCATTATTTCCCTTTGGGGAATCAAAGTTGATCCTACAAAAATCAAAGCAATCCTCAACATGCTTCCTCTAATCAACCTCATTTAACTCTATAGTTTATAGGGGAAGCTGCAATCCATTCATCACTTTATCTCTCAGCTCTAAAATTGATGCTGACCCATCCATCACCTCCTAAAGAAGGATGTATCTTTAAAGTGGAACAATGACTATCAAAAGGCCCTTAATTCACTCAAAAATTACTTTCCATCACCACCTATCCTCACCCCTCCTAAAGATGATCAACCCTTATACCTTTATATCTCTAACATCAACCACTCCCTAGGGGCAATGCTTGCTCACTGGGATGAAAAACACAAAGAGCAATCCATCTACTACATAAATCACACTCTTATAGAGTATGAAAATTGGTACACCCATATCAAGAAAATTTTATTAGCTTTAGTCTTTGTGGCCACCAAACTTCACCACTACCTTATTAACCACAAGACCTATGTCATCACCAACATTGACGCACTCAAGTATATGCACTCCAAGCCATAACAAAACTAATGTATGGCCAAGTGGCTCATGATTTTAGCTAAGTTTGACCTTGAGTTTATTTATCATAAGTTAATTAAAGGGAAATTCATTATTGACCGATTGGCCAATGCACCATTAGTAGACAATCAGCCTCCTCTTGATTTTCCTGATGAGTTCATTATGACCCTCTCTCAGGTAGACTTCACCTATCAAGTGACCATGTTCTTTGATATATCAAAGTGATAGTATGGTGGGGGAGATGACATCATCCTTATCCCCCTTCATATAAAACCTCTTCTTTTATCCTTCAAGCTATATTTTGAATGCACCAATAACATAGATGAATACGAAGCCCTAGTAATAGACCTTCAAACTATCTTAGCCTTGAGAGTCAAAATGACAAACATTTTTGGTGACTCTCAACTTGTGGTCAATCAAATCAATGGCTCTTACCCATGTAATAATGATGTTTTTCAATAGTACAAACAATTAGCTGACATACTCTTAGCATCATTTGAACACTACCATATCCAAACCACCCTATGATCTATGAATAAGTTTGCCAACACCATGGCTTCCCTCACCTCTCAAATCCCATATGAACCCTCTAAATCTAAGCTATCTAGCATTATCCATCAAATAATCAAGACTTATTATGTCAAACCAGACCCTCCCACCATCTTCAATGTGGAGGAGACCCAGCCTAATCTTTGGTATCAGTAGACCTTCGATTATCTTAACCTAGCCATCATTCCTTATAGTATTTTTAGGAATGTTGGAAGATAATTTATCTAGAGTATCTCACATTATACCATACTAGGGGGAATTATTTATAAACATGGCTTTGACAGTCTCCTCTTTTTTTGCCTACATAGTCATAAAACCTCTCATGCTATCAGGGAAACCCATGATGGGATCTATGGGGGACACTTTAGTGGCCTTGCCATGGCTAAGCACATCCTTTTCCTTGGTTATTACTAGCCTACCCTTAACCAAGACTGCTATGATTATATAAAAGTGTTTTTAAGTGTTAAAAACATGGCAATCTACATCATGTGCCTAGCCATGGTCTTCACGTATCCATGAATTTTTGGCCCTTTTCATAATGGGGTTTGGACCTCATTAGTGAAATTAACCCCATTCTTCATATAGACACCATTCTATCATCATCATGATGGAATATTTTACCAAATGGGTAGATTCTATTCCTCTTGTCTCAACCAAAGATAAAAAGATTATTGACTTTATCAATCATCACATTATCTATCATTTCAATGTTTTTCACAAAATCATCACCGACAATGGAAAATCTTTTTAAAATAAATAATTTCAAGGTCTTTGTGATGCATTTGACATCAAGTTAAGTTTCTCATCACCCTATCATCCTCAAGCAAATGGATAGGTAGAATTCTCTAACAAAACTCTTAACAACATGCTAAATAAAATGGTGAATGCATCTAGTTAAGATTGGCATTTGCACATCCCCTTCACCTTTTGGGCATATCATACTAACATCTTAACCCCTATGGGTGTTACCCCATTCTTTCTTATGTTTGGAGCAGAGGCTATCTTACCTCTTGAGGTCTAAATTCCTTCTCTTCACATATCTTTTCAAGATCTCATTTTTTAAGATGATTATCATTAACACCATTTAGCCAGCTTGAGTTACTTAAGGAGTATCATTTATCTGCCCTTATCCATCTTCATGTATATTAAGAACGAATCAAGCATGATTATAACAAATAACTTAAAGTGTGAGAATTTAATATCATAGACCTCATTCTAAAGGAAAATCAACATGTCACCAATATGGAGAAAATCAAGTAGGAAAAATGTGCTTTCAAATGGATTGGACCTTATATCATAACCCATAAGTATGGATCAGGAGCTTATCAACTGTCCTCTCTATAAGGCAACCTAGAGCCTGAGCCCCTTAATGCTTCACATCTACATCCTTTTGTTATTAAAAAGGATCAAACTTACATTTTTTCTAACTTAAGTTCATCCCTTTATTAGAAACCACTTTCTTCTCCCTATTTTTAGGGGTAACTGAGTAAAATTGAATCATGTGATTATCCATCACAATCATGGCCTAATCTTGAATAATGGGTATCACATCTCTACCCATGACATGGTTCTCATGGTACTTTCTTCCCCTTTTATAGGATAGATTCCCATGATCATTGTCACCTAAACCTCTTTATACCTATTCAACCTTCTTGTGCTTTTAGTTTTGCCTTTATAAAGGTTAATCGTTAAATCTTATATAAACAATTCTATGTCCAACACAAAATCAAACAAAAGAAGCAAATTCATAACCAAAAATAATCATGGGTCATTCTTAGCATTCATAGACTTCTCACTTGAAGGAAAACTACCCAAAAACATAAAAAAAATTCTCAAAATAAAGTAGACTACTCCCTTGAAGGACAACTATCAAAGGCATTAAGCAAATCACACAAACTCAGACCACTCCCCTGAAGGATGGTTGGGTAAAGCATTTGTCAAAGAATAATAGTTTATTAGAAGCTTCCCACATTGATTAGCTTCACTAACCCTCCCAAGTAACAACAAAATAAGAAAGAAACCCATTATTAAGCATCCAAAAAAGCAAAATAATTTTAAAATCTGCAATCGACTCTCTTACACAAGATAATTTTGAAAGTCACAATTGACTCTCATAGGTAGACTTTCTGCATCGATCAGTCTACACCTTATATAACATATAATTGTTTATACTAACTCTTTGGTAACCCCCAAAAGAGGCATGCTAGTCTCATAAGAAGGTACCATTTTCATCCATCTCCCCTTTATACATTATAAGAAAGGGATTTTGCGCTCACTTGACATCATGTGAACAAAACACCTTTCTAACCAACTAATGAATGCTAATATGAAGCATTCAAAGGGATTATGTTCCTTAAGTCAATCCAAATTTAGTTTTTGTTTTAGTCTTTGGTAAATAAGAAGCATCATGCTCTCTTCTTATCCTTTCATAACTGGTTGATATATTCACTTAGACATTTATCTCTTGATTATCTTCTCTTTCTCACATCTAGTGTTATTATTCAACCTAATTTCTATGTTCTACCCTAAGCAAAATCAGCATAATCATAAACACATCACATCATATCATCATCATATCATGCACAAAAGCAAACATCATCAGCATAAACCATGTTCATAAACATAATTATGACCATATCACATCATATCAACAACATGACATCCATAAACAAATGAGCAAACAAACCATTTTTCACCACATGTGTCAATAAGGAAGCATATACCCATTAAGTTTTAGCATGATCATCATCATCATCATAACCATACATGTCATAAAAATCATCATAACCATGAATAAACAAAAGAAATCTCATCACATACCTAGCTAGGTGAATCTATACCAACATCCTTCTCCATATCACAACCATAATCAATGTAATAACATCAAATGATCAACATAAACATAATAGCCATGAATCATAAGTAATAAATAAAGATCATATATATAAATCATGAGTCTATAACCATAATCAATCATCATGTATACAACAAATATACATTTATCTCTCTCAAAATATACATCTCACCACATCAGCTCACAAGCTAATATCAAAATGATATACAATAAAATATAATATCCTATAACCATATCATAACTATGCCCCTAGGGTGTCACTATCTTCTAGGGCACCATCACCTCTTGATGTCTATCCTCTCGAGGTACCTACTTATCCCCCTAAAAAATCAACCCACTAGCCTAGGGTCACCATGTTAGAACCACCTACCAAACTAGCTCTATACTCACCCCATCGAGGCTCATCAAGACAACATCTCAAGACTATGGCCTTGTAATAGCATAGCTCCTCCACTATGGCTAGATACTATGTCATGGGGATAGTGCCTGATGTTCCTATAGGTGTTGTGGCTCCTCCTCTAGCCTATCTCAAAGAGTCTCTTTCCTAGGTAACCAAGACTAGTATAGTTATATCCTCATCCCTCTCACCTATAATTGTAGCCACCTGACCTTGTAATGCTACCAACTGACCCTATAGTGTTACCATGGAAGCCTATATCATAGCTAGTACTGATCATTCTTGATCTCTCTTTGTAGTCACCACTTGTACATCTGGGGCAACCCCTATACCTGTGCCCACTAATCTCTACTAGCTATGTCAACATCCATCAAAAACCTACCACTATCATCACCCCCAAAATTAGCTACAACATAGAGTTCTTGGTACCATGTTGGGTACCCATCCACAAAAACCTGCATAATCTATCTTGGCCCTAGTTGACAACTCCTCGTGATCAATTAAAACTTGTATGGGTTATGGCTTAGGAAGTAGAAAACCTACATCCTCCTACCTATACCTTGGGAATGGGCCTAGGATACCTTTTACTAGGCCAAACTATCACCACACCCTATTAAATGTGATAAGTTCTATCTCACCATCCCTCCTACCAAAGATCCACTTATATCTCTTCATGAAAAGTGTATGTCTCTTGTATCTAAATTAGTCTAGAAACTTGGCATATGGCCTCTAAATCATGTCACCAACATCTAGGGTGTATGATTCCCATCTAAACCAATCAATGTCTTAAACCCCTCCACCTAGTATTAAAAGGGTAAAATCATCTTTCCACCTCATGAAGCCTAATTTGAAATCTATTTGTGCATACCCCTCCCATAGTATCCCCATCAACCTAAGTAGCTGGATGTGCTTGTATGACCAACAGTGTAAAAGAAATCTAATGTTAATGTCATACCTCTTATGAGATCTAAAACCCCACAGCTCCCTATATATCTGGACTAGAAGCACATGCACCCAAATAAACATTATTTAAACCTATAACATCTCAACTAGTACCCCCAACAATAAATACCAAAACCTACCACTACTTAAATTTGGAAGGACCAAACATGAGACTACCATCATCATCATGGTCATCAACATCCTATCACCTCTGACCTTTTGGTATAGTGATGTGTAACTAAAACCCCCAACATGCCACCTTACAAAATCATAGTCATATCCATATAAAAGCTCCATGAAATCATCTCTCTACTCCCTCTTAATGTGATAAATTAGATTAACCTATATGGGTAGTTGAGTAATCTTATGAACATCCTCAAGTAAGATCTTCATCTCACCTATCTATAAAAGGAAGGTGTTTGTGGTAGGATCCCATCTCTTGATGAATGCCACAATCATCACTACATCCCATGACACATGTTGGTAATGTATCATGACACCAAGGCCCACCTCCTCTATGTAGCCCTAATCATTAGTAGTCATCCCCTAGTGAATCTCAACAAAAATATAAGGCACCTAATCCTGCATATGGATCCATTCCTATGCTTACAAGGTTTGAATGCAATTAAACTTAGTTCTCTATACTATCTCTACCTATGCCTACCTCTTATGCCTATAACCAAACACCAGGTATTTGCCTAATTCAGCCTGTAACCCATCTTATATTCACCTTAAATAATCCACCTTCTACCTATAAACACCACCTACTAAAGATGAACCTTAATTATTCTCAACACTGTTACCTATTAACCATTACCCCTTAGCCTTAAAATTTTAATCTAAATCCTCAAATAACTAACCAAAAATTTCAAACTATAAAACTTTAAAATTTCAAAAAAAACATTCAAACTTTTCAAATAACACCTCACCATTTTAGTCAACCACTGATGATCAAGCAACCAACTACCAATGATTATCGATAGTGACCGTCGATGGTCACTATGGGTGTTCTACTAGTGGAACACCCAAAAACCTAACTTACCCAAAAAACCACCCAAAAACCTAACTTACCCAAAAAAACCACCCAAAAACCAAAAATAGACAACAAATTTTCCTAAATTTGTCCTCTACGCTCCCCTAACCTACCCTACAATTCTAATTTTGAATTTCACCCATGCATTTCACCACAAACATACCCGAACCCTAAACCTAGGGCAAAACTAAAACAAAACCTAACCATTTTATACAAAACCAAAAAACCAAATCTAAATTTAAATGCATTTATAAAATCATAACTACTCTACCAATTGATTGACACCACCTACATCATTACTCAACCATCATTGAGGAGGAACTCAAGGACCCATGGCCTGGCCACATGCCTGTCCTTGTCCACCTAGCATCCTAGCTTTATCTAATCAATAATCACCTCAACCAATTACACATTAGTAATAATGTCAAAATCCTCTCACAAAATGCTAAGAGCTCACTGTCAAAAGTCAAAATGTAACAATTATCAGATGAAATCCATAGAATCACTTTTTATCTCCACCCTTTTAGGTTTTGAACCTGACCACCAATGGTTAGGATGATTTCTGATGATTAATCCAAGGTACCCTAACCATCAATGGTTAGGATGTTGGTATTTTGCTTCTAAACAACTTTTTCCATCAAAACTAATAACATTTTAAAATTTTAGCACATACCAAACTCCATGCCCACCCATGGAGGTTACCTTCTTTGCCTACCTCAACCACAGACCATGTCACCTTGTTAGTGGTTGTTTTGACATAACCTAGTGCATATTATTATGATGAACTTGCCTTGATCCTTTTGATCACACTGATAATACTTGCCATGTTGAACAATTTTTTGAACTTGTGCTGCCCAAATAATTTATGTTTTTCTCAAGAGTACTTCTTACCTTAGATACCCATAAAAACATAGACTTTGCCTAAGAGACTTGCATTTACAAGTGTTCCTAACTACCACGCCTAAATTCAGTCATGTAGTCCACTTATCACTTATCTTTCTAACACTACCCTTAATTTTTACCAACTATGGTAACCTAGTCAATGTGTGATCTTGGATATCACACTTTTTTCATACTACATGCACGTTTTTGCATTTCATTGCCCAACCTATCACCCACCTTTTATCATCACCTTCACCACTCTTCAAACCCACACTCGATTTAGTTTCACCTCATCACTTTGTAGTTTGAGGGGGAATGCCTCTTCCCAAGCTTGAGGCAACCAAAGCTTTGACCTACACTCCATTTTTATTTTATCATTTACTGATACAAACTACATAATAAAAAGGGGAAAAATATAGACATCAGAAAATTGCACATAATGGTTCTGAATGTTGAAACTCCCAGGACCACCTCAGGACCCCTTTCAAGCCCAACCTTGACCTTTCAACCAATAACCAGACCTAACTCTAATAAGCTTAACCTACTAGTTGAACCCACCTTTTAAACCCCACTTAACTTTGACCCTCAATTGAAGATGGTCACCCTAACTATTGATGATCACCCTGACCACTGATGGTCAGGTTTCACCATCTACTTTGAATTAATTTTTTTATATAATTAGATCATCTAATTTATGTGCAAGCCCATGCATGCAAGAGCTAAATATGGACAACAAGTTAGACCTTTTGTTAATGTCTTGTTACACCTCTCCTTCCTTCTTATAAGAAGAGAGGAACAGGAGGTGAAAAAGGGATCTCATAACTATCAAGAGCTTTGTATCCAAAGTTTATTTTGTATGTGTTCTTCTAACTATCTAGTGATCTAGCCATCATGATAGAAATTTGAAGTGATAGTATTCATCAACCAACAACCAAGTACCATTACTCTACCATAATTACTCTAGGCTCCATCACCTTAACCATTCATCTAATCAACCACTAATAAGCTAAGTATCTATTTTAAAGTAATTAGTCACTCTATTTGTATTTTACAATCAACCCAACCTAAGCCAATCTCTTATAATCCCATTTTATAACTCCATCCAAACAACCTTTTATTACCTAGATCCAACCCATAATAAGCATCGATGAACACCCTGACTACTAACAGTCTATCCCAACCACTGACAATTATCCCTATCATCAACAGTTACCCCAATCAAGGATAATCACCTTAACCATCGATGGTCACCTCAACCACTAAAGATAACCTCAACCATTGATGATCATTTTGGCATAAAATAATAGCAAGCTATTTTTACCCACTTACCCTCAACTAAATCCAACTTTTTTTCTTTGGCCTATTCATAGAGCCCCAACCTATTTTTTGAAGCATATCTGACCTATTTAACATTAGTATTGACTCACTTATTACTATAATTAGTAAATTTAGTCAATTTCCTTATCAATAATTTATTTTAATTAATTTTAGTATCTTTTGTGATTTATGCAAGTACTTTATCTTTTGATTTCTAAATTTAATTATTTAAAAGACATGGATTGATAGCCCCTAAAGAAGCTCTTACTTTTGGGATCTAGTTAACACTAGGCAATCCATCCAATTATCTATCTAACCAACCATTTACTTTAGTGGTGTCTTATTTTTAAGTCATTCCTCCCAAGGCAAAGAGGAGCTCTCTACAATCATCTGATTTAATGTGCACACAACCAAACAAGCTTTTCAACCATACCCGTATCTATTTTATTTATTCTTTCTTTCATGGAACATAAGCTAAAATTCTTTGAAACAATATCCTATATTATGATAGATGTAACAAACAACATTTATGTACTTACATCTTGAATGATTACTCCTTTTCCCATGGTCCCATGATGACTTATCCTTTATTTCATTACGCTATTTGATTGGTATTTTCATGTTGGTAATGTTAACTTGTTCTGACTTTTCATGCTCTCTCTCAATATCAATCATCTTGTCTATGAACTACTCATGCTCAACCTTCAAGGAATCTACCTATGTCTTCAACTGGTCATACTCAACTTCTTTTGATCTAAACCTTGTCTTGATACCTTTTAACCAATTCTTGAGATCCTTGATATTCTTTTTTTGATGCTTCAAATCATCAAGGGCACTTATGAGCTTAGTTTAAGGTCTACTTCAGATTTTCATTCTTCACAATCATAGTAGACTTCTTCATCATATATGTTATTTTCTTCCTTTTGATCATTAGATATCTTATGCTTCTTAGGATCACCTTCAAGCTATTAGACTTGTTTAAAAGGACTAGGATCTGATACCAATTATTGGAAACATAATGACTAGGGGAGTTTAATTAATCTCTTAAATATTTCTTTCATGTGTATTTGAACATTCCTTGAACCATCAAAGCAATACAAAGATATAAAAATGCATAGAGTCATTCACATAAGCATAACACAAGAAAACACACATATGAGTGGGAAAACCTCAAGGAGAATAAAACCCACTAATCCTCACAAATAGACTATAGTATTATAATTCAAAATATCATAATTTTTTGAATTACCAAATCTACATGGAGCACTAACCCCAAACTAGCTAAACACCAACCCAGTTAGGCTTTAGTAAGTACCAACTTGTAAGGAGGCTCTAACCCTCTAGATGACTTAGCACCAACTCAACCACCTAATCAATTTGATCACCTTTTTTAGACCTTATTGATAATACAATATATGATTATCATCTTCTTCAACTCTTCTCTCTCTTTTATCCCTCTCAAACTGCCTTCTGGGCTCCTTCGCTCAACTAGGTCTCTTTAAAATAGATTAGGTCAAATGACCTTCATCTATAGTACCCATATTATATATTTATGATAGGTTATATAAACCCTTATAATGTTCTACAAAATCTCCTTCATCTCTTCAAAATGTTATATCCTTATCTTCAACTTGCTCATTTTCTAACTCATCAATTAGGCTTATTAGAACTTGTTGTCATACTAGGCTTTTGCTCATACACCTATTGGTCATACATACACACTTTAAAACTTATATTTTAAACATAATAGGCCTAAATACATGATAAAAACATTATTAAATCATTAAATTAGGTCATCCATATCTCAAATGGACCAAATCCTTCTTTAGGCCTTGAGGAGACCTAATGTAATTAGGCCTTCATTAGTACACATTACCCTTTGATCTCCTTAGGAAAATTTAAAAATATACACATAGAAAGAAAAATTAATATACCTCCATTAATCTCATATTATTTCCATGACACTTTCTATCTCAAACCACTACTTGAAGCATGCCATTAGTACTATTTCCATTACGCCTTCACACACACATAAACGTCTATCTTGAACAATTGAAGATAAAACAATGTTTAGCCACAAAAACATGATAATAAATCATATTAAAAGAACCTAAAAACCAAAAAAACTTCACCAAGTTCATTAAAATTCATTACATAGGGCAAAAGGACTCAAAAACACTCTTGTAACTTGCTCACTTAGAACTGCCAGTTTTCCTTAAAGACTAATCATGGTGACTCAAACCTCTAACACTTGTATAAAAATATTAAATGAATTATGATGTATATATATTATCCCATGAGATAATTATACAATTATTAAATATAAATATTATATGATCAAATGGAAATATTGGTCTTGCAAACAACCAATCTCATAACCTTATATCTCATTGTCTCATCTAAACCAGACAGGTCAATTTGTGAGCAATATTTTCACTATAAACACTAACCTCTAAAAATTGTACCAAACATGAGAATGTATCATCATTCATAAAAAAAATATCCATTCTCTTTGTTTCATCACTAATTCATAATCATCTTCTTATTGTTGCTTGGGTTTCTCACTATTTTCACCATTAGGCCTGTTAGCAACTGGCTAACTTAGATGACCAATTTAGCACACTTGAGGGATATAACCTATCTATAAACCTTCATGGAAATGAAACATAAGTATAAAAATTCATCCTCCATTCATTTTAATACTTTGACTTGGTCAAATCTAACTACTACAGTAAATCTCTGAGAAATGTGTACTTTCTTATAGGGTCTACTCACACACCTGACAACTCAATCACACCTAGAGGTATCCAAAAGAGTTTATTACAACCTAAAATATATTTTATAGTAATTTTAGACAATTCTAGGCTATTTTGAATAAAATATTCAACATTGGGTCCTTATTGGGATCTAAGATGGTTTAAGCTTATTTCTATTCTTAATAATCATTCATAAAACATATCCCCTCAATCCAAAAACAAATGCCTAGAATTTTGAGTTAAGACCCTTCCCCATATAACATGAATATATTAGGTTCAAATTCATATGTTTTATGAGTTAATGATCACAAGAAAATCCTTCTCGAGTTTGCATGCCTTCATTCTGTGTACTCGAGAGACCTTAAAACCACTTTTAATGCCTTTTCTTGCAAACTATGACCTCAAAATTTGTGAACATGATTGAAAAAAAAATATCATAACTATGTCCATGATAAAATATACAAAATTATCTTTGAAAATTAATTTCATGCTACATTAGGCCATGCTCTCACCAAATGGTTTTCTACACTTGAGTCTTCACACTTCATTAGGCCTTGAACTAACCTTCAAACCTCTTTTCAACCTCTTAATACTTTTCTCACATGATTACACATCATCTAAAATTCTCAAACAATATAAAAAATCCTTATAGAACCTTGAAAATATATCATGATATGTCATTAGGTGAGGCAGGGTCTAGAAATGGTCTAGTTGCAAACTTGATCTGAAGATCCTACCCTTATATGCACACCTTGAGATTATCATGAGTTCTGCAATGCTTCATATACATGCTCAAGAAACCTCATACAACAAATCATGCTTGTGTGCACTCATTTCACCAAGTTATCATGATTTTTCATGCACAAGACTAGGCATCCTATGTACATACCTTCTCAAGACACTACTAGGCTTAAGCATTTGATAACAAGGACAATAAGGACATTAGGATTTTATGAACAATCTTTAACAGTCCAAACATGCTAAAACCCTCATAAAACCTTATCCAAGACAAAATTGAGGAAATATAAATGGATATGTACTTAAAAGGCCTAATTTGGCATTGAAAGTGTTTTGAACTTATGGAGGACTCTCTCAAGCTCCATCACATCAAATTGGTTTGTACCCTACTTGTACAAATAAGGTAAAAATAGGTTTTTTTGAAATGTTTTGGGTGTTATGCAGGTATAGAGGATATTTTAATAATTATAATCATTTGGGGAGGTCAATTAGGAATTTTTATAACTCCCTATGCTCATTTATTAACATAAATGGGCATGGAAACACTTCTACTAACTCATTCATCTCAATCAATCTTTGACAGATAGTGAAAGTGAAGAGTGACTACAAGTGAGAGAATGAGAAGTATAATTTGGGGTATTTTCAAGGTCTAAGTAATGGTGTTTAAGGAAAATAGACTCTATACATTTGTCTTAACACCTCTTCCATGGATTTAGCTGAGCAACTGAAGGTCATCTTGATGACAAATGTAAAAAAAGAGCCCTAAAATACCAATGAGTGACTACAAATGGTGAGTACAAGAGTCCATAAGATAAATAGAAGCTAGGATAACATATAATGATTATCATATCATGTTTCTAAGCTCCATAATATAGTGCATTTGTGTCAACTCTCCCTATTCCAGTTTCAAGCACTCAAGAGATGTTTCATGATGAAGGTAATTTTAAGAAGGTAGTTGAAGTGTCTCTACTCTAGTTTGAGGAGTTTTGATGGTTCAAATGGAAACTTGTCCAATAATACCTTCCAAAACTATATTTTACACTTTATTCTTCTATAATTTAACTTTTCCTCATCACTTGACACTTTTTCTTGTGACCCTTGAGCTCCACTTCTTCTCTCTCTCCTCACATACTCTATAAATGTAATCCATTTTGACTTTTGTAATGAAATCCACACCTAGTATGGAGAAGACTTGCTGGTTTGATGTTGTATTTTTACATTTAAATAAAAATTACAATGTGGTTTTAAGTTCATGACTTTCTTGTCTAAGTGTGTGAAGTGATGCATAGTGAAGTGTCTAGTGATAATCATCTATCCTTGCCTTCTCTTTATCCTTTCATGTTTGGTGCAAGTAGTTCTCACTCTAACAATTAAAATGAAGTGTATATAGTGTGTTTGACTATATTCAATTGTGAAATTATCCTTGGTGTCTACAATCTAACATTTGGTTCAATCACCTTGAGTAGTCTAATACATATCACCTTCATGTTTGAAATACTAATGTTAGAGTAATTTAGGATTTTGAAACTAGTGTTGTAGGTCATGTTTAATAGTGCAATGGTAGGGTGGTCTAGTGAAGATATTTTTGGTGCATCACCTTCATAGAGTAGTTTATTTTTCATGTTATTTTTATCCCTTTTCATCCAAGTAAGTAGTTAGTGTAGGTTATAAACAAGTAAGGATCAATCTAGGGGACTAGCCCTTAAACCTAAAGGTCTACCTCTACCATAGGCAACCCACAAGCCTTGAGGTATTCCAATGTTTCCCAAATATTAGAGTAATATTGAACAACCAACTCCAAGGTGCAAGATTTGGTGACAATAATAATAATTAACACACATTAAAATAGAAAGGAAGTTTGATACCTGCAGAGAAAATTAAACTTTTATTCAATGAGAGTGAATAAGGAAAATAATACAGTCATGTATGATTGATGTAAGACAGGGTATAAACATATAGCATGCTATCTCTCAATAAATATATTTATGGCATACATTTTGGAATGTATCAACCCTTATAAACATGCATTTCATACATATTTATACTTGTAGTACAAGAAATAATTACTACTAATGTTAATTACAAAGAATAAAATTATAAGTCATTTCATCTTCTTTATTGAATGACACTTGAGTTTAAGGTATATGGTTATTAACTATCCATTGAGGGTATATTTTAGGATGGGAAGTTCCTCTTGTCAAGCTACATTATTGAAGCAGGTTAATATATGAATGTGTTGCAGCTGAAATAAGTGTATGTGCATTATTCTACAAGTAAATTCCAATGAGACACTCAAGATAGTGAGTGAGCTTGGTAAAAATGAGTGTGTAGGGCCATGAGTTGGTGTGATATGGGAATGTAAGTCTAAAAACAAGTACAAGACTAGTGTGTGAGGATGAGAACAAGCTTACCATGGAGAAGTGTGTAGGATTTCACAATAAGAGGATGCAAGAGGGTTTTGTATGCAAAAGAAGAGATACACACATATCACTCACCCTTTTTTGAAGAGTAATGGTCTCCCTTCCATCCTTGTGTAGCTTTAGGAATTATATATTAAGTTTTTTATAATTGTACCACTTACCCTGATTAGCATATTGCCCCACTTTGACCACTTTGAAAAGTTGGTGTGTTCTATGGCAGGTGCATGTGTTTGTCACTTCAATGATTTTATCTTTATATGTTGGGTATAAGTGTTCAAGGTTGAGATAAACATGATTTTATGTCACTAATAGCTTAAGAAGTGGAGGAATGTAAGGTTGGAGAAACTCCACATTGAATACTAGTTGCATGCCCAAATATGAAAGTATATCAAAAAAGAATGTTTTCTCACTAGTTACACATAGAATGTTTTAAGGACTATAGTGTAGAGGCTTGATATTGTGGTGTGGAACTTTTATTTAATCCTTCTAAAGGTGAAATAAAACTTTATCATGAACTTAGAATGCATGAGGTGTAAAATGCACATTGTCATGCTCCTTTTACTTTTATTGTGTGTTTAAAAATATCTATTGAACCTGATGATCAATAGATTTTATGTGACACAAGAACTTAATAGATTTGTCTACTTCACATTCTTGTGCATGTGAATCAGTGTTAGCTAGTGAGTGGTAGGATATGTCTAGTGGTGTTGTAGGATGAAACCCAAGACATGTCTAGAATGGACTATGCCTTGTAGAGCTATGAAATTCTCTATTATAGGCATGTTAAGTGTATAAAACATTATCATCATAGGTGTGTGATTGTGAATTCATATCATATCAACAAGTGTTTGATTGAAAAATTTAGTTTTACCATTTGTATTTAAATTAAATTTTGTCAACAAGTCCAACTACATCCCATCAAGTCCCATAGTGCTTACTATAAATGACTCATAAATCATGGATCTTTATTAGATACAATGGATGTTGGGAGTCCAAAATGAACCCAGACATGGTTGAAGAAGCTTATGTAGTGATATATACATTAATATATTTAGTAAAAGTGACCATGATAGATAGATTTGAAAACCTATCCACTAAAATGAACATAGTGTTATGTTGGTGTCTCATTGTAGTAAATCTAGTCATGAAATCCATGTTAATATAATTCCATGGTTTAGATGGAGCCGGTAGATGTGTGTAAATTCCTAGCTTCCTATTTATGGGCTTGATGATGTAATAAATAATGCAATACTTGATGTGGATCTCCATGTCAATGCTCATGAATGACCAATATAAGTGCAACTATAATGTGACTAGTCTTTATCATGCCAAAATATCCTAATTTCTTGGCATAGTGTGCCTCCAAAGTTAATCATTGGTGAGGTATGCCACCATAAACAAAAAGATGCCTAAGATTATATAAAACTTCGTTGGATAAGTAGAACTCCCAAACTTATTTACCTTATAAAAGGTTGGTGTGAGTGTCTTTGAAGTCATGATCAGCTAAGTAGAGAGATACCATGTGTACATAGTTGTGATCATGCATGCCTAGTTGTCATGCCTAATAACTAACATAATAAAACACACACAAAAATAAGCCATTTTTAAAGAAGGGTGTAATGTATATTCTTTATAATTTCAAACTCCATTGGCTTGCCAATAACATGACACAAGACACACATTGCATCCAAACAAATATGCATGCCTAAATGACATAAAAATCACTGCACAAGTGTTCAAATAGTTTATACACAACCATGTTGGCCCCCACTTGCTCTAAATAAACTACAAGCTAATAAATAATCCTATAACTCTCTAAGATATCCTAACAATCCCCACATCCCCTAAGTCCTAAAATAACATTTGATTAAATCAAGGAGGGTTCAAGAAACCCTCAGCTATAAACATAATCTAACTCTTCATGGTGCTCAAAAACTTCTTTGTGTGAATCTAGCCAATCACAAGGCTCAAATCACACTTAATTCATAAATTAAAACCAATTATTGACTTAAGTCAAATTCAAGTAAATATATCAACTAAAGATTTTATATCCCCCATACAACCTTAAAATAGGTCTAAAATATTCTAAATAAGCCCCTTGAGAATGGAACACTCCATATTAATTATTGGGGATCGATTTGACCTTAACCATCAGATCTAGTCAAAGGTAAGGAATCCCTATAAATCCTTATGGAAGTCAATAAAGTCTTCCAAGTAGATCTTAAATCACCAATTCATATTTTAGGATGAAGGGAGGAGGTGTTGGAGGATAACATGTCCATAGTAATCCCTCCTCTCCTTCCTCTGCCTTGGATGACTCCATTAATGGAGTCTTTAAGATATTGATCCATTTTCAAATAATTTATTTTTAAGTTATATTTTGATATATGTATACATGGTTTTATTTTATAGGTACCCATCTTTATAGAAAGGTTACAAGAGGTCCCAGTCTTTTGCAGTTTCCAAAATAGTTTTAGGAGCTTCAAGTTCCTCCATGGGGATTAATGGGCACCACAAAGTAAACATTATATAAATTTTAGTTTTATATTAATATTTTTATCTCAAGATGTATGCGACTTAAAATAATTATGGGTCTCTTTTTTTAGCAACCCAATACAAGCCCCTAGAAACTTGTGATAGCCATTAAGGCCCAAACAAGCCTACCAAGGACAAAACCAACACATAAAGAAAGCCATAGGTTTTAGGGGCTAAAACCACTTTCATATGGAAGGGGAATGTTTTTTTGGGGGTCTCATTTTTGTTCCCTCACTTCATATCCACCATGTCTCCACAACCATGGGTACATAATGTATCTACCAAGTTGTAAAGGAGGTCTTAGGCTCACTTGAGTCAAAATCATCATAGCTAAAAAAATACATCTCAGACTTCAGATATTATTCCATATAAAAGAGAGTGTAAACTTGATGGGGGTCCCTTTTTGTGTCACCCCACCTTTGGGTCTTTGATTATCTACAAATGTAAGAACAAAATCAGGTATAATTAATTACAAAAGTTTTGGTTTGAATTAAGCTTCATATTCAAGTTTATAATTTATAAAACTCAATGTTTTAAACTTTATTAAAAACATGGTTTAAAATTAAATTAATTTTTTTAAAAGGATTTAAAATAGTTTTGAATAATCATTTAGTTTAAGTGGGTGGTGGCCAAAATGGTTTGACCAGCCCCTAGTTTATATTTTTAATTTAAGGTTTGTGGTGGGATCACCATGTGGTTCCCACCCCAAAACCACAAAGCCAAGCCAATCCAAGCCCAAAAATTTCTATCCTGCCACTAAATTTTATATCCCCTTAGGGGCCTTTACCCATGTCACATGGTCACATGGGTGATCACTAGCTAAACACTAGCTACCCTACAAGAAGGGTGTAGTGCCCTTCTCTAGGGCCTATTTTTCCCCCAAACTACACTATAGACTACTAATCTTTAAAAAATCACATTGGGTAGACCGGGAACCCAAAAATTATAAAATGAATTGAATTTTATCATAAAATTTAGGAATTTCAATATAAAATTAACTCAAGTACTTAAATTCCAATAGTACATGCAAATAAACTCAGTGACGTTTAGAGTTTTTACAAAAGAAAAGAGTCCTTTTTAGTAGTCCCGAATTAATAATTCATATATTCCAAATGGTATCCCATAAAAATATTCCATAAATTGCTACAAAATCTTGAGAAGACCTACTTTCTAAATAAAATATTGTAAAAACTATAAACACATAAAGGTCTTCAAGTGGACTCATCTATGAAATGAAAACAAACTAGATTATCTCACATTATTTAAATATTTTGATAGTAATGTATATTTATAAAATAAAATAAACCATTGATAACATAAATTTCATATTAACATTTATTTTCAATAAAATTCAATGCAATACATTTGTTTTACTCCTCTCCAACGAGGTCTAAAAATTAAATCAAGCACTAGTTCATGCAGCATACATCATGATGATAAATTCACATTTATTTCCAATTTAACATAGAATATTACATATTTAAGGCTTTCCAATATAAATACCATTTTAAAAATAATTATAATTTCCAAGTCATAAAAATTCTACAAGCCATCTTCATAAATCTTCTACAAGGCCATCTGAATGAGGGGCTTGCCTCCCATCCTTTTGTCATCATCAGGAGGTTGTTTTAGGGACCCCTTAGCCTAAGACTCCCAGATCCAAGAATCAACACATCATGGTTTAAGTAAGATATTTTTAAAATGAAGTTTAGGTGATAACCATACTAGGCAATGGATGCTCACTAGTAAAATACATTGAGGGGATTAAAAGTTCAACCACATGAAAGATGTTTTCATAATCACAAAGGCATAACCAAAATACATCCAAGGATAACACTCAATAATGATTTATAATCACTCAAACAATCTAAAAATAAAAACATACAAGTTTTTAACTCACTCCTTTATAGATGATAATTTTACACTCTCTACACTTGGGGTGGAAGGATGAGAACTTTGGAAGCATTTCATTGCCTAAACCCATGTAAGGATGCATACATTAATAAATAAATACAACACTATTTTGGAAACATATAAATACCATTTTAAGACAATATAAAGGATATAAAATCATCCAAAAAATATAGGGTAGGTGCTACATCTCTAAGCCAAAAAGGCAATCAAACAACATAGTGGCCTTAGCACATATCATGGAAAATAAGTAAAGGAAGAGGGTAATACAAATGGACTTACCCCTATTGAAAATTTCACTTAAGAATATGGATAATATCATCTTAATAAGATTACATTGAAAAAAAATGTAAGGGAACCCACCATCACTCTACCTCTTGAATTCATTCAATAAATCCATTTACAAGTCTTGGACATTATCAAACACCTCTTCTCCATGCTCCTCTTCTAAGATTTTATTTCTCTCCTCCACTTATGGTTTTCCAAAATTAAAAATGAGTAGAATATTACTCACAATGAATTATTTCCTTCCTCATATAGATTAGACTCTCCACTCCAAAATCTAATGGGAATGTGACATGAGTCCCTTCCCATCCTTTGATTTATGGTCAAAAAGTCTTCCCCTCCTTAATTTCACTTACAAGCCCATCTTGGAAAGAAATCAAATCCATGCCCAATAAATGGACTCACTCTCCCAATACATAAATAGAATCACTTCCCTATTGGTCAAAGGCCAAATATATCTACTCAACAAGTTTAAAATATTCCTTAAGGCATTCTAAGAAGTTGGGTCTCTCCATCCACCTGTATTTTGAGTCAAAGAGGGTCACTTAAGTGGCTTAAAAAAAATTTAATAAATAATTCAAACTAAGAATAAACTTCCCAAGGTTATAATAAAGGTGATAATAGTTTCCAAGGGGGTTGAATAGTGTAGAACAACTTAAAGATACTCATGATCCGACTAATCCAAAACAAGGTACAAAGAGTGTTTTGGTTTGTATTAAGTTAAAGTCCCCACTCTACTCATGGTGTGATCATGCCCAGTGTAATCATATTTCCTTCATTTGCCTTTCTTATCACCTTGACACTCATTGCACATATAAAATTCCCTACCCTAGAAGTCGAATATGTATAATATAAGCAATCCAATTAATCTCAATCCAATCAACTAGTACATGGAAAATCCAAGGAATCACATATAAATTTTGGTAACTAATACCAATAAAATAAACATATGTATAACTAATTACATATTCAAGAATAATACTCTAGTGATATTGTACTGATAACTATCATAATAATCAGCTAAACAACAAAAATGTTGATATCAATGCATATAATATAATCATACAATTGTTCTTATGTAAGTAAAACATGACATCTCAAGGCATATATAATCCTTGTCTCAATATTAAAGACTCAACAACATCTTGTATCTCAAATATACATAAGCCACATCTCAACAAGATGTGTGAAAAAACCAAACTGCTTATAAGTAAGCATTATGGAATTAGGGGTATCACATCCTCCTCTCTTTATGTAGACTTTATTTTAAATTAAATTATGTTAGTGTTTACAAGGAAAGGTAGTATAGATATCCGTCATCAACCAAGTTTAAGGAAAGTAAGTCATATGCAAAAATAACCTTATTGTGGAACACAAAAGATGTTAATCATAACTACCAACAAGGTAGGGCTCAATAAATATGTCAAGGGAATATAAAAATGTTTCTAACACAAACTATGCATTAAGATCGATGAAAGACACAAGATTCACATATGGGTTATTGTACTACCACTATGATGAGTTCATGAATTGGTGGTAGGCTAAGGAAATCTGATGTTTTTTTGTCCTTCCCTTTCTTGTGCTTGATCACGAGATGGAATTATTATAGATAAGTCATCCATTTTATGTGGAGCGTGTTCTCCTTGATTTATGTTTGCAGAAACTAAAATGGTGTATAGTTATAATGAACAACTATCTCCTTCCCTAATATATAGTATCACCATTGTTTGATTATTTTTACAATAACATAAAATTATTTTTCATGGGGGGGATACCTTTACAGCATGTCACTGAATGTCTCTTAATGGTAGGAGACCAAATGTCTATGCTACATGAATACTATGTTGAGTGAATAGTCAGATGCATTAGTTTGAAGTTCTAAGGAGAGTACAATTTCAAAATTTTCAAGTATAAACATTACATAGAGTTATTACTTAAGTACCTAAAAATCATGTTTTTGTGTAGGAGTTTGGTCAAACTTGGTCATAGTACAACTTATATGGATAAGTGGCCAAAAGATGTGTATGAAATGAAGGAAGAATATGTAGTATAAGTTTGTGATTAAAATAACTCTCCTCAATTTTTTTGAGATTGTGCAAAGTGGGAAAATCCTAGATCACTTTGATCTTTTATGGTTCTACATGGTTTTTTGCATGGTAAATGATGTATCTTAGGTATTGGATATACATTGTGCCAAATGTACACTTTTCCAAGTTTGCCTACAACTTGTGTTGATGTAAGGTGTGTAATACACATGTGATATGTTCTAAATTATCCTCACAAGTATTGTTGAAGATTAGGATGTATTTAGGTAGAAAATGATAAAGGACTTGAGGAATGGCTTGAGGAGATCATCCATTAATTGCATGAAAGTGTTCAGTGCATTGGTTAGCATGAAATGCATAACCAACAATTCATACAATCCTTCCCATGTATTGAAAGTTTTCTTCCAAACATCTTTAAGATATACTGGGACCTAATGGTAACCTAAATTCAAGTTGATCTTGTGAAGTATTATGTACATTTGAGCTCGTATAAGAGGTTGCTAATGTGTGACAATGGATACCAATTCTTCATCATGATTTTTTTGAGTGTGTGATAGTATATACAGAGATGCCATGAACCATAATTATTGGGCATGAGGGCTATCATACTCCCATAAGGAGAAGAGCTAGGCTTAGTCTTGTATTGATCGAAGAACTATTGTATTTGGTTCTAGATTTCATCATTCTCCCAAACTGATCTATGATATAGAGGACTATTTAATAAATGGGATCCAAAGACAAAATCAATGTGGTGTGTGTTAGAAGGAATTTAGGATATGTGATGACTTCATCATGTTGTTTTAATAACTTGTGGAATTGTTATTACTATGACATTGATCACACAATGTGCACTGACAAAACCTACTTTATCTTGCAGGTGTATCAGGATGAACTATGAGTAACATGAAATTATGCATGTGTGAAATTTTTTCTTTGTATTGCTTGGTAGAGACTAAGGTGAATTTGGTCATGGAAACTAAATCAGAGAGGTTGAGGAAATGATCTTTTATTTTAATAATCTAATAATATGGCTTGGATTGATTTTTAGTTTTATAGTCATACAAATATGGTTTTCTAAAAAAAATATTGCATACCTCCAAAGGTGTAATTTCACAAGTGATGGTTGTATATAAGGTAAAGTGAAGTTGATCTAAAAATCAATCTTAGCTCGAAGAATATAAATCAAACTAGCCCTTCTACTTGTTGGTACATTTAGATAATCGGGGTCATGACCAATATGGATCTCCTAGACCTAACTAAGAGGTGTCTTACCACAAAATAACACTACAGAGGGTTTCAAAGTCTTTAGTCAAGAAATACCACACAATAACCTTAGCTAGGTCTTATGGTTTCTAACAAAGTAATAAAAAAAGTAAATTAAATCTAATCTAGTTCTCACCAAAGATTGTAGCATAAATGGGGAATAATAAACATAAAAGTAAACATGCAAAGAATAACTCTACTCAAGTCAATGTAGAGGTTATCCTAATGTATGGAGAGATACATACATTCATAATCCATTACTTGTGCACTTATATCTACCAAAATAGAGGAATAAGATTTAGGAATACTTCAAGGCTTAATCTCTCCCTTAGCCAATAGTGATTTGCATGAGTTTGTTGTGGTTAATCATGATCACAAAAGTAATTTAGCTCTAGGCTATAAGACTTATCCTATACATCCAAGACATTTCCATAATATAAGATTATTCTCTCCAAGTGTAAACCCTAAGTGATGACTCCTTGAGTAGAATTGTGGGGGGAAAGATCATAAAGAAGTGAAAATGGATGATTATATCTATATATCTCCCTAAAAATGGGGTAAAGGATGTGTTTATATAGTCGAATCTAACCCTAAACCCTTCTAAATTTTTAGTTGACACAGTTAGCCTAATCAACCTAGTTGTTTAGAAAATAAAGGAGTTAGGTCTATAACTAAATTGGTTAAGCTGACTTAGTCTGGTAACATCCTCATTTCCTAGAACAGGGTCAGCCCATTCAACTTTATTTGGAGGATGGTAAAAAGGGGTCTTGGATTAGATATGGGTTATTTGAGGTGGTGAATTATTTGTAGGAGCATGTAAGAGAGCTATAAAATTTTAGATAAATGTATAAGATGGACTTGTGGTGTTGGTTTTAAGTGGTGGTATAGGGAACAACAATCTTGAAAAGCACCAATGGTCTGCCCACCCCTTCCCTGGTACACCCTTTAATACATGCACTTAGAGAGATTGGGACTTGATGGGTTTTTGAAAGAGAGAAATCATTAGTATTTGATAAATTTTTAAAATATTGTATGTATAAATATGCTTCACTCTAAGCTCAACACATGTCATGTAGTTGCAACACAGGATGGTTCTTTAGTAAAAGAAAATAACAACACATAATGCTGAACTTAGCAAATTTCAATAGTTTAAAGCATAAAATAGCTAAAATTAAATGATATAGAGAAAATAAATAAAATAAATAATTATGTATGCATACCTTGACTTACCTTTATCGTTGAATGGTTGTCTACAATGTTTGTAGTTTTGATCGTGGAGGGCACATAGACTGCTTTAGCCCTAAGGATATAAAACTTAAAGAGCAAAACAAACAAATGTATGAAATTCAAGATAACTAAAATGTGTAGACATGATGTACTTAGAAATTTGGTAAGATAGGGTGATAAATGCTAATTTGGGACCAAATCACCAAGCTAAAATTTAGAATAAATTAGGTAATAAAAAATCCAAGGCTACTAAATGACCAAAAAACTCAAATGATTGTATCTTAAGTAAGAATGGTAACAAAATAAATCAAACTAAGGATATATGAAAAATAAAAATCTAACATCAATGTGAAAGTAATAACAATCCTTACTTAAACAAAGATGGGAAAGAAATAATAGAACAACATTGATGAGTGAGAAGTAACAATCCAAACTCACTCAACAAAGGAAAAAGTACATAAAGTGAAAACAACATTGGTGACTGAGAATTAATAATCCAAACTCGCTCAACAATGGAAAAAATACCACAATATAGAAATAGATATAGTTATTTGAAAAAGGAATGATAACGAATGTTTAAAATTTCGGTAAATGAAACCAAGGTAATTATAGAAAAGTAAAGCAATGGTGTAAATAAAATAATCCATAGTCACTCAAGCATATTGTTTTATTCTAAAGATAGATAAAACCAAAATAACATAGTGTTATCATGTTTTAAGATGTGAAGAAGAGGGAATATAGCAGTGAGAAAATAGATTTAGAATCAAACTTGTCTCTCAATTTGGGAATGAAAAGGATGGTGGGGGAGATGTAGGAAAAAATTCAAGGTAGAGAAACTCTTTATTGAATTAAAGACACTCAAATCAAGTTTATCAAAATAAGATAACTTTTGACATTAAGGATGCTTAAGAACTTCTCCTAACCACACAAATCTTGGGTTATCAAATGAAATATGAATATCAACCCATGAAGGCTATATGAATAAAAATTAAAATGGGACTACCTTCCCATAATGTGTTACTCATTCCTCAGGGCCCTTTATAGAGCCATGAGTCTACTATGAAGATTAGGTTATTATGTGAGAAAGTAGGTAGCACTAGATAATTTTAAATTATCCTATCCTAATATACTGGTCTACCACATCCCAATGGACCTCGGCTTTATTATGAGTCCAATGGTGGAGTTTGAGCTTTGATTAAGAATAGGAGATGTACTATGAATCACATCTTTTGATGTGATGTTGACGTTTTGATTTTATATTGTTTTTTGAACATTGCATTTTGTTAATGATTTAGATTTTAATTTTAATGATTTTTTCTATTCCTCCTCCATATGGATTTGGATAACCAAACATGGGTTCTAAAGATGACTATCATTAGAAAAAAATGGACTTGGTAGCTAAGAAAGAGGATTTAAAAAGCATGGTGTCTAAGAGTCTTGTTTATTCATGTTAAATAAAAGGGGTATCTTGATTTTGACCTTGTTTTATCCAAAGTGGAATTAAAGGGATGGAAATCAAGGGGAAATAAACATGAAATAATTTGAATTACCTCAAATCATAAAAAATGTGAAAATATGAAAAAGGATACAATAACAATTAAGTAGGATTTCTTATCATAAGAATGTATGTAAGTGTAGGGAAACAAGTTATCATAGTTTGTTGTGTAAGTTTTATCTATAAAGGAAATAAAAAATTGAGGATGAGAATATGGAATCACAAAATTTTAATCATGTCTGACCATTCTAAATATAATCCTTGGTTTGTAAAAATATTTAAAAGAATATGTAGATTTTATGAGGAGAGCCTGGTCCTATCCATGATCTTACACTACAACTCACAAAATAAAGAAGAAAATGAAAAAGCTTTATAAAATAACAAACTTATGATCAAAAAGAAAAAGAATGAAACATGGATGTATGAAATAAAAAGGTATTCATGAGTAAGACTAGGTCCTATCCACAGTATTACAATGCAACTCATGAATTAGATGAAAAGAGAAACCAAAGGACCAAAGAAGGGGACTAGGGTTTGTGTATAGAATAGACTGCTAAAAAGGAGAGATCATTGGAGAAGTCCTACAAGAAGTGTTAGTAGGATAGTAAATATAATTATAAAAAGAAGGGAGATATTTAAGAAAAATATTTCTTCAAAATTTATACATTGGTGGGTTTTTTGAAAACATGGCCTTCATTCATTTGTAGATGATAAGTATTAGGACCAATAATGTATTTTGATAAATAAGGGCCCCACCATTTTTGGGCATATTTTCTTTCTTTTCCATGTGTGTGATCTAGTTTGATGACTAAGTCACCAATATTAAATGTGTGGACTTTAACCTTTCTATTATGTTATTTAGTAATGCAAGCCTTGTATTGGTAGTTATGTTCTAAAGTGGCCAAATGGTGTTCATCAATAAATTCTAAGGTATGTAGACGAACTCTGATGAAATGATACCATGAAAAGATATAGGTAAATATGGGAGTTTGACTTCTAATGGTAAAACTAATTTAGAACCATATACTAGTGAGAATGGTGTTGCCTTGGTGGTAGTATTCATGCTAGTATGGTAGGCCCAAAGTGCAACATATAAATGAATGTGCCAATCAGTATGAATTTCTTGAATAGTTTTTTGTAAGATTTTGTTTAGAATTTTTTTAGTAACCTCTACTTGTCCATTACATTATGGATGGTAAGGTGTGGGAAATTTGTAGGAAATTTTAAATTTAGCACATAATTTTTTCATGTCTTTGTTTTTGAAATTGACACCATTATCAGGGATAGTATGAGGAACTCCAAAGTGAAAAATGATTTGGTTAAGGATAAATATATAAATAATGGTTCTAGTGACATTGATAAGATGCATAGATTCTACCCATTTGGTAAAATATTTAGTAGCAGTAATGATAAAAACATGACCATCTTGTGATCGAGTTAATTTACCAATGAGATATAATACCCATATAGAGAATGGCCAAGGAGACTCCACTATTTGGAGCTTAGTTGGTGGTGATTAGATTAGATAATCATGGAGTTGACAAGGATTACACTTTTTATCAAAATTAATAGCATCTTTTTCTAGAGTAGGCCAAAAATAACCCATGCATAAGTATTTGTGGGATATAGCATGTCTGATATAGTGACCACTATAAATGACCCCATGTGTTTGTTTTAGGAGAGTAGAAACCTCTTATTGCATTACACCATAGAGTAGGATACCTTCTACATTATGGTAGTAAAGGGTGGTGTATCTAAAGGCATACTTGAAAGCTTGTTTATGTATTCTAATCTTTTCATGATAATTTATACCTAGAGGGTAAGTTTGATGCTTAAAAAAATGGATTATGATTTTATACCGTGGGCTTTTCCAAATAGTGACAACCTCAATGTGACAAATGAGTGAATATTTAGATAAGAAATTATGAATCATTAAGCACTTGATGAGGATGATATAAAGATGCTAATGAAGTAAGAGAATCAACTATGGATTTTGATCTCTTGGAATTGGATCGATGGTAAAATAACAAAGTCTTTGGAAAGTGTGGTATCCATTTGATGAAAGCAATTAGACTTTTACTTTTACATTACAATCACCTTAAACTAATGACAGATAAGTTAAGAGTCACCCAAAGTGTTTAGATATGGGATATTTAAGTTGAGTGTTGATCTCATTCCTAGTATTAGAGATTCATATTCAACCATGTTATTAGTGACATCAAAATTTAATCAAAATGCTAAAGGTATGATATTACCATATGGGTTTGTTAGATTACATCCTTCCCTAGCTCCTTAGAGGCATTTAGCACCATCGAAGTGGATGGTCTAGGTGTCTTCATGTAAATCAATGGTAATTTTAGGGATTTATTCCATAACTACTTTTGATTTAGTAGTATCAGGAGTGATATTGGTATCTTCTTGATTATTTGCTTCTAAATCATCATTGAAATTATGGAAATAATATTTAAGAGAAATAGCCTAGTTAAGACCTTTAATATAAATAATGTTGTCATTGGGGATATTATTTTGAAGGTGATTTATGGATAGTAAAGGTGTCATTAAAAGTTGGTTAGTCATGACTTATCCTTTGAAAAAAAAATTAGTAACAATTCTAAGCTCAAATTTCATCAAGAGGACCATCCATTTGCCAATTCTATATCTAGGTAGGAATGTTTTCAAGAAGAAATGATGAAGTGGATTGGAATTAATAATGACATAAGTGGTATGTTAGATCATGTAATGACAGAGCTTTTTAGTTACAAAATAAATAACAAAGTAATTAAGTTTTACTTTGACATAATGTTTTTCATAGTCAATGAGTCCTTGACTAATGTAATAAATAGCGTACTCTCTACTAGTATCACATTGTTGGGAAAGTATTACCCCAATTAATATGGGGGTAGAGAAGGTACATAAGATTAAGGGATGGAAATTTGAAAGTGGTCAAAGAGTGGGAGGATGGAACAAATATTGTTTCAAATTATCAAAATATTTTTGGCATGAATCTATCCATTCTAAATCATTATGTTTTTTGAAAAGGGAATTAATAGAGTAGATATGGTAAACCATTTTTGGGATGAAATTTTAAATTACCCCAAGTTTTCCAAGGTAAATGCATATGTTATGAATGTCACAAGGAATATGCATGTTGGCAATAGCATTTATTTTGGCCGAATTGACATTAATACCTTGAAGAGAGACTAGGAACCCTAAAACTTTACCAAATATAACTCTAGATACACATTATATGGGTTAAGTCTAACTTTATATTTGATTGTGTGATAAAAAATAATAGCTATATTAGTGAGGTGAGTTGTATGAATTTTATATTTGGCAATGAGGTCATTGACGTAGGTTTCCACTATCTTGTGTATAAGATCATGGAAGATGTGGGTCATTACATGTTGATAGGTTGTTCCCACTTTTTTAAGACCGAAAGGCATTTTGACTTAGTAGTAGATGCCCTATTCTGTACTAAATGTTGTTTTTTGTTGGTATTTAGGGGCTATGTGAATTTGGTTATATCCTAGGAAACCATCCATATGTGACAACATTTCATATCCAACACTAGAATCTACTATAACATCTATTAAAGGTAATGGAAAGTTATATTTTTGACACACTAGGTTAAGATTACAAAAATCAATGCATATATGAATAACTAAGGACATTTTATTATGAATGGTAATGATTCTTGATACCCATTCAAAATAGTCAAGAGGTTTGATAAATTTGGCATCCAAAAGTCTAATAATTTCTTTATGACATAAGGTAGAAATTTCAGGTGGAAATTGTCATTATTTTTGTCTAATGTGTTTTGTATATGTATAAGTGATGATATTATTTACTAAGATACTAGGACCAATACTTGGAATATATTCATATGACCAAGTGAATATTTCATGATAATTTTCAAATAATAAGCTAAATTTATCATGCTTTGTTGGCATGTGTTCTTTAGAGATAGTGATAGGTCTAGGACATGATGGTGTACCATATTCTATTCTTGTGGTTTATTCAATGAGCATAACATTTCCATATTATAAATGATGTGGAGCATGAGGAAGGAAGTAAATAGTATTTGTTTTAGGATCTACACTAACAATTAAATTATTAAATCAAATATCTTTTTGTGTGAAGTTTCTAAGTTTATGTTGTTGTCTGGGAAACTGAGGTTCAATAGCATGGAGTATCTCAAGAATAACTTCATCACTAGGGAGTGTGGGTAATGGTCCATATTATTTGACATTAAATTCAAGATTGATGATTTTATTACCATTTCAATCATATTAAGAATATATTTATAGTAAATCTATGGCTTTAACATCTAGGGTAATTTCAGGTGTAGGTTTGATTTTAGGTTGAGGTTGAGTGGATTCAACTAGATTGGTGATAGGTGTGTTAGTTTATGTTGAATGTGGAGGTTCAATTAAAATGAAGTGGGTAAACTTAGTGGTATCTATATGATTTTTATAAAGAAGGAAAGTTGGTAGATTGGTTGGTTGTGTAGAAGGTATAGATGGTTCAAAAGTTTCTAAATTTTCTCGAGTTGAGATTTGTTCAAGTATACATGGGGTGTATAGAAGTAGAGGATTGATGGGAGACACATGACATTTAGGTTTTGATTCACTATTAGTTGATATATGAATGACATGTACACCAAAGTTGTAGGTATGAATTTTTTATAATGTTTTTTGGTAGTGTTTTACCTCTAAGTTGCATGATTGAGCTCAAGCCATGATATAATTATCATCATATGTATGGGAAATAGTGCATGCATTTATTTCTAAGGGAGAATCAGAAGTGGGTGCACCTAAATCACTACATTTTTGGAGAAAATTGATAAAGGATCTTGAAATAATTTTTCCACTCCATACTCATCACATGTGATTTCATCTTATGTGCAATAAAGTTTTTGTGCAATACATAAAAGAGGGATTTTAGTGATATCATCAATTAGAGGGATGGTATGATTACATGGAAGCAAAGAATGAGGAAGACATTTCAAAATTTAAAGGGGTAACTTAATGGTATTACAAGTGTTTTTTAAGTCATTAGTTTCATCATCATTAGAATCGGTAAAATGACCTATAATCTAGATTCATGTTAACAAATTCAAGTAGAGGTGCATTGATGTGTGGGATGGTTAGAATCCAATATTGAGATTTGGGTTTTGGTAGTTGGATACTCCATGGATTAGGATTGGACTCATGTTTATAGAATTTGCCATTATGGATGAATTTAATATATTGACTACCTAAGGAGGCAATATCCCATATACAATGTGTCCATGGTCATCTGAGGAGTATGTTGTAAGATAGTGGTAAATCAAGGACCATGAGCTTAGTACATATAGTATTGGTCCAATAGTGAGGGGGAGATAAATATAACCAAGTGGTTTTTTATTTGTCTTATCAAATCCTTGACATGTGAGGTAAGTTTGCTTAAGGTGATATTTGGTATATCCAAGTTGTTGAATTAACCAAATGGAGGTGACATTAATTCTTGACCCTTCATCTACTTAGAACTTTTGAATAAATGTGGTATTAATTACAATTTTAATGAAGAGAGGTGGATCATCAGCTTGAAAAATAATTTCATCATTAATAATGTATTCTTCAAGAAATTATATGGAAGGTTTTAAAGAGGTATAAATAGTTTTAGTAGTATGTACTTATGTGGGTAAAGGGTCTTGAGGAGGTTTTTCCACCTCAAAATATGGTGGTTCTTAAATGTCTTGTAATTGTTGCATTAAGAATCTATGGTGATATAGATAAGTATGAACTAACTTGATGAGGGGTATTTTACAAGCATGGAATTTATCTCTTCTAAGAAATTCTAATGAGATTTATAAGATGAAGAGCCAACACAAGGTTTGGGAGGTTTAATGGTTTTTATAAGAATAGGAAAAGTAGATTTTAACCATTGTTGTGGGAGTGTTTCCTCATTTATTTCAGAAGGTATGGTAGTGGTTTTTGTGGTGTCTTTAAGTAATTGTTTTTTAATTAATCATTTTTTAGGCTTAGTGACAGGATCTTTATGGGTAGGTTTCCATCTATAATTAACTTTGGTTACATTCACATATTGATAATTGGTATAATATTGGTCCTAATAAGTGTCAATAGCACATATATCTTCATTTGAATGTTGTGGGTTGGAAGTAGAAAAAGATTTGTGAGGTTTAGATGATGAAAGCTTGGAATTTGTTTATTTTGAGAGGCTTTGACATAATCTGATGATGTATTTTGATTATAGCATCATGATTGAATGTACTTCCTAACATAAAATAAATAGAAAATTTGAGGAGCCTATGACATGTTTCATGAGAATGACCTACATCGGCATGAAACCAAAAAAAATTGTTAGGATCATACCATGTAGGTGGATTATTAGTATAGGTAAAAGGTTTAGAAGGAGACAAGAGTTACTTCATTTGTTTAACTAGTAATAGTGTATGTGAAGCTTGGGGGTTATCTACTTTGACTACTATTTTTGTTTGAGGATTGCTAGTAATCACATTAGTGGAATTTTGGATAGATCCCTTGATGGATTTATAGTTGGGCTCAAATTGTTTTATAAGAAAGTCTTGTCATTTAGCTTGATAAATTGCATCATTTAGAGTTTGGGGAGAAAAATTTCAAACCTTATAGTGAAGGAAATGTGTAAAGGTAGTTATAAATAGTTTAAATAAGTTAACATCAGTCATGTTATGATCAACTTTGTGATCCATATATTTCCATCATTTAATGAAATCATGAGATGATTCAGAAGGGTATTGTTTAGCATTGATAAAATGACCAAGACAATTTTTAGGAAGATCATTATGTTGAAATTATTTTACTAGAGGATTGACTAAATCCTCAAGTTGCCATATGGAATGTTAAGGGAGTTGATTATGCAATTCTAATAAATCTCCTTTGAATGTTTTGAGTATAAGTTTGGTGGTAGCAAAGGTATTGGTTTGAATCCACTCTTCACAAATATTACCAAATGCTTAAGGAAAGATACAGGGTCTTTAGTCTCATCATATTTAATAGTGGGAGAAATATTTCCAATATCAATAGAAATAATGAATGCAGCTAAAGGTTTATTTTGGATATTTTGAAACATCTTGTTATGCATAAGGGGTTGGGGAATGATATTTCTTGTGGCATATATAAGAGGTGGAGGGATAAAATTTAGATTATTTTGAGGTAAGAAAATAGGAGGTTGATTAGCCATGTTTAATAAGCGATGTTGCATTTGCATCATTTGAGAAGTATTAGATGTTTACATAATATTCATTTGTTGAACTATTTGTGCAAGAATTTGACTGGTGTCAATTGGTGGATTAGGATCATTAGTGTTTAAATGTGGATTGTCAGGGTTGGTAGGAAGAGCATTCCCTAAATTGGTATTAGGGGATGGGTTGTTGGGTGTAGGATTTTTAGGTGGTGGGTTGTTGATGTTTACAAATTTTCTTTTAGGGTTATTGGTTAAGTTTGTGTCAATTAGACTTAAAATGTAATAAGGTGGTTTTGAGATAGAATTGTCTTGATAAGTGTGAAATGGATCTGATCCATCAATGTTATTAGTTGGGGTAATTTGAACTATATTACAGTCTAAAGATGAAGGGTGAGAGAAGGTGAACCAAAAGGGAGCATCTTCTTGGGTAACAAAGGTAGGAAGGAAGTAATACCCCATATATCATATAAATGGATTAAGGTTGTTTAGAGATATTATAATATGGGATTTCATGATGCTTGGAATGAGGTTTTAAGACTAAAGATAAAAGGTAAAAAATAGGATCAAAGTCAATTAGATACAAAATTAGATTGGCTAAGCAAGATTTTAGAACAAATAATTGAATCATCCAAGTGGTACAGAGTCAACCAAGCTGATTGAGTTTGATATCAAGACTAACATAATATTTGGCAAAGGATAAAATTGAATGGGTCAATTATTTTATATGTGGAAGAACTGAAGACTAGCATATGAGAGACTGGGTCGAATAAGATGACTATGTCCTGTAGAAGGGTAAAAATACTAACCTAGGAGATAATGGGTCAAACATGATGACGGTGTCCTATATAAGGGTAAAAATACCAACCTATAAGATAATAGGTGAGATAGGATGACTATTTTCTACAAAAATTTAAATTATAAGAGACAAAGTCAAGTGGGTCGACTATGTTTTGAGGGTAGATATAGGTTTCGATAGTTATGACTCTGAATGGTCTAGTGTTATTTAGTATAAAAATTGAAATAATGACATAGGAAACTAGGTCTAACCAGTCGATCTATTATGGCACATAACACAAACCTTATACCAATGTTGGCTAATATAAGTTTTACAATACAACATATAATTAACAAAGAGCAAGTAACAAATATATAAATCTTAATCTGCATGGTCTTTCTTGAATGTTTTAGATTATAATTTTAGAAATAAATGTGATAGGTAATTGGATTTATAAAGGAATTATAACAGTAAGCTAAAGATGGTTTTAGGTTGTTAAGGTTGAAAGCGATTTGTATTGGTGATGGTATTGGCTTGGTATTGGGGCTTGCCCCCTCACTTCACAATACCACAACAATAAGGGTGTTGGGTGATTTTCCAGTATATACCATCAACCACATATTTATACTTTGTTAGAAAATTGAATCGGCTTCCCCCTTGGTGATGAAATTCAATTAGGTAGACCTTGGGTATAATTTTTTAATACTAAAAGAAAAAGCAATGTGAATAAATCGATAAATTGAACTTTCTTATTTAGTTTATGTGTGTTACTCTAAGAAATAAAGTAACAAAGTGAAAGATTAATTAATTACTAGCAATGTGAGTTAATTCCTTTACGTAAAGAGTATTGGGTTGATTGGGTCAATAGAGTATGTAAATAATATAGAATATAATTGACTAGGTCAATTATGTTTGGGAAAGAAAAATCCAAAGAAACATAGTTGAATGAGTCAACTAATTCCCCTAGGCAAGAAGTAACTATAGAAGTAATTTGATCTAGTCGACTTAGTTTACTATAGGGTTATAGTTTTATAAAATAAAAACTATGAAAAATAGGATTGAAATGAAGAAAAAAAATGATTGAGTTGGTGAGAATGAACCTGATGGTTTTAATGATATTGAATTTGTTGTTTTTATAATATGTCATTTAGATGAATATTTTAAACCTGCTACTAGAGTTGACTAGGTCTAAAAACTTATATGCAAAAATTGAACTAAGTTGAGCAGATCGATCCAATTACCTATAGTTGATGATGACCTACACAATTCCAAATAGAGTCGATCGGATCGATTATGTGATAAACCTACACACAAAATGTTAGATTGAGTCAATATATTTGATCTAGTGATGTAAAAATGAAATAAATGATAAATGATAATAAGTGAAAGTGTGAAAGAAAACTTGCAAAGGTTAGTTCATGTTAGGTTCACCAAAATGTATACAATAGAAAGTGAAGTTGATCTATAAATCAATCGTAGCTCAGAGAAGATAAATCAAACTATCCCTCCTGCTTATTGGTACATTTAGATAATTAGGTTCATGACCAATATGGATATTATATACCTAATTAAGGGTTTATTACCACACAAAATCAATAGAAAGGGTTTTAAAGCCTCTATTCAGGCAATACCACACTATAACCTTAGTGTAATCACCTAAAAGTAGTATATGAGTGATAATAATTCTACTTGAGACTAATTATCCCTAGCTTATCCCTAGACTTATCCTAGATCCTATTTTCACACTTATATAACTTTTGTGTGAGCCACATGCATCCCTAGTTAGCCCTAAAGTAGTCCCAAACCCTCATTTTTGTATTTTGGCCCTTCTTGCATAGTGTTCTTCTACTTGGACACTAGTGCCATAATAGGTATAGTATCACCACATGGAACTACTATCCAAATAATGGTGCTAATGTCCTTTCCCTCAATTTTTCACAAATGGATATCTTTTCAAATTTAAAACCCCTTAGGTCAGCCTAGACCTCTTTTCTCACTTGCACAAGTATTAAAACAATATAAATACATCACTTTTATCCCTCTAACCAGTAGATGGAAATCAGATGAGAAATACACATTCAAACTCATAACAAGTTGTGTATAATTAAGGTTATCAATCCCTCTTTTTTCTTACTTCTGCATACTACCATCTAAGTAGTCCTAAGCTTAGATTACCTAGAGTTCTCATCTCAATCACATTCAAAGCACTCAAGTCAACTATCATACTAGTTTCACTTAAAAATGCACCAAAACTTAGGCGGGGATAACTACATTGGGCTTGATCCTTCCTTGGATTATTGGTGTGTAGGAAACTCAATTCATAGCAAGGTGTTGAGGATGTCCAGCCTACCCCACAAACAAACACATTTTTTAGCTTGTATCAACTAGGTGCCCTAGAAACACAAATGATTAGGGTTTACTCACAAAATTAGTTAAAATAGGCAATATACAAGGTTTTAAAACTCATGCACATAGGAACAGACCTCACAGATCCAAACACAAGTGTACCTAGAAGCTTGGGATAGTCCTACACAAAAGTCACTAGTTCCACATATCCAAAAATGGTGCTACTATATATGAAGGGTTATGATATTGGGATCCTATTTGAGACATTTAGATCAGCCTTTACCTCAGTTTCAATCCTCTAGATCATTTGTCTCAGTCATTTTCTAGCTATTATTACTTACACTATTTATTGTTATTTTTAGAAATGTCAAATGAGGTCAATTCTATATCAAATAAGTGGTTGTATTTATTGTATATTATTACCCTAATTTAGCATACTCAATTCTTTAACAACATAGGATTTACATTTACTAAGTACTAAAATGTTAAAACATTTGGTGACCCTGACATATTTGAACATTGATCAAAACCTAACCCTAGATGCTCCTAGGGTTTGTATCCTTCTTTTTCCCATTTTCATTGGTTGTTTTAATTTTTTTAGATTTCATACATTTAGTTTTAGTATCCCTATTTCATTTTGTTTACTATATGCCATCTAAAAAAGTTATTTCTCTTCCATTAAGAAGAAGTTATAGGCTAGGTGGTAATCCTATTGAGCAAATTCATATTCCTTATATTCGATCTTATATCATGGACAAGGGATAAGTTTTAACTCTCATCATTGATCCTTCAGACCCTGATTAAGTGGATTTCAATGATAATGCCTCTGAAGATGAGAAATATAATCAAGATCAAGATGATACACAGGGTGGAAATTGATACACTCTCCCTCTACTTAACAATGAACACCTCATTTTCAATAAGGATGAGATTATATAGAGCTATAGAGATAGACTTCAAGAACATCCTCTTGATCCTGCACAGATTTTACAAGCCATAATGGAAATAAAGAATAAATAAAATAATGGTCAATCTTTTACTCCCCCATATAATAACATTATTACACCTACATTGGGGCCAACTCAAATAGCACAACAACCAATAATAACTCAACAAAATTCAGTGATAGCTACACCTCTTATGTCTATTTCCTCCACTCTGGATGTATAATACCTTATGCAAAAGGTTCATACTTTTTAGGCTAAGGTGTTACATCTTGAGTAGGGAACACTAGGCCATCATATACCTTGTATTCTCATGTTGTTTTACACACACCTTTGGTACATCATATAGTGAAAACTCATTTTCCATCTAGATTTGTGGCACTTAAGCTTACATTGTATGATGGTAAGGGTGACCTGAAGTAACATCTCTAAGTTTTTCATGCATCATGTTTGGACTGCATGTCCAATGAGTGGCTCCTTGCTAAGTCATTTCCATGTAGTCTAAAGGATTATGACTTACAATGGTTTTATGATATATTGAATTAGTCTATCACCACATTCAATCCTTTGGTAGATGTGTTTTTATCACATTTCTCAATAAACATTAGTGATAAGATCTCATATGCTCAAGTTTCACAACTAAAACAAAAATCAAAAGAGCGTATTACAGAATATGTCTTACAATATAAAACTACATTGGCCAAGTTGACTAGCCCCATGGTAGATAAAGAGATTTGAGACATATTCAAATAGAGTCTTCTACCAGCATTACATTAATTTATCTTATTTAAGAAGTTTCTAACCTTCTTATAATTATGCCACATAGTGAAAGAAAGAGAAGTCAAACTTCTCTCCATGGGCAAACTAAAATATACAAGTGGATCAAAATCAACTGATAAGAGTTATAGTAAGCCTCCATATAAGGTAAGGTCTAATAAAAATAAGGGTAGTCTAAAGGCCACAGTTAATGTAGCTTTAGATCCATCTCATCATCTAGTTTTATTAGCTCCTTCATGCAGAGTTTTCACCAACCTTCTAAAATTTCCAGGACATGTTTTAAAGTAGATCTTGGAATGCAATATCATATCTCTCCTTCACATCAAAGACGTTGATATGACACAACCTCTTCCAAATAACTATGATTTTAATGCATTCTATGAATATCATAGGGCACCAAGCCATACCATAAATAGATGCATCAACTTGAAAGATAAGATATAAGATTTGATATAGGCTAACATTATTGATGTGGGCACACCCACAAAAACACCCAAAGTACAACAAATAGAAGCTAAGGCATTAAAACTATTCTCATATCCATTTACAAAGCATATAATAAATGAGGTACACTTCAGGTGCTCACTACACATATCACGAGCATCCAACATGAGCATCATATCACACTAATTTAGAGGAGGCACACCCACTACATGATATCATTGGTGTATACCACACTACAGTTTCAGCTAGACTACTCATCACATTCTCAAAGGAGATTGTTGATGATGATTCAAATTTATATGCACTCTTTATATGATCCTACATAAATCATCATCCTACTCAGAGTGTTATGGTTGATAATGTGTCAAGTATTATCATGTGCACTATCACACTTATACAACATTTAGGGTATTCATGGTAGGATATATCTCCTAAAGACATAGTTATTAGTGGTCATGTTCAGAGCTCCATCAAATAGATTATACTTCCATTACAAGTTGGACTAACATATGTGGCCTCTAGATTATTAGTAGTACTTAGTGCTAGCATATTTTACATGTTATTGGGTAGGTCATGGATACATTAATTATGAGTTATCCCATCCACCATACATAGATGCCTAAAATATATCTATGCAAATCAGGTGGTCATAGTTGAGGGCATTTCATATGAGTATCTTTTACCTATCCCACAAGTAGTTACAACATAGTTACCAGTTATAACATAGTTACCAATCACAACATAGTTACCAATTGAATATCTGAACATAATTCCTATCAGTACACCATATATTTTAGTAGATACATAAGTGCAGGTGAAGTCTACTTCTATAGTGTTTTCATGTACGCATACTCTCTTATGGAGACCATTACTAGATATACCCCTAGATCAAAAATATGTTATAGATTATGGAGGACCTCCCTCTACTCACTTTCTTTCAAGATGAGTCTTATTGAGTTCTTAGGGTTCCTAGCATAGGGAACCTATGCCACCTATAACATCTTCTACTAGATGGGTACCTAAGACCCTTAAAATTCATAGGACACCATAATTAGTGTCACAGATTCTTAAAACCACTCCATAGGAGGGGCCAAATATATATCACTTAGTAAAACATATTATAGAACCATAATTGGCCTTTCATAGATCACACACGATCACTACTCCTTTACAAGTCACATTGATAGTGAGTTTCCTATGAGACTCATCGGTTAATATTGTTCCTCCCTTCTTGTAAATTCTTTCTTTCTCTCTTGGTCCTTGTATATAGTTTCATTTTTATGTTTCTTGTACATAGCTTATATCCAGAAAATATAAAAACAATATAACATGTCAAAAACACAAAAATATTCAAATATTTACTAAAAAAACATAAAATTATAGATTGTATGCATTGCCATGTTTACACTTCTTATATTTATAAGACACTACATATGTTACCTATATAATTATAGTTAATTTTATCATACATGCATGTTTCACTTGTTCTTTTCGAGTGCTTGTAGATTACTACAGGGCTTAGGTCCACTACAATGATCAAGATTTGTTATTATCTACCCACTTAGGGCATATAGATCGATACATAGGTTATTCATTTGACACATTCACCCATTTTGGGTAATCCTATACATAATTTTGATTACTAGGTTCTATATTTCTATACTCTATAATGATCTATATTTGTTATTATCTACCCACTTAGGGCATATACATCGATACATAGGTTATTCATTTGACACATTCACCCATTTTGGGTAATCCTATACATAATTTTGATTGCCAGGTTCTATATTTTTATACTTTACATCATAGCTTTAGCATTTTTATATCTTGATATTGATCATGCTATACTTACTCCAAAAAAATTTCAACTATTACTAATTTAGACTCATAATATATACAGCCTAGCTCTTACACAAATTTGTATTACATGTTCATGCATACTTTCATTTATAGCTATCTTAGTTTAGACTTGATTGTATCTCTATGTTTATTCTATTTGAGGGAATTTGAATATGATATTGCTCTTTGGATCTATGCCAATTCTATTCATAGTATGTATGCTTAGGTCATCTGCCCATGTCCTTGTATGTACTTTCTTGATTATGCATGTAGACATTTAAACATGTCCTTCTATGTGGATCTAAGATAATTTGATTTTTGATTTCATATGTAGACATTTGAACATCCTTGTATGTCTTGTTTTCTCAAATTTAGTGACATGTGCCCATGTCCCTTGTATTATGCCCCCTTAGCCTACTTTGTGTGCCTTATTTATATTTTATTTATTCTTTCTTATATGTGTCATGGCCATGAAAATTATCTCTTGATTTTTACACACTCTAGTTTTATATGTCATTAGGGACCTCATGTATCTCCCCTTCTTACTTGGGTGTTTTGATGGACATCATACCCCTTATTTTGATATGGGTCTTGTGCACATCCCCTAAATTTGATGAGGTGGCCTCTAATGTTTTAGGATCTTAATGGATGTAGACTCTACTCCATAGAACGTGTTACAGGTATAGGTTAAACAAGTAGAGCATGTAGGTTCTTAACTAGGTTTGCTTATAGTGAAATGAATCCTAGTAGAGAAATCAAACCTAAGTGAGTGGGATGGTTGAGTGGTACCTAATCTAAAGAGAGTAGATCTAAATTAAATAAAATTGAAAAGGAAGGAAGGTTAGAGTAGAAAATAAGGTTATGTGGTCTCAATAGGTCACTTCTTAGGCTAGTTTCTTCATAGACAAGTGTTTCCAGAACTAATGTTTGTTGTTTATTATTTGTAGCTATTGCACACTCATAGGAAAACATAGTTAGGCAATTTGGGGAATGGTATAGAAAACTTAATGGTCTTAACTAAAGTCTTCTCTTTTTAGAGTTGTTATTGCACACCCTTAATTGGGAGATTATACTTTGGAATAGAAAGGTGTCTAAGGAAATTTTAGCACACACTTAGAAGACTATACCGAAGAGAAAACACTCTTACACACTTAGATTATTAACATGGTTTAAACCAGTTTCTTAATAATTAATGAAATCTACAAATTTTAAATAGATTTGCATATCTAAGATTAACATACATTAATGATAACAATCATAATTGTCCATAGTTTTTACACACTTCATTTTATTGTATTAACACAACCAAGAAAATAAATACTTAATAACATAGAAATGGAAGGAAATAACACTAATGTAGTTGCATGAAAATCAAAACTAATTTCTTCCTACTTTGGAAAACTTCCAACTTTTTGGAATATGTAATTACATGAATATATATACTTAGGGAGGGTATGCCTCAGCCTCCAAGTGCATGTGGACTCATATTTACCTTATACAATTAGAACCTTATTTCTAATTTTAGCATGAAAATTGCATATGTGCATGCTCATAATTAACTACAACTATGTCAAGATCAATTGGCCTATACAATGTCATGTAATGTGTGCATTCTTAAAAATATCTTAGACAACTTTACATTTATGTGATAATTAAAAATAAAATATAATTACAAAGATAAGTACTATCTACATGTCTACATACAAAATTAGCCTTAAACTAAGACTTACTACATGTTTACATGGCATTGGAAGTTATTGGAGGCATTGAATTTTTAGCTTGTGCCTACCTAGAATTTGAAGCATCATCTTTATTCTTTGCCTCCAACACTTGATAGTATTTATTGTTGATGTCATGATGGTACCTGATTATGTCCATATTAAGAAATGGAGGTCTATGCACTTTATTAACTTGTTCAATGAGCCTTACATGTTTAGCATTTGTGTTCCTAAAATTAATTCTAGAGATTTCAACCTCTATGACCTCTTTATTGGTAAAATTTAGCTTGGATTCTATTTTTCTAATGTCATTCTTTGTAAGTTCTATTTAAAGCTTGTTGAAGTCTCTTGTAAGAGCTTATCAAAATTGGCCTTGCTAATAAGCCTAGCCATGGAATCCATAACTTGTGAGAGCTTTAACTCATCTAAAATATACAAAATAAGAGTTTCATGTTATACATATTTAGGCATTACTACCTCAACTACTCTGATCCACTCTCTAGTCTCCTATGTCATGATGACTACCAAATTGAGGGCATTGGTAGTCTCCAATGGTGCCATTAAATTTAGGTGGGCATACACCTTACTAGTGTAAATAATAAGAAATTTCAACTTATTTTCATCTTGTTTCAAATAATTAAATAATTTAGTGGTTTATATTATATGAGGTGCAAATTAAGCCCTCGTTGTAGTAATAGTTTCTAAGATATTCTATAATTTAGATGCAGCATTCTGCACATCTATCTCTATCTATATGAGAACATACATATTTTGTTGTTACATTATTTGTTCAAGTTCTTGATTCATCTCTTTTATTTCCAATTTAGTTCCTTCATTTATCCCCACTACATCATACTTATGAGTTTAAAAATAGGATTTGAAATCCTCTATGTATGGGGACTGTCCTAATTTCCTATTATTCCTTTTGGAAAAAGCTAAATACTTCTTGTCTCTCTTCTAATATGACCCCTCTCCTAGTCTCATCTTCCTATTTCCTCTTCCTTACCCTCTAAACACTCTATATATTTTTAAAATATGGAAATTATAATGGGAAACTCCATAATTACAAGATTAGGCCTTTAAGAAGCCCCTGATTGCATATATGTTACCCATTGTGAGAGTACTAGCTAGGTTGCATTTATGGGTTTAGTGTCTTGAAATTTAGTCTTACCCAGTGATTCTCTTGGTGTTTGCTTCAAAATTTCTTCTAGTAGGAATGAAGGCCAAATAATTTTATACTAGTCCACTCCACCATACTAAGCTAGTGGGTGGATTGCATAGACTAGCTTCTTCTTTTTAGCCTTATTGGATGTTATCAAAGTAATATCTTGAGAGGAATTTGGGTGAAGCAATGGTAAATCTAGTTGAGCAAATGAAACATGGAGATGAGGACTTGCTATTGCTTCTATGGCCTTATTAGTTACCTTTTTATTTATCTTTGGAGGAGATGGGGTAGTAGTGAAAGGAACCATGGTCGAAATAATTGGAACAATAGGGGTAGAAGAAGTAATAATGGATATAGAAGATGTAATTAGAGGTAGACTAACTAGGGAAGTAGGAAGAATAGGGGTAGAAGAAGTATCTTCTACCTTGGGCATAAGTAGAGTTGGTTGGGAACTTGGTTGGGTAGAAACAACCTCCACCTTGGGTACCAAAAGGGGAGGGGGACCACTAGGACTGAGTGACACAAAACCAAATGTACTAACAAGAAAAGGAAAAACATAAGATACAATAAGAGTAGCTAAAACTAAAGGGGATGCTTGCTCACCTAATGGTTGATCATGTAATGGTGTCTTCCCCTTTGTGTCTTGGAGGCTCAAGATCTTATCTATTTGAATTTCTACCTCCTCATCTATGAAATCACCTTTAACTACCTCTTGTGATGGCCCTTATGTTGATCAATAATTGGACATTATGGAGAGGGTTGAGCTCTTGAATTTATCTTGTAACATATGGTTGTTTTCCCAACTATATAAGGTTCCTCTTGGTTGGTTGTAGTTTATTTTACCATAATAACAACCTCTAAGATTGATGCAACACTTGGTTGGGCAGGTCCCTCTGAATATGAAGAGTCAAGACAAATGGGGTCATCTTGTGCTCCCCCAAGTGAAGTGTTAGGCACCTCTAGCTCCTTATTTACTAAGTTGAGTGCCATTAGGGGTGTTTTTGAGGGTTTACCTTGATCTTTTGTTAGTTTAGAGGACCTATTAACCCAAAATTGTAATTAATCCCATCCTCTATATGGTGGGAGTCTAGTATGTGCATCTGTTATTGAGATAAAAGGTTGCCTTTGAATGATTTTTAAGAGGTTTTCTTTCAAGTTGACTGATTATGCCCATTCCTTGACTTAGGAATCATCCTAATCATTGAGAAATAATAAATCATGATCATAGGATTCATGTTCATAGGCAATTCCAAGTCCCTTGATGTGTGTATACACTTAACCATGTGGATCTTAGTCCCTATGCGGTAGGGTAGATAATGAATAATACACCCTATATTTGTCTACTTCATAGAAATTATTATACTTTACATATCACATTCTCCCAATCATGAGGTGGGAGCCATGAAATTATATCTTCTTAATCTTGTGCATGTCTTCATCTATTCCCCACCATAATTGGTAGGTAATTTCTTACTTTTCCAATATATCAGGGACATACTTGGGGAGGCATAGGGGTGCTAAATTATGGCCTATGACCATAATGATAGTGTAATTTGGGTAAAACTAGTAGTCTACCCTAATCAATAGTGTATCTATAATTTTTTAGATATCCTAGGTAGAGGGGACTAATGTATAGCCATCTATACCTGGGAGTAGATTTCTTCTACAATACATATAATATTCTGAGTGTATGCATATATATGCATGAAAGAATAGGAATCACATATATGATTATTGTTATAGTTAGGAGATGGGATCTAGAGTGACCCATTATTAATATATATTATGTCAAGGATAACATCAAGGAGGTAGGACATCATGTAGAAATGGCCTCCCTTAGGCCTCTTATCCTTGTGTAATATCTACTCGCATAGCCTTGCACTGATTACTTCACCTAGAGCGAATGCCAAATCTAAGGTAATTAGTAATTAAATCAATATAATTCACTCATGGTGGAGGAATTAAATGCTTGAATAGATAAATAACCTATTTAAGAGGGCCATCCCAATTTGTATTCCCATCTTGAATTTGGTCACTGGCACTGGCTGCTTGTCCTTCAAATTGATGATCTCCCTGAGAACCATCCAACTACTTAGTGTTTTCTCAATTGATTTATCTTTCTTCCATGTGACTATCCTATGAAAATCATAAGTAACATCCACAATGGGGAGCAAGAGATACCTCTAAAATACATCACTTGAGATTCACACCATAATTATTTTATTTCTAAATAGTGCAATAACATACCTCCAATTATCTTCCTGATGAAGAATAAGTCTCATAGAAGGTCAATGCATGATGTGATATCTGTATTTGCTACTTCGAAGTGTAGCCCTTGACATTGAAGGGGAGGAGGTTTGTATCTAATTACCATTGAGATGGAGTCAAGTTTTCTTTATGGGTATATGCATCAACCTTATGTATCACCTCTCACAGTGCTAAATAGTTATTGTAATCATTATTGAATATTGTGGTCATAGAGAACTTATCTTTATATTTGGTCAAATATTTGATATTAAAAATTGATGGGGTTTGAGTTCCTCAGAATGATTTAGATGAGGATTTTATCACTATTTGACTATGTTGATATTGGTCTTAATTTGTAAGTTAACAACTTGGCTCTCCTGAGTATATTATATATTCAAAATGCTAGTAGCTAGGGATTGATAGTAGGGGAAGAATTAAGTTTGAAGTTAGCTTGAGATCAATGAGCACATTGTTCATCAACAATGTTTCTAGTTTGTGTACCATTAATGTCTAATGTCTATAACTTTGATTTGTTCAATTGAAAATTGCCACTTTATTTGGTGGGTATTCCATGTAGGCACTATTGATGCTTGTTAGGAGTGACACATCAATGTTTTTTTCCAAGTGTCATTTCATCACTTATTTCACTTTAGTTTACCATGCCATAATGCTCTTGAAAGTCAAGAGTTGAGAGATAGCATTAAAATAGTGTTTACGAGGAAAATAAAAGTTTTGAACACTTTTTTGAAGACCAAAATAAACTAGACAAATGCCCCAAACACTTCTGACAAAGACCCCAATGAGTTGAACACTTCTATCGAGCAAATATTTTGAAGATCAAAATATCAAATGTTTTTGTTAAACATTTTCATTAAACAAAAACTACAAAGACCCTGATGAGCTGAATAAATTTGATCAATAATTTTCCTAAACACTCTTACCAAAAAATAGTTCTATGTCTAAGTAATTTCATCAATGGTTCTTGATGAACAAATACTTCAAAGACTAAGATGAGCTAAAGTGCAAAACTTCCAAAAAACTAGTTCCCAAAGTGCAGGTCTCGAAGAGTAAATGGCAGTCTTTCATATATGGTGAGTAAAGTTGTAGAGGCCCTATAGACAAGAATTTCAAATAGTTATCCCAAATATTTCCTACAAACAAAAAATCTAAAGATAAAATTCATGCTAAGGTTTATATAAGTGCAAAGTGTTGAAAACTACTGAAGATAGGCTTTTGAAACAAAGTTTTAAAGACCATATCCTATTTAGTTTTGAACAAGTTTGCCAAATAATTTCATCGAGGACTATGATGAGTTGACACCTATATAAACATAAATTATAAATAATGTTAGTAGGTTAATGCACAAAAAAATCATGTTCATATTTTTATGAATAGTGAAGTTAGTACAATACATAAATCTTTCCCTTTTGAAGATTATTAAGATAAGGCTAGATGATTTCCAAAAGATAGTGGGTTCTTATTCTAAAATATTTTTGGGGGTATGTTGGGTACAAAAAATGGTGATTTATAGGGGAAATAATCCTTAGTATTTGAGAACCCATAACCTTTGGTTAACAACTTTTAGATTAAACATGAACCATTCCACAGATAATAATTGAATAAGATAAATAAAAGAGACTCCTAACAATCACATACAACATACTTGCCTCTTCATTTATATTGGATTTAGGTGTAAGGAAGTGATTTCCTTTTATTTTTGTTATGAGGACTTTAGTAGAGATTTGGGATAATTTTAAGTTTCATTCTGGTTTCGAGGGAAAAAATTTGTAAATTGGGGAAGCTTTGGCATTGCTCCATTGCCATATAGGAATCCATAGCCCCAACATAGGTATCATGGGTTCCTTCTCTTTCCTCTTCTTTTAATCTTACATGATGCATGATACATTGACCTTATTTCATCATTTGATCTTTTGATAACCTTTGTAATTTTATTTAGGTTTTTTGGATCACTCTTTTAAGGATGCCTTGATCATTATTTTTCTATATTTTTCTTTTGAAAAATATTTTTGGAAGAGGGAGAGTAGAATCCACAGTGATCTAGTATCTATGAAAGCATAAATTTACCAAACTATCCCTACCAAATATACCCATATCAATGGTTACTTCCTCAAACAAGTATTAACATGATAGATGCATTTGATCTAGTGAAAGTGAGAAAAATTTCTAAAATTTGTATGTAGTAATGAGAATAGATTTTATATGCTTGATTGAAGTATTCAATGTTAGCTTGATAATGATTAATTTTCATATTGCATACTCAAATTCTAAATATCTAAAATATAAGGGTGTAAAATCCTACAAGTAAACAAGTTGGTATACCTTTTCTTGGTGTGTTTTCCCATAGGCTAATCCTTTAGCTTTTGAACATTTTATAGGAAGTCAAAAGGTTGGATACTTGCTTTGATCATACTAGGGGAAGTCAATTAGTTTTCCATAGGGTAAATAAAAATGTCTAATCTATAAAGCAGAAAACTAAACTATGAAATGAAATGCTAAAAATAGAAAATGTTGACTTAGGAAGCAGGGAATCTAATTTATAAAAGCAATAAAACTATTCTAACAAAGCAATAAATATACTCTAATCCTACTCTTACCACCACATATGCTATTACTCAGGGACATCCCTAGATGGTACAACCATGAATTAATGATTCAAAAACTATCAATTGAATGGATATGTCATCTCATTGCCTTGGAGGTCCCTCAAAAGGAAATCATTATTACCCAAGATCTCTGAAAATAGATAAGGTCCAATCCGCAATGGGGTAAACTTGTCATGTTTTCCTTTATTTTCATGGGCTTTGTCCCATAGAAGCACTAGGTCAAATATTTTGAATGTTTTGAATTTTTATCTTTTGTCAAACCATCTTTTCACTATGTCCTAATGTTTACTAAAATTTTGAAAGGCATTAGCCTTGAAGTCTTCCATTTTTATTATGTCCAGTAGTTGATACTCTACTTCTCACTTGGTTCCATGTACTCCTGCATAAATTGATATGTTGGAAATTTAAGTATTATTGGGAAAATTAGTTATCTCCCATATACCAGCAAGTAAGATGAGGCCTTGAGTGTTTTCTTGTATCTTGTTTGGTTATCCCACAATGCATACTTTAGTAGATTATGCCAATCTCTAGGTTTTTATATTATGGAATTTTTAATCGCATCAATTAAGTTCTTGTTTTTTATTCAACTAATCCATTTCCTTGTGGGTAATGGTTGGATGATGACCTGATGGTGATTTAATTTTTGTGGGCCTATTCAATGAATTAAACTAATTAGAATGCTATCCCATTATCAAAAATTAGATAAATTGAGGTAAAGAATCCAGTTATGATATTCTCATCTAGAAAGTTGATTACATCTTGTGATCTTGAATGTTTTATAGCTATAGCTTCAGTCCATCATGTGTAATATTCTATAGTAGTGAGTACAAACTAATGACCAGATGAATAACTAGGATTAAAGACCCCAATGAAGTCCAAGCACCATTGATTAAATGGTTTTCCTTTAATAATAGGCTATAGAGGCATTATTGTGTGTACTTCTCTTTTCACTAGGACTTGGCATTCATGGCATGTTATAACATGAATATGTGCATCCTTGAAGACTATTGGCCAGTAATAACCCATTCCAAAATTTTATGGGTTGTGGTGTTTCCATAAGGATGACCACCACCTATTTTTTGACAAAAATTTTCTATAATTTCTTGGGTTTCTTCTCATGATACACATTTCAAGTAGATGCCTTCATAATTCCTTCTATATAAGATCCCTTTTCTGATCATGTAATGAGTCACTTTGAGTCTCAAATGTCTCCTCAATTCTCTTTTGAGCTTAGGGAATCAAGTACCTATGAACAAGTATTGAATAATGCCAGTATACTAGTGTCCTATAGATAGTTTCACAAACCTCTTTAATGATAATGTGTGAGTCAAGCTCAATCATGAGATGAATGATGCCTTGACCTCAAACAATCTTGGCAAGCTTGATTTCTATGTCAAAATCATGTAGGTTTGCCATCCATTTTCCTCTATATTCTCCTAATTAATTTTGTGCCAAAGTGAGCTTAATAGTGGGATCTGGTACAATAGTGATGGTCTTATTCCTCGAGATGTAATGTCAAAATTTATTTATTACTTTGATAAGGGCAAAGATTTGCTTATCTATCATAGAATACCTGAGTTCTACCTCTTTCAAGTTTATTCTCATGAACACAATAGGATGCTCACTTTTATCTTTATTTTGGGTGAGCATGGTGGCAATGGTATGTTCTAAAGTGAATGAATATAATAAAAAGTATTTCATGAAGTCTAGACTTATTAGTATAGGGGCTTGAGATATTGCATCTTTAATGTCTTGAAAATATGTTCAAGCCTCTGTTGTCCATTCCACTTTAGTGTCTTATTTGAGCATTGCATTTAGAGGTTTAACAATTTATAAAAAGCCTATTATAAAATTTCTTATGGCATTTATCTTCCCAAAGAAATATTTGATTTCTTTCTTGCTATTTGGAAATACAATTTTTGATATCCCCTAAATTCTATTCAGGTCAATTGTAATTTTATCTTTGGTGATGATGTGACCCAAAAGATTACCTTTTGTGATGTCAAATATGCTCTTCTTGGGGTTCAGTGAAATGCCAAACTTTTGGCATCATTCAAATATTAACTGTAGGTGACCCATGTGACAATCCTTATTTTTGAGAAAACCATGAGGTCATCCATGTAAATGATTATACATTTACCTATTAGCCCCTAGAATGTGTGGTCTATAACTCATTTAAAGGTGACACATACATTCATCAAGTCAAATTTCATCTTATTAAATGCATAGGTACCCCACTTCATGTTGAATTCTATCTTAATTATGTCCTCTAACTCTACTATCACCTAGTTATATCTTGAAAATCCTTCCAAGAAGGACATCATTCCTAAACCACTCACTATTTGGATGACCTCATTTAGGGAAGGAAACAAATAATTATCTTTCTCAAAATATTTATTTAAGTCTCTAAAATTAACATAGATCCTAAACTCCCTACTCTTCATCTTGACTGAAACTAAATAAGCCACTCAAGTAGAATGTCTGATAGGGAAAACTAATTTTGCACTTAGTAACTTTTCCACTAACTTATGAATAAGAGGTTATAGGATAATATTTACCAGATTTTCCCTTTGCCTAAATGGTTTGTGGTCAATTTTTAGTGGGATTATATGGGCGATGACCCTTCAATTGAAAACCTTCAATACTCCATATGTCCATGCAATCACACCTTTATATTGAGTGAGTATGTTCTTCACCCTTTGCCTTTCCTTTCAAGTGCAGCTAAGACCAATGTTAACATAGTGTAGGTCATATTCATCTCTTATATTCTCCCTTTTGAATTTAGATTTATTTACTTTCATTTGCCTTTGCTACTAGGCTTGAGGATCTAAATCAAATTTCCTTTCCAAATAAACCATTCCTAGAGGGAGGTGGTTTTCATTCAGCTAACTGACTCCTTCCCCTAATTCTTCTTGGCATAAGTAACTAATTTCTTAGTCATCAATGATTTAAGACTCAAATTGCCCTGAGTTAGTCAATAACTATATGAACTATTAGTTATCATCTAAGACTTGTAAATTTTCCACACTGTCTAAAATATATGGACAAGGTACTAGCTCAATGGGGAATCTTTGTACGTTAGATTCTTTTAGGGGTGTTAAATTGGAAATTGAAGCATCTAGTGAATCAATAATTTTATTCTAATCTATAGGCATAGCCACTATGTTGAAGACCTTAAAAGACTCAATTAAATCCCAAGATCTATGTTTGTACCTATTTATGTATGATAATTTTCACTGGTATTTATTTTTTACCTAATTGACTACTAGTTCTGAATCTCCATAAATTAGTAGTTGTTTTACATTATTTTTGAGATAAAAATGCAATCCTAAAATTAGTGCCTCAGATTTAAATCTATTATTGGTGAAAGGGAACTAAAATACATATGTTTATAAGTATTTATTGCCTTATGGGTCCACTAATTCAATGCCAACACCTGATCCTTGCTTGGATCTTGCACCGTCAAAGTGGAGAGTCCACAACTAGGAAGATCCCTAGATTTCTAGGTCCTGCACCTCATGCTTTCTAGTAAAGGTGTAAATTCCAATATTAAGAGGCTTATAGCTGACTTATAAACTATTTGTGTTGTATTCGTTAATTGGGTGCTTCATTATTAGTTTTCAATCAATTTAAATCTAGTTTGGAATACCTCTTTATGGCAACCAAATGTGAGAGAAGTCTATTTTTATATACCCATTAAACATTTTGGACCAGTATCTACTGAAGAGGAGTTTGTATCCTTCCAAGATATCCAGTACAATTATGTTGATAGTCATTTATACTTGTGGCTCAAATGCTACTTGGATGTGTACATCATTTCTCTTAGTACAGGGATCATGGTCTTATCCAATGAGGAAACCATCTTCTTTGATGGGCTTGGAGTCAAACCCAATTTTTGGAAAATTAAATTAAACATCATTGTGTTTGAGGCTCTAGCATCGACTAAATAATTATGAATGTTATTTCCAAATGCTTAATTAGTTAGTAGAAAATATGGACCTTATTATTTACTTTTGTATACTACATTGGTGTAAGCAGCCTTTGTCTTCTCTGCAGTTACTTTCCCTGTAATAGACCTCCACAAGAACTCCTTTTATTTAGTAATCTTAACTAATTCATGAAGATTAATATTATATTTAACCTTGTTCATATCTTCAATAATGTTATACCCTCCTTTGCTTTGCTCCTTTTTATTTTAGGATTATTCATTCCCTTTTAGAGGAGGTGGATTATTGTCACCCCTTGGATTTAGTGGAATAGTAGTGTTGTTCGAAGGAGTAGACATTATGAAGGGATACTTATTACTCAAGTTGTAATTTACCTTTTTATACTACTGAAATGGATTTATTTCATTGGAATTATAATTTGGTTTATTTTTGTCTTCTCTTGGGAAGAAAGATTCATGCATTTCAAATACCATTATGGTATTTAAAAAACTAGCTTCTAGGTGAAACTCTGGTGGATTATTCATCAATTATTGCCTTACCATCTCCATTTGGAAGATCTCAAACACTAGGAAAAATTACACACATTCAAGTTCACCATGATGTGATGTATTATGGACCCTACACCAATTGGGTAGAGTCATTTCAACTATGTTGATTTCTAGAAACTTGTTGGTTGTTGCTTTGTATTATTCATAAACTGATTGAAGGGTCAATTTTATCTTTAAAACTAAGAATTTTGGTTATTATTCTAGATAGTAGTGTTACCCATCTTTCCTTGCATGTTCAAGAAGTCATTGTTTAATTTTTGGACCATTGTTTGTATGGAGTCTAGTTCTAATTTGGTAAAGTCAACTCCCTGTGCAATTGTAGTATCAAAAGGCATTAAATGTTGGTTCTGATAATGACTATTCATTTGAACCTAATTATTTATGTATCCATATTCTTAATTGGGTATTTATTGTATTAGATGATGAAGTGTATATAATTGATTCTAATTGAAACTAGGAACATTTTGATTGACATGAGGGACTAAATTTAGGGTTGTAAAACCAATAATGATGTTAGGAGTGCTTGGTATTTGAGGATTCAACTATCTATCAATATTGATATCCTCTTCATATGAAAAATCCAGAATCATGGTAGCAATATCTCTCCATAAGAACACTATAGTGATTGGGTCTAAGTCATTTTTATACATCTCCAACACCAATGATCCATTTGGTTTATATTATGGGTTAAGCTAAGTGTAAATCTTCTAGAATCTTGAATTGAAGGCCTAAATTGGCTCATTAGGCTCCCTCTTTATGTTGGTTAAGTGTTGATACACCAATTTAGGGTTAGTAACTTGTCAAAATTTGGTAAGAAATGTGCTTTGGTGCACATTCTAGAAAGTGATTAAGCTCTCTTGAAGGTTAGGGTACCAATCATAGGCAACATCCTCCAAGGTAAATGGGAAAATCCTGCATGCAACATCTTCATCAGTAACATTCATTAATCTCAAATCCACCTTCAAAGACTTGATGTGTTCCTCTATAGTTCTTCCTCCTGAAGGGGAGAAAGAAGGCAAATATTTATTTGGGTTACTATGTAGATTGTGCATGTCTCCTAGGATGGCAATGGCATATCTAACTAACCAAGGTTATTGTTGGACCATAAGATAATTGATAGAATGGATATTTATTATTGGAGATAATGTTCTAGTACTATGTCTATTGGGAATAATCGATACAAATCTAGGCCTTCGATATGAAGACAAGGTGGAAACCAAAATACTAGTTTGGTCCCTATACCGGGTAACTCTCTTGGGTGTCTCTATTGTAACTCAATGTATGGGATAACCTCTCACTATGGAAGGCACACAATTTTTCCTCTTTATAGCACCATATTTTTTTTCTATTGGTGTGGGTCTTGTATACATCCCAAAATTTGATGAGGTGGCCTCTAACATTTTAAGATCTTAATGGAGGTAAACTCCACTCCAAGGCATGAGTTGGAGGTATGGGTTAAATAACCTTGTGGTGGAATATCTAATAAAAAATGTAGGTTTTTAACCAAGTTTTCTTGTAGTGAAATTAATTCTAGTAAAAAAATCAAACCTAAATGAGTGGGATAGTTGAGTGGTACCTAATCCAGAGTGGGTAGGTCTCAATCAAATAAAATTCAAAAGGAGAGAAGTGTAGAGTAGAAAAGAAGGTTATGTGATCTCAAGAGGTCACTTCTGAGGTTGATTTCTTCATGGACAAGTGTTTCTAGAAATAATGTTTGTTGTTTGTATCTATTTCAAATTCATAGGCAAACATAGTTAGTTAATCTGGGGAAATGGTATAGAAAACTTAATGGTCTCAATTGAAAGTTTCTCCTTTTAGAGTTGTTATTGCATACCCTTAGTTGGGATATTACAATTTGGTCTAGGAAGGTGTCTAAGGCAGTTGTAGCACACATTTAGAAGACTATACTGGAGAGAAAGCACTCTTGCACACTCATATTATTAACATAGTTTAAACTAATTGCTCAATAATCAATGCCATCTACTAACTTCCAATAGCTTTTGCACATCTAATATTAGCATACATCAATGATAACAATCAAAAATATTTGTGGCTTTTACGTACTTTAAATTATTGTATTAACATAACCAAGAAAATAAATCCTTAATAACACATAAATGGAAGGAAAGAAAACCAATGTAGTTGCATGATAATCGAAATTGATTTCTTTCTATATTGATAAAACTTCCAACCATTTGGAATATGTAATTACATGAATATATAGACTTGGGGAGAGGATTCCCCATCCTCCAAGTGCATGTGGACTTATATTTACCTTATGCAATTAGAACCTTAGTTTTAATTTTAGCATAAGAATTGCATGTGTGCATGCTCGTAGTTAACTACAACTACGTCAAGATTAGTTAGCCTATAAATTCAATACAATGTGTGCATGCTTAAAAATAGTTTAGGCTACCTTACATTTATGTGTTAATTACAAGTAAACTATGAGTATAAAAATAAGTAATATTTACATGTCTACATAGCCTTCAACTAAGGCTTATTGGGTGTTTGCATCACATTGGAGGTTATTGGAGGCACTAAAGTCGTAGTTTGTGTTGAACTAGAAGTTAAAGTGTCAGCGTTATTCTTTGCCTCCAATACTTGATAGTGTTTATTTTCAATGTCATGTTGGTACCTAATTATGTCCATATTAAGAAATGGAGGTTTATGCACCCTATTAACTTGTTCAATGAGCCTTACATTTTTAACCTTTATGTTTCTGAAATTAATTCTAAAGATTTCAACCTCCATGACCTTTTTCCTAGAAAAATTAAGATCAGCTTCTATTTTTATAATGTCATTCCTTGTATGTTATGTTTGAAGCTTGATGAAGCCTGTTGTAAGAGTTGATTAAAATCAACCTTGCTGATAAGCTTACCCATGGAATTATTGGCCTATGAGAGCTTTAGCTCATCCAAAAAATTTAAAATGAGAGTTTCATGTTCTACTATTTAGGCATTCTTACCTCAATTGCCATGATCAACTCTCTGGCCTCTTGTGTCTTGATGACTACCAAATTGAGGGCATTGGTAGCCTCCAATTGTTTTATCAAATTTACGTGGGAATATGCCTTACTAGTTGTGTAAAGAATAATAAATTTCAATTTATTTTCATCCTATTTCAAATAATTAAATAATTTAGTGGTTTCAACTATATGAGGTGCCAATCTTGCTCTCATTGTAGTAATAGATTATAGGATATTGTCTAATCTAGATGCAACATTTTACACATTTGCCTCTATTTGTACATGAACATTCATATTTTTTGGTTATTCCCTTATTTGTTCTAGTTTTTATTCTAGTTCTTTTCTTTCCATTTTAGTTCTTTCATGTATCTCCACTAAAGCATCATTTTGAGTTTCAAAATAGGATTTGAAATCCTCTATGTATGGGGATTACCCTAATTTCTTATTATTCATTTTAGACAAGGTAAATACTTCTTGTCTCTCTTCCAATATAACCCCTCTCCTAATTTCATCTTCTAGTTTCCTCTTCCTTACCCTCTGCACACTCCCTGTATATTTTTTAAATATGGAACTTACATTGGGCAACTCTATAATTACAAGATTAAGCCTTTAAGAAGCCTCTGATTACATATGTGTTGCCCACCATGGGAGGACTAGATTGGTTGTATTTATAGGTTGAATATCTTAAAATATAGTCTCACCCAATAATTATCTTGATGTTTGCTTCAAATTTTATTCTAAAAAGGATAAAGAAGTGCAGGATAAATAATATTAGACTAGTCCACTCCACCATAATGAAGTAGTGGGTAGACTATATAGATCAGCTTCTTTTCATCCTTCATGGTTATTATCATATTAGTATCCTGAGAGGAACTGGGAAAGGCACTGGTAAACCCAACTAAGTAAATGAAACATGGATATGAGGAATTGATAATATTTTTATGGCATTCTTGGTTTCCTTTTTCTTTGTCTTTGGGGGAGCTAGGATAGTAGTGGAAGGAACCATGGTAGAAACAATTGGAATGGATACATAACATGTAATTGGAGGTAGGCTAACTGGGAAAGAAGGAACAATAGGGGTAGAGTAAGTGTTGCTTCCAAATCTTGTACACTAGAAGAGGATTGTTTAAGCCTCCTCAAAATTTGGGCAACATTGGGACATTTCCAAGCCTATGGGTGTGCCTATAAGTGGAAATGAAGCTCTAGGTTGAAAGGGCTAACTCCCTGTATTAGATTTTTATGTAATAAAAATATTGAACCAGTTTGTATGAGTGAAAAGAGTCAGCAATTTGCATAAATGAAAAGCCTTGTCTAAAATGGTGATACACCAAAAATTAGTATCCACATGTATGCCCTATACTTATGCATAATATAGTAGAATATAGTCTATAACTCAAGCTCTAGAAGATTCCAACATAAGTATTTCAATGTAGAGACAAAATGAATGAGATGACGCAAGGTAAATAACAAGAAAAGGCAACTTGTATAGTCCAAAAAAGGGTTACACATATGCAAAATCTCATACACTAGAATGCACTCTACATGACTTATTGGATCAACTCTTTGCTCAAAAGTTTTAAGGATAGAGAGCATAAGGATAAAACATCACTTGTTATCGCTTTGTGTCTCTTGCATGCCTAGGCAAATCATTAGAACTTAGAAAGAAAATAGACTTATACTTCTTTGCTCAAAGGAAAGAAAATGGCAAAATATTCCAATAGGGCTTCATCGTATTATCTATAGATGATAAAATAAGAGCCCAAGGGTCCTATTTATAGAAAAAGAGGGAGAGAAGAGAGATCTTTTGGGTGACAAAATAGAAGCCTCCAAAATGGTTTGTAGTTGTAATCCTGGTGAAATTGACTCCAGTTGTTCTCTCATTCAGTTGGAGTTTGTCCTTCTCTTTGATTCGCCCTCTTGAAATGACCAAGATCACTACAAAATCAATGGTGAGATGACCCTCCATAATAAATGGCTTGAATCACTACTACAAACCTTAGATTTTCCCTGAAAGCTTTTATGTTTTGCACTATAGACCCATTCAGGCCTTCTGAATGGCTTTACTTATAAACCTATAAGTCAAGCATGTTGGGAAACCTGATTTGCATTATCCTTGCTCTTTCAAGTTTTTTGATTGCTTCTACTTATAAAATTCATAAGCAAAGATTGTTTGAAAACTTGATTTTGCTTTGCTTAAGACCCTGTTGGGTTTTTTGAATGGATTTACTCCTTGCTTGCTCCTTTGGGTTCTTTGACTACTTCTACTTATAAAAGTCATAAGCAAAGCTTATAAGGAAACCTAATTTGCAATATAGAGTTATTCAAGTTTTCTTAATTACTTTACTTCTTATTTGACTTTAGGTATGAATTTGACATCCTATGGCATGTCACCAAGTTGTACCCTAATGACTAGTTAGCTACCCTAAATTTGATGTCCTACAACACGTCATGTCTTTGAATCCCAACAACTATGTGGCCACCCTAAATTTGATGTCCTATAGCACATCACCTCTTTAAATCCTAACAGCTAGTTCGCTACCCTAAATTTGATGTCTTGTGGCACATCATGTGGATCCATTTGGGTTGAGCTTATTATTTTGGGCAATTTTCCCAAAGTAATTCCTTTGGATAATTTGTCTGAAGGAATTATTTCAAGAATTTTACCAAAAGGAAATGGCTAATTCCTTTGGGAACTTTCCCTGAAGGACACTTGGGAAAGGCACAAGGTCCCTTCAAAAAAATTTGAAGGGCATTTTCAAAGGAAATGACCATTCAAAACTTTCTTGAAGGGCATTTTCAGAGATAAAGTACCCTTCAAAAAACTCTGAAGGCACACTTGGGTAGAAAAGTGCCCTTTGAAACTTTTTTGAAGGGTCACTTGGACAACAAAGTGCCCTTCAAAAAAGTTTGAAGGGACACTTGGGTAGAAAAGTGCCCTTCAAAAGTTTTTTGAAAAGTTTTTTGAAGGGTCACTTGGACAACAAAGTGCCCTTCATAAAATTTTGAAGGGACACTTGGGTGGAAAAGTGCCCTTCAAAACTTTTTTGAAGGGTCACTTGGACAAAAAAGTGCCCTTCAGAAAAGTCCAAAGGGACACTTGGGCAGAAAAGTGCCCTTCAAAACTTTTTTAAAGGGTCACTTGGACAATAAAGTACCCTTTAGAACTTTTTTGAAGGATCACTTGGACAACAAAGTGCCCTTCAGAAAATTTTGAAGGGACACTTGGGCGAAAGAGTGCCCTTCAAAACTTTTCCAAAGGGTTACTTGGACAACAAAGTGCCCTTCAAAAAAGTCTGAAGGGACACTTGGGCAACAAATTGCCCTTCAAAACTTTTCTGAAGGGTCACTTGGACAACAAAGTGCCCTTCAAAAAATTCTAAAGGGGCACTTGGGGCGAAGGTAAAGCAAGAAAGGTCCTTTATAAAATTTGATTCGTACTTATAAGGGAAGTGGCCCTTTGGAACCTTTTCCAAAGGGCACTTCAGGGTAAAATAAAGTAAGAAAGGCTACGACAAACAAGGCAAAGGGAAAAAAAAGAATAGGGGAGAATAGCTCAAACCAAGAGAGGCCAAAGGGAAAAGATAAGCAACAAAGCAAGTGACCAAACATAGAAAATGAGCAAGGGAGAAATGAAAAGAGCCAAAGGGAAAACACAAACTAGTTATGCAAAAAATAGTCAACAGTAAGTATCCTCTACCTTGGGCATAAGCAAAGTTGGTTGGGCAATTGGTTGGGTATAAAAAACCTCCACATTGATACCATAAGGGGAGAGAGACCACTAGGACTGAGTGACATGTAATAAAACATACTAATAGTAAAAGGAGAAACATAAGGCATAGTAGGAGTAGAGGAAATTGAAGGGGTTATTTGCTCACGTGATGGCTACTCATGTAATGGTTCCTTCTCCTTTGTTTTTTAGAGGCTCATGATCTTAGATATTTGAATTTATACCTCCTCATTTGTGGATTCATCTCTAGCTGCCTCTTATGATGGCCCTTATACTAATGGTGCCTTAATAACTAGACTCTATGGAGTGCACTACGTTATTAGATTTCTCTTATAATATATGATTACTTTCCTAGCTATGGAAGGTACCTCCTGGGTGGTTATGGTTGATGTCACCACCTCTAGGATTAATGTAGCATTTGGATGGGCAAGTCCCTGAAAATCTAAAGAGTTAAGACAAATGGGGTCATCTTGCGCTCCCCCAAGTGAAGTGTTAGGCACCCTTGGCTCCTTATTTACTACTTTGAGTGCCATGGGGGTGATTGTGAGTGTTTCCATTAATACTTTATTGGTTGAGAGGGTAAGTTAACCCCAAATTCTAATGCATCCCATCTTCTAGTTGGTGGGATTCTAGTTTGTGCATTTACTATTGAGATAGAAGGCTGGCCTTGAATGATTTTCAATAGGTCTTCTTTTAAATTGACTAATTGTCCCTATTCCTTGACTTGGACATCATTCATATCATTGAAAAATAATAAATCATGGTCATAGGGATCATTTTCATAGGCAATGCCAAGGCCCTTGATGTGTTTCTACACTTGACCATGTGGACCCTAGTCCCTGTGTGGTAGGGTAGCCAGTGAATAATACTCCTTATAACTTCCTAATTCATATAAATTCTTGTAGTTTAATTACACATTCTCCCAATCATGAGGTGTGATCCATGAGACTAGCTCTTCTTTCTCTTGTGCATGTCTTCATCTATTCCCCACCATAACTAGTAGGCAATTTCTTACTCTACTAGTTTATCGGGGACATACTTTGGAAGGTATATGGGTGTTAGCTTATGGCCTATGACCATAATGATAGTGAAATTTGGGTACTTCTAGTAATTCTTTTGGATATCCTAATAGAGGGGTCTCATAGACAATCATCCATACTTGGGGTAGACATCTTATGCAATACGTATGATGTTTCAAGTGTATGTGTATATGTGTATGAAAGAATAGAAATCACATATACGATTCTTGATACAATATAGAACTGGGCATCAAAATGACCTGTTATGAACATAGACTATGCTAAGGACAACATCGAGGAGATAGGACATCATGTATAAATGGCCTCCCTTAGGCCTCTTGTCCTTGTGTAATATCTTCTCTTGTAGCCTTGCATTGATTACTTCACCCAAATTGAATGTCAACTCTAAGGTCATTAGTAAGTTAAGTAATATAATCCACTCATGGTGGAGGAATTCAATTATTGGATAGTCAAATAACCTATTCAATAGGGCCATCCTAATTTGGATTCCCATCCTAAATTTGGTCACTAACACTAGCTACTTGTCCTTCAAATTGATGGTCTCCCCTAGAACCATCTAGCTATTTAGTGTTTTATCAATTTATTTCTATTTCTTCCATGCAACAACCCTATATAAATCATAAGTATCATCCATAATGGGAGGGAGAGATATATCTGACACACATCACCCAAGATTTATGCCATGACTATCTTGTGTTCTAAATGGTACAAGAATGTGCCTCCAATTATCTTATCGACAAAAAATAAGTCTCATAGGAGTTTAATGCATGGAATGACCTTTGGATTTTATGTTATAAAGTGTAGCCCTTGATGTTTGAAGGAGAGGAGGTCTGCATCCAATTGTTGTTGAGCTATAGTCAAGTTTTCTTCATGGTTATGCACATCAACCTGGTGCATCACCTCCCATAGTACTAAATAGTTTTTGTAATCATTATTGAATAATATGGGATTAAAGAATGTATCCTTATATTTATTCAAATACTTGATATAAAACCTTGATGGGGTAGAGCACTTCAAAATGATTTAGATAAGGATGTCATTGTTATTTGACTATGTTGATATTGGTTTGGTTCATAAGTTATCATCTCAACTCCTGAGTATACTATATGCTCAAAACACTAGTAGTTGAGGCTTGATATAAGGAGGAAAATTAAGTTCAAAGTTATCTTGATATCAATTAGCATGTCATTCATCAGTAATGCTTTGATATAGCTTTGGCATTCTTTTTTAATTCATGCACCATTAATGTCCAATGTCTATAAATTTGATTTATTTGTTTAATTAAAACTTTGCCACTTCATTTGGTGGTTATTCCACGTAGGAATTTTACTAGGAGTGCCACATCATTATATTTTTCCAAGTATCATTTCATCGATTATTTTACTTTAGTTTACCATGCCACAAAGCTCTCAAAATTTGGGAGTTGGTAGATAGCATTAAAATAGTGTTTGTGAGGCAAACAAAAGTTCTAAATGCTTTTCTCAAAGACCAAATGAACAAAAAAAAGCCTTAAATAATTTCACCAAAAACACAAATGAAATGAATATTTCTATTGAACAAATGTTATAAAGACCAAAATATCAAATGTTTCCACTAAAGAGTTTCATTGAACAAAAACTATGAAGACTCGAATGAGCCAAACAAACTCATCGAATGATTTTTTTTTAACACTCTCACTGAAGAATAGTTTCACTTCCAAATAATTTTACTGATAGGCCTTGCCGAAAAAATCCTTCAAAGACCAAGATGAGCTGAAGTGTAAAACTTTTAAAAATCTAATTCTTGAAGATCATGTCCCAAAGAGTAAATGGCAAAGTCTTTAATATATGGTGAGTAAAGTTATGGAGGCTCTGTAGATAGGAATTCTAAATAGTTGTCTTGAACAGTTCCTATGTATAAAAACTCTAAAGAGTAAATTCATGTCAAGGTTTATATAAATGTGAAGTGTTGAAAACTACTGAAGATAGGCTTTCGAATAAAAGTTCTGAAGACCAGACTGCTAAACATAATTCTAAATAAGTTCACTGAATAATTTTTCCAAGGACCAGGATGAGTTGAGACTTGTATATACACAACTTTAGAAGAGCATTATTAGGTTAGTCCACAAACAAAACATGTTCATAAGTTTAATGAATAGCAAATTTAGTTTAATACATAAAGCTTTCCCTTTTGAAAACTATCAATATAGAGCTAGACCATTTCTAAAAGATATTAGGTCCCTATTTTAGAAAAAGGAATGCGGGTATGTTCAGTACAACACCATCCCCCTAGGTAGTTACTTAGTTTTTACTTAGATTTAATGTTACATACATTGTTATATCTATCTTGACACCCTTGTAAATGTTAGATATGACATACATCATACATTAAAAAGCTATGCTAAGAGTATCTCACATTTTGATGTTATGTATGCATATTATATTGGATTATAACACAAATATCATATATGCTCTGGCTAACAAACATCTTATAGATATTTTTATTTTTAGTATAGTTCTTTCATAGGTTTAACAACTCCCCTCAAAAGAGGGGGCATCACAGTGGTTTATCACAAAGATTAGGCTCCCATAATGCACTCACAGTACATTTTTTAACACATAGGCTTTGATTCCATAAATTAAACTCAGGTAAACATAGTGGGAAAACATAGACACAAAGATCATTACAGTTGCACATAAATCAGAGTAGAAGGACACTAGTGCCACATGGAGATATTATCCAAGATATGATGCTATTGTATAGTAGCCTTAGTTTTACAAAAACCTAGATTGCCTAGAAAAGGGTAATAGGTACAATACATGTTTGCATAAGTTTAGTTACATATTTATTAGTTTTGTTTAGTTTCATATCAGTTTAGCTTAGAGTCATACCAGTTTACTCAGATTTGGGGTATCATGCACAACATGACTATTACCATATTTAGTACAGATACTTAGATAAAGATTATTACAACTCAATCTAGAATCCATATGCTTAGATATTAGATTTTGGGTCATGTGCATAGTATATTATTTTAGGATGCTCACTTACACACCAATTGATTAGATGGAATGATAAATTGCATGTCATTTTCTACATTGTATACATCTAACATCATATTATAGATTACACACTATTTTCATGCCTTATTCTATCTTGCAGTGGTTGGTATTCCCAAATGGCCTAGAGCTACCTAACATACCTAAGTGGTTGTAGAACTAACATACCCAGTTTGATATTTCTAATTACATCATGTAGTTTAAGTTTTATATTTATCAACTACACACAAGTGGGAAATGATGGAGTCATATCCTATTTGAGTTCTTGAGACACCTACATGAGAGGGTTAAACACACCATCAATCCAATCCAAGTTATTCACAGGTCATGATCCACTAAGCAGGGGTGGGAAATGATGGAGTCAAAATTGAATTGAGTTTTTAAGCCACCCACACATGAGGATCGATCAAGGCATCATCTTAGTCTGATTTATTCACCAATCGATCACTATATACACATAATTTATCACTAGGTTTATCAATTGGTTCATGTACTCAGTGCGGTGTATTCATTTCTTTCCTTTCTCTTATCTTTTTACTCAATTTTACTCAATCTACTTATTTAGTTAGTTTTGTATTTATTTTTGATATCTCTTAAGTAAGGACTTATTTATGCACGTTTCACTTGTAGAACATGCATTAGAGTATGCTTCACATACTCAAACCTAGCTTCATGAGCTTCAACTCTTAGGTAATTCCATGTACGCTTCTTTTTCTTTTATCCTAGTCATTTTACTTTGCTACATTTTTAAAATAAATGGGGGGGGACTGTAATCACCTAAAAGTGTTAGTTGAGTGCTAAGAGTGCTAATTGAGACTACCTATCCCTATTTTATCCCTAGACCTATCCTAGATCCTATTTTCACACTTATCTAGCCTTTATGTAGGCCAAAGGTGTCCCTAGTTAGCCTTAAATCAATCCCAGACCCTCATTCTTGCATCTTGGCCCTTCATGCCTAGTGTTCTGCCACTTGGACTCTAGTGTCATAATAAGTATAGTAGCACCATATCGTGCTAGTGTCCAAATAATGGTGCTAATGCCCTTTCCCTCCCTTTTTCATAAATGGATGTCTTTTCAAATCTAAAACCCCTTAGGGTTGGCCTAGACCTCTTTTAGCACCCACACAAGCATCAGAATAGTATAAATACATGAATTTTAGCCCTCTAACCAATATATGGAAACTAGATGCAAAATACACATTCAAACTCAGAATAAATTATGCATAATTGAGGTTATCAATCCCTATTCTACCCTACTTTTGCATACTACCATATACAACAATCCTAAGCTCAAATTACCCAGATTTACAATCTCAAGCACATTCAAAGCACTCAAGTCAACTATCATACTAGATTAACTTGCACTTGCACCAACACTTAGGTAAGGAGAACTACATTGGGATTGATCCCTCCTCAAAGTATTAGTATGTAGGCAACTCTCATCTTAATGGGGTGTTCAGGATGTCCATCCTACCCCACTAATAAACACACTTTTTATCTTATATCAACCAAATTCCCTAACAACACATAGGATTTAGGTTTGTTCATAAATTTAGTAAAAATAGTAAATATACATGGCTTTATAGCTTGTTCACGTAGGAACAAACCTAATAGATCCAAACATAGGTACACCCAAAAGCTCAAGACAGTCCTACACAAACGACACTACCACCACCACATATCCAATAATAGTGCTATTGACTAATTAGGTTGCTACTATCTAGAGTGATTCTAACACTAATATTATATTCACAACATTTAGACCAACCTTTGCCTTAGTTTTTAGCCTCTAGATCATTTGTATCAATCATCTTCTAGATAAGTTATTACTTGCACTATTTATAGTTATTTTTAAAAAGGTCAAATTAGGTCAATTTTGTAATAAATTAGTAGATGTATTTATTGCATATTATTACCCTAATTTAGCATACTTAGTTATTTAAAAATATATGATTGACATTCACTAAGTCCTAAAAGGTCAAAACACATAGCTAGGTCATTTGGTTTTTAACAAAGTAAAGTAAATATTATCTAGTGCTCACCAAAGCTTGTGGCACAAATGGGGAATAATAAACATAAAAGTAAACATGTAAAGAAGAACTCTAATCATGTCAATGAATAGGTAATCCCAGTGTATAGAGAGGTAAATACATTCATAATCCATTACTTATGCACTTAAAACTACCAAAATAGATGAATAAGAGTTAGGAATACTTACCTTGAAGATGAACTCGTCGAGGCTCACTCTCTCCCTTGGCCAATGATGTTTTGTCATAGGTTTTTGTGGTTCATAAGGATCACAAATATAGGTCATCTCTAGGATATAAGACTTTTACTATGCACCCAAGACATTTCCATAAGATAAAATTATTCTCTCCAAGTATAACCCCTAAGTAATGACTCCTCAAGTAGAATGGTGGAAGAGTGGATTGTAAAGAAGCACAAATGAATGATTATATCTATATATCTCCCTTAAAATGGGGTAAAGTATGTATTTATATAGGTTAATATAACCCTAAACCCTTTTAAAGTTTTAGCTAACATAGTCATCCTATTCAACTATGTTCATAAGATGGTAAAAAGGGGTCTTGGCTTTGTAGGGGATATTTGAGGTGGTGGATTGATTGGAAGAGCATGTAAGGGAAGTGTCAAATATTAGGGAAACATATAGGAGGGACTTGTGTTGGTTTTAAGTGGTGGCATAGAGAACAAAAATCTTGTGAAGCACTAATGGTCTGCCCACCCCTTTCTCGATGTACCCTTTAAGGCATGCACTCAAAGAGATTGAGACTCGATGGGTTCCTAAAAAGGAGAAAGCATCATTAATTAATAAATTTTAAAAATATTATGTGTATATAACAATGACCTCTATATGTTTAAACTGGTAATGGATGGTGTAGTGTATGGCTTAGGATGTGATATAATGGTAAAGCCAGGGTATTGTGTTATTGATTGTGTAATGATGATATTATGACTACCACTATCGATGATGACATGAAGAGGTTGATCCTTTACCAAAAACTTGGTGTAGTGTATGGCTTAGGATGTGATATAATGGCAAATCGAAGGCATTATGTTATTGATTGTGTAATGATGTTATTATGACTACCACTATCGATGATGACATGAAGAGGTTGAAAGAGGTGTTTATGGTCCTCACAGGTGTCTATCATAATGGGGTTGGTGGTTAGATAGGTCATATTTGAATCAATGTCTTTTGATAATGTGGGGCCTGATATATACTGGGTAATCAAGGATTGTTATGCATTACACTTAGATTCATTATGGGTGTGAGAGCAATGATGATGGCATAACTTATCACCATAAATATTCTTACCTTTATATGAAGTAGAAGGCATAATAACCTTTGATTTATGTGCATGCTTCTTAGGCTATTATTTTTTGTGAGAAGTTTTTTTCTTCTATGTAAAAGGGTGTGATGATGAATTTTAAGAGGTTTGACCCTTGCACATAGTGTTGGATGAAGAGGTGAGACATTTCTTCATCTTCACCTTGGCTTCAATCTTGTCAATGTTATGGTAAGATTTCCCCTAAGTGTCAAAATTCAATAAATCCATCTTTACATGAATATAAGGTCAGATTTCATTGATGTACTTCAACACCTTGTATTTTTTGCTCAAGTTATTTCATAGGTGCACAAAGTAGTCATATGATGTGTTGATGTAGTCTTCCACTGACTAATCTTTACATTGGTGCAATTATTAGAACTTTATGTATTCATCTTCAAAGTGAAATAAAGGGTAATATTTCTCCTTCAATGCATCAACAAATGTCTTCCAAGACTCAATTGGAACATATTCTTATACACATTTCATGATGAAGTTCTCCCACTAATGAACCATCAGAATAGACATCTTCAACACTGCAAAGGTGATCTTCTCAATGCCATTAAAGTGATTAACTAAGACGTATGCATCAAACTATTGAATCTAAGCATTCAATGTTTTGGCATATACTTTTCCTTTAAATAAAGGAATGTTGAGATTAAATTGCATTTTGAAGGGGGTTTATTGTTGAAATTACCATTGAGAGAATTGTAGAGGAGGATTGAAAGGTGTTGGGTGTCAAATTACACAATTGTCCAAAAACATTGATGTGTTGTGCTTCCAGTGCATCAATAATGAGCCTTTCAAAATATGGGATTGCCTAAAGTTGCTTATTGGCATCAACCATCTTAGTTTTTCTATGATGTTCCTATGGGCAGTTTAAAATAAAACCAGTTAAGATACCTTCTTTCTCTGATTACACTTATGTGTTTACATGCATAGAAAAGAGTTACACTCTGGTAAAAATGATCCACATTACAAGGGCCTAGGACTAGGCAAGTGGGGTACAACTACACATTAGAGATAACTCATAGTTATAAGAGTGAATGCACACATAAACATTTAAACAAAACAATCAACACACATTCAAATGGAATAAAAGTGTGATACTTACAAAAATAGAACTTCTATTCAATGAGAGTGAATAGGGAAAATAATACAGTGATTTATAGTTTGTGTATGATAGAGTAGATATGTAAACCATGTTATGTAGTGATACAAATATGTATGGAATTAATTGTGGATGTTATTGACCCTTGGTCAAATGTATTTGATACATACAATACAAGAAGTAATTACAATGCTTGTCAGTTATAAAGAAGATAATTATGAGTCATTTCATCTTCCTTATTGGGTGATGGTTGAGTTTTAAGGTACATGGTGACTAATTTTTTATTGGATAACTAATATATTCCATGCTGGGAAGTGCCAATTGGAAATCCATGGGTTGGAGTAGGTTCACATGTGGATGTGTTAGAATTGAGATAGGTGTAGGTGTGTGACTACGTAAGTGTTAATGAGGTGCATGGGACTGTGAGTGAGCTTGACATAAATAAGTGCACATGATTACAAATTGGTGTGAGTTGGGAACATAGGTCTATGAATAAGTATGAGACTAGTGGGTGAGGTTGATAGCAAGCTCAGTGTAGAGAAGTGCGAAAGATTGCATAACATGAGGACTTAAGAGAGATCTATGCATAGTACACAAGCTACATATAAATAATTACACAATATGTATTTCAAATGTTAAAAGTGGTATTATTACATATAATTTAGTCATGGTTGACTAGTATATTCCTAGGCAAAGAAGGAAAAGTAATATGTTAGTAACAAATATATTTAAATGTTTCTTAATAAAGACATGGATACCCAATCTTGCTAACAAGGAAATGTCATTTGTTAAGAGTGTAAATATAGTTTATTCATGGACAAAAATAAGCATTTATATGACAATGAAGTGACACTAAAATATTCTCTAGTAGAGAAATTATAGGACATGAGGAAGCTTGCAAATGATCATGTATAATTGTAAAGTGAACTTATTATTCTTAATGAATGGTATTTTATTTGAAACATTGGTACTTATTACATTATATATGTAATATATATGTTTTCACATCATTTAAATAATTACGTTTTAATAACAAATAGTTTCCAATTATAATTTCTAGTAATAATAATAAAATCAAAGAATGTCATGATTAATCAATTTAAAGTACCAAAAATAATATAAATAATTTTATATTCTAATATAATTAAATAAAAAATAAATATTTAATTAACTTATTAAATAATTAAAAAAATAATTTTTTTGATAAGATTGAACAAGGCTAAAACCCACTAATAATATAATAATCAAAATAAAATCTTCATAAGAAATAAGAAAATCTATTTATGCACTTTATGACCTTCTACTACAAAGGTTCTACGAGATGGAAACAAAAAAGTATAACATAGCCAACTAGAAAAAAAACTAAACATCAACATCATCACTAGATTCAAAGACCATCACAATGGGTCCCCACTCCCTTTCTTCATCTTCCAAAGTCACAACAACAAGTGCCTTTCCTAGTTGAGATACTACAAAAGAGGCAATATTAATACCTAAATTGCCATATTTTGTTTCAAAATTTTATCTCTTATAAATTTCATCAATCACCATGGCCTTTATAAGAATCCATCCATGGTCTAATAGACACATCAGGTAAACCCAACTTCTTTACATCCTTGTGAATTGCATGAGTATTACTAGCCCTGAATAACATTGTTTACATTACAATAAACTAGGCCACCTTAAGAGTGTCCATTCTAGGAGTAGAATGATTAGGATATTTCATGCCCTAAAAGATGAAGTCCACCAAATCACCCTCACCTAACCTTATAGCCAACTATGCATTGAATAAATTTATTGTAATCCACTTATTAAATAATTAGTTAATTAGTGAAACTAGTTCATTACTAAATTAATTAGTCATCATAAAAAAGCTATAAATTATAAATTATCATAAATTGGAATTTAATGAGTTAACTTAAATGAAATATTTTTAGATATCAGATTAGTAGTTAATGAGTCTAATTCATTTGAAATATGAACAATTTGGAGAAAATCTTTAATAAGTCTAAATTATTTGGATTTTGTGATGGCAGAGCCTAAGCTTGTTGGAGATTCAAATCTTCCCCTTTGTTGGTGAACAAAGATACCCCTACTCTTTCCCTAATTATGAAGATTAAAACTCCATTAGACTAAATAGTCAAGAATAAAAGTAGAAGAATAGAGGCTAAAAGACTTAGATAAGATGTTTTGGAATTGGTAAAGGATGGCTCTCAATGGATAATGGAAGGTATTCTCTCCCACTGAGGAAGAAGATTCCTGACCATTGGTTAATTAGCTACCTCATCTCTTTTTGTTTTGATGGTTGGTCCTTAGTAATTTTATTTTATCAACATTGTGTTAAGTGTTGTTGTTGATGCTTCTCTTTGATGATTTATTTGTCTATCTTGTATCTAAGTACTGGTAGAAGATTAGTTGGTTTGCTAACTATTGTCAAATTTTTGGCCTTTGATTATATTTGTTGTCTTCTTTGCTCACCTTTTTGATAATGTGACTCCTTTCATGTTTAAGGTTATTTTTTCTAATTTAGGTGATGTTTTACATGCTTTTTGTATCATGTTACAAAACCCCATAAAACCTCTATTTTTTACCTTTATAAAAAAATCCCAAATTATTTAAAATTCTTCTTTGATGTTCTCCCTCTCTCCCATTTATGTTAATAATTCATATGAACCTTGAATTATGATTATTGCACTTGTGTATGTTAGAAATACTATAAACATACCTTAATTATTAAAATACATGTCATAAAGTAGATGGTTGCAATAAATATATGTTGGTACTAATGTAAAGTTATTTATATTACCCTAATTGTTATTTCAAGTTATTTTGATCTTGTACTTAAGGCTAATAGGGTTAATAGTATGCCCCATAGTGCATGTAATTAATTCTTGATAATTTACTAAAATTTACACTTTCTTGTAATGGTTGTACTTATTTATCATAGTTTTAATACTATATGGATATCTTTTGTGTTTAACCCTAAAATGGAATCTAGGTTGGAATTATCTAGATTGATTAAAGGGGTACATAGAAATGAAATGGCACAAGGGTGATAATTAGATATATAATAGATAAAATAGATGTAAAACTTAGATATAATCATACACTAAATTTATTATGATAGGATAGTCTAAATATGGAAATTACAACTATGTTAGATATAGAAATGATAAAAAAGTGATGTATTTAGTTTGTTATTATACTAATGTAGTTATGGATCTAGAATAAGATAAAATTAGGCTCGAAGGAGATTCTAGAATAGTTGTTAGATTATATTTCTAATGTTTTTTGATCTCTAAATAATAACGTCAGTCTAGGATGATTGCATCATCACTACTATTTGGGTTTGACACTAGTGTCTTATATGAAATATTTATTGAAATAGGATGCAACCACTTGGATGCTTCTAGTTTTTTTTCACCTTCACTCGGGTGCATTCAGATCTGGGTCATGGACTATCATTCCTTATGAAATGGAAAAACCTTAGTTTTCCATCTTCAATGTGACCTTGGGGAAAAATGGGTTAACATGCACATGATATCAAGCTAACACCAATGACCCCTCTGTTAAAGGACACTACCTACATATCCAATACTTCTAAGAGGGCCTCAAACTGATGTAGTTCTCTCCTACGTATTGGATTGTGTGTGAATCATACAATGTGTTCAAAGCAAGTATAATAGTGACCTAGCTTGTAACTTCGCAAATTGGGTTCTTGGGTTGATCCTTTAGTACTTTAGACCTATAGATGTGATGTAACTGTAATTGGTATGTAAATAGGGAAGCTTTATTTAATTGAATGCTTGATAGAGTGATTTTGATAAGTTCCTTGATCTCTTTGATCTTTTTATAGGTGTGGGACGAATGAGGGTTGAACTTGTATTTATATCAATCCCTTTGGAGCAATAACTTGCATTAAATCACTTAGGTCAAACATTAGGATATGTTTCATTTGTAAATTAGATGATTTTAAGGCTTTTGACACTTGCATCAGGATAGGACAATAGCATTAACGTTATTATCTATCCTAGACATTAGTGTCCAAGAAGTAGGAGAGCAAGTATAGGTTCAAAACTTGTCGAGATGGAAGATAAGTACATTTTAAGCATTCTAGGTAAGATAGATGATCTAGGTCATCAACATAAGACTAGTTAGACTAAGAGATATAGGTGAAAGGACATAAATATAGATTAGATGTGAGACTTTTGGAAACAAGAAAGGTAAATAAAAGAGAGGAATAAGCAAGGTCAGAGTTTGGCAAATGTACAAGATTGAGGTGATATATAATCACAAAATATCATATACATTTTCCCCTTTTAATCTAGTAATAAAATTGTTAGTTTAAAGGAAATGAATGCCTACCTAGGTATTTATACACACTTTGTCTTTACGTGTGCCCAACTTTAGTGCTTTATTGGTGACTAACTTGAAACCAAAAGCATGTTATAGTATAAAATCAATTCATATAGTTTAGGTTAAAATTACTTGAAATTTATTGAAATTGAAAGAGCAAAGTTTAAGAATACACCTATGTGTTAATGTAATCGCCTTGCCTTTGGCAAGTTGTTTTGAAAAATATGTATCATTGTAAGGCTTTGAAACTAAGATTAGTATAAATATAGATAAATATGTAAAGTGCATATATCTGAGAGAGAGAGAGAGAGAGAGAGAGAGAGAGAGAGAGAGAGAGAGAGAGAGAGAGAGGCACATGTCTTTAACTTTAGAGAAAAAGTGAGTTACCACTTGATAGTTGAGAATAGCTCAATTGTGCAACCCAATGATACTTACAACTTGGTGAGGCTGGATGATCAAATACAACCTAAAAACTTGGGAAGATTAAGTGATTTGATCACCTCAACCATACCAAAAATTAAACCAACTACTGTAGTAGATTGGCTCAATAAAGTTTGTAAAAGTCTGAGGGGTATCAGTATGAAAAAGTCCATGATATGGTAACAGTCCAAAAAAGAGTTTTAAAATTTAAAATTGATTTGGATTTTGTAACATTAGTCACATGTTGCATATCATATGCACCTTATATATGTCCCATGATGAAATTGTGTATAATAATAGTACCAATGTATAAAATTCTGCCACAAATGTGAATCTGAATCATATAACTATGTGCTTTGGTCAATTCGAATAACTATGTAAGTGTGGATAACATGCTTCCAAAGCATGCCCCAAAAATATATGGAGAATTTTTAAAAGTGATATAAGTACCAATATGGAGGAATTGTTTCTAAAACATGCTCCCACTATAAATTGGAGATGTTAAATATTAAATAGGTGTGGAGAACATGCTTCACAATCATGCCCCCACTAAATATAATAACTGTAAATGTGTGGAATCCATGCCCCCACTAAATATAAAAAACTATATATAGTCCATGTACTAAATGAGTATGGGGAACATGCTTCTAAAGCATGCCCCCACTGAATCTAAAAATTGATATAAGTACCATGTACTGAATGAGTGTGGAGAACATGCTTCCAAAGCATGCCCCCACTGAATTTGAAAACTATGAATGTGTGGAAAGCCATGCTCATATGACATGCCCCCACTAAATCTAAAAACTGATATAAGTACCATGTACTAAATGAGTATGGGGAACATGCTTCCAAAGCATGCCCCCATTGAATCTAAAAATTGATATTAGTACCAAGTACTGAATGAGTGTGGAGAACATGCTTCCAAAGCATACCCCCACTAAATATATAAATTGTTCCAAGTGTGGAGAACATGTTTCTATGACATGCCCCCACTAATATGCCCCCCTTTGAGTTGAGAGAAATATATGAACTAGTAGTTACCTCACCTCAAAAGGATAAGGCAACTATATATTATATGAATGTAACCATGTAGCATATAGAAGGAACATGTTTAGGTAGATATAACAATGAATCACATAGAACCAATGTGATCATAGGTAGGTTTAAGATGCCTGATAAAGATCATGGCAAAATCTAGATAGTAATAGTACAAGCTCAACAAGCAAATAAGCACACACACAAGAGCAATCAAAATCAACTCAAAAGGCAATCGTTTAAAGAGACCATAAATAAGGGGCATGTTCAAATGTCTCACAATAAAAGGGACATGACTTAGTAAAATGTTTATAAAATCAAGACTGACATATTCAAATGTCCATATAACAAATAATGACATATGCAAATGTTAATGAAAGCATACATAGGCACGGGGGCCACACGCAAAGGAACATATTCAAATACTCAAAAAAGGAATATAATACACTCAAGGAAGTGCATAAATTAAAGCATAAGCAACCAACATAAACATGTCATAATGGTCCATGGATCCAATGTGTTAGGAAAACTATATCAAGTGTATAACATATCAAGTGCCTTATATAAGATATAATCATGGAAAATAAGTATGTATAAGCTTACATAATATATTTATGCAAGTGCATAATGTTCATTGTGATTTTTAAAGGCTTTCCTTCAAGTGTAGCAAGGTGGTATACACCTTTTCTTAGTTTTTTTATAACTATAAATGGTCCTAACCAATTTGCTTTGAACTTTCATTTTTGCCTTTTTCTGCATTGGTATTCCTTTAATTTTCTTTTAGTACCAGGTCACCCACCTTAAAGTCACATGGTCGAACATTTTTGTTATATGCCCTTTTTACATGATCTTGATAAACACATAGGTTCTCAGTAGCCTGTATGGATTTTACACTCAATTATTCTAATTGATGCAATCATTTTTCATGGTATTCATTATCTTCGATGATGTCTTTTAGATAAACATGCAAAAAAGGTATGTTAAGTTTAATTGATAAGAAATAATTTGTAACATAGACCAAAGAGTAAGGTGTGGCCTGAGTAGGTGTACATACACTAGTTTGATATGCCCATAGAGCTTTATAATCTGTTGGTGCCAATCAATGTTATATCGTTCAATTATTTTTCCAAGTATTTTGCCAATTATTTTATTGGTTTTCTTTACCTAAACATTGCCCTATGAGTAATAAAGTTTAAAAAAGGTATGCAAGTAATATTATATTTATTAAAAAATCATTTTATTATATTTTTCTTAAATGATATTCTATTATCATAAATTATGGCTGAAGGTATGCTAAAACGGGAGATGATATTGGTCATTTAATACCTATATATGTCATCCCCTATGGTAACTCAAATGGAATGGATTCCACCCATTTTGTAAAATATCATGTAGCTATAATGATAAATTTGTGTTCACCAATAGATACTAGATTTACTTTGACTATTAAATCAAATCCCCATAAGGAAAAAGGCCATGGCGAAACAATCAATTGTAACTCATGTGATGATGCATGATTAATATTGTTATATTTTTGGCATTTTAAACATAGTTTTACATGCTCGATACATTCTTGTTCCATTGTAGGCCATTAATAACCTTGGCATAATATTTTATGAGACATGGCACGTCTGTTGAAATTCCCACCACATGTGTTGCCATGCATTTCCAAGAGTGCAATGCAAGCCTCATCTTTGCTTAAGCATCAGAGCAATTGTCCATCAAAAACTTGTTTAAACAAATTATTTCCAATAATAACATAATTAAATGATTCATGTTGTAACCTCTATTTACCATTTCATGCAAAATGGTCTGGTATATAAATTTTTTAAAGAAAATTATAAATGTCAATGTACCATTCTATGTTTATAGTACTATGAATAACAACAAAAATGACCAAGGCATTCATTTGATTGGAGGAAATGGAAGGATTTTGTATTTGTCACATTTTAAAGTTTATATGAGCATCATAAAAATTCATCAAGGATGTTGCACTTTCCATAGCATCTACATGGAGGTTATCTTTGCGTGGAATAATGTTGATAGAAAATGTGTCAAATGTCTATGTGCGTTTATCTACCATTTCTTTATGTGGAAAAATATGTTCTTCCATAGTTTGGAATTCATTAGTAACTTGGTTAACAACCAATTAGGAATCACCAAAAACTTGAATCTCCCTTATATTAAGCTTATGGATAAACTGATGATCAAGGCCTCATATTTGGCTATATTTTTAGTGCAAGAGAAAGTTAATTTGTCAGAGAAAGGCATGTATTCACCTTTGGGGGTGCAAAATACAATGCCAACACCCACTCCTTTTTGACATTTAGATCCATCAAAGAACATTGTACATGGAGTGGAAAATATGTTATATTCCTTGAACTCCTCTCAAAAAGCCTCAACAAGTGGAAAAGAATCTAGCAAAGGAGCTACAATGATGCTAACTTATTTGCACTAGTGTGGTAGCTGATCACTGTCATAAAAATCTCTTTACTCAAACCCCACATAGACATTTGAACTTCAGTTTACAGTAAATTATGTGGGTAAAAACACTGAAATAATTGCTGGAAAATAAGACAATCAGGGACCAAAATAATATTGTCATCTTACCCTGCTTTGCACCATTTTGGCAACAGCTCAATAACCGTAAGGAGAAACCTTCTCACATATTTACTTGTTAATAGGCTCGGCCCAAGAGCAATAGCATCTCCATTCTTTTTATCTCATCTGTTTCGACCCATTTCAATTCCTGTTATGCTAGCCTTACGAATGGGAAGATCTAACTCCACTCCCTTATCTTCTTCGGATCATGAGTCATGAAAACAATACATGGCTTTACAACATAGAGGTAATCAAAATTTATAATCACAAGCCACTTTTATCTCTCTGTATGTCAATACAGAGGCACACATTACATTTCAGACTGAAATAAAACTTTCAAGGTCAAAATACCTTATCGGCTGGTTTCTCTTTACTCCTTATGGCCTGGCTCTCCTCCTGGCTGTAGCGAGTTTGATAGCCTTGATCTCTTCTATCAACAAAAATTATCCAACTGAGCCTCTATGGCACCTTTCTTCTCCCTTTCTTTTCGTGTTCTGTCTCCCACGTAGAGAATGCTAACGAGATAGGCCGTCCAGCTTTCCATGAGACTGTAAAATGGTTGGAAAATGAATCCCAATACTATTCCCAACTGCACGAACGAATAAGGCAATGTTAACAGCATTTGTGCCACTTGATTAGGCACACAATTGAACCACGCATCGTAAATAGGTCTTCCATGAAAAACACCACCACGGAAATTACTATGCTGAATGCAATCAACAAGTCCCGCACTCAATACTAGTGCTCAATTTCTTCTATCTTGTCATCATTCCCTTTACCCTGATCTTCACCCGTTTCTTCCTGCAAATTTGACGTCTAAAGAGTAAGATTATCCCTCAGGAGTTGCATGATTAATGTGCTATCTTTATAAGATTCTTCACTGAGAGTGTCGAGCTCAGCAATTGCTTCATCAAATGCTTGCTTGGTCAAATGGCAGGCCCTCTCAGGGGGTGACTTTTCCTCTCTGCGAATTACTCAATATCTGCAAAATGGGAATGAAAATGCTTTGTTGTCGAGCAAATTCACTCATAAAAGTTTACATTTGTGTTCCCTGGACAGTGGACCGTGCCTTCTGCGATTGTTCTCCATCTTGATTCGACAGTTTTGTGTATAAGATATACATCTTACACTATAACAAATAGCTGCATCACATTTTCCCCTGCATGGGCTGCCGTGCCTGCTCTAATGGAAGAAGCCCCCCCTTCGTTATCACTAGACCGCAGTTTTGTTTTCAAGAACCTTAACAGAGTTCTTCACTTTGGGGCTCGCATCGTCTCAAAAAAAAAAATGTCAAAAGAGCTGGCTTGATTTTCCCCACAGTCAAAACAAAATAACACAGGCCGAATGGCCTTCGTGACTCTCCCTTTCTTCCTCCTGGAGATCCTCCTCCTTCTTCTATGTATATCCCATGCCAACTTGCATATCTTATCTTTTTATTTGTTTTTTTTTTTTTTTGTTCAAGAATCTTTTCTAAGCCTCCACGCCAAACTTGGCCTCAGGCAAAACAACAAACAGTTTTTTTCATAACAACAACATGCCCAGGTTGAAAGAATTTCAACCATTCCTTGATTTTCTCAATAGCCCACAATAATTTACCTTTTTACTTTTATTTATTTTTTTACAATTACCCCTCATTAAACGCATATGGGAGGGAAAATATAATAAATCAAATTTGAATGCAGATGCTCCTGCATCATACAACCAATTGGTTGGCTATAACTTGACCTTTTCTTGACTTTTGGGCTAATTATTTTAGATCAAACTTTGTGAGTTGCATCAACCATTTTACGATGTGTCTAGTTAGGTGTGTTTTGTTCATGATGAACCTCAATAGATCTTCTTTAATTATAACATGAATCTCATTTTTGAGTAAATAATGTTATTATTTTGGGTAGTGAAAACCAAAGTTAAACATAGTTTTTCCATGGTTGTATATTTGCATTCATAATCAACAAGTTAGAAACTGATATAATAGATTTACCTCTCTTTGTGAATATCATTAAATTGTGCTAGTAAGGCCACTAGGGCCTTGTGGGTAGTCGATATGTAAAGAAGTAATGGTCTATTTAGAATAGGTGGCATAAGTATTGGTGGGTTTGATAAATAGGTGTTTATCTTATCAAAGCTTTGTTGACATACATCCCATATGAATTGTGTATCCTTTTTTTTCAAACATGTGAAAGGGATTATTTTGTCAGTCAATTGGGTAATGAAACATCGAATAACTTGAATTTGGCCCTGCAAACATCACAATTATTTTAGATTGGTTGGTGGTGGCATTTATACAATAGATTTTACCTTTTCTAGATCAACCTCAATGCCTCACTGAGAAATAATGTATCCAAGGAATTTTATCAAAGATATCTCAAAAACATATTTTTTTGGATTTAATTGAACATTAAAATTACGTAGATGCTCAAATATTTTTCATAAATCAGTAGCATGGTCTCGGTGATATTTTGACTTTGGAAGTAAATCATCAACATAATCCTAAAAAAAAATTGTATGAAACTATGAAATATGTGTCATGGCCTTTTGATATGCGGCTTTTGCATTTTTTAATCCAAAAGGCATGATTGTATAACAAAATGTCCCTCAAGGAGTGGTAAATGCAATCTTTTCTTGGTCTGCAATGTTAATTTTAATTTGGGTATATCCTATGAAACCATCCATAAATGAAAATGTCTTATATCCCATTATGGAATCCACAATCATATCAATATTAGGTAAAGGGAAGTTATCTTTAGGGCAAGCCTTGTTTAAATTATGGTAATAAGTGCAACATCAAATGTCATCATTTGGTTTTTTGACACAGATAATGTTGGATACCTAGTTGGAATGTGCAATATCTCTTATGAAGTTGGCATCTAAAAGTTTTTAAATTTCATCCTTTACCAACAATGTCACTTTAGGATGCATTTTTTGTTTTATCGGCTTTACATCTAGGTATAATAATATATTATGCATTGCCATTGATGGATTGATCCCGGAAATATCCAAATAATCCCAAAAAAAAAGTTTAGGGAAATCATGAAGGACATGTCGATAGGTTTTATCTTCATCCTCCTACATCATTACAACAAGTAAAATTAGTCTAAGGTCCTTATCCATTCCAAAGTTATAATTGATTATTTATTCATTTAACAAAGTAGATTTCTTTGTGATAAATGGTGTGGTATGAATAGCGTTTGATAAATCATGTTGTATATTTGGGTTATCATTCTCACCAAAGTAAGCATGAGTAGAGGTAGCATGAAGAAACCTATTCTTGTGATAGAAGGAAGGGAGATTCTCATATGCCCCCAAGTACTCTAGTAATGATCCATCATTGGAAAACTCATCTATTGGTAGAATTTCTAGGGAGGTAGTGTCATCTATTAAATTATGGTTGATCACTTGGAGATAGGTTGTGGAGATATTCATACGTTCCATTTTAGCCTTTTAGAAAAAAAAATTGTAATTTGAGGGATATATTTGTGTTTAGTAGCTTTATTTGAAAAAAACAATCAATGTCAGTTTGTATTAATTATAGGAAAAATGGGTTGCATTATTCCTTGCTCATTTTTAAGTAACCCTTGTCCCTTGTACCCATATTTGAGTAAATATTGAGAACAAAAATCAAATTTATATGCTTGCAGTGCAGTATACATGGGTGGTTGAACCATGGCACAATGTTTGAATGGATTAGTATCCATTGGGAATATGTAAATGAATCTTTGATGAATAAATTTTAAACATGCATGTAATGTGGAGGGAATCACATATATCTTGTGTGTCCAAGGTCATCCCAAAAGAATGTTATAATTCAAATCATTTGGCATAACTTTGATTGAAGTGGGCAATGTATGGGGACATACTATAATATTCAATGTTATATGTCCTAATACTTGTCATGACATATTTTCAAATCCCTTGATACTCATATTAGATGGTTTAAAATTTGATGATCCAATGCCCATTATAGAGAGAAATGATATGTTGCAAATGTTGAGTCTAGAGCCATTGTCCATGAGAACTCTTTTTACCATTTTGTTGAAAACACATACCTAGATATAGAGTGGTAAACAACTATTTATAAGGTGTTGGGTGGTAAATCATCCTTTTCAAAGGATATATTATGCTCAGTCTATTTTATGGAGCTTAAGATAGAGGCCACATATGGTGCTCAACATTACAAGGGAGAAAGGTCATACGTAATGCATCTAAAAGAACATCCTTATAATGTGAATAATTGTGTAACAAATCCAGTAGTGAGGTTTTGGTAGTAGTGTGTTTGGATTGGTAAAAACCTATTGAGGTGTGGTGTTCACATTATTAATGTATAACATAATTATTATTTGATAAATAATGATGCATTAATAGGTTTGTGATATATTACAGATTAGTTTGTTACATGAATATATTGTTAATAGTTAACAATATATCTCATATTAATATAGTTAGATAATTGAGATTTTATAGGGACTGTAGTATCCCCATTTATAGGCTATTATTTGCCTATATATTAGTCTCTACCTATGAGTCAATATAAGAGAGTAATAGAATAAATTCGTAGTGTGCAATATAATATATCAGTTATATTATAATTTTGTGTGTACTCTTTGTTCGGCTCTATTGCATAAACTTTGATCATTTCCATTATATGGTATCAAAGCGGGCATTTTTCTTAGAGCGATATGGAATTCTAAGATTTGTGAGGGGCATCTACATTTTTTGGTTGCCCCAATTGATGTATTATTATTATTATTTTGTGAGTCTTGTTCTTTATGTGTGAGATTAGAAAAGAGGCGTTACTCACCTGTATGTCTTTAGTGTGTAGTAAAGTCTCCAAGTCATCAAAATATTTGTCTATTCATCTACCTTAGATCTTGAATCACAATAATGCCATTTTATAGTTTTTGTATATGATAATTTTTTGAATCTTATATGCATTACATTAACTTTGACTCTATAGACCTACGTATTTAATTTTATTGGAGCAGAGAGTGGATGAGCAAGCGATATATGTTATCTTGGTAATTTCAAAGATCTAAGGTAGAGCTTAAAAAAATTAGTTATTACAATAATTGATGGTTAATGCATAACCCTCCTTCAAATGTCAAGATCTGACTCTAAATATTCCTTGATAGATTCATCAAGCTCAAATTCTCCTATCTGAGCTTATCTGCAGTAAACAACACTTCTATATGATTGTGTACTATCTTCTCTTTATGAGTTCTCCTATGTCGTTCATGCTCACATTCACTTTTAGATCATGTTCACACCTTCATCTGCCCATGTTCTATGCTATATTTTTTGGTATGCTAAAATGTGTTGTGTGCATTCTGCCAAATTTATGTTCATCATTTTTTCTTAGATAAATTTATGATCTATGTATTCCACCAATATTTCATGCCTCAAGCTACAACAAATTCAAAAGTTGTATTAGTGGGTTTTAAGTATTTTATGGGTTTTTATGTCTTTTTAGTAGTTTTATCAAATTACAGCGTAAAAGATATTTATAGTTTAGTCATTAAGTTTTTTTTGTCAAGAGTTTAGAGTCAAGGTTTATGGTCCATATTTTATATACATGGTCAATGTCATTTATTATATCATGTGGTCATAAGAGGATTGATGTCATCTTAGTATAAGTTATTAAGTTTTATAGTAGTGGTTTTTTATGAGTATAAAATGTTTACTCATTAGCCTTATGCTATATTAAAATTTGTTGAGTTATTGTCAATGTATATAAAAGTCATTGTCAAAGAGTTAGAGTCTTTTTAGTGAGTTAGTAATTGTGTGTCATCATATTATTGAAATCAAAATCAATTATTTATACAAAGATGCATTATCACTTGTACACGACATCCTGAGTCAAATGTCAATCTTGTGAGGGGGACCCCATTCCATTTAGAATGATATACATATGATTTTAAAGATCTTATTAACTAAGTAGTCAATATTGAAGGATGGAGGAAATAGAGATTGGAGGTTTTAGAGCCTCTCATCAATCACTAACGGTGAGGCTCCAGATGTTTTGGAAACTTTTGTGTGGTGTGTTTCTTTTTCTATTTTTTTAGTGTGGTGTGCTTTATGCCAAATTGGCTAATGCCAAGGGCAGTTCTTCAATGGTAGTGGAAACCGTCTATGCTATTTTTGTTTGGATGGCAACAAACACTAATAGAGACTATATAAGATGACAATGAGTATTTATTCCTCATGATATTTCATTTTCTTAGTATTGTGTGTTTTCATTCCCTTGTTTAGAAATCCTCTGATATTTGGAGAAGAAGGGAGAGTATAGATATAATGAAATGTGGCAATAGTTGTATAGAAGGGTAGCTAACTGTAGAAATCCTCTAACTATAGAGATCCTTTGAGTACCTTACTTCTTTCTAGAGATGATCAGTAGTGACACATCTGTTGTGGTCACATGGAGTAAATGCAGGATGTATTCTTTTGCATAGTAGTGGTCATATGCAACAAGATCTAGACAACAAGATTCAGACAATAGTATGTAGACCTAAAAGTATGTGTTGGCATATGATTCTATTTGGGTCAATTCTTGAAGATGTATATTCTCCTCATGATCACATTAAGGGGGTGTAAATAGGATTAATAACGTTCACAAGAGGGTGAATGTTGAGGTATGGTGTTCGCATTATTAATGAACAACATAATTATTATTTGATAAATAATAATACATTAACAAGTTTGTGATATATTATAGGTTAGTTTGTTACATGAATATATTATTAATAGTTAACAATATATCTCATATTAATATAGTTAGTTAATTGATATTTTATAGGGATTGTAGTATCCCCATTTATAGGTTATTGTTTGCTTTTATATTAGTCTCTACCTATGGGTCAATGTAAGAAAATAATAAAATAAATTCATAGTGTGTAATATAATATATCAGTTATATTATAATTCTGTGTGTACTCTTTGATCAGCTCTACTGCATAAACTCTGATCATTTTCATTAAAAAAATGTCTTAGTGAGGATTATTTCTTCATGCACTCCCTTTGACGTTTTATAGTGACAGCTAAAAGCTCATTATAGACATTCAAACAAGAAGGAATATGTAGGAAATCAAGTTTTGAGCATCTTATAGATCAGGATGAGTTAATTAGGCACGAGATGTAACAAGTAATAACCACTACAAGGTATTGGGTCATAAAATAATTAATAGAACTATCCATGGCAAACATGTTTTGAAAATATATAGCAATTTAGGGATCAACAATAGAAATTTTTTAAAAAAACCCTAAGTGACATAGGGTTTTGATGTTCAAAGATTAGGTTTACCAAATGTTTAACCCTAAAATAGAATCTAGGTTGGAGTTATCTAGATTAATTAAAGGGATTTATAGAAACGAAATGGCACACAGGTGATAATTATATCTATAGCAAACTAATTAGATGTTAAATGCATATATAAGCATACACTGAATTTATTATGCTAAGATAGTCTAAATATGGAAAGAATAACTTGTTAGATAAAGAAATGACAAAAAAGTGATGTACTTAGCTTATTCTCATTTTAATTTGGTTATGGATCTAGAATAGGCTAAAAGTAGGCTATAAGGAGATTTTGGAATAGTTGTTAAATTCTAGTTTTGATGTGTATGGCTCTCTGGATAGTAACATCAGTTTGGGATGGTTACACCAATGCTACTATCTGGGTTTGACACTAGTGTCATGTACATAATATATGTTGAAATAAGATATAACCACTTGGATGTTTATGGGTTTTTCTTCACCTTCACTCTAGTGTATTCAGAGATGGGCCATAAAATTATCATTCCTTGTGAAATGATAAAACCTTAGCTTTCTATCTTCAATGTGATTTTCATGGAAAATGGGTTAGTGGGAAAATAGTGTCAACCTAACCCCAATGACCCCTTTATCAAAGGAATCTACCTACATAGTCAATACTCTAAAGAGTGCCTTAGATTGATGTAAATCTCCCTTACGTCTTAGCTTGTGTGTGAATCATACAATGTGTGTAAAGAAAGTACAACAATTGATCTAGCTTATAACTTAGCAAATTAGGCTCTTGGGCTACTCCTTTATTACTTCAAACATGTATATGTGTTGTACTTATAACTGTTATGAAAATAAAGAAGCTTTGTTCAATTGAATTCTTGATAAAGTGTTTTTAATAAGTGTCTTGGTCTCTTTGGTCTTTTTCCAGGTGTATAGTGAATGAGGGTTGATCTTGTATTTATATTGATCCAAGAGTACTTCCAATAGTGACTAAATTATATGGTCTCAAATTTTCCCTAAACTATATGCATAGTAAAGAACTCATAAATAGCTTTCAAATGCATTTTATGATTTGAAAAATGGACTCCATATGCAAAAGTTATGGCTTGTTGAAGTTTTCAGGTTATAGGGGTACAGTGATTGGACATGCACGTGGTCCAATAGATTATTAACACATGGACCAATGAAATCATCATATTTGGAGTGTCCACAATAGCTCCAAAATATTCTCCAATATTTTAGATAAATGTTACTTTCTAAGGCTTGATAAATGGGATTAACTCCATGAATATCTCTTTCCCCACAAATATGAGATATTTCCCATAGAAATTGGGATATCTCCCATATAAATGCATGGGAGGTTTATCCAAAGGGAAAGATATGAAGGGTGGTTTAACCCATTGACCCTCATCAACTTGTCATGTCCCATTTTAGGAGACAATGCTAAGAAGCTTAAATAAATGCTTGTACACGGGGATAGATAATGAAGAAATCCATAATTGGTGGATTTTGAAAAACTATATAAACCCATGAAACTCATTCCAAAAGAATTAAAAGAGCACTTCAAGATCTCACTTACATTACAAGTATTTGAGAATTAATCTCTCACTTGCATTGTAACACTTCTATTTCGAGGTTTTGGATCCAAGTGTCCATCCAGGAGGAGAAAGGGTTTTGATTGAGAGCTCTTCAAAAGAATTTGGTGAGAGCTCTATTTGTAACAAAGAGTAAAAAAAAGCTTATATCTTAGCCCTTTTCATAAGATTAAGCAATATTAAAGCTTATCCCTTTACAAAGTAAGCAAGTTTGTATGTCTTCACTACTAGAGTAACAATTATAGGCCTGGAGTTATTGCATATACCTCTTTTAGTAGAGACATTACATCAACCTTTTGAAAGATAAGTAGAGCTAATAACCAGAGCAAGAGTTAGAGCCAAAGCTAGTAACTAGAGCCATATGATGTCAAAACTTTTATTTATAGATTGAGAACCCCTACTGGGGATAACTAATGTACAAAGTGATTTTACATCAATAATTGATTGGTTCTACCTTTGAGCAGGACCTAGAGACATAGCCTAGATCAAGTGAACTCTGATATCAACCTTGGTTTGCATATTGTCTTTATGGATCATGATTTTGGTTTATTATCAATTTTGAATGATGATTTTAATTATTATGCCAATTTCAAGTTAATCAATGAGAAATTAAGAATATATAAAGTATTCATAAAAATAAAGCAATTAGTGTAGTTTTGGACACTACCTATTTACAGATCAAGTTTTGGTATCAAAGTAGTTGGAATGCTAAAGTTGTTTTTGATTGCATGATATACTCTTGAATATAGTTTTGAAATCAATTTCAGTATTCTATTCCATTGTGTTATTTGTAGACTTTTGGCTTGTTTTGATCTTCCATTTGCATTTTGCAATTGTGTTGGAAGTATAGGTTGTTTGCAGGAAACCATGGGGAAATCCTTGAAGAGAGAGAGGCTAGAAGAGTTGGAATGTATCAATATGAAAATTTAGGAATATAATGCTTTCCTGAGATGTAAGCTCTATTCCCTCAAAGAACAAATTTCATTTTTGATATTCGAGCTCAAATCTAAAGATGAACTCTTGATCAGATTGCAGTATGGTGAGTCGAAGTAGGATTTACCTTCCACTTCAGATGCAACAACCATGACTGATGAGTGCATTGTAATTTCTTCACTATGTAATTATTCTTCCTCCCATTCAAATTCAAAGTTAAGTAACGATGCTTTTGGTTCATTTGAAAAACACACTAAAGGCATTGGATCTCGATTACTATTTAAAATGGGATATGATGGAAAAGGCCTTGGTAAGAATGGCCAAATTTTGATTAACCCAATATAGGTAGAGGATTGACTTCATTTTGTAGGTTTGGGTTATGCTAGTGCAGAGATGAAAACTAGAGAGAGTTCCATAACTATTGAAGGAAGAAAAGATTCTAACAACCAAGTGTTCATGCCACTAGCTTTGTAGAATTCTTCCATGCAGAGGAATGTGACACAATCACGGGGTGATGATAAAGTGTGTAAGAAATCAAAAAAAGAGGTAATGCAATACCACCTCCTCATACTTACACAAATCATATCACTAAATATAATGGTAATTGTAAAACTTATGATGTTCTCTTTCAATTTAAACAATATAGCTATGACATACAAAAAATGTGGAATGCTTTCCTATGTACTTTTTGTGGGTTAAGTAATCATTCTATGGCTAATTGTTGAAAGAGGAAATATTTTGTGAATAAGTTGTTGCCTTTTGTGAAAAATAAGGTAGGTGCTAAAGATCCATCTCGTAATCTAAAAGCAAGAAATGACAAATATGTTTCCTCATCCAAAAAGGACAAAAGGAACTATCAAACTCATTATTGCATGAGTGGGCACATGGTTGAAACTTGTTGGAAAATTCATCCATCATGCCATCTTAAATGTGGTAAGAAGAAGATGGTTTATGCTTTTGTTAAAAAGGTAACAAATAATGAATTTTTTAATTCAAAGGTAGCCCATGAAGAAGCCCACCTATCCAAAGAAGATTCCAATAAGAGGGAACATCCATTAGATTGGATCAGTAAGAAATGGATAGAATTTTTGCATAGCTAAGTTTTATTTAGCATACTTAAAAACACTTTAAATTCACTTATTTGGTTTCTATTATTGATAATCATTAAGGAAACTAACCATTTATATGAGTAAGTGTGGAGGTAGATCACTCATTAAGAGTGAATATGGAGCAACCATCCAAGTTGAGAAGCATGCATGAGCAGCCCAACACAAGAGATTTGGAGTAGGATAGTAGTAGACATGTTGATAGGCATCATTAGCATGCCCATGAGTCGAGGTGTACTTACAAGAGGGAGACAAAGTGTCATAAACATGAAAGGTGCTTCCATGGTGAGTATCACTCAATTAAAGCACTATTGTTTATGGATGTATGTGGCCATCCATTTTTGAAGTGTGTTCTTTTGATGTATGTATATAATAATTGTATGCACATTTTTAAAAGACCCAAATTGGGCATTGTTTATAATGATTACAACGTTTATAAAAAATGTATGTTGCATATAAGACCCCAAGAAGGGCAATGTTGGTAACACATGTGTGATGTATGTAAGATCCCAAGAAAGGCAATACATCAGTTGCATGTAAGACCCCAAGAAGGGAAAAAATGTAAAAGTGATGACCTGTTATAACATCACTTAACATGCAACATAATTTTTTGTCCTTGTATTAATATTGAACAACAAGGAGATTATAAAAATTAGCCTTTAGAGGATACATGCATCTAGGACAAGCAAAAATAGAAACCATAAAGGTGAAGAAGTGATACATTCACTTATTTATAAGAAGTAGACTTTTGGTGGACCAAAAGTTCTTTAGTGGAGAGGTGTGATCTGAGATGATTTCCAATAGTGACCAAATTATATGGTCTCAAATTTTCCCTAAACTATCTACATAGTGAAGATCTCATCAAGAGATTTTCAACACATTTTATCATTTAAAAAATGGACTCCATATGCAAAAATTATGGCCTACTGAATTTTTTAGGCAACAGAGAAAAATTGTGTTGGTACAATGACTGGACATGCACGTGGTCCAATAGATTCTTGACACATGGACAAGTAACCTCTTTTCCATGCACGTGGTTCAATATATTCTTAATTATGTGGTTTATCAAATTTAGAAGTTTCAAAATCATGAGCTCTTTTGATACCTCCACCTGAAGTAATATTTACAACTATCATTTGACAAGAGGAATCTATCACTAACAATTTTCTAATAAGCTCTGAACCTTCTTTATCTTGTGTGTGATCTTTAGATTTTTCTGTGTCCTTGTTTGGAGAAGGGTACTCATATGGTTGCCAACCTTTAGGATGAGTAGACTAATCCTTTTTCTTTTTTGGCTTGCTTCTCTAAGGACAAACTCCCTAGAGATGACCGATTTGGTGGCTGAAATGACATCTAAATGTAGTATTTTCATAATCCAAGGTTTGAATCCAAAGAAAATTTTCATGTTTTAGTTGGATTCTATCATGGAGACCTTTGTTAAGGTCCACCTCCACATATATACGAGCATAGGTATACAACCCTTGCCTAGCCCACTCAGAATCTGTCATGATGAAATTTCCAAGCATGTTACCAATAGCTTCACACATTGGGTTGTGCCATAAAAGAAGAGGGAGGTTTGGGAGCTGAACCCAAACTAGCATTTTGGATACCACCATTGTTGAGAGATCAATAAAAAAAATAAGGGGTAACAAAGAGCCCAACTCTTTTCCAAAACTAAGGATCCTTTTGAAAAACCCTTTAATTATCCTTAAGCTCAAAAAACTGAACTATGAAAAACCCTTTAGAGCATAAATGGATCGCACAAGTGTTGGTCCAAGTAGCATAGACCCATTTATGCAAATTCTCTGACCTAGACCATAACCCATTAAACCTACAAATAATTGCATACTCTTCAAATGAAGAGATTAACCAATTTACCTTAGAAAGGGATATCTCCACTACGAGCACTTCATTTGATTTCTCCACAATGTATGGATTGGGAGAAATTGAAGGTGAAGCTGAGGGAGCCTTGGAGTGAACGAATCTTTGTATAAAAATCAAAGTTATATTTCATTGGGTCCTGTTTCATCAAACTACTTGCTGCAACAAAACCCGACGCCATATAATCATGAATAAGAAGAGGGATGAATGGTAGTAGTTGTAGACCACCATAGACCCCAGTCGCTGCAAGCACGAACTGCCACAAGGTTCAAGCCTTAAAGTTCCATCTGTCTCAAAATGGAAAAGAAGTTAAAACTCAGATATATGAAAATATGAAATATAGAACACACACACACACACACACACACACACACACACACACACACACACACACACACACACACACACACACCTTCAAATCAATCTTAATGGACGATTTTGAATAAATAACGTTAAATTTAGTTTATTTTACATTTTATTTAGTATTAATTTCAGCATGTGTGAAGAAATTAGTTAGTGGGATAATTATTTAGTTTTTTAGGATTTAAGGAATTAATATGGATAATTAATACTTGTATTCGATTGGTAGTACCCGTAATATGTTGGAGAAAAATTCTATCATGTTATCTAATGACTAATTGAGATGTTGTTAAGTTATAGATTACATGTGTTACATCATGTAGATTGGAGCAAGGGAACATGTGATCATGCTTAAAAGAAAACAATCATTTATGGAAGAAGATTGACTCCAGGTTAATTTGTTGTTGTTCCTTTTTGGGTGTCTTGTTAGATAGCTCTTTTATGTTGGTTTTACTAAAGATACTTTGTACGATTTTAATTCCTTTTTAGTGGATTTTTGGCAGTTGTTTTGCTGGAGCTTGTGGCTTTGCATTCTTTTAGTTAATTCCTTACAGTTGTTTTGAATGTTGTCTTTTTTGCTGGCTATAGGTTTTTTCTTATAAGTGTTTAGTCTGTTGCTTCTTTGGGTTGTTTCGCTGAAGTTGGTATATTTTGTATCGGGTTGAGTGGTCCCATCAAAATTATCTCTTTTACCTGAATCAAATAAAAAAAGAAAACAATCATCAAGTTATTTCAAACAATATACATTCATGTTTGAAGCATCTCAATGCTATGTATATGTCCGGAATGCCACAATGCTTTTTACCTATCCAAAGTGCCCCTATCACCCTGTATATTTATGTTCAATTGATTTTAGATATTGGAATAAGGGTTGATATGATTTATAATGAATTTCCAAGTTTAAATTTAAATGTCTATTACTATATCTTAATTTATTTAAAATAAGTACAAAAATTCTATATAAATATCCTAATACTAAATTTAGAATAATTGATCAATTATTATTATTATATTATATATATGTTGTAATACTTAATTAAATCATAATTAGATTATTTATATTACATTTAATTGTAATTTATTTACTTCAAATTAAAGTAAAAAACCCCTTCAAATTTAATATATATATTTTTAAAAATAAACATTACATTATATTCTAAGAGTTTACTTAAATGATATTTATTTATTATGATTAAGAAGTTAGCACTTCATATCCAACGATGATAGTCTATCAGTGAGTGTGTTGAGTGTTAGAAGTGGAACGTCTCAGGGTCTATTCTCTGGGATGACCATTCTCTAGCATCATTCCCATACTAAGTTACTATTGGTTATTCATGAAAAGTACCCACAATGTAATGGGCTACTTGCTCAGTGTTCAATGTGATGGGGGTCGACATGTGGCTTGAAACATGTGTTCAATGCGACAATACAAGTCCACAGTCCATGGTTAGGGATACTATTCATCACTGGTTTAGGCATTCCAGTTACAAAAATATTGATACCCAAAATTTTACAGATGAGATGTGGGTGAGTTGATAAAGTAACTTGGTTGCTTCAAGCACTATCCAAGTTCAAATTGTTAGGGTGTGGAGCTAAAAGCTTCACCAAGGAGCATACAAAACAGGTTCGGGTCTACACAGACGCCGGCGTCGGTCAGGAGCGACCGACATCGGTCAGTATCAGTTACAGAGGCGCCGACGTCGGCAGTAGGGTTGGCCGGTGACGGTTACAGGCGAACAGGCAGGAATCGACGTCGGTTACCTGCGTGTCCAGAAAGCTATTTTCGTGGACAGAAGCGAGTGTTTGCATGATAAGTTTGAGTCGTGGACTCAAGCTTGCGTCTCTATTATTAGCATTACTATTTTTAGAGCCCTTGTTGAAGAGGCTTAACTGTCTGTTGTAAGAACATGCTCAAGTCTCCTAATTCTATATTAGGATAGATCTTCTTAGCTCATTGTGTGTTGAAGTGTAGAACTGTAAGAGTAGAACATTGTGAATGTTTGAAGGACAGTACTGAGTTGCATCAATCCAGGTTGTTGGATTTGATTGTACTTGAGAGAGAGCTCTTGAGGAATAGAGATCTAGTGAGAGATCTTGTGTGCATCTGAGAGAGGTGTGGAAGAACGAAGTTTTTTCATTGTATTCCTATTGTAAAGAGTTTCAATACAAGTTTTCAGGGTGTTTTCTTGTATATCTTGTTCTGTGCTATTTATCATTTCAGTTACTTATCTATCTGATTTATTTCCGTGTTTATTGCTTTCACAAGTGTAATCTATTGTTGGTTTGATCCCCCAACAAGTGGTATCAGAGCCAGGTTACAGGTTACAAGTTACAGGTTGCTCACAGGGGTTTCTGTAGGGATTTCTGTTTGAGTGGGAAAAGCAATGGCAGAAGAAAGTAAGTTGAAAATGGAAAAGTTTAATGGCAAAAACTACCAACATTGGAGAATGCAGATAGAGGACTATCTGTATCAGAAAGATCTCTACTTACCGTTAGGTGGGATAGCAAAGAAGCCCAAGGACATGGAGGATGAAGAATGGGAAGTTCTTGACAGAAAGGCTCTTGGGTCTATAAGACTGAGTCTGGCCTCCACTGTGATATCTAATTTGTCACAGGCAAAAACAACGGTAGAGTTGATGACTACGTTAGCAAATATGTATGAAAAACCCTCAGCTTCAAATAAGGTATATCTTATGAAGCAGTTATTTAATTTGCATATGAATGAAGGTGGATCTGTTTCTACTCATCTGAATGATTTCAATGGAATTGTTAATCAGTTAAGTTCTGTCAATATTGTATTTGAAGATGAAATAAAAGCTCTTTTGATATTATGTTCTTTGCCTGAAAGCTGGCATGGCTTAGTAATGGCAGTTTCTAATACTGCATCTGCATCAAATATTTTGAAAGTAGAGGATGTTGTTAGTGTTATCTTGAATGAGGAAATACGCAGGAAAAGCACAAAAGAGACATCTGGGAACGCTTTAAATTTTGAGAGCAGGGGAAGGCAAAAAGAAAAGAGCAAGAGGAGATCAAGATCTAAGTCTAAGGTGAGAGGAAGATCCAAATCCAGGAATGGCAGGAAGCCACAATGCTGGAATTGTGGAAAGATGGGGCACATAAGCAGAGATTGTTGGTCAAAGCCTAAGGAGGACAACCAACACGAAGGAAAGGGAGAAGTCAAGGTTGCAGGTATTGCACAAGATGCTTTAATTTTCTCTTTGCATAATAACATAGAATCTTGGGTATTAGATTCTGGTGCATCTTTCCATGCTACCCCTAACAGAGAATATTTCAGTGACTATATCCATGGAGATTTTGGAATAGTGTACTTAGGGGATGATGAGCCTTGTAAGATTACTGGCAAAGGTAAAGTGCAGCTGAAGATGCAGAATGGCAACACATGGGTGTTGAGAGATGTGATGCATGTTCCTAGTTTGAAGAGAAATTTGATTTCTGTAGGTAAGCTAGGTGATGAGGGTTGTACAGTAACTCTCACATCAGATTCTTGGAAGGTGACCAAGGGTGCACTAGTTATGGCCAGAGGTAAGAGAGAAGGTACTCTCTATTTGTGTAATTGTGTTACTAACAAATCTCCTTCAATTTTATCTACTTCATGTGTGGATTGTAAATTGTGGCACTCAAGGCTTGGCCACATGAGTGAGAAGGGGATGTCAATTCTTAAGTCTAAAGGTATGCTTTCAGATTTGAAAAGTATGGATCTAGAATTTTGTGAGCATTGTCTATTTGGAAAATAGAAAAGGGTTAGTTTTCTCAAGACTGGGTCTACTAAGAAAAGGCAGAAGTTGCAGCTTGTTCACACAGACGTGTGGGGACCGGCTCAGGTAGCCTCTATTGGCGGATCACGGTACTATGTTACATTCATAGATGATGCCACAAGAAAGGTATGGATCTACTGTATTAAAAAGAAATCTGATGTTTTTGAGACTTTTAAGATTTGGAAAGCCATGGTTGAGAATGAAACAGGCAGAAGATTAAAGTGCTTGAGATCTGATAATGGCAGTGAGTTCTGCAGTCTTAAGTTTAACTGGTATTGTTACACTCACGGAATCCGAAGGCAAAGGACGGTTCTAAGGACACCTCAGCAGAATGGTATTGCTGAAAGGATGAACAAAACTATCATGGAGCGTGCAAGATGTATGAGATTACATGCAGGGTTGCCCTTAGAGTTTTGGGCAGAAGCAGTTGACACCGCAGTGTACCTGATTAACAGAGGACCCTCTACAGCTCTGAATGGTGGAATTCCAAAAGAGGCATGGACAGGTAAAAAGGTAGATCTCTCATATCTCAAATTTTTTGGTAGTGAAGCCTTTGTGCACATAGATAAGGAAAATAGAAAGAAGCTTGATCCTAAGTCTATGAGGTGCACGTTTATTGGCTATGGCTCAGATGATTTTGGTTTTAGATTTTGGAATCTAAGAACTAACAAGGTAATCAGGAGTCGTGATGTTGTTTTCAATGAAAGAGTGATGTACAGTGATCAGATAAGGAAGCTGGATCAATCTGGGCAGAGCAATAGTGAATTGGACGAAGTTATGGTCCAAAATGAGCTCGCGAGAAAAAGAAATAATCACTTGCAGGAAAACACAGAGACCGACGTCGGCAGGTTAGGAACCGGCGTCGGTAGTACAGAAACCGATGTCGGTCATACAGAGACCGACGTCGGCAGAACAGGCACCGACGTCGGCCAGAAAGAACTGGCGTCAGCCAGTAACAGGTCTACAGGTGGCCGAGGTCGGTCACTGTCAGAAAATTTGGGTGGACAGATTGCTGAGAACGAGTCCAAGACACCCATAAGGAGGTCTGAAAGGGTAAGTAAGCCTCCAATTAGATATTCTCCTTCCTTATATTATTTATTGCTAACCGATGATGGAGAACCAGAGAGTTTTGAAGAAGCAATACGGGTGGAGTCCAGGAGTAAGTGGGAGCGTGGCATGGTTGAGGAGATGGAGTCCTTAAGAGAGAACCAAACATGGGATTTGGTTGAGTTGCCAGATGGTAAGAGAACACTGAAGAACAGATGGACCTACAGATTGAAGGAAGGTGAGGATGGATAGATGAGATATAAGGCCAGATTAGTAGTAAAAGGATTTGCACAAAAGCCAGGTATTGACTTTGGTGAAATTTTTTCTCCGGTTGTTAAGATGACTTCTATAAGGGTTGTATTGTCTTTGGTTGCTTTTGAGGATTTGCATCTCGAGCAGCTAGATGTTAAGACAGCGTTTCTTCATGGAGATTTGGATGAGGAAATTTATATGGAACAGCCAGAAGGTTTTGAGGTCAAGGGTAAGGAGAAGTTTGTGTGCAGGTTGAAGAAAAGCTTGTATGGCCTCAAGCAAGCTCCAAGGCAATGGTACTTGAAATTTGACAGGTTTATGACTGAGCACGGCTACAGTAGGTGTCAATCAGACCATTGTGTGTATTTCAAGAGATTTGATAATGGTAGATATATTATTCTATTGATGTATGTAGATGACATGCTGGTTGTAGGGTCTCACATGCAGGATATCTCTGAGCTTAAGGAGAAGTTAGCTCAAACGTTTGCTATGAAGGATTTGGGAGCAACGAAGAAGATCCTTGGCATGAGCATTAGGAGAGACAGGAAAAATCACAGGTTGATATTGTCTCAAGAAGATTATGTGAACAAGGTGTTGGAGAGGTTTAATATGCAGGATGCAAAACCGGTAAGTACACCTATGGCTGGACATTTTAAGTTAAGTAAAGAACAATGTCCCAATTCACATGATGAGGTAGAGTACATGAGTATGGTTCCATATTCTTCCGGAGTAGGAAGTTTGATGTATGCAATGGTGTGTACTAGACCTGATATTGCCCAAGCAGTGGGAGTAGTAAGTAAGTATATGGCCAATCTAGGTAAGGAACATTGGAAGGCGGTTCAATGGATCCTTAGATATCTGAGAGGAACCAGCAATAGGCACTTATGCTATGGAGGTTCAGATACTTCTCTACATGGTTATGTAGATTCAGATATGGCAGGGGATTTGGATGGCAGGAGAAGCACCACAGGTTATGTTTTTACTGTAGGTGGAACAACGGTTAGTTGGATATCTAAGTTGCAGAAGGTTGTAGCCTTGTCAACTACAGAAGCAGAGTATATTGCAGTCACAGAAGCTAGCAAGGAGATGATATGGATGACACGGTTCATGGAAGAGCTTGGAAGGGAGCATGGGAGTTGCAGATTGTATAGTGACAGTCAGAGTGCAATCCATTTGGCCAAGAATTCGGCCTTTCATTCTAGAACCAAGCACATACAGCTAAGGTACCACTTCATACGGCAGGTATTGGAAGATGGTGAGTTGAAGCTGGAGAAGATCCATACAGATAAGAATCCTGCTGATATGCTAACAAAGCCGGTTACGAAGGAGAAGTTGAATCTTCATTCAACTTCTATTGGTCTTCATGATTGAGTTGAAGATGGAGGAGCTAGAAGATGCTGCTGTACAGGTTGGTGCAGCTGGTTTATCTCCAAGTGGGAGATTGTTAGGGTGTGGAGCTAAAAGCTTCACCAAGGAGCATACAAAACAAGTTCGGGTCTACACAGACGCCGATGTCGGTTAGGAGCGACCGACGTCAGTCAGTAGCAGTTACAGAGGCGCCGACGTCGGCAGTAGGGTCGACCGGCGACGGTCACAGGCGAACAGGCAAGAACCGACGTCGGTTACCTGTGTGTCCAGAAAGCTATTTTCGTGGACAGAAGCGAGTGTTTGCATGATAAATTTGAGTCGTGGACTCAAGCTTGCGTCTCTATTATTAGCATTACTATTTTTAGAGCCCTTGTTGAAGAGGCTTAACTGTCTGTTGTAAGAACATGCTCAAGTCTCCTAATTCTATATTAGGATAGATCTTCTTAGCTCATTGTGTGTTGAAGTGTAGAACTGTAAGAGTAGAACATTGTGAATGTTTGAAGGACAGTACTGAGTTGCATCAATCCAGGTTGTTGGATTTGATTGTACTTGAGAGAGAGCTCTTGAGGAATAGAGATCTAGTGAGAGATCTTGTGTGCATCTGAGAGAGGTGTGGAAGAACGAAGTTTCTTCATTGTATTCCTATTGTAAAGAGTTTCAATACAAGTTTTCAGGGTGTTTTCTTGTATATCTTGTTCTGTGTTATTTATCATTTCAGTTACTTATCTATCTGATTTATTTTCGCGTTTATTGCTTTCACAAGTGTAATCTATTGTTGGTTTGATCCCCCAACAAGGGCCGACCCTACTGTTCAATGCGACAATACAAGTCCACAGTCCATGGTTAGGGATACTATTCATCACTGGTTTAGGCATTCCAGTTACAAAAATATCGATACCCAAAATTTTACAGATGAGATGTGGGTGAGTTGGTAAAGTAACTTGGTTGCTTCAAGCACTATCCAAGTTCAAATCTCAGTATAGTATCGAAGGCCATTTGCCGCTGATCATTGGTATTCTTTGGTCGGTTGTAATCGATTGTTGGTATTCTTGCGCTGATTGTGGCCATTGATGGTATTCTCGAGTCGATTGTGGTCGTTGATGGTATTCTTGGGCCAGTTATGACTGTTCATTGGTATTCTCAAATCAGTTGTAGTCATTATTAGTAAATCTGATACTTGTGATAGATGATCATTTGTAGATCTGGGCCCCGATTCTATCCCATACCGATTGGAGCTCCGATCAAAAGTGAACTACTTATCTAAAAAATAAAAGTTAACACTTCACCAATATTTTATATAAATTGGTATAAAAATAGAAATTTGAGTGAAGAAGAAAAAAAATTGATATGAAAATATAAATATGATGGTTGCTTAAATACATCCACGAGGGTACAAATATCTCTAAATACCTAACATTGAAAATCAAATGATTAAAACCATTTAAATATATGCTTACTCGTCATTGTATTTTACTATATATTTATTTCTAAAATATGAAGTCAGATATCAACATTCTATATAATTCCATGTAAATACCTTTTTTTATAACACGAATAAAAAAATATTAAAAAAAACAAACACAACCCAAAAAAAAAAAAAGAAGAAAGAAAAAGAAAAAAAGAAAGAAAGAAAGAAAAGAGGGGGAGGAGGAGGAGGAGAAGAAAGAAGCTATGAAACTTGTAAACCCTTAGAATCAACCGTTTGCTTAAAAGTGAAGGTTCGAATTCTTCAAATCTGATCACACCACTATGAACCAAAGGCGGCGGCCTGCACTTGACTAGCTAAAGGCCAATTTGACCTTTAATTATTTTATCAGCAGCAGGACCATCACAGGATGCTGTACCGCACGATAAATAAATGATGGTACAATCACAAAAATGGTATGCAAATATTTTCAGTGGCACTGAAAATGATTTCTTTTAGTTAACTGTAGTTTGGTGCTATCCCAGATTTATGGGTTTTTTATGGGTTGGATGCGGACAGACAATTTCATGATTTGGGTTTTTCACCCATGGTGTCATAATGGGGCCATGTTAGAGATATCAGGGTTCATCATCAGTTAGGTATAATTTTAAGAGGTACAAGGTGAATCTGTGCATGGGAGTGAATATATGGTTAATTCTATGATCTGGGTGGATTTAAAGGAGGATTTTAGGTGGTTTTATTTTGGACTTATTTGTTACAGTCTGATTGCAGATTCAGGTTGAAGTACATGCCGAATTTTGTGAACTAGGGTCTTCTGTGGCCATAATAAACAAATTGGAAATCATTAGTTGGATTTATTTAAAATGCAAGATTCAGTCCTGTGTATGGATAATTTATGATTTGGATTGTTCAGTGGAGAAGGGTTTTTGTTGTTGTTTTGATCGGTTGGTAAGGTTTGGGAAACATGGAAAAACAGATGACCGGAGACCTTGGTTTGGGAGGAAATATGGAATTTGATGTTGTCGATTTCATAGGGGAGAATGATGGTGAAGGAATGGGCGAAGATGATGTCAGCGACGAGGAAATTGATATTGATGATTTGGAGAAACGTATGTGGAAGGATCGAATCCGTTACAGGCGTATGAAAGAGCATCACAAGGCAAGAGAGCACGATGGTGATAAGCCTAAGCATAAACAGTCACAAGAACAGGCAAGACGAAAAAAGATGTCTAGAGCCCAAGATGGTATTTTGAAGTACATGTTGAAGATGATGGAAGTTTGCAAAGCTCAGGGTTTTGTATATGGTATCATACCAGAGAAGGGTAAGCCAGTTAGTGGTGCGTCCGATAATATCAGAGCTTGGTGGAAGGAGAAGGTAAAGTTTGATAACAATGGACCTGCTGCTATTGCAAAGTATCAGGCTGAGCATGCGTCAGTAGAAACACAAGAAATTAACATGGCCACTGCCCCAACCACTCATACACTTCTGGGGCTACAGGATTCGACATTGGGGTCCCTTCTTTCCGCCTTGATGCAGCATTGTAATCCCCCACAACGGAAGTATCCTTTGGAGAAGCGTCTTCCTCCTCCTTGGTGGCCTGGAGGAGATGAGGATTGGTGGCCGCAATTGGGCCTAGCAAAAGGTCAAGGGCCACCTCCTTACAAGAAGCCTCATGATCTTAAAAAAGCTTGGAAAGTTGGTGTTCTGACGTCGGTTATCAAGCACATGTCTCCTGATATTGCCAAGATCAAGAAGCTTGTTAGGCAGTCAAAGTGCTTGCAGGATAAGATGACGGCAAAAGAGAGTGCTACATGGCTGGCAGTGCTGAATCAGGAGGAAGCGCTTTCGCAGCAGCAGAATCAAGGGAAGGCAGCAAGGAATAGTGGTGTTGCTCCAGGGACTGTTGGATGTCCAACAATCAGCAGTAGTAGTGAATATGATGTTGAGGGTTCTGAGGATTTTCCATGTTCAGCTTCTCTCAGATATGATGCTCAAGGAGAGACAGAAGAAAGCTCTCAACCTAAGGGAAGCCAGAATTCTAGAAGAGAAGAGATGGGTTTTGAAAGGGGGAACTTAAACGAAATCTGTGCACAGGATCTAGTGGAGGCTGTGAAAGACACACATTCGCACGAAGTTTCAAAGAAGAAGAGGCCTGCCAGTGAAAATATGTTTCCAGATGAGCGTGTCTTTATGTGCTCCTATGATGGATGCAGCCATTCTGACTGGAGAAATGGATTTTCAGACATGAATCAGTGTAATTTACACAAAATTAAGTGTCCATACAGACCTGAGGCACAAGGAAGTTTCGTGGGTAAAAATGCCACTATGAATAGAGAAGTCCCTTTCCCACGACCTCTCGGTCATCCTCAATTACACGATACTGGAAAGGGCAGTGCGAATGAGGTAGGAGGATATCAAGGTGCCTCTAGCCTTCATCCTTGCCCTGTTGTTCCTCAACAAGTGTCCGGATTTGGCCATCCACCACAAGAGTTGCTTGCAGGTTTTAACAGTAGTTCTTTCCAACCCGAGGATCACCAGGTGGCCAGTAATTTTGGAATGTCAGTTGATAATTCCAGAGATCATGCAGACCAGGATGGTCAAGACTCTACAAATATGCATCACAAGAAAACAGCGCTGTTTGGGCAACCTTTGGCTGTAGACGATAGTTCAAATGACCTGTCTGAAGATGTGGTAAGTTGGCAAAGAAGTTTCAGTAATGACTATGGGAAGGTAGCTGGCCCCCACTTTGGCTTTCACTCTGAAGGCAGCATAACATTGGATTATGGAATCAACAGTCCTTTCGACCTGGGCTTTGATGACATGGATTTCTCATTAGATGAAGACCTTATTCAGTATTTTGGAGCTTAGAATACGTTTGTAAAAATTCATATTCTTTCAGTGGGGCAAGATTAGGTTGTGAATGAACATTGAAGATGTGGTCAAGCCGACCTGAATTACATCTTGAAAGACTTTCCTAGCACTGGAGTGCAAACTGCCAAATTTCATCACAATATCAAGCTCTGTTTTCCATGAGTAACCGTGTTCAGGTGCATGAAAAGTTATGCGCAAGGATTTGATCCTGTCAAAAGGTTAGGAGAAAATGGTGCAAGGTATTGTAGTCTCTTTTGGTCTTTTTAGAGATAGTGAGTGCTAATGTTATAAATAATCATTCCTTTCTGAACTTGCTGACCCTGCTGTCTTCTGCAAGATGTGGAAGTAGTTCTGGTTTGATGCAAAATTAAAGAATTATTTTTGTTTCTACTGTTGCTGCCAATGGAATGAAAGTCACGACACTCCATGACCCATGCATGGATATATATAGTTAATGCAAGGCATTGAACGAATAATGTTTTTTTCTATCATCCAGTCAATAACATGAAATTCACTTCCTTTTGCCTCTAGAAAAGTCTCTGTGAGCAAGAATTTACGTTAATCAGTTTAACACGGAAGGGGATGTTCCAATGCCAATTAATCCTTAAGCTACAAAGTCTTTCGTCAAAAGTAGCAAACCTGGCCAAGTCAATTCTATCTATGGGCCTGATCATTTTAAAATTTTATAAAATCTGTAATTTACTTCCCATACTTAAATTTTGATTTTTTTTTTGGTTGCCGTAAACAGTCTGTGCTTTATATACATCGAGTGCGCTAATTATTCATGACGATATATCACGTTAGCATATCTGGGGCCTTGCTATATTTCTATGCATATTTTTTGCATACCACTTAGTTAATTGGGTGACTGACATGCCAAAGAAGGATTTAGTGACAGCATTTGGGAAATGTAATGTTTTTGCTTGATTTTTTGGTTCTGTGAAAAGAAGACTCAAAAGTATCATATTGGTGCAAGGAATTCTACGCTCTTTTATTATTTTTAAGAGATATTTAGTGCTATCGCACACCTTTCTAACTTAAAGCTAATTTTGTAAATAATCATTCTCTTCTGAACTTGCTGACTCTACTGTCTTTGGCAAGATGTGGAAGTAGTTCTGGTTTGATGTGTTGAAATTAAAGAACTTTGTTTTTTTCCTTTTGCTGCCAATGGAATGAAAGTCATGACGTTCCAGGACCACGCATGAGTATATATAGCTAATGCAATGCACTGAACGAATAATGATTTCTATTCTCATCCAATCAATGACATTGAATTCACTTCCATTTGCCTCTAGAAAAGTCCGTTTGAGTAAGAATTCACATTAGTCACTTTAACACGGAAGGGGATGTTCAAATATCAATTAATCTTGTTATACAAGTAGCAAACTTGGACAACCCAATTCTATTCATGGGTCTGACCATTTTAATTTTTTTATTATATCTCTAATTTTCTTCCCATACATAAATTATGATTTTTTTTTTTTTTTTTCTGAAAACATTTTGTGCTTTACATGTCATAAATTATGATTTTTTTTTTTTTTTTAAATTTTTCCTGAAAACGTTTTGTGCTTTACATGTATCAACTTGCACTAAATGTTCAAGACAATATATCACATTTGCATATGTGGGGCCTTGCTATATTTCTATGCATATTTTTTTCACACCACTTAGATAAATGGATGACTGACATGCCAACGAAGGATTTAATGAAAGCATTGGGAAAATGTAATGTTTTTGCTGGATTCTTGATATTTGGGTTGTGTGCAAAGAAGACTCAAAAGATTATGTTGTGAAAAGTGTTACTAAACTGTAACTGTATTTGCGACCATACTGAATTTTTCATTACAAAATTTCCTTTGTATTACCTACACATGTCATTTGTCTCGAATTTCTCTTTGATCTGTATGTCCCTGCCAAGTCTTACTTCCCAATTTCTTGGAAGTGCAAATTTGGTGTAGGCATTACATAAATAATGCCTGACAATTTTATTTGGGGTAAAACTAAGTATTGTTTAATGGCAATGATAAAAGAAATGAATTTAGAAGGGAATGCATCCACTGTGAATGAGGCATTTGAGGAGGTTCCTTACCTAAGGTATAAAAGGATACTAGGTGGGTGGAAGGCTTTCTATGCTCTTCAGAATAAGTGCCGTGAAGCGGAGTTGTGGGATTGGAAAACTATTCAAACCTTGTTCGGTCTTCTTGTGCTGCCAGTTGTTCTTTATGGGTGTGAATTATGGGCCAGCAGCACTACTATAACACAATGGAAACAAATTGAAGGAATCCAAAAGTGCTTGATTACAAGCAAGATTAAAATCAAAAGCACGGTTCCATATGACATCATGCTAAGTGAAATGGGCGCTGTTCCTATCGAGGCACTTGCTATGGTTCGCCTTTTAAGCTATTTAAAAAGAATCGAAAAAATGGAAGAGGATAGATGGCTTAAAGTTGTTTTTAGTGATACACTATGTAAGCGAAAAAGGACATGGATGCAACAAAATATCACATGGATGAGTAAATGGAATATTCAATTCAATATGTGCCCCACAAATAATAAAGAAATAAAAGTCTTTGTTATGGAGAAATTTTACAAGAGAAATTGGGGAAGCGAGATCGGGAGGAAGAAACTATATTATATAAATGAGTTCAACCCCACTTGTGATCAACTCCAAAAAGCGTACATAGGAGCCAACATTTCTTGGAGGGCTAAAATTCTTATTGCTCAGCTGAGAACCAACTCTCACCAACTTCGTTGTGAGACCGGGCGTTGGAAGAGGCCAAAGGAGGCTTGGGAAGAGAGAATTTGCAGATTTTGCAATTCTGGGAAAGTGGAAACTGAACAGCACTTTATTCTAGAATGTGAGGCCTACAAAGATAGCAGAGATAAATTTGCGGATACTATATGTGACAGTTCTTGGCATAACCTATTCAATGAAGAGCACATTGAGCAATTAGGGGGGCTCATCATCAGCTTACACAAGAAGCGAACAGTGCTGCGTAAATCTGCTTGAGTTGTCTTGCTGTCCCATAGACTATTTTTAGTCTCGTGGACGTTAAATTTTTTTATTATTATTATTATCACAAATGATAGAAGATTTTCCTTGACAAGACATAAAGAGCATTCAACTTGGTCAACTCTGGTCAACTCTTCATTGAACTTTGAGCAATTGGTTTTGCAATGTAGGTGTCCAGATCTAAACTGTTTGGCATATTTTTTCATTTTTTATACTTAGATTTCCTTTAAATTTCATTTTTCTGTAACTATACAGAGAACCCAGATTTAACTTTTCTCCATACATTTCCTGTATGATTGTATCTTCTACTTCAGGATGGCTTACTGGGTTAAGGTTCTACCTCGTTTACTGAGGCTTAGTCTTAGCTAAATCCCTTCATTCTCGGCTTCTAGAGCATGTCATTTAGGTGCTCAATGCCATTTATTCAGATTCAATAAGCCTCATAAAATGGCATCTCATTGAGATTTTAGCATAATTACCAGGTCCAGCTGGGTCTGCACAGAATCTGGATGGATCCGGATTTTTGGGCCAGCCCAGATAAGTTCACTTCAGGTTGGCCCTGTTTTTAATCAATTTTGTTTTTTAAATATCTGCAGAAAAAAAGTCCAGCAACCATAAATAATATATAAATCAACATTTTATATTGTTTTATTAGTTTTTTCATTGTATTGGCCAATTTTGCATATTTGTAAAACTAACTATATATATATATCACAGTTGCAAGGAGACGCATCCCCCAACACTTGGGACACATCTCAGGTTCGGGTACCCGTCTTCCATACGGGAGACGGCTACCAAGACGCGTTCCCAGCTGGATAAAACCCTGGCCGCTGAATAAACTCTTAAACGCGTCAAAAAAATCCTAACGTTAAAAAAAATCCTAAACGCATAAAAAACGCAAGGGAAAATGCGGAAAAAGTCTTTAAAAAATGCAGACGCTTCCTTATTTGTCCAGTCGGTTGTTTGCAGGGGTTTTGCATTGGCACAGTCGCCATCCGAGTTGCAGGATTGAGCAACCAGGCGCCGTCGTGGAAGGAACAGTTAGGGGTTTTGATTTTTTTTTTTTTAATATATTTAATCCGTCCAAAAAGCTCTGCAACCTTGCGTATTACCATGGACGGGGATGGAGAAGAGCGGAGAAGAGCCGAGAAGATTAAACGCTACCTCAGAATATGGACTGTACTTTCCCTGTTAATATTTGCCCTGCTTGGGACCATCGCGATTTTGTACCGATGCCAGAAATATTAACTATCGGTTTGGTTTGTATGATTTAATATTTATTTACTATTAACATGGCACTCTAATCCTTTGGGATCTTATGTTTTTTTAAGAACTTTTTTATGATTTTATTCATTGCCCATCGGTTTGGTTTTACTTCTTATGGTTTAATATTTATTTATTATAGCACTTTAGATTTATTTAATTTTAATTTTAATATTTAAAATTTTCAATGTATATTTGGTGTCGTTATTTATTTAAAAAAAACAATTTTTTAATTTTTATTTTAATAATTTCTTTATATTTTATTATATTTTCATATTTATTATTTATTTTAATTTATTTAATTTCAATTTTAATAATTAAAATCTTTAATATGTATTTGGCAATTTGCTATTTATTTCAGAAATTTGAATTTTTAATTTTTATTTATAATATTTTTAATTTTTAGTTATGTTTACGTTTTATAAATTATAGTTACTAATTTTGTTTTTATTTTTATTTTTAGAATGTCTAGGGGAGGTAAAAATGCTTTGTATCCATTATGAAAATTCTGTGTTTGTGTTCGCAAAGGGTATGGGGGAATATTAGCGATCACGTGCAAGCTTTGTGGGAAGGCCTTCTATGGCAATTACACAAGAGTGAGGGCTCATTTTTTTCGAACAATGGGGAAAGAGGTTGACGCTTGTACAAATGAGGAAGCACGATTGGAAGCGATGAGAGAATAAGAAAGCACTGAAGGTAAACTAATTCCTTTAAGCTCTTACGCTTCAACTACAAATCAAGTTCAGAATCACCATGTCATGCCAAATGTGATAATAGAATAAGAGATAGATGTGTTTTTTGGGTATGCAACATAAGATGGATTTTCTCATAAGAGATCACACATTGACAATTCGGATCCCATAGGGAGCATGTTCGATGTGCATGGTCGAGACGTAGTGGATGCAACAATTGCACGTTTCTATGCGAATGGCATTTCATTCAATGTTGCTCGATCACCTTATTATGAAGAGATGGGTCGTGCTATCAACAATGGGCTAGCGAGGTATAAACCACTTGGGTATGAGAAGCTTTGAACATCTCTTATTGAGAAAAAGAAAACAAGGATAGAACACCTAACTGTGCTAGTCAAAAAGGTGTGGTGTACATAGGGATGCAACATTGTGATGGATGGCTGGACCGATACAAGAAACATGCATCTTCTAAACATTATGGTAACTTGTTCTAAAGGCCCTTATTTTTTGAAGGCTATCTACTGTTTTGGGCAAGAGAAAAATGCATAATTCCTTCAGAAGCAATTATGTGATGCAATTGATGAGGTGGAGGCATTGCATGTTGTCCAAGTTATTACAGATGCTGCCCTAGTTTGTAAAGCAACGGGCTTATTGGTGCAAACAAAATGCAAACATATGTTTTGGACCCCATGTTGCATGCATGCATTGAATAATGCACTCAAAGATATTGGCAGGTTTTAGTGTGTTTCTAAGCTTATTGAGAAGGGTAGAAAAATACAAATCTTCATATGTAATCATCAACCCACACAGGGCATTTATAAAAGATTTCCAATGTGGAACTTCTCAAACCTGTAAATACGTGGGGGGCTTTGTGTTCCACTATGGTTAATGATGCATGGGCAAGTTGGAAACAATCTACATCAGAGAGTGTAGTTGAGGTGAAAAAAAGGTCCTTGATCAATTTTGGACGGATGTGAAATTTGTTGTTGACTTCATTCAGTCCATTTGTGAGGTCATCCATTTTGTTGATTCAAACAAGCCATGTTTGGGCGAGGTTTATGAAGAAATTGATTCTGTGTGAAAAAATAAAAAATATCACAGACTTAAAAGATCCTTCTTTATATCCTTTGATTGAGAAACAAATATATGGAAGATGGAACAAGCTTAATATCAACCAATTTTTGGTCATGCAAGCCAAAATTGGGCACCCCCTCTTTTTTCTTTGCAAAAGTCATCCAATCCATGTTTTGGCTAGATCATCCCTCTATTGCCTTGTGCAAAATCTTCTCTGCCAGACCTTTCTCATGAAAAAGCCAGGGGTTTCCTTCATTTTGCTTTGCCAAGTGTATTTTGGGTTTGTCAAGAGCAATTACTTCACCTACAGCAGCGCATTTCGGGTTTCTCAAATGACTTGTGAAATTTTCATAAGTCAAGTCACTTGATAAACCCGATTTGGTCTTGGTGGTGTAATTCGGACTTTGCAAATGTCTTACTTACAAAGGTTATAAGTAAAGTCACTTGCAAAATCCGATTTGGTCTTGATAGACCAAATTGGGTTTTCCAAGTGTCTTTACTTATTTGCCTTATTCGCTAAAGTTGATGTAAAACCCGAAGTAGAAGCTATTGGGAATTTCGAAATGGTCTATCTAGTGCAAATTGGGTTTGTGCAGGTGCATTACTTGTCTACTTTTATAAGTAGAAGCGATTGAAGAACCCAAAATGGTCTAAGCAGTTCGCAAAAGGCAACGGATTTCCTTCAGAGGGCATTTTGACGACTTGAAGGATGTTTGCAAAAAGTCTGAAGGGTATGTGCCTTTGCAGAGGGCACCTTGGTCGGTGGCAAGATTGAATCAAAAGTTTCAAAGGGGCATTTCAAGGCACAAAGTGCCCTTAGGGAGGGCACCTTGAGAAAGTGAAGAAAAAAGACAAAAGCCCTGAGGGGCACGTGCCCTTTGGGAAAAGAAGCAATCAAAAGAAAGAATTCCTTCGGACATTTTGTCCGAAGGAAAGCATGACAAAAAACCCAAAACAAAGAAGACCCGCTAAGTCAAAGACAAGCCAAGAAGAGCCAAGGCAAAGGAGAAGGCGAGGAAGAGACAAAACACGGGCAAAGTAAAGAGCAAAAAAAGGCAACTCAGAATAGTTCCAGCAGCTGATAAGGTCAAAAGGCAGAATCAATGACCACTTAGACCAAGACAAGTGGCATAGACAACTCAGCAAGGAGAATTAATACATTTGGTGAAATATATCTACCGAAAACGAATAAAATAGATTGGTTTTTGAACTATAGAGGAGAGCAGTCTGTGTTTTCACGCTTCACCATTAATGCACAACCAGTTGTGCCCAGCATTGAAGAGAGCATGGTCCAGCCACAACTTGGGGATGGCTGTCAGTTGCTAGGAGTATCCCATGCTTTTGCAGGGGCAGGGCAGCAAGGGCGGTGACTTAGACATCTACAACATGGCTCTCCCATACGTAGTTTGAAGAATACGACAGCAGCATGGTCTTTTGGTCTCCGTAGAAGTGTTTAACTCAGCACGGGTTTTCATTCCTTGATTTGTCAGCTACCTTGTTTCTAGTTCTCTATATATTTGTAACTTCTCATTTGAAAAAATATCTCTCAGCTTGTATGGCGAAGTCCTGCAAGAATTTACCTTGAATCAGAAAGAACATTTTACCTCCATTTGAGCTTTCACTTTTGTATATGTCTATGGTTTTATCTTGTGTTAAGTCATTTTCTTTTCATGCTTTCATAAATTTATTCCAGCATATCTAGTGCATAGTGATTTTCTTCTCTTGCAGGTCATAGGGAGTGTCTGAAGAAGTATAGGCAAGTGAATAGGCTACGCAGCAGTGTGTCTCAGAACACCTCTTGTGCTAGTTTCTTTTTCCATGTATTTTCATAGGACCCCCTACTGAAATATTGATGTAAGGAAGTTTTTCTCACCTGAATGAAGTGTATGCTTGTTGTCTATGGTTCAAAGTGTATGCCAAAGCTGAGTAGACCAATTGTTTTGGTGCATCACCTCTTAGCTTAGGTCCCATTTTCAGTATTTTTTCTCCCTTTTCATCTCCTCGATTGTTAGCAGTAGGAAATCCAGGGCCTTAGGGTAGATCAAGGGGAGCTAGCCCCTAATCTAGAGATTCATCCCTCACGTTTGCCACCCACAGCAAGAGGGATGTTTCCATTGTGTTGCATGGATGAAGAGAGTTGCGCCTCCCTTCAGAGGGTGCAATCCACCGCATCAACACTTAACACACATTTACATTGTGATGCTTACGCTTTGAATCCAAAGCGGTATAATACGGAGGTCACCAAGAAGAGGGCTCCATATGAAGATAGAGAAGTAATGAGGAAATTTTGCGTTGCAGTAAAAAAGATTTATGGTCAAGGAAAGGAGGCTTCTTGTATTAGAACTCAGTAGAACATGTTTCATGTGGTTGTGGACAATTTTATACAGTGGAAGCTCTTTATGATATGCGAGCGAATGACTCAATACAGTGGTGGTGGAACCATGGCAGTGAAACCCTTGAATTGCAATCATTTGCAATACAATTACTCTCACAAGTAGCTAGTTCATCATCTTGTGAGAGGAATTGGAGTACTTACGGTTTCATCCATTCATTAAAAAAGAAATGTTTAGGGTCGAAAAAGGCAAAAAATCTAGTGTACATTCATAACACACTTCATCTTCTTTCTCATGTTGACCCAGGGTACAAGGAAGGTCCTTCAGCAAAATGGGACCACATTCCCCTTGATAGAGCAATAGAGATATCTTTGGAGGATGATGTGCTTGAAGCAGATGGTCTCAATGATTTGCCCCCTGTTATATTGCCTGCAGATGAGCCAGAGCTTGAGAACGATGCCTATCTAGACAACATCTTGGTGGAAGACCTAGAGGATATAATTGATGTGACAGTTCATCCTATTGTATCGGATCGGATATGATCCAAGTTCATATATGTGTTTTTCATTTTTTGCATGCCTATTGTTGACATTTCATTGTATATGATGATGACCCTTGGGCCTTAAGCTTAATATGATGATCACAAGATATTCCTTCGCTTATTGCTAGTATTGGCATTGTAATAGTATAAATTTCTTTAAAATTTTTATAGTAGATATTATATATATATATAATTTATAAATAATAAATATAATATATGTTGTCGTTTCCCCATACCTCAGTCTCCTATTTTTCAAAAAAAGGCGTACCTGTACCTATACCTGTACCTGTACCCACCTCCTGGCCACTATATATATATATATATATTCATTCCCCTGTTACTTTTGTGTGTTTATCTTCCCTACACAAGGACATCTATTTCAACAAAACTAAAATCTATAATTACCAAGTACGGAAATCCGGATCCATTTGGGAGGGCAAAAAATTTCAAAAAAAGATTATAAGATAAAATGATCAGTATAGTGTTGTATGCCATGTTTGAGTCGTTTGTCGTGTAAATGGATAGATTCCAGTTTAAATGGAGAAACTTCCCTGTAGCTATAAGATGTAATTCTAACTTTCAACACATTTTGCATTGTAATAGTTATGGCCAGAACGGCCAGGGCTTGTAAATGGTTGACTTCCTCTTAACAGCTAGGTTAAAATGAGCCGATTATGATGTTCTCTTTCTGCCAACGCAGTACAGATATAAGTGCTTGCGTTATAAATCTGTTTCTGCATGAAGCAATTTTTCCAGTTTTTGTGTTTGATAGTTTATCAAATATTCATATATTCAAGAAAATAATTGCAGTACTGTGTATTTGTGACATAGCCGTAATGCTTCTAAAATGTATCTCAACCACTCCCTGCAGAAAATATGTTGACAAGTCCATTTGTGAGGTTTTTGAAAATTATAGCTTGCGTGAGAGAATATCTACAACCTCATCTGCGTTTCTTTTGGGTCTCAGAATTTTGAAGAAAATTGGCCCCTCGTTGGATGGTAATATCGTTGAATTTTTTAAAAAGAAACAAGAATCATTAACTGACTCCCATTGTACACTGCAAATTAAGTTTACCTCTGGAGAGAGAAACTGACAAAAAATGATGATAATTCAAGACTTCAGAGTAATTCAACATGATGTGTCCAAGTGTCTTTAATGCCTTTACATGTCAACAACTGCCATTTTACAACCTTGTTGAATGAGAGACAAAAATCCCCTGTTCAATTTATTATATGGGACTGTGTCTGGGGAAGTGCAATATATCAGTTTTACCTTTAAAGTTACCTAGTGATTTTTAATTAAATTGTAGGGTAAAATAGTTCACTTTTTAAGAGTTGTGTGCTATATATATATATAATATATTTTCTGGATTAGTGAAATCTTTTTCCTTGGCTCGGGGAGGATCATTGTTAGAAATGTGTTAGTATATTTTTCATAATTTATACTTTATTAGACTGTAAACTTAGAATGGGGCTTTGCTCCCTTCATTGGGATGGGTAGCCCTCATCAGGGTTCAGGGTAGTGCTTTGAATTTTTTTGGGATCATATTGACATGTATTTGAGTGGTTGTAGCCCATGTTTTATATATCCCATGGTTTTGGTACACGTGGGCCAGGTCATTGTAATACAACTTTGAGGGTTACCTATTGATGTGTTTATATATACTCGTACATATAGTAGGGAAAAGTGGACCTTGGTAGTACATTATTCTATTGTAAATAGTTGAGTTAATATAATAAAAGAGGAGTTACTGTGTTGGGTTTTTTTTTCATCCGAAAGGGTTTTCATAGAGGAAATAATGTGCACTATGTAATCTTGTGTGTATGCCATATTTCTTATTCTATTAGCTTAAAGACTTTGTTAGTATTGTTTCTCTCACTGTAGTTAGGTTTATTTTTCTCTTCAACCAACCCTTACGATGGTGTCACCTTGAGCATTCATAAGCAATGTTGAGAATTGACGCTAGACTAGTAATAAACCCCTGCCATTACTGCTAGCAAGATCCATTTCTTCTTTTTATACTGGTGATCCTTTTTCTTGTTCGAGGGAGGACCAAAGCCCCAAGAAGGTCTCAGTTTAGGGAGTCATGGCAGCACTGAGAATTGAGTCTAGGGCAGTGATAAACTTCTGCCATATTACCACTAGACCATGTACTTATCATCGTGAACCAGACCAATTATTAAATATTTTTGGTAGAAAGTAAGGTGTTGTCTGAATGTAGATCGCTGTTTATCTAAATTGAAAGATGTATGGAGGGTTAATGAATACTTTTATTTTACCCTTTGGTGGGTCCAAATCTGAGGTGTTACAAAACAACAATACAAAACTAAATAATATGAAGATAATAATCAGGAATGGTTAAAAGGTCAATAGTCGATTGAATCCTTTTCATGTTCTTGAAAGAGGAGGATTTTGATTTTATGGCAGAATTTGAGAAACAACGAGAAGAAGATCAACAACAACAAGCATTGAATTTAGTGGAACAACATAGACAATTACTTATATCTGAAGATGAACCTGCTTTTGTAAGTGCAGAATGATGAGGTTGAGAGAGAGAACGTTAAAGGTTAAATTGACTATCTTCGATTTCAAATGTGAACTATGTTACCTCAAAATGAAAGGCGGAGAACCAAACGTTGTGTCTTGAACATAGACAAGCTCCCACTAAATCTGGGAGTCATTAGCATACTTTTGGGAACTTAATCTTTTATATCTTTTTGTCTGCTTTGTGGCCTCTACTTTTTTGCCATGAGTAACATGCGCAGGAGTTTAGCCCCTGGAGTTTTGTGTTCGCTCAATCAGAAAAATGTATCCAGTTGATTTCTTAGAGTCCCTTGGACTTAACCAAAGGATGTACCTCCCCTTGCCCCACCTCCACCCAACCCAAAAAGAACATATGCATTTTTCTTCGTCAACTAGCATTTTATTCTCCTATCCTCTACCTTTTGTTACTCCTTGCGTTGACATGCTTCGTATTCCCTGAGGTCTCTGTGTCCATTTTTTGGAATAACAAATTGTTTTTTCTTCTCAGAATAAAAACATAGCCCATATTTCAATTGAATATAGAAGAAAACCAACATTCGTTGGGCAAGAAATAGCACAATGATACTGTAGGGATACCCATGTCATTTAACATGAAGAGAGGGAGGTCAACCTAGTCCAGGTCGCTGCCCACCCTTCGTTTTTCACCATGATCTCTCGAGGGTTTTCTAAGTAGGTTCAATTTTTATCCATGTTCTTGTAAGGGGATACATTTTAGTTTCCTACTCTTCTTTTTAGGTGGGGTTTGTGTAGTTAGAATGGCATCCTTTTCCTTCCCTTTGAAATCTCTGATTTTCAAACGTGTTTGGTTTTCCTTTCATTCACCCATGAAGATCTAACATAACCTCCTCTTGCTAGGGAATTTGTCCTCGATCTCTGCTCCAAGGAGTTGAAGGTTGATGTTCATTAGCAGTGTGACTTGTAGAGAAGTACAACAAGTCTCAAAGGGGCAATGTTCACTTATTCGCTTATTCCCACGTGTGAATTCAATCCAATACTTCTCCTTGGTACAAGACACCACATGCCTTGTTCAATTCACAACAACACTTAATCATGGAGGTGCCTTGGTGTGAATCTTATTTCTTTTATAAGATACAGTGGCATGAATGTTTTGTCACATTGCTATCCATGTATCAGAGTTTTTTTTGTCTAGTTAGTACTCATGGCAACACTGGGGACCTCTTCCTCCTATATTTGAGTACACTTCTATTGTTTTTATTTGGTTTTTGAAATGACTTTAACCATTGACATAACTTGAATTGGTGTTTAATGGCCATTTGGAATAGGCTAGATATTGACTTGAATGGCTAATGCATTCCTTTTGACAACGGTCCAATATGAAGGGAAAATAATGTAAATGAAAAATAATTTCCAAAGTGGTCTCATATATTAAATTGTTGTTTTGCTTGGCGGTGACCTTAAAAACTGCCTTTACCTTTTACCTTTTCTAGTGTATTAGTTACTCAAATCTCTTACTACTTACATTACATATAAAATGTAGGATGGTTTTTACTTGTGAAGGCATATGTTGGATGTTTACATTGATAGGCATTCCCTTTATGAAAGTATTTGCTATAAGGCCATCATGCAAATAAATTCTTGCCATATGTCAGGGCAAATGAAATTTTGCCATATGTCAGCGCTGTTATGGAAGGCCAAAAAGTCCACATGGTTTGTAGAATGGTTAAAATTGATGCCCTAATGACAGATAAAATATTAAATATAAGATCCAATGGGTCACCACCATGCTCATTGATTTGTTTGTTGGACCATATGCTCTTATTTGCTATAGTAAGACTCCTTTCAATTCATTAGTTTATCATAGATATTTATGGAGTGACACCATTAGGGGATTGGTGGTTGGAGATGTGTTCCGTGCCATTCTTCAAAGTACCTCTTATGAATCTGACTTATTAGTCCCAGAGGGTATACTAAAGCAATCAGTTTGCTTTAACATCTAATTAAATTCTCCCTTTTCCACCAATGAAAATTCATTATTTTTTGTGCATTAAAATATTTTCAATTTTAGTATAGTTAATGTGTGCATTTGTTAAAAAAAAATATGGAAAATAACATTTATCTATGTTTTGATTGAGTGAGATTGTTAGCATGTTATTAAAAGTGTAGAACGCTCATGTCATATACAATGCATAAAAATAAATGCATTGTAGGGTGCAAAACTCAAAAAATATTTTCATTAGATTCTGGGTTTGGCTCGAGGGATCCCTAGAAGGATGTTTTGGTTGGGAAGGCATGACGAGGAAAATGGGCATGATCGGTCGAGGATGGTTCAGAGACCAAGGTGACTTGTGTATCCTGTAACATGACCTGCGTAAACTGGAGGGGAGTAACTGGTGGCTCGAGAGGTTGAACTGGTTCTATGTAAATGCATGATGATGTTGGAGGAAAAAAGGTGGGCAAAGTGCAGAGCAAGTAGTAGAAAGAATCATTTCTCGAGGCCCATTCTCACGGATTCTTGCATCTATGACCTGAAATGTTTTGTCTGCCTTCACAAGCTTCCATGCCCAATTGGTTATAAGATAATCCGAGGCATGTTCGACGGAGTTATCCAGAGCCTTTCTGTCGCTCATTATCTCCAACAAAATGACACCAAAATAGTACACATCACTCCTATCTATAAGCTATCCATATAGGGCGTATTTAGGGGCTAAATAGTCATGTGTACCTGCTATTCATGTGGTAAGCTACAATTCGCCTTGCATAGTTATCCTTGCAAGGCCAAACTCTGAAACACAAGCGTTCATGTCATTGTTCTCCTCGAGATTGTAGCTTTGCCTTTGTTTTTATTCCCTTTGTTCTTATCTTTTGAGGATTCATTGGGGAGGTGAATATGATGTCTTGTGCTTTCTCTTTTTTCTTTTCATTTGTTGCAGCGTGCTCTTGGGGCATAACCTTTGTTTGCGTGTTTTGATCATAGGTGCTCTCCACATAGTCCATGCCTAGTATGGTTGAATGTGCTAAGATTTCAAATGGGTTAATAGTCGTGTTTTGTTTCACTTGTTAGACCGTCGTGCATATGTTCACTGAGATTTATTCTCTGTTGGTTGAAACCTCTTGGTTTTTGCTCCTTTTGTGTGTTTCTTGCCAGTGCTTCTTGTACTTTCATTGACTTTGATGGGTTTTTGTCTTGCTGGTTTTGAGGAGGGGGGTGGTTGTCAGCATCTTCTTTTTATCTTTGGGAAGTTTGTGAAGGACAAACACGTGTGATAGTCCATGTTTGTGGCAGGCTCAACATCTAAAATAAATATTTTCATAATCTATTCGCTATTCTCATTCCATTGCATGCATTTCTAACAATATTCTAGCTGGAAAAGGCTTATCTAGATTTATATTTATGCAGATCTTTGCATAGTTTAGAACTCCTGGATGTTTAGTAAACTCTAATACTGTAAAATGTTCCCTTATGGCTCTTATCTTCTTTAAGGTTGTCTATTGTTAATATTCATTTGGGAGAAGGGGGAGCCTTAACTAGATCGGGACTCTACTTCGAAGATCCTTTGTTGGGTTCAATGCTGGAGATCAGTGCTTCATGAATAATCTATATTTTTTCTTGATCTATGGTCCATTTTCATATACCTAATCTTTTTCTTGCTTAGATGAAAATATGGCCATAAAATTTCCTTTGGGCACCATGAGTATTTCTACAAATCTGAAGGGCTTCCAGTTTTCTTGGATTCATAGCTTATGCCTCTAAATCTATAGATCATTTTCCCTTGAGTAATCCAAGCCTTTTTTCCATTTCATCCATAGAAAATGATAACTTGGGAGGGGTTTCCATTCTTAGATGGCAGCCACTTTCCTTTTGTGTGGGAAAGTTTGTTCTTTGTGCATGATATTGGATAAATTGTTGAGTTCTTCCTTGTTTGACTGGGTCGGTTCATTTAAGACAACATATTGAAAGTTCTTGTTGGGACATTGGGGGAAAGGGTTTTGGGAGGAGGCCATCGCTGCCTTAGGGAGAAATCTCCCAAGATTCAATCAACGTTTCACTGATTTTGGTGAGACGTTGTTGGGTAGGGATGGGTGCGAGGGCCATTTTGAGGGATGGTTGGGCATGGGCTTGATGATACTAAATGAATACCTGCTTTATTATTTAACATCTGATTAAACTCTCCCTTTTTCATCAATGAAAATTCATTATTTTTTATGAACACTCCTTCTATGAGCCCTATCCCTTACCAATTGCTGATGGAATTTGTTCTCTCTTTTGTTATCGTAGACAATTGCTATTATGGCTAGTATTGCGTACCTAATCGACACAAATGAGAAGTTCAAAAATTAATTCACTAATGGATCGGATTGACTGTTGTCCAAACATACTATACCATTTTACTATTGTTTTGGTTTGTCCCATATTTCGTTCACAATTTCACAATTAGTATTTTTAATTATCTATAGCCTAGATATTCTTGCAACTCATAAACACAAGATATTTGCAAATTGAACGTAGCATGCACACAGTTTGAATAACCCAATTCTATTATGTATGTATGATTTTTTCTTTTCTTTGTAATCCTTGGTATTGGAGACCTAAAAGTGCATTGCTTGCCAATTAATAACAATGATCCATGCATGGCAAGATGCCATAACTGCTGTTATGGATGGGGCATTTTGGATTATTTTCTATCATTAAATTTTAGTGATTCTTCTTTGTATAAAATACTCTGATATCACATTCTGAATGATAATGTTGTACTTAGTTTGAATACAATTTCAAATGAAATATAATAAAATGGTTTAACAACATTCTTGATGGTTAAATATATTTTCTGTAACATATTCTAGAAATCAATATACTAAAATAACTTGTGCATAGTAGTATAGCTTATTTATTTTTATTTCAATTTTAGATGGTATGGATATTCTGCATTGTTTGTTTAGTTTTGTGTCATGTTAATGAGCTTTTTTTTATGTTCTTGCTATTTACTTGAGTTGCTCAAGTTGTTATCTGAAAGCATTGATCATTTTTTCTTTGCATAGGTTTACCAACTCAATCTACAACGAGTATTTTATGTCTCGCAGAGCAAAAGAGGCATGTTGCTTTCCAAAAGATTTAAACATGAGTTTAATCATTTAATACTTATATTTATTACGCACAATTTTTGTCATGGATTTATACAATAAAACAAACAAGTAACAAATTCTTCAATAGTTCTCAGTCAAATAAATGTACAAAACATTTTAGATTGAAATAATTTTTTAAGGTCGTTCATAACATATACAACACAATGAATGAATGCTATGAGGATGTATTTATCTATTATCAATTTTTGTTTAATTGTTTCGTAATAGGCAACAATTGAAATGCGCACAATAATGAATATATAATAAGAATGATTTCAACAAATTATTTTAAAAATAGTTAACATGCTACATAATTCTCTCTCCATGAAAACTATCTTTAAGCTTAAGCTCGATTTTTTTCTTAAAATGATAAAAACAAAACTTAGTTCTATTCTAACCCCGCAAGGGCTTGGTGCATGGAACCCTTGTTATATCATGCACTCAAATATAACTAAAGTGCTTTCTTGGTGGTTGTGATAATATTCTGTAAAAGGTTGCTAACATGGGATGTGAATGTGGATAATAGAAGGAATGTTTTTAGATTTTGGAATGGGAATCACCCTTTCTTCATGCTTTTGTCCAGTGCTTCTCCCTCGAACTACTACAAATTAGCCTTGGCAATCTCATTGTGGAATCTTTGCAAAGTTATACATATGTCTGAATCTATTTATTATACTCTCTTTGTGCGAGTTTGGAAACACAATAAAAATTGATGCAATTGAGATGGTGTCTCTACCTCTGCTCGCCATGGGGTTTGCCTTCAAGATTGCAGTGGCAACATCATAAATCATATTGGAATATGCTAGGGTAGATGGAAATCAACAATATTCATAATCTTTGTTTGATTAGTGTGATGAGTATTTGTTGTTTAGGATGTTCTTTAATATCCTTTCCATTGTTTATAAAGATCTATACATTTCGTATTGTGCTTGTGGATATAGATTTGTGTGCAGGTGAAGCAAGAGAAAACAATTGTGAACCTTCTAAGAACAAAAAATGTTAGGTTGAGAAAAAATCTCTTGCGCTTTCTCGGTTGACCCTAGTCCTGGATACTCCATTTACATTTGAATACATTTAAGGAATACAATTTCATTGAAAACTTCATTTGATATACGCGGTTTATAGGGTCATTGTTTAGATGTCTTTGGGAGGGTTAATCTACTTGTTTCATGATGTGGTCAATGAGAGTTGATTCTTACTTTTACAAGAATGATTTTTTTCTCTATCACTGCTCTTTTTAATGCCAAAACACTATTGTGAATACATAATGTGTTGAGCTTCCTTGAAAATTAACATGACTTGAATATTTTAATTTTTGGATTTGCATTTGATTTTTTTTTTGGTTTTGTTTTGGTATTGGGTAAAAAGGGTTTTGTTTGAAAGGGTACCAACCCTTCTACATCATGAAACTAAATAAAAATATAAAGACAACCACCAAGGTTAAACAATGAACAACTAGACCGAAACTAGTTAGAGATAGACCAAATGACCAATAGGTAGCCAAACGTCAGCAAAAATTTCCTAGAACCCAATAGAGCATCCAATCATTTCTTTGGAGTCACCAGTGTCTCCAATGCAATGGAAACGTTCAACACACATTTCATCATCTAAAGGTGATTTTTCAGAGCATTAATCTCTTGAAACTTCCATTCCAAGGCTAGATTGTGGCTTCTAGTCCTCTTACTCGGTCCTCTTTGCCCTAACCCCAAAAGTTCAGCTTTCCTTTTACCCAAACTATCTTGGAACCACTTGATGTTTTTTCATATAGTTCATGACCACAAAAGTGCTAAGTTTGATCCCATGATCCAAATTTTGTTTGATGAGCACCAGCTCATCTTCCAACTCATCCACCTTGGTTACAAGACTCACCGTCTCCTCCCTCAAATGGCTTACATCCCTTCTCAGGGCTAGATTCTCTTCACTTAGAGAAGGCTTCCCCTTAGCGGTTCCCTTCTATTCTTGGCACCTTCCTCGACTTTATTTGGACCATTTTTGTCCTTAAGCAACCACTTCAACATGATCTTTTGCAGGTTAGATTATCCTTGTAGGGTTCCTATTTTCCTTTGAAAATCCTCTTACTGCGTTGCTTCTGTGAGGAGGGCTAGGAAGTGACACCATCTCCAAGGGATTTGGGGCCTCATCCTTAATACCTAGGTCAATTGGAGCTTCTTGTTGAGAGTGAATCTCCCCCTTGCATTGATATTGTGCTCTAATTATTGAACTAGACCAAGGTCCTTGCACAACTGGGGCTGCAACATAACTTTCTCTTTAGACAACTGAACCTTATCAAAGAGTTTACTCTTTTCTTTGAGACTATTTTTGTTGAGTTGTACCCCTTCTTTCCCTTTCTCCTTAGCTGGAATTCCACTCACCCCTCCCACCTTGCTTTGCCCTGGGTTAGACAGGACTATTAGTTTCACAACCTTTGAGCTTGCCCCCTTATTGGTCTTGTCCTTATTGCGCTCTTCCTTCTCCCTACTTTCGTCACTACCTCCTTGAGTATCAGGATACAAACTAGCCTCCAAAAGGGAGATGATCAATGAAGCAACATAGGATAAAAACATAATTAAACCCTAGTGGAAAGGCTCCTCCCCTTTTCCAATTTGAACATCCAAGATGGACCTTTCCAATGCCAACAACAAATAAAATGGAATACTCATAGTTTTATCATGGAAAAAATGATTGAGTATAGAGAAATGGTAGGAGTACAACATGAAATATTTACTTTTCGAGGTGATGTACTTCATCACCTATAGACTGACCTCCACCCATGCCCATGGATGAGAGTTCCTAATGATTCCATCCCCATATTGAGACTTTTACACCAGTTCATCTTTCTCAAAGAATTTATTGGTTTCTAATTGTTTGCACCTCATCCTTAAAAACTTTGAGACTATCCATTAACATATCAGTGATGGAGGTGATGTATTCCTCAGTGAACTCTATTTTGACTCCCCTCATAGAAACAACTCTTCCCTTCCATGCTTTGGCAAACCCAATTGACAAAGCTAGGCCATGGATCCTTACCTTCTCCATGAAATTAGTCAAACCGTCTTTCCGTGGGATCTTCCATGAGGCTAGAAATTTCTTTATTGCTTCACATGATGAGGGTTCAATACATGCTCACCCTCCCCCAATTATGGCCCATATACTCTTCCTGCCATGTATTCTCTTAGTCACTTTGTAGGTTAGATAGGATAATTATGTTCTCCAAATTCAAATTGTGACAATTACTTTGATTTAGTTGTTTTTATTTTTTATTTGATAGGGGTAAAGAAGGGGTTTTTCACAAGCTTCAATCCCACCTCCGAGTTATGGCTCATTGTCCTCTTACTCGACTCTCCTTGGGCAGTTTCCATCAACCCCTAATTTTTCTTGCTAACATTGTCTTGAAAACATTGGATATCACTAACACAATTATGGACCATGGATGTACCGAGTTTAATCACCTTTTGCACATTCACCTTGAGCTCTTCCAAATCCTTCTCAGCATTCAACATTATATTTTTAAGGGCCTCAAATTCTTGTAATAAGCATTGAACCTTCATCCTTAGCAATGAGATGTCCTCCTCTAGCGTCTTCCCATGACAAGTCACCCCTTGCTTCATATTCATGTCCAGAACTTCATCCTTTTATTTTTAATTATCCTTTAACAACCACTTAAGAATACTCTTCTAGAGGTTAAATTCTTTTTGTATGGTATCTATTTTCATTTGGAATTCTTCCTCCTTGGTCTTTCATAAACCTTGACAAGGACAAAGACCATCCTCCATGTCAATTGTTTTGTTGATCGGGCCCTGAACTACTTCATGAAGGGTGAGATCCTCCTCTCCAATGATATCCATAGTTTCATTCTCTTGATTAGGGACTTTGATAGTCCCCCCTGGGAACCTATTTTAATCCCCTTCTTTGAATCGCCAATGGCATTTTCTTGGTCATGTTCTTCCCTTTGTGGGTATTATTATTTTTCTACAAGAGATACCTTGTTTCCGATTGAAAGTTCTATTGGTCTCTGTCTCCTTATTGACTTGAATGAGACCTGAAGGAATAGTGATTTTAATCTTCTTGGGGACCTTGTCCCTTCTTCACAGTTCCTTAAGAGGTAAGATCCTCTTCATTTTCCTTTTCATTATTAGCTTGTGTTGGGTTCTAACCTGGGTTTGATTAGAAGAATATCATACATGGCTCCTTGAAACAGTAAGAAGATTAAGCCTTGATAAATAATAAAATCCATTTTTCCTAACTGTACATCTAACACCAACCTCTCCAAAGACATTAGAAGATAAAAATGTATACGCATAAGCTTGTTATGTTTGAAATGGTTAAGAAAAAGAGAAGTGGTAGGAATACAACCTGGAAAAATCCCCTTATATAAGGTAGTGTATTTCATAACTTGAAGACTTACTTCAGCGCAGGGCCAAGGTAGGAATGCTCTAATTATACCATCACAATCATATGCCTCTTCAATCAATTCTTTTTTGTTATAGAACCTATTTATCTTAGCGTCCTTGCATCTTCTATCTTTGAAATTTTTACAGCCAATCATGGGCATCCCTGTAATTTTCACAATGTAGTCTTCAAAGATCTCCATCATGATGCCTCTCATTGAAACAAATTCATCTTTCCATGCTTTAACAAACTCAATAGTTAGGATAGGATCATGACCTCTGACCTTTTTGATAAAAGGAGCAAGCCCTCATTTTTGAAGAATCTTCCACAAATCCCTATTATTCTTGGCTCCTTCATTGAAAAGTGGTTCTATTATGGGTTTGCGTCTACGTTTGTCCATGGTGGTTATAGGTTTAGTGTGAGAACCCCACTGGGTTTAACTCAAAAATAATAATTTTTTTTTAAAAATTTATTTTAATAATCAAAGCAGATTAGTTCCAAATAAGATAATTGATCTTTAATTACATGCATCTTGTATAATAAACTAATTATAATTCATTTCAATAATGATCAAATTAACAAATTCAACATAAATACAATTTCAATCCATCACATAAATATAACTGCTGAATAATAACTTAGTGAACTGCTGAAAGCTATACATTAATATTATACAATAAGAGCAACGAACTACTGGTTATCAAGTACAATAATACAAAGGTATTAAATCAGAGTAAATATAAATAAATACAATGTTCCACAGAACTAACGAGTATCCACAACCTTGTCATATGTATATAAACTGAAATCATGAGTAAAAGTTTTTGTTCGCTGATTGTTGGAGGAGAGCATTATCAGGGTGCTTTTCTACACCAACCACAGACCATCTATCCCTGCACAATTGTTAAACTATGGAATGACCCTCCCTTCATAGTTGAATAGATGATAAGGGTGCATGTATCGAAAAGTCAACTAGAGCCCATGTGTTGTAAGATTTTAACTACATGCAACATATCATAAAGAATTATGTTCTAACATGACACCGTGCATACATGCATATTAATCAAATAAATGAAATGATAACGTTTAACTATAAACATTACTTTGGCTAAAGTTTTCATATAGTTTAATGATCTAATAAATCAATCATAATCACACACACTCAATTGGATTTCATTTAATTTAAGAATTAATGACTCTAAATAAATACATGAGAACATTTTCGCGATAATAATTTTTAGTGTCATTAATACTAGATTTACTAAATAATTCATATACAAGATTTTTGTCAATTTCTCATATGGATTTAGTATTATTACCACAATAATTAAATATAAAAATCAATTTGAAATAATTACATGTTAAATAATAATTTAATATCAACTAAATTATTTTTTAAGTTTTAATACAACCCAAAGTCCATTTTCCAATAAGGCATTATTAAAAATAAATAAAATTTTAACTATCTTCATAATATTTAAAAATTTACCAATTCCATACAAATATCCCTTGTTCACAAGTATTATAATAAAAATAATGAGATTCAAGAATTTCACAATAAATCTTAAAGATAATCAATGAATAATAAATACAACATTTATTTCTTCTAATCAACAATTAATCATTTTTCTCATAATTTATAATTGAATCTACATATTATAAATTAATGATTTATAACCTAGTTTGCATATGAATACATTTATTTATAATAAACAAATATTAACTTACATACTAAATTATCTGTATACATATATACATACATATATATATTAAGTAGGTCCACTTATATTCATATATTTAAAACCCTTAGCTACAATTTTTTTAATGACATGATATATACATATAAATGGTCATACATATATACATATACACACGCACACCTATGTGTATAATGTGTAAGTGTCAACACACACACACACATGCATTTTTATGAACTATCCATAAAGAATATTATATCATTTTTATGTATAATCCATATATATATATATATATATATATATATATATATATGTTTTGAGTTTTATTCTCATATCTTAAGTCCCCTACTTAATAAATATTAAATCATATTTAAACTAAAATATAAATCACATTAACATTGCAGAACTCTTAAAATCTAATTAAATGCATTAAAACATCAACACAAAATAAGAAATATTCTGTTATGTACCATAAGGTATGTTGACTTGTTGAAATCATTTGACACAATTTTAATCTCCAATTTAAACATCCATCCCAAAGTAGTTCAACTTCAACCATTTTATAAATAATTAAAACTCAGTCTGAATTGTACATTTAACACAGTCTATCAAACATAAACCAATTAGTCATCTATCTATATTACACAACCAATTAATATAAAGAAATAATCCAACTGATAAATTATATCCCTATCTTCATACTCGTCTGCGTATATATGTTTAAGATGAAGTAGAAAACATTTATATTCAAAGAAACCTATCATAAATAATAACCTAGTCATTTCATATAAACTAACTGTGGTATATATATTGACTCAGTCTTGTTATTTATACCCAAATCACGTATATACACTAATATATAACTGATACCAAATAATTTTATACCCATGGTAATGGTAATTGACTAAATCAACTCGCAATCAACATATAATCATTTAAACATAGTCAACACATAATTATTTAAACACAGTCGACTCACCAACTTAAGTCAAATAGTTTACCAACTAGAATTTGCACATAGTCAACTATAAAATTTTATACATAGTCAAAACATAATCCTTTACATACAGTTGACTTATAATCATTATACACAGTCGACTAACTAAGTTAAGTCGAATAAATTCATAACCAGGTTATAACAAAGTTATAATACTCAACCATTCCTAAACTGAAATGAAATAAATACTCAACCAAATAATATCCAACAAACCCATTTTAAATTCCAAAATATAAAAAAATATCCTAAGTCATCTAGCTTAAATGGATATATAGTCATTTTAAGATATAAATGAGCTAAAGTAAGCACAATCGAATAAATAGTCATCAAAAACCTTGATTCGAACCCTATACCCAAAATAATGTTTTAAACCATTTTCAAAAACACTTGACCATTTTAGCTTACACAATATAACACACAACCGTTTAGGCACAAATAAATTGACGCACACAATGATGTAAATAAACCATACAACATAACATACAGTTATGTAAATAAACCACACAACATAACACAATCACGTAAATGAATCAAACAAGGATCTATTTTTAATAGTTACCCTAACCCTTCATACCCATGTTATACTTAATCGAATCATTGATTGGATTATGTGGGGGGATTCCTCCTCCCATAGTGTCAAATATTTAATCCATATAAGGGTTTTAAATTCTAAAATAACTCCCCTTTTTCATAAACCCCATACACATTTCTTTTGTTGATCTGTATAACTTGAATACATAATTTTAGAATAAATCCAAAAAACAAACCCTACCTCTTATTGCCCTCGAAGTATTCCTACTCCTTTGGTCTACAAATAGAAGTCTTTTTTCTTTCTTCTCCTCTATCAACCCTGACCTCTTTCTTTTTCAAAAACTCTATTCTCCTTTTATATTTTCCCTATCATCTGCATGCCATTCTAGAATCCTTAATTTTATAGTGAACCCTTTTCCACCATTATTTCTCCAAGAATGAATCACCATAACACCAGAACTTACTGGCATGCTTCTAACAACACACCTTTCAACCACCAAACAACACAGTCTCCTCTATATTTTCTCACAACTCTTAGTCGAACCCTAGCCAGTCCGAATTGTATGGTTTTAATAAAATAAAGACAAATCAAACAAAATGATGACTCCAAATTTAGGGTTGAGATCATATTATGTCAATAAACATAATTATTATGTTTAATAAAAATTGGAATGCCTATCCACTTTAAACATTAAATAATTAAAGCTAAACATTAAACAATCAAAGCTTCACACCTAGTTAACCATTAAGTATTTATAACTATGTCCACCTTAGTTACTTCCACTTAGGTCTAGGTTAAATATAGTTTAATAAAATTATTTTGTTATATGATCAACAATGCAATTTAATTTTTTTCCATGCAAATATATGTTCTAACGATACTTTTTTATTGAATGCTTGCAAGTACATGCCTATATGGGTTATGAAATTCAAAAGTATAGTCATATAATATATATATATATATATACCACTATCATACTATATAATGGCAACACATCATAATCTTGTCAAATAGTAACAACTATAATTAAACATGATTCAAAATCAAATCAATCATGATCAAATACAAATTAATTAAACACCATTGAAATTAAAGTAATTATGTATTTATTTTATACTATGTGGTATGTATTAAGTTTTTAGTTGAATCTCTACAGCTCTAACGTATTTGTCTGCAACATCCTCTCTGATGATGCTCTTCCTCCATATCTATTTAGAGAGTGAACTTTCTCCTACATCCACCTCACACACGCAAAGGTAATTAATCCGTATCAATGATAATCAATATAAATACTATTAAAACATAATAATACTGAATGAGCATAATCCATATGTATATGAAACTCATGTACAACTAATAAATCAAGTAATAAGTCACACAAAGTAATCATTATATGTCTATCCATACATCAACATAATGAAAATAGTTGCCAAAACAATAATTAAACAACATTAACTTCATTAATATCTATTTAATAAGCAAATCAAGTTTAATGAGTAAATTGGGATGTAACATCTTTCCCTCCTAAAATTGATCATCGTCTCGATGACACTTATTTTAACCAAAATTTTGAAATTAAATAACAAATAAAATAACAATAATAAATGATTTAAATAAATAAATGTGAAAACAACCTCTAGAACTCATCATAGTCCTTTCAAGTGGCACTATCTTTAAAATATTGGTCCCATTAGACCTTGCACTATGACACTTCCCTGTTATACAAACTAAGTTTGTGAGTATCAATTACTTTGACTGGTTCTAGTGTGACCATCTTAGAATCTATGAACTGGTAAAGTATTCCAATCTAATAACTGAGAAGGATCATCTACATACTTTTTAAGATAAGACACACGAAAAAAATTATGTAAGAGAGATAGAGTTGGTGAAAAGGCAAACATATACAAAACAAGATTGATCACTTCCAAGACCTCGAAGGATCTTCCATATCTTGGTAAAAGCTTCATCGATTTACCAAACTTAATTGAGCTCTTCTAATGTTTAATACTTAGAAATACTTTATCACCAATATAAAATTATCTTGCTGTCTTTTTCAGATTAACATAGCTTTTTTTTCTATCATTGGCTTCAAAAAACCTTTGTTTGATTAACTTGACTGGCTCCTCTATTTCTACAAGCATTTCAGGACCAAAAACTACTATGTCTTCAAGCTTGTCCTAATTAATTGGTGTTTAACACCTCCTTCTATATAATGCTTCAAATGGAGCCATCTTTAAAGCTGATTGTTAAGAGTTATTATAAACAAACTCTATCAGTGGAAGATACTCTTCCTACTTGTATTTTTGATTCATGCAATACATTCAAAGAAGATCTTTTAGAACTTTGTTTACTCTCTCTATTTGTCTATCTATTTTTGAATGATATACAATATTAAAGTTCAACTTTGTGCCCAAAGCTAAATTCAAAGTCAACCAAAACCTATATGTCATCTTCAGATCTCGATCTAAAATGATCTTTGAAAATCTATGTAATTGGTACACCACTTTCATGAATCTTTTTACAAGCATTGATGCATCATCAATCAAATTACCTAGTATGAAGTGGGCTACCTTGATTAGTTTGTCAACTACTACTAAGATCATATCATGAAGGTTATATGATAACGATAAACCTTGAACAAAATCCACACTAATTACTTGTCACCTCCATGTCAATATATCATTAGGATACATCAATCCTATAGGATATACATGTTTAACCTTCACATACTAACACTTCAAATAATAAGACATAAAATTTATTGCATCTATTTTAATTCCTTTCTAAAAATAAAGAGGTTTTAGTTCAATCATGAGCTTAGTCACTCTAAAATGACCTGAATAAGGGGCATTGTGCAATTCCTTTAGCATTGTGCTCCTCAAATTATCTCTATTAAGTACATACATTTTGTCATTGTACCTCAAAAGACCATCATTATCTAACTTTAATACTTTAAACTTAGGATTCTGAGCATCTTCTGAAAAAGCTTTCTTAACTTGTTCATAGAATTCATCTCTAATAAGGAATTTAACTTGATCATAAAAATTACTCTTGATAGTAGCCAAAACTGCTATATACCTTCTACGACTTAGGGTATCAACAATTCTATTTTTTAATCCTTGATGTAGCTAATATCAAAATCATAGTCAGATAAGAACTCTAACCAACATCTCTAACAAGTATTGAAATTTAGTTTATTAAAGATATATTTGTGCCCTAAGTTATCAGTCTTGAGCTCAAATAGTTTTACCAATAGATAATGCCTCTAAAATTATAAAACATACACTATTGCAACAAGTTCTAGATCAAGTGGGGCATAATTTATCTTAGAAGGTTTAAGCTTTCTGGACTCATATGATACAACTAAACCATATTACATAAGAACTCCTCCAAGATTGTCTTCAAATGTATCAATGATTACTAAAAATTGATCATTAAGATCAAAAATTCTTAGCATAGGTGCTGACATAAGACTCATTTTTAATTCCTGAAAGGCTTTATCACACTTTTTCAACCAAACAAAACTTTGATTATTCTATTGAGGTGAGGTAATTAGGTTAGCTTTTTTTGAAAAATTTGGAACAAATTCCCTATAATACCTTACTAGTCCCATAAAATTTCTTACCTCGTGCATATTTTTGGGTCTTGACCTCTCCATTATGGCTCTTATCTTCATCAGAGCAACTGAATTTCTATCTTTAGAGATAATGTGTCCCAAATATTGCACTTTCCTATGGAAAAATGCACATTTAGACAACTTATCAGAAATTTTGTGCTTCAATAAATGTTGTAAAACTAACTCTAAATCTTGTAGATGTTCTTCATCCTATTTAGAATAAATAAGGATATCATCTAGAAATACTAACACAAAGTGATCCAGATAATCCCTAAACACACTCTTCATAATATTCATGAACACTACTGAAGTATTTATTAACTCAAAAGGCAACACTATAAATTCATAGTGCCCATATCAAGTTTTGAATGCTTTTTAGGAATATATTCTTCTCAAATTCTCAATTGATGATATCCTACTCAGATATCTATTATAGATAAAATTATCACCTCATGTATTTGATCAAAGAGATAATCAATGCGAGGCAATAGATACATGTTCTTGATTATTGCTTTATTAAACATTCTGCAATCAATACACAGGCAAAAAAACCATCCTTCTTCTTGATGAACATGATTGGTGCACCCCATGGTGACATTTGGTCAAATCAACCCTTTAGATAACAACTCCTATAGTTGAGCTTTCAACTCAACCAACTTTGTAGTCATCATCTTATAATGTGCTTTAGATTGTAGTTCTAAACTAGGTATTATGTCAATTGAGAAATCTAACTCCCACTTGGATGGTAATCTTGCTAATTTTTTATGAAAACACATCCTAAAAGTTCCTAAAAAAAGAGTAATCTTCGATGGATGATTTCTTTGTTTCCTCCATTTAATTTATTTTAATAATAAATGTCTTACATCCTTTTCTATGAGCCTTCTTAAGTTGAATTATAGAAATTTGCCTAAATTTCAAATTTCTTATCGCATCTTAAATATAAGTTCAATTCTCAAAATCATTCTGACATTCTACCTTCTTAAGATAACAATATACTTTAGCTTTATGCTTAGAAAACTAATTCACCCCTAAGAATACATCATATGACCCTAATGGAGTTGCATACAGATCTACTATTATGGTGAATTTAGGTAATTCAATCTCAACTTCCACTAAACACCTATCAACTTAGACCTTGGCTTCATTCTCATATTGAATTGACTATGCATTTGCCATTGAGCCAACTTTATTAGACAACTTAAAAAAGATTTGTGGAGAAATAAAACATTCTATAGCTCCAATATCAATCAAAATAGAAATAAGTTGACCAAAAACATTATCTGTAACCTCAATATGTGAGGCTTAAAAATCAACTTGATGATTGTTAATATCTACATGTATTCTCTATTAAAACTTTTCTTGTTGTATAGTACCTTTATCTTTACCTTCAGACTTTCTTTGAGATCATTTCTTCGCATAATGATCACCTCCATAGATATAACATCTGCCAGGTGGTCCTTTCCTTTCCACCTGTTGGTTCCCCTTAAAACCAGGTTTGAATCCACCTTTCGCTTTCTTGCTACCTAAAAAATTACTGAACTTAACATTTTGATTTTTATTCCTCTTCTAGTTCTTCTTCTTAAAAGTGGGTTTCAAACCTCTAGACTTCTTCTTGAACTTCTCTCTAACTTGATCAAGAGACTTTAATTTTGACTCCTACTTAACTACCTTCTCAAAGACTTGATCCATCGTAGATGACCCATGCATATCTACCTCAACCCTAATTTGGGGTTTTAATCCTATGATAAACTTTTGAACATGAAACCTTTCATCCACCTGATATTCAAAAACATATTTTAAGAGTTTAGTGAAATGTTCTCAATATTCGTTCACCACTCCCTGCTTCAAATTCTAAAAATCTATTAGCTTATGGTCAAAATGCAATTGAAGCAACAATCATGATTTGAATAAAACAATGAATTTCTCCGATGTGGTGGTAGTAGAGTCAAAGTTCATCTTGAGCTTTTTATTTTCCCACCATGTTATTACTTCTCCAATAAATTGATATGCTCCCAAAACTACCTTAGTGACTTTCAAGTAATTACAGATCTCAAAGTACTTTTCTATTTATGTCAACCAAGCTTCAACACCATCTCTTAACATAATTCCATTGAACTTAGGAAGATTTACTTTTTTCATTTTCCTTACAAGTTCTACAACTATATGATCCCTCACATCTTGCGGTACCTCATCATGCCTATGCTCTTACTGAGCTTCTTGATGAACAAGGTGTTCTTTAGGATCTTCCTAATTGACTTCCTAAACATTTCCTTGCACTTCCTACTCTAAGGCTGTGATTTAGTCTCTAGTTTTATGCATGGCAATGAGAATCTAATCCAACTTTACAGCTTACTCTGTACTAAACTGGTTTGGATCTACTGGAGGGTTGGTGTTTGAATTACTCTCACTTTCAGGTCTACCAGACACCATTATCTTTTTTGATTAATAAGAGAATACAAATACATTTATGAACTCATTAAGTCCTAGAGTTTGATCTTCAATTATGACACCATAATGTTAGAATCTCATTGAGTTTAACTAAAAAATGGTAATTTATTTTTTAAAACTTTATTTTAATAATCAAATCAGGGTATTCTCAAATAAAATAAGTTAATTGTTCTTTAACTAAATGTATCTTGTATAATAAATTAATTATGATTCACTTAGATAGCGATCAAATCAACAAATTCAATAAAATTATAATTTCAATCCATCACATAAGTATAAATGTTGAATAATAACTTAACCAATTGCTAAAAGTTATACAATAATATTATACAATAAGAGTAGCCATCTACTAGTTATCAAGTATAATAATACAAAGGTATTACATCAGAGTGAATTTAAAAAAATACATTGTTTCATGAAACTAACGAATATCCATAACTTTATCATATGTATATAACTGAAATCATGAGTAAAAGTCTTTATCAACTGACTATTGGAGGAGAGGGAGGGCATCATTATAGTGATTTTACACACCAACCATGGACCATAGATCTTTTACATAATTACCCAACTAGAGAATGACCCTCCCTTTACATATGAGCAGACGATAACAACATAGATATCATAAAGTCAACTAGAACCCATATATTGTAAGATTTTAACTATATGTAACATATCATAAAGAATTTTGTTCTAACATAACATTGTGCATACATGTATATTAATCAAATATGTGAAATGATAACGTTTAACTATAAACATTAATTTGATAAATTTTTTTATATAATTTAATGATTCAATAGATCAATCATAATCACATACACACTTAATCTGATTTCATTTAATCTAAGTAATAATGACTCTTAATAAATATATGAGAACTTTCTCATAATAATAACTTTTAGTGTCATTAATACTAGATTTACTAAATAATCCATATACAAGATTTCTATGGATTTATTATATGGATTTAATATTATCACTATAGTAATTAAATACAAGAATCAACTTGAAATAATTACATGTTAAATAATAACTTAATATCAACTAAAATATTTTCTGAGTTCCAATACAACTCAAAGTCCATTTTTAATGACATTATTACAAATAATTTTTTTTATAACAATCTTCATAATATTAAAAAATTTACCAATTCCATACAAACATCCATTGTTCACAAGTATTATGATGAAAATAATATAATTCAAGAATTTCATAATAAATCTTAAAGCTAATCAACAAATAATAAATATAACATTTATTTGTTCTAATCAGTAATTAATCATTTTTATTATAATTTATAATTGAATTTACATATTATAAATTAATATTTTACAACCCAATTTATATATAAATACATTTATTTACAATAAATAAACATCAACTTACATATCAAATTATTTGCACACACACACACACACACACACACACACACACAATGTCCACTTATATTCATATATTTAAAGTCCTTAGCCACAAATTTTCTAATACACACACACACACACACACACACACACACACACACACACACACACACACACACACACATATATATATATGCACATAATTTGTAAGTGTTAACTTATATATATTTGTATGTATATTTATTTTTATGAACTATCCATAAAGAATATTATATCATCTTTATGCATAATATATAATTACATATATAAATATCTATATACGTTTTGATTTTTATTCTCATATCTTAAGTTCCCTACTTAATAAATATTAACTCATAGTTAATCTAAAATATAATCACATTAACACTGTATAGTACTTAAAATATAATTAAATGCATTAAAACACCAACACAAAATAAAAAATATTCTGTTACATATTGTAGTCATATAAAGTGTCAAAATTGATAGCTTGAGTGTGGCTTGTGACACCCAACCCATAGGTCTTTCTTGCATGCTCTCATGACCCTTCTAGACATTTTTTTAAATTCTCAATCATCCCAAGATTTTCAAACGATCATTCCACCTCAGCCAGACAACATTTACCAGGCCAATTCTATCCAAGTCCCACACTTATAGAACAAGAGCACCCAACTTGGACTATATCATTGGACCCTAGGGTGTCCTATTTCAGGGCTCCTATCCAATTAAATTTTTATCTCTAACAGTTATTTCCTTTTGAATCCTATCCTTCATATTGTCAGCCTAGTGCAAATACATTCGAACCATGACCAATAAATCTCTTTAAAAACTTATTTAAAGTTTATTTAGAAGGGGGTTGGTAAATATTACAAAGGAAACAATAATACAAGCAAAAACACTAAGGTAAATTTTCCTATTCTCTGCATACAACCATCCAATACAACTAGAAGCATATCCAAACCCTCACACCAGTCCCTAGCCACCTCAAGCACATCCAATTTAGCATTTTTTTAATCTACATTCAAACTATTGCATAAAGCACATTAAGTGGGAGAACTACATATGGATTGATCCCTCTTTGAAGTATTGGTATGTAGGTAATATGCCCACATAAGGGGTGTGAATACACATTTAGTGCATCTTACACACACTAACCCCCCATTATTTTAAAAGTTTTATCAAAGCATAATGAAGTCTAGGGTTTGAAGGTTATATCAGATCTACAAGGAGTTTCAGGCACTTTTAATAATTGAGATTTCATAGGCAAGCTCATATAGAGACAATGAATAAAAATCAAAAAACTTAGGTCTTTGTGAGCAATTTGGATAACAACGGTAGAAGAAGATAATAGTTATGGACTCTAACATGTCCTATTTGAATGGTCCTATCTTTTCATTTAAAAAACTAGATCTTGATTTGTGACACTATCCCTATCCTACATAGTCAATATCAGACCCTGCAATAGTAGTTTCAATTCATTTTAAGCTGTCTTATTTTTTCTATATTTATTGCTATTTATAAAAAATTTAAAAATATAAATAAATTATATAAATCAGTGGTTAAATTATTGCAATATTATTTACTGATTTACTATTCTAGATTCTCAACTAAATTAGGAATAAGACTCCAATATTTTAAAAAAAGTTAAATTATTTGGGGAACCTGACTTACTTCGTTTGTGCACAAAAATCTTAGGGTAAATTTATTCTTATTTTTTCCAATATTTTTTTGATTCTTCCTAAATATTTAAATCAAAAATTTATATTTAAAATTTTAAATTTACCTTAGTAATTTTAAAAATAATTTTATTCAAACCCTAGTTGCCTATATTAGGTTTCGATATTTTTCTGATTTTTTTTAGCATTTTTAAATAAAAAATTCACATTTAGTTTTTAAAATTTATCTTATTAATTTTAAAAATAATTTCATTCAAACCCTAGTTTCCTATACTAGGTCTCAGTATTTTTTTAGTATTTTTTTGATTTTTTCCAGCATTTTAAAATAAAAAATTCACATTTAATTTTTAAATTTTTCTTAGTAATTTTAAAAATAATTTTATTCAAACCCTAGTTGCACTATACTAGGACCTATTTCTTTTGAGGTATCACCTTACACATAAATCAAACTTTTCCATTTAATTTTAAAAATCTACCATAGTAATTTTGAAAATTATTTTCTTTCAAAACCCTAGTTACATATACTAGGTCCCATGCTTTCTTGAGGTATCACCTTACATCTAAATCAAATTTCATATAAAATCAAAAATGGATCTCACTTCTTTAAAAATATTTCTTACAAATAATTAGCCCATACTCAGTCCTATCATGTACATGAATGATGAAGTTTACTATATGTTAATACAAAGCTTCATTCTTTCTCTTTGATGCTTACTCCTTATAATAAGGGATACTATTATAAAATTTATTGCTAAAAAAGTATGAGATTTCAATATTTATTTTGCATATTCTCTCTCTCTCTCTCTCTCGCTCTCTCTCATGCGGAATAATTTTTAACTCTATTTTTCTAAACATGTTAGAAATGTTATGTTACAAGTCAATTTTTTTTATGCATTAGTGCAAAATTCCATGCTCTCTATTTGTTTGCTATCTCTCATCTGGAATATTTTTTATAATCATATTTTTTATACAAATTATAACTATAATGACTTCTTTAACATACTATCTCTCTATTATGTGTAATTAAATCAACAATAAAATCATTACATACTTAGAGAATCCATTGCATAAGCTAACAACCATCTATCAAGTTTCAATGTCATATCTTATGCACAAAAAAGAATTTCCTTCTCCTCTCCCCTAAGAGGGTGATAACTACTTTCCCTCTAACTAGGTCTATGCTATCACCCCTCTAAAAGGTGAGGCAACCTATACTATTATTCCTAATGCATGCATTCGGCCTATAACTTCTTCAAACTCTCTTCAATATATGTGCTTACATGTTCAATCAAAAGTAACTAGGGTTTCGACTTGTGATATTCTAAGGAATAAAATCACCAATATGAACAAGTTAATTTTATATTTAAAAACATATAGTTAGATATTACATAAAAATATCATAACATTGAAAAATCAAATTATAATATAAAAGCCTCAAAGGCACCCTAGTGCCAATCATATATATATACCTTCACCTATTCAATTGGTTACAAGCAATGTTACATATCAAAACAAGAAATCATAAAAAAGTAACTCTACAAGTAGTGATTCAAAAATCATTCAAAGATCAAATAAGAGTTAAAATGAGGTACTAAGGGAAATGATTAAATCTAAGTTGATCAAACTATCTCTTCTACATCCAGTGAGAAGATCGAGATATAATTGTGCATATCATAAAATGCATGAGCATCACATAGATTCATGTTTGAAATTGAAAAAATATATACAATAGAGAATTGATAATGAAGACCATATACAAGGTCAATCAGTCAAGCAATCCATAGTGATATAAGAACACATTCATAAAAGGTCAAATTCAAAAATAGTACAAAGGTGGTTACCAAAGCATAACTCAAAACAATAAAATGATCAAAAATAAAAATCAGAGCAAGAAATAGTATCACAAGCATAGGTAAAACATGAAAAAAATGTAAATCTACCTCTCTAAAATAAGGCTCAACTTCTAAAATAGTATGGGTTTGGTAAAAAATATCTACAACAGTTTGATTATCAAGGTCAAGGGTTGAGCAAGCATGCTCAAGACATCACTACCCTTGTTATGATAGTTGATAATGTTTGTCACCAAGGTTTGGGATTTATTGAACATCCTAAGGCAAATCATTCACAAACACAATCTATTAAAGGAAAAAATCTAGATATAAAAAAAGTCAACACTAGAATTCCATTAGTTCAAAATCAAGATGATAATGATGAGTGGAACAATACAAATTATTATGATTTCCAAGATACTGACCATGAATCTGAATATTCAGAGTTATATTCACAACCATTCCCTCATGCTTCATAATAATGCATGATTCTTTTGTTTGATGTAGGACACCATGATAGGGAGTCTCTCATGAGACTCATTGATTAATATCATTTCTTCTCAGTCTTTTATTGTACATAAGGTCTTTTCACATTTTTTCACATAATTTCTTAGATTTACTTGTACATAATCTTTTTATGATTTATTGTACATAACTTATAACTCAAAAATCCAAAAATAATACAAAATTTCAAAATCCAAAAATATTCAAATAATTCAAAAACATAAATATTTCAATTATATGCATTATCCATGCTTTACATTTCTACTACCATGCTAGACTTACATTTTCTATTATATGCTTTTATTTTTTGATTTATCTACATTACCATGCTTCACGTGATCTTCTTTGAGTGTGTGCAGTAACACCCAGATCCTTGATTGCCTCACTCTACCAATTGAGAGGGCATCCTACTTATACATTTGAGACATACATCAACATATCTACCTACTTGGGGCATCTTCTACATTTCTACACCATAAATATTATGTCATTACTACACCACACACTCTAATTATATTTTTGATGAACATTACTTACTATCTTACATATATTAATCTATCGACACTCACAAGTATATAGCACTTGTATATTTATTAGTATTTACCTAGTCTTGTACTACATGTTTTGCATACTTTCATCTCTTGTTTTGATTATTTAGATGCAATTGTATTTCCAACATTTGCATGCCTTCCTTTCTTACTTTGCATAGCTAGATATGATCACATTTCTCAATTCTTATTCTATCTCTTGTGTGTGCTTTAGGACATTTGCCAATGTCCTTTACTTGTACTCTTCTATGTGCATGTGGCCCTTGTGCCAAACTTTCTTGTTTTAATTTTATGTGAATGTGGCATTTAAACATGACTCATATGCTTGATTCCTAGTTTGAGTGTCATGTGCCCATGTCCCTTGTTTGCTTGGACCCTTGGCTACTTTTATATGCTTCTTCCTTCTTGCCTTACATGCTTGTTTTCTTATTTACTTCTCAATTGTTTGCAATGCCATGATCCACATCATGCATTATCTTGCTTTCTTGGATGTCATGATGGACATCATGCTTCATCCCTCCTTGAAAAATAAAAACTAACCAGACTTCTAGTTCTAGTTCATTATATTTCACATTCTATTACATTGTTATATCTATCTAGGTATAACCCTATTGATCTAACAATCTCTCATATAAACCATGCTATATGTTGATATATCTTGTCAATTGTCATTGATATATCATGTATTTTTGCAACATAACACACTTATAGGGATTTATTTTGAGGATAGTCATTGAAGGATCTTCATTCCTACCCTTAGAAGAGGGGGAAATAAATAGAGTTTTTATCATAGATATCAGAGCCTTTAACCAGTCAAAAATTAGTTTTTAGAACACCCAAAATAGTATTCAAACTTTAAACTAGACAAAACAAACCAGACAAATAGTGACAATTATAGAATAGTCTTCAAAATCAACATAGGATAAGAGCACCAAGTTTGGACTACATCATCAGATTGTAGAGGGTCATATTTAGATGCTTCTATCAAAATAGTAAAAAAATTAGATTTTATAGAGATAGATAGAAAGGTAAGACTAGTTAATTTTTTTTCAAGAATAGTTTAATTTAGAATTAGTAGTTTCAATATAGTTTTTATCAAAGAATCTAGATATAGGGGGCATCATGCATGACATGATGGCTCTCACTTCCAATTTTAGATACAGTAGTTGGTATAAATTCTAGATCATAATCCATGTTATAGACACCAGTGATTGGGGGTAAAGTGTGTAGCACATTTGCTTTCTCTTCTTTATAGTTTATGGCATTACCTAGGTATTCTCAAAAGTTGTATGCCTTGTTCCATTTTTAAGTGGTTGGCATCATTCTCGAGTGGCTTCCTCATAAGTTTATTGCCCAATTTTAGAGTGGCTTTCATACAAGTTTAATCTCCACCTTTTTTGAGTGGTTAAGAGTGGCCTACTTTCCAACACACATTTGACTATCCATGCCACATTTTTAGATTATAGAATATTCATGGGCTTCAAGAGTCATCTCATATGACACACATTTCATACTAGTATCATTTTATAGCTTCACTTCATGGGGCAATGATGGAGTCAAAGGACTAACTAACCTTTGTATTCTTGAGCCATCTACTCAAAAATATTGGACACATAGTCCAAACATCGATTAACACATGCATAATCACATAAATTCACTTAGTGGGCAATGATGGAGCCAAATGGATAGCCTTTGCATTCTTGAGCCACTATTGAGGAATTAAGCACTCAACTCTGTTCATGATATTATTTTTGGTACATCATCATTCAACACATACCCAACATTACTCATCATCACTCAACATCATAATAGGTTTTGTATTGGTTTGCATACCTGATGAGGTGTATTCATTCCTTTCTTTTCCTCTCTCTTTTACTTATCTTTTTGTATGTTTTTAATTTAGATATAACATGTCTAGTAAGAACTGATCTACTCTTGATTTTATTTTACAAATTCACTCTTCATGATGTCCTCTCTCTATGTACACCCAACATCACATAGCTTCATGAGATTCACCCTTGCAATTAAGTTTAGGTACTCTTTCTAATTTTCTTTTATCCTAGTATTTTGCTTCGTTGCATTACTATAATAAAGTGGGGGAAATGTAGTCATATATAATGTCAAAATTGGTAGCTTGAGTGTGGCTTGTGACACCCAACTCATAGGTATTTTTTGTATGTTCTCATGACCATTCTAGACACCTTTTTTATTATTCCCAATCATCCCGAGCTTTCCAAACGGTCCTTCCATCTCAACCAGACAACATTTCCCAGGCCAATCCTATCCCCCCAAGTCTCACACCTATAAGATAAGAGTGCCCAAATTGGAATATAGCACAAGACCTTAGGGTGTCATATTTTGGCACTCTTGTCTAATTGCATTTTTAGCTCCAATAGTTATTTCTTTCCAATTCCTATCCTTGATTCTGTCAGCCTAACAAGAATACATTTGACCCATGACCAATAGATCTCTATAAAATCTCATTCAAAGTTTATTTAGAAGGGGGTTGGAAAATATTAAAAAGCAAGCAAGAATAAAAGAAAAACCACTAAGGTAAATTTATCCATTCCCTGCATAGAACCATCCAATATAACTACAAGCATATCTAAATCCTCACACCAGTCTCTAGCCACCTCAAGCACACCTAGTTTAGCATTTTTTTATCTACATTCACACTATTGCATAAAGCATATTAAGTGAGAGAAATACATATGGCTTGATCCCTCTTCAAAGTATTGGTATGTAGCAATGTGCTCACACAAGGGGTGTGGATACATGTTCAATGCATCTTACACACACTAACCCCCCTTCTTTCTCAAGTTTTATCAAAGCATAATGAAGTCTAGAGTTTTAAGATTAAATAATCCCTACAAGGAGTTTCATAGACTTTTAGCAATCAAGATTTAATAGGCAAGCTCACACAGGGATAATAAATAAAACCTAGAAAACTTAGGTCTTTATGAGTAGTTTGGACAATAGCAGTAGAAGAGGACATTGCTAGAATCTAGGATGTCCCATTTTGATGATCCTATCCTTTCACAAAATGAAATCTAGATCCTAATTTGTGACACTATCTGAGTTTTGCATAGATAATATCATACCAGATAACAACCATTTCAATTTGTTTTCATCTATCTTATTTTCTGTATATTTATTATTATTTATAAAAGGGTTAAAAATATAAATAAATTATAAAAATTAGTGGTTGAATTATTAAAATATTATTTACTGATTTATTATTTTAGACCCTTAACTAAATTAGGAATAAAACTCTAATATTCTTAAAAAAATTAAATCACATACCATCTAGTACGTTGAATTGTTGAAATCATTCAACACAAGTTTAAACCCCAATTTAAACATCCATGATCCCAAAGTAATTTAAATTCAACCATTTTATAAATAATTAAAACTCAGTTTGATTGTACATTCAACACAGTCTACCAAACATAAACCAATCATTCATATATCCATATTACACACAACCAATTAATATAAAAATACAATCCAACTAATATATAATATCCCTATCTTCATACTCACCTATGTATATATGTTTAGGATGAAGTAGACAATAGTTATATTAAAATTTTTTCATCATAAATAACCCAGTCATTCGATATAAACTACATGTGGTATATATATTGACTCAGTCTTGGTATTTATACCCAACCTATGTATATACACTAATATATAACTGATACCAAATAATGTTAAATTTGTGGTAATTATAATTGAATAAATCAATTTGTAGTCAACAAATAATCATTTAAATATAGTCAACACATAATTATTTAAACACAATCGACTCACCAACTTAAGTCAAATAGGTTACCAACTAGAATTTGCACACAATCAACTATAAACTTTTATACATAATCGACACATAATACTTTACATATAGTTGAATTATAATAATTATACATATTCGACTAAGTAAGTTAAGTTGAATAAATTCATAACCAGGTGATAACAAAATTATATCACTCATCCATTCCTAAACTAAACTAAAATAAATAGTCAGCCAAATAATATCCAACATAACTAGTTTAAATCCCAAAATCTAAAACAATATCCTAAACCATCTAGCTTAAATGGATACATAATTTTTTCAAGATATAAATGAGTTAAAGTAAACATAATCAAATAAATAATCATCATAAACCTTGATTTGAAACACTGTACCCAAAACAATGTTTCTAGTTGTTTTCCTTGTCATCTGAATGCCATTCTAGAACCCCTAATTTTATGACAAACCCTTTTCCACCATTATTTCTCTAATAATGACTTGTCATAACACTAAAAATTCTCGACATGATTCTAACAATTCACTGTTCAACTGCCAATCAACATAGTCTCCTCTATATTTCCTCACAAATCCTAATCAAACCCTAATGAGTTCAAGTTGCATGGTTCAAATAAAATAAAGACAAACCAAACAAAATGATGACTCCAAATTGAGGGTTGATATCGTATTATGTCAATAAACATAATTATTATGTTTAATAAAAACTTGAATGCCTATCCACTTTAAACATTAAATAATTAAAGCTAAACATTAAATAATCAAAGCTTCACACCTAGTTAACCATTAAGTAATTAGAACTATGTCATCCTAGGTAACACCTTAGTTACTTCCACTTAGGTCTAGGTTAGATATAGTTTAATAAAATCATTTTGTTGTATCATCAACAATGAAATTTATTTCTTTTCCATGTAAATGTATCTTGTAATGATACTTTTCTAATGAATGCTTATAATTACATGCCTGTATGGGTTATACAATTTAAAAGTATAGTCATGTAAAAACAAATATACCACTGTCATACTATATAATGGAAACACATCATAATATTGGCAAATAGTAACAACTACAATTAAAATTGAATAACATCAAAACATGAACCAAAACCAAATCAATCATGAACAAACACAAATTAATTAAACACCACTGAAATTAAAGCAATTGTGCATTTATTTTTACTACATGGCATGTATTGGGTTCATTATCAAATCTCTACACCTCCAATGTATTCATCTGAAACATTCTCCTTGATAATAATCTCCCATAATATCTATCTAGAGAGTCAAGTTTCTCTTGCATCCACCTCATAAATGCAAATGGTAGTTACCCTGTATGAATGATAATAAATACAAATGTTGATAAAGCACAATAATACTGAATGAGCATATTCCACATGGATACAAAACTCATGTATAATTAATAAATTGAGTAATGAGTCACATAAATGAATCATTATATGTTTGTCCATACATTAGTATAATGGAAATAGTTTACTAAAATAATAATTAAAAAAAATTAACCTCATTAATATCTATTTAATAAGCAAATCAAGTTTAGTGAGGAAATTAGCATGTAACATTTAGTCTCTTTATGAGAATGAGAGACCTCTTCTTTTCAAAGATCGAGTAGATTAATTATGATGAGGGTGCCCAAGATGAACTTTTGGTTATCATTAATTACCCTCATAAACTTCCGTTTTGTCCAAATCCTTTTCAATCTAACATTAAACTCACTCACACTTACTTAGAGCTTCAAGGACTTCATCTTGATCTTTGTATTCATAACAATCTCATTAAAATAATCACCCTCTATGGTGGGGTGTTCTTTGACATGATGTTCTACACTCTCTTTATGATTATTGGGATCATTCCTATCATGACCTTTCTTAATATAGGTTTGATTCATCTTTAATAATTTCAAGGAGAGAATTTGGGAGTTCTTAGGGATTTCCCCATTTAATGTTACTATCTTTGGACACTCCACAATTCACAAACTTATCGATAACTTTATTCCCTTCTATATGTATCCCCTAATGGAGACTTATTCAAAGTGTATTTATAAGGCCCTAGCATTGTTAATTATGTTTATCATCTAGCTAGGGGTTAATGAGTTCTTAATGCAATTCACTATGTTAAGAGAATCCCCTTCTATGATCAACAACTTGAAGCATAATTCCTTGGCTAATTTAATCTCATTGAGTAAGACAAAAACTTCAACATGATGATTGGATTGTATTCTGAGGGGTTTAATGAATTTTACAAGGAAGTTCCCTTTGATATATCTTATAATACCTCTTTCCCCTATTAGACCTGGGTTCCCCTTAGATGCTTCATCAAAATTTAATTTGATCCAATTGGTGAAATACACCTAATAGCATTCATGTTTGCCTTATTGGAACCCAAATTCTCACCCTTACCCAAAGTCAAAATCCATTTAGCAGCTAAATCATTTTCCCCAACTTTAATCTTACCCCTATTTTTGGTAACCTAAAAGTTATCTTTTAATGTTGTCACTATTTTAATCCCAACCCTCATGGCAATAATTTTATTATTTTTGAAAATTATTCTATTCCTCTCAATCCACAACCCCAAAAACAAATGATGAATGGACATCCCCCATAATGTTTTTATAGGAGAGGAGGAGAAGGGGGAACCCACTGATACATGAGGTCTAGAATGGAATTTGGCCTATTCTAAGGAAATTTAATTTTAGCAAGAAACAAATCAAATAACTTATAGCAAAGGGACACTAGAGGACAAGGTGAGACTATTCCCTCCTCACACTCACACAAGACACACTTGTTCGAGAGAGCCATTCACCTTTTTTTTAGGTTATATACCCTAATCATTTTATTCTAAAAAATAGCCAAGAGAAGAGGTTTATTTTGGAATAACATCTTTGTCCTAGATCAATTTCTAATGGAAACTACCTACAACAGGTGCTAACTCAAGGAAATAACTTGATTTAACACTATATAGACTGTCGTCTATGGTAGACCATATCATCTCATTCTCTCTTTGAACTTGACTAATGTGTAACACTCTTAGCTCATTATTCAAACATTTTAGGTTGACCAATTCATTTGTGCTTAAGGATTCTAGATTGATTATTTCTTAGACTTTTCCTTGGGTGCTCATTTCAAAATAGTCCATCACTTTCTCTCCTATAGCCTCTTTAATACTGATTCTTAGTATATGCTAAGTTTTTATTGAGTTTAAGGGGTAATCATGGAGGCAAGAAACTTACAAAAACATAGATTTATCTCCCCTTCCCACATTCCATATACATCCTTTCCCCAACAACTTCTTATTCTTCACCACATTGTTCTAAAAGATAGAACTTTGTGGAGGTTCCACAAGAGTGAAATAGTTATCCACCCCCCACTCTCCAAATATTTAGATTTAATGGTGTTGGTCCATAAATATCTTATGTTATTTCTATCCAACTCATTTTTCTATGAGGTATTTATTCATAGATCTTATCCTCTTGAGACCAAGGCCACTTTGTTATTTGGGAATGCAAACTTTATTCCACTCCACAAGAGAATTATGTTCTTCCCCTCTACTCCAGGCCATAAATATTTTTTAAATCATTTCTATATCATCAAATTTTATTTTGGGAATATTGAATAAAGACATTATATAAATTGGAAGATTATGCAAGTAACTTTTTAAAAGCTGTTACTTACCGACCTAGATAAGTAGACTTCCTTTCCAACCTAAAAATCTACTTTGATATTTGTCTAAGACAGTGTTCCATTAGTATGTTTCCAATCTTCCTAAAAAAAAAGCATTCCTAAGAAGGAGGAACAAAAAATTTTAATTTGAGATCCCAAAATAGTAGAGACCCTTCTTTGTCCAATTTTTGAGATATGGACAAAGAAGATGGATCTCTTCTCCATATTGATACATTGCCCAGATACCTCTAAATATATAGTAAGGAGGGATTTGATGGATTTGGATTCTTTAATTATTATTTCTCCAAGAATGATTGTATCATTCACAAACCATTGGTGGGATATCGGGATGATATAAGGGGTGATATTCTATGCAGTAATGGTTCCTTTCTAAGTTATTACAAGAAACCTCTCCCCAAAGCCTCAACCATGATTATGAATAGATAAGGGGAGAGCGGGTCACCTTGTCTAAGACCCTTCTCCACATAGAATAAATTTGTTAGAGATCCATTGACAAGAAAAAAAACATGGGAGTGGAAATATAAGAAAAAACCATTTAAACTTGGAATTAAACCCAAACCTCTCAAATATCTTATCTAATAACTCCTAGGATACTCTGTCATAATCCTTATTCATGTATAACTTTAAGAACATACCAAATTTACTTGATCTATGCATAGAAAACATGGATTCATGCACCAAAACAATACTATCTTGATTTACCTATCTTGGATGAAGGCTCTCTAATGATGAGAGATGATTTTATGTAGAATACCTTGAAGTATTATGGCCAAGAGTTTGATTCACATTTTGTAGAAAGTGTTCAAATGCTGATAGCCCTAAAATCCTTTAAATCTCTAGCCCATATATTTTTGGGGATAAACACCAAAAAGGAATTATTAGATCCATTTAAAATGTTTCCTAAAAATACAAATTTTTATATTGATAAAAATAAATCTTTTCCCAAGATATCTTAGAAATGCTGAAAGCACACATGAGGAAATCCATAAGGACTCAAGGCCTTATTCCCTTCCATAGAAGAAACAATCAACTTGACCTCTTCCATTTTCAGAAGCGATATAAGTGAAACATTATTTTTTCTAGAAATAATATTTGGGAAGAAGCTTAGGAACTCATCCTCTTTACAAGAATCGAGAACATTTTTTTTCCAAAAATAAGACTTTTATAGGAGACAATGTTTTCTGTAATGACCTAAGGATTTGAACTTGAAGAGCCACATCCTTTCAAAATTTACATGATCTTAGTAATTTTTTTTCGTTTTAGTGAGAGATGGAAGAATTTAGAATTTATATCCCTCTTTCAATTAAATATTCCTAGAATTTGTGTCTAAAAGGTCTCCTCTTTGGCCTCTAACAAATGGAATTCACTAATCAACTCTTTGTTTTTGTTAAGACTATCCTTATTTATTCCTGTAGATTGCATATCTTCTTCAAGGAGAGATTCACTAATATTTTCATATTTAGATGGAAAATATTACAAAAAGTGTCGTTATTCCATTTTTAAGGTTGAACTTAACATTCCTCAACTTTTTGGTTAAATGAAACATGGCTAATCCTTCAACCTCCACGCTTCATCATTTCTTAACATTCACTTTGATCTCTATGTGTTGTATCCACATATTTTCAAATATGAATGGGTGGTTGTATTTTTTATTCTCCTTTTATAAAAAAAACACTAGGGGATAGTGATATGAGCCTATTATAGGAAGGGATGATAGACCCATAGTTTGATTACCGATCCATTCAGTAAAAACAAAAAATATGTCCAATCTTGGATGATATATTTCCCTAAATTTCTATTTGTCCATATGAATTTGGACCCACTTGTTCCACATCTATCAGGTCACTTGTTGTTATGAAGCTACTCAAATATTCCATACTATTTGTGAGGTCCTATAGTGCTCCTTTATTATCCAAAAGAGATAATGGTGTATTGAAGTGTCTTGCAATTAACCACTTGAACTCCTTGTAAGATTATCTAAATTTTTTTAGGGTACTCCATAAAATCCTTCTAACATAAATAATATTCTAAACATAGATGTTAGATAAAACCTAAACTTATTTTCTTTATTTGAAACAAAATATATAGATGGTTGTTAAAACCTCTACCTCCACCTATTAGGAATACCAAAGGGATGCAATCCTTTCAAAATCCCAATTAATCCCATCCCAGCTAAGTCAATGTTGTTCCATATTTTTTCTTAGATGATTATAGATGTTCCTTCAAACATCTTGGTTTATTAAATCAATAAAATACTCGATCTATGAGTCTTGTTAAGATTATAAATTATCCTCTACTCATTTAGGCTGTTAAGGCCTCTTGTGTTCCAATAAATGATATTTATTTTTTGAATTTCATTGGTATTTTAGATCCCCCCCACTTTAAATTTATTTGGATGCCACTAGCCACATTAACTATAGTTTCTCTAACATGGATTTATGAAATAGAGGGTATCCCTCATTCTTTTTTGGATCTCCTCCAAAGTCATCTGATTTGTTCGTGCTCATAGTTTGACTATTGATGAAAGTTTGGCTAGGTGTTGGGACCAAAGAGTTGTTTCTAGATTCCACACTTTGAGACTAATATTAAAAAAGTGAGTATTAGACAAATTAAATTTCCTCTAAGAGAAGGTTTGTCTTAATCTCAATTCCATCACTAGTCTCTAACAATAGATCTCTATATTTGAGTCTTGAAGGTGTTTCTTCTTGGCTTATCTCTTTAGGTGAAGTATAGACATGAATATCTAACTTACAATTTCCTTCTTATGGAATTGTTGCTTCTATTATTTTTGGAGTCTTATCTTCCTTTTCAGCTCCTATGGATGATTCTTCCTTGCTTGAATCCTTATAATGGGTTGATGCTTTGTTAATAGATTTTACCTCTCTATCTTATGGAATTTATACCCCATTACTTCAAGGTTCATCTCTTCCCTTTGACTCTCCTTAGCATTTTGCTCTTTAATATGTTCTAAGTGCTTCCATCCATAATTAAAGTCCTAATTTTATTCTTTGGTTGGCCTTGGATTATTATAGATCCCCTCTCCCATGATACTACTCTCTCCATTTTTCATGGTATACTCTTTACCATTTTCCTTAGCCCCCAAAGGAATCTTGTTTTAATTTCCTTACTGCATAGATCTTGATAGGGGGCCTTGTTGTGGCTTTACTTATTTTTCCATATAGATTTTTATTTATTTATATCTAAGCATATTTTTGAATCATGTCCTAGTTTGAAATAAGATTGATAGATTACTATTTTGTTTTCATACTAAAAAACTTGATTCCAATCTCCATATTTAGAAAGGAGATTGATAGAGGAAAAAATAGTTCTTTCCATGGAAGTATTAACACAATCTCATGAAAAATAGTATTTTCCTATAACTTGTATCATGGTCAAAATCTATAAGTTTCCCCATGGTATTCACTATCCCTTCATTCCATTATTCCTCCTAAATTTCTAATGGTAAACCTGGAACCTTGACCCATAAAGGAAATTCACTGAAATTTTCTTGATCTGGATCAAAGCTTAGTCTTCATTTTTTGAGACATAGGTTAGATTTATCTAGAAACCATAGTTCTCCCACCAGAGTAATAGATATATATTATTTTATAGTGAAAGAGATAATAAATAAACCCTTTTCCATTACAGATATCTCCACATGATACTTTGGTTTCCACCTTCTATTGGCCTAGTTCCTAGAAACATAGATGTAATGTCTTGATAATATAAAATTACCTATAGGCACATTATCCATCCTCAAGTGAGACCTCTCCATAATATTATCTAGTACCAACATGCTACATCCCTCCTTTTGAATTGAGGGGTAAAGGGAAAAATGAAGTTGGCATATTGTCACTTTTTCCCTTCCTTTTTTGGCAACTCTCTCTACACATGTTTTGTTATTAGTTTCGATCTGACCTTCTACCTTTATTTTGTATTTTGCATCCTTTATTTGATCCTCATGTAGGGATTTATACATATTATGCTTATCCATAACATATGCATCAATATCTTCAACATCCACATTCTCCTACTTAGATTTGGCATTTTATCACCCTACTGTTGATTCAAATATTCCTTTGCACCCATTCATTTTCATAATTGCTATCAACCTAATTATTTTTATTACTGTTACATTAAAAATAACTATTATTATTATTTGAAACCAATATTAAACTCATCCTACTATTTTAGATTTTTATCATAGTTTTTCTATCTATTTTGGAACCAAATCACTTTATAATTGCATTTTTCTCTTGAAACATAAATCCAAAGCACTTATAATTTTTTTAAAGGCCTCTTAAATGATTTTTATTTTACTTCCTTTTAAAATTTATGGGGCATTTAAAATTTAAGATGTATTTTTGGTATAATATGGTCACTGATCTTTCAATGTAATTTTTGTACTATAAGTTGTATAAATGAATAAACAATGATGTAAATAGTTTTCTTATCCACATGTGGGCATGGTGATTACACTTCTGTAATCAATTATAAATTTCTATTAAAATTTACATTTATATTTTTAATTCTTACCAAGATTATTTTAATTATTTAATTAATTAATCTATTTGGGTGATTATCAGGGAAGATACCCATTCCCCAAAATGAGATGGTATTTAGTTAAATGGGTTTAGATTAATATGATATGTATAAATGGATCTAAATCAAATTATATCACATCTTCCGAAACACATCACAAATAAGTCTAATATTTTTTAAAATTATAAAATTAGATTTAAGTGCATACATAATTTTGGGTTTAATAAGAATATATAGAATTATTCATTAGATATAGTAAGTTTAAAATAGTTTAAATAGTGAGGTGGAGAAAACCTAGAAAAATAGAGAGGAACAAAGACTACTCCCAGAATTGTATAGACGATTTCGAAAGGGTAATGTCATTTTTGGAAATGTGAGTCTATAGTTGGGAAATAATATGTGAAAATTTATTTGATGGTCTTCTTTGTCAACTTCATGGCTCTAAAAACCCCTCAATTTTTCTAAATTTTGTGTAGATCAAAACTAATATCCTTCTTCGAAACTCTAATAAGGCAACCACATCTAGAAAAAAAATGGAGGATGTATTTTAGGGTCTTTGTTATCCTTAAATTTGATTATTATCAAGTGTCATATACCCTTTATTTTTAATTTCCATTTAAAAAATAATTAATCCAATTTTCAAATAGAGGGGAATAAGGAAGAGAAAATTGGATAAATAATTAATTGATTGTATATTTAGAATTGGCAATTTAAAAAGTTTATAAGGGAAAAATCAATGTAAATATTGAGTTATTAATATTTTATTAGAAAATTTTGGGTGTGGTTATTTAAGAGGGGATAACAATGAGGTTTCAAGGAAACTTAATAAATTATGTTGCATTTTTATCATCAAGTTAAGTGGGTCACATTTGGGTAAGTTTAGAAATAGAAGCAAAAAGTGGGGAAAATAACAACTAAGTAAATATTGGGGAAGTGGATAAAGATGAGGACTAGATACTTTTAATAACTCATGTCACATTTATCCAAATTAAGGAATTTTAATTTTGACACCCCTCTTAGGCCTCTTGGGTATTAATACACCATATTTTCATTCTAGCAGGATCTGTTGTGAAACTAACGATTTCCTCTCATGAAATAGTATGCATGCAATGTTCTTTAGATCATCTTGCGATGAAAAATCTTGGATGAAGGTGGTATTTAGATGAAAAATAATATATCCCAAGGATTATATGATGAACCCCATGTTATCCATAGATACAATTCCACATAGGAATTGTAATCGATCTTTAAGGAGTGTAGCTTCAACTAGTTATTAGAGTTTTATGTAGGTTATTGGTGTGAGTAGGGTTGGAGAGGTATTTTAATATTTTTGGATTGTGCTAAATTAAATATAATATATTTTTAGTTTATTTCATTTTTTTATATATTTTTTAATTAGCCTATGAGTATTATGAAATTATGTTATGTTTTGAGCAATATTTATAGTGCATGTGTGTAGAATTGGCAAGGGTTTTGTCCAAACTTTAAATTTTATTTAAAAAATATTGTGGGAAGCCTATATAAATAATTTTTAATATTTTTAATATATTTTAATTAAATAAAATGCACCATATGACCTAGATTTTAATTATTGTGGTATTTCTAAAAAATGCCAAAATCTGGGTTTACTAGCTAGTGTAGAATGGGCATATCTCATACAAAAATAATTCTCAATGCAAAGATAATTTTATATATGATATTTTGATATTAAATTTAGTAAGGGGACATGATATTATTATCAGATCCATAATATTTCCATCTTATATGGTTTTAAGGGTGGATGCTTCCTAGTGAGAGAGAAACTAAATATTTTAGATAGGAACAAAGGAAGTTATAAGTAGAGAATTTAAAATCTATAGAAGAAATTATGGATAAAGGTGAAAGAGAAAAATGAATATTTATAGATAAAAATAGAGTGAATCAATTATACAACACTTTGTATAACATTAATTTTGGTCGAAGAGAGTTGAGAGAGGTGATGAAGAAACTTGTGAGTCAAATAAATCTAGGATCTATTCCTAAAAGGGAAGGCTCACCCATGAGTAACATATCTATAGGTCATTCCATTTTAAAAACCCAAAAATATAAATTCATACCATAAGATAAATAACCCATAATTCACTCCTCCACTCCATTAGAGAAGTTGTTGTAGAAGAAACAAAGATATATAAGGCATACAAAAATTTAGATGAAGGTTTCAAATCTATTCTTCCATATGAGAAGTTTGATAAAGGGAAACACATGCCCAAGAGTACAAGGAAATAATTAGAGTGGTGGAGGGAAGGACCTAAAAAATAATTTTAAGGATGAAGAAGATTACTTCAAATAACTCTCCAAAATCAAACAACAAACCTTAGTAAGTGTCTATGTAGCAGAGTTTCAAAAGATGGCTGTGATGGTAAGTGATATTTAAAAAAAGGGTTAGTTTATTTTTATTTTTATTGATGGACTAATTGATCCCATTAATTTTTTTGTCAAATCTTGTGCACTAGTCACTTTATAGGATGCTTTAAGAAGAGATTTAACTCTTGAACCATCGACACAAAGGAACAAGTTATCTTATCCTTCCAAACCATTTTCTCTTGGTCAAAATAAGGATAATTTTTAGAAGAGAGAAATTCTTAATCATCTTATAAAATCCATGTATCCTGACTCAAAAATGATGGATGAGGATACTAGGAATGAAACAAGTCGAGAAGAAGCTGGAATTTTGGAAGAAGTGGAAAACACAAAAATAAAAGAGGGAAATGAAATCATAGATGGGGGTACTTTGGTAGCCCTATTAGGAGCACCTAAATATATTTATTTTTGAGTGTGTGGAGTGATCAATGGAAAAATAATTAAAATAATAATTTATAGTGTATCCACTCATAACTTTATTGATGAAGGATTGGTGGTAAAAAGAGGGTTACAAATGGAAGAATTTGAAAGATTCAATGTTGTTACAGATGAATTTACAATGCCATGTAACAAAGTGATCAAGAAACTCAATGTTACTAAGGGAGAATAAAATTCATGTGATAAATATTATATGGTGAGTTTAGAAGAAACATAAATGGTCTTAGGATTGAAATTGCTACATTCTTTGGGGGATTTTCACTAGAATTACCAAACCATGGAATTCATGTTTAATTCTAATGGGAAGGAGATAGTCCTTTAGGTATTATCCAATGTATCACTAAAAATGGTCACAATACAAATAATGTAAAGGCTCATCTGAAGAGGCCAAGTAGCTTGGGCAAAAAATTATTTAATCTAATGGTAATTTTAATTCTTATCATGTTGATATAAAAAAATACATTCACATAGTAAAATTTTCAATGATTTACCACCTGGTTTACCACCAGATAGAGGGTTTCAACATGTAATAGAATTCAAACCAAGTGCAACACTAGTTACCCAAGGGGGTTTAAATAATAAATTAAAAAGACCATCAAGAATAGGTATCCTATTCCAAAGATAGATGAGCTCATAAATGAACTACATGGTGCCATTTATTTTTTTAAAGATTGATCTAAGATCTAGATATCACCAGATTTATATAAGACATGAATATGTATATAAAAATTCCTTTTGGTGTAATTATGGACATTTTGAATTTTTAGTCATACATTTTTTGCTAACTAATGCTCGCACTACCTTTTAATCTACTATGAACTATATCTTTAGGGATCAATTGAGAAAATTTGTATTGGTATTCTTTGATGATATTTTGTTTTACAATAGGACATGGGAGGAACATGAATTTTCTGCTAAGGAATCTAAATATGAGTTTAGACTAATAACTTTTCAATATTTGGGATATATCATTAGTGTTAAGGGAGTAAAGTTGGATTAATAAAAGATCCAAGATATCTTAGATTGGCCAACTTCTACTTCTTTGATATAATTGAGTGGCTTCTTTGGGTTATGTAGTTATTACAAGAGATTTTTCAAAGGATCATTTGTATGGACAAAACTAACTCAATACACATTTGAGAAATTGAAAAAGGTAATGATGTCTTGCCCAATGCTTGCAATTCCTGATTTCTCCCTCCTATTTATTATATAATGTGATGCATCAAGAGAGGGGATAGGATATGTTATAACTCATAGGGGACACCCTATTAATTTTAAAAGTAGTAAGATAAAAGAGTTAGAGAAAGGCTACTCTATTTATGATAAGGAAATGTTATCCATAATGCATGCATTTGAAAAATTTAGATAATGTTTAGTATATGGCAAATTTAATGTTAAAAAATACTGTAATAGTTTGAAATTCTTATTAGAGAAAAAAGGTTTGAATGATAGAAGAAAAGAATGGGTAAGATACAATATTATAATTTTGATATAGAATACATGAAGGGAAAGAAAAATATTGTAATTGATGCACTCTAGGAAATATACCTTGCATTCTATTTCCTCTATTTTTGTTGATTGGAAGGCTATTATTATGATGGAATATGTAAAGAATGCTTTAGATACTAAAATTATTGAGGGAGTGGTGAAGGATGATAGGGATAAAATATTTGATGATTTTATTTTTTTATAAAAATAGTCTTTTAGTAACTGAATCCACATTGAAGTAAAATATTTTAAGATCAGTGCATGATGTGCCAAAAGTAAGACACTAGGGTAATATAAGACATATAAGAAAGTTTGGGAAAGATTCACTTGGAAGGGTCACAAGAATGATGTTTTCAAGCATGTTAAGGAGTGTGCCATTTGTCAAAAAAATAAAGGGAAACAAGAGTTTCCAACGGGATTACTTCAGCCTTTACCCATTCCTAGTAAAAAATAAGAGAGTATATCAATGGACTTTATCACATGTTTGCCCAAGATAAATGGTTAAGATTGCATTTATGTAACAATATATAAATTAACTAAGTTTTCACACTTCTTTGTTATATCATTAAAATTTAAAGCCTCTCAAGTGGATGAATTACTTTTTAAGGATGTGTTTAGATTGCATGGACTAACACACAATATTATTAATGACAAGGATAATAGGTTTATTAACTCTTTTTGGTAAGAGTTATTCAGATTGACAGGTACTAAACTCACTCCAAGAATTATCTACCACCCTTAAAATAATGGCCACAAAAAATAGTAGACAAATGGATAGAGGGTTACTTAAGGAATTATGCCTCCACTTAGCAATCTCTATGGGTCAAATCACTACATTTGGGAGAATTTTTCTACAATACCACTTATCATATGTCCATTGGTATGTCCTTGTTTAAATATTTATATGGATATGATGTAATGACATTTATTGATTTGGTTTATATAAATAATAGAGTTATAATAGAAAATTATTTCATTAATTGTCATTAGGAAGCATTAAAAAACCTTAAAGATCATATGTAGAAAGTAAAAAATCAACACAAGTATTATGTAGTCAAAAAATACACAGAGAGATATTTTGAGCTAGGTGCCTTGGTATATTTAAGGTTGCATCCATATAGACAATCATTTATCAAGAGAAGTGGAGCAGAGGAACACAAGCCCAAATTTTATGAACCCTATAAAATTGTAAGGAAAGTTGGTGAGGTATCCTATGAATCAGAACTTCCTAAAAGTAGTAAAATTCATAATGTTTTCCATGTCTCGTGTCTAAAAAGAGTTTTGGGGTGGCATATTACACCCTTCACATATTTTACACCTTTGGATGAGGAGGGAAAATTGGTCCTAATTCCTGAAGAGGTGATAAATACCAGAGTTAAGAGATTGAGAAAGAGAGATATTAATGAATATTTGGTTCATTGGAAGAGCTTTCCAATTGAGGATGCCACTTGGGAAGGTCCAATTTTTTAAAATCATCTATGTTGAATTGCTTGAAGGCAATTTTTTTTGAGGAGTGAGGACTTGTCATGTCCCATTTATATTTTATTTCCATTTAACAATTAATTAATCTAATTTTCAATTAGAGGAGAATAAGTAAGATAAACTTGGATCAATATTTAATCTATTATATATTTGGAATTGGCAAGTTGAAAAGTCTACAAGGGAAAATCAAGGTAAATATTGAGTTATTAATATTTTATTAGTAAATTTTGGGCATGGTTATCTAAGAGAAGATAATGATGAGGTTTCAAGGAAACTTACTAAATTATGTTGCATTCTTATCCTCAAGTTAAGTGGGTCACATTTGGGTAAGTTCAAAAATAGAAGCAAAAAGTGGGAAAAAGTAGGAACTAAGTGAATATTGGGCAAGTGAATAAAGATGGGGACTAGATATCTTTTATAAATCATGTAAACTTTCCCCAAATCAATGAATTTTAATTTTGTCACCCCTTTTGGTCTTCTTCAGTATTAATACTCTATATTTTCATTCTGGTAGGATATTTTGTGAAACTAACAATTTCCTCTTATGGAATAGTGTGCATGTAGTGTTCTTTAGATCATCCTAGGATAAAAATTCTTGGATGAAAACCCATTGATCCAAAGTACTATAGTATTAAACCCATATGATCCATAGATATAATTATGTACATGAATGTAATCAAGCTTCAAGGAGTGTATATTTAGCTAGTTATCAAAGTTTTATGTAGGTTATTGGTGTCAATAGGGTTGAAGAGGTATTTTCAAGTTTTTGGGTTGTATTATAGGAAATATCAGGTGTTTTTTGAGTTTATTTTTAGGTTATTTTAGTATTGTATATATTTGGTAATCAGCTTATGAATATTATTAAATTATGTTATGTTTTGAGTAATATTTATAGTGCATGTGTAGATTTGGCAATGGTTTTGCCTAAACTTCACATTTTATTTCAAAACTATTGTGGTGAGTCTATTTAAATATTTTTTAATGTTTTTAAACATATTTTAATTTAATAAAAGGAACCATATGTATTGGATTTTAATTATTATGTTATTTCTAAAAAAATGCCAAAATCTGGGTTCACTAATTATTGTAGAAAGGGCATATCTCATACAAAATTTATTCCCAATGAAAAGATAATTTCAGATCTGATATTTTTGTATTAAATTTATTAAGGGGACATGAAATTAGGGCACTAAAATTATTTTTCAATTTAAAACACAACACACCAAATAATATGCATGTTGAACTGGGTAGTCTAGTGATTCATGATTTGCTCTATATAATTTTTCACTTTAGAATTAGTACATGTTGAAATAATAAATGCTTCAATACTAATTTTATTTTTCTCAAAATGATTGAATTAATTTATTTTCATACATTCAAAATTTAATTTATTAAGGGATATATTCACATCATATATGCACTAATGTACTTGTGTATTTATAGACTTCTTGAATTCAAATTAGGACCTATTAGTGTGCAAGTTGACACACAATGGGTAGGACTAATTGAAAAATTAGGGAAACCGCATGGGAGATCCAAAAAAAGGGTTATAAGGAACTACCATATAATTTTAAACTATTTTGGTAAGTCTAAAGACCCATGTAAACATGAGGGGAGGAGAGAGAAAAATAAGATAGGGAATGAGGAGGGAAGGGAACAACTAGAAACACAGGGAAACATGCCAATGATAGTCTAATCTAAACTGATATTAAAAAACACACAATCACCCTATAATAATATAATTTTATGATAAATAATTACCATACCAAATTTAAGTGTTTACATAATGCCACACTTTGATGTGTGTGTATGCATACATATCAAAGTAAAACCAACAAAAGTGGGGATGTAAATAATTTTATAACCCAATCTCCCACAATAAATTCAATGCTCCCATCACTAATCTAATGGTCCTATATATATATAAAAGACACATACATGCAAATTAATGTTTAATAAATTAATAATTTACTCAAATTTAAAAAATGAAGAATTGAAATTGATAGAACTAGTTTTTATGATGATTTGGTAGTGATCCCTATATGAGTCTCCAAAATATATGAATTTGTGTATATTCCATGGATGAATTATCAATACAATAATATGTTAAAATCTATAATTTATTTTAAGTGATGCACTTGGTTCTATTTGAAAGTGTAAGGCTGCCCCTATATGAGTTAATGTCTTCAAATATGTGCCAAAAAGGAATGCCCATGTAGAATTCCAAATCTCATAATCAGTGTTGTATCTTGTAAGTATTTACAGGTACAATTTTTAAAAGCTAAATAAATATGATATAATGTGAAGGGATTGGGGCTAGGAAATTCCCTAAATGTATCCCATGATGGGAACAAGTGTAATGTATAAGGTATGTCTTGAATAAATAAACCTATAATTACCCTCACCTAGAGGAACAAAACAATATGGAAATTAAATATGTCATAGAGTATAGAAATAAAAATGGGTGGAATATATGCCCTATTTTAAGATGTTAGATACCTAATAAAATCACGTATCCTAAAATAAATGATAATACACATCATGTGTAAAATAAGAAATAAAATCATTGATATCTAACATAGTAAGATATCATCAAGAGATTTGTATGTTGTAAGAAAACTTCCCTACATGAATATGTGATGTATTCTATATAAGTAAAAGTGTAATATGCTTCAAGTAGAAAAAATATAAGAAATGTAAGCACAATAATGTGTCTGTTTCTAACTCATTTTTTTTTTGTTTACATTCAGATAAGGAAGAAACTAAAAGGTTAAAGGTTAGGGGTTTGTACATACCCAAATGAAGTTGCACACCGTATCCAAGTGATTGAAGGAGCTCCTCTTTGGCTGTGGAGGAAGACACCTGTAGATAAGAATAAGACTTAAATAGAAAAATGTTAGATAGATATATGGTAGACTGCCAAGCACATGCTCGGTCCCAGAAGTGTAAAGACTTCCTGGAGGGATGACAGTCCACTAGTTGATAAAAAGAATGTCAGATAAAGAGAAATAATGAAAGACTAAGAAAAAAAGTAAAGATAATGCGTACCTATATTCTGCTATAAGTCTCCCACAGTCGCCAACGTCGGTAGTTTTGCCAGCGTCAGTTGGTCAAGGTTGCCGACGTCGGTTAGGATGCCGACGTCGGTAGGGGCAATGGTCCTTGGATGGGTCTCAAGTTTATGTCCATAGTCAACAGAGGGATTCTAGGAGTCTAAAAGTCTGTGTAGGGTTGTAGGGAGATGAATAAGGCCTACGGAAGGGCAAAGGTAGATGCTAGGTTATCAAAAAGGGTAAGGGTGAGAGGAAGGCTTCTCAACCTCTCCAGGGAAAAAGTTAGGTCTGGTTGAAGGTCAGGTCTGGTCTGGTTGATAGTATTTAGAAAAAGTAAATAGAAACTAATTACTAATACTTTCTAAATTACTGAAATGAAAGGGCAAAAGAAATACTTAGCTCTGGTGAGATGAAGAACCAAGGTGTTGAATGCTTGTACCTATTGTGGCTTGATGCTGAAGACCTCATGCAATATTCCAATTCAATTTGGAGTCATTTTCATAGAGTCTCTATGGCCAAGGGAGCATTAGTTGAAGTCTAATGCCTGGTGATGTCTCAGAGTCTGAGAGGAAGAGAGAGAGAGACAAATCTGAGTGAGAGAGAGTGACTAGGAGTCCCAGAGTGATTCCAGTGTCCAAGAGCCCATAACTCAATGTGAGAAGTTGGTTTATGTAACCAACGTTGGTGGTTTCACCGGCATCGATCGACAGTTGACCGACATTGGCGGGTGTAGAATGGGTAAAAGGGGCTATTTTTAGCCCTTCACTCGTTCTTCATCCGCCAAGTGTAGTTGTCATTGGTGAATGATCAAATGGTGGGGTTATAGGTGTGAGAGTTAGTGAGAGAGTTGGAATAGGTCTTAGGTAATTATGATTTGGAGGACTTAGTCATAGGGTGATAAATGGGGTAGGAAATGGTCTTAGTGGTGAGGTGTCCAAGGCGAGGTGTCATGGGTGATGTGTCTATGGTGATGTCATTAATTCAAAATAAGTAATTTATTTTAAATTAATAAAGTGTGTAAGGGACCAAGGGGAGTCGACACAATTTTGGTGTCTACAGTGTCATAAGTAGGAAACATGTACTCAGTACAACACAAAGGTAATATGCCCACATAGGGGAAATGCAATTCTAGGAATAATATGCCTCATATGGACAAGATATAAACTTTGTGATCATATATTTAATATTCCCTAGATGGGCAAGATATAAACTATGGGATCAAATATTTGATATGACTCACATGGACAAAGTGTAATCAACAAAATACCAATGTATCATGTCCCAAGTAGGAAAATGTGATCAATGTAACTATATATGGGTAAGACATGAGAAATTTAATATTAATAACACACAATATAGAAATTGAAGGCCACAAACACAGGTCTTTTCCATTAATAGATGCATGATATAAATCATGGTAACATACAAAATAACATAAAAACTTCCCCATGATATGAATCATGCTGAATGATAGACTCTAAGATATGAGACCAAAGAAAGATCGAATTCAATGAAGGGAAAAAAGTGCTATGGCATAAAAGGAAATATAAATAAAAATGAAGCACCAATACATGAAATAATAAGATTATTGAGAATAAAAAGTAAATAAGTAAAGAAAAATAATGAAGAAATAAAAAAGAAACAAACAAATTCAAATATACAAATTATTAATTATGCAAAAAGCTCAAGATAATTAAAGAAAAGAAAACATATATAATTATAAAAAGGAACACACATAAAGCCACATATATGCTAAAAATAAGAGGCAAGGCTCAAACATCGCATCATCAAAAATACATAAATAATAACCAAAATTGTCAAAGGCTTTCCTTTTAATTTATCAAGGTAGTATTCCCTCCATCCAATTTTTTCTATGATAACAAAGGGACTCAACCAATTATTTTATTTATCTACATTGGTTATACCGTGAACCCAATTTTTCCTGTGATAACAAAGGAAATCACATAATTAGGTTTAAAGTTACCTTTTTATTATTTATCTGCATTGATATTCATCTTATTTTATTTCAATGTTGTATCTCCCACATTAATGTATCTCAATATGATATTTTTATTATAGGCATTCTTAATACAATTTGGATAAACTCAAATGTGATCAACAACATAAATTCACATTAAATCCAATATTTATAGTTGAAGTAATATGTTTTATATATACTTTTTGTCATAAATAATTCTTGTAAGTGAAACTCTTAATGAGGGAATCCCAAGATCTAAGTTCAATACTACCTTTCCGCATAAACTAGTGAATAGGGGTTTCCCCATAAACAATTATTATAATTTTTTAAAATGTATATAAGGCACAAAGTATTTACTTATGCCAATTGTTATCATGCTTGTTATCTATTTTAGATAGATTTTTAACTAAAGTATTATCAAATTCGTCACCTTTTCCATTACCTTGTGGGTATGATAATGTATGTTTAATATTATATTTGTCACAAAAATTATTGACTTTCTTATTATTGATGGATGAATCATTATTAGTAATAATTGAAGATAGTAGGCCAAATATGTATTTAATATTTGTCATGATAAATATATAAATATCTTCACCTTGGTTGTTTCTAATGCAACAACTTCAACCCATTTGGTAAAATATTTAGTTTCTATATAAATAAACTTGTGACATTTTGAATATGGAGGGTAAAGCTTGCTAACTAAATCAAATCGCAATATGAAAAATAGCCATGGTGAAAAGATGGGTTGAAAGTCTTAAGATGGAACATGTGTAAGGTTATTATGTCTCTATGATTATGACATAATTTATCACATATATTTACATTTTTATGGAAATTAAGCTTCATCATGTTTCAATAATAACCCATTTTAGGTAATTTACATGACATGACTTTTCTACTAAAATTTCCCCCACAATCACTATCATGAACTTATGACAATGAAAGTTTAGCTTATTTGTGTCCAAGACATCTAAGAAATTACTCATAAAAGGGTATATTAAAAATTAAATATCAAATTATTACATATCTAAGGGAATCGCTTGACTATTTTTATAACAATATTGTACATAATTGTTATTTATTCCTAGGTGTCTTTTGTCTCTTTAGATAGATTTTATCTTATTCAATAAGTTGTTTGTCCATTCCCAAAGGAATAGGAAATGTCTTATTGGGAATGTGAAGTGAACACACATTTTAGCTTTATAATGTAATGTTTTCTCTTTTTTTTCAGTTGAATTGTGAAATATAATTTCATGTGCATTCCAAACATAATCTGGTCTATCATTGGTATTAGAATTTGGAATTTTTTCTAACTTTCTTATTTCTCCTTCATGCTAGCCATACGACCTACAATTAATTATTATATTTAAAATCTTTATATGAATGTGCAATATGCAATGAAGCAATATTTAATTAGGAGATGTTTGGGAGGGTGAATTCATTATTCTCTATCTAATATGGGTAATTTTTGAAAAGTTACAAGGTTTTATAACAACATTCCACTTTATTATCACATGGGTATAAGTTTTATAAGTATTATTTGTAGGTTTTTATTTCTTTTAATACCTCTCAAACTAGCATAAAACCTGCACTATTATTATAACTATGCTATACATTTTTGGCAATTGAGTCATCTTTTATGACCTACATCACTATTCTCTATTTGAGATTTGCATCACATCAATGTGTTTCCACTTAAAAATAATTATCTTATCAAAGCATTAGATGTGTTATCCCTACTTTCCATGTAGAGGATAATTTTTTGCTAGTTTAATTCATCCTTCATGTATTGGAAAATCCTTGACACATGGAGTACATGTGGATTTTTTTCAAGAAAGAGGTTATACTACTAGTCTTTTTCCAATATTAGAATTTTAACATAAAAAAATGGAGTAAGGTATATTTTAATCTTTTTCATTAAAATCCAAATTTCTATTTTCATTTAAATGTTTTATTCAAATTTGAAAATTATTCGATTTAAAAGCATCTAAAATTTAGAGAAATTTTTTATTATAATTGCCTTGAGAATGCTACTCTAAGCAAATTTGGCAAATAACTACCAAATTTTACAAATTAAAGGAGAAATAAGGAGAGATACTAATTTACCCATTTGTCACTATCAATAGGTGTATATCTAAAAATCAATAAAAATTAAGGACATTGATGTATGAGATTTTATTTTTAAGTCAATGGCAATAATAAGGTGAATCCTTTTAACATGCCACCTAGGTACCATGTACCACTCTACTATCACATGCCTTTAAGCCTATTTCACATACTATCAAGTATATAGAAAGGGCTAACTTCTTTCACTCACTCTCACACACACACACACACACACACACACACACACACACACACACACACACACACACACACACACACACACACAGAGGAAGAGTGGGTATACAGAGAGGTTTGGTATATAATTATAATGGTATATAGAAAAGGGGACCATTTTAGAGTGATAAGGAACCAATTGGGGTTAAATTTAAAAATTTAAAACTCAAAACTCAAAAATAAAATATTAAAACCATGCATTCAAATAAATCTATTATTGGCACAACTTTGATAAGTAAATATAGTTGGTTAGAATAGTCCTGGAAAGTGTAGAATATACTCATATTCAATGATATATGGTTTGATATTTACGACTAGGAGAAATAACCAATTGAGCAAATAGGGAATCTAAAGGATATTCAGATACAAAAGCAAAAAAACCAAAAAACATTAGCCTTGATGAGGGACTCAATTGACAAAGATGTGTTTCATCATTTTTAGGGGTGAAATATTCCATGGGAATCATTTCAAAAATTGAAGAAGCTATATGATTCCCACTTAGAGTTGGAATTCATTCAGTTAAAGTTGTTCAACCTTGATTTGAAAGATGGTGATGTGATGAGATTGGCTTCTGAGATACGTGCCATTAAGCATGATGTAGATGTAATGGGTGTCAAAATTTACATCTATATGATCAGATTCATAAAATCACTTATTCCCAACTATTCAACCCATTTGGAGTCTCCACAAGAAAGAAATTAGTTGAAGACTCTTACATTTGATCAATTGGTTGAAAATATGGTAGAAAGAGAAAAGTCATTTAGAATAAAAACTGAGTTCATAATAGGAGAAAGTGTGTGATATGTCAAATTAAATTCTTCTAAAACATCCAACAAGGAAATGAATTCCAAAAAATAAGGCACTAATAAGTAAAATAAGTAAATGGGAAAAGGTGGAAAAAATGAAAATTAAGGTGGTCAAAAATAGAATGATAAACAAAACCTCTATTATAAATAGTGTGACAGAAAAGGAATTCATGAGACTTATGAATGAAAAATTCCATGGGAGAAAATTAAAGCATACCATAAGAAGAAAGAAAAAAATCAAAGAAAATAAAAGAGTTAAACTTTGCCCAATTCACCATTGAATGTGTGTTTTCCAGTATATATGATGAAGAAAACAATGTCTCAATTAGTTATTCATGGTTTGATGCTTGGGTTCTTGATATTGGTGCCAATTTACATATGAATTTATAAAAAGACTTCTTTTATGAGTTTGGTGAAGAAAGTTGTGGTGTAGTATAGCTCATAGATAGATCAAGTCTGCAACCACAAGAAAGAGGTACAATATGACTCAAGTATCCAAGGCTTCAAAATTTAAAACTTTAAAATTTTCTCTACCTTCCTCAATTGAAATGAAACTTGTTGTCCCTAGTGATCATAAGGAAACAAAACCATTCCATTCTATTAGATAATGGTGATGTCATAATTAGGATAAAAAGTGAAAATGTAGTCATCTTGACTGGATATGAGGAAGGGAAACTACTCAAACTCAGGGGTGAGCCATCAAATTCAAGGAATTATACTCATCTCATGGAAGATGGAATGTCTCCAAACATGTTATGTAATGCAATATTTATGCATTTTCACTATAATGACATTCATGTATTGAAAAATAATGGTGTTATTGGCATGCCTACATTGCCCATAAAATTAGATGAAAAGTGTGAAGCCTATGGCTGCATTTTGGATAAACATATAAGAGAAATATTTCCAAAGTCACAGTGGAATGCTGATAGAAAATTAAAACTAGTTCACTCATACTTGTGTTCTCTTCCAATCCTCTCTTCTAGTGGTCATAAGTACTTTATGTTGTTCATAAATACTTCATGTTGTTCATTGATCACTATAGTAGGATGACTTGGATATAGTTTATAAATAAAAAATTAGAAGCCTTCAAGACTTTCCAAATGTTTTGAACCATGATTTAAAATAAAACTCAAACCCACATCGAGACACTCAAGATAGATAATGGTGGTGAATACACTTCAAATAAGTTTGAATTCTAACTTAAAAAAATGAGATCAAACATCATCTCACAGTTCCTTACACTCCACAAAGAAATGGAGTTATAGAAAGGATGAACATAACTATGATGAATATGGTTCATGCTATGTTTTACTACAAATAGGTAAATCTACACTTTTGGGCCAAAGTAGCTAAAATGATTGCGTACCTCTACAAAAAATCACCTTCAACAACTCTTGAAGCCAATAATGCATATGAGATGTGGTGTGGTCATCTTCTTTCAGTGTGACATCTTCAAATTTGTGGATCTAATTGTTATGCATTTATTCCAAAGGAGAAAATAAATAAGTTGGACCATAGGAGTAAAAAATTCATCCACTTGGGATATTATAAATCCTCCAAGGCATGCATGCTATACAATGAGAAAAGAATAATTTTTTTGTCACAAGGTAATTTGCCTTTTTTGAGATTACAAAGGACAAAGAGCACATTGATCAGTATCTTATCTTAATCAACAAGTTTGAAAATTTTGAAGTCTATAGAGAGTGATTTAGATGTTCCAAACAATGAGTGGGGAGATAAAGCTGGGAATATATTGATTTTATACTATCTTGATTGAAACTCCTTCTAAAGGAGAGAGTTTAAATTAATTAGACAATGAATAGGGGCCAACATAATAGAGAGTAGAAAGTGATGTAACTTTAGAAGATGATCTTAAATCACCTAAAACATAAAATCAGATGCCTAAGTGGGCCACTCAAACATTAAAAGATGTGAAACCTAATAAAGTTGGGAAAATAGGAACTAAAAGTGCACATGTAACCACATCACAATTAGAAAAGTCCCTTAAATAAATTCAAAATAGAATTTAATAACTCACCTTGAATGAATTTTTAGAAGAAGAACTCAATGTTGCATTTGATTTAGAATCAACATATTTCAAATAGGCTGAAAAGATTAAATCTTGGAGAAAAACAATGAAAGACGAGTATAGTGCATTAGCAAAAAATGGGACTTTGAAAATGGTTTATCCTCCATATTGATGAAAACCTATTGGTTGAATGTGGGTTTATTGCAACAAATACAAGGCCAAAGGCTCACTTTGAAAATACAAAGCAAGTCTTGTCACAAAGTGATATACTCAAAAATAAGGAATCAATTACAATGAAACCTTTGCACTTATAAAAAAATGTGTTACCATTCAAACCATGTTGGATCAAGAAGATCATAATGTATGTAAAGTTCAACAAATGGATGTCAAAAATGCATTCTTGATTGGTTATTGTTGACCATTTTTGGACGACCAGTTTGTGTTTTCCTTTTGGCTCTTTTCATTTCTCCCTTGCTCATTTTTTGTGTTTGGTCACTTGCTTTATTGTTTGTCTTTTCCTTTTGGCCTCTCTTGGTTCAGGATCTTCTCCCTTGTTCTTTGTTTTTTCCCTTTGCTTTGTTTTCCTTAGCCTTTCTTTTTTTTTTTTGCCTGGAAGTGCCCTTCGAAAAAGTTTCGAAGGGCCACTTCCCTTCGAAGTGCCCTTCAAAATTTTCTAAAGGCACTTTTCCTTGCCTTGTTTTTACCCAAGTGACCCTTCAGATTTTTTTTGAAGGGTGCTTTTTGTCTAAGTGACCCTTAAGGAAAAATCCAAAGGGCACTTCACCTCATTTCTCCCTCCAAGTGACCCTTCAATTTTTTTTGAAGGGCACTGTTCATCCAAGTGACCCTTCAAAAAAATTTTAAAGGGTATTTTTGCCTTGGTCTTTCCTGAATGCCCCTTTAGATTTTATTTGAAGGGCAATTTTGTCCAAGTGCCCTTTAAGATTATTCCTGAAGGGTCACTTTTGATCATTTTCTCCAAGGTTACCCTTTCAGATTTTTCTCAAAGGGCCCTTTGTCCATAGCCTACCCTTCAAAAAAGTTTTCAAGGGCCATTTCCTTGGAAACGCCCTTTGAAATTTTTTGAAGGGACCTTGTGCCCCCACTTGGGTGTCCTTTGTAACTTTTCTGAAGGACACTTTCCCAAGTGCCCTTCGAGAAAATTTCCTAAAGGAAACTAGCCATTGCCCAAAAAGTCAAAAGCAAAATTCTTGATGGAATTCTTTTGGATAAATTATCTAAAGGAATTACTTCAGGAAAATTTCCATGACCAAAGACCCGAAACAATATGCTTGACCCAAATAGATTCCCATGATGTGTTGTAAAATGTCAATTTTGATGCATCAAAATAGTTGTTGGGCTTCAAAGACATGACATGCTGTAGGATGTCAAATTCATGCCCAAAGTCTTCAAGTAAGAAGTGAAGCCACTTGGAAAATCTGAATGACTCTGTAGTGCAAATTAGGATTTGTCAAAGGCTTGACTTATAACTTTTATAAGTAAGGATCCTTAGAAAAGCCAAAGGAGTAAACAAGGAGTAGGACTCAAAAAACTCAAAAAGGTCTTAAATAAAGAAAAATCAAGTTTTCAAAAGAACTTTGCTTATAAAATTTTATAAGTGGAAGAAATCAAAAAATTTGAAAGAGAAAGTAGTCTTGATAGTGCAAATTAGGTTTCCCAACATGCTTGACTTATAAGTTTTATAAGTAAATCCATTTAGAAAAACTGAATGGGTCTAAAATGTAAAATATCAAAGCTTTCAAGAAGAATCTAAGGTTCACAGTAGTAATCTAAGCCATTTATTATGGAGGGTCATCTCACCATTGGTTTTATAGTGATCTTAGTCATTTCAAGAGGGAAAATTAAAGAGAAGGACAAACTCCAACTGAATGAGAGAGTAGTTGGAATTAGTTTCACCAGGATGGTGATGAAAACCATTTTAGAGGCTTCTATTTTGGTGCCCAAGAGCTCTCTCTTCTCTCCCTCTTTTGATAGAAATAGGACCCTTGGACTCTTATTTTATCAGCCACAGATAGTACAATGAAGCCCTACTGGAATGTTTTGCCATTTTATTTCTTTTGAATAAAGAAGCATAAGCCTATTTTCTTTCTAAGTTTTGGACATTTGCCTAGGCATGTAAGAGACATAAAGTGATAACAAGTGATGCTTTATCATTATGTTCTTTATCCTTCATACTTTTGAGCAAAGAGTTGATCCAACATGTCATGTAGAGTGCATTCTAGTTGTATGAGATTTTGCATATGTGTAACCCTTTTCTGGACTATATAGGTTGTTTTTCTAGTTACGTACCTTATGTGATCTAATTAATTTTGTCTCTACATTGAAATATTTATGTTGGAATCTTGTAGAGATCAATGAATAGGCTTGCATTCTGCTATATTGTGCAAAAGTATAGGGCATACATGTGGATACTAATTCTTGGTGTATCACCATTTTAGACTAGGCTTTTCATTTATGAAAATTTATGACTCTTTTCATTCATAAAAGTTGGTTCAATAGTTTTATTGCATAAAAAGCTAATACAGGGAGCTAGCCCTTTCAACTTAGAGGTTCATTTCCACTTATAGGCACACCCACAGGCCTAGAAATTTCCTAACATTGCCCAAATCTAGAGGAGGCCTGAACAACCCTCTTCTAAGGTACAAGATTTGGAGATAACAGTTTTGGCATGCCCGGTCAGACCATGTTTTATTAATAAGTCAAGGTAAATGCTGGTCTTGATAGGCCTAAAGTAGTAGAAATCCCCCTAACCCAACATTTGGTGACTCTAAAAGGGTGTGAATCCTTGGTTCTGGACCAAGTTTTATACATTATCCTACATGGTCCTCACGAGGTCCTCAAGATTTTTTTGACCAAGCCCCTTTATTTGAAGCTCTTTTTAAAGAACAACACCATGAACCACTCTTAGCCCTATTAAATCCTTGGCAAGGAGGTTTTAGGGAAGAAGAGGAAGAGGTTGAAGAAGTTCAAGGAGAGGAAAAAGTTGAAGACGAGGAAGAAATAGAGGATCAAAGGGAAAGAAGAGAAATGGGAGAAAGAGGAGAGATGGATAGATGTTAACCCTTACCTACTTTTAATACCCAAAACCTATTAGAGCTTCCTGCATATGACCCCATCCCTATGAATGCTACCAAAAATATTCCTAGTTTTAATGGGGAGGGTCCTATTACCCTGTCTAAACATATTAGAGACATCTCTAATTTTTGCAATTTCCATAATGTTACTAGGGCCAACATTGCCATTAAGCTGCTTGCTATGTATTTAAAAGGCAAAGCACTTGATTGGTATATAACATTGGAAGGGGGATACATTATAAGTGGGGATGGATTTAGAGACCTATTGGTGACAAGATTTAAAAATAAGAGTGATCATGCTTCCCTAATACATCAACTGAATGTAATAAGAAAAGGTCCTAATGAATCCATGGAGATTTCAATGAGATATTTCAAAGAACATGGTATAGGCTTCCACCAATCATGAGACCTCCTCTTAGCTTTGTGTTCCAACATACCTCAAAGGGATTGGTACTAATGTTGCTGTTATGTTATAGTCAATGGGAGGATTCACTCTTCTAGGTGCATATGATATAGTAATTAAGGCTAATAATAACTTAATTCATGTTGGAAGACTTCCTCCAAGAGTTTCCATACCTTTGTTATCCCACAATTCAGTTGAAGATCCAAGCATGTCACATGTTCCTAATGCAAATGTGAAGCCAAGAGCCTTTCCCATGAAAGTGGATAATGTTGTGGACAAGGATGAAGAAATCAAGTCTTTAAGAGCTTAGCTCAAGCAAGCTCAATTTCAATCAAGTGCTCCCCCAAATACATAATATTATCCTCAACAAAGATATAAAGCTCCTTCCCAATACAATTATCAAGGGAGAGGAAAAAATCAACAAGGTTACAATAGGTAGCCCAATGCATATAATCTAAATTTTACTCCTCCTGTAAAGGCTATTATTTCAGTCCATGCAAATCTAGTGTAAGGAGAAGATCATGTGGACCAATGGGAGTAGCCTCAAGGTCAGTTTACACATGATGATGGAGGAACCAGATATGATTTGACTACACAAGAGGAAAATACTCCTTACATGACATTAGAAGAAGCATGTCCTTGCCAAAGGGATAGTCATGGAGAAGGTAGTAACCCAAGTGTAGGAATGATGAATTTTTAAGTAAAAGATGATTTTGTGTTGACTCAAGGCATGTAAATTACAGCCAATATAAGGTCTAATAAGAGAGCATTGGGAGAAGGCTATGAGCCATGAATATATCCAAGTGATGCCTCTCCAAGGCCATAAAGTGTCAATCAAAGTGCTGCACCTTATAAAAGCCATGTTTCTCAACAAAATTAGAATGTAAATGTAGCTACTAAGATTGTAACATATTAGGCTACAGGTCCTTCATTACCATAAAAAATTTAATAGAAAGTGAATGATCCATCTCTAAATATTTTGGACTCATTGAAGGTCACTAAGATAAGCATATCCTTTTGGGAGGTTCTACATATGCCTGGTCAAAAGGAGATTTTGCAAGAATAGTTAGCAAGCATGCATGTGGCTCCTCAATCTTTAAAACATCATAGTGTGGCTCTTGTAAATTCTCCAAATCATTTTTAGAGCCTTCTACTAAATCTGAAAAGCCTCCACCCTTCTACCTCACACTCATTATGGGAGATAAGTTGGTCCATAATTGTATTGTGGATAGTGGAGTAAGCACTATTGTTATGCCTAATGTAGTGGCTAATAAGCTAGGTTTTGAACTATGAGACACATAGTAAAGGTGTGTTATAGTTGGATGGAACTCCAACCAAGATGGTAAGATTAGTCAAAGGTTTGAAAGTGTTTTTACTTGGCTGCCTAAGCTTCTCTATCATGTAAGATATTGTGGTGGTGGACCTTCCAACACACTTTGCTATATGCTTGTTAAGGGAATTTATAGCCAAGATAGGAGCATACCTTTCTATTGATTGGTAATTTCTAGTTTTCAAGATAAGGTATGGAACCAAGGTAACCATAAGGACTCAACCCTTAGCCAGGTTCCACATTGAGCCATACTCGGAGACAATGACAAATCAAAATTGTCTAATCAAAAAAGAGGAAGAAACAGTCATGGATGGTGAAACATCTCCTCATCTTGAAGGTATTTCTAACCTCTATATTGAAAATTAAAACACTAAAACACATGGCCTTTATCCTTACACTTTCATTGAGGAGAATAATTTAAGAGTTTACTACATGTATGAGGAGAACATCCCAATTACTTCACTCACTAATGAAGATCATGAGCTTGATGGCATGTGGGAGTTATTATTTGATGGTTCAAGGAGAAAAGTAGGCATATGAACTAGTGTCATGTTGGTTTCTCCATCAAATAATCATTACTACTATTCTTATAAGTTTCATTTTAGCTACACTTGCAATGTGCTAGAATATGAAGGCCTTGTCCATGGTCTCCAATGGGCAAAGAAGAGAGGAATCAAGAATTTGAAAGTTTATAGAGATAGTGAGCTAGTCATTTATCAAGCAAGAAGTAAAGCTACAACCAATAACCCATTTTTTAAGTCATACAAGCATAGGGTATGGGATCTACTTGAATATTTTGATGCATTCAACATCCAACCCATACCAAGAGAATTGAACAAGCATGCTGATAGATTGGCTATAATAGGATCACATTTTGACTTAGCTATTGATGTTAAATAGGATAAGGATAAATCCCATATCAAGATCACTATGATACCTTCCATTTTTAATAATGAAGTGTCATGGTAAGTGTTTGAAAGTGATGAACACATTACACACTTCTTGTAAAATGAGGCAGGATTCTCCTCAAGAAATCAAAAGAGGTTACATGATCATTATGAAGAGAAAATTATACAGTTGAAAATAAATAAAATAAACAAGGGGATGATTACCTTGGAGAGTTTCTTCAATGAGGATGATCAAAACAGGAATCAAAGAATGAATATGTCAACAAAAGAAGAGAACTATGAGAGAGTTTTGATTTTCAAGTACAAAATTTTGAAGATTGGCAAGGTTTGTTCTCAGTTGGAAAGGCAAGCTTTTATTGCATTATGCAAAGAGTTTCATGACATCTTTACTAGGGAGTACAAGGACTTGAAAGGATTTGATCCAAGTCTAGCTCATCACACCATTGAGTTGGAATGTGGAGCTAAATTGGTAAGATAAAAGCAAAGGCCTATCAATCCCAAGGTAGAAGAACTCATAAAGAAAGAGCTAACCAAATTGATTGAGTCTAGGATTATCTTTCTTATCAAGCACTAAACTTGGGTGCCAACCTGGTGTTGGTTTGAAAGAAGAATGGAAAAATCAGACTTTGTGTGTATTTTCATGATCTAAATAAAGTGTCTCTCAAGGATCATTATCCACTCCCTTCCATGGAACAAATTCCACATGTTGTTTTAGGTTCTTAATGATTCTCACTTCTTGATGGTTATTCAGGTTATAATCAAATATTAGTAAATGAAGAGGATCAATTCAAGACAACCTTCACCACCAAGTGGGGGAACTTTGCCTACAAGAAGATTCTATTTGGTTTATCTAATGTTGGAGCTAAATTTCAAAGTGCAATGGACATGGATTTTGAAGGTTTGATCAATAAGTTTTTGCTTATTTACCTTGATGATATAACCATTTTTTCAAAGGATGCTACTGATCATATGGGACATCTAAGGCAAGTGTTTGAGAAGTGTAGAGGGTATGGCATATACCTCAATCTAAAGAAGTGTGTCTTCACTATCTATGAAGGTAAGCTTTTGGGTCATGTTGTTTTAAAAGAAGGCTTATCTATTGACCTCGAAAGGATTGAAGCTATTCTAGGCTTGTCTTTGCCTCAACAAAAGAAAGGGCTGAAAATTTTCTTGGAAAAAATAAACTTTGTAAGAAGGTTTATCCCAAAATTTGCAACTGTGGTAAATCCTATCACATCCATGCTAAAAAAGAACCAAGTTTTTACTTGGACAAAGGAAGGTAAAGGCAGCTTTGAGGTAATCAAACAAATAATTGCAACATCTCCCACTCTCTTAAATATGAATTCTGCTAAAAAATTCATACTTTATACTTTTTCTAACCTTGACACAATCTTAGCTATGCTTATGCAAAATATTGATGAAGATGTTGAGCAGCCAATTACTTTCTTCAACCAAGGCTTAGAGGACTACAAAGTGAGATATTATTTTATTGAGAAGCAAGATTTAACCATCATTAGAGGATTGAAAAAGTTTAGGCATATGGTGTCCAACAACAAGATTCATGTCATGATTTCCCATCCTAGCATTAAGGAGTTTCTCCTAAGTAAGGATGTTGATGAAAAGAGAGATGGATGGATCATAAAAGTGATGGAATATGACATTGACATCAAGGTAACCAGCTTGGTAAGAGGAAGAGGTTTATGTGAGCACTTAGCATCCAAATTTCAAGAGCCAAAAGAGCAATATTTGGTAAATAAAGTTCAAGACCAACTAGCTCATCAAATAAAAAATCAAAGTTGGATGCAAGACATCATTGGTTTTCTTAAAAATGGTGAGTGTCCCAATGGCTTGAAAAAATATTAAAGAAAGTATTTTAGGCTTAAGCTATGCCTTATTGTTTTGTGGATGGAATTCTCTTTAAGAAGGATGTGAACAATGTGTTTCTAAGATGCATTGATAATGACCAATTTGATATGCTACTGGAAAAGTTTTATAATGGTGTAGACGGTGGTCACTTCTCTCCTAGAACAACAACTACAAAAACAATGAGAGCTGGTTACTATTGGCCTAGTATTTTCAAGGACTATTATCATTGGGCTTAGGTTTGTCCTCAATGCGATTTCTTTTTTCGAAAACAAAAATTTGTAGCTCTTCCATTGAATCTTGTTTAAGTGGACCAACCCTTTATGCAATGGGGCCTTAACTTCATTGGCATGATCAACCCTCCATCAAGTGCTAGACACAAATGGATATTGACTACTAAAGAATACTTCACAAGGTGGGTAGAGGCTATTGTATTGAAGGAGGCAATCAAAAATTCTATCTTAGAATTCTATGATAGTATTGTAACAAGGTTTGGGGTTCCTCATGTCATCATCTCAGATAATGTACTTGCCTTCATAAGTGCTAAAACTTTTGGTTGGGTAGCAAAGAGTGGAGTTCATTTGAGTACCTCATCTAAAGACTACCCTCAAGGTAATAGATTAGATGAGTCTACCAACAAGAACCTCATCAATATCATCAAGAGGACATTGGAAAATAATCAAAGAGCATGGCATAGTAAGCTGAAGACAACCTTATAAGTAGACACAATCACTCCTAAGAATTCAATTGGTAATTATCCCTTTGTACTTGTCAATGGGTGAGAAGCTAGGCTATCCATATCATAATAGCTCTCTACCTTAGAACTTTTAAAACAACTGAAATTAATTGAAAACACTCCCATGGAGGTCAGATTTGCAAAAATAATGTAGCTATAGGAGGCAATAGATGATGCACACAAAGCTTTGGAACACCATCAAGTCTTCATGAAGAAATTATTTGACAAAAGGACAAGGGAAAGAGTGTTCAAAGAAGGTGAATTAGTCTGAAAATGGGATGAGGATAGAATAAAACTAGGCAAACATACAAAGCTTAATACTTTGTGGAGTGGTCTTTACACCATCGGCAAGTGCAATCAAAGAAACTCCTTTTAGCTATCCAAGATGGATGGAGAAGAGCTACCTATTTCTATAAATAGGATCCATTTGAAGTCTTGATTTTGACTCTTGCTGGCCATGTCTTGTATATACCTTGTTTTGGTGTGTTTCCTTTATTTGTGTTATTTTCCCTAAGTGATTTGGAGCATAAGTGTTTCCCTTTCAGGTGTTTTCTTTCATTTTATTGGCTGTATGTGTGTCTCTCTAGCTTGTGTGTTCAACCATGGTTTGTTATTTTAACTTTGGTTTGCCTTGCGTGACTCCATGCCCAATAGAAGGATTTAGGTGATTAATATTATGACATAATGGGCATGTCTCCCCTAGAAATCACTATAATGTTGACCATTTTTGCATGACTAGTTTGTGTTTTCCTTTTGGCTCTTCTTCATTTTTCCCTTGCTTGTTTTTTATGTTTGGTCACTTGTTTTGTTGTTTGTCTTTTCCCTTCAGCCTCTCCTAGTTCAGGCTCTTCTCCCTTGTTCTTTATTTTTTTCCTTTACTTTATTTTCCTTAGCCTTTCTTGTTTTGTTTTACCCCAAAGTACCCTTTGAGAAAGTTTTGAAGGGCCACTTCCCTTCAAAGTGCCCTTCAAAATTTTTCAAAGGCACTTTTCCTTGCCTTGTTTTTGCCCAAGTGACCCTTTGGACTTTTTTTGAAGGGCACTTTTTGTCTAAGTGACCCTTAAAAAAAATTCCAAAGGGAACTTTGCCTCATTTCTCCCTCCAAGTGACCCTTCAAAATTTTTGTAAAGGGCACTTTTGACTTTGTCTTTCCTGAATGCCCCTTCATATTTTATCTAAAGAGACATTTTATCCAAGTGTCCTTTGGGATTTTTCTCGAAGGGTCACTTTTGACCATTTTATCTAACGTTACCCTTCTAAATTTTTGTTGAAGGGCCCTTTATCCATATCCTAGCCTTCAAAAATTTTTTGAATGGCCATTTGCTTGGAAATGCCCTTAAAAATTTTGTTAGGGGACCTTGTGGCCCCACCCAGGTGTCCTTCAAAACTTTTTCAAAGGATACTTTCCCAAGTGCCCTTCAAGAAACATTCCTAAAGGAAACTAGCCATTGCCTAGAAAGCCAAAAGCGAAATTCCTGAAGGAATTCCTTTGGACAAATTGTTTGAAGGAATTACTTTAGGAAAATTTCCATGACCAAAGACCCAAAACAATAAGCCCAACCCAAATGGATTCCCATGATGTGTCGTAAAACATCAATTTTGATGTAGCCAACTAGCTGTTAGGGTTTAAGGACATGATGTGTCATAGGATGCCAAATTCATGCCCAAATTATTCAACCAAGAAGTGAAGCCATTTGGAAAACTCGAATGACTCTGTAGTGCAAATCATATTTTGTCAAAGGCTTGACTTATAACTTTTATAAGGAGCCTTAAAAAACCTGAAGGAGCAAGTAAGGAGTAGAAGGACTTAAAAAACTTGAAAGGGTCTTAAGCATATAAAAATCAGGTTTTCAAAAGAGATTTGATTATAAACTTTTATAAGTAGAAGCAATCAAAAAACTTGAAAGAGCAAGCAACCTTAATAGTGCAAATCGGGTTTCCCAACATGCTTGACTTATAAGTTTTATAAGTAAAGCCATTTAGAAAACCTAAATGGGTTTATAGTGCAAAATGTGGAAGCTTTCAATAATAATATAAGGTTCACAATAGTGATTTAATCCATTTCTTATGGAGGTTCATCTCACCATTGATTTTGCAGTGATCCTAGTCATTTCAAGAGGGTGAATCAAAGAGAAGGACAAACTCCAACTTAATGAGAGAGAAGCTAAAATCAATTTCACTAGGATGGTGATGATAATATTATATTTTTGTGCCCAAGATCTCTCTCTTCTCTACCTCATTTTCTATAAATAGGACCCTTGGGCTCTTATTTTATCATCCATAGATAGTATGATGAAGCCCTACTAGAATGTTTTGCCATTTTATTGCCTTTGAGCAAAGAAGCATAAGTCTATTTTATTTCTAAGTTTTGGACATTTTATTGGGCATGAAAGAGACACAGAGTGATATCAAGTGATGTTTTATCCTTATATTCTTTTTCCTTCATGCTTTTTAGTAAAGATTTGATCTAATAGGTCATGTAGATTACATTCTAGCTGTATGAGATTTTGCATGTGTAACATTTTTGGGACTATATAGGTTGTCTTTCCAGTTACTTACCTTGTGTGATCTCATTAATTTTGTCTCTAAATTGAAATATTTATTTTGGAATCTTCTAGATCTCAAAGAATAGGCTTGTATTCTACTATATTATGCAAAAGTATAGGGCATACATGTGGATACTAATTCTTGGTGTATCACCATTTTAGACTAGGATTTTCATTTATGAAAAATTATAACTCTTTTCATTCATAAAAACTAGTTTATAAGTTTTATTTTACAAAAAGCTAATATAGGGAGCTATCCCTTTCAACCTAGAGGTTCGTTTCCACTTATAGGCACACCCACAGGCTTGGAAATGTCCCAATGTTTCCCAAATTTGGAGGAGGCCTGGATAGCCCTCTTCTAGGGTACAAGATTTGGAGACAATATTTACCTCAAATAAAATGTGTACATGACACAAATTGAAGGTTTTTCAATAAATAAATAAGAGCACAAGGTGTGCAAACTATAAAAATCACTGTATGGTTTGAAACAAGCCCCTCGATTATGGTACTGCAAACTAGATAAGAAGCTCATGAATGTTTAATTAAAACATTTTGAGCTTGAATTTAAAACTCTATTCATCAAAATATTTGAAAAAATAGTTGTGTTTGTGGTGGTGTTTGTTGATGATCTACTCATCACAAGGAATAATGAATGGTACACTGCAAAGTTTAAATCAGATCTGATGAAAAGTTTTGAAATGATTGATTGGGGTTACCTTCATTATTACTTAGGTACTGAAGTAATTAAAAAACTAAAGTACTTATTCATCACTCAATAAAATTAAATTGGTGGCATTCTAAAAAAATTCATAATGGAATATCGTAAACTTCTCAGCATGCCCATGGAATAAAATCTCAAATTGACATTTGAAGATTCAATAGATTTGGTTGATGCCACTAAATACAAACAACTCACCAAAAGTTTGATTTATGTGACCAAAACTAGAACAAATATATGAATCATTTTTGGTGTCCTCTCAAGATTCATGAAATAACCCAGGGACAATCATTGGGTAGCAACAAAAAAAATCCTTAGATATCTCAAAGGAACACATAATTTTGGGATCAAATACTCTAAGGCAGGGGACTTCAAACTAGTTGGATATTCAGATTTTGACTTTGATAGTGACTAAGAAGATGGAAAGTCCACCACAATTTTTGTAATAAACTTGGGTACAATATTTTTTCATTGAAAATTTAAGAAGCAATTAGTGTCAGTAATTTCTTTAGCAGAAGCAAAATATATGGCCTCCTTAGAGGCAAGTAGAGAGATCTTGTGGCCCAAAAGGGTTCTTTTAAATTTTTAGGAGCAATAAGTTTAATTAAAACCTCTCATGGTTGACAGATATTATACAATATATATGGAAAAGAATCCTATCTTTCACAACTAAACCAAGTAAATCAATACCAAATTTCATTTGATTCAACACAATGTGAAAGATGGTAGTGTCAAGTTGTAACATTTCCCTACAACAGAGCAACCAAAAAACATCTTGACAAAATCACTTGGACTATAATATTTTTAAAAGTTCAAAGGATTTCTTGGTCTGACAATGAACTCTATCGATTAAGGGGGGATGTAACAATATTGTACACAATATATATATTTATTCATAGGTGTCTTTTGTTCTTTAGATAGATTTTGTCTTATTCAATAAGTTATTTGTCCATTCCCATAGGAATAGGAAATGTATTCTTAGGAATGTGAAGTGAATAGACATTTTGGATTTATAATGTAATGTTTTCTCCTCTTTTTAATTGAATCATGAAATAAAGTGTCATGTGCATTTCGAATATAATCTGGCCTATCAATTTCCTTCTATCATTTCTTGAAAAGTGTGTATGAATTATTTATTATGATAAGTAATTAAACACATTTGCTAACCATTTTGAAATATTTGTACAATTTCTAATTCTAATACCCTTAAAGAGTCCCAATTTTCCATATTAGTAGTAGGTTGTCAATATTTTTATAGTTAGTTATAGTAACTTGAATTTGATCATGAATACTTGATCATGTTAGTTTTCCCCCCTTTTAATATTAATTAACTTATGCACTTAATCAATACCTATTTGGACACTTTACCTAATATTAAGCACCTATGAGGACCTATTTTTATTCCAAACCATTATCTATCACCTACATAAGTGTTCTTCTTTGTAAAAATACCCTTAATTATATGTATGCTCAAACATAGATCCAAAGTTTCACATGTTTTCCTAGGGGATAAAAATGTCTAATAGGAAAAATAATGGGAGGTGTTCTTGTTACTATGGGAAGTTTCTATCTTAAGCTCTCTAATGGTCAAATTTTAAAACTAAATAGTCCCTTACCCTATCTTTCATGTTTTTAGGCTTCCTAGCATGTGGTTTTCCCTTTTGAATTGATGTAGAGACACACTCAAATGAATTATTCTTCTAGTTGGAAATTTAAATATAAAGGCTTATTTACATTATTGATCACTAAGGAAAAAATCCCTATTCTTCCCAATTCTAATTCTAATCATTTAAAGTATTCCTAAACCAAGTCACAAATGTGTTGTATCTGTTAGTGTAGGCTTTTTCTTTTTTTGGTTTTTCCTACACATTTGTTGCTAGCTTACTTAGATGATTTTTATGTACATTGGGAGAGTATATCCCACACGTATGAGGATGTTGGATTTATGCCTTTATTACACCTATTATAGGGAAGTTAGTTACACATGTATGATATGGTTGGGATTCACCTATCTTCTAATTATATGTGTTGGGACCAACATACCCCCATTTTCTTGAATTGGGACCCTTGAGAAATATTTAATAAATCATGGATATATTAGCATGTCAAAGTCTATTGTAAAAGTTTTAAGGTTATCCACTTTGTTTAGAAAAAAGATTATAGGGTTTAATTATGTTCTGATATAGACTAATTGTGCTAATAATGTTCACTAGGCTCTTAGTTGCAGGTTCCATGGTATGTACTCCCAGGGAGTCTATGTTCTTAAACCCTAGCAGACCCTCAATTCAAATTTGAATAGAGGAAGGAGTCCAAATTGGTGGGAAAACATTTTAAAAATAAATTTAGGGACTTAAATTATGAAACACATGTTCTTAGTTAAGTCATGTTTTTCAACACAACTCGACTAAGAAACTTAATCCCTTTAATAATTACTTTATCTCCCTAAAATTTTCCTAATAACCTAATTAATGTTCATCTACAGGGTCCCTTTTAATATTTCTCAACTTTAGCCTAAGACTTTAATACTAAAGCCATGACGTATTTATTAATACAATCATGACCTTAGTCTTAGCTTCTTAAGCCTAAGTTTTTTTTATGTCCCATAGTCCTAATGTTAACTTCCTCATATTTTGTAGGATCCTATGACTATCGCTTCATCACTAGATTTGATCCAACGGTGTAAGGATGACCCAAAATTTTTCATAAATAGCATGAATTTTTGGTGATACGATGATCCACGCTTTATCATGGGACTTGATTGGATGAAGCATAACATAGTTGAAAAGTCAAAAAGCCATAGGGAACCTGAAAGATGGACACGCAGTGCCATTACATGTAAGGATCAAAAGGAAGAGGGACCCACTTAAAACTATAGCCAATCAAAATCAAGGGCCTAGATCATGATCAAAGACTATCGATTTATCGTGGGACTTGATCCAATGGAGTGAAGCAACATCGAGACCCTAAGAAGCTCTATGAGAATGCCAAGTGGCACCCTCACATTTAGCACTAAAGGTTTTAATGAACATAAAATTGATGTTCACACATCCATCACCCAAGTTTCTAAAAGGGAGAACTTGATTCTTGTGCGACTATCAACTTTAAGTCCATTAAAATGAAACTTTTAGTAGTTTAAACTTGACGTTTACACGACCATCAATAAACACCCACAAGAATGTGTTTGATGGCTGGAAGACTGCCAATTTTAAACCAATGAAATATATTATTTAAGGGTTCAAATGACATCCCAAAATCCTATTTTAATTTGGAAATGACCCTAAAAGATAAGGAAAATGCTCAAAATATGTTCATAATAGAAGGCTTCAACATGCAAAGCAATGATATATACCAAGCCTATGTCTATGCTTTGAGACTCACATTACATTTTACATAATGGACCTTAAATCATGAAATCAACTTATAAAAACTTACAAATCATCATCCCATGGTGAACCTACTTTAAGCATGGTTCATGGCATGTGACATAGATATTTTGGCCTAATGTTTTCTTGATGTTATTAAACATAATGTAAACCTTAGCCTAGAATATCCGTACCTTTCCCCCCTTTATTTCACCACTTAGGTTTAAATCCCTAGCCTAAGGTTTTTATACTACTTAGTAAATGTGAAACAAGAATTAGCCTAAGGAATATAAACCTAAGCCTTAAATTTAATAATGAGCTAACTAACAATCAGGTATGTTGTAGATCTTACAATTTACACCTTGTCACTATATTTGATCCAATAGTGCAAAGGTGGCCTGATGACTTTTCAAAAGCCTATAAGCTCACCACGTGGCTAATACCAATTTGATGATTAACTGACCAAAAGTTTTGGATCACGAGGAATATATGTAAACATTCCAAGTGTCATAACTATAGGGCATAAGACCAATAGACCAATCAAAGACAAGGACCTAGATTATAATCAATGGTTCACACTAATCCAAGATTTTGATCCAATGGAACAAAAAGAAGGAGGTATTTTAAATACAAATGGCTAGTGTTTAAATGGAATTTATGTAAAATGCCCTGCAAGATACAAACCAATGCCACATAAGCTCTATGCAAGCAAAAAAGGACAAAACTAAAGATCTCATAGGTTCAAAAACACAAAGGTAAAAGGCAAATGTCCAAATCAAATCCAAAACATGTATGAGCCAAATCCTAGGTATCTTCCACCATTAAATCTCCAAACCCTAGTCCTTATATAAAGTGACCCAATAAACTCAATTTGGTATAATTCAATCAAAGGACAACTCCATTATGTTTTTTAAGTGTGAGGGGGCTCTCATAAAGATCATCTATGATCTAGTGTGTATAATCAACAAAAAATTGAGGCCATGGCTTCTAGCAAACAACAATTGAAGGAGGAAGAAAATCCCTATTTGATAATAGATAATGAGGACAAGATATTCAAAGATACATAATTGGACCTAATAGTGTTGAACATACATGACATTAGGAATTGGTCTGAGAATTTTTTCATGATAGAATAATTGTATCCCATCTCAAAGAAAGAGTAGAGAAATTCCACTGCTAATAGATGATATAATGACCTGGTTACAATCTAGATGGCTAACTTGCACTATACCATGGCAAAACTAGAGGTAATGCACTGCATTTATGTCCTTGCCCCCATTTTTATTGATTAAAAAATTAATGGTGAATGGATTATTAGGGAAGGGAAATCAAAATAAGTAGCATAAATATCCCCTATTTCTTTTTAAAATTACTACAATCTCCCTCTTCCCCATGTGGACATTCCCAAAATGAGAGATTGGACCAATAGCCATGACTTGGACTCTATCCTAAGACCCTGACTCCATCAAGGGCCTCACATATTTAAAACCCTTGATGGGAAAATCCCTATCATTCAGTTCAAAGAGGGAATTAGGGTAATTATGACCTTGTTGAACAAATATTTTGGTTCCCTTTCAACCACTTATATAAATAAGGTTTGGGTCTCATATGTACACTTCTTGGCAAAATAAAAACTTACCCCTCTAATTGGAGATTTGATCAGCATCTTTCTAGCCAAGAAGTTCATTACCATCAAGAAAAGGACCTCCTAAAAATTGTACATAATGTCTTACCTCCTTGATGCCATTCTCGCTTCCATCACCTTACCTAACATTAAGAATTGGTCCCAAGAGGGTAGGATAACTATCTCACACCACTACTCCAAGTTTTACATCTTTAAGTACCAGAATCACATGTAGTTTATCTATGATTACATCTTACCCACAATAGCTAAAGCCATCATAGGTGCTCCAATGCCTAGGATCCACCCCCTCATCAAGAGATAAGTTAAAAAATATAGGGGATGCATGGTATTATCCTAATTTCATAGTCATCAAGATATAAGGAATCATGTTACAACCCTATAGACTATCAGTGTATGTCCTGTATAAGCTTGATGAGTAGGAGATTGCCTTCCAACCCATCCTTGGAATTAACAAGGCTTGTAAATAAAAGAGGAAAGGTTTGATTCACCCCTTCCCCTTGGACATTGGGAAAAATATAAGTAAAGAATGGAAGTAAGTGGAGATTATGGTCACACATGGGAATTCATTTGGATTTTAGCTAGATGAACTTAAAATGTGGGATCCGAAGAACAAGGTGGGAGATCATCTAAAGGATAAGAGGCTCAAGCTTGAGCATGTACACCAATTAGGTATCCATGACACTATATATATCAAAGTCAAGAACTATGGGGAAGTATTGGATAGAGTCCAGGGTCACAACATCAAGCTAGAGCACAAATTGGTTAGAGACAATAAGACATCTAGGGAAACATGGAAAATTTACCCCTTGCATTATCATTTACTACCTAGGTAATTTGGAATAACTCAAGAGAAAACTTAGGTAGATCAACCATAGAAGCCCTAATAATAGGTTAAGCCAACTCAAGATGATCAAGGCAAAGGAAAGGAGAAGGTTAGAGAAGTGATATTAGAATAAAGACCTGGAGAAGGAACCTTACCTTCAACCAAGTAGCAAAGACCACCCTTTCTAGTATAGTATGTTGACATGATAGCCTTAGAACTAGAAGAGACACTTGAGTGTGCTCTCAAGGAACTTTTAGTCTTATAGCTCAAGAGGAGAATGTGACCCTTCAAATGAGGTAATAGGGAAGGAACTAGCCCTAGTGGACTCTCAAGAGAAGAGGTAGGCAGAATTGGCATTAGTCCCTATGATACCAAAAAAGAAGCCCAGATTAACCTTCACTCTTCTCACTAGTGAAGTAAACCTCTTTAGTTATGAATTTCCAGTCCATAGACCATTCATTCATGGTTATTTAATTTATGTTAAGTTGTAGAAGATACCTTCCCTTTCCCACTCATGGGCCATGACAAGGGTTGGGGTGGATGTGCATGATGATGTAAAGCCTTGGATAAAAGATATAATGAAGGAGTAGGAAGAGAGGACAATCATGGTCTCCCAAGGAGTAGGAAATAATAAGATGGATGCTCCAAGAGCATCTAATAGCTTAGGAGTGGAGTTCTACTTCCCTATCTCAACTAACCAATTACCACAGTTCACTTTAATCTTGAGATAATAGGCTTAGAGAGGATTACTATGAGGAAAACTATGGTAGGGACAAAGGAATTCACCTTTCAATAGGTATAACATTTTATAGGTTTGACCCCTATTATAGGATAATAACTTGGTGGAACTACAATACATGAAGAAGATGTGGAAATCTTGATGGAAGCACATTCAAAATAAGGCAAGGCTGGAGTCTCGGGTCTAAAATAAAGGATCCAGAATCTAGAAATCCTATGAACTCAAGAAATCCTGTTAGTACTAGAGGCCATGATCAAGATTATTGATGAATCATTCTATGATATGTTTGAGTAATTAAAGTTAATGAAGATGAGGCAAAGTACACTAGAGGACTAAGATACATTAGCTAAAGACCTAGTCACCCAATGGCAGGCCTTAGGAGATAAGATTACTTAGCTCCTCAAAATTCAATAAAATAAGTAGATCCAAAACTTTAGAACCATAAGTATGGGACACCTAAGCACAATCTTGGGGATGGTTATAGATAAGGTTCAAATCTTGAGTACCTGGCATACCAAGGTAATGGGGCTTCTAAAGGGTGATAAAGAACTCATCAACAAAATTAAACAACTTCTTGGGACTATACTTGTAAATATTTCACAACCTAATACCCTTAGCCTTATCAGTGATGAAGATTTTAAGCATAGGGCCACTTTAGTGACTGAAAAAGTCCTAGGTAAAAGTAAAGGCCAGTTTGGATAAGATAAAAACAAGATCTTGGATATGATATTCAATGTAGGTGAGAGGATCAATGAAGCTAGAAGCATCATGGAGGTCTTAGCCAAAAATGACCAAGAATTCGTTGAGAAGTAGATTAGGAGGAGTGCATCATGAAGCCTACTATGGATCTCAAGCTGGTTGATGTGCAACATGAGAGGGCTATGAGCCTCCTCTAGTAACAAATAGGGTCCCCACCAACAAGTTAGAAAAATATTCTATTCTAATAGAAATTAGGTGGCATTTTATAATAGAATATTACATTTTAAAGGCATATGATAGTTTTTAGCATAATTGCCTCTAAGTCAGTATGATTTGGAAAACTATGTGTATTATAGACCTTGTAAGGACAACTATGCTTACTTTTATACACCTGTATTTTGTAGCTGACTGATATATTGCCTGTTCTTCTATAAATTCATGTATCACCATTGTAAAAGGGGAAATTTTTTGAGAAACTTTGTATACTCAAAGAAATTAATAGAATCAAAGAATTCTACAAGGATTGCCCATTTTGATGTGTTAATCACTAAATGTATCTTTTCTCTCAATTGTTAGTAAAAGTATTGAATTTGAATAGTATTTTAAAATTTTGAATAACATTCTTTAATCTCAAGGTTTATAATTTGTGCTTATGATAAATTAGCTAAAAGATCTTAGGTTATCTTAATTTCATTTTGCTTTGTATTCAGATGTCTAATAGCTATTTGCTTATGGTAGTAAATCCCTAAAGTAGACCTGGTTCTTACTTGTGATTCTTAAAGTTTTCCTCTGAAGTTTGTTTGATATATAGTGAGATTTTTGTTTAGGCTATGTTGAATTATATATTTGATAAATGCGTATTCATCTACCATAAATACTTAATCATAATATTCAAGACAAAAATTGGTAATCACTTATTTCTTTTCTACCCTACCCTTCTCTTTGCTCTTTTTAAACACCATGATCGCTTTAGTTTTAGCCACATTATAAATATCTATTTAAATTAGTTTGCAGCATAAGGAAGGAACATATTTCACTAAGTATAAACAAATATTCACAAGATAACAGATCAAGGTGGCTCCCAACAACCAAGATTACATAAATATTGTGAAACAGTTATCTTGCTCTGCTGTTATTTCACCATAGCCAAGCAAATTGTCAAAACCTGTAACTCATGCTCTAAATTTTTTAAATTATAAAAAGAGAAGTGTTCTTTGAACACTAAGGGAACCAATGGTACATTTATAATCATCAATAATATGTACCTATTCACCTAGTTATTCATAAGAAATGTGAGCTATTCATATGGAGAATAATTTTAATATTGTAGAATCTATTTATGAATAATAAATAGTTTATTCTTTGTGTGCAATGCATTAGCTTCATGGCTATGTTAATGGGTTATTGGAGAGATATTTGTTGAAAGAGTTTTAAAAAATCTATTATGGTGTCAGAGTGGTCTTAAATAGCCATTGCTCAACATGTCTAAGTTCTCCCTTCGTTATAGTTTGTAGTCTTCAAAATTTATGTTTTTATTTTGAAGATTTAGATTTAAATTACTTGGATATATTGTTTTACATACCATACCATTAATTTTCATTAGGGTGGTGTTTTTTATGGATTTTTTATGTAATTTTTGATTATTGACCAGGCCATAGAGGTCCTAGGTTGTACCATTATATGTTTATTTTGTTGGACCCATGTTTAAGTCTGTTTTGGAAGATTTGAAGGTAATTTATGCTTTCTTTTGATGTTTTTAGGCCGTATATTTATAAAATATAAATATGAAAGCATAAAGGCATAGAAAAATAATTTTTGTCATTTAAAATTTGGAATAATCATCCAAAACTAGGATGTATAGTCATTTTGTTGAAAAACCTATTCGCTAGTTTGTTGACACCTAGCTACCACTTGTACAGTTTTATCTCACAACATGCCATATATAGCTAATTTTCCAAATCTAAAATTTTGATATAGTTAGATAATAGTCCTAAATTAAATATTAGACTATTTTGTATTATTTTTATTAGTTTTTATAACTCTTTTGGTAGCTTGAATAGAGACTTGGTAGTTTGTCTTCATCATCTACACAACCATACAATTTTATACTAGTTTGAGGCCATATGAATTGTAAAATGAGATCTAATTAATGAAGAGCATAGAAAATTTAGTCATCTTTCATCATGGAATAGGACATACCATTATGCATTAGGCCATATAGATTTGTGGGACATCAAAATAGGGCCCCATTAACCAATTTTATTGACTCTTGCAAAGAGTATTATTGAAGTTGGCTTTCACCATTTTGACAATCTATGCTTAGTTTCTATAAAAAAATTAATGAAAACATTTTTTTGAAGATTCTGACTAGATACATGAACTTTGAGGCCTCACACATGTGAGTATTTATGGATTATTTTTGTCTTTTTTTGACATAAAAAATGGTTTAAAAGAAAATTTTGGAATTAATTTCTCAAACTAAGCAATAGGTAAAGTGGCAAATCTTTTTTTGGTAGACCATTGTCAAGTGGGAGGTATTGGGATCAAATTACACTAATTTTTTTTAATGAAGTGATAAATCATTTTTGGATCCTTAATGTATTTAAATTTTGCACAATCTTATTTTATTTTGGCCATTAATGACAAAAAAATAGGAATCACAATAACTTTGATCACTATCTTGATTTTGAGTACTATTTTTTGTAAGAGTGCATTTTTTTCCATGCTTATTCCATTGGTTTTATTGTCATTGTAATTTCACTAAAATAATAAAGTGCCAAATTTAAGGGGTCCCTAATACAACAACCATGGGGGGTTTGCTATTTAAGCCTTGTCTTCCTTCATTTTTATGTGGGGAGTTTCTTTTTCATCCACTATTGCACTTTTCCTTACCTTGTATATGTTTTCAGCTGCAACTGAAGTCTAATTTTGCATGTGTTTTGTACTTATTTTTACCCTCTTGGCCCATAGTTCTCCCTTATTTTTTGGAGAAACTCTCATGATTTATGATGACTTATTCAACAGGTTGACAATCTCCTTGTTTAGAGATATTCTAGTGTGTATAGTGTCTTCTATGTTTTATTTTGGTGTTTTTTGGGATATATTATAATCACACTAAATTATAAAGTGTCATGGGTGGTTTGATTTTATAGCCTAGTCTACCTTCATGCATGTGTATCTTAGTTTGTGCACCCTTTAATATTTAAATTGATAGTCTCTCCCATCACCACTAGGGCCATCTTATTGAGATATTTCTTTTTTGATAGTTGACAATTTCATTCAGATTGAAGTGTAGCTATTATAATGAATCCCAATGTTAGTTTGTCTTCTTTGACAATTTGACAGTCTCTTTCACTATGATATGGAGATATTATAGTGCATATAGTGTCAAAATGTTAGTGTTAGAATAGTGGATTTAGTCTAATCATATAAATTTTTTTCATCACTCTTATCAATCAATAGTATGGGGGAGGTGTGGTTTAAATCCTAATTTTTTGCTCCTTAGTGTTTGAGCTCCTTATTTAATAGTTTTTTTGTGTGCACTTGTACATTTTGAATCTTTTTAAATGTTTTATAGATTCCTCCTTTATACATGGGTGTCTGATTTAGGCAATTCATTTGATAAAAACCATATGAGGATTGTTATATATTAGTAGCATTTTTGGTGACTTTTTATGTAGTAAAACTAGTGTGGCATCCCCACCAGTATTTGTGATCACTTCTCACCATTTTTAGTCCATTTATATTAAGACTTTGATTTCCATCTTATCCTAGTTTAGCATTGAGTGAGGGTGTTTATATAATGCTTCCTTAGGTTCATAATTCTACCCAATATTCTAGAAAGTAGTGCTCATATTTAGTGATCCTTATATTCAACATCATTCTTAATTCAACTTGGTGGTTACGACGACTTGACATCCATGTATTCTAATAATATGAAATGGAGTCCATAGAGACACTTGGATTCACACTGCACATTTTTTTATGCATGGATAACTCATCAAGTGTTATTCTTAGGACCCATTTCCTCTACCCACCTAAGATACACTTAGGGGAAGATGTTAGTGTATGATTTTTCCTTCATGGTTTTTCCTACATAATTACTGCTAGTTTGCTTAGCTATTTTTTGTGTGTATTGGGAAAGTTTATCCAACATGAATGAAGATGTTGGCTTGATTCCTTTCTTACACTTATTTTAAGGAAGTTAATCCCACATGCATGATATGGTTGGGATTCACATATCTTATACCTATATATGTACTTATTCACCTATTCATTCATAGGCAAGGTGAGCTTTTCATATGGAGAATAATTTTAGTAGTGCATAATTTATTTGTGAATAATAGATAATTTATTCTTTGTGTGTAATGCATTAGCTTCATGGCTATGGTAATGGATTCTTGGAGAGAACTTGGTTGAAAGAGTTTTCAAAACTCTATCAATGCATTATCAAACATTTTTTATCCAACCCTAATAAAAATATGATCAAGTATTCAGGCAAGTTTTAAAATACATTCATATAGTTAAAGGAACACATTTTCAAAAATCACTCTAAGTGGGATAACTATGTGGGCTTGTTTCCATCCTTGGAGTATTGAATACATAGGCAATGTTTAGTCATAGTGGGGGTGATTAGGGCTAGATTAGCCTAATTACACTCCACCTTTTTTTGTTTTCAAGTTTTCAGTCACTTTTTGATCTATTAGGATTTCAACCTTTCAAAATCTATTTGTAAGGCTTTCACACATTAGTGAAAGTCAAATATGCATATACATACCCAAATTAAACTATCACAAGTGATCATGCCTTAATTTCCTATTTCAAACAAAAGATATAATCAACCAAATAACACAATAGTGGGATCCAATCTTGTCCTTAGTATGATTATCCTATCCTTTTATAGCTCCAGTTCTTATTTTTGGGCACTTGCAGTCATAGTCTTTGATTTCCAATTTTAGTCATCTATAGGTCAACACAATCAACCAATAGATAAAAACAACCATGTTTTTCATTTGTTTTCATTTTTAGTATTATTTTAATCATTTTTACCTTTTTGAATTCAATTATTTAATTTCATTCTACTTATTGAAAGTACATTTCCAACATTTTAATTTATTTTATTCAATTTATCTTAATTAGGGTTAATTCACCATTTAATCTAAATTTTGATAAAACATATTGGTGAACCCGAGTTAGTCATGAAATTTTATTTGTTAAGCATTGTCAAACCCTAAGTTTCCCTTAGGGTTCCAACCTTTTAGGGCTTCAAATTTTTTGTCCTAGGGTTTAGATAAATTATGGAATACTTGACACTAAAATAATTTTGTTTTATTCTTGGATATAAATATGACACTAAAATAACTTGATTTCAACCTTGGATATAATTTATGACATTGAAAGCACTTTATTTTGACCTTAGATCTGATATATAACATTGAAAGCATCTTTCATTGATCTTGTATTTCATAATAATTTACTAATCTCCATACATAACTTTTTCTTCCTTTTGTTTTTAGCAATTCATTCACTCTCATTTTTTGAAACATCTTTTCTATGTTATATTTCTATGCCACCAAAAAAAGGATTCTCATATTATTTTAAGGAAAATTTATAGGTTAATTAGAAATCCTACACAACATATTTATGTTAATTTGACCTCTTATAAAATGGATGATATAGATACTTTTGATGACTATGATAAGATAATTAGCCAACATTCTACACAAGCACAATTACTTAATTTTTTTTATCAATTCAAGTACAATAACATGGGATTAATTTAATTCATATATTTTAAATGATATGTATTTTCATTTACACCCTATTGATATAACTATTATGACCATACAAAGTGATAATACTCATTCATATGATAATAATAGTTTTGACCCTATTCATTCACAATAATTATGTGAATACCTTGACACCCAACTTGATGACATTGAATCTTTGATATTTGTATCTTGATAAGAAAACAAGAAAGATAATCATGGAAAAATATCTAAAAAACAATATGGTTCTACTAAAAAGGATCTTAAAAACCCTATCACAAATATTGCTGCTACTATAGTTGACATTGTTATTACATCTAAACCTCTAGCTTTATAAGTAACACAAGGTCTATAACAAATTTCTATGACTATGCCTAACCAAGTGACTCATTGAATACCTTTAATATATATGCCTATTACATCACATACCTCACCTCCTACACAATTCCTTGATTAAACTATTATATTTTTGCATGTTAATGTGTTTTAGTTAAAATAAGGTATACCAAAAGCTGGCCAAACATTGGATTCCTAAGATTTACTTCATAACCCATTAACACCTGATATTGCATCATACTCTTTATCCACAATATTTTTATGTCCTAAGCTTCCAATTATGAGGGTAAATGAGATTTAAAACATCTTAGATCTTTTTACACAATTTTGTTTGATGTATTTAATGACAAATTTATAACTTTAGTAATATAAAATGTCACTTTGAGTGCAATGAGTGTTACTTGAGACCATCCCATTCCTAGCTTAGCCTTAGAATTATCTTATGGCCTCTTTCAAATATTATCCAACTTTTTTTGTGGGTATTACACATCTATAGACATCCATAGGGATCTAGGCCCCTAATGCCCTAGGTTATGCCACTTAGATAATAACATGACCCTTTGGACACTAGTACACTACACTAGTGACTAAGGGACCACACTAGTGTCCCTTGCCTAATTTTATCCCCAAAAAATATATTTTAAATTCCTAAGACACCTAAGGTTGGCCTAGACCTATTTTAGACTCTGAATAAATACTAGATCAATATAAATAATTGACTTTTAGACCTTTACCCACTAGATGGAAATCAAATGTAAATACACATAAATAAGATTAGAAAAAGTGGTGCACAATCAAGGTCATTGATCCCTATTCTAACCTACTTATACATATAATAATATGAAACCATATAAGCTCATAATACATAGATTTCCAGTCTTAATCGTCACTCAAAGAACTCAAGTTGACACTCATACTAGCATTCACTTGCACTTGCACCAACACTTAGATTGGGAGAAATACAATAGGCTTGATACTCTCTTGAGGTATTGGTATATAGACAAATCTCAAAATAGTGGGGTGTTAGGGATGTCCAACCTACACAACCAACATCACACTTTTACTACTTGTACTTCTCAAATAACCTAACAACATGGAGATCTAGGGTTTGGATACAAAATTAGTTCAAAATAAGTCACATATAGTGAAGCAGGTTTCATTCACACAAGAACAAACCTATCAAAATCAGACATAATTGCCCCTAGAATTTCACATCAGTCCCTATATAAGGACATGTTGGTGTACTAAATTTACACCCTAGCAGACTATGGGGATTGTTAAGATCTTCTTACTCAAATCTAGTCTAACATGGGACTCATCCTAGGCTGTGGGTATCCCAATAATGGATCAGACCTTTGAAAAAGGCTAACTTCCTTACTAGATCTATCACCTAAGCTAAACCTAAAATAACACTTGCTTGAAAGAGGGAGAGATTTTTGACAATAACTTATAAAGCATGTAAAAGAGGTGATGCACCAATGAGTTGATCACTCAAACTCACACAATACACACTATGAGATAGTTTCAAGACCAAATAATATCAATCTCACATAAATATTTCAGAATAAAGTGTTAATCATTTATCAAATTAGTAAGAGAGGGAAAATACCCACTTTCAAGCTAGATAATAAACTATAAATTGCATTTATAATGACCTGTAAGAACTACTAAACACTTCTTTAAGGTGAGAAGAACTCATACATAAGCAAGGAACATACATTCACTTAACCATAGTATATGAATTCATGAAACACACTCCAATCCAACATAGAAAATGATAGAATGAAGTCTTTATTAAATCAAAAAAGTGTCACAGTACAAATTTTAATAGTGTCTAGTCATACCAAAAAGTGGGATCTATTTTAAGGCTTGGAGGCTTGTATTTATTGAAAAAGCAAGGAAAGAGAAAGCTATGCATTGAAAGAGGCTCAACCACTTTTGATGGATTAACATTCTTAAGGATGATGACTTAGGATCTTATCGAGAAGGAATAAATTTTGGAAAAGAATTGAATGCTCATTATCATTATCCATCCACCCGATGTCTTCTTAGAACTTCATGATATCATCTAAAGATATAATGACAAGGATCATCTCTTATAATTGGTAGAATTATGCCATATTTTCTTTGGGTGGCCAACAATATTTGCTCATTGAAAAGTGACCCTGATGATAGGCAAGACACATCTCCCTATGATCATTTTTACATATGTATTTGTTCTAACTCAAACCTGGGTCCATTATATAGATGAAAAACCAATATTTAAACATTAGTTTTCACATAATCACAACATTCATGAAAACCTATAAACTACTTAATCTCACTTCATAATCACTGTTCTCTATATTAGGTCTAAATGACCTTTTTTACCTATATAAATCTTTGCTAGCAATGCTTGGTCTTACTGGGTCCATTGGATCATATCTAAGCTTTGGTTCTTTTGTATTTATATGATTGAGTTGAAAACTACCCCATCAAATTTCATAAAAAATGTTTAGGTTTGTCTTTGGTTGATTTGTCGTCAAAAATTGATTCAGCCAATTTCATTGTGTACAATTGTATTTATTCTTATTGGTCCCATAGATTCTACTAACTTATTAAATCGACTCACACTGTTAGACCTTTATTGTACAAATGCATTCAAGTCCTTGATTTCCTTCTAGAAGATCCCTTTGACATGTTGACTTGATCACGTACTATCAGATCAAGATGTATGAGCTCACATTGATTGTTAAATTATCTTAGCCCCATCTTTTTATTAGTGAACATGCACCATTGGATCTTGACTAGATGATCCAACACCATTGGATCATGTTTAACTTGCATATCTTTAAGTGCTTTAACCTGGGGACCTTTTGATTTATTTGACTCTAGTTTAGATCGTTAGATCTTTACTATACGAATGCACACTCATGCAGACCGTTAGATCTTGATCAACTTTAAACCTTTTAAGGGCCTTTTGAACCCAAATGGTTAATTTCCATGGCCTAAATTTTATATCTTTATGAACATCTTATTGACTTCTTGACTTCACGCATGCTACTAGATCTTTGATCAGATTGAACATAGACCACCAATCTTAAACCCATTTGAATATAAATGACTACTTTCCATGGCTTTAACTTTGATGTATGCATAAATGTATTTGATGTCCATGTGACTATCATTGCATATTTAAAAACCAGTTGTCATCTTTTATGCTTAAATTTGACATTTTTGGGGCTATCCTGGACTTTTTGAATTAAAATGACTATTTCCTGTAGTTTGAAATTGATGTTTGTGTAACTGTTTGGATCACAAATTCTATGGGCTATTTCCTTCATACCTTTTATTAGACATTTTGTTTAGGGCACCTTCCTTGAAAAAATACCCTTTAGAACCCTTGAATTGGATGATTTTATTGAGAAATGACCCTTCAAAAAATTTTTATAGGGCACTTTGTTATAGAACAACCCCTTGGGACTTTGTCTTGGGACTATTTATTTGAAGAAAATACCCTTTGAAAAAAATGTAGAGGACCATTTCCTTAAAAAATGACCTTTCAAGACTTTTGAAAATCCCCTTTAGAATTTATGTTTGGTTCACTTTCCTGAGAAAAGACCCTTCAAGAAATGTGTTTTGGCCACTTTGTTTGACAAATATACTCTTCAGAAAAAGTGTTTGGGATACTTTGCTTGACAAAATACCCTTCAAGATTTCTATATCAGACCACTTTCCTATAGAATGAACCTTCAATAAAATTGTTTGGGACACTTTTCTTGATAGAATAATCTTCAAAATTTCTATATCAGACCAGTTTCCTATAGAATGACCCTTTGGGAAAATTGTTCAAATAATTTTCTTGAAAGAAATGATCCTTAGGCTTTTATTATGGACAATTTTTTTGAAAGAAATAAGTCTTTGGGAAAATTGTTTTGGACTAATTTCTTCAAAATAAATAGGTTTTCATCTTTCTCTTTAGACATTTTTTCCAAAAGAATTCATACCTTCAAAAACTTTGTCTCAGACAATTTATCTAAAAGAATTCAACACTTACCTAAAAAAGGGTTTGAAAGAATTTAGCTTAGCAAAATAAAATTCCAAAATAATTTAGCTTCACCTTTCCAACAAACATGGCACATTGTCTACATTTCCTAGTCTTTACATGGTAATCACCAAATAAACTTGGCCAATAATACTCACCTCTCATATTATTATGGGCTATGATCCTTTTAAAATAATGTCCTCCACCAAGTCCATCATGAAATTTCTCAAACAACCTCTATGTTTGACTTAGTTCTATATATCTTAGCAGTATGCTATTGATATCATTTTTGAATAATACATTATCAACAAGAAGAAAAGAAATTAACTACAATATAAAATTTCTCCTCTTTAAAGGGGTCAAATGAGAAGGATAAATATCATCCTATATATATCTTACCATATCTTGGAACCAGCTAGAAGATGAGGTTTGATTAGCTACAACTTCTCAATCATGTGACACCATAACTAGTTCATTAGACTCCTGTAAGTCTTGGGCTAGATGTTCATAAAGTCCTTTGCCTCTAACTAATTTTTTGACCTTGATTTAAAAATCATATTCCATGACTTTGGTTATCTAACCAACTCTCTTGTCATTTATATACTTGTTCAGAAGAAACTATTTGACACTTGGATGTGCAACCATCAAATGTATCTTATTATTTGATAACAAGTACCTAAATTTTTTTAAGATACGTTATGTCTAAAAGTACATGCTTCTCAACAAAATTATACCTTGTTTCATATTCTTCTAAGCCTTGACTGAAGAAGGCTATTGGCTGCTCTAATGTCTCTTTATTCTACTACATGAGAATACCTAAAATTATGTCAATGTTAACATAGCTGTATAAGAAGAAATCCTTTGTAAAGTCAGGGTTTAGGAGCACAAGCTATAACTTTCTTGATCTCTTCAAAACTTATTACTCCTTTAGACCAATTGAAATTATGACCCTTATTTAGCATGGTTGTGAGTGGCCTAGCTAAATTAGCAAAATTTAAGATGTATCTCCTTATGAAATTGATTTTGCCTAAAATGCTTTTCAAGGCTTTTTTGTGCTTAGGCAATGAAAGTGAAAGAATTGATTCTATCCCATCAGGGTATATTCTTATACCATGTTTTTAAATGACATGTCCAAGAAGCCTACCTTCATGAATAGAAAAAACACACATTTTTGGATTCAAAGACACTCCAAATTCTTTGCATCTTTCAGACACTTATCTGATGCGAATCATATTCTCATATGTACTATTAAAGAATACTATTATGTCATCCAAATAAACAGGAATAAACTTATCGAGGAGACCTTAGAATATCATGTCTATATCTTTCTAAAAAGTGGCTCAAACATTTGATAAACTAAAAGGCATATTTATGCATGTAAATGTCCCCCACTTTGTCATGAAGGTTATTATGAATTGGTCTTCTTCTTTGACCAAAATTTGGTTATATCCATTGCAGCCATCTAATAAAGAGAACCTTTTTAAATCTGTAACTAGCTATAAAATCTATTCCATTAATGGAAATGGGTAGTGGTCTTTAAGAGAGGTCTTGTTCAAGTCACGAAGTTAACACATAACCTTATTTCACCATTTTTTTTGGTACTGAAACAAGGGTTGCCACCCAAGTTGAGTGCTTAATTGGAAATATTATAGCTAACTCAATGAACTTGTGTAATTCAGCTCTCATCAAAGGTTTAAGCTTTGGGTTAATAGGCCTTTGTATCTATCTAACTAACCTAATCTCATATTCTAACTCAATGGTATGTTGATCTAGACTTAGATCAAATCCTTTAATGTCACTATACTACCATGCAAATACATCTACAAAATTTGAACATTACTTAATAAAATCTTCTTTTTCTGAAGATGTGCAAACTTTACCCAACTTAAAACTCTTACCAGTTGTAATCTCTATATTTGTATAGTGTTCTTATTTGGTTGATAAGGTAAAATTTTATTTTCTCAATTCATCATCTCTACTGAATATGTTTTTAAGGGTGACCAACCCTTTAGGTAACTTATTTGTCTTCATTTACACAATCTGGTCATCATATTGCTATAAATGCTTGTCTTGGTTTCTTGAGGATAAGTTAGCTTCCTCTTGTAATAATTTCTGACTATCATCTTCAAATACTTACTAGTTGTCATGGTTGTCTAAGATAGAAGGTCTCACAACTACCTTGATGTGTGATTGAACTTTTTACCTTTTTATGTTATTTGGGATATTGAATTGTGACCCAATGGTAGCCAACCTATCTGTGTGATTATTCTTATTTATTGATATGGCCTAAATATTGAAGACTTTAAATCCTTCAACTAGGTCCCATACCCTATGATTAGAGGACCTAAGTAGTGGGTTATTGCAAATATTAAGACCCCTTGGTGAACTACTAGTTCACTCTCTAAAAACTTGTAAGGAATTGACCTTCATCTTTCTTGCCCATTGAAAACCATGAACTAGTGCTTCATATTCAATAACATTATTAGAACAATCAAACTAAAAATTTAGATAAGAGAAATACCTTTGATTGGCAAGATAAATTAACATCATTATAGCTCTAGTTCCATGTTTATTCCTAGATCCATTAAAATATAGCTGCCACAATCTCTCACTAGGCTAATCATCTTTCATCAATGTTGGAATTGGTGCATCATTTTCATGAAGACAATAAACACCAAGTCATTATTCTTCAATTAAATTTTAGGGATCTTGTCCATGCAAATTAGAGTCCCATTCATCAAGGAAAACATCTAGGACTCCATCTAGAGGTGATTCAAATTCCACCTCACTATTTTTTAGTACCTTGTCTAAGATAACACAATTAGTGTTCACCATACTTTGGCTACAAATGAAATCTTGAAATAGGTTCATAAAATATTGTCACCTTCATACCATACCAGGTTATAAACATTAAATAGGTTTAATCAGTTGGTAAATATCTTCTAATCTTTGAATTAAAGTCTCTTGACATGCACATGGTAAAATAGGAGGCAAATCCACTACAACTACATAGTGCTAAATAATAATATTGGGGCAAACATGTAATGTCAGTTTTAGGCCTTTGATTATGCATAGTTTATTCATTAATGATCCATCTAATTGTAATATTATTTTGGTATTTGGCTCATAGATAAGACCAAGCTTATCTATAATTTGTTTGGGCATGACAGTGCTACTAGCTCCACTATCTACCATACAATTATGGACTAAACAATCACCTAATATCAAAGAGATATAAAAGGGTGGGTTTTGTTTGATTTGACATCATCTTTGTCCACCTTTTCCATGTTATGTATTTATTGATCAAGTTGCTTGATTTGCTGGTTTGAATTGGCTAAGATAACTCCTTATTTTTTAATTGGTTCTTTAGATACCTTAAGATATGAAAGGTATTGAATAAGCATGTACTTTTTCCCTATAATGGAAAGGGAATACCACATGATAATACTAACATTTGATTTCTTCATTTCTTATATTATGCTAAAATATGCTCCACTAACCTTTGGTTGCAAATTTTGAGCCACTGGCTATTCTCTAGTTAGGGGCATTTGGGGAACCTTCACTGTCTAGTTATTCTAAATATTCTATGCTGCAGGAACAATAAATTGATCCTTGACATTCTTGGAAACAAAATTAAGAACACTATAAGTATTGCTCACATCTTGAGCTTCCTCAACTGCTCTTCTTTTAACTCTAGTCAGAGCTGCCACTTGACAATTTGTGTTGCTAGTTTTACTAACTTGGTTAAATGTAATATGATCATCCAATTGTCAATTAATATTGATAGCATCAGGCTTCCCTAGAACTTGTTGATATTCTCCTTGGTCTACCATATTCATGTCTTGATACTGACCACTTTGAAAAGAGAAATTTTCTTGTGTCATTTATGGCATAGTAATATCTTGTGATGCCAAGGCTTTATTTTGAGTGTCATTTGGATTGGAAGGATGCCAAATTGGATCTTGCATCAAGTTATTTTAGGGAATAATAAATTTTGAACTAAAAATTACATTAGGTCAAGGGTTGCATAAGACTTAGTTTAGGTTATGGCTCTTTAATTTTGATAAGGTTGACTATTGACCTTGAAACTTTGATAAGGAGGTTATTGGTTATTGAAAGACTGATAGGTACTCTAGTTTTGTTGTTGGTAAGGTCTACCTTGGTATTGTTACCTCTTGAGTTGAAAAATCTCTTTTCTAAAATCTTGTAAGATGATTTTTAGATCACCAATCTCACTAGATTAATTAGGAGGATCTACAACTTGGAATTTTGGATATGGAATATGCGCTATAGATGGATTCTAGGGAAATTAAGGAGGAACATGTTGTAATTTTTGGAATATGGGCATTAGAGGCCTTGGAGCAAGTTTACCAGCTTGCATAAAGCTATTTTCTACCCTTATAACAATTTCATAGGTATTTGGAAATATATTACCACCCATAGACTGTATCATGACACTTATATAAGAATTAAGGGCCTTAAGATAATACAAAAATGCATAATCTAGGGATGGTCTAACTAATGTAAGGATCCTAGTCCATGCCTTTTGGAATCTAAGGTTAAAATTAGACATGAATTCATGGGGTACCTTTGTATGGTATTCAGTTGTTTAACTAAGGCAAGATGATCAGACTTGTCTTCAAATTACCTAGGGCTTCACCTAAATCATCCCAAGTAGCAATGGAGGTCAAAGGAAGGTTCCTATACAATTGAAATGCTTTTCCTTTGAAAGAAGAAATAAGCAATATGATAGCCACATTACCTTGAATAACATTATGAATAAAACATAGATTGTAAACATCTTGGATATGCTCAATAGAAATAGTTTTATCACATTATCTTGAGAAGAAAGGGATAATGTTCAGGGTAGACATAAGAATGTCATCATATTGGGATAAATTTATGTTAGGTGACCCCTTATCCAACGGAAGCACAATTGATTACTTTTTTATAAGTAATTAAACACGGAATTATACCAGAATGATAAAGTAACTAGAAACTTGAGACAACAAAGAATTTGAGAGACAATACACACTTTTGTATTAGATATTACTAGAAGAAAATACAATAAGGAAGATGCCACTTCTTCCTCCACCTCAAAGGCTTGCCACACCTCAAGACCTTCCCTCTCTCTCTTTCTCAACACAACAACTCTATACCCTGAGTTATTATCCCTCCTTGAATGCTTCAGCTGATCTCCTTGACCTTACACCTGTAGATCTCCTTGATCTTGCTTGGTTCAATGCTTTTACTTGCCTTCTTGGTAATTACAATACATGCCTTATGGGTCTTTAAATAGGATCCCATGCTTACAAAAATAGAAATCTAACTACAATAATTAGACATGTAGCTCGTGACTATAATTAGTCATTTGACATGCAAACACTCGCTTCACTTAACTGACTATTCATCAACAACAGTTCTGGAACACACAGGCGACCGACGTCGGTCCCTGCTTGCCTAGTGCTATTGACATTGACCGACTAGCTGCCATCACCGGTTGCCTTCTACATTACATCTAATCGATGTCAGTCATGCTGCTGACGCTGGTGCTTCTGGTTCTTCAGCATCCTCTTCTTTGTGTCTGCAAATAGTTGAAGCTTTTAGCTCCACACCCTAACAATCTCCCACTTGGAGATAAATAGCTGCTACTGTACCTATACCTGTACACCATCTATTTTGTTTCTTTGGCTCTGTATCCCTATTCAAAGTCACTCTTGAAGACCAAACACCATGAAAACCTGTGATGCTATACCTGTCACTTATGCCAAAAGAATTTTGCTGCTCCTAAATTCTTCATGACATACTTCTGAACCAACTCTAACCTTAGCTCAGAAAACTCCCTATTTATGAAACCCTACAACAAGTAACACAATACAGTAATAGGATAATGTAGCTAATATTATCTGACCTGGTAAAGATAAAATACAATGGTCAAACCTCCATTGCTCTGCAGCCTAATCAAGACCATATACCATAGCCTTCTGTCTCACGTGTCCATTCACTCTCTTCTCTAATATGGGAATCCATCCCTCTATCCAGTGCTTTCTTCTAGTTGACAACTCTACCAATGAATACCTATTTGGTTCTTCTCCAAGGACTCACACTCCTCATCTATGTCAAGCTCCCACTATTTTTGGATTCTACCTGCATTGCTTCTTCCATCTTCCTAGTTCTTGACTATCAGTAAGCAATATAAAGAAGGTGAACAACGAATATGAGGTTCACTTACCATTTTTGACCTCCATATGGGTGTTTGAGACTCCTTGACAGCTAACTGTCCACCCATCATCCATTTTAGTGACCGATCTCAGCCATCTCCCAGTCTGCTCCCGATCGATGTCGGTTCCTTGCACTGACCCTGACTGCCGACGTCATTTCCCTGGCCGACGCCGGTGTCCTCCCTCCTGACGTTGGACTTCTCCTACCCGACCTACCAACCCTGTTGGTCTGCACATGACCGATGTCAGTTTCTATTTGGCCGACGTCGGTGCCATGGGAGCACCAACGTCGATACCTATGTTTTTTTGCAAGTGATAACTTTTTCATCTGCGAGCTCATCTTGGATCAAACCTCTATCCATACTGCCCTGCTCAAATTTATTCAGCCCCTGTGACTGATCTCTGTCCTTCATCTCCTTCATAAACACCAAGGCTTCTTTGTTCTTATCAAAAGCATCAAATTTCCTTTTTTTGCAATGAACTCTATCTATGATTTCTAAATCTAAACACATACCTTTTGAATCAAGAATGTCCATTCCCTTCCTATTCATGTGACCAAGCCTATTAAGCCACATCTTTGAATCTACAACTGAAGAAGATAAACCAGAAGTAGAATCAACAATACAAGTAGATAGATAAAGAGTATCTACTTTCTTACCTCTTGCTAGAACAAGTGGACCCTTGGTAACCTTCCAAGAATCCACTGTGAGGGTTATTATGCATCCCTCATCACCCAACCTTCCAACAAAAATTAAACTCTACTTCAGAATTGGAACATGCATGACCTCTTTCAACACCCATGTGTTGTCAATCTGCAATCTCAGCTGCACTTTCCCTTTGCCAACTATCTAACAAGGCGTACCATCCCCTAAATAAAACACTCCAAAGTCTCCCTGTTCATACTCATGGAACAAATCTTTGTTTGGGGATGCATGAAAAGATGAACCAAAATCTAAAATCCATGATCCTCCCTGACTATCCAAAGAAAGTATGAGAGCATCCTGTACCACAATATTTACATCCTTTGCTTCTTCAATACCTACATGTTGATTCTCTTTATCTCTCAACAAACACTCCTTCTTTGTATGTCCTTTCTTTCCACAAAACCAGCAGGTAACACCTTTGGATTCGGATCTCCTTCTCGACTTTGATTTCCCTTGCTCAACCTTCTCCCTTTGCCTTCCCTTGCTTTCTGCACTTAGAGAATTCCTTGATGATTCACCTGTGCTTCTCCTGCATATTTCCTCATTCAAGATCACACTCAAAACATCATTAAATTTTAAGATTTTAGAAGCAGATGCAGAATTACTTACTGCCATAACCAAATTGTCCCAACTTTTAGGCAAAGAACATAAAATCAAGAGAGCCTTTACCTCATCATCAAAAACAATATTGACTGAAGCTAATTGGTTTACCAAACCATGGAAATCACTGAGATGAGTATGTACCGATCCACCTTCCTACATTTGCAAAGTAAATAGCTGCTTCATAAGATATACCTTATTAGAAGCCGAGGGCTTTTCATATAAATTCGCCAAGGACTTTATCAACTCTTCCATTGTCTTGCACTGTGATAAGATGGAAATCATAGACGATGCAAGGCTCAACCTTATGGAACTGAGAGCCTTTCGATCAAGAACACTCCATTCTTCATCCTTCATATCTGTGGGCTTGCATGCAACCCCACCCAATGGTAAGTACAGATCCTTTTGATACAGATAATCCTCAATCTGCATCCTCCAATGTTGATAATTCTTGCCATTAAACTTCTCCATTCGTAGCTTACTTTCTTTTGCCATTGATGAACTCCCACTCTATCAGAAAACCCTGTGAATGACTTGTAATCAAACAATAACCTGCTTCTTGCAAACTGTAGCTCTAATACCAACTGTTAGGTGACCCCTTATCCAACAGAAGCATAATTGATTACTTTCTTATAAGCAATTAAACATGGAATTATACCAGAATGATAAAGTAACTAGAAACTTGAGACAACAAAGAATTTGAGAGACAATACACACTTTTGTATTAGATATTACTAGAAGAAAATACAATAAGGAAGATGCCACTTCTTCCTCCACCTCAAAGGCTTGGCACACCTCAAGACCTTCTTCCCTCTCTCTCTTTCTCAACAAAACAACTCTATACCCTAAGTTATTATCCCTCCTTGAATGCTTCAGCTGATCTCCTTGACCTTACACTTGTAGATCTCCTTGACCTTGCTTGCTTCAATGCTTTTACTTGCCTTCTTGGTAATTACAATACATGCCTTATGGGTCTTTAAATAGGATCCCATGCTTACAAAAATAGAAATCTAACTACAATAATTAGACACATAGCTCGTGACTATAATTAGTCATTTGACATGCAAACACTCACTTCACTTAACTGATTGTTTGTCAATAGCAGTTTTGGAACACACAGGCGACCGACGTCAGTCCCTGCTTGCCTGGTGCTGCCGATGTCGGCTGACTAGCTGCCATCGCCGGTTGCCTTCTGCACTGCATCTGACCGACGTTGGTCATGCTACTGACACCGATGCTTTTCGTTCTTCAGCATCCTCTTCTTCGTGTCTGCAAATAGTTGAAGCTTTTAGCTCCACACCCTAACAATTTAGGGGACTACCCCTATTAAATGGGACAAACACTTGATTCTTGATATCCATTTGGGAAAAAAGGATTTGGTTTATGGGGATAATAGATTAGACTAAAACAATAGAATGGCCAAACGATGAATGCTAATTTGGAGGATAAGATCTTATACTATTGAATCTTGATCTTTGATAATAAGTAAAAGGTAATTCAATATGTTTATAAGGAGTACCTTTACTTGATGATCTTGTTGTAACCTTTGACATGAAAGCACTATCTGAAGGATGCTATGAAATCTATAACTTAAAGGATCTTCAAATTTTGGTGATGGTGGATCTCTCTTATTCTCAATGTTCAAACTTAAATTTTATCAAAGAAATTGAGTCCCACTAGGCGTGCCAAAACTGTTGGTGTACTAGATTTACACCTTAGACAAGTAAGGGGATTATTTAGATCTTTATACTCAAATCCAGTCCAACATGGGATTGATATTAGGCTATGGGTATCTTATTAATGGATCAGACCTTCAAAGAAGGTTGACTTCCTAATTGGATCTATCACCTAAACTACACCTAAACTAACACTTTCTTGGAAAAGGGAGAGAGATTTTTGACTATAACTTATAAATCATGTAAAAGATGTGATGCACCAATGATTTGATCACTCAAATTCACAAAATAAACACTATAAGATACTTTCAAGACTAAAGAATATAAATCTTACTTAAATATTTCAAAATAAGGCATTAATTAGTTATCAAATTAGTAAAAGAGGGCAAATATCCTCTTTCAAACTAAGCAATAAACTATACATTGCACTTATAATGACCTGTAAGAAATACTAAACACTTCTTGAAGGTGAGAAAAACTCAAACATAATCAAGGAACATACATTCACTTAACCATAATATATGAATTCATAGGACATACTTTAATCCAGCTTAGAAAAGGATGAAATTCAGTCTTAATTGCATCAAAAAGGTGTCACAATACAAATTTTGGTAGAGTCTAGTCATACCAAGAAGAGGGATCTATTTTAAGTCTTGGAGGATTTTATTTATAGAAAAGGGAAAGAGAGAGAGAGTTATGCATTGAAAGAGGCCTAACCACTTTCAATGGAAGCATTCTTAAGGATGCTGACTTAGGATCTTATCAAGAAGGAAATTTTTTTGGAAAAGAATTGAATGTTTATTATCCTTATCCATCCACTAGGTGTCTTATTGAAACTCCATGATATCATCTAATGATATGTTGATAAGGATCATGTCTTGAAATTGGTATAATTATGCCACATCTACTTTGGGTGGCCAACTATATTTGCTCATTGAAAAGTGACCTTGATGATAGGTGAGACATGTCTCCCTATGATCATGTTTACACATGTATTTATTCCAAATAAAACTTGGGTCAATTATATAGATGAAATACCAATCTCATACCATTATTTTTCACATAGACACAACATTCATGAAAACCTACAAATTGCTTGACCTCACTTCATAATCATTGGTCTCTATATTAGGTCTAAATGACCTATTTACCTATATGGATCTCTACTGGAAATGTTTGGTCCCATTGGTTCTATTTAGATCATATCTAAGCTCTAATTCTTTTGAATTTACATGCTTGAGTCAAAAACTACTCCATTGACTTCCATAAAAAATGTTTGGGTTTGATTGGCCATCAAAAATTGACTCAACCCATTTCATTATGCCCAACTATCTTTATTCTTATTGGTCCTATAGATTATACTAACATATTGACTCTACTCATACCATTAGATATTTGTTGTACGAATACACATGAGTCCTTGATTTTCTACCAAAAGATCCCTTTGACATGTTGACTTGATCACATACCATTAAATCAAGACGTACGAGCTCACATTAATCCTTGATTTAGTTTGACCTCAGGTTTTTATTAGTGAATTCACACCATTGAATCTCAATTATATGATCCCACACTGTTATATCATGTCTAACTTATAGATCTTTAAGGGATTTAACCTGAGAACCTTTTGACTTGTTTGAATCTAGCATGAATCATTCAATATTTTCTATAAGAATGCACACTCATGTGACTATTATATCTTGATCAAATTTAAAACTTTTAAGGGACTTTTGAACCCAAATAGTTAATTGTAATGGATTTAATTTGATAGCTTCATGAATGTCTTCTTTACTTAATGCATACTGCTAGATCTTTTCTTGGATTGAATGCAGACTATTGATCTTGAACCCATTTGAATACAAATGGCTATTTTGCATGACTTAAACTTTGACATCTATGAAAATGCATTTGACAGTCCACATGATTGTCACTACATATTGAAAACCAAAGGTCATATTCTATGCTTGAATTTGAAACTTGTATGGTCGTCTTGGGCTTTTTGAATTCAAAAAACTATTTCTTGTAGCCTAAAATTGATGTTTGTAAAATTATTTGGATCATAAATTCTGCGAGCTATTTCCTTTGAACCTTTTGCTGAACATTTTGTTTGGGGTACCTTCCTTGAAAAAAAACCCTTCAGAACCCTTGAACTAGACCATTTTCCTATGAAATGAACCTTCAAGAAAATTGTAAAGGGAAATTTGTTGCAAAACAACCCCTCAAGACTTTGTTTTAGGACTATCTGTTTGAAGAAAATACCCTTCAAAATAATGTATAGGACCATTTCCTTGAAAAATGACCTTTCAGGACTTTTGAAAATCCCCTTCAAAATTTCTATTTGGTTCACTTTATTGAGAAAAGACCCTTTGATAAAAGTGTTTTGGCCACTTTGTGTGACAAATATACTCTTAGAAAAAAGTGTTTGGGAAACTTTGCTTGACAAAATACCCTTTGGTATTTCTGTATCAGACCACTTTCCTGTAGAATAATCCTTCAAAAATTTTTTTTGGGACAATTTTCTTGGTAAAATACCCTTTGGGATTTCTATGTCAGACCACTTTCCTATAGAATGACCCTTTGGGAAAATTGTTCAGACAATTTTCCCGAAAGAAATGAACCTTAGGCTTTTATTATGGATAATTTTTCAAAAAGAAATAAGTCTTTGAGGAAATTATTTCAGACTAATTTGTCAGAAAGAAATAAGTCTATCTTTCACTTTAGACATTTTATAAAAAATATTTCAAGCCTTTAGAAACTTTTCTCAGACAATTTATCCAAAAAAATTCAACACATCCAAAAAAGGGTCCGAAAGAATTTAGCTTAGAAAATTAAAATCTTGAAATAATTTTCCTAAAAGAGTGAACACTTAGTAAAATAGAAGCTCTGAAATAATTCCCAAGTAAAGACTTAGCCCAAAACAAAGGTTTTTTACTTAGCTTTTTTGAAAGCTTGTAGGCCCTTCTAAACTTGTACTTGGATTGTTGCTTAATCCTTAAAGGCTTGAATGACTTTAAAAATCTAAGGCTTGTGCAAACCTATTCCATGACCTTTAACTACTTGGTTTCACCGTGAATCCTATTCATATTAAATCATTGGACCACTCTTTAATTAGGATCCTGCTCCTTCCAATAAACTCTTGGACTATGCACATTTTTGGTATGTAGACCAAATTTGGTCAACATGACACTAACACAAAATAAAGGACACTAGAATAGTGTGTTATTGTCTAAGAGGAATTCTAACACCTGGATCCTATTTACAACACCCTAATTAGCTTTTTTACTAGTTTTTATCTCTAGATCATTTGTCTCAGTCAATTCCCAGCTAAGTACTTATTTGTGTCATTCATTAATATTTTTAAAAACATTAGATTAATTTAATTATTTTAAAAATTAGTGGATGTATTTACTAAATATTTATCCCTTGATTTATTATACTTAGACCCTTTAACAACCTAGGGTTTTAAACTCCATAATCCCCTTAAAATTTAAATCATTTGATGAACCTGACTTAATTATAATAGTGTAAAATCCCTAGACCTAGATGTCATTAGGGTTTATATCCTTTTATTTCATGTATTTAGTGGATATGTTTGGGTTTTTCAAACCTAATATATTCTACCCTAACATCAATTTTCCAAGTTACATTGCCAAATTTTATGGATAAAAAAAATTCTTTTCCTCCTCCTCATCTCCAAGAGGGTGATAACTACTTTCCATCTAAATAGTTCCATGCTATCACTCCTATAAGAAGTAAGGAAACTTATTATACTATTTAAAATGTGTATATTTATCTTATTCATCCTTGAAACCCTTCCCTTATTGTATCTCCCATTCATGATACATGCTTTCATGCTCAATCCAAATCAACTAGGGTTTGCACTTGAGAAACTCTAAGGGATGAAATTATCAGTATGAGCAAGCTAATTTCAGAATTGAAAAATTAGAATAATATATTACATGAAAATATTAAAATGTTGGAAAATCATATCACAAGATAAAATCCTCTATGGCACACTAGAGTCAATCATGTACATGAATCTTCACCTAGTCAATTTGTGGAAAGCAATGCTATACATTAAAATAATAAATAACAACAAAGTGCATCTAAAACTATTGATATGAAAAGTATTAAAATATAAAATGGAATTAAAAGTGATATTTTAAGGTAAATGATTAAAGTAAAGTTGATAAACCTACCTCCTCTACATCTAGTGAGGAGATCTAGTTATTATTGTGAATATCATAGAATGCATGGGCACCACACTGATTCATGTTTAACATTGAAAAGGAAAATACAAAAGATACTTGATATAGATGAATCAAAAAATGACACATCATCCAAACAACATACAATGACATGCACAAATTCAAAAAGGGTCAAATTTAGAAACAATACAAAAATGGTTACTAAAGCATAACTTAGAATAACACAAGGTTCACAAAGAAAAATTAGAACAAAAAAATAGTACAACAATCACAAGTAAAGCAAGTGAAGGATACAAATATACCTCTCCAAAATAAGGTCTCATTTTCAAATTAGTATGGGTTTGGTCAAAAATATCTATAACAATTTGATTATCATGGTCAAGGTTTGGGAAAGTAAGCCCAAGGCATCATTACTCCTATTATATCATTTGGTAATGTTGGTCAACAAGGTTTGGGATTTATTGAACATCCTAATAAAAATCCTTCAGAAATAATTTATCAAGGCATAAGATCTAGATATATAGTTAATGTTACAAAAAGAGAAAGAAATTAAGTTGCACATTAAAAATCTAGCTAAGCAAATAATTGTTCTCAAACAAGGATTTATAACAATAGAATCTTCAAATCAAGCTATACCTATAATGGATATAGTTTAAAATAGTAAGATCCCAATCAATAATCCTAACATTTCTAATCAAAATGAAGAAGATGATTGGAATAACCTAGAGTATTATGATACAAACCATTCATAAAGTGAAGATGCCACCTATGTTACACAGAGGCATCCCATCGATGACATGTTGGATTTCTAGCACCATTCCTTACCAGAACACAAATTCTTATCCATATCACTCTCCTTGTACATAATTTCACTCATTTCTATCCTACTTGTACACAATTTTATTTACCCCTTATTTCCTTGTACATAGTTTCATTTATCATGCTTCTTGTATATAACTTCTCTTACCTTATTCCTTGTACATAATTTCATTTATCATTCTTCTTGTACATAGATTATCTTACCTTGATCCTTGTACATAGTTTCATTTTCATGATTTCTTGTACATAGCTTATACTTAAAAAAACACTAAAACAATATAATATTTTCAAAATATAAAAAAATTCAAATATTGCTTATACAATACAAAATTTTAAGATTATACACATTTCCATGTTACATTCTTACTACTTGCCAAGTACTACATATGCTATCTATGCTAGTCTAGTCAATTTTATCATACATACATGCTTCACTTGTTCTCATCGAGTGTTCACATATTATTATAGGACTTAGGTCCATCACATAGATCTAGATTTGCTACTATTTACCCACTAGGGGCACATCCACAAATACACAAATCCAACATTTATACATTCACCCATTGGGGGAATCCTATACATAGATTTTGCTTTACTAGGTTATATCATTATATAATACACTAATTTTCTACTAACTACTACTACTATGGAATTAATTTATGTATATGTTTTCTCTTATATGGATTTATACCACATGTTTATGCATATTTTCATTTATGCATATTTTCATTTATAGTTTTACTAGTTTAGATTTGATTGTGTCTCCCTATTTCTACAATTATTCAAGGGCAATTGAATGTGCCATTGTTCTATGGTTATACACCACTTCCTTTGAATGTATTTATGATTTGAACATGTGACCATGTCCTTGAGTGTGATTTATTGATTGTGTATGCAAACATTTGAACATGTACTTCCACAAGACTCTAAGCCAACCTTGCTTGTTATTTGTGTATGCATACATTTGAACATGTCCTTATATGTAGTAATTTTTTAGTCTTAGTGACATGTACCCCTATCCCTTGTATATTGGACCCTTGGCCTACTTTTCATATCTCATGTGTTTGTATGTATGCTTTCATATATGCATCATGGCCATGATAGTTGTCTCTTGATTACACACCTAGTTTTCTATGTCATGAGTGCCCTCTTGAATCTCCCCTTCTTGATTGGGTGCCTGGATGGACATCATGCCCCATACCCCTATATTATTACTCAAATTATACTCAAATTTGATATTCATGTATATACTTACATTGTTATATCTATCTTGACAACCCTTTGAATGCTAGATCTAACATACATCATAAATTACCAAATTATGCTCATATTATCTTACATTTTGATGTCATGTATATATATTATATTGGTTTATTATGAAAATATCATATATGTTTTCATCCTAACACACATAATGTAGAGTTTTTATTTTGAGGACAATTATTATGCAAGTACAATAAATCCCCTCAAAAGAGGGGGATTTCATAGGGTTTTTTCACAAAGAATAAGCCATCTAAGTGCACTTTGATCACAATTTTTATCACATAGACACATAATTATCGAGCTTAGAATCAATAAAATATAGTGAAAAATAGTTAGATAGAGATCAAAGTTAGTTTGGCAGAAAAGCAACACAAAGGACACTAACACATCACAGAGGAAACTAGCACAATGATCTACTATCCAAAAGACCATGCTATTATCTAGTATCCACATAAATAAGAAAATATAGATTTGATAAAAAAAATGGTAGTTATAATCTATATTTATATAATTTCAGTCATAGGTTATCATATTTGATCAGTTTATGCTCAATTTTGCATAGAATCATAATAGTTTACTTATATTTGGGGTATAATTCTTGGCATGATCACTCCCATTTCAGTTTAAGATATACATAGACACAGATTACCACAAATTAGTCTAAAATCCATATGCATAGATATCAACATTAGGGGCATGTGTCTGGCACATTATTTCCATATGATCAATTTTGCACCAACTCATCTCATATGGAATGAAAACTCTATGCCATTCTCTGCATTTTATACTTTAGATACCATTTACACTAGGTTTCACATGATATTGATGCCTTATTCTATCTACAATGGTTGACATTTATTTATAGTGCCTGAGCTACATTATTGAGTGCCAGAGAAACCCCTTGGCTATTTTACATTTCAAAAATTTTAAATGGCCCCAATGCCATCCTACATAGTTTCAGTTACATCATAAAATTTAAATAATAGATGCATCTACTACATATGAGTAGGCAATGATGGAGTCATATCGTACTTGAGTTCTTAATCCAACTACATAAGATGGTTGGACAAGCCATCATTCTAATCCAAGTTATTCATAGTGTATAATAAATGAGAAGGGGTGGGCAATGATGGATTCAAAACTAGATTGAGTTATTTAGCCACCTAAACATGGGGATTGAGAAAACCATTAGATCAATATAATATATTCACTGATTTGATCACCATCTACATGCACACATAAGATGCCACTAAGTTTTTACATTGGTTTATGTACCCAGTGAGGTGTATTTATCTCTCTCTCTCTCTCTCTCTCTCATCTCTTTACTCAGTTTTGTATTTGATTTTGATATATCTTAAGTAAATACTAATTCATTCATGTTTCATTTAAAAGGTACATAATGGAACATACTTCGTAAACTTAAACCTGGATTCATGGGCTTTGCCTCATAGGTAAGTCTAGGTATGCTTCTTTTTCCTTTATCCTAGTCATTTCACTTTGATACAATTATAGAATAAGAAGGGGGGGATTATTTAATCATATAAAATGTCACTCGAGTGAAATGAGTGTTACTTGAGACCACCCCATACCTAACTTAGTCCTAGACCTAACTTAGGGCCTTTTTCAACCCTTATCTAACTCTTGTGTGGATATTACACATCCCTAGACATCCCAAAATTAGTCTCATACCTTACCTTAGGAATATAGGCCCCTAGTGCCTTGGGTTATTCCACTTGGACACTAGCACACCCCTTTGGACATTAGTGCATTGTGCTAGTGGCCAAGGGGTTGTGCTAATTTCCTTTACCTAGTTTCAACCCCAACAAATATATTTTCAATTATTAAGACACCTAGGGTTGTCCTAGACTTATTTCACACTCCAAACAAGCACTAGATTAATATAAATACATGAATTTTATCCCTTTACCCACTAGATGGAAATTAGATGAAAATACAAACAAAAAAGCTCAAAATGAGTGGTGCACATTCAAGGTCATTGATACCTATTTTGCCTTACTTCTATATAAAGTCATTTACAACAATCCTAAGATTAGTTTACATATATTATTAGTCTCAATCCTCACTCAAATCACTCAAGTTGACACACATAATAACATTCAATTGCACTTGCACAAACACTTAGATTGAGATAACTATAATGGGATTGATCTCCTCTTAAGGTATTGGTATGTAGGTAACTCTCAACACAATTGGGTGTTGAAGGCATCCAACCTACCCAACTAACATCACATTCTGACTAGTGTTTATAAAATACCTTAACAACATAGAGATCTAGGGTTTTCATAAAAAACTAGCCCAAAATAGGTCACATGTAGTGAATCAGGTTTCATCCACATAAAGATAGGCCTATTAGACTCATACATAACTAATATTAGAAGTTTATATCAGTCCATACACAAGGACACTAGCATGGAATTAAAGACACTAGTGTAGTTTGCTATTGTCTAGGGAATTGTGCTACTATCTAGGATGAATTATGGCACTTAGATCTTATTTATGACACCTTGATTGACTTATGTGCTAGTTTTTATCCCTTAGATCATCTATCTCAATCAGTTTCTAGATAAGTACTTATTTGTGTCATTCATTTTTATTTTTAAAAATATTAGATTATGTCAATTCTTGTATAAATCAATGGCTATATTTATTACATATTTTATACCTTGATTTATTATACTCAGACCTTTAACAATCTAAGGATTTAAATACATAAACCCTTAAAATTTAAATCAGTGCTGTGCTTTCCAAAATGACTAAAATCTTGGCAAATAGCAAATTAAAAAATATTTTCAAATAAATTTTTCTTAAACCTTTGCATGAATCAATTATTTTTAATAAATTTAGATCATTTAAAGATATTTTTAATACATTAAGATAAATATAAGTTAGGTTTATTGCTTTAAACAAGCTCAAGTATGCACCTACATGTAATTTAACTTTCACAATGAAGTTTTAAAGTAAACCATCATACAAAGCTAAGGCAATAGATACTAAAGCATATGTAAAGATAATAGTTGATGTTATTTCTCAATCTTATAACAAGATTATTTTATTAGATCAATAAAGAATTCAATTTTGTATATTACCATAGCCACCTCATAAATTGATTACAGATTTACTTAAATTTACTTTTGGATCTACCATTTGAAATTGACGTGAGCAAACTCCAAGGAAAATATTTTGATAAAAATGCATATTATGATTACCATAGATGCAATGGTCATTATACTAATGTATGTTTCAAGCTCAAACACCTTATTCATGATCTTATTGACAATACTTTTATTAAGCAATGCATTCCTATAGAGGAAACTAAGCTTTAATAGAATGAAAATGCTAAACTAAATATTTAAAAAAAACCATTTCATAATCATAATACTAACAAGAATAATTTAACAGTGCATCATACTTACAATGTTTAACCATCACCTACGTCATATGATCATCCATTGGATGTAATTATTAGTATAATTGTTCAAATTACATAGTCACCTCCTATAATTAATTTTGATGATAGTGAGATAATAAATGATGATTTTAATTTTCATGCCTTATGTATACAAGCTTATAGTGATAAAAAAACTATTCATAGTGTGATAGTTGATAATATATCAAGTAATAATGCATGCATAATGACATTAGTTTATTCATTGGGTTATGCACAACATGACATATAAGCAATAATTAAAACTGTCAAGGCATTCAATGGAAAACAACAAACAATTTTTGAACCCATTGTCTTGCCTCTTGAAGTGGGCTTGCTATACTATCTACTCCTTTTCTAATTATATCACAAAAATGGGGTCTTTTTTATGATATTGGGATACCTATTAATTTAAAATATCTATGTTGTACCTTATATTATAAAAATATGCCTAAAGTACATCCATTGCAATTAAATGATTAAAATTTTAGGAATAAAATATGAGTAGCATTTACAATCTATGGTACCTCTTCTACCCCATTCACCACTATAGTTTAATGACACATATATCTAAAAATAAATCATATTTTTAGTTTTTAAACCTATGAAAAAGGTTTTTATTCAACCAATTCATAAACAGGTGCAATAGGATCAAAATTTACCAATGAAAAATTAAATTTATTAGTAAAAGGTGCCTATTTCTTAAAAATCACAAGCACAATCACATACAACAACATCCAAAGTAGTGATTTATATAGATAAACAAGAGACACAAAATTTGGCATAATATACTATTTAGTCATTCTCATATTGTACATCATTCTACAAATCCTAGAGCTACTACTTGTACACTATATTATAGAAGTAGTTATTTATATAACTTCCTTACATCATACGATACATTTTTTTGATTCTTATACATGCATATCTATCACATTTCATTCAAGGAGAGTGATCCATTTCCCACTTCTCATAAGTTTTTATAATTATAACCTTTATGGGATAATTATTTAGAATGTTACATTCTCAAATATACTAAATATTTCAACATTAAAATAATTCAAAAAAATAAAAATCTGGTTATAAATAGCTTCTTTCAGAGACTGGGTTACCAAGAAATGGAAAGATATGGGCCATGTGGAAATGGTGGCCATAGAAAATACTATTTTTTAATCTCCTTTTATTCTTTAGATCAATGTGAGAAATCTTTGGAAGGAGGACCATTATATTTTGGGATATATTTCTTATCTCTTAGAAAATGGAAACCTAGATTGAATCTTCAATTTGACACCCCAATGGAGCTTCCCATGTGGGTTTTCCTTCTTGAACTACCCCTATAGTTATGTAAGGAAGATATTTTATTTGGTATTGAATAAGCCACTAGGTAACCAATATCTAGTGACCTGATGACCAAATTAAAGAGATGACTTATTAAATTAAGGATCAATGTGTATGTTCAAATAGATAAACCAATCTTCATGACCATACAAATTAAGTCTAAATTTGTAAACTAGACATAGAATATTGTTTATGAAAGGCATGACATCATTTGTAAAGGATGCAATTTCATTGGTCATGAAAGAAGCCATTATTTTTTTGTATAAAATGTGGCTAAAAAGGTGATACCAATGAAGTAGGCTAGAGTATCAAAAGAACAAAATGGGTTCTCTCTACATAACTCCTTATTTATCTCAAATCTCAATTTTGAAGTTGCAAAACTTAAAATTGGAAAAAACACACCAATCCTTATAAGCTTAATAGGACTTCAGGTTCGATAATGAAAGAGTATTGCATTAAGGAACCTTTGTGTACCAACTCTAAATTTTAGGTACTCATAGTCTTTGAAAGGAATATAATTCTATTTTCTTCTATGATGTTTGGATCTCCCATTATATCTCTAAAATCTAAGGCTCCTCCTTTTATAGTGATGAGGAATCTATCATGATCTTTCTAGACTTCCTCTCTAGGGAAGAAGGATGGGGAACATTAAGAGAACAATTCTCATCTAGGATTGCCCCTTGGCCAAATATTCTGAAGCAATATTGTTTCTCCCCAAAAAATCCAAAGAAACAAAGATGCCTTAGAGGTAACCCCTTGTCGAGGGAGTATAATTAGAGATAAGTCAAATTTTAAAAAAGTAGAAAAAGAAAATGGCCCTTAAAACCACTACAAGAGGGAGAAAGAACCAGAATGGTAAATAAACAATATCTAATAATACAAAAAGAAGTCGATAGGTATCGATAAGGATTCTAAGACAATCCAAGCATATATAATTCCAATGAAAATCAAATTAATGTTTTGAGACCTTTTTGGATTATGTAGTCTAGAAATGACCTTTTAAGAATCAAAATTTTAGAGCCTTGTCAAATTTTCACTAATTATTGTCACATCTTTCTATAATATGAAATCTATTAAATGTGGTTGGCATTGCTCTTTTGGAAAAGATCTATTTGATCTTTTCAATGATCTTAATAATTGTATTTAGCTCATTAATTATGAGTTTTTCTATTATAATTTTGAATCTTTGGGTCATCACTCCTACTAAAAAAATTGGTGGGACATGCATTTATTGGCTCTCCTACACGTGCGGAATCCAAAATTTAAATTCCTTTAAAAAGTCTCTAGGACCACTAGGTTTGAAAGTCGTACTTGAAATTGGAACAATTTATTCTGTTTCATTGGAAAAATTGAAACTAATAGAGCTTTTGATTCAAGTAAAAAGAATCTACAATGGAGTTATTGTAGGCACCTGACTAAAGATCAAAAGAATAGGAGTCTAACACTATACATCCCTAACAAGATCCTTGATGAATTAGAGACTAAATATAGTATTCTCTCATTAAGAATTTTTTTTGAAGAAGACATGACATGATGCTATCAAGAACTGGGCCAAGAAGAAATGGGCTGAGACATTAAAATTGTGGCCTTGGCTAATGGTTGCTTGTTATTCTCTTTTAAAGGAAGGGATAATTATCTAAAGATTCTCAATGAAGGACCCTGGCTTATGGGCAAGGTGTTCCTCATTCTTCAACATTGAAATCACAATTTATCTTCCTTGAATTTTAAAGTAGATAGGATCCCTTTGTGGATGGATCTTATAGGTCTCCCTCCTTCCTTTTGGGATGAAAGAATCCTATAAAGCATTGCTATAATTATTGGTATGATAGAAACTATCAACCGAGTCATCATCCACTTTAAAATAATGACCTAAAAAATAATGTATGTGTTAGTTAAAACAAACAAGATGCTTCCCACTTCAGTCTGTCTCAGGTCTTCTCTCAGATCTTAGAATCAAATTATTTAGTTTGATAAGGAAAAAGATATTTGTCCTAGTTGAAAGTTGTTATGTATCGAGGAATATGATATATTAATGTATATGGGTTGATGGAGATGCCAACATTTGGCACACATCCCCTTTATTTAGTTATATGGGGTCTAATATATGAGGATAATGGAGTAACTTGTGGAACTAGTGAAGTAGGTAATGATTAGCCTACATTGGGATTAGGAGGTTACCCATCCATTGTTAGTTAGATAAAGGTCTATATAAAGGATATGATTATCATTATAAATAAAAAATGTAAGCATTGAGTCTTCTATTGTAAAAGGATATTGGAGGTTGTCCCGTTCAAAGAGACATTGTGGAGTTATTCCTTCCTAAAGGAGTATTGTACGATGTTACCCTACCTTAAGGGTATTCTATTTCTACATATATTGAGTATTTAGACATCTTGGTCTACCAATATCTATTTTATTCTGTTGATATACATTATATTCTATATTATTTTCAAATATTATAAGTTTGGATCATACCAAGTGGTATCAGAGCTTTGATTTGGGCAGTTTGTGTGGAACAAAACCTTAGTTTTTTAGAATCATAAATACATTTCAATTTGTTGTGAATTTTTTCACATTTTTTTTACTAGATATGAATAATATTACAATTACATTTCAGTAAAAAATTTGAGCCTTTATGATTAATTTTGAGTGAGTTATTCATATTTTATGGTTTGTACTCATTTAATCATATCTTATAAAATATAAGGGTTTTTTGGGAAATTTTTTAATTATATTGTATCATAATACAATAATGCTATAGACAAGATTTTAGATTTTTTTGAGTTGTTTGGAGTGATTTATTATGACTTTATGAATTTTCATATATTCTCTCTAAAGGATGAGATTTGTGAATTTTTTTCACAATTTTTTTTAGAGTTGAAATATCATAAGAGGAAGCAATAGTCAAAATTTGGGACTATTTTGATTAATTTTGAATGATTTATTGACATTTTAGGGTTTCATGAACCCTAGTTTCTTTTTTTTGTGGATCATGAAGTTGCATGTATTTTCAGGGGAGGATGATATTGATGCTAGAGAATGGTGGATCTTTTTTAAGGAGAATAATAATCAAACAATTTTGTGGAAAACATGTTTGTCTCTTTCTTTTTCTAGGCTTGCACAACATTGGTTTAATCAGTTAAGCTTCATATAAAAGTATTCTTCATGAGAAGAAATGGAACAATTCTTCCTAGATCGATTGGATATAAAAGAAAAAGAGGATGAAGAAGAGGAAGAAAATAATGATGGTAATGAAGAAGAGAATGAATATGATTAATAAATAGATCATAATGATAATGAAGAGAGTATAAATGGTGCAAAAGGAGAGGTACAGGATCTCAAATAAGAAAAAGAAGAATTGGATGATAAGGGTCTAAATAATTTGGCTCCAAAAAAATATGAGTCAATTTTTCAATTTTAAGGATACATTCAAAATAAGAAGGTTATTGTGTCCATAAACCCTACTAACAAGTATAAATTCATAAACATGAATGTGGCCAAGAATCTACATATTCAAGCAAAAATTATCAAGGAGGTTCACGTAGATGGTAAAAATATTCCAATGTTTGAAGATTTGAAGCTAATTATGGAAAAATATGTTTTGCATTCAGATTTTTATGCTTTGGATATAGATGATGTGGATATGATTCTTGGATATATATGGTTAGAAACATTAGGAACAATCAATATTAATGTTTAGAATAAATTCATAAAGTTTTGGTATAGGAAAAATAAGGTCATTTTATAGGATATCATAGTGGTAAAGGCACCAATAATAGTCAAGGTAGATCATGAGGATGAGATTAAAATAGGTGATGAAAAACATGTGAAAGATTAATATGAAGACATAGATGAATAAATAATACAATCAAAGAATACACTTCATCTACTCAAGAGACAAAGAAACCACCAAATCAAAAGGTCAAATAGGTAGAAGAAAAAGTTGACAAGGTCAAAGTATCAAAAAAAGTTGAGGTATACAGACACCCACATCATCATGAGATGAAACAGTCATGGAGCCGTGCGAGTGAGTGTCATAATAACAAGCACTTTGGATATATAAGAAATTAGAGTTATAAAAACTATGGCTATGTATGTAAGCCAAAGAATACCTACTATGGTCATGGATGGAATCAGAGTAACATGGTAGAATATGGTACATGGAATCACAAGAGGAATAATTATGCATAGACATAAAAAAAGTATAGTTATGATCATGAACATAATCAAAGGATCACAATGGAATTTATAAATAATTTTAGAGAGTTATCACTTGCTAATATCACATATGGATGGCTAGATGATCGATATTGGAGACAAGTGTGAAATGATTTGAAGTACACTCATTATTTGGTTTCTTCCTATGTTTTGGGGATAAAACATGTCAAAGAGGGAAGCAATGCTATGTATCTAGGGATATGATAAATTAATGTATATGGGTTTATAGAGATGTCAACATGTGGCACACATCCCTTTAGTTAGTTATATGGGTCCAATAGATTAGGATAACATAGTAACTTTTAGAATTAGTGTATTGGATAATGGTCATCCTACATTGGGATTAGGAGGTTACCCATCTATTGTTAGTTAGATAGATGTCTATATAAAGGAGATGATTATAATTGTAAAGGAAAAATGTAAGAATTGAGTCTTCTATTTTAAGAGGATATTGGAGGTTTTCCCCTTGAAGATACATTATGGAGTTATTCCTTCCTAAAGGAGTATTATATTGTGTTGCCCTACCTTAAAGGTATTTTATTTATGCATATATTGAATATTTGGACACCTTGGTCTACCAATATATATTATATTATGTTGATCTACATTATATTATATATTATTTTCAAATATTATAAGTGTGTATCATATAAAAAGTTTTTGGGACACTCTAAAGACTCTTTTCCAAAGTCATAAGGAACTAAAGATAAGGTCCACAAACTGAAAGAACTGGGTGGTGATATAGTTTTTTAGAAGAATGAAGGGGAATCCTCAACCCTATCTACCACTAATCTCAAGGAAATAAATCATGGTCAAGATGACCACATTCTATGTTCTACTCATATTTGGTTTATTTGATATGTATTTTTTTATTTTGATGGTATTATAATTGCTCTTTTTGTTGTTTCTCTTTTTAGCACTTATTTCCTTGGTTACTCTCCTTTAGATGGTTCTCTGTAGGTCCTTTTATCTTTTGGTCTCTATTAGTTTTTTCTTTATTGTTATTTTTTGTGGAGATCTAAGCCTCTTGATGTGCTTGGATTGGTTCCCACACTAGTCAAAGGTGGGCTTATCTTAATCTCTATTATTGCATCATGTTCTTCCATTGCTTACACCTGTGATCGACTGATCAATTCACCTTTGGCTCTTATTTTTATTTTTATAGATATAAAAAGTTTAAAATAATGATCAATTTTACCATGTTCTAACTTTTATCTCTATGTGTTTATAGTCTACATTGATAAAATGCCATTTTTTCTACGGAGGACATAATTGACTAGCTATGGATAGGAATGACAACCACTAGTGTCCTAGTTGGTTAATCCTATATGGTGTTAGTTTTCACCCAAAAATCATAATTTGAGTAGAGCCTTAATACTTATAATTTTCAAATATTTAACTCAATTTTAGTATGCAAATCACTATTTTTAACATAAATTATTTATTTTTCAAAGCTATATTTCTCATACATATTACATACTTCAAAAAATGTACATTTGATGAAATGGGGATGTACAACTAAATCCTTTTCATTTTATTTTTATTCATACATAATTTTCAAAGTTATAATTCATATATAGTAGGGGCTCTTGCTTATCCATGGCCATAAAATCACTTCTAGTGCATATTTCACATTACCACATGTAAATTATTCAATTCTCAATAGCAATGAAATATAGAGTTAGTATATTATGTGTTAGTAGTGCATGATATGGATCATGGGACTCATCAAACTTAACAAGATCAATAAGCACACAAATACAACAATAGAAATATGAAACCATAAGGCCAAAGGATGAATACAAGGGACATGTTAAAATGTCATAAAATTTAATATTGTGTATACAAGGTCAAGGGCCACACTCAAATGATATGTATAATTTTACAAGTATTGGGCATGTTCAGATGTTGCACACTACATAAGGCCAAGAGCCAAAAGTAAATGGAGATATTAAATAAAGTATTATACACAAATCCCAAGGACCATGTTCAAATAAGTTTTTCACATAAGTACCAAGGGCCAAACACAATAAATAATCAATATATAATTTGATATGTACAATTAATAACATCAATGGAACATAGAACTAGAAAAGTAGTCTAAATTGTGCATATGTAATGTGATCATATTATATAAAATATAATAGACATATACATAATGTAATATAAAGATGTTAACAAGACTTTTGCAAATATTATGTATCTCAATAGTATAGGAATCATGGAATGATAACACATGTACAAGTTATCACATGTGGATTCCATGCCCCCATTTTAGCAAGGCTACTAGGTAGAGGTAATTCTAACATCTTAGTCCCTATAAAATTTTGCATGTCCTACATAAAACTCATGAATACCTATGAAATGCACATGTGATTTAAAAATAATATGCTTTGGTAATCATGAGATAAATAACATATTGCAAAGATGCAAACTAGATGTCTAATCATGCTTAGGTCCTGATTTTGGATTTTTTATAATATTTTGAATGTTTTTATATTTTTTAATATATTTTAATTTTTTTGAATTTTTAAATTATTCCAATATAAAAAATATAAATAATTTAAAATTAAAGTGTTGAAATTATAATAATGGAGGAGCTTCATTGACACATTATATAGGTATTGTCTCATATGTTACATACATAATTCAAATGAATCAAATTTTACTATGCTAACATAAATTTCACATATACTACATTGTTTAATGATTAAATAATACTATTCATGTTGAAATAAAATTTTATTTTTATATGAGTGAATTTTAGGATCAGTTACCTTACCTCAAAAAGGATACATTTCTGTGGGCTTTTAATACATGAGATAAACATTTTCAATATCAAATGTTAGTTTTAACACAAAACATAGTTTCAAAGGTTAAAAAATGGTTTAAAATTAAATTATTATCACAAATAAATGGGATCATATGTTATGCATATGTTATATTTTAGGATGAAAATAAAAATTCACATAGTTTCAAGTGCATGATACATGTTTATGCACAAGTTTTAAACATAATTTAAAATTTAAATATACATACAATTATAAATTATATAGTTACAATAGGGGCATGCTAAAAATTCATGAAATTATTTTAAATACTATTTACTAAATTCATACATTGTATGATCATGGATTTATTGCATTCTCTTTTAATCATGAATTTAATAACAAAGTTTGAATTGAATCTATAAGCCATATGAGTAATTGATTTGGTTTAAGTAGATAATGCATAGCTTAGAGGTTAAGTTAACTCTAAAATTATGTCTATAAATCCATTCTATATTTCTACCCATTTCACATCTTGAGGTTACAAAGACTAGTTGAGTTAATTTAAGGTTTATACATCCCTCAATAGGTGTTATTTATTATATACAAGTGTAAATTAAATTTGGGGTTGATCACCCTCAAATTATCCATTGGTTTAAAAAAGGAACCAATTATCCAAGTGTTTCATGGGAAGCACCAATTATCAAATGCTTCAAGGAAAAATCATCTTCAAAAAAAGTCACAAAAGAAACATTGGTTTCAAACACATAGGGTGTATTCCTCCCTTACTTTTGAATTTCAAAGTTCCAGCAAATTTCAAATTCAATCATTTTCAAATTTTAAAGTTCAAACAATTTTTAAATTGAAACATTTTTCAAATTTTAAATTCAAGATTTTTCAAGTTTTAGTTTTTAAAATAAAAAAGTAAACACTTCATGTGTTTTATAGGGTTTTCCAAATATTACGGTGCTTGACATGAGATCAAAGACAAATTTTGTCTTACACAGTATGGTATATCTTTTATTTAGTCTATAAATTTCATTTATATACTAAAAAGGGGGATGTAGTAACCTAAATCTAGTTACAAATACATGATCATGCTATTTTTCCCATTTTTAATCCTAATTAGCTTGTGCACCTAATCAATACCTATTTGGAAACTTTACCTTATCCTAAGCACCTATGAATATTTATTTTTATTCCCAATCACTATCTATCACCTAAAAAATTGTTTTGATTGCTAAAAATACCCTTAAACATACGTATACCCAAACCTAGATCCAAAGTTTCACAAGGTTTTCTAAGGAAAAACAAGGTCCAATAGGGACAATAGTTGCAGGCATTCATGTCCCTATGGGAAATTTATAACTTAAGCTGTATAATGGTCAAAATTTGAAACTAAACCCTCCCTTACCCCATCTTCCATGTTTTTAGGCTTCCTAGTGTGTGCTTTCCCATTTTAATTTGATATAAAGGTATACTAAAGTCACTTATTATTCGACATGGAAATTTCAATATAGAGTTTTACTTACACTATTTCACAGTAAGTAAAAGTTACATATTATTCCCATTTTTGATTATAAGCATTTCAAGTAGTCCTCAACCAAGTCAGAAGCCTATCGTATCTATCCCTAAGCATAACATGTTCACATATTCAATCTGATTTTATATGTAATCATGTAGTCAAAGGAGCACATTTTCATAAAACACTCTAAGTGGGATAACTAGATGGGCTTGATTAACTCCTTATATTATTGGATACATAGGTAATGTTTGGTCATCATGGAGGTGATTGGGGTGAGCTTAGACAAATTACACTACTCCTTTTTATATTTATATGTTTTTCAATCACTACTATCTATATTAGGGTTTCAACCTTTTAAAATCTATTTGCAAGTCTTCTACGCATTACCAAAGTCAAATATTTGTAGACAAACCCAAATTCATCCCTCATTTCATTTTTTAATAAAAATATAGGATAAACCAAGTAGGATAATGGTGGTAATAAATCCTTTCCTCAGTCTGTCGATCTTTTCCTTCAACAGCTTTAGTTCTCACTTTTGGGCATTTGTAGTCACATTTCTTGATTTCTTATTTCAATTATCTATAAGTCAACATAGTCAATAGTCAAATAAAATAATTTTTCATTTGTTTTCAAAATTATTATTATTTAATTAATTTGTGCCTTTTTGAATTCAATTATTTAATTACATTATGCTTATCTAAAGTACTTTTCCAACATTTGGATTTATTTTATTCAATTTATCCTAATTAGGGCTAATTCATTATTTAATCCAAATTTAGGTAAAAGATTAATATATAAAGATCATTTATAATAGAAATATAAATTAGGGAGGAAATACTATCCATAACATTTATGTGTCTATTATTAATTCTAAAAATATTACTAATCTCAAACTCATAACATTAGGCCACCAAAATGTATACCAAATCTATATATGGAATCATTTTATTTTCTTTAGTTATATAGGCATCCATTATTTGGTTTACCACACATTGAAAATAACCATAAAATTTTATAAATTTAAATTTTAAAACACATGTTTCATGAAGTCCTATAATCAATGCCTTATATTATGAAAAAATCTTTTTACATGAAAATCTAAATCTATAGGCTAATGTCACTGTCTCTTCCTTAGGGGTAGTCAATAAAATCCTGACCCCCACACCAAAAGATCATATTGAACCATAAAAATACATTTTCAAGGTCTTATTATTATCAATTTGCATTACAAATTCATCCAAAAATTGTCATCTATAGGAGTATGGTATATTAAGGGAACCTTAGCTAATTGATTTGTAATAACTTTCTCTTTAATTGATTTTTATGGTACAAATTTAAGGCCAAAATATATGAGTAACATGACCCACTTGGATATTATTCCTAATAAATATGGCTTAGGGATCATGTATTTAAAAGGATAAAATTTAACAATGACATGTGTTTCATTATTACATATATAATGTATAAATTTTTGCATTGCAAAAACAAAAACCAAGCACAAACTTTCCCTTGACATGTAATTTTTCTCATAATCCACTAAATTTATAAAGTATTAAAATTCTCCCTTTTCATCATCACATTGTGGAATATATTTTTTTCAAATCATGTTCCATCATAGAAAATTTATAGTAATTAAAACCGATCTAGGATGTCTGACATCATAACCTGAGGGCTAGATACATATTATTTGATTGCATCAAAATAAAATTGACAATTTTAATGCCATTCAAACTTAATATAATTATTTAATAATCTTTAAAATGTTTGAATTTTATTAGCTAATTGAACCACAAAACCTCTATTAGATTTATTTTTTCTCAATAAAGTTTGTATGCACTGAAGACTCTTAGGAGGAGAAATTTTAATAATTGCTTATACTTTCTTAGGATCCATTTATATACCTATCATAGAAATAATAAAACATAATAAATTCCTAAGATGACACTGAATATAAACTCTTATAATTTAATCTCTCCAAATTTTTCCTTAATATTTCAAATATTTTTCTTGAATCATTCACATAGTTTTATATTTTATTAAATTTTCCCTAGATTTCACCTACATAATCTTATAAAATATCATGCATATAATTATAAAAATTGTGTGCCATAACTATTTGATAAGTGGTTGATACGTTATTATGTTTGAAAGGCATGAAAACACAAAAAAATGAAGCATAATGAGTTGTGAATACAATTTTACATTGGTAAGTAAGATTGCTATTGATTTGATTATAACTAGAAAACCCATCCATAAAATAAATAATCTCATGCCAAATAATAAAATAAAAAATAATATCAATATTAGGAAATGGGAAGTTATCCTTAGTGAACACTTTTTTTTAAATCTCAAAAGTTTGAGCAAATCCTAATGCCCCTACCTGAGTAGACGTTATAAATCCAATTAAAATAATCATTAGATCTAATAAAACCAATTTCATACAATTTTTAGATTTCATCTTTAACAAACAAATCTAATTTAGGATGCTTAGTTCTAATATTTTGACTTACAAGTTTAGAATTAGGAGTAAAAAAAATATTATACACTATTATAGATGTAGATACAATAGGTGTATCAAAATAGGACCATGCAAAAATATATTCATATCCCATTAGCAAACCAATATATATATTTTCTTCTTTAGGAATCAATGAGGCACGTAACTTCAAAATATTGGGAATGTTAGTAAGGTCAATGTTAATATCAATTGTATATTCATTCAATAAAGTTTATCTATCTTCCACCAGAGTTGTAGTAGGTAATGTCTCCAAAATATCTAATGTAATGTTTTTGTCACTATGTGAGGGCTTAAATTCCACAAAATAAGCATGTTTGTTTAATTTAAAAGGGAATTTATTTTTATGATGATAGGTAGGTAAGTCCAAATGAGTTCCTAAATATTATTGTATAGCTTCATCATTAGAAAAAGTGTTAAGATATGATATTTCATATGATATGGTAATATTAATTAATTCAAGTTATAATATTTTTGATTCCTCTTGTTTTCTAGTTCCATGAGATAATATAAACACTTGACATAATATATGTATAATATTTTCTATCTATTCAAAACTACTCTTTATGGATTTCATGAATTGATCATGAAGACATTTTTTTGTTATAATATTCTTATGATTAAGAGATTCTAAATATCCACTGTCAAAATCAAAGGGTATATCTTAAACTTCATTATTTTATTAAATCATTAATTTATCCTTCTTGTATTAAATACCTTGTTTATTCTATGAGAAGTTAGAAAGATGGGATATATTATACCTTGTTCACTATTTCATAAGCCTTGACCATTATAGCCCATATTTTTCACACATTTGAGTCCAAATCATATTTATATAAAGCAATTGGAACATGACCAAGGTATTTACTTTTCTAATTTGTGTTACAACAATCATATATCATATGATCTTTATCCTTAACATCCTCTAGTTGTTATTCAATAATTGGTGATGTTTGAATTAGTATTATATAATCTTGAAGATTAGTATAGAGGGATCCAATATAAAATACATACATATTATCTCTATTTTACCTATGGCATGTTGGGATAAACTTAGCTTAGCTTGTCATCTATGCCATCCACTTGATAATAACTATTTTCAATATCTTATTTAGCATTACTATATTCACCATATTTTAACATTATCATTTGAGCCATTAGAATAAATATTTGAGGTGAAATTATAGTTGGTTGAATCTTATTCAGGTAAGGAAAATAGTATCTCAAGGCTAAATCAATCTGAAAAAAATATAAATGAGACATCATCCATAGGATATGTATATAAAATTATCTCATTACAAAATTCAAAGAATCTATGTAAGATGGATGTAACAACTCCCATGTCATGGGTATGCATGAACCTATTGACATCCCATTCCATGTCAACAAAGCTATTTAAAATGAAGTAATCATGTCTAATAAAGTGGTGGATTTGGACACATGTGTGAAACATACCTCTAATTAATTAAGTTTTAACACTCATTATAAGTCATCATTGACACACATGTAATATTAATTCTATAAGATGGGAGAGGGAATTTAAATTATACCCAAAACATGCTAAGAATTGTGGAAAAAACCAAAAGATAACATAATTATCTCACCATCCAAATAATCAAAACACTAGTTTTTACAACATGGAAGGGGATAGGGATAGGTTGGAGTTTCTCTCCTTGCATAAAGGGGGCTTACTAAATACATGTAGCATATCATTGGACATGATGTGAACCTTTCCAAAGACTTAATCTCAACCTTGAACAAACAAATTGTGAAAATGAAAGACATCTAAATTTATAGAGTTCATTGGAGAGGTTATAGGGATGTCCTACGAGGGATCTAAGGCTTTCAAGGATCAATCCAAAAAGTTGAAGATGATGTAAAAGTTATTTTGAATGAATGAGGTTTTAAAAATGGATAAGGAAGGGTTTTTGAGGATGGATTTAATAAGGCATTGGCCTGATATCTGCCTCCAAATTATGAAGTACATAAATTTATAAGGTAAATTTATTCTCATATTCTTTGACCATTTCCTTTTATAAAATCATTTTCAAGGTTATAAAATCAACTTGCCATTTTTTCTATTGAAATACCTTGAGATTACTTCTCTTGACTTCCAAATAAGTGAATCTAATTCCATAATCCATCAAGGGATCATATTTATGTTAGTCAAGCCCAGGGAGACAATGAGAAGCAAAGAAGATCTACTGAGGGTGTTTTTTGTGGAGGAAGACTCCCCCACTAAAGACCCAACTCTAGGTTTTCCCCACCTTCCTCCTAGCCCCTCCATAACAAGCCCTAATACTAAAATTTTCACAAAGGACATCCCCCTTTAGCTCATTATTAATAAAACTAAACTCATTTTCCTAGAAGAGGAGGATGGGATAGATTGTTTAGGGAAGGGGAAGGCCAATTTGATATATAAAATTTGGAAAAATAAAAGGCAACTAGAGGAATTCAATGACAAACTACACAAAGTGGGTATTAGTCTGGTACCTTGATTAAGGAATGGAACTCAATCAATAGAGAAGATAGGAAGGTGCTACAAGAATTTATATAGATAAATGAGGTAGAAACACCCCCCCATCCCCCGCCCCCCCGCCAAATAGGTAGAAGGAGGAAAAGGAGGTGACTCAACACACTTCTAAACCCTCCCCTACACTACTTTCTCCAGTTAACTTTCCTAAGAAGACCCCAAAAAAGGAGGCATGGAAGAAACTAAGGTTGATCCTCCTGAAGGACACTGTTGAGGGTCCGATCAAGAGGACCCATGTAAGAATAATCAAGGAAATACCAAAGGATAAGGGGAGAATCAAGATGCTAACAAGGAACTCATAAAAGATACCATGCCCCCTAAGTAATACCATCTTTCTACTCTTTCTGCTCTTTCTGTTTGGCTTTCTAGTTTTGGTTTTTGTTTGCTATTACTATAATTTCAACTAAGTTGGTTTTTCAACCCTTTGGGCTTACTCTACTATATTTTTATACTTATTTAACTATTAGGTTGTAGGATCCTTGTAAAACCTACTTGTTTACATGATCAAATAAAAAATTCCCATGTCATGGATCTAATTTTTCCAAAGTAATTTTTTAGTTCACATCATTAGGTATAATTTTAAATTATATAGGTATGATTATTTTATTGTGTTACTTTTCATGCCAATATGTCTCTAATTAAAATTAGAGAAGTTTATATATACAAAGCCTCCTAGAGGCATTTAAATAAAAATTAGAAAATAAAATCAAACCATTTAAAGTCTCCCCCACACTATTTTTTTATTCTCTTCACATATTTCAAATGATTTTAAATGTTTTGATTTATTGCATACTTGTACCAAGAGAAGGTTTAAGAGAATGTTCATGTATTAGTTGAACTTGATTATCTAGGGAAAAAAGGCAATTTCATATATTTGTCTTTAGTTGGGATTACACTCATGTATATGATATTTTATGATTATATAACACCTCAATCGTGTACACTTGGAAAACTTAAACCTTGGTTGTTCTTCTTAGTTCTTTACCTTTTTCACTTCTACAAGTCTCGTATCTTATATATCTTTATGCCTCTTGGCCTATATCTCTTAGTCTAAACATTCTTATGTTGATGACCCAAGTCTTCTATCTTACCTAAAATACTTAAAATATACTTATCTTCCATATCTCCAAATTTAGCAGCTATACCTATTTGCCTACTCCCTAGAAACTAACATCTAGGATAAATGATAACATCAATGTTATTTTTGTATCTTGACACAAGTGTCTAGTGCCCTAAGGTCATACAATTTTCAAATGAAACATATCCTAATGGTTAGCCTAAGTGATATAATGCAGGTTATTACAACAAAATAATTGATATAAATACAAGATCAACCCTCATTCATTCCTCACCTAACATTCAGATAAAAGAGCATTCAATTAAACAAAGATTCCCTATTTATTCCTATTTCCATACCAATCATAGGGAACACACATATACATGTATGAAATACTAAAAGAGTATCCCAAGAGCCCTATTTTACAAGTTACAAGCTAGGTCATTATTTTACTTACTTTGCACATATTATATGGTTAACACACAAGCTAACTGTAGGGGAGAACTACATGAGTATGAGGCCCTCTTATAGCTATGTAGGTAGTGCCCTATAATAGTGGGGTATTTGGGGTTATCCTGAAACCATGTGACCAATAATACATTTTCCCCCAAGGTCACTATGAATATGGAGAATTAGGGTTTTAACATTTCATAAGGAATGATAGTCTATGACCTAGATCTAAATGCACCATAATAAAGGCAAAGTAAAACCCAAAAGCATCTAGGTAGTTGCATCCTATTCTAACAATATTTTGTATAGGACACTAGATTAAAACCTAGATAATAACATAAACATAACCATCCCAAGTTAATATTACTATCTAAAGAGTTATAAGTATCAGAGCTTGAATCTGACAATTATTCTAGAATTTCCTTCCAACCTGATTTGTGACTATTTCATATCTAGAATTGTGTTAACATAAAAACAAGCTAAGTACATCAATTTATCATTTATATATCTATCATATTTTTATTTTTCATATTTAGACTATCTCAGCCTAATAAATTTAGTGTATGCTTATATGTGAGTTTAGCATCTAATTAGCCTGCTATAAATCTGATTATCACCCTTGTGCCATTTCATTTCTATATACAAATTTTATCAAAATCTAGGGTTAAAAATAATATCAATTTAGATCAAATTTTTAGGGTTAAACATTTTGTGAACCCTCTCTTTGAGCATAAAAAACTAGGTCACTTAGGGCCCACTTTTTTATTTATTGTTGATCCTTAAATTTCTATAAATTTTAAAATCATGTTTACCATGGATATTTATGTAAATTAATTCATGGTTCAATACATTATAGTGATTATTAATTGTTATATATCCTACCTAATTAACTAATTCTGATCTATAAGGTATTTAAAACCTATTTTACTACATACTTCTTTTACTAATGTTTACAATGAGATCTTACCTATCACTACTAAGTGCCAAAGGGAGTGCATGAAGAAATAATATTCCCTAGGACATGTTATTTGCCAATCCAAACACATTATTTACAAAACCTTGTTATTGGAATTGTTACATAATTCATCACATTACAAGGATGTTTTTTTATATGCATTATGTATAACCTTACTTCCTTGTAATGTTAAAACCACCATATGTGGCCTCTATCTTAAACTCCATAAAATAGAATGTGCATAATATATCCTTTGAAAAGGATGATTTTCCACCCCAACACCTTATAAACAATTTTTTTCCACTCTATATCTAGGTATGTGTTTACAAAAAAATGGTAAAAGAGTTCTTATGGACAACAGTTCTAGACTTGACATTTGTAGCATATCATTCTCTTTATAATGTATACCAGACCATCAAATTTGGAACCATCTAATGAGTATCAAGGGATTTTATAATATGTCGTAATAAGTACTGGGACAAATAATATGGAATATTAAAGTAGTTCCTCATACATTACCCACTTTGTTCCAAGTTATGCCAAATGATTTGAACTATAACATTTTTTTGGGATGCCTTGGATACATGAGATGCATGTGGTTCCCTTCAAATTACATGCATGTTAAAATTTAGTCATCAAGGATTAATTTACACATTCCTAATGGATACTAATCCATTAAAAAATTATGCAATGATCCAACCACCCATTCATACTACACATCAAGTCTATAAATCTAATTTTGGTTGTCAATATTTACTAAAATATGAGTACAAGGGATAAGGGTTAGGTAAAAATGAGAAAAGAGTAGTGTATCTCATTTCTCATATAAATAATATAATATAAAAAAGGGTGGGTTTTTCAAATAAAGATACCAAACACAAACATATCTGTCAAATTACAATTTTTTTCCAAAAGGCCAAAAAAGAATGTATGAATATCTCCACAACCAAGATCCAAATGGTAAATCATCATTTAATCGATGATGATGTTTCCCCAAAAATTCTAACAATGGACAAGTTTTCTAATGATGAATCATTACTCAAGTAGTTGGGAACATATGAGGATCTCCTTTCCTTCTATCATAAGAATCAATTTCCTTTTGCTAACTCTACTCATACTTACTTTGGTAAGAATGATAATATAAATATCCAATATGATACATCAAATGCTATTCCTATCACACCATTTATCATAGAGAAATATATTTTATTATACAAATAAACCATAAAATATAAATCTGGAATAGATAAGGACCCTAGACCAATTTTACTTACTACAATGATGAAGGAGGATGAAGGAAAAGCCTATCAATAGGTCCATGATTTTCTTGAACTCTATGCTTGGGCTTATTTAGATATGCTTGGGATTGATTGATTGATAGTAATGCATAATATATTATTATACCTATATGAAAATATGGTTAAAAAAATACAAAAAATGAATCCTAAAGTGGCATTATTGGTAAAAGATGAAATTAAAAAAAATTAGTTGCTAAATTTATAAGAGACATTGCACATTCTGACTATGTGTCCAATGTTGTCCCTATTAAAAAACTAATTGGTGACATTCAATGTTACATTTATTACCATGATTTAAACAAGGATTTCCATAAATATGACTTCTCTTTACCTAATATTGACATGATTATGGATTCCTTAGTTGGATATGAGAAATTTTTATTTATGGATGTTTTTACAATATATAATTATATACAAGGGAAAATGAAGCTGATCTAAAAATTAATCCTAGCTTAGAGAAGATAAATCACACTAACCCTTCCACTTTTTGGTTCATTTAAACAATCAGGGTCATGACTAATATGGATCCAATAGACCTAACTAAGGGGTCCCTTACCACAACTTTATCACTAGAGAGGGTTTCAAATCCTCTAGTCAAGCAATAACATGTGATAACCCTATCTAGGTCCTATGTTTTATTTATTCATAAGTAAATGAAAAATTAAAGTAAAGTCTAACTTGGTGCTCATCAAATATTGTGGAAAAAAATGGGGGTAATAAATATGAAATTAAACATGCATATAAGATCTATACTCAAGCCAATATAGAGGAAATACAATGCATGGAGAGAGAAGAATATAAACTAACAAATGTAAATATATCTACTTTAACAAGGAGAAACAAGAGTTAGGAATACTTACCTTTGAAGATTAACCCACTAAGCCTCAATCTCTCCCTTGGATAAGGTGATTCACAAAAGGCTATTGTTGTTTGTAAGGATAAAAAACATAGGTCAAATTTATGCTACACGACTTCTCCTATGTATCCAAAAGACTTCTCCAAAAGATAAGATTCATATCTAAAAATGTAGTATGAAAACCCTAATGAATGATACTTAAGTATAATGGTGGATAAGTAGATGTGAAAATAATGATTTACTTTATCTCTCTCTAAAATGGTAGAAATGGATATGTATATATTGTTGGATCTAACCCTAAACTCTTCCCAAGTTTAAGATGATAGAGTCAACCTAATAGACCCTATATCATTAATTTTAAAATTAATTAGGTACCAAACTAGGTTGACTAAGGATGACCTAATCCTATAATGTGTTCATATATTTCAAGTATAGGTTTGACATAGGCTGAATTTGTTTGGTAAAACTAAAAAAAAGGTTTTGGATTAGGTAGGGGATATTTGAATTGATGAATAACTTGGAGGAATGTGTAAGGGAGGTGTCAAATATTAAGGAAGTATATACGAGAGGTTTGTGTTGGTTGCAAGTGGTGGTATATGGGATAAAAATCTTGCAAAGCACCAATGGTTTTCCCACCCTTTTCTTGGTGCACCCTTTAAGGCATGCACTTAAAGAGATTGAGACTCGATGGGTTCCTATAAGAGAGAAACCATCATTAATTGATAAATTTTAAAAATATTGTGTGTATATATATGCCGCACTTGAAACTCATCACATGTCATGTAGGTATAAAATGGGATGGTGGTTTGGGAAAATAACATAAAAACACATAACATTGAAGCTAAATAAATTACAATATGAAGCAAATAAGATAAATGAAAGGACATAATTTAAAAAATACACACTTGTACTTACCTTAGTGTTATATATTAAGAAGGAAGTGAGAGAAATGTGAATGTGTCCAATTTAGGGAACATTAGGAGAACCTATAAAATAATAAAAACATCAAAATTGTTACAAAATATACATGTAATATGTGAAAATATTATCTATGATGTAGGTTTCTAAAATATATTTTAGTTTGGAAAAAGAGCTAGTAGAAACAAAGTTATGGGTGAAAAATAGAATATGGTTATAAATAATTGATCAGAAAATAATTTGTAATAGTAATTATAAATAGGGTAAAAAGTAATTCATTTGTTATTTTTATTTTTCTAAAAAAAAATTGCTCTGAGATACCTAGTTTGAGCCTAAAGAGTGACTATGGTGAGGAGACATCTTTGATGTGGAGGACACCTATCATCTGAGGTGAGTGTAGCTTAGGTAAGTGAAACATTACTTTCAATTTTTGAGTAGTTTTAATTGAAATTAAGATAAATTTAGAGAAATAGATGATAGGAAATTATAGATATTGAAAATGACCATAGGAAATTTTTAGGGAGAGTAGGGGTAGAATGGGGTACTGGGTAGGAAAATATAAAACCAATAAACGCCTAAGGCAATTATGGTATATGGTCAAAAAGTCACCATAAACTAAGAATAGAGTCAACCATGTCAACTCAATTTACAAGGTGAGAGAAATTCAAGGGGATAACTACATAGTAGTAGGCTGATATAGCATCATTACAGGTGGCTAACTATGTAATAGAGGGTTGATCTAGCTATAAGTTGAAATATAACTAACATATTACCTTTTGGCTGATGTAGTACATAATATGTGGTCGATATAGTTTGTTTAATGATGCTAAATGTGAGGTAGAGGGCCGATGTAGTATGTCATAAATAAGAAAGGGTTAGATTAGTATTAAACTAGTTGATTGTGTTTGAAAGAATGGGTTGATTGTGTAATAGAAGGCTGATGTGCTATGGTAAAAGATTGATAGGGCTGATTTAGTATCAAATAGGCTAATTATGTAGGAAAATGGGAAAATAATACAAACAAGCTTATGAAGTAATAAATTTGTATTTTTTTTGAAAATATTTAAGAATGTATTTTATTAGTATAACATTAAGAGCTAATATAATCTCCATTGTTTGATATTTTAAAGAGGTGATGAATATTTTAGTAGTTGGTAGATACGTCTTGGCTACCAGATTTGTTGGAGTATTTTTAGACATTGATCAAGCTCAATTGGTTACCTTAGGGTTTGGAGGCATCATGGATACGATGAAGATCCAATTAAGTGTTGATATCATTGTCATGTTCTTAGGATAATGGGAGTGGTTGACCAACATTTTATGATGGGAGGTAGAGAGGGATACTATAGAGGTGGGTATCACCTTAAAAGATGTCCATGCCTTGCTTAGACTTCTTATCATTAAGACTTCTGTGATATGTGATACTCTAAAGGTAAAAGAAGAGATATGAGCCATAACCCAAAGGGTGATAGGTTTAGATAGGATTTATCTTGGTTTATGTATTAGCTTATTTGATGTTTATATTGAAACCATTAGAAGGCCTTGATAGGCCTTGTGACAACATGATTTCTATATCACAAGTTAGATGGGAAGGTATCGATTTATGTAATAGCCTTATATTAATCCATCTTGGAGCAATGTGCCTTATGTGATCTTAGTTCTATTATTTAGGTATAACTCATGTATGATATATATGGGATGCTTACTTAGGGTAGAAGATGATAGGCCCCATCATTATGCTCAATGTATGGATATACAAGAGATTTCCTATGTACCAACTAGTAGGTTACCCCATATGGTTGATGATAGGTTACTTTAGGTTATACAGTGGAGGTAAGACCATGTATCACATGTCATGCCCCATGTTCTAGATTTGTAGATTTTTATATGAGGGAAAATATTTTGGTGGCCTTACATTGACATTACTTCCATATGGACATCTTGGATAAATATTGTGATAAGTTTGGAACGTGTTTGAATCATGGGCCACTAAACATCATTATTGGAGCTACATATAATAACTCACATACTTGGGTAATTATTCCTACCAAATTCATCATCCCCTTTAGTAATGCCTATGTATTGGGCACATACTAAAGAATTGAGAGAGAGAGGAGGCACAAGGGTACTTGTTGAGATACCTATGATTAGGACTTGATAGGTGAGACCATGCACCTGATAGGTGTATAAATAGGAGGTAGTGAGGCCTTGTGATAAGGATATTAAAAATGTGGATGGTGTAGTTGAGGATGCAAGAGCAAAGCCATAATGAGGTGATAGTGGCCACCATGAGCTCATCAAAGATGGAGGCACCATCGATGAGAAGAGACATAGGGGTAGGTAGTCACATAGGGTGATCTTATAACAACTACATGACACAGTTGGTTGATAGAGAGGCTACTAAGGAGGGGACCATAACAAGATTAGGTGGTGAATCTTAGTTTTATACTTATGTAGAGGTAGTCGATAGAAGAGGTGCTCAGTAGGTGAGAAAATGGGGAGATCATGGTTGGTCATACTGACACTAATGAGAAATGTTTTTGTTTGTTTAAGTTTGTGACATAGATCACTAGTTACATGGTCATTTATGTATTTAATGATAGATAGATGGATTAAAATATATATACGTGAGAGTTAATGTATATATATTTTATATTTTATAGGTATTACATCAAAGGAGATCAGATGGGGAGCCATGATTAAGGCCACAACCATGATATCTTGGATGGGGTGCTATCACATTATGAGCCACCCACCTTGATTGATCTTATGGTACCATCTACCCTAACTTATGCTAGCTAGTTTGGATTAGTGGGGGAGGTTGATCAATAACTATATGCATGAGGATATGGTTCACATACACCTACATGAGTAGGAGAGGGAGAGCTTTGATCCTGGAAGGCTTTGGCATAAGAGTAAGATAATCACATGGAGATTACTGTAGAACTTGGATGCATGCGAGCCCAAGTGGCCAATCTATAGGGTTAGATTTATGGCTTGAGATCTCAGACTGCCTCATTATAGTACACCATTTAGAGGGTCAAGTTATATGCATCCATGGGTAGCATGACTAGGACAAAAGATAGGCTTGATGGAGTATAGCCTTAGATCTATAACTATTATATTTTGTACTTGCACTATATTAAACTCATGCTATATATATTTATGTAGATATTTCTTGGAAAATGATTTGTACTTGTATGTGGATGGATGTATGGCTATATTTCCTTTCTATCACATGTATTTTGATTTTGTTGTATATGCTATGGTAAATATGTGATGTATGTTTTCTTTTCTAGCATTATGTGATACACATGCATGGTTAAAAATAAAATCAAAATGATTTGGAAAAGTATAAATAACCATAAAATGTAATACACACTAAATAATGATGGGAAATGTGTAAAAGAAAAAGATAAATAGATATAATAGACCAAAATGGTAAAGTAAAAGGTAAAAAATGTTATTAAACCATGTAAAAATATTTGAACAAAATCAAAACAAAATAAAAGTCATACTATATCACATTGGGAAGTATGAAAATTTGTAATAAAATGGAAGACACATGAAAACCAATGGTATAAAAAAAATAAACAATCAATAAAGTCAATCAATCATACTAAGTCAATCAATCATACTAAATCTAGATGGGAAGTATGAGTAATTTAATAAAATGGTAGTAAACATACATGTAATTGAAAAATAAGAAGATAAAAGTGAAGTGCTTATGAAATAAGCATAAAACATACTAAATCAAAATGGGAAGTATGTTAAGGATTTATAAATCATAATGTAACACTAATTATCTCAAATTTGAAGCATTTTATTATGACTTGGTTATAGTATCAACAAGGTATTGGAATATTTTGTGAGGAGTGCTTGGTCCTATCCAAGGCATTACACTGCAACTCACAAAGGGAACACCAAAATTGGTAGAAACACATGTGGGAATAATTAAAAAGATGTTTTAATGTGGTAATTTATGAGGAGAGCCTATTCCTATCCATGGTTTTACACTAAAACTCATAAAGTTATCACCAATGAGGTGAATGATAATAAGGGTAAAAATAAGGAAATTTTTTATTTTGGTAATTTATGATGAGAGTCTAGTCCTATCCATGGTATACATTGCAATTCACAAAGGGAAACCTTGGGGGAATGATCAGTTAACAAAACAATATTCCTAAAAGGGAAATATTAATATTTTTATAATGAAATAAATAATGTAAAAATCATGACATAGGAATCTATAATAAAAAATTAGTAAATATGAGGCATACTAGGTACAAAGGAGAGACACTAAGGTCTAATGACCATCAAAATTCAAAGGATACCTAATCACAATAAGTACAAAGTTGTATAAGAAAATAGGTGAGATACTAAGATCAAATTATGAAGGTTATATGAACAATAAAATTAAAATGTACCTACTTTCCCACAATATGTTCCCCATTCTTCAGGACCTATTATAGAGCCATTGGTCTACTATGAATATTAGGTACTTATGTGAGAAAGTTGGTAGCACTTATAATTTTTTTTGTTCTCGTATCCTAATCTACTAGCCTAAGGCTTCCCAATGAACCTTGACTCTATTATGAGACCAAATATGGGGTTTGATATTTGATTAAAAATAAGAGATGTGATATGAATCATGTTTTTTAGTGTGATTAGACTTTTGAATCGTATATTGCCTTTTAAATCATTGCCTTTTGTTTAAATGATTTGAATTTTAACCTTTTTATGGATTTTGTGATTCTTCCTCCATATGGATTTGGAATAACCAACATGAGTGATAAAAATGATACACATGAATGATATTTATACTTTGGTTTAAATGAGACTAAGTAACCAAAGATATGACTGACAAAACACTTAGGCTTACCTATGAACTAGTATGTAATCTTAAGTTTCAACCGTATCTATGCTTAGTATGTGAAAAGAAGATAAGGTGATAAAGGATATCCAAATATATCAGTATATGGTGGTATTAAAATGAAAATTATTGTTTATTAACTAATCATATTGTAGAGATAGAATACTAAGGGAATCAATGCTGTATAACCAAGTCACAATAATAATTATTTGATTTTTGAGTGTAATAAGATAACAAACAATCATTGTGAAAGAAAATAAAATAAGCCATGAAAGAAGTGAAATCATAAACATAAGTGTTCATTTATGAAAGGAATGATAATAATCCATAATAAAAGGTGAAATAAAATGAGACCATATAAAACACATAAAACATAATATAATGATCCATGTAAAATAGATAAGTGAAATCTAGTTTGACATAGTCAAGTGTATAAGAGATATAAATATGGATAAAAAATCCAATACAAATCATAAAGTAGGAAAATGTGAATTAAAACCATGAAATGTTCATAAATACTAATATATTTTACCATAATTATTATCCATAACATCAACAAAATATTTATGAAGCTAAAATCTAATGCTAATTAGAGTCTCATCAATCTTCATGAAAAGTTTTAAAAAAATTTCCTTTCATTTCATCTCAAATAAAAATGTAGGTATATCAAATGAATAGTAATGCTCATGTGGTATCTCATGAGTATGATACTCAAGGTGAGGAATGGATTCCTCAATGGGAATAGTATCTGTGGATCTAGGAGGTGAAACTAGTAGAGAATGATGAGCCTTCTTGCATGGGTGACCTATAGAAGGATGAATGACTAATGCTAGTGTTGACTATGGGAAATCATGAAGATGCTATTATAAAAATAAAAAATCAAGTGGTATGATGTGTACCACACTAATTCAAAATATAATATACTTCCTTGTATTTAGGTATATATTCTAGTAATAGCTTAGGAGGAGGTATGGCCTTATCTTTGGGTTGAGCAGTGATTGGGTGTAATGTGTCATTGTATTACCTATGTTTTTGGTAGTGGGTAGAAGAGTGGTTATTTTCACTATGAAAATAATAAATATGTATATTAGTATATTGTAGGGGTCTACTTGCTTAAGGGGTGGAAGGAGAAAACATTTGATATAAATGGTAATCTTTGGTCCAATAATTGACAACTTTGTGGATATCACAAAAAGGTTGATCTTCCCATTATGTGGGAAAGAGATCAAGATATAGTAAGGGAAGAAGGTCATCACCAAATAAGGGTAGGGTTGGATCAAAGACCAGATAAAACTCATCAGTTGATAAGGCTAGCTGCACAAAGGGTCTGAGCATAATGGCTAGCATCTCTAGAGGAAGCAGACTATAAGGGTCAAGGTATTTGGTAAAATGATAAGGTCCTATCATGGCATGATCCATGAAAATAATATTTAGGGGATATGATATGAATATAGGTGTACCATGGGAGTGATCTATCTCTACCCTATGAAAAATAGTTAAAAAACTAGTATTAGGTGATATAAAGGAAGCAATGTTAAAAGAAGAATGAAAAGACTAAATTAAAGAAGAACAATATCTAAGAACTTCTACATTTATAGATTGGATGAATTTGGCTAAGAATGGGTCATTTAAATAATAACAATCATCATAGTAAAGTGTATGAAATTTAATGGTACATGTAGGAATGACTTTGTTGTTAGAGGAAGCATGATGGATATAATGTTTAGTTTTGGTTAAGATAACATGTATGTCATTGGAAGGTAGCTAATGGGATTGAGTTTGAAGAGAAGGAGTAAGTTGGGAAATGATATGAAGGAAAGATCAATGATTTTAATCTTCAAACTTATCTCATCTAGATCATCATCATTAGAGTCTAAGAGGTTAGGTGGAATGTTCCCAATTAATTTAAGGTGACTATTATAACATCGAGTGGAATTGACTAGATAATTAAAGAGTTGAGATTCCAAAAATGGGACACTAGGTAAGGGTTCAAGGGTAGATATATTAAAGACACCACATTATTGGAATTAGTCAAAATTACAAGGGTTAGTGTCCCCTTAAATTTTGTAGATAACTCCATTGTGAGGGAATTTGATGCATTGGAATGTGGATGAAGTGGCTGATCTCATATGATAAGTCCAAGGTAGATTGAGTAAGATGTTTTAAGAAATTATAAAGTTAAAGATCATAACTTTCCCATGGATGATAACAGGAGGAATGGTAATGGGAAGCTAGACATAACCTAGAGGAGGAATTTTCCTTATGTCATAGCATTGACATGTACTATGTGTAGATTTGAGGTTGCATTCAAAATATCCAAGTATATTAATGAAGTCAAAGGAGGTAACACAAGTACTTGAACCTTCATCAATTAAATCACACTTAACTTAGATAACACCAATTTTGATGTTAATGAATAAAAGAGGATCATACACATGAAGTAATATCTCGTAGGGAATCATGGAAGTGATAGGGAGCTTAAGTGAGAGATAAGTGTCCATTGTTTCATCAACATCGATGGATATATCTTCACACTATTGAAGTATACTATCTTTAGATCAAAATAAGGTACATTTTCATACTACGAGAGGAGGATAAGGGATGTTCATTTTCAACAAAAATTGCATTAGGAAATTTTGATGATGGGGAGAAGTTATCATTAGTTATAAGAAATGTATTTGAGATGGGAGATGAGAAAGTTATGCAATAGGATCCCATTCATCATAACACATGGGAGGATTGTTAGATATAGGTGCATAATGTTGTAAGATCTCTTGAAAAGTAGGGTTGGAGGTAAAATTAAACTTGTGTTGATAGGGTATGGTTTGTATAGGTGGATTATATATGGGTTGAGTTACTTTAGGTGATGTGGTGGTTGGTTAAATTATTTCTTATGGTTGGGTAGAATAAATACTATTATAAGTTTAGGGTATGTTATCTTGTTGTGTGGATGTTTGGGGAAGTGTAGGAATGGTATGAGAGGTATAATAAAGTTTTGATGTTGAGATTGGTGTTGGTATAGGTATTGGATCCTCTTTCCCCAATTCCATTAGATGAGATGGGGAAGCATCCTGAATGTTGTGGAATGGTTGAGAGGTGTGATGTGTTGGTGATGGATTAGAGCCAATAAAAATAACTAATCTTCTCACGTTAGTCATATTAACCATGTTTTCATCATTGGTAGGAAGGTCTATAAGACTTTCAAAGTTATTAGTAGTAGGAGTAGGTTGTTTGACGTTATCTAGGTGGTTAAGAAGAGGATCCTTGTAGATAGTGAGATGAGTATTAGCTTGGTTTAAAGCTTGATTTTTATTGTGTTTCATGAGATTTAAAATATATGCATTAAACTTGTTGATTTTTTTGAATAAGGGTGTCAAGATAAAATTTTAGACCAAGGAATAAAACCATAGAAATATTTCTTAATTATATACAAATATCATAAGAATGGACCCAAATTGAATGAAACTAATAATATTTTTGGATCATACCATGATTTCATAGGATGAGTGGGGTCAAGATATCATGGTAGAGGTCTTGGAAGACATTTTTGAAGCTCTTATAGGGATAATGGTTTGTGCACATTATTGTGGTTATGTTAAGAAAATGTGGGAGTAAAATTTTTCTTAGTAGGGGGAGCATGCTCCATGGCATTATTTGGAGCAATATCTTAGATGGCATTTATAGTGTCATAGGTGTTATTAAAACCATAATTTATTATATGATGGCTTTTATTTTTGATGAGCATGTGAGTGACCATTGTAGGTTGAGGCAGTTTAAATTGATGAATGAGGAAGTCTTGTTGTTTGACCTAGTTAAGAGATTCTTCTAAGGTTTTTGGAGAGAGAGTCCTACATCGATATTGTAATTAGTGGTGTAGAGCATTGGGGAATATGTGGAGGAGGTTATCATCTACCATATTATGCTCAAATTTTTTTATACAAGTTTTTCCATCATTTGATGAAGGCTTATGCCATTTCAATTTTTAATTGTTTCCAATTTATAAAGTGGGCTAAGTTGTGCTCGAGAAGATCACTAGTTTGGAATTCTTGGACTAGTGAATCGACCAAGTCTTTTAGGCTAGTGATAAAATGGGGTTTTAATTGATTTTACCAATCTAAAGAATCTCCTAAGAGTGTTTTAACTAATATTTTGGTAGCATTGAAGGTATTAATCTTCACCCAATCTTTATAAATGTTACCAAATGTTTTTAAATGCAAAGTGGGATCGATAGATCCATTATAGGTTATGGTGGGTGTGATACCTCCTATGTCAATATTATAAATTTGAGGTACTATAGGTTAATTTTCTAGATGTTTGATGGCTTTATTTATGAGTGGAAGTTGTGGTATAAGTTTGCCATGGGAATCCATAAGGGGTGTGAGGGGCATTAAGATTTTGCACTCGCCATAAAATTTGGTGAGGTTGGTTTTGGAGATGAATGAGATGAGTTTGCATATGCATCATATGATTTAAATTATTGTTTTTGAAATTATTAATTTGGCTAGGCATTTTTAAGATAAGTTGATTAATTTGAACAACATTTTGACTAGTGGATGCAACATGTGATGCATTGGTATTATGGGAGGTATCAGGAGCTTGTGATGCACTATGGGTGTGCAAAGAGGTAGTGGCATGTGCCACATTAGTGGAATGAGTAACATTGGTATAAAAAGAATCATTGGAATAAAAATAAACATTGGTATCCTGGTTAAAGATGTGGGTGTTTTGAAGAGGTCCACTATAAGTTAAACCTACTATGTTGGTAGGAGGTACTTGGCATGGAGGTTGAAAAAGATAAAATATGATGTCATGGTGTGGGAAGGACACATTATCAATGGAAAATATTGATATTAAAAGAAAGGGGTTCCCCAAATCCATGAGAAAAGGTAGGGAAGGATGAATGTGGTTCTCTTATATAAGGCCCCATCATGAGATTATAGATGGTTGAATGATCTTTTCCTCTATGTCAAGGGTTTTCATTAATGTAGAAAAGAATTTTGTAGCTTCAAGAATCCAAATGGAAACACTATTGTTTGTCAGGGGATACACAAGGTACTTAAACAAATAATTAGAAGGCTAGAAGGCTCAAGGCTTCTATGGGTTACTAGAGATCTATAGAGGCTATCCAGTTTGTTGTCTTACACCAAGCTATAGAAAGACTCAAAAACCAGGTTAGGGATAACATGATCAAGCACATAAAGGATTCAAGTCTATCAATAGGTATAAACACTATAATGTGAGAAGATAAGTCAAGAAATATACTTGCATATAAATTATAGAAATGACAATGCTAAATAAAGAGATCTATCAAATAATGTGTAAACTTACAAGAAAAGGCACTTTTAGGCCAAATGAAATATGTTTTAGGAAGTAAAGAAATTTTAAAAGAAGGGTGAAAGATAATTCCTAATATAAGCCTAACCTAACTCTTTCTCAACACTATTGTTTCCTAATAATGCAACTTTCTAGTTTAGCAAAAAAGGAAATTATTTATGTAAATTGTATAAATTCTTTTGAGAATATAAGTTTCTACTATGAAATGAGAATTGTTTCCAAATGAAGAATTCCATGTGATGGAAGATATTTCAAGCAATGAAATATATTTTTAGCACATACAAATGCAAAAAACTTCAACAACTACCCTAGATAATGCCCTAAATAAGCTAAATCACTAAAATAATCAAAACCTAATATATATACTACTGAGAATAAATATAAATTTCAGTTTACATAGAAAATTGACCTCATATCAAAATCAAAAGTATTGTGAAGACTTATACCAAATTATTATCCAATCTAGGAAGCAATGAAGGAGGATCGGGCTGTGTGTAAGTTGAGTTTAAACAAGGAGCCAAACACAATGAAAGAGGTGAAGAAGAATCTACCAAATGAGAGAGATCCAATATATGGAGCATAATAATAGGTGAAATGGAGTCTTGAGGGATCTAGGAGAAACCCACAAGATTTAATAACACTATAGAGAGCAATGTGAATCACCAAGATGGACTATAGAACAATTGGGCATCCCCTATCACAATGAAAGCTAAATGTGCCAAAAATGAACCAAGTGAGATTCAAGAAGGCAACAAAGCTCTGGGAGTGATGATCTAGAGAGAAGATCAGAGAAAAAATGTGGGAGAGAACCACTAAAATGATTGATGAAATTTCATATAAGGCAACCCTAATTTGTTAAAGGCCAAAAAGTAAACATTTCTAGCTTTTTGGGCTAAACTGGCTCTTTTTTTGCATGTTATGCCTAGGTTGCAGCCTAGGCTGCAACCTAGACTACAACTTTTATGAAGGAAACATGTGGCCTAGGACACAATTTTCCTCCCTAAGCTATGCCCTAGGTCAAAAAGCCACTCTGGGTGGTCAATAAGCCTCCAAAAGGGCCCTAAGAGGCATTTAGAGGGCCTATCTATATGCAAAAGGGTAGTAAGATGCTAAGGATGTATAGGGGATGGATGTATGACATGGGTAAAGTCCATGAAAGTGAAAAATGTCTTGAAGTAGGATAACTAGGATGGGTAGTCTGCATGTGAGCTGATGTGTAATCATAGGAGGAGTAGGTCCATAAGAAGTAAAATTACATATACCCCTAAGGTACAAGTAGTTAGTGTTTGAATGAACAAGGAGTGTGGTGAAGTACCTAGAATCCACACAAAAGCAAAATAAAGAACTAAAAAGATAAAAGAGGACATTACCTACACTTACCAAATAAGGATGACAATAAAATAAGTTGAAAGTGTGATCCATAGGTGAGAGTACAAATGCTATGTAATCCAAATCCATCTCTAGCTCTAGCTCCTATAAAAAAGAGACGCAAGTTATATAAAATCAAATTATACAATCCATAATGGAATTAACTAGGGTGTCATCTCTAGTATTTTCCTTATGAGGGATATGGGTGACCTAAACATGCTCAAAGAAGGAGATCAAATCATGCACTATCTCAAAGAAGGGGAGTAACTCATAGCTAAGGATGACCTAGGCACTAGTGAGTTGAGACATGGCTAAGAGTGAGTCAAATAATAATTACACATAGTATACACCTAACCCATGGGCATAAATCAAGGAACCAATGATTATGTGATACTCAATAATGTTGTTCATCTCACTATTAAGGAAGAAAATAACTACAATAAGCTCAAGCCCCATGAATCATCAATAACCCAAGACATGACAATAAGTCTTGGGTTGGCCTGACTACTACCATTTATGTGAATCACCACTGAGAGGTGTACCATAATGGGGGTTGGGGACCCAAGAGGATGCTATGGAAGGATTGTATTAACATAGATTAGGACAAGAAGGTTACAAAAGGGAGACAAAGAACACAATCAAGGGGTGAAGACCAACACTGACTTGGGACAAGGTGATGAAGGGTGGTAGGATGTCCATAAAGGGACAAATATTAGATGATGATGATCAGAGTAAGTCCTAGAGAAAATAATACCACAAAAACACACATACAATAATAATAGTAAAAGAGGGAGAGGGAGTCAGTAGGGATTGACTATCAATGAGTTAAGAAACTACTAACTAAAAGAAGAGAGATCAACTTCTATCCCAAGGTGTATCTGATAAGGAGTACATAATCCTAATAGGATAAAGGAACTAGGGGTCCAAAATACTATAACAGTCCCAAAAGACACCCAAAGAAGCCTTAAAGAGAGAAGTAGAATGCACCATTACATCTATAATGGGCCAAAACCCTTAAGATGAAGGTTTAGTGGTTCTAGGAGCAACAATGGAATGAAACAAAAGCTGAGAAAGGGCAAAGAGAAGGCCTCAAGCCCAGGCTGTGGCATGACTAAGAAAAACCATAGCTTAAAACACTTCAAAGATATGGGGCTATGGCCTGGCCCACTACCAGGACATAACCTAGCCCATAAACCCATGGCCTAGGATAGAAAGGGCCAAAAATAGCCTTTGAGACCCCAAAAAGGCCTAAAACTTGCCCAAAAAAGGTAGAAAGGGGGAACAATGAAAAATCATATTGGTTGAACATGTTTATCTCATTATAATATATGCACAACTGATCTAGGGTCATGTTAATTTATTGGTAAGATGAGAAAGGGAGTTAGAGTGCTAGAGGCATGAAAGACATCTCAATTGGTAGAGCCATTATCATTGTGCGATGGCTAAACATGAGAGAGTGCCTCAATTCCAACCATAATGAGAGGTGAGGAGAGGTGGTATGAGGCCCATGATAGATGAATACTAGCTAGGGAAGGCTTAATCAAGTCATAAACAACTAAAACCACTAACCACACCACCTACAAGCACTACAAAGAAGGAAAGAGGGAGTTGGTGGAGGGTTAGCTATAAGAAAGTAGTAACATGACAAACTAAAACAAGCAAAAGACTTTGATTCTATTTTGAGGTGAATCTAAAGAGGAGTGCATAATAAAAATGGCTATGAAGAATTGTAAGGTCTGATGATGGATGCCATGAGAGGGGAAATCCATTGAATAGGGGGTTGGGGAGGGTGTTCTAGTCAGTTTTGAAGCTCACCAAAGCACCAAAAACCCAAGCCTAGGCCTACCCCTGTGGGCAGGTCACCACTTCACCCTAACCCAAGTACTACCCATAAGGTAAGCCACTCTTTAGCCTAAGAAGAGGCCAAACAATATGTAAAAGGTAAGAATAAGGAGATGGAGCATCCATATCCTTAGGTTCACTAGTCAGGACCTAAAACATAGGAATGCCAAAGGTGGGGTCATTTTTGGTGAATGAGACCTCTTAACCCAAATAAGTAAGAGGATGATAGTGTATATAATGTATGGGCATGAGATTATTATAAGCTCTCATCTCATTTATTGAGTTATGTGCTATAACATGGATGGAATAGCACTCAAGATCAAACTTAATGACTTTAGTAATCTCTATGGGAGATATATTGAGAGAGATAATACTCTAATGGGAGAAGCATCATGAGAGGAGAAGCTCAACATTTAGGGAAACATTTTTAAAGAGATATACAAGAAGGGAAGATCTAATTTGGAATTATAGAGATAGAGAGGGAGTTGGCTGACATGTGCCACCTTTAAAGGAGTGAATGTTGCTTGATACTTAGCTAGATGACATCATTTATCCTTGAGAAAATGAGACTCAAAAGTAGGGGGCATGTGGGAATCTATAGAGCCCCATGAAGAGATATCCAAATCCTAACCTAAGGGCTTTATCTTTATTTAAATAAATGCTCAGGTATTTGGGTTAGCCTCCATGGTATGAACCTCACCTTCATGTATGGATTGAACCATGTGAAATGTGGCTAACATGATGGATTTCATGGTAGTAGTTAAGGGATGACCATGAATCATATTATATGAAAGGTCCAAGTTTAACACAAAAAAAATCAAAATTGACTATCTTGGGGAGAAACTTGGCCTAGATCTTCACATTTCCCACCAACACAACTATCTCATTATTGAATCCAACATAGTTATGGAGAGAATTAGAAATCTTCTTTTGACTAATCCCAAGCTTGTTGAACACACGTAGGAGCATGATACATAATGCAGATAATTAGAAATCTTCTTTTGATTAATCCCAAGCTTGTTAAACACATGTAGGAGCATGATACTTAATGCAGCTCCTTCATCAATGATGCATCTCTTAACATGATAATCATCAATGGACTTTGAATGAAAAGGGGGGCAGCGATCCATCTTTGCAAGAATTGAACCATTTGGCAAAGAGGCTAGGTTGAAAGATAACATGGGAGGATGAGGGTGATTGAATATGTCAGAGTTGAACAAAACTTTGACATCATCCCACAATGGGACCTTGTGAGAGAGACTAATCTCTTCAAAGATGAGACCCTTTTGCTCAAGGTAAAGGTGAAGAAGGTCACAAATGGATATCCTAGATGAGAGGCCCTGTAACTCCTCTATGATGGAGTAAGGATGATTTATAATCTAGGGAGGAATGTTACACCAAAAGTCAAATCTAACTTTGGGGTTCCCTACCCCTATGGGCTGGACAAGAGGCCCAACACCACAAGTCTCTTTGATGGGGTCAGTGACCCTACCCAAGTGCATGTTGACAAAGCACTCATACCCAGTAGAGGCTATATTAATAGAATAAATGACCTTACTACTCTTTCTCTTGGCCTTCTATCTCAGGTTAGCATAGGAAGAGGAGTCACAATAGGTAGAAGAGAAAGAAGGGGAATGATGGGCCTTAGCCTTGGATTTCTTATTTCCCTTCTTATTCTCATTATCATGGTCAAGCCAAGTCTCTTTGAACACATTCAATTCATGGTTTGGTTCCATAAATGGCGAAGTCTAAAATGGAGGTGAGGCTTGTGCACTAGACTTTTAGGAAACACAATTACATCTTAATGACCCTTCATTCGATGGAAATTACAAAACTTGGTAGGGTCATAAGGAATCACCAGACATGGTTTTGATATGTTTTATTTAGAAGCCTTAATTTCAATTGTATTCTTGATCAAAGAATTCACCTAAATGGCTATCCTTATTGTCCTTCTTAGGAAGAGAATTAGTGACACCATTATAGTTCACGTTATAATTATGATCATATGAAGTGGATGAATTTTGGGTTGGCATAGGGTACATGCCCACACACACCTCAAAGAATTCAATCTTTAGACACTAATTAATAACTTCATCATATGATGTGGTCTCACACTTGATAAATTTAAGGTGAGCCTCCTACCTTAATGCTCACATGAACATGTCATAAAACTAATCATCTAAGACCCTTGTTCTACATGTATGGATGGTTGAGTGCCACCTACACACAAAATCAAAGTTTAAATCACCCTTGGCCTATACCATATAGGTAAGTGATTATATGTTGAGGTTAAATTGTTTATAGATATCAAAGTATTGGATGAAGTCATATAGAAGGAGTTCAAAACTAGAGAGAATCTAGAGGTAGATTTTAAAACCAAACAAGAGCTTCATCTCACAAAGAATGAGCAAAGAGATTTAACATCATACCTTTATCCTATTCCCAATCCATACATGCCATTATAAATACAATGATATGGTTCATGGGAATGGAGTCTTGAGTCCTATTGAACTTAGGTAGTTCAAGAATAGGAGTAGGAGGGGGAATAACAAATACCCAAGGGGATAGAGGATTTTTATGGAGATCCTCATAGACATTGTTGATAGTGGGTTAGAAATGAGCTTCAAGAGAAGGTTCATGGTGGTTATGATGTTGTATATTCCAATATACCTCATCAAAAACTTGGTCATGGAGGGGAAAATACAAAGGTAGTTCCTGATATGGGAAATTCTCATGTTAGAAGTTATCCATACCATAGGGTGGGGAATAAACATGGGAAGGATGTCATTCCCTATGGGGATGATGGGATGACATGGCATACTTATGAAAATAGTTATGGTGAGCTAGGTCTCCATGATGTTAGTCACATTATATGAGATGAGGGTTAACCTAAGGGCACTGATGCTTGGAATAGGTATCCCATGGATCTCTAGTATATAGGTGGTGATTGAAATCAACATGCTCATCTAAGACCCTAAAGGATGGATTAGGAAGATGGAAGGACTCCTCATGATGAGGGGGTTATTTATATAAAATCTCCTATCAAGAAAGAGGTAGGGAACTCACATGAGAACTGGTTGAGGCATTTAAAACTAAATGGATGCAATCTCTATCTCTAGAGGAAGTACACCACCTACTCCTAGGGGGATAAGGGTGCACTTTATTAACCTACATGCATATATGACAATGATTAATGATCACATGTATCTCATAAGGCCTCATTCATGTAAGGGGATCCTCATCATCTTGAATGGGTGAATGAGTCATGGCATGAGGTTGAGGGGAAATATAGATAAATGAAGCTCAAAATAGTGAAAAGGGGATCGAGTCTATTAATTATAAACCTATCAATATTGTTCTATATAGAACATGGGAGGGTTTAGGTCATCATGCTAGGTTGAGGGAACCTCCTAGATCTTATGGTGTCTATGGAATTTCATTGCATCCACAACTTGCTCATGAGTGAGCTCAAGGATAAAGCCCTAAATCTGATAGGATTGACATCCCAAGGGGGAGGCCGATCATGGATGAAATAAATCAAGATCAACATGAAACATAATAGAAAAGGAATATAGATGGAGAACTAATAGGGAGAATAAAACAAAACCAAAGTAGGATAAAATAATGAAGGCAAGAGCCAAAACATAACTAAGCATATCATAAAAACTAACATAGGGGAGTTAGCTAAGAGAGTTGTAAATGGGATATAACTAGAATGAGACCATATGTGAGGTCCCATTGGGCATGCTAGAATGTATCTCTAAGAATTTTAATAGAACCACTAATGTTTGGTAGGGGGATACATAGGGTACTTAAACAAACAACTTGTAGGCTAAGAGGCTTAAGGTTTCTATGGGCTATTAGATATTTATAGAGGCTATTCAATTTGCCAACTTATACCAAGCTATAGAAAGAATTAAAAACTAGGTTAGGGATAACATGATCAAGCACACAAAATATGCAAGTAATACGATCAGCTAAGACTATAAATCTACTTGTATATAGATTGTAGAAATGACAATGCTAAACAAAGAGAGCTATAAAATAATGCTCAAACATAAAAGAAAAGGCACTTTTAGGAAAAATGAAATATGTTTGAGGAAGTAAAGATGTTTTCAATCAAGTTTCAAATAACATGCCTAATCTAAACCTAAGCTAACTCTTTATTCTCAACACTATTGTTTCCTAATAATGCAACTTTCTGGTTTAGCAAAAGAGGAAATTATTTATGCAAATTATATAGATGATTTCTAGCATATAGGATTCTACTATGCAATGAGAAATATTTCCAAAGTAATCATGACATGTAATGGAATATATTTCAAGCAATGAAAGTTATTCTTAGCCACATACAAATGCAAAAAACTTTAGAAACTATCCTAGATAATGCCCTAAACAAGCTAGATCACTAAAATAATAAAAAACTAGCATATATACTACTGAAAACAAATAGATATTTCAATTTTCATCAAAAATTTCCTCATATAAGATGTAAAAGTATTTTTTAGATATTCTATCAATCGATTATCCATGCTAGGAAGCAATGAAGGAGGATGATTAGGCTATGTGCAAGCTAAGTCCAAACTAGGAGCCAAAAGTAGTGGAAGTGATGAAGGAGAATATGAAAACTAAGAGAGCCAATATATGGAGCAAAAAAATAGGTGAAATAGAGTCTTGAGGGAGCTATAATCAATCCAAAATCTTTAAAAACACTATAGAGATAATTGTGAGTCACCAAGATGGATTGTAAAATAGTAGGGCATCCCCTATCACAATGAAACCTAAGTGTGCCAATAATGAACCATGCAAAATTCAAGAAGGCAATAAAGCTTTGAGAGTGATGATAAAGAGAGAATATCAAAGCAAAAATGTAGGAGAGATCCACTAAAATGAATGATGAAGCATCATATAAGGCAACCCTAATCTATTAAAGGCCAAAAAGTAACCATTTCTAGTCATTAGGCCCAAATTGGCTCTTTTTTTACATAATATTCTCAAGCTAAGGCCTAGGCCATGAATTATATTAAGATAACATGCATCCCAAGCCATGGGTTTCCTCCCTAATCTATGGAATAGGTCTAAAGGCCACTTCGGGTGGTCAATAGGCCTTTAGAAGGGCCCCAAGAGGCATTTAGAGGGCCTATTTATGTGCAAAAGGGTAGTAAGATGATAAGGATGTATAGGGGATGGATGTATGATGCAAAAAAAGTCAATGTGAGTGAAAAATGTCTTAAAGTGAGATAAATAGGGTCAATAGTCTACACATGAGCTGATGTGTAATCATTGGGAGGAGTAGGGTCACAAGAATTATGATTACACATTTCTATGGTGTATTCAAGATCACACTCATATTATAAAGAAAAAAGGGTTAAATGGTGAGGATAAATGGGGAGGAGTCACATAGTTGGTGGTGTGAGTGGAAATATGGATATTTCTTTTATCCATGATGAGTGCCATGAGTTATGTCTTAAAGAGCCTATTGGGATTGGTAAAACTCATCATGTTCAATTGATTCAACTATGCATTATCCTCAAACAAGAAATTCATGATGAATGAGAGATATTAAATAACTGGTAAAAATAAAGGTCTACCTATATGATACAGGGTTGAAATAGTTAGTATTGTCTTGTACACATAATAGGCTATAAAATACATAGTCAAACTAGTCAACTATGTTCTATAGATGGTAATATGAGAGAATCTAAAAGATGCCCAGTTGGATAGGTTGACTATGTGTTGAAGGAAAATAAATCAAGTAGTCTATAAGAGACTAAGTTGAATAGAGTGACTGTGTTCTATAGGAAAATAGATACTGTAGGGGACACAATTGAGTAGATTGATTGTGTTTTGGAGATAGATATAGGTATTGATTATTCTAACTGTAGATTATCTAGTGTAATTTTGTTAAAAAATTGAAAGAAACACACAAACAATTGTATCAATTTAGTCTATGTAGTTATGGCACATAACATGAAACTTGTACCAACACTTGCCAATATAAGTTTTGAAATACAACATAAAATGATTGGAGAACAAACAACAAAAATAGAAATGCTAATCTAAGTGGCCATTCCTAAATGTTTTTAAGTTTTAATAATTTTTGAAATTAATTTGATAGAGAGTTGTCTATAAGAAGGAACTATAAAATCAATCTAAGGATGGTTTTAAGTAGTTGAGGTTAAAAGGGATCTGTAGATCCAGGTATTAGGGCCTACCCCCTCACTTCATAATTTGATAATGATAAGGGTGTTAGGTGTTTTGCCAATATATACCATCTATATACACATAATATTTTCAACTTTAATCAAATACTGATGCTTTACATCTTGTAAAAACATGTCAAGACTCAATCTCTCTGAGTGTATGCCTTAAGGGGTGCATTGGGGAAGGGGTGGGTAGACCTTTAGTGCTTTTCAAGATTATTGCCCCTTACTGCCTCATTATTACCAATACAACTAGTTCCTAAAACCTTTCCCTAAGCTATTTCTCCTCCCTTGCATAGTATATTAGTATTTTTCCTCTTTCCATCCTTCATTTCCTTACTTAGCATCCTTTTGACCTATTCAACATACTAGGTTGACCTAGTTGACCTAGTATAGTTTAGGGACATTTTATCTCTTTTGGTTAGTTGTCTTCCAGGCTGACCAAGCACAGACCTAGTGAGTTAACTCAAAAACATTCTAGGTCGATAGGGTCAACCTAGCATAGCCAACATATTTGAATGATTATAGGGTAAGTTCCACTTATAAATACAAGGTAATTTTAGTCACTATTCATATATGCAATAAAGAGTTATTATTTGTTCATGCTTCTTCACAATCTACTCTTCCACCATTTTGCTTGAGGAGGCTTAGTTTAGGTTTCTTATTTTGGAGAATCTAGTCTTGTGGATAGGTCTTAGATGATTTGGCCTAAAAAAGTGATCCTTAAGACCCAAAACAACCTCTTATGAAGCCCCATTGGCCAAGGGAAATATTGAGTCTCGATGGGTTCACAATTAGGTAAGTATATTATAACTTTGTTCTCCTCTCTTTTATTAAATAGAAGTAGCATAAGTGTTGGATCGAATAATATTACTCTTCATATTCTATGTATTAGGGTGTTACTCATACTTAATTTATTTGAGGATCCATATACATGTTTTGAATGCTTTACTTTTCTAACCTCTACTTTGTGTCACAAGCTTTGGTAGACACTATATTAGATTCACTTTTCTTGTTACTAGATTAGTGAAATATTAAATCATATGACTCTTTTAGGGTTATTGTGTGATTATGTTAGACTATAGGATTTGAAACCCTACCTTACATGGTGTGTTGTGAAAAGTGATCCCCTAATTAGTTCTAGTAGATCCTCACATTAGTCATGTTCCCGCTTAATTGTATGCCCCTAATCAAAAGTGTAGGTGTGCTCTATCCCATCTGATCTAGGATTGATTTATGGACATGATGTATTTTTAATTACATACATTCTGGTGAAATTGACATGAATCAAAACCTTGAAGGATTTATTTCACTTATTTCATTTATATTCATCATTATTTTTATCATATCTTTACTATGCTAGATCAACCCTATCAACCCAGTTTATTTATCTCTATGCATAGGTTTATAGGAATAGGCAACTGGATCAACCAACTCGACCTAATATGGGTTTCTATACTTGTAGACTTATATTAGATAATTGAATTGACTAGATCAACCCAATATAAGTTTTTAAGCTATCCAGACTTTTAGTCCAACCTACTAAGTTAACCAAGTTGACCTAGTGCATTTTCAACACTTTTTCAGAAAGTTCTTATATAGCTTTATCGACAGCTTGACCCAATTTATAGGTTTTTACTAGTTTCCTCTAAGGCCTCAAATTATAAATCTTATCCTTTTCATCTCTAAACCATTTACATCATTTTTTTCCTTTATGTCTCTCTTTTTCTTTACTTTCCTTTCAAGCTTGCAGTCTTCAAAACTACCTCCGCATAGTCAACTAGGTCAACCCTATGGACCTAGCTCTATGTTCTGTGTTTTCTAAAATAGCTAGGTTGACTTGACTAACCCACTTCACTTTCAAAATTTGATTCCTTAGTATAGGTTCAACCCTATCATCCTAATTTTATATGATTTTCCATATGGTTTCTCAACTATACCTTGTTTCAAAGTTGGAATTAACTGTATATGTTAATCACATCTTTTTTTAAAGTTTATTGCATGCTTAGAATAGTTCACATAGTCTAATTAGGGTATTTTAAATCAATCACTTAGTTTCACTATTTCTATTCTTTTGCACACACATCCAAACCACATAAAAATCAACAAGCATTTAAACATTTGACTACCCAAGTCTACCTACTTAGATTTCATCACCAAGGGGGAAGCTGACTTGATGCTGTGGTCAAGTATAACGTGTGATTAATGGTATATTTTGGATAAGCACCCATTACCATTATTTATATGATGTGTGAAGTGAGGGGGTAGGCCCCAATACCAAACCTATATAATTTCCACCATAGTCCCTTTAATCCTAAACTTACCTAAAACTATGTATAGATTGCTATCTAGTACCTTATAGCCAATCTCCCTTTCACATTTAAAATCATTCTTAATAATCTAATCAAAATTATAGGTTGACCTAGTAGTTATATTTACTTTCAAGTTATTTTCTTGCTATTTGATCAATTATGTGTGCAAAATCTTGCATTAACTAGTGTTAGTGTAATATTTTGCTTTGTGTGCCTCAATTGGATTGGCTAACATCAATTTAATTGATTGTGTGTTTTCTTTCTGCACTTACTTTCTTAGATTAGCTACAAATTGTCTTGTTTCATTTCTAAGGTTATTATAAATATTTTTCTCTTCCTTGTTCACTATACTAGGTCAACTTGGTCAACCATGTACTTTTTTTGGCTTATGTGCACTGAACTAGATCAACCTGGTCGACCCAGTACAGTCTATAGGCCCTATTTCTTGCACTATGTCGATTTGGTTGACCAAGTAATGTTCTCTACTTTTCCTATTTTTCAATCTAGTTTTCCATTTCTCTAATTTTGCATCCTATTCATCTCTCTTCAGTTAGAATGAGGTCTCCTATCAGAATATTTTTGGATAACCTAAATCCATTTAGATATTATATGAGATGTTCATTCCTTCCTCTTTTTGTCTCTCAAGAGAACCATCACTCTTGGGGCACCTCTTCTCCTCATTCATCTATGAACTATAACATGGTGCAAATAACACCTCAAGATGAATTTTATGGATCCAATACTTTCCATACTTATCAAGACACTTCTTAAAATCTCCACACCAATGTGGGAGTGATTGATACAAATCTATTTAACAATCCCACTAATAAAACTTCTTCTAATAATCCTCTCCCTAACACTAATTTGGGGAGTACTCCAACTAGCACTAACTCACCTCCTGATATAACCCAACTCTTAGCTCAAGTCATTCAAAAAATAAACATCATGAAAAAATCTAATACCAATCAAATGGTGCAACTTCAACAACATTTAATCAATGTGGCTAATCAACCTTTAAATATTCATCCTCAAACTAATCCTAATTATGTTCCTCTACCTCTTAGGGATGCCTAGGGTAATGTTATTCCTCAACCCATAATGATAACAATATGCTTCAAACTATTCAAAATGAGCCTTTAGCTCCCTTCATTAATTCCATTGATATTAGTAACAAAACTCCAACTATCAAATATGATGGGACTAAAGACCATGCTTCATTCCTCAAAGCCTTTGGAAACCTTTACAAAGAGTGGATCTAAACTAATACATTTACCACAACTAAACTATTAGTTAAAACTTTCACTGGTGATGTATTCGAACGGTATAATCAAATTCCTCAACATTCTATTTGGCAACTTGAAGATTTGGTCAATCCTTTGGTTAAAGAGTTTCAGGACTATGATCTTCCTAAAATTGTCTTAGTCATTTCATAAATGCTAAACAATCTCCTAATGAATCAGATCATGACTCTATTAAAAGATGGAAATATTTAGCTCATAAATCTGATCATAATATGACTGATGATAATTTATTCAAACTTTTTATTACCGATTTGAATCCCACTCTTCAATACAAGGTTCAAACCTTTGCTCCTCAAAATCTTAATAAAGCTCTCGACCAAGCTAAACATCAAGACTTTCTTATGAATAAATTTGAACCCAATCATAAAATTATTAAAGTATATTTTCAAACATCTAATGTTATCACTCATAATACTCTTTCAGTTCAACAAATATGATGTTCCTTTACCATCTCGCACATCTCTTTCACTTCAATAAATGAAATTTTTTTACTACCCTTGAAACCTTCAATTTATCCCAATGCTCCTCCCAAGTGGTATGATTTCAATATATTCTATTGGTTCCATGCCAACATTATTCATTCTCATAAATCTTATAGAGGGAGCACGAAGTGTTCCAATTCTTATATACTTGGTGACTCTTTCAACCGTGAGGTTATGATCAAACTTCATCATCAAGAGTATGCTACCACATCTCAAAAATGACAAACCTTTAAAGCTTCTAATTCTAATAATAAAAAATCTTCTTAAAATAATAATCAATCAAAGGCCAAGGATGTTTATGCCATCGATGCTAATTATAAACTATATTATAACAACTTTCAATACGTTAACATTGATAAGGTTCATTATTATCATAAACTAGCTGACAAAGATCCTATTATCAATCCTAAGAAACCATCTTTAGAATAAAAATTACTTAAAGATACCACTACCACTCATGATGATTTAAAAGCACCTGAGGAACATCTTCCCCCTTCTAATCCTCCCGCCACATCTATACATCCTAAATATAGTTTTAATTGTAAACCTCATGTTGGTTATTCTAAATCACATTGGAATATTCTTGAAGAACTCAACTCTATGCCATGTAAGATTCCTCTTATGGAGTTGGTTCACACTTCACCCTATCATCATCAATTTCTTATGCAACTTTAAGAAACTAAAGATCCTATTCCATAGATGAAGAACCACCTTCTATTGATTCTCAACCAACTAATGTCAATACCATTGAAACCTCATGTCCTTCTTCCAAACCTTCCATTAAATTTCTTGAAGAGGACATGATTAATGATGAAATTATTTTTCATGATGATGATCTACCTCTCTTTATCAAAGTAGCCATTAATACCACCCTTATCCAAAAATTTCTAATTGATGAAGGTTTTGGTATTAATGTCACATCCTTATAGCTCACTCAACAACTTGGTTTTAACAAACATCATCTTAAACAAACCTGTCTTAATTGTCATGGCTTTGACAAGACTAATCAAAAACCACCTAGCTATATTTGGCTTCCATTAACCATAGGACCTAATACTAATAGAACCAAGCTTATGGTCCTTGATATTCCTTTATCTTATAACATTATTCTTGGTTGACCGTGGACTCAATGGATGAGGGCCATCACCTCTTCTGGTAGTCAGGGTATTAAATTCTTACATAATGAAAAATGTTATAAACATGAAACGGATCCTAACCCATAGAGCATATAGCTTACCAATCCTAAGCCTCAATATTGAATTCCTACAACTCTTAAAATCAATAGTTATCCTTCACCTAAGTTCATCAACATGAATCCTGATCTTCAAGTTAATCTTGCATATTTTGATGATGATGAGCCCAATGAATTTAAATACACTTGTAATAGTAAGAATCTACCTCCACATATTTGGGATTGGCTTCCTCCTCTCTTACCTCAAGATTGTATTGTTCTTATCATGGATGAGATTACCAATTTCCCCCCTCTATGCAATGCTTAGGATCCATATTTACCTAAATATGCCTTCACTTGAAATGATTTTGGAGTGGTTAAATTATTCCAAGATCCTCTCACCATGTCCCCTCATATATTTAACAATATTGGGATTTCACCTTCTAAAACTCCACTGATTCTCAAGCATTTACAATTTTTCTAACATATGATCACAACTATTTCATAGCCTAAGTTCATTCTATATACTTGTATGTCCAACACTATCAAAAGATCTTATCCCAAATTCATGCCTTTAATTAAGATGTACATACCATATCTACACATCATGACTTAGATCCTAAGGGTCATGTACCTCCCACCAATTCTCCACTTATCGATACTCCTTGGGTTGTATAAAAAATTACACCTTATAAACCTATAGATGCTCCTACATATTCTCTACATCCTTTGGATCCTATCATTTCTTCAAATTATTCTTCCATAATTGAATATATCAACACTCCATCTCTTTAGATCCATCCTCTTTATGTACTTCTAAAATTATACTAGATGCTAAGGCAACCGATGTCCATCAAATTCATTTTGAATATGATAGCCATGGTAATAAAATTCCATACCTTAAACTAGATGTTGAATATTATGATCCTCTTCCTACCTTGCCTAGTGATGAAGCTATTCTTGAGTTACTTCATGCTCAGGAACCTCAACTTCCTTGGAAACATCATAAACTTGGAAATTTAAAGAATAAAACTCCTTACTTTAATAACTTTATCGCTAGCATTAATCCTAAAAAAAATCTAATTTTAGCCTTTCCTAACACACCTTACCATTTTCAATATGATAATGCCATGCTTATTAAATAAATAACTCATATCGAATATGGTGCCCCATCTTCTCCTTGACCAATCATAGTTTCTCAAAAACTCTCACTATCTGAGCATGATAACTTTAACTTATTATTTGATAAATATCAAGAAGAATTAACTTGGTCCTATCAAGACATGCCTATAATTAACCCTATTATTAGGGTTCATAACATCATCACTTATGCTGATGTGAAGCTAGTACATCAAAAGCAATAAAAATTCCCACCTGAAGTCACTAATCTATGTCATAAGGAAATCATTAAACTACTAGATGCTAAATTCATTAAACCACTAGATTATTCTAAATGGGTTTCTAACATTGTTCTTATTTGGAAGAAGGTCACTTTGGTCATCCACATTTGTATTTATTTCTGTAACCTTAATCTTTCTTGTCTTAAGGACAACTTCCCCTTACCTTCAATAGATGTCATCATCGATTCCATGACTGGTTATGAAATGTTGCCTCTTATGGATGGCTTCTCAAGATATAACCAAATTCACATCACTCCTAAGGACCAACATAAGGATACTTTCACCATGGAATAGGGCACCTATTATTATGTCAAAATTACCTTCAGACTTAAAAATGCCAAAACTACCTATCAATGTGCCATGACTCACATCTTTCATGATCTCATCCATAAAATTGTTGAAACTTATGTGGATGATCTTATTTCTAAATCCAAACATCGTAAGAACCATATTTATAATCTTGATATCATCTTTGACCATATCCTTAAATATAAATTTAGACTTAATCCTTTCAAATGTGTACATCCAATTTTTTTTAGGAGTCTTTGTCTCTCTATGGCATCGATGTTGACCCAACCAAAATTAGTGATATTGTTAACATGCCTATTATTTGATCTGTTCTTGATATTCAAGCTTATTTAGGAAAACTTGGGGCAATTAAATGATTTGTCCCCAAAATGTCTTATCACATTCACTCCATCAATTCCCTTCTCAAAAAAGGTATAAATTTAGAATGGATGGATCCATGTCAAAAAACCTTTAGTAATATGAAATTGTCATTGCTTCATCCACCCACACTTTATCCACATTATAATGATAAACCATTAATTCTCTATACTTATTTCATACATACTTTAGTTGGGATAATGCTTGTCCAATAAGATAATACGGGAAGAGAGTATGCTATTTACTACATTAGCTAAGGCCTCATTGATTATGAGACACATTATACAAAAGTTGTGCATGATTGCCTTAATATCTATTTTTTAGCTAAAAAGCTTCTTCATTATATACTATACCAAACTACTTATGTAATAATTCATTTTGACCCCATTCATTATTTCTTCTCCAAAGCCTATCTTCTTGGAGATAGAATTGGCAAATGGATAGTCTTACTTATGGAATTTGATCTTCACATCATCACATAAAAATCTATTAAAGGGCAAGTCATAGCTAACCAACTTGTTGTAGCTCCCATTCTAGCCACTTCTTCACTTCAAGATAATTTTATTGATGATAATATATTTTATATTTAAGGTCTTAATCAAGCTATATCCATTAAAGATTAATTTCATAGCTTTACTGCCAATCTTTAAGAATCTTCCTCTCCTTCTGATACTACTAAACCAAAGATAGTTATTGAGGAGGTCCCTAATTTTAATGTTAACTTGCACAAGGATACTTAGACCCTCCACATTGATGGTGCTAAATTCCTTCATGAAGTTAGGGCAAGTTACATTCTCACAAGTCCTCTTGGTAATATTATTCCTTTAGCCTTTTGTTTCACTTTTAATGTCACCAATAATGTGGTTGAATATGAAGCTCTTATCTTAGGCATGAGAGCTAATCTTGATCTTAATATCTAGTATCTTCATGATTTAGGAGATTCTCAGCTCATTTGTCATCAATTTAATGGTGATTATCAATGTAAAATTGAGAACATCATCACCTATCATCAAATTACAACCACTCTTGATAAATACTTTATCTCTTTCACTATCAAGCCTATTCCTCAAGACTAGAGTTCCATTGTTGATTCTCTTGCCTCTTCAACCCCTCTCTTTCATCATCATCAAGTTCTCTATGATCCTTCTTTTATTAATAAATTATAACATCTCCATCATCTACCCAACCACCTGATTCACTTATTTTTCACATCGAGGATGTGACCATTCGATAAATCCCTTGGTACCAATATATCATTCAATACTTAAAACATCAAACTTATCTTCCTAATCTAAATTCTCATGAAAAGGCACACATTCGTAAACAAGATTTCAAGTATGTATTTTGACATAACATCCTTTAATATATTAATGCTAAAGGTACCTTGCTCTTTTGTGTTATGCAAGATGAGGTTCTTCCTATATCCATATAAGCACATGGGAGAATTTGTGGTGGTAATTGTAATGGAAATGATACAACATGTAAATTCCTATGTATGGGTTACTTTTGGCCTACTGTTGAAAAGGATGCAATTGAATATGCTAAAAAGTGTACTCCTTGTCAAATTCACAATAATCTTATCTATTCACCTCTTATCAAGATTCAAACTATCTAATCTCCTTATCCATTTTATATATGGGGATTTGATCTCATTAGTAAAATTCCTTATTCCCAAGATGGGCATGTATTTATCATCACTGCTACTAAATATTTTACCAAGTGGGTAGAAGCCATGCCCCTAATTAATGCCATTGGTCTTACCATTTCAAAGTTCAATCTTAACCAGATTTTTTTTTTCTTTGGTGTTTCGCATATCATCATTTTAGACAATTGTGGGAATTTCAAAAATAAACATGTTAAACAACTTTGTACCAAATTCAAGATCAATCATAAATTTTCTATGCCTTATCATCCAAAATGTAATGGCCAAGATGAGGCCAACAAAAACATTCTTCAAAAGATAATTCATGAAACCCACACATATTGACATATTCATATTTATCCTACACTTTGGGCCTATTAGACTAGCATACGTGCTACCATTGGCACAACTCCATTTTTTCTAGTCTATGGTTTTGAGTCAGTTATTCTATTAGAATTTGAGCTTCCCTCTCTTCATATATATCTTTATGGTATTATTATTGATAAATAATTACATGAAGCTCACCTTCATGCCCTTGATCTTCTCGATGAACTTCATCTTTCTGCATTACAACATAGAAACCAATATAAGGTTTGCATCATCAGACAACATAATAAACATGTTAAAATCTTTGCTTTTAATATTAGTGATATTGTCCTTAAAATAGACTAAACCCATGATAAATAAGGTAAGTATGACCAAAAATAATGGGACCCATATTTAGTTAAAGACATTCTTGGTCTAAGCACTTATCATCTTCAAACTAATGAAGGCCATGTTTTCAAAGAGCCCACCAACACTCAATTCTTTAAAAAGTACTTTGCTGAAACATTTCCTTCTTTTCATGTTTTATATACATATATTTATAACATATTTTTGTAGGTAACTTAAGCATGGGTCTCTCCCTTTTCAATAGTAACCTCTTTTCACAAACCTTTAGTCCTCCCTTTTGCTCTTTTGGTTTCTTGATGTACCATAGTCTTCTTTGTCTTCTTATATTTTCTCTTTTTTTTTTGCACCCCTTGGGTCTTTCTTTTGTGAGTTGCTTTGTAATACCACATATAGAACCTATAATTCCTCACAAAACTGCCATCTTTTAATCATTTTTTTTCTCTTTTTGCTGCTTACCAATGCTATTTTGACATCTTTTGGGTTTTTTTATTTATGAGTTGCTTTGTCAAAAGGCTCCCTCACTTGTTTTTCTCATGCTTATCAACACCCTCATGGGTTTATCTTTTATGATTTGATTTTTAAGAACATGGATAAGACCCAACCATCCTCATAAAATTACCATTATGTCATTTCTTTTCTAGAATGTATTCTGCAATGGTTACAAGTTATTGATCCTTTTTCTCAAATCTTTTGCTTCTTTTTCTAGATGAAATTTGCACAACAATCTATGTTAGCATGTTTTTATTCATTTCCCTCATTCTTATGATAAGGAATCACACTTTATTATCATTGTATCCCTCTTTTTTGCCATTGCCACATTTTTTTTGCAATTTAAAGTAATTTAAATTATTTCATGTGTCACTCCTCTTGATTTCCCATTTCTTTCATCTCCTTATTGGATAAAATAAGGTCAAAGTAAAGATAGCACTTTTTATTTCACCTTGATTTACAAGACTCTTAGACCCCATGATATTTTAAGTTTCTCTCTCTTAGCCACCTTGTACCTAGAAATCAAATGAAAGTCATATTTAGCACCCATGTTTGGTCTTTTAAATCCATATGGAGTAGGAATAGAAAAAGCCATCAAAAGAAAGTTAAAAGCCAAATCATTTGAAATAAAAGGCAATGATATCCAAAAAGAAACATACAAATTTCAAAAGTCATATTCACACCAAAAAATGTGATTTTAATCACATCTCCTATCTCTAACCGAAGCTCAAACTTCATAGTTGACTTCATATAGAGATAAAGTGCTATAGGGTATGATAGGCTAGTAGATTGGAATATGGGCTTTCAAAAAACTATATGGTACTACCTACTTTCTCACGTAAGTACCCAATCTTCATATTAGACCAATGGACTATAAGGGGTCCTAAAGAATAGGGAACACATTGTGGGGAGGTAGGTCTATTTTAATTTTCATGCATATAGCCTTCATGGTATGATTTATACACTCTATTTGTTTACCCAAGACTTGTGTCACTAAGAGAATTTTTTCATAGTTCTTAAAGTTGAAAGTCCTCTTATTTTGACAAACCTAATATGAGTGTCTTGATTTTGATAAAGAGTTCCTCTACCTTGGTTTTTAATTCATTATGTTAGGAATTAAGTGAATGTAAATCAGATTTCTAAACCACCATAAAATCACAAAACTAGATTTTAAATGTGTGAAAATCAGATTTAATTATGTAGAAACAATTACTTCAAAAAATAATATAATATGAAAGCATAAAATGGAGAGAATAAAACCAAAAAAAAATACATAACATAGATATATCATGGTTCACCCAATGTGGGCTACATCCACCAAAAAAGTCCTCAAATAAATCAGTAATCTAAAACAAGATTACAATGAACTCTCGTAGAGATAAAAAAATATCCTATAGAAAATGCCACACTTTCACCTAAACCTATACTTTTTTGTATCTCACAAGATGGTAAACCACACCCTATAAATTAACACCTACACTTTGAAAAACACCTACACTTTTGACTCTATCTCCCAAAAGCCACACCTACAAATAAAAATATCAACAACCTATATAAATAACAAATGGTGTAGAAAACATCCTCCAAAGAGAAAAATCACCATCCTCCAACAAGATAAGCTCTATCCATGAAGTGACACACCATATTCCACCTTTCAATTCATATCCAAGAGGTCTCTAGATTAGAAACATGCTATTCCTCTTTGAATGGCACAATTTCTAATGTGGAAGTCCAATCCACTTCCATAATACATCAAGAAATTATTAAATACTACATTTAATAATTTTTTCCTCCTAATGCATCATAGAAATAAGTAAATAAATCATTAAAAAATTTCTCCTAATGCATCATATAAACTATTAAATACATCATCTAATAAATTTCTCCTAATGTATCACAGAAATATTAAATAAATAATTAATTCCCTTGAACAAGGAAATCAATCCCACTTCCAACAAGTATGGAAAAATACATGAAAATTATTAAATAAACATTTAATAACTTTCACCCACATGAGGAGCAAAGGAAAAATAAACTCCCCATATCCTTGGAGCTCTCTAGGCCCCCAAAGTTACAAACAAGGTCATGTGATAGCCCCAAAGGGCTCCACACTCAACACATTCTCAACTCCACCCATTTCATTTCCCCCCTTGATAGACAAATTGTGATTTCAAATCTATTTTCCCTTCTTGAAATTCTTTTTTCTTCACCTCTTAAAAACATGCTATCACTACTTTGTTTTAGTTTTATCTATCTTTAGAGAGAAACAACATGTTTGAGTAACTTTGGATTCTTTTCTTTACATCATGATTTTACGTTTACTAGACTTACTTTAATTTCTTGTTCCCATTTATAATTATTTTTATATCTTTCTATTATGAAAACCTAAGTTCATACCCTTTTTTCCATTGTTGAGTGTGGTTGGCTTGTTACTTCTCACTCGACAATGTTATTTTCCCTTTTTATGCACCACCTTTTTCCATTATTGAGGGAGATGTGGATTGTTACTGCTCACTCATCAATGTTCTTTTTCCATTTTTTTTCCTTTTATCATTTTACCATCCTATTTGACATGTATCTATTGTTTGATTTGGTGAGTTTTCCTTTTTTACTTGAGGATAACTTTTTTGAGTTTTTTGGTCTTTAGTAGCGTTGGCTTTTTAGTTACTTGATTTACTCTTGTTGTTTGACTTGGTCATTTGGTCTAACATAACACCTATCACCCTAGCTTGCAAAATTTTATAGGTACATCCCATTTATTTATTTTTGCTCTTTAGTTTTATATTCTTAGGTCTGTCAAAAGTAGTCTCTGTACCCTACACAATAAAAACTAATAACATAATAGACAACCATCCCAAAATAAAAGTTAAGTGAAGGTATGCATTACATTTAATTTTAGTCATTTACTTTTTAGTTAGTTTCCCTTTCAGTCATTTAATTTCAATTATTTTTTCATTAAAATACACTAATTTTTTTTAGCATCAATGTTGTGTGTGTCCTTATATATTTTCTTGAAGCACCATCCCCTATTGCACCTTAGTGACACATGATGATATTTGAGTGGGGCATATGTATACACATAATATTTTTAAATTTTAGTAAATATTGATGCTTTAGATCTTATAGGAACCCATCAAGACTCAATATATCTAAGCGCATGCCTTAAGGGGTATACCTTGAAAGAGGTGGGAAGACATTTGGTGCTTTGCAAGATTATTATCCCTTATTGCCTCATTATTACCAATCTAACTAGTTCCTAAAACCTTTTCCTAAGCTGTTTCTCCTCCCTTACATAGTATTTTAGTCTTTTTCCTCTTTTCATCCTTCATTCCCTTTCTTGGAACCCTTTTGACCTATTTAACATACTAGGTTGACCTAGTCAACCTAGTATAGTTTAGGGACATTGTATCTCTTTTTGTTTGTTGACTTCCCGATTGACCTAACACATACCTAGTGAGTTAGACTGAAAATGTGCTAGGTCAACTAGGTCAACCTAGCACAACCAACATATCCAAATGATTTTAGGTTACTTTCCATCTATAAATACAAGGTCATCTTGGTCATTATTCATATATGAAATCAATATTTATTATTCACTCGTGCTTCTTCATAATTTGCTCTTCCACCATTCTACTTGAGAATACTTAGCTTAGGTTTCTTATTTTTGAGAATCTAGTCTTTTGGATAAGTCTTGGATATTTTGGCCTAACAAAGTGATCATTACAAACCACAACAACCTATTATGAATCCACATTGGCCAAGGGAGAGATTGAGTCTTGATAGGTTCACATTTAGGTAAGTATATTTTAACTTTATTCTCCTCTCTTTTAGTAGATAAAAGTAGCATAAGTGTTATATAGAATAATATTACTCTTCATATTATATGTATTAGGGTATTACTCACACTTAATTTATTTGAGGTTCCCTATACATGTTTTTATTGCTTGGCTTTGCTAACCCCCACTTTGTGCCACAAGATTTGGTGCACACTAGATTAAATTTATTTATTTTATTACTAAATTAGTGAAATATCAAATCATAAGACACTTTTAGGGTTGTTGTGCAATTGTGTTATATTGTAGGCTTTGGAACCCTACCTTACATGGTGTGTTATGACATGTGATCCCCTAATCGAGTCTAGTGGATCCTCATATTGATCATGCTCTCACTTAACAATTATATGCCCCTAATTAGAAGTATAGGTGTGCTCTATCCCATCTGATCCAAGATTAATTTATGGACATGATGCATTTATGATTGCATACACCATTAAATATGTATTAATAATTGGACATAAAAACAAGTTGGCTTCTCCATTAGTGATGAAATCCATGTAGGTATACCTTGGGTAGAAGTTGTTTAATGTTTTTTGGGGTTATGTGATTTGGAAGTGTGTGAAAAATAAAAATAATGTGACTAAATTGGTAAATTAAAAACCTCCTATTTAGTCTATGTTTTTTACCCTAATAAAGTAAGAAATAAAAATGAAAATCAAATTAATTAATAACAAGATAGGTTAATTCCTTTTTTTTGAAGAGTATAGAGTCAGTTTAGGGGACCCTGTATTCAAATAATACATAATATAATCAATAGGGGTGATGCTATATATTGAAAAAATATTCAAAAGAACATAATAAAATAGGTTAATTGAGTCTTATAGATAGGAAATCAAGATATAGAACTGTGTCAATCTAATTGACCCTGTTCACTATAGGTTTATAGTTTTATAAACTACAAACTATGAAAAGTAGGACTGTAAATGAATAACAAAATGACTAAGAAGGTAAGAATGAATCTAATAATTTTTGAAGATGTTAAAGTTGTTATTTTTATGCTATGTTGTTTAGATGATGATTTTTATTCTTTTAACAGATTCGACTGGGTAAATGAAGTGTGAAAACCTATATGAAAGAAGTAAACTGAGTCGACCTGATCGATCTAGTATTTTATTATTGGAGAAGATCTAAATAAAGAGATATAGTGTTGATTACATTAACTATGTGTTAAACCTACACATAAAATGTTAGAATGTATCGATAGATTTGATATAGTATTATATAAATTAAAATATATAATATATGATAATAAATGAAGGCATGAATGAAAAAATTTAAGGTTAGATTGACATTAGGTTCAAAAAAATGTATACAAAGGAAAGTGAAGATGATCTACAAATTAATCCTACATCAGAGAAGATAAATCACACTATCCCTTTGAATTATTGTTATATTTAGACAAATAGGGTCATGAACAAAATGTATTTGATATACCTAACCAAGGAGTAACTTACAATACCAATATCACTAGAGAGGCTTCTAAATCCTCTACTTAAGAAGAACCATGTGATAACCCTAGCTAGGTCCTATGTTTTCTTTATTCTCAAGTAAATGGAAAAGTAAAGTAAAATATAACCTAGTTATCACCAAAGCATGTGGCATAAAATGGGGGTGATAAACATGAAATTAAACATGCATATAATATATTTACATAAGTCAATGTATAAGAAATCCTAATGCATGCAGAGAGAAATATATAAACTAAAAAATTCAAATCTATCTACTCTAACAAGGAGGATCAAGAGTTAGGAATACTTACCTTTGAAGATGAACAAATTGAGCCTCAATATCTCCCTTGACCAAGGTGATTCAAAAGAGGTTATTATGGTTTTTAAGAATAAAAAAGATATGTCAACTCTAGGCTACACAACTTCTCCTATGCGTCCAAAAAATTTATCCACAAGATAATATTCATAATTCCAAATGTAGTATTGAAACCCTAAGTAATGATACCAAGTATAATTGTGGATAAGTAAATTAAAAAATAATGATTTACTTCTTGTCTCTCTCTAAAATGGTAGAAATAGATGTGTATATATAGCTATATATAAGCCTAAAATCTTCTAAAATTTTAACTGATAGAGTCAACCCAATTGACCCTATATTGTTAATTAATAAAATAAGTTAGGTCCTAGATTGGGTTGGCCAAGGATTACCTAATACCATAATTTACTCATATATTTTATGTATAGGGTTGGCTTAGGATGACCTAATCTTGTAACATGCTTATATATTTTAAGTACAGGTTTGGCCCAGACCAAGTTTATTTGGTAAAACTAAAAAAGAGGTTTTGGATTAGGTAGGGGATATTTGAAGTGGTGAATAAATTTTAGGAGTGTGTAAGGGAGGTTTTAAAGATTAGGGAAGTGTATATGATAGGTTTTTATTAGTTTCAAGTGGTGGTATAGGGGATAACAATCTTGTGAAGTAGCAATGGTATGCCCACCCCTTTGTTGGTGCATCCTTTAAGGCACACACTCAGAGAGATTGAGACTCGAGGGGTTATTATGAGAGATAAAATACTATTAATTTATAAAGTTTAAAAATATTATGTGTATACAATAACCAAATCAAAATTAACCCCACAAATGAAGAAAATACCACATTTATCATTTTTTAGAGTACATTTTATTATATAGTCATGCCTTTTGGATTAAAAACATAGGAGCCACGTATCAAAGGACCATGAATCATGTATTTAATAATTTTATACATAAAAATTTCAATGATTATGTTGATTATTTACTTATAAAATCAAAACACCATCAAGACCAATACTGATTTATAAAAAATATTCAAGCGCCTAAACAAGTTAAATGTTTGGTTAAATCCAAAAAAATATGTTTTTGGGGTATCTTCAATAAAAATATTTAGATACATTATTTATTATCTAGGAATTGAGATTGATCCAAAAAATCAAAATCTATCTTATAAATACCATTGCCAACCAATCTAAAACAATTGTGATGTTTGCAGGGCCAAATTCAAGCTCTAATTGGATGATAAAACAATCCTTTCACATATTTGCTAAAAATGGATACACAATTTATATGGGATGAGGTATTATAATAAATATTTGATGAAATAAAAACATATTTATCAAACCCACCACTACTTATTCTTCCTATTCCATATAGACCATTACTTATTTACATATTAACTACCCATGAGGCCCTAAGGGCCTTACTATCATAATTTGATGATTTTATTGTTTTAAGATCTAATTTTTAGGGCTCCCTTTATTATTTATTATTTAGGACTTATCCTTGTTTTATCACAAATTATGTCCTTAATTATCTTACTTCAATGTTTTATATTATAAAAAATATGATTTTAATGTGAATGATACATCTTTGTTGAAGGAAAATAGGCATGCTTTGAATGGTTCAAATTATAATTTTACATCTAGAGAAAAGCTTAGTAATAATATTATTGAAAATTTTACAAAGATCATATGGAAAATCATTATTCCCTTCCTAAATTTTTTAAAATGGTAAATGAATTAGCTGATATACATTCTTCTCATGTAAATAAAAATCCTCATATGATTTTTACTTTTGTTCCTTCCTCTTCTAGCTTTGAAAGCATTGCATTTCTTCTCCTTTTATCTCAAGTCATCTTAATGTGCATATGTTTGAAACCAATAATAATATTATACACCCTTGAATAAACCCATTCATAGTTCCATTGTGCCCACCCATTAATTATGCATGTAATAGGGGAATTACAAACACAAGAATACTTTTATCTCATGAGTCTTTTACATCTAATTCATAGTTGATTAATAATGTTATTTATGGAAAAACTATAGTGTGTAATATCATTTATTCTCCTCTCCCTCGTGAATTTAATATGCATAAATTATCACTATCTAAGGTGGTTGGATATTCTTATTTACATCTTATTTACTTTTGTGCTTCTATAGGGAAAAATGATACCTATAATAGGGTTTTAATAAAAATATTTGCAATAGGAATAACTATAAGAAAATTAGATAAAATGAAGGAACATGATGGATATAAGATAATACAATAAATTATAACAATAAAATATGAACTATGCCTAAAAATAGTGAATGAAACTAAAGCAGGATGATGAACAAGAGACAAAGAGAGATGAAAAAATATGCGCATTGATACTATTTTGGAAATTTGAGATTATAAACTATGATCCAAAGGTTGATTGAGATGAAATATTGAGAATATAAATTTTTTTGTCTCTGGGTCAAAATCAAAAACCACCATTTATGTCCATGTTACTAACTATTCTATCATGTGATTTTTTTTAGACTTGTGACTGCATGAACATGTGAGAAGGTTGATGATGAATAATTATATACAGATGGATTAATGGCTGAATTGTATCAAGTTTATTATCCTTATATTTGATCTAATTCATCACAAAAAATTTCATTAGGAATAATGGAAGGAAAGGGAAGTTCGCTCAATAAACCTCTTGAGGAGTTTAAATTACATATCTTTCATGCTTGGAATTAGAGCCAATGTACTTCTTGTGTGTTATATTGTAATCCAAACCCAAATGAGATATAAGGTTTCAATTTCTCTCCATAATAAATCAAGTGTAATTTCATGAACATTCAACCAAACCCCCTCATTTTTACAAGTATGCAACTAAATTAACCTTTGAAACATTCAAAAATTCTTTTTAAAAGTGTGCCTAATACCAAATTCCTCTTGATAGTTGTTATTGAAATTACTATAGGAGATTTGTATATATATACCTAATTAATTTAATTTAGGGACCTATTGGCACATAATCCAATGCAATAAAATAGTGGAATATGATAAAATAGGCACACACAAAAAGATAAAATGAGAGAAGGGGTAAAGGGCCTGTAAAAAGCAAAGGGAGACAATTAGAGGTCAATTGATTATGTCATGGATATAAAAATAGTAGAAGACAAGTAGAAGAATGGATATCCATGAAATAATACAAAAAGGAGAGATAAAATTTAAGAAATCAGAGAGAACATGGCCACACAAAGAAGAGATAGAGATCAAAAGCACATGAAAAAGTTCCAATGATTTATATGCACAAATGATACTAAAAACATTACAATAATAATATTTGTACCAAAATTAGGTGTCTATAAAATTCCCCACTTTGATTGCATGTGTGTGATTCATGCATGGTCAAAGTTTATAAAAATTGAAACATGTACCTACACTTACCTAATAGATGGAAAGATGAATAATATAAATTCTAGTTTGAGGGTGTACCCACACTTTGTTGTTTGAAAATATAATGTACCTATAAATTGGTGAAAATAAAATAATATGGAAAAAA